>CM060904.1:1164834217-1166098800 GCA_030737815.1 Allium fistulosum
CATTTCAAATCAAATTCAATTTTATTAACTCCATTTATTTAACTTTACTTAAGTTAAATTTTAAATTTCATATCTCAATTCCAACTTTCTCCTCTTATCTATACCATTTCCAATTTATAAGTCCAAAAACTTATTGATTTATGTTTTCTCAACATCTAGATAGAAATTTTTAGGATTTTTAACGCCCGTTTTAATTAAATCATTTTGAAATCATATATAGATATACATATATATATATATAATTCCTTTATATATCAATTACACCTCTGGAATTTAAAACAAATTTGTTTTACCAAAACAAAATTCAATGGTAGCAATTCATCACTTAGAAACTCGAAAATGAATACTGATGATCGACCGTCATCACCAGAATTATTTTCCAACAACTGAAGTGAGTTCATTACTTTCTATTCTCTTTTAAATCCCTTTTAAAATATTTCCAGTTAAAATATTTTCCCAAAATAATATATTATTATTTTTCCAAAACACTTGAAAAACAATTTCCAAATCAATGGAATTTAAATTCTCATATCTCTTGTTTTAAAACCTTTTCCATTTACAAAATCATATCGATAAATATATTTATGAAATTTTCATTTCCTTTCCATTTATAATCACATTTACAAATAATATTTATAAAATATCACTTCTTATGTAATTCTTTTCACAATTTTTGATTATTTTAATCATAAACAATACTCCAAAATTCACGCTTATAAATTCATTTTCTTATATAACTCAATTTTACAAATGTTATCTTTGGTTAGATTATAAATATAACAACTTTTATTTGAACAACAAACAAATAAACAAATGATAATATTCAAACATTATCATTCTCTAACAATCAATCACTCCATATATAACTATAATAGTTTTTGAAAAATTATTCCTTTATATATAAAATATAATTTGGGTAAAATTATTTCATTTACCTATTTCAAACAATATTGTGTCGATTTTCCTTGTTTAAGTGTTTAGAAACACCTATCGATATCGTGGCGTCCCACCTATCGACCGGAATTCATAAGTCGCTCAACAGATAAATTAACACAATATAAAATATTTTTATATCACTAACAAGTACGTGCTCAAATATATACATTCAAAACTCATAGTAAGGCATTCCATTATCTTATCTCTTAATGAGTTGCCCCACCAAAGCCAAGGTTCTCGCTTAAACTTGCGCTTTGATACCAGCTGTAACGACTCGCCAATCCATATAATTCAAGTTAACTATAAACCACACATGTCCAACCCAAATTGAACAGAGAAACCGATAGTTATGGGGAAGAAAGAAGAAAGAAGAAGAGAGAGAAGAAGAGAAAAGAAACTAATAACAACTTGTCCTCACAATTGCTAATGATTTCAACAACAAAAATAGTGGAAATAAAACATATACGTAAATACGACTTGAAAACCTCTAACTCGTCTCCTGAGCTCCAATGCATCCAAAGGAATCTGTGAATATGCTCGGTTTGACCCGAGCAATATAATAAAATAACACCCGAGTCGGTCTGGAAAACTAGCATGAGAAAACACACCCAAATGGATTTTGAAGTTCTAGAAAACCCTTTCAAACTCAAAAGTATCTCGTAAGACCATGCCGCACATACACACGGATGGGTTTTTACCTTACGATAACCAAAACATTTCATATGAAATTCTCTGATATTATAATAATGTCTATTATACAAATACTTATTAATCTTAGCTGAAATTGTTATATTAATTAAATTCCAACATAATAGGTATACAACTGAAACCGTAAAGGCTCGAATTGGAAAATGGATTCCATACAATGACTGGGCTACTGGGGTACCACCCGTCACAGTGCATCTCTAGATAAAATAACACCGGGGACCTCGCCTGGATCCCCTGCCAACATAAGACCGACCTACCACTTGACAAGTAGTATCGAATATGACCACCCCGCTTTTTGGGCCTCGAAGCATACAATTTGAGAGATAATAGTGACTCTAGATAGGGACAATCAGTACTTAGGAGTGACCCACTTAGCCCTGTTGCATCTCTTATGTTTTAGTCATTTCCGGTTGATGAGGCTTGAGGCTACGTTTACCTTTTATATAGCACTTTCCACTTGGAATGCTAATACTGCCTTCCAAGAAACAATGCAATACCATCATTCTTCCATACAAGTTCA
This sequence comes from Allium fistulosum, assembly GCA_030737815.1. Classification (NCBI taxonomy): domain Eukaryota; kingdom Viridiplantae; phylum Streptophyta; class Magnoliopsida; order Asparagales; family Amaryllidaceae; genus Allium; species Allium fistulosum. The sequence continues at coordinate 1,164,836,382 of CM060904.1, forward strand.
TTCTGGGAATGAACGAAGCACTTGAGAGCTTCGTCTCCAATTCCACCATCTTCAAGATGTCTTCACTTCGAAAAGCATTGATTGGATCAAAGTGGTTTTCGGATAACATACCCGATCCTGGTCTCTTCGAAACAACTTTACGATAATTACCGGTAAACTCAACCCCGGTTCTTTAGGAAATAAATAGTCAAAGATAAGATCGGAGATCACCTCATAACCGTTAGTGACCAGATTTCCTTATCATTGTCCTAGGAGAACGAAATGAGGTTTATACGCACAGTACTACACCATCAGAGATGACGGTGCCATATAACTCACGTGTTTCTCCTAGATATTTCCAAAGTTACGTTTTGGGTCCAATTTCGATAGTCGGTTATTTAACTATCGAATAACAACATTCAATCAGGGATTTAATTCCATAGGGAAACCAACATTTGGTTAAGCACCAAGCAACACCAAGCCTCTTTTAAAAATCTTTCATTTACTCAAATCACTTTGTAATATTTGTACCAAATTAATTTTACAAAGATTCATGGACAAACCCTTATATTTTCACGAAATTCGACGGCATATAATAATTCACTATTACGGATCTAATGAAACCGATTTCGTCAAAATCCAAGATAGTGCCCTAGAAGGTTATTTTTATATGTTAATTAAAATGAATTATTATAAGAACCAAATTAATCACTTTTAAATCTAAATTAAAAGTTTACTATCTTCATCCTTATTTAAATAGAGTTTAAACCAACTTTCGAAATCACTTTCATTCACAATAAATTCAAGATTTAATTATCCAACAATTCCAATTTTTGAGAAAAATGTGTGATCCTCTACAGGAGAGGAGAGCACACAGTCACATATATATAACAACAATAGTAAAGGAGCTGCCTACAAGCCCGACAGGTAGCAAGAGACCCTCCCATATAGAAAAAGAAAAAACAAACCCTCCCAAAACTCCTAAGAAACTAAAAACCAACCCTAAAGAGACTAAACACTATCCAGATACCAAGACCAATAGCGACGCCAAAAGAGCAGCATCCAACTGAAAAAACTTCCGCAACCGCAACCTCAACAACTAAGCTGAAACATCGGAAAAAACAACATCTATGAAAACCACAGACTAACTCCAAAACAACAAAAATCACAATAAAACCCCCAAAAACACGACAACGGGTAGCCAAAAGACTAAAAAACTTTACGATTTAAACGAGGACTTCTTCTAATATTATTAGCTGAAAATCTCATTTTATTCCTTCTCTTCAATTTGGCTTCACGAATTAATTCTCTTGCATGAGCAGAAGAACGAGGAAATTTACCTATAGCCGCAAGACAACAGTACATGACAAATCTAATACCCCCTGTCCAATAATAGATAGCTCGATCGGAATCTACATCCCTGGTCAAACAAGAACACACATCATACTTATCATCACCCAAATTTTCCTCATCCAAATCACTATTAACCAATTTAACATCAGCCTTAGAATTAAAAGAGACAGTGGTAATGGGAGAAATTTTAGAGCTCCACACAGAATCATCATGAAGATCTATAGAACCTACTAAGGACATTAAACTGGTGTCACTCTCCTTCTTATTTAAAACCAAACCAAGAACTAATTTATTAACAGACCCCACATCACAATTAACTTTTGAATTAAGGCCAGGAACAACATCAGCCAGCCCTTTGAAATTCCTTCATTTATCTTTGAATTAAGACCAAAAGCTTCAACATCAACCAACCCATTTGAAAATCTATCCATAGAATTAATATCTTTTCCTAAATCTATATTAGCAGAAATATCCGCCCCTTCATATAAATTTTGAGTAACAAACTTATTTGTATCAAGATATACAATCTCCTCTCTGAACATAGTTTCCTCTTATAAACTATCCATCCCTTCAATAGACAAGTTATCGATTTCAATACCATTATCAATATAATCATTATTAATGATCTTACTGTCCTCGTCTAATTTAGTTAAAGCTTGGGGTATACACTGAGAAATTTGCACACCAAGTATACTGACACATGCGTGCACATCGACAGGCACAACAGAGCTGACCAGATTCCTATGTAAATCCTTATCGAATATCATATCTACGATAACTGGTGCTGATTTAACAGAAAACCATCAAATACCTCTCCGTGATGAAGTACGGACACTTCGTCTAGTTTTTCAGATGAACCATCGATCAATGATATCTCAGAATTGCTTCCCTTAACATTAAACTTAGAATCTGAATTACAGGATGATTTACAGCTATCAATTATAATCTCAGAGAACTCCAATCCAAAATCATTATCCTCTTTGTCATCAACTGCTAGACAACTGAATCTATTATCAGTCTTGATCTCGTAATTTCCCATTTTCTGGGAATTTGGTCTGTAGCCATTAACTCGATTAAATCCATTGGATAATTCAACATTTCCTTTACCCAGATTATCCAAGACAGAACCCGAAGAATTCTTCTTCTTATTAACCACAGAAACATTGGAATCCAATGAATATTGAATAACAGTGCAATCCATTAACATAGGATCAAAATCGAAAAACTCTTCCTCTTTAACATTAGCAGATAATTCGTAGTTTAGATTTCCTTTATAATCAAGCAAGACATCAATTAACTCACCTTTATCGTCTGACTTTTTTAGCATGACCTCTGGATTACCAAAATAATCATCTGGATTGCCAAACCTCTCCCTGTATCCCTTTCCAATGTTCGGTGAATTTATCATGTCGAAATGAGTAAAAAGATCTTCTAAAAGTTGAATCCTTCATTCCTCTTTTGCCAAAGATTATCAAGTAGGATGCCTTTGAGCAGCATACATTTTAACGTAAATTGAAAACCGTGATCTATGAATTGCGGCCCTGAATCTATAATCTTCGGTTTCATCCAGCAAGAATGTTCCTTAAAACCCAAATTGCCACTTTCGATAAGTTCTTGAGCTCCAGAGGAAGGCTCAAATAACCTCGGGCAAGAAAATCTCTTATGGCCACGCTTTCCACAAGCGAAACACCTGACTGGATCTCTACATTGATAAGCAATATAATCGCGATCTCCACATCTAAAACACTTCTTTACCGCCCAGTTTTTGGACCCATGTCGATTCCAAGATCTTGGTAATCCCTCCTTAACGCTTTGGGCGTAAGAGCGATGCAAGGAATCGTGATCTGAGATGAAGAAAGAATCATGCGAAAAAGATTTGGATTTGGGATTCAGGTTAGAAGAAGAAGATGGTTGAAAACGAGTAGCAGTGAACAAAGACGCCATTCCAAATAATTATCCAACAATTCCAATTATTAAATTCAATAATTAATTATCAATTAAATGGCTATATTTTGAAATCCAAGTTCTTAAATTTATAAAATTAACTTTTCAATATTTAAACTCAATTAAATAGTTCAAATTCAAATGACCAAAATTTTGGGTCGCTACACTCCATGTCTCCTAATTGATCAGGCTCTACCATGGTGGTTATGCTATAAGGGCATTTTCTCAAGTGCAAAACGTAAAATACGTCATGGACTCCCGCCAACTAATCCAGTAGCTCCACATAATAAGCTAGTCTTCCTATCCTTTCCAAAATTGGAGAAGGCCCAACAAATCTCAGTACCAACTTTCCCGAATTTCCGACTCTCACAACCTTCATAAGAGGAGAAACTCTAACAAACACATGTCACCGGCCTCAACCTCCAATCTCTTCCTTCCCTTATCTGTATATAACCACAGTTGATCCTGTGCGGCCTTCATTCACTGCCTAATAAACTCTATCTTTTTCGAAGTCTATCAAATTAAATCTGGTTCGAGTAAAATTTTGTTGGTGGTTTCCCACCAACAATTGGGCAATTTGTATGGCCACCCATAAAGCACTTTAAAGGGTTCCATGCCAATCATTGCTCGGTGACTATTATTATAGGCAGATTCAACCAAAGGTAAGTGTTGCTCCCAATTTCCTCCAAAGTCCATTATACAAGCTCTCAACAAATCTTCCAAGATCCTATTCATCCTTTCGGTTTGACCATAGATCTATGAGTGGCAAGCAGTGCAAGATTCAATGAGGTTTCTAAAGCTGCCTGCAAACTCCTCTAAAATACGCAAGTAAATAAGGGGTCCCTATCACTAATAATGCTAATCAGAACTCCATGAAGTCGAACCATCTCTTTGATATAAATTTTGCACTAAAGATGCTGCGATTCTACTACATCTAGCAGGAATAAAATGAGCACTTTTAAGTGAGCCCATCTATTATAACCTAAATAACAGCATTGCCATTTTGACTCCTAGGAAATCCATCTATAAAGTCTACCGATATATGCTCCCATTTCCAAGTTGGAATCTTTAATGTGAATAACAATCCTCCGGGGTTTCCTTGCTCAGTCTTTATACTTCAGACGTCAAACATTTGGAAACAAAGTCAGCAACCCTTCTTCTTCGTCCCTGATCAATAGAAAATTCTCTTCATATCATTATATATCTTATCTCCTCTAGGCTGAATGGTCATTCTTGATTGATGACACTCCACAAGCTAAAGTTTATTTTTTCAAAATCCTAAAGTTATTGGGATTGAAGCATTCTTTATTCCTAGTTACTAGCCTAATTTCCTTATTAACTTTCAGTCCTACCTACAGTTTATTACTAGCTAAGTGTCTTTATGAAATTTCCATATTTACGCTGTTTCTATATATATATTAGTCCAATCCTATCCATAAAATTAACCCACTGATAAAATAGGAACATATCTTATACCACAACGTATGCTTTTCCAAAAACCTAAGGGAGACAACTCCCGGTTACAACCCAAAAACTCAAAAAGAAAATTCTGCTAGAAGCTGCCATTCACCATCAACTGGTGTTAATGATGTTGTGGTCCTAACACCCCTTACTAAATTAATATGGACATTCCAAGTACCGTCATTCCACTATCACCCACCCTCCTTTATTCTCCTTCTTGGTTTCTTATAAATGCGGTCCATTTATTACATCAGTTAATATACCAATTATGAGACAAATTGTGCATCCCCATAAATGTCGTATTAAATTCCCTAATCAGTCCTAACTTAATCCATTTTAACTCTCTACTAATTACAAATCATTAAATCTATAATTAATGTCCATAAATCCTAGTCTTATTATTACTATGTTGTTAATAACTAATACGAATATAGTCATAAATTACGCTATTTATTTATTTTTGAACTTTAAGCGCGGTTATACATATTTATTTATTTATAATTCTCATTATTAATTTCTAAACTAGAACATTCATTCACACATTTTAATTTATCAGAGTTGCCTTAAAAAGGATTACTATTATAACTTCACATAAATTAACTAAATGTGATATCTTTGCTTTATTTAAAATTACAAAGAATTATTTCTTTTCTTTTGTTGTAGGCAATGTAAACTATAGAAAGGAATATTTAAATCTTGCACATCTCTTTCCCTTTTGGGTATATCCCTTGTTAATTCAAACGATGCACTTTTATACATATTTTAGAATTGGATTATTTATGGAAATTACATAGAACCTGCTTACATTCCAAATCAACAAGGGCCACCTAATTTACAACCCAATCATAGATCCGGAATATCTTTACGACTTTATCAACATTCTACAATTAAATATTTTAGACTGGTTTCAAATTTTCGTATCAGGTTGTACGTACTGTTGACCCAAAAAATGTATCAATGCCCTGGTTAGAGTTTGAAAGCACCAACCCTATTTTGACAAGGCAATATCACAGATCACAGATACAAAGAAAAGAACAGTAAAAGAAAGTAGATAGAGAATTTTTATAGTGGTTCGGTTGTCAATGAAGTCTACATCCACTTTATAGTTTTATTATAGACCGATTGCTATTACAATAGATATTTGATTACAAGGCTTTGATTGTTCTCTAGCTAGATTAAATCTCCAGAGTTGGAATCCACTAGAGAATCACAGTGTATTCCTTTGGAGATTGTTGTGAGGGAGGTAGGGAGTAAAGAATAATTCTATCAGAGCTTTAGCAACCAGTCCGAAATAGATCCTCTTTGAGTTGCAGGTGGGATGGTATTTATAGAGGCGAGGGAGCTTCTAGGCCAAGCCTGTCTTCATCAGCTCGCAGGTAGGTTACAGGCGACTTAGGGGGGCTTTGGCTTGCAAAACGAGGCAAAACCATAGGTCGTTGGTGACCCATGGCCTATGGGTTGCTAGCGACCCATAGAATTGGTTCGTTTTTCGGGCCAACGTCTCGCCTCTTTTGTTGTGTTCTACAGTTGGTTGGTTAGAAGGTTCAAGGAGAAGCATGAGTCTCTGACGATCTAAGTACTTAGGATTTTTCTAGAGTTTGGAATTAGGGATGTTTCCACAGTCTTTTATCGTTGTTGTTACGTTTTGATGGCAAGTCGCTAGCTATTTACATTCAACTGCTGATTGGATTGAAAGAATGCTGATCTCTCGGCCTCGTCGATTCCAGTCGTATAGCTTGACCCTTGTCGGTCCCTTGTCTTAGCTTTTCTGGTTAAGACTTGAACCATCCTGTCTACACAAGGTTGTCCTGTTTTCTATTGGTTTCTACTGGGTTAAAAGCCCAGATAACATTTGACCCCCATAGTACGTCTTCGTTGTATACAAGGTGTGCTCTGGAAGTTATCGTTTTCAATATCCATTTGTTGATTTCCAAGTGATTGCATTAGAGCTTTACGAATATGTTATCCCAACGTTATTGGTTGTCTTTCTTTGGTTCTTACTACTATTACTTGTCACAATATATCATGTTTTCGCTTGTAGCTTCCCGGCATGCCCTGGAACGACGAACAGTTGCAATCGATTGAGTTTGAGATGAATAGACGAAGCTTTGTTTCTCCTTTTCCTTTAAAATGTATTTATGCATCTTTTACCATCATCACCAAAAAAAATTTGTGGGTCGCTAGCGATCCATGTGAGGCGGGTTGCTAGCGACCTATTTGTATGAATTTTTTTCATTATCAGGCTAGGTTGAGTCGCTGGCGACCCATGATGGGTCGGGTAGCTGGCGACCCGATTACTTAGCAAAAAAATTCAAGCACGCTCTCCTTGCCTATTTATACTCGAACCGACCCCCTTTTCCTTCATTCGACCCGAGCAACTTCAACTCCTTTAAGTGGCCAATTCAACTGGCGATTCGACCCTGGCAATCAACTCAATCTACTACCCTATTTTGTTTGATCCACGCACCGCTGATTCATTCAAGCACCTGCCTTCCTCGCGAAACCCTAGCCATCTATCATCGCGCTCGAATCTGAACCCTAGCCCACTATTGGTTTGTAGTCGACCCATCCTTAGCTCGCTCATGATCCAATCCATAGCTCACCGAGTTTGATTCGTGATTCTGCTTGTTCCTTTTAATCAGTTTAAGGTGGGTTTGCTTGATTGATTCGTTAATTGGTATGTTGGTATAATGATTTGATGTCTAGCCTTCACTAGCGACATTGATTACAAGAAGTTCGAGTTGATTGTGGTTTAATGGAGGAAGATAGTAAATCAAGTCTCAAGCTATCCCTTGGAATGACATTCGGGCTTTGGCTCAGGGCTTGATGCGTTTTGCCATCTTCGTCCATTAGACCCGAATTGACTTGTCTCCAGTTTTGCAGACACTACTTGTATGACGTATTACCAGTCTATCCCAATTCTTTCATAGAACTTGGGCTTATCCTTCTTAGTTATTCTGCATTCGGTGCACCTGTAATAGGAAGAGTTTTCCCTGTTGCTTCGGACAACAGATCCATTATCGATCATTGATCGATAACGGGTAAGTGCGCAAGAAGCAGACAAAATGGACTGACATGGGGAAGTTCTTTTATTCTTCCACGACGAGCGAACTATCTACACGGGATATAGCATTTGCAGTGTACTGAGCACCGAGTTTATCCCATATAGATAGCATACTACACTTACACACTTGCCCCAATTCGCACTTGAAGTCTGGCGTGTCGATTACAAGTCAAAGTTTCTTCGGGATTCAAGTGTGATAGGGGAAACTTATATAATTAGGGTAGATTTACCTAACCGTTTTCGGATGCGAGTTCTGTTATATAGAATGAAGCAGCCATCCACATGTTGTAGGTCAAGCGAGTGAAGCCCGACGCTCTCCGAAGCTAAGTCATCATCTACCTTGCAAGCCCAGTACGGTCAATTAGTTCCAGCTGTGCCCATCGTGGACTGCACGCCTCCCAACTTTCGAGTCCTTCTTAATCCTCCCGAAAGAGCATCGTCGGTGATTTTCGCCAAGGCTCTTCATAGTATATGCATGTAGCATGGAATTCCCGAAGAGGACGTGCGTCTGCCAGCGAAAGATGAATTCACCGACATCCCCCTCCGGGGTACACTGCTTGCAATCGATACATGTGTCTGAACGGAGCCGTGCCTCCCTTCAACAATTTTCTACATGAGACGCTCTCAAACTTAGAAATTTCCAGCTTCATCCGAATGGTTACGCCATCCTAACTTGCTTGCATGTCCTTTTTATGCGGACGTTCAACCGCGCCCCAAGTTTTGATGAGCTGCTGTATTTTTTGGCGTTTAAGAGGAGAGATGATTGTCCTTCTTTGATTATAATCGAGGCCCAAAGGAATCGAAAGATCGTCTTCCGTTTACAAAGCAACTTATCACATTTCAAGACGTAGTATTTTTTCGTTAGATTCCCCGAGGGGTTCAACCGTCGGTGGACAACATGGGGTAGGCTTCTCTTTTCTATTTTTGAGCTCTGAAGCGTTGTAATGGAGTTTCTAATTAATTGTGTTCTTTTTGCAGTTATCCTAAGGCCAAACAGAGATGTAACTCTTCATGAAATTTTCAAAACTTTAAAGGCTATCAATGTCGAGGAGAGGTGCGTTAGAGTTCTGCTGACCAATGAGAATCTGCGCCGATATGGACTATTGCCTTCAGGTAGATCCATCGCTCAGATTGAAGCTCCTTCTCCCGGTCGAGCCAGAGTTCACAAAAGATACTCTTCTTTGTCCCACGGTTCTAAGGAAGGTCGGGAGATAGTAGCCCGTCCAAAGGATCACTCAATGAGGCCCATGAGGAGGAAGAAGCCATTGCGACCGCTTTGAGCGGTTCAGTTAGAATGCCCTCAATTCCGAAGGAAGGGGAAGATGAGTTTGCGCATAGAGAAGGCAAAGTCGCGATGGACTTAGATAAAGAGGAAGGGGAGTTCGAGAGTAGCAACGACGAGTCTACTGCTAGTGATTACTTTTCATCAGCATCTGATGGTGATGACTCGGAGTCCTGCGATAAGACCCCGGGAATGAGTCTCGATCTCCCGAGTCCACCTCCTTCCGACACAAGTGGCAAGGCAAAGCCCTCGAAACTAGAAGACACCAAGATTCCTCGAGTAAGGATGTCAGAGCGGGGTTCGAAGATTTCAACGATGTTTTTGTCGACTTCGACGAGCTCTTGAAAGGAGACTTCAAATTTGATGCGACACCTTCCTGTCGGGTGATATCGCGCCAATGGTCAGTTTAGTCCCGCTTACAACCGAAGTCAATCCGATCCCACCTTCGACGACAGTTTGTTCTGGTTTATGACGACGATTTAGGCAATATTAGAAACACAGCACGTTGCACTAGGATTACAGTTGTTTCCATTTTTTAGTTCCTTCATATTTGCTTAACTTGTGTTATGCTTCTAAAACTTTTAGTGTATGCCCTATTGCAGGTATGACGAAAAGACGAGGCTTCTATGACGACTTCGAGGAATTTGCCGATTCAAAGTGGTATCTAAAGCGCTCCATCAGCCGCCATCAAGTCCGGGAGATGGAAGAACAGTATAAGCAGAGGAAGGAATCCGAAATTGAAACCAGTCGCCAATAGGAGAGAGATAGAGCTCGTTCACACAGAGGCGGGTATAAAGAGATGAGACGTCAAAGAGGTCAAGGTTTGACTATCACTCCCATCCATTAGAGCAAGCTTCAAAACACACTTCCATGGGCCAAGAACTTCCTATCACTTCTATCGCAATTCTGCCCCCAACACATGTTCCATCTTCCTCTACTGTTACTACTGCCCTTGGCACATCTCATCCCCAATAAAGGTCGACTTATACTCTTCCTTCGGGCCCCCCTAAACTCGAGGTCGCGCTTCCGGGTTGGTTCTTAAGAGGGGTTAAGTTTGACATGGACCTTCATCCCGTTCATAAGGATTCCTTTGTGACGCATCTCTAATCTATCCAAAACAACCTAGAGCAGGCCGAGAAATGGGAGAAGCTCTGCAGGCAGCTGGCAGATACTAACAGAAATAATTACCAAGAGATCCTCTCCTTCGAAAACAAAAAGGATGATTATGAAAGGGCGTTGGCCGATCGAGACGATAAAATTAAACAGTTGGAGGAGGAGAAGGAAACAACACTCCGGAAAAGTAGAAGAACCGCTAGCCTGATAAAGGAGTTGAAGGACGTGCATGAGAAGGTCGGTTCGGAGAGACGAAATTAAAAAGACTCATGCGGAAGAGGTGAAATTGAAATAAGAAGTGGCTTCTTGTAATGCTATCATTGAAGCTTAATGGAAAACAATCGTCGACCATGATTTAGTTGTTGAAGGGCACAACAAGACGATCGCTGACCAAGTTGAGACAATTGCTAAATTATAGGCTCATGTCGCGTAGCTTAGTGCCGACAAAACTGTCATTGAAGTTGAAAAGGCTGTGGTGACAGCGAACTACTTGGACCTTCGAAACGCCTTCAAGAAGAAGATGGAGAAGCTGGACTCAACTATTTTGAATTTCTACGTCAACTCCTTGTTGCATCAAGGAAGTCTCGGCTACCTTGGCCCGAAGTTTCCGTGCACTCTTGCCCTTGTTTGGGAGGAAATCTTATCTCGCTTCTTCGATAGTGGCAATGTTTATTCCGACCAAGAGTTGCGAGATTCCTATCTTGATGATGAATCTAAGAAAGCACTACTTGAGGGACAGGAGTTCTCTGAGTCGAACGAGAGAAGGAGGTTGCCGATGTTGCCTTGATGATTGCCACTGACATGTCCACCAGGCCTTCTATTTTTGGCGTGGGTGAACAATCAGAGTAGCTCCACAACCTGCCAATAGTTCAGGACTCGGCATTATTCCACATGTGGTGGAGCCCTCAAGAGAAGGTGATGGCGGTGAGTTCGAAGTTGATATTCATGATCCTTCCCATGGTGCAGGTAACGTCCATGCTTCTCCTGAATTCGGGGGTCTCCATCTTACGCCACAGGAGCAAGAGGAGTTTAATGCTTTCCTTTTTCACGTGCTAACTACCTTGGCGTCTGTGCTTGCTGCCGTTTTCACATCATCTAAGATTGTATCCGTTCCTGCTCCAGTTCCCGCATCCACGTCTAGATCTAAACTAGGGCCAAAGGCCGAGAAAATAGTAGCCCTCCATGGCTTAGATGACCCTTCAGCGTCTTTGAAAGGTGATATAACTACGGTAGAAGCCAAGGAGCAGGGGAGACAGATAGAGCAGCCGCTGAGGACTCGGCACGAGATGGTTGCCGTCGAGAAGGAAAAGGTGGAGGCAATCAAGTATTCGAAGAGTTCCCAGAAATCAAAGAAACGCAAGGGAAAGGGAAGCTCTTCTGAAAAACTTTCGAAGGAGGAGGAAATTGCCAACGAAGTGCACGTTGACATTACTGGCAGCGACACCTCCCCTGAAAGAAGTAGAAACTACCAACTAGAGGTGGAAAGGGAAGCGGTGGCAAGAAGCATTGAGTGGCCGGTATGAGGATGGACTTGGTTTTGGCCAGCAACTTTTAAGAAGACTGACTTGTTTTTGACTTGTTTTTGTTTCTTTTTGAATCATTTTATTCAAGTGCAGAGTCTGAACTTTGCGTCCGTACTGTAGAGTCTGTATTTTCTCTTTGTTGGCCGTTGTTGTGTGGGTACGGTCCCCACATTTTGATCCTGTACAGAAAATCATAAGCAATACAATGATGTTTTGACAGTATTTTTATCCATCTATTCATATATGCTTTATGTACTTATGCTTGTTTCATTTCATACTTTGCTAGTTCTGTGATTATAACCAGAGTCCTTCATTTGAAGTGATAGAACTTAGAGATTAACAGCACTTAGAGAGTTTTTGTTTGGAAATTCGCAAAACTTTAGAAAATTTTCTAGAACTTAGAAAAATTTTGTGATAGAACTTGTGAACTTGCGAACTTGTTGTTTGGGGTGACAGAGCCTATGAACTTGTTGTGTTTGTTTAGTTCTGTCTTAGTACATGTGTATATCCTCCAGTTCATAGGGTTGTTCACTTCAAACAATTTTCAAGCAGCTGATAACTTGGGGTCTAAATAATCTTTATTGAAAATTTGACTAAGTTACAACTTGATTCTAATTTTTTGCAGATATTGTGATTTTAGCATGCAATCTCATTTTTTGGCGACATTCAGGTGAATATGCAACTTGCGCATGGGTATGTGTTGTCGATTATTGAGTACCCTCTTTTTAGCGCCAATTTTCTACGGGTTGCACTTACTATTCCCGACTATATGTGTGCGGTTTCTCACGCTCCTTGGCGTTGCCCATCTTCAAGCAACACGAGGAGTTAGAATTTTGGCGCACGGCTCATGAGATGTGCAGCTTTTGTTTTTCCTCGGTGTTGCCTATCTTTGGGCAACACGTCGAGTTGTCATTTCGGTGCTCCTCGGGGTTTCCTATCTTTGGGCAACACAAGGAGTTGTTATTTTGAGGCTCTTCGATGCTGCATGTCTTCGGACAACATGAGGAGTTTTAGTTTTGGGGTTCCTCGGTGTTGCCTATCTTCGGGCAACACGAGGAGTTTTGATTTTCCTTGCTGTTGCCTACCTTCGGGCAACATGAGAAGTTTTCATTTTGTGGCTCCTCGATGTTGCTTATCTTCGGGCAATATGAAGAGTTTTTATTTTGGGGCTCCTCGATGTGGCCTATCTTTGGGAAACAAAAGGAGTTTTTATTTTAGGGCTCCTTAGTGTGGCCTATCTTTGGGCAACACGAGGAGTTTTTATTTTATCTTCGGCCAACACGAGGAGTTTTTATTTTGGGGCTCCTCGATGTGGCCTATCTTCGGGCAACACGAGGAGTTTTTATTTTGGGGCTCCTTGATGTTGTCTATCTTCAGGCAACATGAGGAGTTTTGATTTTTCTTAGCCCTCTCGATGCTACCGGAGCAGTGTAATTATCAGGGGGCAAGAATTGGTTTGATTCGATTTGCTTTCGTCGACTCTGCAGGTAATTATTATGAACACAGTTTGGTTGGTTCAAGAAGCAAACTTATTAAGGAAAGCATGGCAAATTCTTTTCTATTTACAATGCCACCGGCATTTCCAGGATGGCTTATTTGCTGAAGAAATATAAAATACATAAAATATTTTTTTAGATGAAATAACGGTGGAGCGATTAGCTATTCCAGGCTCTGGGAACTGCGACCCCGTCGATGGTTGTCAGCTTGAAAGTCCCGTCGCTGAGCTTTTGATTAACGACATACGATCCTTCCCAGTTTTGTTTGAAGGCTCCTAGCACAGGGTAAACTCACTTGAGCACAAGATCTCCAACTTCGAAGGTCTGACTATGAACTTTGGAGTTGAAGTATCGTGCTACCCTCTTTTGGTAGGTAGCCGTTCTCAACTCTGCGTCTTCTCTTTTTCATCGACCATGTCTAGTGATCCGAGTAGGAGTTGCTCGTTTTGTGCTCGATTAAAATTCCGCCTTCGGTGGGAGGGGACTTCTAATTCAATAGGATTCATTGCTTCTGAAGCATATGCTAATGCGAACGGAGTGTGGCCAATTGCCGCTTTGTGTGTTGTCCTGTATGCCCATAGTGCGAGTGGAAGTTCATCAACCCAATTTCCTTTTGCTTTTGTTAATCGCTTTTTGATGGTAGATTTGATGATCTTGTTTATCGCTTCCACTTGCCTGGTTGCTTGTGGGTGAGCCACTGTGTAAAAGCTTTTTTCGATTCGGAAGTGCTTGCAGAAGTCTTTAAACTCGGCACTTTCGAATTGGGTTCCATTGTCGGTGATAATTTTTTACGGCACACCAAACCTGCAAATGATGTTTTTGGTGACAAAGCTAATAATTTTCTTTGTGGTTATGGTGGCTAGCGGTTCCGCTTTGGCCCATTTTGTGAAATAATCTATGGCAACTATATCATATTTGGCTCCTCCTTTACAATTGGGAGGACACCAATAAGATCGATCCCCTATATCGTAAATGGTCATGGGCTGACCATTTGTGTCAATTCCGTTGAAGGAGTTCTCTTAATTTTGCTAATTCTTTGACAGTGATCGCATCTTATGACGTGATCTACAGCGTCGCAATTTACTGTTGGCCAAAAATATCTGTATCGAAGGACTTTCTTTACCAGCGTCTGCCCCCTAGTGTGGTCTCTGCATTCGCCTTCATGTACTTCCTTCAGGATTTGCCGTGCTTCATCATCGGTCACACACCTAAGAAGAGGGTTCGAGAATCCCTTTGATAGAGTATCCCATCCTATATCATGAACCTTGGCGCCTCATGGAGGAGCTTCTTCTGTTGATTTCGGTCAGTTGGGAGGGTTCCTACGAGCAAATAGTCTTTTATCGGCGTCATCCATGTATCTAGCTCGACGTAGTCTCTAGAATCCTGTCCATGTCCATTTCATCTATGCTCAGGTTGGTTAGCATTTTGATCGAAACCAATCCCAATGACTGGGCTTCTCCGGAGCTTGCCAGCTTGGCTAAATAGTCTGCCTTGGTATTTTGCTCTCGTGGGATGTGTGTTATGGTGTAGTGCTCGATATCACTTAACAGCTCTTGTACTTTAGACAGGTACGGGGCGAGATTTTCTCCATGTGCCTGGTACTCTCCTTTCACTTGACATACGACCAGTTGGGAGTTGCTATATATGTGGATAGACTTTATTTTGAGTTCCTTCACAACCTTCAATCCCGTGATCAGTGCTTCGTATTCCGCTTCATTATTCGTAGCTGGGAACTCCAAGCGCAAAGCATAGCTAATGGATCGCCCCTCGGGGGTTTCGAGTACTATACCAGTGCCCGAACAGAAGTTGTTTGATGCATCGTCGACGAAGAGCTTCCATTGTGTGTCCATTTTCGACTGAACTTCCTCTTTGTTGTCTCTTATGGTAAATTCGGCAATGAATTTGGCCAATGCTTGCCCGTTGATTACTTTCCCTGGATGGTATGTGATGTCGTATTGGCTCAACTCTATATTCCACTTGAGTAGTCGTCTGGAAGTTTATGGCCAGTATAAAACTTGCTTCAAGGGCTGATCAGTAAATACTTTAATCGGATGGGCCGGAAGTATGGTCGTAATTTCCGGGATGTGATCAAATGGCAATACGCTAGCTTTTCCAGCTTTGGGTAATTCTGCTCAGCTCCGGTGAATCGTTTTCTAATGTAGTACACAAGTCACTGGATTCTTGCTTCTTCCCGCATGAGAGCCGCACTCAGCGTGTGCGTGGAAACCGCTAAATAGATGAATAGATCTTCTCCATCCACTGGTTTTGATAAGATCGGGCGAGTTCCATGTGTCGTAGCAATTCCTCGAAAGCTGTTTGACAAGCTTCATTCAGTGCATCGAAGAATGGTATGCACTTATTTGTAGCTTTAGAGATGAGCCGACTCAGTGCTGCGACCTTTTCATTCAAGCTTTGAACTTCTCTCTAATATTTAGGGGCTTAGACTTCCCATAAAGCTGTTATTTGTTCTGGATTTGCTTCGATGCCCCGGGCACTTACTACGAATCCTAGGAATTTCCCAAAGGCTACTATGAAGTGACATTTAAGTGGGTTGAGCTTCATTCCATATTTGCGGAGTATTTCAAACATTTTGGCGAGATTATCTAGATGGTTAGCAGCTACTCAAGATTTGACTAACATATCATCGACGTAAACTTCCATAGTCTTCCCAATCTGGCGTTTGAACATAGTATTCACTAGCCTTTGGTACGTTGCCCCTGCATCTTTCAAACCGTATGGCATTACTCGGTAGCAGTACAGTCCCAAATCGGTGATGAAGTTGGTGTTATCTTGGTCTAGTTCATGCATCAGGATCTAGTTACAATCGAGTACGCATCCATAAATGACAGCATTTCGGGTCCCGCCATTCCATCCACCAGCTGATCAATCCTAGGGAGCGGGAAGCTATCCTTCGGACAGGCCTTATTGAGGTCCGAGAAATCAATACAAGTTCTCCATTTTTCATTGGACTTCTTAACTAGGACTAGGTTCGAAACCCATTCGGGTTAGGTTGCATCTCGAATGAAGCCGTTAGCCATCAGCTTATCTACTTCCTCTGTCAATGCCTTGGATCGTTCAGGGCCCAAGCTATGCCTTTTTTGCTTTACCGGTGTGAATTAGGGTCAATATTGAGAGCGTGGCAGGCAATTTCAAGTGATACTCCACACATATCGGAGTGTGTCCAAGAAAATACGTCCAAATTGGCGTGAAGGAATTCGGTTAGTTCTGACTGCATCTTGTTTCCAAGCTGCGATCCAATTTTCAGGACCCGTGTTAGGTCATCCATATAGATTGGGATAGACACTATCAATTCAGCCGGTGCTGCCCGATCCTCCCCTGAGCTCTTCTTTCTATGGTCTAAGGCTATGTCGAATCGGCTATGGTCCCCAAGCCAGGGGTTGTTCTGTAGTAGCTATTCGGAGGGTTCACGGATGTGGAGGGTCTTCCCCACATCCTTTTCTTTTTCCTTTTCTCGACTCACTCAATTCTGCAATGTAGCATTCTCGGGCGAAGCTTTGGTCTCCTTCCACAACTTCGACTCCGTGCTCGGTAGGGAACTTCATTGTAAGGCATTATTGGGCTAATGCTATTCTGAAGTCGGCTAGTGTGGGTCTTCCCAAGAATGCATTGTATGTTGACATTTCATCCACGATCACAAAATTCTAAATGAGGGTGACCCTTCGCTCACCCTCTCCGAGCTCCACGGGTAGGTCAATTGTTCCTACGGTTTCTTGAGTTCACCAGTAAACCCCTGAATTTTTGTTTGGCAGCGGACACACTTTTCATGCCAATCTTCATTTGATCGAAAGTGCATTTAAAGAGAATGTTAACGGAGCTTCCGCTGTCAACCAACACCCGTCGAACTACGGCAGGCCCAATTCGTACCGTCACCACCATCGAATCAATAGTCAGAGCTTCGATCCCTTCGGTGTCCCGATTTTGGAACACAATATCGTCATTCAAGATCCTTTATTTTAGATGAAGTTCCGTCTTCCATAGTCAAACATGATTCCTTCGGAGTGTGCTTCAATGAACTTTCATATCGCTTCATTTCTCCCCAACTTCTTTATGCGGGATGTGGCCCCTAGATATTGTTCCGATGATGAGTCTCTGGTCTATTCGTTTCGACCCTTCTTCGTTGGTTCCCGCTTGATTCCTTCATTCTCTTAGGTGTTGAGGAGTTGCGGATCGATCGGGGTAATGTGGTTGTCTTACGTACTGCTGGAGTATGTTGTTTTGGATCAGTTCCTTAATGAGATTATTTAGGTGGTGGCATTCATTTGTATTGTGGCCATGTGTCTCGTGGAAGCAGCAGAACTTCCCTAAGCGCTTCTGCTGCTCGGTCACCTCCTTTTTGGGTGGCTTTTTGCATTCCTCGGTTCCTTGAATTGTGAGAAAAATGTTTTCTGGTGTGTCGCTCAAGGGAGTGTAGCCTTTGGGCCTAAACCGTTTGAGCTTTTTATTGCTGCCATTACCATTCTTCTTATTGGAGTTTTGACATTTTCTCTTTGAATTCCCATCTTTTCCAGTGGTTCCTTCAGCAGTTCGAGAAGTGTGCGCATTTTGATTCATTGCTACATCACTTTGCCCGGCATTTGCCGTTTGCACACTAGTAGACTTCCCTTTCTATTCCTGCGCTTCCTCCAACCTTAGGTACTGACTTGCTTTGTGATTGAAATCTTTCCTGGTGGTAGGTTACTTCATTTTAATCCACTTTCTGAATTCAGTTTCCGGGTGAATGGCTCGAGCTAATGCCATAAAAACCATGTCTTCGCTGGGGTTGCTTACTTCCATCACTGCGATGTTAAACCTATTCGTGAAAGGCTTCAGTGATTCGTTTTGCCCTTAGAATAACCCGGATATGGACGTGACATCTTTTGGATGTGTAGTATGGAGCCTGAACTGATCAAGGAACCTTTTCGCTAGTTGGTTAAAAGTAGAGATAGATCTTGGTGGAAGCCTAGTCATCCACATTGACGCAACCCCTTCAAGAAAGATAGGGAAGCATCTGCATTGAACAACTTCAAAGGCATTCACTCTGTCCATATACCAATTGTATTTATACAAGTGAGGCTTCGGGTCCTTCGTTTCGTCATAGGACAGAATAGTTGGCATTGTGAACTTTTCTGTATAACTCTCGTTCAGAACTTCATCGATGAAGGGAGTCCTACTTGGCGCAGATCCCTACTCATCATCTCTTCTATCTTTACTCTCTTCCATTAATCGTTTAACCATGTCCACTATGTATGCCTCTGATGTCCGGTAGTCCTAAGGACAACGATCAGTCACTGCGCCAAGCATTGACTTTGCAAATTATCTTGGTGAGTGGGCTGAGGCCTAAGCTCTACTATCTTCAAGGGAGCCACTCCTACAGGGTCCCGTTAGCTTGCGGTTGGTCTCACTGGAGCAGTTTGGGTATTTCTTGCATTATCAAATGCATTGGCACCTTCTTCCAGTTTGTCGTCTGGCTCTCCGACCTCTGAGTCGAAAAGATCCATAGCTATGTCTTCTACGGGGGTCTTTGCCCCCGATACAAATTCAAAATAGGTTTCCTTGTGGCGTATGAAGTACTGGCATTTCCATCAATGTTAAGTCCTATTGTCACCCTCTTTTGTGGCTGTTTTCCATTTCTTCTATGTAGACTAGAAACGGAAGAATTCTCTTGTTCCATAGCAGCAGCGGGTTCAGGCATAGTTCTTGGAGCAAGATTTGATTGTAGGGTTAGAAGAGCGTTAAGCTTATCCATCAGAGCCTTTTGGCTACTCTCTATTTTTTGGTTGATCTCATTAACCATCTTATTCAACTCATCCCTGCTGACAACTTCATGTTGACTAGAGGAGGCAGGCGCTTGATTCCCCAAGTTAGCGCCATTCACTTCGGTTTGTTGGGGATTAACATCTTCTCCAACTACTACTGCCCCTATAGACCTTCCATAGGTAGTTCTTCTTCTTCCAAGAGCCATTGATTCCAAACAGCAAATTCTTTAAGCAAGGATTGGAGATCAAACTTCTAGACCTATGGGATCCAAAGTAGATAGCTAAATCTAGATCCTGAGTTGGAGTTCTCAATGAAAGCACCAAAATGTTGACCTAAAAAATGGACTAACACCCTGGTTAGAGTTTGAAAGCACCAGCCCTGTTCTGACAGGGCAATATCACAGATCATAGATATAAAGAAAAGAACAGTAAAAGAAAGTAGATAGAGAATTTTTATAGTGGTTCGGCTATTAATGAAGCCTACGTCCACTTTCTAGTTTTATTATAGACTGATTGTTGTTACGATAGATGTTTGATTACAAGGCTTTGATTGTTCTCTTGCTAGATTAAATCTCCAGAGTTGGAATCCACTGGATAATCATAGTGTATTCCTTTGGATATTGTTGTGAGGGAGGTAGGGAGTGAAGAATAATTGCAGCAGAGCTTTAACAATCAGTCCGGAGAAGATTCTCTTTGAGTTGCAGGTGGGATGGTATTTATAGAGGTCGGGGAGCTTCTGGGCCAGGCCTGTCTTCATCAGATTGCAGGTAGGTTATAGGCGACCTAGGGGGCTTTGGCTCGCAAAATGTGCCAACATCTCGCCTCTTTTGTTGTGTTCCACAGCTGGTTGGTTTGAAGGTTAGAGGAGAAGCATGGGTATCTGACGATCTAAGTATTTATGATTTTTCTAGAGTCTGGAATTGGAGATGTTTCCATAGCCTTTTATCGTTTTTGGTACGTTTTGATGGCAAGTCGCTAGATGTTTACATTTAGTTGCTGATTGAACTGAAAGAATGCTAATCTCTCAGCCTCGTCGATTCCAGTAGTTGTTTTAGTCGTATAACTTGACCCATGTCGATCCCTTGTCTTAGCTTTTTTGGTTAAGTCATGAACTATCATGTCTACACAAGGTTGTCATGTTTTCTATTGGTTTCTACTGAGTTAAAAACCCGGATAACACATACTATTCCTATTTTATTCATATTATAAAACCTTTACATGTCTTACCTAGATAGTGATCCATACCTACTCTATAAAAAATTTAGTCCTCACCATTCTTAAAACTAAAATTTCACAATCATGATACCTAATCCAAAACCTTTATCTTTGAAAATATAAACTAAGAGACCTTTTTGTCAATTTCAAAATTTGCATAGACCCCAAAAAGGAGCCATGAAAATTTTTCCTTTTTCTAACCAACTATACTTTTTTTAAGGACTTTCTGCAGTAGAGATTTATTTCTTTTAAAATAGTATTTTTAACTCAAAACATTTAAAACTCAATGATTAAACCAAACTATTATATATATATGTGTGTGTGTGTGTGTGTGTGTATTTCAAAAAACATCTTCTACAACTTTAAACAATGAAAAGTAGAGTAGATAAGGATAACCTCCATCCTATTATATTACTATTACTCATGCTATCTCTTCTTCCATCTATTGACGGATATTTTAATAGCATATCAGGGGGACTTTTGAAAGATACGTGTAATCGCTGCATTTATCTAAGCGTTTACCTAAAATATATGTGCAACTACTACATTTCTAGGGGATTTAGGTTCTTTCTACCCTATTACTATTGATTTTCTCCTATATTATTTCTATCTAGATTACTAATCCTATTTATATAAGTTCCTAATGTTATTTCTATCCAAATCTCCCAACATTGTCTAAATTATATTCTCATACCTAAATGGCTTATACTTCAGCTGTTATTCTTCGTATTTTCCTCATACGGAAATGTTCCTCCTATCATTGTTATGGGGCATTCTTATCATTCTATTCTCTATACCTTAATTTAATCAAGTATCATTTCTATTTATCCACCACTTAAAAAGAAATTTAAAAAAATAGAAACTTCCAAAAGAAAAAAATAGGAAAGATTATCGAGCCAAACCTACGCTCTATCAAATTCTTTCCTATCATTCCTTACTTCCGAATGCTTACAACATATAGGCTCTTATCTCTCCATCTATTTGGATGAAATTTATGTCTCCAATCGGCAATCTATTGAGGTCCATAATCATAAGGTGGTCTAGCTCTAATAAATGAGTCAAGTACCATTCAGCTTCTTTGGTGCTTCTATATGTCGCGGTTATGCTCTTCTTGGTCTACTCCTTACGATATGACCTCCGCTCCATGTGGTAATTAAGGTAGGAGTATAAATTTAACTTTTTTTCCAACTCGCAGTGGCCTCACCCATCCTTTTAGAATATGGTCACAACTACTTCTATAGTCGGAATTTATTGAGTTAGGCGTATGTTCAAAATCAGTGTATATATATTTATATATAGTAAGGTTTTTGAAAAATACTTTCAAAAATAACAAGTACATCATTCATATGTATACCTATCCCCATCGATCGAGTAAGCTAAGCTCCAATACCAACTGTAAAAACCCTCCTTGAAACGAACCTAAATTTTGATCCAGAAATGGCCCGTCGAACCTTTTACTCATTCGAAAACTAGCTCTTGGTTGGTAAAATTGATACAAAGAGCAATACACAGAGCTATCTATCTACATATTCAGAATCTCACATTAGAAGGATAAAATATAAAATCAGAAACAATACCCATTTTATTTAAAATTCAAACGTAAGAAAAGTACAATACAATACCACATAATAACGCCACATATCCATAATATGATATCTTAAAATACATCAACAATTTTAAATGAGTACATCAAAAATACAAAAACATCATAAGTAGATAAATAGGTAATTGCCACAAGTCTACTCATCACCTTTGCTTTCGTAACCGACATTGTCTTCTTTAACCTATGTTGTAATGAGGAGGGAGTCGGAACAACAATGTCAGATGAATAAAAATCTTGACCCTTTCTACAATAGTATTTAAGCAGTATAATTTAGATAAGAATATGCCTTACGCATCCTAACTATATTATAAGTTTTCCAACTACAAGCCCAAAGGCTTTTCTAGTCCAATTCTATAACCCATGTCCTTTCAACCTAATAACCCATCTTCAACTGTAGGCCAAAATCCATTCCCGGTCTCATGCATCTATCGTCAATAATGTCCTAACAATGTAAAAGATTGTACCCATGTCACTTAATACCTTTTTAATGGGAACTAGGCGGACACTAACCATTTAATACCTCATTCAAGGTGGGTCCCCATTATTTAGTACTTATCCCGAGGCGGACTCCTCTCTGATACTATCTTGCTGACATTGCACGGAATCTCATAAGGCCACTTAATACGTCTTTGTAAGAGAGGCGAACCCTATAATAGCCACTTATTACCTCAAACACAAAGCGAACCCTTCCCAAGATATCCTCTACCATGCCTAACCGCTAACCGTAACTGTTTAATACTTCTAAAATAGGTAGGAGACGGGCCATCAATTAGCGACTTACTACCTTCAACCCCAAAGCAGGTCCTACGCATTATGACCCATAATCCAAAATGCAATGTGTCACATTAGTCCGACTATTCGTAGTTATTGGTAGCCAGAATAGCTGGGGCAGGTTTACTCTATAGAATTTGGGACTAATCTCGCGTTCTCCGTGGGTACTTATTATAAGCGATGTCTCACATCAGCCCCAAAGTCACGTTGCCGGTAGCTAGATTTGCCGGATAGACTTCCATGTGCTTGACTGACCTTGCATCCCTATAATAGTCATAATCTACTCTCCCTTAACATACCATCATATGCCCCACTGCGTTCCCTATTAAAGCCTTATAAGGAAAAACTTTTATTTCACCTTAACTATCAATTTCTTTCCTAAGAGGGATTTAATATTAATTAATAACCTATTTACTATGCAATTAATACGCTATTTAAATGCTTACACACTCACACACACACATACAGAGATATATATACACACACGTCCTAAAATATTTCTGAATGTGTGAAGATTATGCCTTAAACAAATTTTTTACTGTCAAAACTTCAAATTTATACAAGTCCAATTCCATATCAACAAACATACCATATATCTAATATTCTCAAGCCGACAACAGACTTTTATAAAAGTAGAACCATACGAAACTAATTATGTACTAGAATAGTAGAATCAACATCAATAGAATTTGCAATGCAAATCCTTTTATATTGTATTCAACATCTACATATAAAAATAACAAAGGGAATTATTATTTAAATTATAGAAATTTGCAGTGCAAATTACAAAAAAAAGAAATATGTACCTTACACACCATTTCCTAACTTATTTCTTTTCAAAACCCTTAATAGGATCAATAGAAAAAGATAAGAACTGGCATAGAATGTAAAACATAAAAATTACAATAACTATACAATTCCACTATTTTAATATAGAGTAATTGAGATTAACTTAAGAATTGACATTTAGCTTTAGGGGAATTTTGGGGTTTTGGTGTGATGCTTTCAGGAACAAAATTCCCCAAGGCATATATCAAACCGAAGTTATACTATACAGTTACTAAAATAAGAAGGACTAAGATTTCCACTCATAAAAAGTCTTTGGCTCTTCCTTTTTTGGATTTGTTTACGCCTGCTTTAATCTCTTACAGATCTCTCCTTTTTGGCATATACAACAAGGGAATTGTGTATGAATTAGATTCATAAATTTAGGGATTAGAGAAGAATAGGATTAGAAATTAAATAATAAACACCTAAAATTTGTTGCCTGAAACCCTAGAGAATTTTCTGGATCTTTGAAGAGAGAGATCAATAAAGCTTTGCTTAGTGCCCAAAATAATTTGTGAATAAAAGTGAGGGGGTTGGGCTCTTATTTAAAGTGGTTAGAAAGTTCCAAAATCATCGGATTTAAGTTGGTTTAAAATAATAAAATCCAGACCGTTCACCATGTGAAAAACCCTAGCTGCCACCACGACCACCTTCGACCACTCCTACTTAGGCGGTCAACCGGTAGTGGTCGACCGATTAGTACATTTTGGGAACATCTATTTAATTGTCATTGATTTATTATTTAATTCCTTAATTAATATTTAACGTTAACTTTTATTTTAACATTTATTTAACCCCCAAGTCTTACTACCGTCAATTTTTGAATTTCAAACATTGGCATTAAATATTTATTTGAATTTGAATTCCATTTAAGTTAATTTGAACTCGAAAACTTTAAATCTCAATAAATTTTTCATTTGAGCTTCTTTTTCAAAACTTTATATGTGGAAATTGATCAGAAAATTGCCACAAACGCAACGCCACAACTTTCGTGACCAAATTCCAACATCTTCAAATTTCCCATTTTTAGTATTATTATTAATTTGTTAATTCTTTTTGTATTAGTTAATTTTTTATTAATTTTTACGGGGTATTAATTCTTCAAAAGGGTTTAGAATTGATTTCTAATTATTTTCTCACAACTTAGATTTTATTCCTTACAAGTAAACCCTAAGCTCTTAAGATTAGCAATTTTTTAGTCTTACGTATATAACTTCTTATTATTCACTTGTAATTCCTTATGATTGTAAGAGAGAAACATAATAAGAGATCTTCACAGCAAACTTAGTCGAACCACTCTACACCTTTGAGTTATTTATTTTAATTCGCTTGTATTTCATCTCATTTTACATTTTTAAGCATAGTGTTAACAAGTGACCTTTGATTTCACGAATGCATTAGTCTAATTTCAAGGTTGTCTAATTTAGTAGTTAACTACGAATATTTATTCACATGATCCAATACTTATGTTTGCAATCACATTTTCAACTGCAATTGACTGAATACTTTAGCATAAGGATTTTCTACTTGTATATACAACGTATTTAAAACATTACTTTTATCACATATAAAAACACATGCAATAGAAAATAAAACTAAAATCATACTATTATTTTGAACAAGATTCATTTATAAGAGTTAGTATTGTATAATAAATTACATAATTATCTCTACGGCATGCCCTTAACTCTATCATCATCTACTTATAAGCTTCTGTAAATTATAGACATGATTTCCAGACCTATTTTCTAAAACTCATTAAGTAGATCTTATAGATAAACAAATATTTTTATAAGGAAAACACTTAACCAAAGAGGAAAATAATCCATCTTCTTCTTTAGTATCCTTAAATATTTAAACAATGATGTTGTCGGTGTCCCTTCGTGAAGCAATGTGACTTACACTACTCTTCTTCCAGATGATGCTTATTTTACTACCATCCTTAAACTTTCGCTTCGTATTCTTGAAGTTAATACCTTTACTAGAAAGGAATCCTTAGCACTAGAACTAGGTCTATTCATATTGTAGTTCATTATGTATAGATCAAATTGAAGTGTCTATGATCCAAGAATGAGGTTTATCTGTATTAAATCATTGTGTATTTATGTATACATCTATACATTATTGAGTATGTTGATACTCATTATTAATGTAAAATTAAATTGCATTAAATAAAACGATAATTAATATTTACAAAATAAACACCAAACGTATAAAATAGAGATATAATATAAAAATAATTTTTGTTCATAATAACGTAAATGACGTTGTGCAATTTTAATGAAATGATTTTCTTATAAATTCACCCTTTGACCCAATAGGGAACGCACTGATCCAACATGAATTACTTTTACTGTTGCTTATATATTACATAATACTGTTGTGTTATACCATATATGTATGATCCACCTAGACTTTCATTTCGTATTAGAGCCTTTTACACACTAAGATTTATCAATTTGTATCAGAGCATGGTCTTTTAAAAGTTCGTAATATGATTGTAAAAATGGACACAAAGGGATTCATTCAATTTGTGAAGTAGAACAAAGATAGAAACTCATACTACATGGTGACTCTTTAGGGAAAAAGTGTGAGAACCGAACCAGTCAGAAGTGGGTTAATTGTGTGAATTTCTAAAAAAAATCCATTTTTCGAACTATTGGGCTTATGAAGACTAAATGGTTTTAAATGCAATCCAATCAAGTTTTAAATAAATTCTTATTTTATTTAATTTGGCTAAAAAGGAGTTTAAATTTAGTTTAAATTCAAAAATATAATAAAGAATGTATTAAATACATTCATACGTGAAAAATGTAAGTGCAATATATAAACAATGTACATAGTTAACGTGTATGTATATATATGTTAGGGTTCACACCTCAATGGACACATTCACCCTTTGTACATGCGTTTGTTGTCCATACTTTTACATTGAAAACATGTAAATAACAATAATATATGTATATACAAAATTCACTTACACTTGTACATGCAATGTCAAAATATTTTACTAATAGACAACAAATAATTTATTTTATAATAAAACAATTAATGAGTAACATAGACATTCAAAGAAAAGATGGAGACTTTCCTCCTTTCATTACTCGTTCATTCAATGTCATTTCAAAATAAGAATTAAACTCTTAAGCATATATGCATATTAAAATTAATTTTGACTATATATTTCATGTTTTGAAATCTATACTTAACAAATATGAATTAAGTTTCAACTAAGAAAAGACTTTAAAGTTAAATTTGTGAGTTTACATAAAAGTTCATTTTATAAACTTTTAATTTAAATAACTTACACACACATATGATTAATTGGAAACCATGTTTTAAGATTAAAATAACATATGTATATACAAAGTTTATAATTAAATATATGTGTTAAGATTTAAAGTTAAAAAATTAAAAGGCCAACATTAAATAAAGAAAGATTTAAAAGTTTATGAGATTTTAAACAAAATTCCACCCTTTTTTGAACAACTTTCAAACAAAAGTATACCATAATCAAACAAATTATATTCACACAACATTCATATAAAAACGTATATTCCATTTCTAAATGATGTCAAATAGACAACATATGAAGTCTATTTGAGTTTATATATATTTTTGAAAATATTCAAATATATATATATAACAAATAATAAAATCTAATAAATTATTTGAAAATTAGGTTTTAATCAATAAAAAAATTCTTTGTTAAACAGTAATTTCCATAACAAGAACAAAATAATGACTTATGCACATATAAAATTCGTTGTAATATTTTAGATCCGAACAACATGAAAAATGTGAACAACTAATTAATGTAATATGTGATGGCTATAATGTTAACAAGATAAACATGTAATCAAAAATGGGTATAACACAAAATGGATCTAAATTAAATAAACATTATGAACATATATTATTAAAAGTGATGTGAAAATGGGGAACTAATTCATGTTAAATAGATAAGCTTATATTCAGATGTGGTATGTAAAAGATCTAACTCTTATAAAGTAGGTGGATATAAGAATAAATCAAACTAGAATTTTACCTTAAGATGTAGCCAAAAGAATGTACACCTTGAATGATGAATAAAAAGCTCCTAGATTCTTGAATCAACCTATAGATTTTACAAAGTCAAGAGGTACTAACCACCTTTAATAAATTGATTCAATTTGTATTTGTTTTAGGAAATTGTTTAGCTATTGTGGCCGTGATATTTTTAACTATTAAGGGAGAGGAGGATAGGAAGAAAAAGAAAATTTTGTCAAGAAGGATAATGCCATGAATTTTTGTTTTTAAGAAAGTAATAAAAGAGAATCAATGCGAGAGATCTTTCCCCTTCTTTTATTACTCTCCTGCCTTTTATTTTCAATTTAAAATCTTTGCTCTACCTCATTTGGTTGGCCATTCAAGGAGGCTTTATGGACCTCAATCGATTCCCAAACATATTAGCAATTAATCCATTTAAATCTAATTAAAATGTTCTATTAATATCATATATCGATACGCGCATGTATAACCTATATATACACACTTTATTAAATCCTAATATTATTCAAAAAAATCAAATAAAATTTAATAACTAATATTCATAAATATTAATTACTTTGTAATGATTATAATTAACTAAAGTGTATGGTTTTTTGGAGTATTCATCATTATAGTTGTGCGACTCAAAAGTGTAAATTCAATCAGCGATTATTATTGAACAATTCGAACATTAAAGTTGACATGTCACTTTTGCTAATGGTGTGGAATTTTGGCCGAATTTATCGCTTATACATCTTTTTTGTGAAATTCTATTTTACTTATTATAAGCGGTACCTAGTAGTAATGATTATTTACACCAATTCTCTTCGTTAACAATATATCATATTATGACTTATAAAGTTTATTTTTGGTCAAAATTCCAACATCATCCACATTCAACTTGAATTAATCCAAACACAAAATACTTGGTTCAGTAACAACATTTACTATTAATTATATTGCTCTAGCCAGAGACTTTGACTTTGAATTAACTACAATTGATCGTGATACTAAACCCATATAACTCAGAAGATGAATTCTCTATTGAATAATGTTTCAATTGCAATGCTTTATCTCAGACCCAACTATAGTCATTCAATGGAAGCCATGCCATGATTTAACCGTAAGCAAAGTGGAGTGTCTATATTGAAGTTCTATGATATTCTCAAGTCAATGGAATTATGTAACATCGTCACTTCAAGATTCTCTGTTTGACCTTGCTTATATTAACCAACATAAAACTCTCGGGTGAGTCATCCTATAGTATCTAATAACTACTAGTATATAACCCCTTTGTTCTTCCAATAGCTAGAGTAATACATCGCCCAACGTTTGAAGAGCGTTACTTACTCTAGTTTCAATGGATGTATGGATATCCTATGTCGAAATATCTTGACTAGTAATATTAAAAAAATATGTCATTCTAATTTGATAAAATTTCTCATGATTACAACATATTGTAATTACTACCACATAACACATCATTTAAGTACTTCCTATTTAATATACTTTAAATTAATTACTTAATTAATTATATGGCAATATGATAAGTATATAATAGAAAGAAAACACCTTTTATTTTGAACAAGATTGGTTATCGAGTTAGATATATAAAACAAATTACATAATTACCCTTAGGGAATACCTCTTACTCAATCAATCTCTCACTTGCACTTGGGGTCAATTATGGAATCTTATTCCAATTTGTTTGATTAGTATTCTCAAAAACAAATCGAGTCAATCCCTTAGTGAAAACGTATGCTATATTGTTTTAACTATCTACTCTATTAATCTAAACACTCCAACGTTGATAAACTGCCTTTATCATATGCAACTTTCTAGAGTATGTTTCTTGACTTCTAGTGAGCTTTTGGTTCTTTTACAAACTATATTGCAGCATTGTTATCATATAACAATGTCAAGGGAATCTCAATATTTTGAATCACCCATAGCTCAAATATAAATATATGCATTTATTTATATATTTTTTATTATAGTGTTATTCAAGATAATGTACTTAGCCTTTGGCTGAATTTCTCACTACTTATTATTTGGAACATTTCATATCTTAAAGTTTTTGATTTGAGATCGAACATTAACTTAGGGTTGTTATACTATATTTTATGTTACTTACGAAGTTGGAGTCTGTGCACTCCTTTATAAGAAGTTCGTTGTTTCTATAAACAATTCTTTGGTATATCATAAATACTCGAGAATTCTCTCAATTTTTATATAGTAATTATTCGAATTTGATACTTGCTCTATATATCAAATACATAAGAGAAGTGTGATATTGTAGACAACATAGCATGTATGATAATTCCAATTGCCAACGCATAAGGAACCCTTCTTATATGCCCATATTAAACAATTTTAATATCATGTCTGCGTATATCATTTTGGACAATCCCAACATCCTTTTATATTGATTATAAAAGATTTTATTTTCAAACCTAATGTCGAGTGTTAAACCAACAAGCTCACATGATTTTAACATTTGTTCATCATCAACAATCATAAATTTGTTGTTTGCTTGTAGTTTGGAAATAGTATATTTAATATTCTTTCTTACAGATACACGCTTCCTTAGCATTTTAATTGAAGCCGAACAGTTTGATTTCTCTGTCAAAGTACTTGTTTAACTCTGTTGCTTATCGAATAACATTTGTATCATTTCTTGGATCGTATCCAAGAACCCACAGACTCAGAATTGCTCCTACTGACTTTGGGCACTTTGGTTATTAAGCACAAACAGTGCATTTTAAATCATTATTTAAATTTTCTATTTCATATGCCAAAAATATCATATTGAGCGATAGTATTGAGTGAAATTTGAATTGACTTAAGTACATTGAATGACGAATCTGTTACGTTAATCTTAACAATTGAAATATACGATGTTATTTATCAGTGTAGCTTACCATGTTCCAACTAAATTCATCTTCTTCTCGGAGACTCTTTTGCGGTTGATGGATTATATCTTTTTGGGTACAACCATTGAAATTATATTTTTCTAATGCACTAGGAATACATTTCGGATTTGTGTATCATGCCATATGGCAGAGTAAATGCTCTTAATGACTTATTGGAAATTAAGGAAATTCTTTTCTCGATATCGATAAGGAAATCATAGTTTATCTTCAATGTGTAAAAGTTCTTATTTGACATTCTAATTGTTGTGTCCATTTAGGCTTGGTCAATTCCTTTCATCCTTTATAATAAATTTTATCTTTGGATCGTATCCAAATCCCTTATACTACCAATAATCTCTAAGAAACATCTTTGTCACGATGTTGACATTTGTTGAAACAACGGTTGTTTCTTAGTGCAACGGAATAGGTACTCATAAACAATTTAATATCTACCTTTATATACGAATAAAACTGATTTAGGATTTAATTTATGAAACTTATGTTCGCCACTTAGATTTTTCAATCAATATTGACTAGCCCCAAACTCCTTTGGGGTGGTCCATACAAGCTCGCTCACGTACAAGTATTACATGTAGTTTCCCGATTTACAAAACCTATCAGCTCTTTGACTTTGGATGTGTAAGGGTTTCTTATGAACTTTTACCTGTATGATCTCGCAAACTATGCTTTAAATGAAATTAATTTTAATATTATGTACTTACTCTTGAGTACACAACCTAATAGAAAAAAATTAACTCAACTTCACTCATCATCAATCGTTCTTTATTCAGCAAAGTCTAATTACTCTTTATCGATACATTCTTATGTATCCTAGGGAGGAGCAATTTTGAGTTTGAATTTTAAACATATTTAGGTACATTTGGAACCCTTGTTCAATACACTCACCCATTTGATCAAATCAAATCATATTATTTTCGATTGCACGTTATGATATTTACTTTCATTTTATATTCTATGAACTTAACATAGATATACTGCATGTGTATCAAATCCATATGCTAATGTTTTTTATAATTCATCGGTGAGTTTAATAGAATATGTTAGCACCAAAATTGGTCGCTAACCTCGTAGAAGAAGATTGTGAAGAGATATAAGTGATGAAATCAAATTAAATAGAGAAGACAGTGCTAATCTAAATACAGAAAGTAAGAACACCAAATTTATAGTGGTTCAGCGTAATTGCCTATGTCCACTTTGAGGTTAAACTTTATTGATCTTCTCTATAGTTGATTACAAATACAATTCGTGAATCAAATGCTTGAATGAAGTTGTTATGTAGAAAAGATGAGTCTTGAAAATGGCAGAGTCTCCCCGGTGTTTTCTCTCCAAAAAAGGATCCATTTCACTGTGACCATGCCCCTCTATTTATAGGCAAAGATGGGCTGGACTTCCCAAGTGGGCTGATTGCCGAACGCTCCAGCCCGAGTACAGTGGTCGTCGTATGCCGAGCAAGGCTCGCCGAACGCTCTGCGCCGAACCATCCCTTCTATGCCGAACGGTATGTTGGTGTCGTGGGAAGTGTAGGATGGTTGTCTGTTGAGGCCGAACGCTCTGCGCCGAACCATCCCTTCTATGCCGAACGAGGTGGTTGATGTTTGGGAAGTGTAGGATGTTAGTCAGTTGAAGTCGAACGCTCTTCTTGACGCCGAGTGCCCTTACGCCGAGTACTCCTGTACGCCGAACAGTCTCGTATGCCGAGCAGTCTTGACGCCGAGCACACTTGTCGCCGAGCACTCGTTGGATGTTGGGTGCCTCGCCGAACACTCCTGGCTGTCAAGTGCCTCGCCGAACACCATGGGATGCCGAGTACTCCTGTATGCCGAGCAGCCTTGACGCCGAGTACTCATGGATGTCAGTTGCTTCGCCGAACACTCCTGGATGGCCAGTGCTTCGCCGAACACTCCTTGATGCCAGTCGCTCTCTGATGCCGAGCACTTATTGCCGAGTACTAGTTGCCTGGTCAAATCCCCAGGAAACACTTGCCCCCCAAAGTGTATTGCGTAGCCGAACGTGATGCGCTTTGAATTTGATACAATCTACCTCGGAGGTACCTTCTCGAGAACGCTAGCGAAGGAGGTGCAAGACGAACAAGATTTAGATGCCGAACGATACGCTCGAAGCCGAACGTACCTCGTGTGCCGAACGTCACACTGCTACGATGCCGAACCCTTCGGTGTTGACCGGTTCTACCGGGTATAGCCTCTTCAACTTCTACCTCCCTCTATATAACCAGGTCCTCACCGTCTCTCTTCCCTTTACGCCTTCTCTTCAGCCATTCCTTAGAGACTTTCAACTCTTCCCATCCTACCAGATATAAAGCCTTTATAATCCATTCTCAACTTCGATCGTCGAATTAGGTATCCTTCCTCTAACAATTGCACTACTTCCATTTTAGGTTCATCGTGGTTTGCTCGTTTTGAGTTGTCTAATTGGGGATAGCTCCTCCGTGCCGAACGATAGAAGGGTAGATGGGGTGTTGAACGGCGTAGTCTTTGCCGGGCGATCCGTCTCTGTCGTTCAGCGTGGATGGAGAAGGTGTAGGGTAGAGTTGAAATCGTGGTGGAGCACCACTTTTAGCCGAACGATGACACTAGCCGACCAATACGATTGATACGTCGAACACTGACTTTAGCCGAACAATATAATTGACATGCCGAACAATGACTTTAGCCGAACAACATAACTGACATGCCGAACGATGACTTTAGCCGAACAGTATAACTGACATGCCGAACGATGACTTTAGCCGAACAGTATAACTGACATGTCGAACACTGACTTCAGCCGAACAACCCTTAGGTCGAACCATTACCTTAGTCAAACAAAGCAATTGCCGGAAAATTCTTGGACCGGATAATGTCTTTAGCCGGTCAATACAAATGCCGAACAACATTAAATATGCCGAACAGGATAGGTGTCTAACTACACTTTAAGCCGGTCACTTTAGAAATCATATGTCTTCTGAATCTGGGACTGTAATTTCCTCAAGGCGAGCTTTCTGAGACGGTCAGTGATGACGGTCTTCGAAGGCGATGATTCGAAGCTAAATATTACATCTTTAGAACCTTTAGATTCTTATTGCCTGCACACAATTGCTTGCACTAGTTCACACACCACATGGGGGGAAAAATCGTGTTGCTAATTCTAACGTTCAATGTTTTTTAAGTATAGCTCTCTCAAGCATTTAGCCAGGTTCATTATTTATTCGGGATGTCGAGAAAATCTAGTTCTGCCACGATATCTGACAGGCCTGGGCCATCAGCAAGGCAAGGAGCCGTAGATGCTTCCAACCCGTCAATCTCTCCCGCTCATAACTTGGCGCCCGATGCTCTGGAGTCAACCATCTTACTGGACAATCCGATCGATTCTCAAGCCTCGAAGATCAACGAGGCCGCTCTGCGACGGATATGTTCCATTCACGGGATTCCCTTTGCTGACGTGTTAGTTCCTTCGAGACACGACCGCCCTCATCTGCCCCCAGTCGGGTACACAGCCTGCAACAAGTTCATGTGTTGGATGGGCAGCGTGCCTCCGCTCAATTTATTTCTCCGGGATGTGCTGCAGTATATAGACATAGCTCTGTCGCAGCTGCACCCGAACGGCCATGCGTTTCTATATGGGACTTATTTACTTTTCATGGTCGTCTTCTCCAGACCTCCAACCCCCGGCGATATCCGATACATTTATATGTTCAAGAGACGGAAAGATAGCCCTTCCTTCATGTTCCTCGAGCCATACCACAAGTGCTAGATCTTGACAGGGGCCTGTAGCAAATTCGCCCTGTACAAAAAGGAATGGTTCTATGTGCGCTGCCCTTCCGGTTTCGCTAGGAGATGGGTTGAAGGCAGTAAGTCTCTCTGCCGAGTTACTATTCGTATTTAACCCGAGCATGTCTTTCCTAACTTTCCGTTTCATCTTTTCAGGTATCAGCCCACGCCCGGAAGGCCGAGGATATTCTGATGCTGTCGATGCGATTAGAGCTCTTCCGGCCGAGGATCGAGATATCCGAGCTATCATTTCAAATGAATCGCTGTCGGGGTTCGGCTTGCTAGCTCCTGGTCGTCGGATCAGCCTTCCAGAAGGTGTTACAATTCCCAAACCTTCATCTGGTAAGGGGAAAAAACTTGTCGGACCGTCGTCGCGTCGCGCTCCCGACGCGCATGAAGAAGGCGAGCGCAAAGAGGATGATGCCCCCCGAAACTCAGGGCGAGAACGTGGGTCCCGCTTGGAATCCGGCAATCGAAGTTCAGGATATTGAGACATCATCCTCCCCTTCGAAGGGAAAGAAGAAGTTGAAATACACGGTTCAAAAGGAGAAAGTTGGTGGCACCTCAAAAGTTACGCCTACCCCTCCTGAGAAAGAGGCTTCTTCGCAGCATCTGGAAAGTCCCTTGAGAGGTCTATCGAACCTTTCTATTCCCGAAGACATACTTAATTACGGGTTCGATGATCCTGAAGCTCTCAAATTCTCTTCGCCCGCTAGAGGCAATGTAGGAGTTCAACTCCCGGCTCAAAGAGACAATACTCCGATTAGCAAAGATAAACGAACGGGTCCGTCGGGGGGAACACTTAGGACACACACGCACATGCGCATTCCATAATATACTTCAAGTCTTTTTAATTCGTGAATTCTCCTTAACTCGTTGTTATCTCCCTTCTTTGCAGGTGATATGGGCCGCTCACACGGACTTGATCACCTTCAGGGGTCTTCTATATTCCATCACTCCGGACGGGATTCCGGTTCAGGCAGACGCCGGGACCGAGGTGATTATGAAGATAGGGACAATCGTCTGCGCGAGTCGTCTCACCGCAAGAAAGCACACTATCAATCTTCCCAGTCCCGCGATCTTCCTCCTACAACTGAGCCGGATAAAGAGAAGTCTTTGCAGAAGGGTTATCAGTCTGATGTTGCTCGAGAACAACATTCCAGTTCATCGAGTACGAGGCAAGTTCGAGAGCCGCGTAAAAGAACGGAATTCTCTAAGCCTCCTACTCCTACTCCTGCCGTGGACCCAACTGTTGCGGAAAAGATGGTCGACCTTAAGGCCAAGTTTCCGAAAATCTGTTTTGACGGTTTGAAATTCCTCCCGGCCATCCATCACATTCCTGGGCACGTGAAGCAAAGTGCCATTGCCTGCAACAATGACGTCTATGTTCAACATGACGCATTCGTGCACTTGGTGGAGAAGATCTCAGAAGTATCTGTCGAGCGTCAACACGAGATTGACCGTCTGAATCTGGAGGCTGACAGCGATAAGAAAATCATCAAAATCCAAGACGAAGAACTCGCCTCTTATAAGTCAAAGCTAGAAGCCGCTGAACAAGGTGCAAAAGATACTGCTGAGGCAGTTACTCGCTTAGAGGTGGCTCGCAAAAAGGAGCTTGACGAAGCAGTTCAGCGCAGCGGCGCCCTTGCCCTAGAAAAAGACTCTGTCCAAAAAGAAAGGGACGCGCTTGCTACTCAAGTCAAAGAGCTGAAAGAACAACTCTCCAAGGAGAAAGAAGACAAAATAGCCGCTCAGGAAGAATCACAGCGGTATTGTAATGAGATTGTTGCTACCCGACTCCTGAAGGCAAAGCTCGACGGTGAACTTGCCGGGGTCGAGAAAATGAAGGATGAGGCCCGTGAGGAGGGCAAAAGAATGGCTGTGGAGGAGCTTGATTCTCGCCTTGAGGCGGCCGCAGAGGCCGGCAGGGAAGAGGTCAAAAGTATGTTTGACCCGTTGATCGCCGAGTACGGAGCCCGCGTCCTTATGCACCGTGACCTAACATTCTTGGGCGACGGCTACCACGAATCCCTGGATGAGGCATGGGAAACTCTGATAAAGATCAATAAAGTCGAGTCAGGCTCCGAAGAAATCGACGAGGATGCATTGGTGAAGGAGTTCCTGAGGGGGAATGAGCCATCGGATTTATGCGCAGCATTGGCTCTTTATGGCAAAGGCTCTTCCCCTTCGAAAGAGAAGAATGACGAGGCTGGCCCGTCAGAGGCCGACGCTACTACTCCTCACATCGCCGCTCCTTATGCTGCTCAATCGGCTGGTCGGTCGACGCTTGATCCATTCGAGCAGCATGCCAGTTATGATCCCGAAGATCCCGGGCTCGGCGTTCATGTGCTGTCACCTATCCTGGAGGGTGAAACCCCGCGCGCCACCGATAGCCAACCTGATCCTGGTAGGAAATTCTTCTTTCTTTAGAAGTCGAAGAGATCCCGTCATTTTTCAGCAGTGGTTATTCGTTCTAATGCCCACTTCTTATATTTTCGTGCAGGTTGTTCTGACGCCGAGCTAACTCCGAGGAGCGATGACGCCAAGGAGGAAGCGGGGAAAACAAGCGACGTTGCTCACGCAGGGGTAACTCCCGGCCCAGACGCTCAAGTGATCGGGGCGCTTGATGATGACAAACTTGATACTTCGTCTCCTGCCGAAGGAAGCGACAAAGTTAAAATCACTGGCGCCTCTGAACATACTTCAGAGATGAGCATGAAGGACCGTCTCGCCGACGAGGAGAAGAGAAAGGTCAAAGTCAAAGTTGAATCTGAAGTCCTGGAACTCACTGACCCGCGGAACAGACCTCTGAAAATCATTCTCCCGGGCAGGTCCAAACCACTAGATGTCCCGTCTCCTACTCCTGACTCCGTCTCTCTAGCAAGCAAAAAGTCCAAGAAAAAACGTGAGGGAGAGGAGTCATCGGAAACACCAAAGGCAGACAAGAAGAAGAAGTCGAAGAAATAATCGATGCACTTGTTCAACAAGTTTCCTGACTAAGCTTTGTAATTGTTTTTATCTCCCATGATTTGTAGTTTGTTTAGAGAGGTCTGAATTTTGTAGGAGTGGTCATGTATCCCCATTTTGGACTTATTGAATAAAGTTTTAGTTTCTTTTGTGTTTGAATGCTTCTCTTGTCTTTACTTGGTTTGCTGACTAATTGTAGCCATAACTCAAGTTCTTATGAGTTGCATCATCTCCCAGTCCATTCTTACACTGTTCAAACATTTTTTGGACGTGGCGTACCTCTCGTCCCACATCTTTCGAGTACTTGGACTTCTTGCAGACTCTGTGTCCCGGGGACTTAGAGGCTTGAAATAGTTTATGCTCTAGTCCGCGCTCTGGGGATTCGGAGATTTGGGATCGTTTATACTCTAGTCCGCGCTCGGGGGACTTAGAGTACTCCGATCCGCGCTCCGGGGATTCGGAGATTTGGAATCGTTTATACTCTAGTCCGCGCTCTGGGGACTTAGAGTACTTCGCTCCGCACTCTGGGGATTCGGAGATTGGAAATCGTTTATACTCTAGTCCGCGCTCTGGGGACTTAGATTACTTCGATCTGCGCTCTGGGGATTCGGAGATTGGAATCGTTTATACTCTAGTCCGCGCTCTGGGGACTTAGAGTACTCCGATCCGTGCTCTGGGGATTCGGAGATTGGAATCGTTTATACTCTAGTCCGTGCTCCGGGGACTTAGAGTACTCCGATCCGCGCTCTGGGGATTCGGAGATTTGGAATCGTTTATACTCTAGTCCGCGCTCTGGGGACTTAGAGTACTTTGCTCCGCACTCTGGGGATTCGGAGATTGGAAATCGTTTATACTCTAGTCCGCGCTCTGGGGACTTAGAGTACTCCGATCCGCGCTCTGGGGATTCGGAGATTGGAATCGTTTATACTCTAGTCCGCGCTCTGGGGACTTAGAGTACTCTGATCCGCGCTCTGGGGATTCGGAGATTGGAATCGTTTATACTCTAGTCCGCGCTCCGGGGACTTAGAGTACTCCGATCCGCGCTCTGGGGATTCGGAGATTTGGAATCGTTTATACTCTAGTCCGCGCTCTAGGGACTTAGAGTACTTCGCTCCGCACTCTGGGGATTCAGAGATTGGAAATCGTTTATACTCTAGTCCGCGCTCTGGGGACTTAGAGTACTCCGATCCGCGCTCTGGGGATTCGGAGATTGGAATCGTTTATACTCTAGTCCGCGCTTTGGGGACTTAGAGTACTCCGATCCGCGCTCTGGGGATTCGGAGATTGGAATCGTTTATACTCTAGTCCGTGCTCCGGGGACTTAGAGTACTCCGATCCGCGATCTGGGGATTCGGAGATTTGGAATTGTTTATACTCTAGTCCGCGCTCTGGGGACTTAGAGTACTCCGCTCCGCACTCTAGGGATTCGGAGATTTGAAATCGTTTATACTCTAGTCCGCGCTCTGGGGACTTAGAGTACTCCGATCCGCGCTCTGGGGATTCGAAGATTGGAATCGTTTATACTCTAGTCCGCGCTCCGGAGACTTAGAGTACTCCGATCCGCGCTCTGGGGATTCGGAGATTTGGAATCGTTTATACTCTAGTCCGCGCTCGGGGGACTTAGAGTACTCCGCTCCGCACTCTGGGGATTCGGAGATTTGGAATCGTTCGTACGAGCCTGTATGTCGCGCAGAATAATGTAATTTATCATCCAATTAAGAGATATAGAAACTTCATAGAAAATGTGGCTTCAAGCCTTTATTAATGAAAATCAACTAAATTGCTCGATTACAACTTTAAAAGGAAACTAAGTCATTATTGAATGGAAACATGCAGGAAATAATAGTGCCTATAACAAGAAAGGGAAACATGCTAAATGTAATAGTGCCGCAAATGTTCACTGTTCCATGCTCGGGGGAGTGTCACGCCATCAACGGTCGCTAGCTTGAATGTTCCTTCTCCAAGCTTCCGTTCAATGGCGTATGGACCTTCCCAGCTGGGATTCATGCGTGATGGTACCGGGAAGACTCGTTTCAGAACGAGATCTCCCACATCAAAGATTCTTGGGCGGACTCTGCCGTCATAGTAACGCTTGACTCGATGTCTGTGCGCCGCCGCCCTTAGTTCAGCTTCTTCCCATTTTTCATCGACGCAGTCCAGTGATTCCAGCAAGAGGTTTTGGTTCGTCTTGGGATCGTAGTATGTCACTCGGTGCAATGGAACTTCAAGTTCCACGGGTATAACGGCTTCAGAGCCGTATGCCAAGGCGAACGGAGTGTGGCCGGTCGCGGACTTGTGGGTAGTTCTATACGCCCATAATGCTGTCGGGAGTTCATCTACCCATTTGCCTCCATCCTTCTCCAGACGCTTCTTTAGTATGGACTTGATTATTTTGTTAACGGCCTCGACTTGTCCATTAGCTTTTGGGTGTGCAACGGTGGCGAACTTTTTCTCGATGCCGTACTTTAAACAGAACTCTTTGAACTCTCTACTTTCGAATTGCGTTCCGTTGTCTGTAATGATGGTGCGTGGAAGGCCAAAGCGGCATATAATGTTTCGTACAACGAAGTTAATGACCTTCTTAGAGGTGATAGTGGCCAAAGGTTCTGCCTCAGCCCATTTCGTGAAATAGTCGACTACAATTATTGCGTATTTCGCACCACCTTTGGATAGAGGCAAAGAGCCGATTATGTTGATTCCCCAGATCGCAAATGGCCAAGGACTGATCATTTGTGTGAGTTCCGTTGACGGAGCCCTCGGGATTTTTGCATATCTTTGACACTTGTCGCATTTTCTTGCGTAGTCCGCGGCATCGCGGTTTACGGTGGGCCAGTAATATCCATAGCGGAGGATCTTCTTTGCTAGCGTTTGCCCCCCAGTATGGTCGCCACATTCCCTTTCGTGAACTTCCCTCAAGACTCGCTTTGTTTCATCATGAGCGATGCACCGTAACAATGGGACTGAGAATCCTTTCCGGTACATGGATCCACCCTGCATTACGTACCGCGCAGCCTTTCGAAGGACCTGTCGTCTTTCGCTTCTTTTTTCTGGTAAAGCCCCGGTTGTCAGGTACAGTTTGAATGGGGTTATCCACGAGTCCTTCTCGATCTCTGTTTCCAACACGCGATCGATTTTCATCTCGTCTACGCTCGGGGCATGCAAGACTTCAACGGGATACAATCCCATTTGTTGAGCATCGTCGGTACTTGCGAACTTAGCCAACAAGTCGGCTTCTTTGTTCTGTTCTCGTGGGATATGTGAAATGTCATAACGCTCAAGATTTGATAGTAGTTCTTGGACCTGAACGAGGTACGGAGCAAGCTTTCGTCCTTTTGCTTGGTAGTCTCCTCGTACTTGGTAAACCACTAACTGCGAGTCACAAAAGATTTCGACTGATTCGATCCCGAGTTCTTTGATGAGCTTCAAGCCAGCGATCAGTGCTTCATATTCAGCTTCGTTGTTCGTAGCCGGGAAATCGAGCTTCAGGGCATAACAGATTGATCGGTTTTCCGGAGTTATAAGAACTACGCCCGCGCCGGAGCAACGGTCGTTTGATGCACCGTCAGTGTATAATTTCCATCGAATGGGGGGAATGATGTCGTGATCGTCCGGTTTGATGGGTATGGTAAATTCAGCGATGAAGTCTGCTAACGCTTTCCCTCGGATGGCTCTCCGTGGTAAGTACGCGATATCGAATTGGCTCAACTCGATGTTCCATTTTAGCAATCTTCCAGAAGTTTCCGGTCGTTGAAGTACCTGCCTCAGGGGTTGATCGGTATAAACGCCGATTGAATGCGCTTGAAAGTATGGGCACAGCTTGCGTGATGCAATCACTAAGCAATAAGCCAATTTCTCGATTTTAGGGTAATTCTTCTCTGCCCCCGTTAAACGCTTGCTAACATAATATACCGGCTTCTGGACTAGATCCTCCTCACGAACCAAAGCTGCGCTTATCGCATGAGGGGATATAGCCAAGTAAACGTACAGCATCTCATGGTCAACTGGTTTAGATAGCATTGGTGGGCTCTCCAGATGCCTTACCAGGTTCTGGAATGCTTCCTCGCAGCTAGACGTCCATTCAAAATTCCTCTTTCCTTTCTTTATTATGTCAAAGAACGGGATGCACTTGTCAGTTGCCTTGGATATAAATCGACTCAGCGCAGCTACTTTTCCGTTCAAGCTCTGTACCTGCTTTATAGTCCTGGGCGCTTGTACATCTCGAATGGCTTGGATCTTTTCTGGGTTGGCTTCGATTCCCCTAGCGTTGACGATGAATCCTAAAAACTTCCCTGATGCAACGCCGAAAGAACACTTCAGCGGGTTGATCTTCATTCCATAGAACCTGAGTATGTTAAACATTTCAGCTAAGTCTTGAATGTGGTCGTTTGACCGTCGTGACTTCACGAGCATGTCATCCACATAGACTTCCATGATTTTGCCCAGCTGGTCCTTGAACATTCGATTCACCAGACGTTGGTAAGTTGCTCCAGCATTCTTTAATCCAAAGGGCATCACTACATAGCAATACAGCCCGACATTTGTAACGAAGCTGGTGTGTTCTTGGTCCGGAATATGCATTGGGATTTGGTTGTATCCTGAGTACGCATCCATGAATGACAATAATTCGTGTCCTGCTGTGGAATCGACCAACTGATCGATCCTAGGCAACGGGAAACTGTCCTTATGGCATGCTTTGTTCAAGTCGGAATAATCTACGCAAGTCCTCCATTTCCCATTCGCCTTCTTTACTAGCACGGGGTTGGAGACCCACTCCGGGTAGAGGGCGTCGCGGACGAACCCATTTGCTTTGAGTTTGTCCACCTCCTCTCCAAGAGCGGCGGATCTCTCCGGATCCATTCCTCTCCTTTTTTGCTTGACTGGGACGTATTTCGGGTCTATGTTCAACATATGACTCGTGATGGCGGGAGAAATCCCACACATATCAGAATGCGTCCAGGCAAAAACATCAAGGTTTGCCCGGAGGAAGTCGCTAAGGTCTTCAGTCATTGCGGGGCCTAACTGTGATCCGATCTTCAGTATTCGCGAAGGGTCGTCACGGCTAACTGAGATGTCAATTGTTAATTCAGCCGGTGCCGCCTTCTCTTCCCTGGGTTTCTCATCGTCGTCTCTCGGATCTATATCTCCGTAGATCCGAGAACTATGCCCGAGCCAGGGCTCGGGCACTACTTGTCAATTATTCGTATTGAGGATGCGGACGGGATTGTCCGCAACCTTTCCTTTCTCCCTCCGGTGGGCCTCTCGGAGCTCGGCCACATAACAAGAACGACCAGCTGCTTGGTCACCGTGAACAATGCCTACTCCTTTGTCAGTCGGAAACTTCAAAGTCAAACACCACGGGGCTAGTGCCGCCCTAAATTCAGCCAGGGCCGGCCGACCCAAGAAAACATTATACGGAGAGTCCACATCCAAAACTACAAAGGGTAGAATTCGTACCCTCCGACGCTCGCCTTGTCCCAGTTCAACTGGTAACTCGACATATCCTACCGCATCAGTCGCAGCGCCGTTAAAGCCGTGGATACGAGCTTTGGATGGTTTCAAGTCTTTTGTCTCTAGCTTCATCTGATCATAGGCCTTCTTGAAGATGATGTTGACTGAACTTCCACAATCAATCAAAATTCTTTTTACATATGCTGGTCCGATCGTTGCAGATATGACCATGGGATCGACGGTCGGAGCCTCTACCTGATCAGCGTCTCTGTTCCTGAACACAATATCGTCTGTCATCATGCGCTGCTGCTTAGCAGGGGCCCCGTCCTCTACGTTCGAACAGCACTCAAAATCTGCATGCTTCAAGGAGCTTGCATATCGTTCCATCTCTTGCCAGTTCTTATCTGCGGGATGAGGTCCGCCGATAATTGTATTTATGACCAGTCTTCCAACAGTCCGAGCAGGCTCCTCAGGATGACGTGGAGCTGGTGCACGACCTGGGTTGGACGTTGCCTGTCCTCCTTCCTGTGGATCCTTTACGAATTCTTGCAACTTCTTTTGTCTGATCAATTTCTCGATAGCATCATGCAGGTGTCTGCATTCTTCCGTGTTGTGTCCATAAGTTTCATGGAAGCGGCAATATTTCCCAGTCCGCTTCTGTTCTTCAGTTGATTCTTTTGGACGTGGTTTTCTGTACTGAAAAGTATTGCAGGTGGATAGGTAAATGTTCTCAAGTGGGGCGTTTAGCGGAGTGTACTCGCTGTAGCTTGGAATTCTCGACTTCCACTTTCCCGCTTCTTTCCTCTTTCCTTGACTTCTTCCTCCGGACTCTTTGGGCTGCACAGGCTTACTCTGGACATTGACTTGGACCTTTCCCGAATTGTCTCCAGATTGTTTCACAGCAATGTTGCTCTTGATTGACTCTTGGGCAGGTCCCGGTGCCTTATCTCGTCGTACCCACCTAGCTTCCTCTCTTCTTATGAACTGGTGTGCCTTGGAGTAGAAACGCTCTAGCGTAGCCGGAGGTTTTCCTGCCAGCCAGTCTCCAAATTCAGAATCCGGATCTACACCTCTCATTACAGCCATTAGGATTGCATGGTCGTTGGGATTACTGACTTCAGTTGCCGCAACGTGGAATCTTTGTAAGTACTCCTTCAGCGACTCTCCGGGATTCTGGATTACACTCGACAGAGACATCACGTCCTTCGGGCGTGTAGTGTGTATCCTGAATTGCTCAATAAACTTCTTTGCCAACTCCTCGAAATTTGATATGGATCGCGGAGGAAGTCGGGTGAACCACATAGTAGCGATCCCAGATAGAGTAATCGGAAAGCACCTACACTTGGTGGGATCATTTGCTCTGGCTGAATCCATCATCCATTCATACCTCATTACATGTTGTCTGGGGTCAGTCTTTCCTTCGTATGCAGGAATGGTTGGCATGCTAAACTTCTTGGGGTATGCCGCTTGCAGCACAACATCCGTGAACGGAGTATGACTTCTTGACACTCCCCAGTCGTCATTTGATAAGCCCTGATTTTCTTTCATCAGTTGCCTGATCATGGCTGTCAGATCGGGTGTCTGTATGGAAGCTGGGAGGTTGGAGTCAGTTCTACGCGCCTGTCCATGCTGATACCTCCTTTCCTGGCGATCTGCCAATCGTGCGTCGTGAGGTTCAACATTGTTAGCATTTTGATGATCTGGAGCTCCATCCTCCATCTGTATTCCGGTTCG
The DNA here is from genome assembly GCA_030737815.1 of Allium fistulosum. Lineage (NCBI taxonomy): Eukaryota > Viridiplantae > Streptophyta > Magnoliopsida > Asparagales > Amaryllidaceae > Allium > Allium fistulosum. The sequence goes on from CM060904.1 coordinate 1,164,880,648, forward strand.
GAAGCTTCCAGTTCTGGCTTGGTCGCGGTCTCCAGCTGTTCGAACAGCAGCATCCGCCCTTGCAGCTTCAGTCTTACGGCGTCTACGCCTGGGTGGTTCATCAGAAGAAGTAGAGCTGTCAGATGAGGAATAAGCAGCTGGATTGCCCCCAGCATTCTGTTGCTGCTGTTGAGTGAGTTGTGCCATCAGGTTGGCATTAGCTTGCATCTGTTCTCCCAGTTGTCTCCTGCTTTCCCTAAGTTCTCTCATCAAGTCATTGAACTCTACTCTGGTGACAACTGGAGTCTGTTCTTGAGCGGCAATCCCTGCACTCGGGATCGCAGGTTGATTGCTAGGTCCTGCTTGTTGCACGCTAGCAGTCTCTCGGGCATCCGCATTAAGAGAAGCTGACCTGGTACGTGGTCTCGCCATTGTAGAGTTATTGGTATGAACTCTGAGTAGAATCAATGGATGTCCTATCAGTAAGTCGGATCTTCTTTGGGGGATTTGTTCAATCCAGTAGCTTCAAAGCAGATCCTTGAGGTCTGAGAATTCGATTCTCAGTGAAAGCACCAAAGTGTTAGCACCAAAATTGGTCGCTAACCTCGTAGAAGAAGATTGTGAAGAGATATAAGTGATGAAATCAAATTAAACAGAGAAGACAGTACTAATCTAAATACAGAAAGTAAGAACACCAAATTTATAGTGGTTCAGCGTAATTGCCTACGTCCACTTTGAGGTTAAACTTTATTGATCTTCTCTATAGTTGATTACAAATACAATTCGTGAATCAAATGCTTGAATGAAGTTGTTATGTAGAAAAGATGAGTCTTGAAAATGGCAGAGTCTCCCCGGTGTTTTCTCTCCAAAAAAGGATCCATTTCACTGTGACCCTGCCCCTCTATTTATAGGCAAAGATGGGCTGGACTTCCCAAGTGGGCTGATTGCCGAACGCTCCAGCCCGAGTACAGTGGTCGTCATATGCCGAGCAAGGCTCGCCGAACGCTCTGCGCCGAACCATCCCTTCTATGCCGAACGGTATGTTGGTGTCGTGGGAAGTGTAGGATGGTTGTCTGTTGAGGCCGAACGCTCTGCGCCGAACCATCCCTTATATGCCGAACGAGGTGGTTGATGTTTGGGAAGTGTAGGATGTTAGTCAGTTGAAGCCGAACGCTCTTCTTGACGCCGAGTGCCCTTCTGTACGCCGAACAGTCTCGTATGCCAAGCAGTCTTGACGCCGAGCACACTTGTCACCGAGCACTCGTTGGATGTTGGGTGCCTCGCCAAACACTCCTGGCTGTCAAGTGCCTCGCCGAACACCATGGGATGCCGAGTACTCCTGTATGCCGAGCAGCCTTGACGCCGAGTACTCATGGATGTTAGTTGCTTCGCCGAACACTCCTGGATGGCCAGTGCTTCGCCGAACACTCCTTGATGCCAGTCGCTCTCTGATGCCGAGCACTTATTGCCGAGTACTAGTTGCCTGGTCAAATCCCCAGGAAACAGAATATTTAGAGCAGATTTGGTCGTTAGACCTATGATTGCATATATCTATAGGTATCAATACTAAGAAAACACTAGCCCTTGTGTCGCTCCTACTGAATGGGTGCTTCGCCCTTAATCGTTTAAGAGACGATTCACCAGTACCATATGATTTATAACCATATAATTAAAGAATTATTTCTCAAAGATATTGCTTGGTCCATAGTCCCAAAAATAATTTTAAAATTTTTATATACTTTTGTAGTATGTAGCTAATGCAACAAATGTTGTTATTCTAATAGATTTATTTCATAATAAATATTCAAAATATTCATAACAAAATAGAACTATATTTATTTTCAGTTAATATTGAAAATATCATGAAAATATTTGATATACTCGTAAAAACAATTTTTCTTTCATATCTTGATGCACCCACTCACAAGTATTATATGGCATCCTTACACTATTTCTGCCATTACTATAATAACATATGAAATATGAAGCTTCATTTAACTACTTAATATGGGCTATTTATTTCTTTTACTGTAGCTAGTTTACAATCGAGAGCTTTTCAACAAATATCTTAAACTCATAGAAACAACCTTATAGAAAACAGTTTTATATATCATAGCAATATTAGAGTGGAAATCACATTTCTCATTCCATATTAAGTATCTTTTAGTATTTTGTACAATTCTTGTTTCTGATGCCTATGAAGCAAAACTAATCATTCACTCTTCAAACGACCCATATTTACATATCGGGGGATCGTAAGATATTATTTTTAAATTCATGTAAAGTCGTATGACTTTATAATTTCGAGAAATGCCCATTAAAGACATTTCCTATATTTAGAATTTTTCCTAACGATTTGATCCGTAGAAATTGTATTAGCTATAACTTTTGATAGGAGCCGAATTAGCATTTGAGACCACTTTCATTGGAAAGATATGATGGTTTTACTTTTAGTAGAGTGGTCATAATAGCGATTTGGACTTCGTGCTAGGAGATATGGCTATTTGAACATATGTTGTTTTCAGAGCAGCTTAGTGGGTGATCAAAGAGATTGGGGGTAAACCCAGTAACCCATTTCGGGTTTGGAGACCTTATTAGACTGAACCATCTTTCCCAAATTACTTTTACACCTTGTCCCATAGATCTAAGCCTCCATTAACCCATTCTCTATCCAAAACCTTCTCTTTTCTCCTCCAAATCAAGTCTAAATCATATATTAATGTTAGATTGGCAAGGAGGTTTATTAAATATCTTCAAATCTATATTTTTGGAAAAGAAAAATTACACCTCTACTGTTCATTTTTGAATCTATTTCGATTTGCGTGCCAAACTTGAATTTTAGGGGCTTTGGCGAGTGGTTTATCATCTCTCACCTTATTATAAATGTATTTATAGGTTTTGACATGTTTTAAACTCATTTTTAAGGTCAAAATCAAGTTTTTGGACTGTTTTTAATATCAAACCTGAAGTAAATGAATTTAAAATATCTCTAATTATTTAATCATGTTGGTTTGATGTGTGATTGCCTTGATATGTGTTAAACTATATTAAATACACATTATAGGATGATTTCTAATGAACTGTTGTATGTATGAATGCTTTAATGTTTAATGTTGGTTATTGCGTATATGGTGTTTGCTTGAATGCTTGTATGATTGAAATGCTTATCGAAGCGACATAGAGTTAGGAACCATGAAATCGGGCCTCGATGAATTGGCTCTAGAGTGTTTGGAGTCATATTGTTGCATAGATGATGCAAGAGAGTCGAAGCGTTAAGTGTAGCAATGGAATCGTCATGATATTGAAGTGCTGGAGGTGCTATAGGAATTCGGCTCGGCAAACTTGGTTCGGTGCTTGGATGGCTTGGTAACCGAATAGCGAACTCGGTCTGGTGGCTGGAAGGCTTGGTGACTGAACAATGAATTCAGTTCGGCGGTTGGATGGTTTGGTGATCGAACAGCGAACTCAGTTCGGTGGTTGGATGGTTTGTTGACCGAATAGTGAACTCTATTCAGTGGTTGGATGGCTTGGTGATCGAACAGCGAACTTGGTTCGGTGGTTGGATGGTTTGGTGACCGAACGGTGAACTTTGTTCGATGGTATGTTGTTGCTCGGTAGGATGGATAGAGCGGCGACCGAACAAAAAATTCGGTTCGTGTAACATCCCGTATCTGGAGACCAAAAGTTAAGCTCTACAGATGCTACAATCATCTATAGTATTAACTTCTGGTGACAAAATACGGTAATGTTAATAGTATCCATAATATTAGAAGCACTTGAATATGAACAAACTTACAGATTTCAAAAACAACATTTTATTGATTACATTTCAAAACAATAATTCATATCCAAGTCACATAATCCCTTAACATTTCCCAGGCAATGATCAAATATATCAATTACAAAATATGCCAAGAGCGACATATGACGATGCCCCCTTAGTTGACCAAAGTCAACAAAGTCAATATAGTCATATTTACTTAATACACACAATGGAAATAAATAGAATAAATTGTAACTCCAATTTAGCTATCCGTCAGCCACCTGGTCGTGTCCGGAAGCTTTATTCGCCAAAATTACTAAAACCTAAAAATTCAACCCTCAGCCTACTCAAATCAATTTTGAGCACCCGAGAGTTTAAGGGGAAAAAGAAACTTCGAGTCAGACATAAAGCCTGGTGTGAGTAATACTATATATCTCGGTTATTGATATTAAGTGAAACCACGCCGCTTAGCGAAACGGGTTTCCCCTCACTTATATCCTTTTTAAGACACGTCTTTTGCAAACCTTTTACTGCAACCAAAACAGGTTAAAACTGTAAAGCATTATCATGTAAACAAACATATCAGGTAATAAATGGACCACCTGTCTGAAAACTGTAGTTTTGTTTGGCTAACTACTAACCTTTGGCTGACTCGGGCCTACCAGACAATATAAATCAAATTTATCTAACATCTGTTAAACACTCTTCTTGTGGATGGTCTGTCCTTAACTACCTATTAAATACTTCTCTTCTGGATGGTCTGTCCCTAACTTATCTTCTCCCAAAGTCACCAAATCATAATGGTTTTGCAGGCTCACCAATAACCCATCCGTATACAAACATATATTCCTTCTGTGTGTAATCATAATTTTATTCTTACCTAAGACAAAACCCTACACACTAGAATTTTGGACTAAATTGGCTGGGGCTAATAGCTAATGTATAGGACGTGACCCTATACCAATCCAATCTGGTATTCTAATATCTGAGTCATTTTACTGAGGGAAATCTTCCCTTAAATTTTCCTTGAAAAACTTTTCAAAATGATTTAAAATCTTTAAATAAAACTTACACAAGGAAAATACATACTCTATGCTTTACTCAAAATCAATTTTCCATGCTATATATACTTTACCCAAATCTTAGTTGATGAAAACATATAAGCCTTTAAAAGTACCCCTTTTGAATCTATTGAAAGTTCTCCTTTCGAAACCAGGTAAAACCCTTTATTTAACCTAGGCCGAAAGGCCTAAACCTTCCATTTGAAACCATTCTCAAAAACCGTTCGAAACCATTGAAAAACCTTCCATTCGAAAGCTTTAAAACACTAGACATCCTTCTTTAAAACCTTTAAACCACGCTTTCCAAAAACATTGGAAAAACCTTTCCTTTCAACCCTTTCGAAACATTCAGAAAACCTTCCCTTTCGTCTCTTCGAAACCATTGGGGAACCACCCCTTCGAAACCTTTCTTTATGACCTTTTGAAAGCATCAAACCTTTATAAACATGAACCTTTAAAAAGCACTTGGGTTCAATTTTAAAACATGTGTAAAACTTTCGAAACCATTCAAAAATTTACTCCTTCGAAAGCTTTGAAAACTGTTTCGGTGAAAACTATTTGATTATGCCTTCAAGTAGAGCAAAAGGATCAGAAACCCATTAAAGTCAAAAGCATTCCTTTCGAAATCATTCCTAAGTAAAGAAGTGAAGGTGTCAAAATCATTCCTTCGAAAGCATTGGAGAAGTGGTCAAGTTTAAAAAGCAAAACAAAGCAAAGCAACCCTTTCGAAACCAATCAGGGTCGAAAGATAGAAAAAGGCAGTCAGGGGTTTCGACCCAGTTGAAAGCGTTTATTTATAAACAAAGGCGCAACCCAATCAAACCATTTCTTTAAAACCATTTAACATGGTCGAAAGTCAACCATGTCGAAAGCTATTCAGTCGAAAGCAAGCAGACGCATTTTCCTTTTAAAACCAAAGTATTGCTTCAACCCCTTCGAAACCCATGTTTTCGACCATATACCTTCCGCCTATATCCAATTCACTACGTATGAGTTATCTGATACCATGTGCATTGGTTTCGATTGAGTCGGAGGCGAAGGTAAGGAGATGAAAGCCTAGTGTCGAAAGCATCGAAATAGTAAAAACTATGTAGATTAGTCCTTTTTAACTATTTCTTTGTACCTAACCCGCCTTGTTTGTCAATTTAAGATTGGTGGCTAGTTTATCTTTTCTAAAAGTACTGCCAATTTCCAGAATTAACAAGTTTAAATTATTTACAAAATACCCCTTCTCCTTTTTATAAATATATAAAACATTTAAGTCCCATACCTTAAATAATTTTATATATCCATTAAAACATTCAGGAAAATTCTACAAAAATACTAGAAAATCACTTTTAATATGCTTTCTAACATATATTTATTTCAGATCCAAATCATTAATTATTTGACCGTAAATAATTTTTAACCCAAAATAACATTTTCTTCATTAGAAAATTCATATAAAATCCACATAGATTCAGAAAATTCTGAAAATTGAAACTCGTCTCTAAAATATCGTTTCTGATCTATATAAAAATTTGCAAGCCAATTGGATGTCATTTAATAGGATTTTTATACCAAAACATGTCATGAAATCTATATGAACAACCATAAATCATCAATAAGTATATATAATCATTCCATCATTCACAAACATGGAAAATCATTGCAAATAAGTTCGAATTCAACTTAAAACCTAAATTCATAAGATATTTGAGATGTAGTCATATATGGAGAAGCAAACGATATAACTTGGTTAATTTTTTAATTCATTAAGACTTCTTCAAAAATTCCATTTCAAACTAATTTGTTCATTAATATGCCATGGTTTTGCTTTTAAATGAGATTGGGTTATTTGTTTAGAAAACTATACTTTCGAAATCTTCGAAACCTTGCTTTCGACCTCACTGGATAGCCTCCTTCGAAAGCACATATCTCTTTTCAAAACATTAGACTGCTGCCTTTTAAAATGCTTTAAAATCCTTCTTTCAAAACCTTTCTAATATAATAAAGTGTAACTTATTAATTATTAGAATCATAGCTTCGAAACCATTGGATGTATCTCTTCCTAAAGTATTGAAAGTCCCTCTTTCGACATCATTGGTTTTACCTTTAAAAATATCATTTGGGTAAAATTAAATATAAAGGAAAGTATCTCTTTCGAAACCATTCTTTACCATATAAAAATGTTGGGGAATTTATGATGGTGTCGGAACCATCCCGTTCGACAGAGTCAGAAGCATATATTAAAAATACTAAAGGATAACTTCAAAACCCCTTCCGAAGCCATTTCCTTCGAAACCTATAACCCTTTCGAAAGCATTTAGGAAGCGGCTTACATCTTTAAAACAACACTACCTTTCGACAACATTGACGACTTCAATACACTCGAAAGGCAAAAGAATCGGCGGTAGGGCTTCGATTGTGTCGAAACCCCCTCTTTCGAAAGCATTGATTTATAATTAAAGGAACTCCTTCGAAAGTAAAACAACATGGCAAGCCCTTTGAAAGCCATTATAAAACTCCTTTGGAAAACATATGTATCAACTAAGTTGAAAGCTTAGTGAAACAAAGGCAGGCGCTTAACCTTTTAAAACAAACTAAGGTATCGACTCCATCAGAAGCATGCTTTCGACACCATACCTTCCGCCTTTCTCCAATCCACTAGGTACCACCCAGATGATACCCTGTGCATTGGTTAGGGCTCAATGGGGTTTCAACTTTGTCGAAAGTGAAAGCTAAGGGGCGAAAGGTACCCTTAATAGAGGCGGAACCTGTTTTTCTGGGTTAAATGTCAAATTAAGCAACTTATATCAACTAACCTGCCTACATGTAAACTTCTTATTGGTTGCCTTAACTTTTCCCATGCTTTTCAAAACTAACCGCCTTATTATTTGGGATAAGTACCAAGCTTAGAATTTTACAAATAAAACCTTCCATTGCAAATACAATTAAATCATTTAGATCATCTTCTCAAAATAATTTAATTTTTATATCAAATCACTTAAGAAAAATCCCCAAAAATCATTGAAATTTACTTCGATCATGTTATATAACATATCAAAATTTCAAACCCAAATTCTCAATATATTTTCTAAAATAAATTTATAAACCCAACATGTTATATTTTCATTCACAAATTCATAATAATATTTCCAAAGCTTGAAAAATTATCAAACTTAAAACCCAACTCTAAAATTATGTTTTGCATGACATATAATTTTTCCATTGCATTTAAACGTTAATATCACATGGTTTTTGGTCTAAAACCATATGAACCATCATTTAAACAATTTTGTTTAAATTTAAACAAACCATATTTCAAGCATATCAGCATCAAACATCATATATTCAGCAAATAGAGATGGAAATTATTGTTCACCTTAATCTTTGATAAGGAAAGTGGATTGAGATGAGTTTGCTTCCCCTCTTTAAATCTTTAACTTTTTCCTTGAATATCTTCTTCTTTTCTTCCAATTAATGGCTGGACTTATTTCTTTTGCTTACGTTTATTATTTGTGAAAAAGTGATAATGAATGTGAATGGCTTAGGGGACACACACACGCACACACACACACACACATATATATATATAAGGGTGAGAGTCATGGGAGGCCAATATCTAGTAAGCCCTTATATAATTGATTTAGTCTATAAACCATTCTTTAAGCCCAATTTTATTAATAAGCATGGCCACTTAAATTTATTCAAATCTCAATCCCCTTATCACTTAACATTTACATTATTCTATTTAAATTATCTAATTAAATATCTTAAATAATGTTATTTAAAAATTAGGGATCATAGCAATCATCTGTAACAACTCCTAACAACCATACTAGTCATTTTTGCTAGTGATCGTCTATAAAAATTTAATATAGACATACTCTTAAAACAGATCAAGATAAGTATCTCGAATCTTGTCCTCTGTCTCTCAAATATAGTCCTTTTCATTGTCGCTCCACTAAACTTCCACCAAATTGACTGTCTTGGATCTTAATCTTTTCTCATCTCTTGCCACAACCCGAAATGGTTGTCTAACAACTATCAAATTAAGCTCTACTACCAAGTCTTCCAATTCCGTTGGAGGAATGGTAGTCTCTGGATCATGCACATACTTGCGAAGATGGGACACATGCCATATTGCTCGGAAACTCTACTCAGTATGCGAGCTTTCCAATCCTCTCCATAATCTAGAATGGACCAACATATCTCGGTGTCAGCTTTCCTGACTTTCCAAATCGTATCACTTCCTTCATCGGTGATACCTTAATAAAAACCCTGTCTCCAATTAAGAACTCTAGGTCTTTACACATTTGATATGTGTAACTCTTATGTTTGGATTGAACTTCCTTCATCCTTTCTCGAATCAACTCAATCTTCTCTGATGCCTCTCTAACCAAATCTGGACCTAAAATTAATCTGTCTCCAGTCTCTAACCAACATGCTGGTGATTTGCATGGCCTTCCATACAAAGCTTCAAAAGGTGCCATTCCTATACTAGTATGATAACTATTATTATAAGAAAATATAATCAAATGTAGGTGATCTTCCCAAGATCCACCAAATTTTAATACACAAGCTCTCAACAAATCTTTGAGTACTTTATTAACTCTCTCAGTCTGCCCATCCGTCTGTGGGTGATATGTTGTACTCATCTTGAGCTTGGTACCTAATACCCTATGTAGGCTTCTCCAAATTTTGCTAGTGAATAATGCATCTCTGTCACTGACTATGCCACTAGGAATTCCATGAAGTCTAACTATGTTCTTCACTAACAACTTCGCCAAAACAGGTGTCGTCCTCGTCGACTTGACTGGAATGAAATGGACGCTCTTGGTCAATCTATCCACTATGACCCATATGATTTCATTTCCCCTGTTCGACCTTGTCAACCCATCTATAAAATCCATGTATATAGAATCCCACTTCCAAACTGGAATCTCTAAAGGCTGAAGCAACCCGCTCGGCTTCTGGTGTTCGGCTTTCACTTGTTGACAGTTGGCACACTGCCTAAACCACAAGCCAACATCCCTCTTGATGCCTTCCCAATAGAAGCTCCTCTACATATCTTGATACATCTTGGTTCCCGCAGAATGAATCTTAAACTTGGATCGATGACATTCTCCTAGAACTTCTCTTTTTAAGTTCTCTACATTCAAAACACATAAGCGTCCCTTCTTCCTCAACCATCCTCTCTGGTCGATGTCAAAATCTTTAAGATCATCGATCTCGGATCCCACCTTGAGTCTTCTAATCTTCTCGGCTAATTCTGGATCCTCTTTTTATTTAAAAGCTATCCTTTCGACCAGCACTGGTCGCACTTCTAAATAGGCCAACATAGCCAACACCATATTCTGATGTTTCCTGCTAAGAGCATCCACTAACTTATTTCCTTTTGCAAGAGTATATTCTATACCAAAATCATAAGCTGCTAAAAACTCTAGCCACCTCCGCTGTCGCATATTCAACTCCTTCTGAGAGAATAAATATCCTAAGGATTTATGATCAGTGTATAGCTTAAATCTCTCCCCTAAGAGATAATGTCTCCAAATCTTCAATGGAAGATCACCGCAGCTAATTCCAAATCATGAGTAGGGTATCTCACCTCATGCTGTCTAAGCTTTCGAGAAGCATAGGCAATGACTCTACCATTCTGCATCAATACAGCTCCCAATCTCGATACACATGCATTGGTGTACACCACAAACCTTGGTTTCCATATGGAACTACTAGCATTGGTGCATTGGTCAACAGATGCTTTAACTTAAGGAACCCTTCCTCACAATTGTCGGACCAAATGAACTTCACATCCTTCATGGTCAACTTAGTCAAAAGTGCTGCTATCCGCGAAAAATCCCTAATGAATCCTTGGTAATAGCCAACAAGTTCAAGAAAACTTCTAATCTCGGTTATCGTCTCTGGTCTCTTCCAATTATTGACAGCTTCGATCTTAACTAGATCTACTACCAAACCCTCCTCTGAAACTACATGACTAAGAAACTTGACCTCTTTCTTCCAAAAATGACATTTGGAAAACTTTGCCTTTAGTTGATGCTACCTCAGCGTCTCTAGCACTACTCTTAGATGATTTTCATGCTCTCTCTCATCTTTTAAGTACACCAAAATGTCATCTATGAACACTAATATGAACCTATCAAAGTACTCTCGAAAAACTCGATTCATTAAATCCACAAAGAAAGCAGGTGCATTTGTCAATCCAAATGGCATCACTAGCCACTCATACGAACCATACCTAGTCTGAATTGCTGTCAAAGATATACTGTCCTCCGCCACCCTCAACTAATGGAATCCGGTCGCGAAATCCAATTGGGAAAACACTCTAGCTCCACTTAACTGATCAAACAGATCATCAATTCTTGGCAAAGGATACCTATTCTTGATCGTCCTTTCGTTCAGCTTGCGATAGTCGATGCACATCCTTAACGACCCATCTGGCTTCTTTACGAAGACCATGGCCGCTCCCCAAGGTGAACTGCTTGGTCTAACAAATTTCCTACCTTCTAGATCCACTAACTATACCTTCAATTCTTTCATCTCAAATGGTGTCATCCTGCTAGGTGGTCTACTGACAGGTTCAGCTCCTGGCATAAGATCTATTCAAAACTCAACAGCTCATTTTAGTGGTAGTCCTGTGACCGGCTTAAAGACATCTACAAACTCTCTTGCAACACAAACCTGACTTAGCTCTTCTGCTGTTTCTAGGGCACTTCACAAAGCACAAACGTTCCTGTCGGAATTCTCCACTGAGAAGATGATTCGGTTATGACTATTTGGGTGTCTTACTGATATTCCACATCCTGGTAAAATATCCTAGCCTCATATTTACCCAGCTAATCCATACCCAAAATGATCCCGAATTCTACGAAATCATAAACATACAGACTGCATGCAAATTATGACCTAGCAAATCAAGTTCTAACTGCTCACATCTTATCCCTAGAGTTGCATATTCTCCCACTGGATTCATAACCCTTAAGGAAGAAACTAAGTGGGTGGGTACTAAACATAACCTATCAACCAGATTCTGTGATATAAATGAATATGATGCACCGGTATCAAATAGTATCCTAACTGGAATACTCTGAATCAAAAATGTACCTTCCATCACAGACTTCCCTTTGTCAGCAGCAGCTGACTTAGCAGATAATGGTCCAGGAGCAAAAACTTTTCCCTTGTCCTCCCTAACTGGTTCTGGACACTGGTTCTTGTAATGCCCAACTTGATCACTGTTGTAGCATTTCACATGCTTCTTATCCGCAGTCTTCTTCTTCCCCTTGCCAGACCGGCACTCATTTACAAAATGACCCTTCTTGTCACATTTGTAGGAGCCTAGATTAGCTTTTGTCTTTTTGGTTGTATCTCCCTTCTGAGCTCCTTTCTTTTTGCAGAACTTCTTATCCTGAGGACCCTGGGATTCAACTGGCTTCTCTCTAGCACACACAACAAGCATTTCCTCATGGTGGATAGCCATCTCCACCACTATATTACTAGGATCACGGATATGTGTCAAGGTTGCCCTAGAAAACTCTGGCCTCAGTCCCCGAATGAACCTTTCATTCCTTTTAATGTCAGTGTCTACAATAGCATATCCATAGTGAGACTCATCAAACTTATTAGCATATTCAATAACTAACATATCTCCCAGAACTAAATCCATAAACCTCCTCATCAATGCTGACTTAGCAACCTAAAAAATAAACCTCTGTTCAAATCTCCTTAGAAAATCAGCCAAAGTCAACTCTTCCTCCGAAACGCCAGTAGTCACACTGTTTCACTAGTGAAGTGCTAGCCATTGCAACTACCTAGAGGCCAGCCTTCTCTTCTGCTCATCTTCTAAACCCAGATCAGTAAATATTCTTTCGCAATGCAACAGCCAATTCTCCACTTCGATAGCATCCTCCATTTTCATAAATGGCTTTCCACCCAAGCTGGTGTAGTCTCTGGTCAGCTTAGCATAATTATTCCCGATATTACCAACAACTCCAGTAGTAGCTTCTGCTTGCACCAAATTAGCAAGGAACTGATACATCATCCCCACATCTACTAGTCGATTTCCAACACCCACATTGGCTTCGACAATTTGATTAGCGTTAGCCTGTCGACCTTGGTTCCTCCGAGTGTTAGGTTGAACAATTCCATCAGTTGTGGTGCTTCCTCCACCTAGATTTCCTCTTCCCTTTCCTGCTTATATCTTCTTTCTCGTAAATATGTATACGAGCCTTATTAATATACAGAAGAACGGTCTAAGAGAAAAAGGGAATTACGTACTTATATATACACCTATATATATCAAATACAAATACTTTACAATCGTGTTAACCCAAACCCTGATCATATTTCTGATTCATTGGATTATGTTTTGAAAATCCTTTTTGGTTTAAATTGCTTAAGTTTTCATAAAACTATGCTCTGATACTAAATTGTAACATCCCCCACTTGGAGGCCCAAAACTAATGGTTACGAATGCTACAGTCATCCATAGTTATTAATCCCTCATGACCAAATACGGTAATGTCAGATAAATCGATATCCATGAACACATGGATATAGAAAAATTTAAAATTTTCAAAATAACTTTCACATTCCATTCCAAAAACCCATTTCAACATTCTTTACAAAATCCGACAATGTTAACCCCATTCAAAATAATATAATTATTACAATATACGTTAAGAGCGACATATGATGATGCCCCCTTGGTGATCAGAGTATATAATAGGCAATAAACAACTTTGCCTGAACAAAACAACATAGCGAAATCATATGAGGGAGAACTCAAATAACTACATGCCTCCTGCACGACTTCAGAAGCTTATTCATCTTAAGAGGTACTTGAAAACCTCAAATCTCAAGCTACTCAAAATCAATTGAGTACCCAAGAGTTTAAGGGGAAAACATAAACTTCGAGTCAGACATAAATCCTGGTATGAATAATAATCTACCATCTCAAATCATTTTGATATCTAGTGAGACCATGCCGCTTAGCGGAACGGGTTTCCCCTCATTAGTATCTTAAAACCCTTTATAAATCATTTTCTATGCTCCTGCATCCACAATGGTTAAATCAATTCAAAACGTTATTATGTGATGATAAGCAAAACAATTGAATCAATTCTAGATTACCCATCCCCATTCATTTTGACTATTTATCATAGTTATAGTTTCTAGGATTACTATTAACCTAATAGTTTTCATAGGCTGACTAATAACTAGTTAAACATTTATGGACTCCTTGTCCACTTATATAGTTTTCATAGAATCACAATGAACCTATTGGTAACTCCAATATCACTTCTTTTATCCTAGTTTTCATGTGCTGACTAGGAACCTGTTGACTAACTGTCAATATCTTTCTTTTACCTTAATTTTGATGGGCTAACTAGGAACCTATTGACTATCTGTCAATATTTCATTTTCTTCTCCGGATATAGTTTTTCATGGGCTAACTATAAACCTGTCTAACTGACATCTTCAATTATACATAGTTTTCATGGGCTAACTATGAACCTATTAGCCCTTGCCAATATCCTTTCCCTTACAAGGTTTTCATGGGCTTACTGTGAACCTATTGGTCCTGTCAATATCTTAAATTTATATTCACTACTAGGTCAATCTAACAGGTTATTCTGCCTTTTCCCAAAGTACCGTTTTGGTTCATTACAAAGTGAATATATACATATATAGAGAAGCAAACAATATAACTTGGTTAATTCTTTTAGCCCATTAAGACTTCTTCAAAAATTCCGTTTCAAAATACTTTGTTCATTAATATGTTATGGTTTTGCTTTTAAATGAGATTGAGTTATTTGTTTAGAAAACTATACTTTCGAAATCTTCGAAACCTTGCTTTCGACCTCACTGGATAGCTTCCTTCGAAAGCATATATCTCTTTTCAAAACATTAGACTCTTGCCTTTTAAAATACTTTAAAATCCTTCTTTCAAAACCTTTCTAATATAATAAAGTGTTACTTATTAATTATTAGAATCATAGCTTCGAAACCAATGGAAGTATCTCTTCCTAAAGTATTGAAAGTCCCCCTTTTGACATCATTGGGTTTACCTTTAAAAATATCATTTGGGTCAAAGTAAATATAAAGGAAAGTATCTCTTTCGAAACCATTCTTTACCATATAAAAATGTTGGGGAATTTATGATGGTGTCGAAACCATCCCGTTCGACTGAGTCGGAAGCATATATTAAAAATACTGAAGGATGACTTCAAAACCCCTTCCGAAGCCATTGCCTTCGAAACCTATAACCCTTTCGAAAGCATTTAGGAAGCGGCTTAATACATCTTTAAAACAACACTACCTTTCGACAGCATTGACGACTTCAATACACTCGAAAGGCAAAAGAATCGACGGTAGGGCTTTGATTGTGTCGGAACCCCCTCTTTCGAAAGCATTGATTTATAATTAAAGGAACTCCTTCGAAAGTAAAACAACATGGCAAGCCCTTCGAAAGCCATTATAAAACTCCTTTCGAAAACATATGTATCAACTAAGTTGAAAGCTTAGTGAAACAAAGGCAGGCGCTTAACCTTTTAAAACAAACTAAGGTATCCACTCCATCAGAAGCATGCTTTCGACACCATACCTTCCGCCTTTCTCCAATCCACTAGGTACCACCCAGATGATACCCTGTGCATTGGTTAGGGCTTAATGGGGTTTCAACTTTATCGAAAGTGAAAGCTAAGGGGCGAAAGGTACCCTTAATAGAGGCGGAACCTGTTTTTCTGGGTTAAATGTCAAATTAAGCAACTTATAACAACTAACCTGCCTACATGTAAACTTCTTATTGGTTGCCTTAACTTTTCCCATGCTTTTCAAAACTAACCGCCTTATTATTTTGGATAAGTACCAAGCTTAGAATTTTACAGATAAAACCTTCCATTGCAAATACAATTAAATCATGTAGATCATCTTCTCAAAATAATTTAATTTGTATATCAAATCACTTAATAAAAATCCCCAAAAATCATTGAAATTTACTTCGATCATGTTATATAACATATCAAAATTTCGAACCCAAATTCTCAATATATTTTCTAAAATAAATTTATAAACCCAACATGCTATATTTTCATTCACAAATTCATAATAATATTTCCAAAGCTTGGAAAATTATCAAACTTAAAACCCAACTCTAAAATTATGTTTTGCATGACATATAATTTTTCCATGGCATTTAAACATTAATATCACATGGTTTTTGGTCTAAAACCATATGAACCATCATTTAAACAATTTTGTTTAAATTTAAACAAACCATATTTCAAGCATATCAGCATCAAACATCGTATATTCAGCAAATAGAGATGGAAATTATTGTTCACCTTAATCTTTGATAAGGAAAGTGGATTGAGATGAGTTTGCTTCCCCTCTTTAAATCTTTAACTTTTTCCTTGAATATCTTCTTCTTTTCTTCCAATTAATGGCTGGACTTCTTTCTTTTGCTTATGTTTATTATTTGTGAAAAAGTGATAATAAATGTGAATGGCTTAGGGGACACACACACACATTCCACCTTTCTCCAATCCACTACGTACCACCAAGATGACACCCTGAGTATTGGTTAGGGCTTAATGGGGTTTTGACTTTGTTGAAAGCGATAGGTAAGGGGTGAAAGGTACCCTTAATAGAGGCGGAACCTGTTTTTCTAGGTTAAATGTCAAATTAAGCAGCTTATATCAACTAACCTACCTACGTGTAAACTTCTTATTGGTTTCCTTAACTTTTCCCATGCTTTTCAAAACTAACCGCCTTATTATTTTGGATAAGTACCAATCTTAGAATTTTATAGATAAAACCTTCCATTGCAAATACAATTAAATCATTTAGATCATCTTCTCAAAATAATTTAATTTGTATATCAAAACACTTAAGAAAAATTCCCAAAAATCACAGAAATTTACTTTGATCATGTTATATAACATACCAAAATTTCAAACCCAGATTCTCAATATATTTTCTGACATAAATTTTATAAACCCAACGTGCTATATTTTCATTCAAAAATTTATAATAATCTTTCCAAAACTTGGAAAATTATGAAACTTAAAACCCAACTCTAATATTATGTTTTGCATGACATATAATTTTTCCATGGCATTTAAACATTAATATCACATGGTTTTTGGTCTAAAACCGTATGAACCATCATTTAAACAATCTTGTTTAAATTTAAACAAACCATAATTCAAGCATATCATCATCAAACATCATATATTCGGCAAATAGAGATGGAAATTATTATTCACCTTAATCTTTGATAAGGAAAATGTATTGGGATAGGTTTGATTCCCCTCTTTAATTCTTTAACTTTTTCCTTAAATATCCTCTTTTTTTCTTCCAATTAATAGCCGACCTTCTTTCTTTTGCTTACGTTTATTATTTGTGAAAAAGTGATAATGAATGTGAATGGCTTAGGGGACACATGCATATAAGGGTAAGAGTCATGAGAGGCTAATATCTATTATGCCTTTATATATTTATTTAGTCTATAAACCATTCTTTAAGCCTATTTTTATTAATAAGCACGACCACTTAAATTTATTCAAATCTCAATCCCCTTATCACTTTACATTTACATTATTCTACTTAAGTTATCTAATTAAACATCCTGAATAATGTTATTTAAAAATTAGGGATGTTACATTTACCCCTCCTCTATTTCATTTTAAATCTTATTTTAATTCATTAGTTAAATGGCGTGGCTACCCTTTAATAAATATCAAATCTCAATCCCCTAATAAACACATTATTTTATTTTATTTAACTAACTAAATATCATAAATAATGTTACCAAAAATATGGGGTGTTACAAACTCCCCTCCTTAAAGAATTTCATCCTCGAAATTATGATAAGGTACACAACACATTAATCAAAGAGGCAAAACATACCATAAAACAAGTTAGGATAAGTATCTCTAATCCTACTTTCAATCTCCCAAGTACAGTCTCTCTCATCGTCACCCCACTGGACTTTCACTAATCTGACTGTCTTGTTCTAAGCCTCTTCTCATCGCTCGCAACAATACGAATGGGCTTTCTCACTATAGTCAAGTCTGGTTCTACCGCTAAGTCATCTAGCACAGTCGGTGCAATAGTAGTCTTCGGGTCTCTAACACACTTTCTAAGATGAGAAACATGGAAAACACCATGGACTCTTGCCAAACTGCTTAGTAACTCGACTCTATATGCGAGTTTCCCGATCCTCTCAACAATACAAAAACGTCCAACGAATTTTGGTACCAACTTTTCCGATCTTCCAAATCTAATCACACCCTTCATCGGTGACACCTTAACGAAAACCTGATCTCCAACTGAGAACTCTAAGTCTTTCCGTCTTTTATTTGCATAACTCTTCTGCCTAGACCAAGCCTTCTTTATTCTACCCCGAATGACCTTAATTTTTTCTGCAGCTTCCCTAACCAAATCTGGACCAAGAACCAACCTGTCCCCGGTCTCTAACCAATAAACAAGAGATTTGCATGGCCTTCCATACAAAGCTTCAAACAGTGCCATCCCAATACTAGTCTGATAACTGTTATTATACTAAAATTCGACTAAATGTAGTTGGTCTTCCCATGATCCCCCGAATCTAATACAAAAGCTCTTAACAAATCTTCCTAGATTTTGTTAACTCTTTCCGTTTACCCATCTGTCTACGGGTGGTAAGCTCTACTCATCTTGAGCTTAGTTCCCAAAAATTGCTTTAGACTTTTCCAGAACTCGCTAGTGAATAAAGAATCTCTATCACTAACTATACTGCTAGGAATTCCATGTAGTCTACCTACATTCTTCATAAATAGCTTCACCAAAATAGGGGTCGTTCTAGTTGACTTAGCTGGAATGAAATAGGCACTCTTGGTCAGTCTATCTACTACGAACCATAAACTTTCATTTCCTCTACTAGATCTTGGAAACCCGTCAACAAAATCCATAGAAATAGAATCCCATTTCCAAACCGAAATATCTAATGGCTGAAGCAATCCACCTGGCTTCTGGTGTTTGGCCTTTGCCTATTTGCAATTTAAGTACTGCTTTACCCATAAGCCAATATCCTGCTTCATACCTTTCAAGAACAAACTGTTCTTCATATCCTGATACATCATAGTTCCTTTCGGATGAATAGTGAATTTCGAACGATGGAATTCCTTCAAAACTTTTTTCCTTATGTTTCCTACACTCAGAACACATAATCTCACTTTCTTTCTCAACCACCTATTCTAGTCAAGACTGAAGTCCTTTAAGTCATCGCTCTTGGTTCGCCTTTTAACTTCCTGATTCATTCTGCTAACACTGGATCCTCCTCTTATTTAGATGCAATCTTTTCGATCATCACTGATCGAACTTCCAAACAAGATAATATAATAGTCTCTCCACTAGACCTAGCCTCAGATCTCCATTGATCTCAACAAGCTGTCAAGGCTTCCAAATCCTTCCACTCAACAATCATCGCCAACACTACATTCTGATGTTTTCTGCTAAGTGCATCTTCTACCTTATTATCTTTCCCCAGTGTGTACTCAATCCCAAAATCATAAGCAGCAATAAACTCTAACTACCTCTGCTATCTCATGTTCAGCTCCTTCTAAGAGAACAAATACTTCAGCAACTTATGATCTGTATATAACTCAAACCTATCTCCCAAAAGGTAATGCCTCCACACCTTCAACGCAAAAATCATTGTAGCCAATTCTAAATCATGCGTCGAATATCTGACCTCATGCGATCTAAGCTGTCTAGAAGCATAGGCAATCACCTTACCTCTCTGCATTACCACAGCTCCTAATCCTATTTCACACGCATCAGTATAAACCACTAAATCATGGTTTCCTTCTGGAACAACCAACACAGGTGCATGGGTAAATGAGTGGTTCAAACTCTGGAATGCTTCGTCACACTTATCGATCCACACAAACTTCACATCCTTCCTCGTTAGCTTGTAATCGGTGCTGCTATCTACAAAAAATCCTTAATGAATATCCAATAATAACCAGCTAATCCAAGAAATTTTTTTATCTCAGTTACGGTCTCGGGTCTCTTCCAACTATTCACCGCTTCAATCTTAGTCGGATTTACTGACAACCCTTTCTCTAAGACTACATGACCAAGAAACTTCACTTCCTTCTTCCAGAAATGACCCTTCGAAAACTTCGCCTTTAGCTGATGCTGCCACAGCGTCTCAAGCACTCTAAGATGAACTTCATGCTCTTTCTCATCCTTAGAGTATATCAAGATATCATCAATGAAAACCAATACGAACCTATCCAAGTGCTCTGGGAAAACCCGGTTCATCAAATCCACAAAGAATGCTGGCGCATTAGTCAGTCCGAACGGCATAACTAACCATTCGTACGGTCTATATCTGGTCCTAAACGCCATCAAAGGTATACTATCCTCTACTACTATAAGCTGATGAAAACCTGTCGCCAAATCCAATTAGGAAAATATCTTAGCTCTACTTAACTGATCGAACAAATCATCAATCCTCGGCAATGAATATCGATTCTTTATCGTCTTCTCATTCAACTTACGATAATTGATACATAGCCCTAACGATCCATCCGGCTTCTTAGCAAACACCGCGGCACTCCCTAAGGTGAACTACTCGGTGATAAAACTCTTGCCTTCCAGGTCCACTAACTACACCTTCAACTCCCTCATTTCTGTAGGGGTCATCCTGCTTGGTGGCCTACTCACTAGTTCTGCTCCCAGAACCAAATCTATTCAAACTTAATGGCTCATCTCGGTGGCAATCCAACTACAGGCTCAAAAACATCCACGAATTCTCTAACCACAAAAACTCGATTAAGCTCATCTTCAAACTCCATAACACCCAATAGAGCATTCACCTCACGGCTAAGGCTTCCTACGGTATAAAAATCCTTTCGCTACAATAAGGGTGCCTAAGCGATATTTTCCTATCATGGCAAATATCCTAACATCGTATTCGCTTAACCAATCCATTCCAAGAATAATTCTGAAACCCACAAAATCAAACACATGCAAACTGCAAACAAAAACATGACCTAATAAGTCAAACTCTAACTGGTCATATCTCAACCCTAGAGTTGCATACCCTCCTATTGGATTCGCAACTTGTAAAGAAGTAACTAAATATGTGGGTTCTAGGTTAAGCTTATCTATCAAACATCTAGATATAAAAGAATGCAATGCACCGGTATCAAATAGAACGCTAACAGACATACCATAAATCTAAAGCGTACCTCCCAAAAATGCCTTTCACTTCTCCTGAGCTGTTGGTTTTGAAGTAGCAGGCTCCAATGCATACACCTTGCCCTTTCCATCCTTAGCGGGCTCTTTGCATTGATTCTTATAGTGGCATATCTGATCACAGTTGAAGCACCTGATGTTCTTCTTCCCAATCACTTCTTTCGTCTTCCCAGTACAACACTTATTGGCGAAATGACCCTTCTTGTCGCACTTAAAACAAACCACCTTAGATTTTCCTTTCTTGGCTGCTCCACCCTTCTAAGCATCCTTTTTGTGGAAGAACTTCCTCTTTTGGCCTTGCCCAACTGGGACCTCCTTCACCTTACTCTTCTCCTGACAAGCATGTTTCTCCCCATGCCTCAAATCCATCTCGACAACCACATCACAGGGATCTCTAATATGCGGTAAGATAGTCCTTGCCAACTCAGGCTTCAATCCCCTGATAAACTTTTCATTCATCTTCATCACTATGTCCACTGAGGCATACCCATATCTAGCTAACTCTTCAAACCAACTAGTATGCTCCAAAACTATCATTTCTCACTGTTCTAATTCAGCAAACTTTCGAATCAAAACAGACTGCGACATCACCGACATGAACCTCTCCTGGAACCTCCTTTTAAACTCTACCCATGTCATCGTCCCCTCATCTACACCAATAGTCACGCTGTTCCACCAAAACAAAGATGCTAATTGAAGCTGTCTAGAAGCAAGCTTCCTCTTCTGCTCATCATTGAGCCCCAAGTCAGCAAAAATCCTTTCACATTGCAACAACCAGTTTTCCACCTCGATAGTATCCTCGGTTCCAATAAATGGCTTCCCTCCAAGCTTAGTATAATCTCCACTCAACTTAGCATAGTTGTTAACTTCCAGAACTCCTGCTCCTGCAGCACCTCCTCCTACCACTCCAGCTACAATTCCAGCTTGTATCATATTCATGAAAAACTGATACATAGCCCCATGTCCATCTGCGTAACTCCAGAACCCACATTCTCTGCTTGTGCCTGACCTTGGATTCTTCTTGTATTAGGTCTGGCAATCCCATCAATGCCCTCCCCTCCTGGGTTAACTCTTCCTCTTCTACCATCCATATATGTATTTAAACCTCATAAGATATAGAAGAATAACCTAACAAAGATAGGAGACTAGAGATAAAGCGTATACTTATATATAGCAAATACAAGTACGTTTCTATAACTTATCCCATACCCCCATCTTACTCTAATTCCTTAGGATTATGTTTTAAAAACCATTTTATTTTAAAGTTTTTAAAAACCATTCTATTAACTTCTGGTGATAAAATACGGTAATGCTAATGGTATCTATAATATCAGAAGCACTTGAAAATGAAAAAAATCAAAGATTTCAAAAACAACATTTTGATGATTACATTTCAAAACAATAATTCATATCCAAGTTACATGATCCCTTAACGTTTCCCAGGAAATGACCAAATATATTAGTTATAAAATACGCCAAGTGCAACATATGACGATGCCCCCTTGGTTAACCAGAGTCAATATAGTCATATTTGACTTAATACACATAGCGGAAATAAACAGAATAAACTATAACTCCTATTTAGCTATCTATTAGCCACCTGCCTATCTCTAGAAGCTTTATTCGCCAAAATTACCTGAAAACCTCAACCCTCAGCCTATTCAAATCAATTTTGAGCACCCGAGAGTTTAAGGGGAAATAGAAACTTCGAGTCGGACATAAAGCCTGGTGTGAATAATACTATACATTTCAGTTAATTATATTAAGTGAGACCACGCCGCTTAGCAGAACAGGTTTCCCCTCACTTATATCCTTTTTAAAACATATCTTTTGCAAACCTTTTCTTGCAACCAAAACTAGTTAAAACTGTAAAGCATTATCATGTAAACAAACATATTAGGTACTAAATGGACTATCTTTTCGAAAACTGTAGTTTTGTTTGGCTAACTACTAACCTTTGGCTGAATTGGGCCTACCGGAGAATATAAACCAAATTTATCTAACTTATGTTAGACACTCTTCTTATGGACGGTCTGTCCTTAGCTCTCTATTAAATACTTCTCTTCTGGATGGTTTGTCCCTAACTTATCTTCTCCCAGGGTCACCTGATTCTAATGATTTTGCGGGCTCACTAATAACCTATCCGTTTACAAACATATATTCCTTCTGTGTGTAATCATAATTTTAGTCTTACCAAAGATAAAGCCCTACACACTGGAATTTTGGACTAAATTAACTAGGGCTAATAGCTAATGTATAGGGTGCGACCTTATACCAATCTCATTTGGTATTCTAATATCCGAGTCATTTTACTTAGGGAAATTTTCCCTTAAATTTTCCTTGAAAATCTTTTCAAAATGATTTAAAATCTTTAAATCA
The DNA here is from genome assembly GCA_030737815.1 of Allium fistulosum. NCBI lineage: Eukaryota > Viridiplantae > Streptophyta > Magnoliopsida > Asparagales > Amaryllidaceae > Allium > Allium fistulosum. The sequence goes on from CM060904.1 coordinate 1,164,904,078, forward strand.
AACTTACACAAGGAAAATACATATACTATATGCTCTACTCAAAATCACTTTGCCATGTTATATATACTTTACCCAAATCTTAGTTGATGAAAACATATAAGCCTTTGAAAGTACCCCTTTCAAATCTATTGAAAGTACTCCTTTCAAAACCAAGTAAAACTCTTTATTTAACCTAGGCCGAAAGGCCAAAACCTCCCTTTCGAAACCATTGAAAAACCTTCCCTTCGAAAGCTTTAAAACATTAGATGTCCTTCTTTAAAACCTTTAAACCATGCCTTTCGAAAACATTGGAAAAACCTTTCCTTCCAACCCTTTCGAAAAATTCAAAAAACCTTCCCTTTCGATTCCTTCGAAACCATTGGGGAACCACCCCTTCGAAACCTATCTTTAAGACCTTTCGAAAGCATCAAACCTTTATAAACACAAACCTTTCGAAAGCACTTGGGCTCGATTTTAAAACATGTGGAAACTTTTCGAAACCATTTAAAAAATTTACTCCTTCGAAACCTTTGAAAACCGTTTCGGTCGAAACCATTTGGATTATGCCTTCAAGTAAAGCAAAAGGATCAGAAAACCATTAAAGTCGAAAGAATTTCTTTCGAAATCATTCCTATGTAAAGAAGTAAAGGTGTCGAAACCATCCCTTCGAAAGCATTGAAGAAGTGGTCAAGTTTAAAAAGCAAAACAAAGCAAAGCAGCCCTTTCCAAACCAATCCGGGTTGAAAGGTAGAAAGTGGCATTTGGATGTCATTTAATAGGGTTTACATATCAATACATGTCATAAAATCTATATGAACAACCATAAATCATCAGCAAGTATATATAACCATTCCATCATTCAAAAACATGGAAAATCATTGCAAATAAGTTCGGATTCAACTTAAAACCAAAATCAATAAGAAATTTGAGATGTAGTCATTATTCACCTTAGCTTTATAGATTAAGGAGCTTAAGATTTGAATAGATTTGATTTGATTTAGCTTCTTCCTTAGCCTTTCTTAATCTTCTTCCTCTTTTCTTATTAATGGTGGTCGACCTCAAGTTTAAAAATTTTGATAAATGAAAATAAACGTGTATGGGATACAAAGCCAAGGGTTTAGGGTATAAGAATGGTCTCTTTCCTATTTTACCCCTCCTCTATTTCATTTTAACTCTTATTTTTATTCATTGGTTAAATGGAACGGCTACCCCTTAATAAAAATCAAATCTCAATCCCCTAATCAATACATTATTTTATTTTATTTAATTTAACTAATTAATATTCTAAATGATATTACCAAAAATATAGGGTGTTACAGTTCGGTGGTTGTGTGTGCGGCTTGGTTCGAGGGCATGTGGGTCGGCTATAGGAGGATGCTAAACAGAGCACGAGGCGAAGCTTTTGGGATGTTGGCTACATGGAAAGGTATGAGTTTGCTTGGTAGCCCGAGGAGTTGGTTCAGGGTAAGTATGGATGACCCCGAGATGGCTCTAAATGACTTCGGGATGGCAATCAACGAATTATGACGACTTCGACGACTCGATGGGGTGAGTGACTATAGCATCTGGTGATGGACCAAAAGGACGAGTTCTACAAAATAGCTCGTAGAGTAGAACATGAGGTTGTGAGGCCTATGAGGAGGATGAGATAGTCTGTGTGTACCCAGGGTAGTCTGCGAGTACCAATGTGTTTGGACGTCTACGTGTGTCCAGTCCTTAGCCATTTGTGTGGGCAAGAGTGAGCATCTATGGGGTAGTTCTACTATCGGTACATGTGCAAAGGGATTGATGGATAACTATATGGTTGTGATGCTCATTAATGGGATAGGGTATTTGTATGTAGCTAGGGTTGTCTGCGTGTACCCATATTTTTAGACGTCTGCTTATGTCCAGTCCCTAGCCATCTGTGTGGGCAATGAGTTGGGCATCCGATAGAGTTATCATGTATCTAAAGAACTTGAGTGAGAGGTGCAAGACTATGTAATGGATGTTATGCTTTTTCATGTGCTTGGTATGATGTGTGACACCCCTATACCTCATATTTCCCACTTGTGATAGTAGTATAGCATATATTGCGTTTAGGTGCTAACTCTTTGGATGTAGGGACAAGTCGAGTATGGTTATTCATACCCTATACCCTATTAACTATATATAGGTTTTGTAGTATTTTGAGATGATATATTGCTCACACCAGTCTATTGTCTGACTCGAGGTTTTATGCTTTGCTTCTTATTATCTCGGGTACTCTTAAATGAGTAAATTAGGGATAGCAGGTCTGGATAGCATATGGAGCTGTACAGAGTACAAGCAGGAGGCAATTTTTTTTCATATATGTACATTTCGATCTAACTATCACTTATATTATGTTATGCAGTAAAGTGGAGCTATGTCAGTACTTATATTATTAGAGACAATTATAGAGTTTATTATGGAGATTTGGGTTATAACCCCTTTATTTCAGTTTTTGTATAGTCTGTGAACTTGCACTTGATGTTCTTATTTATGGTTCATTTGATTATATCACTGTCTCGCCTGTTTTACATCTACATTGTTATATTATATTTTATCTATGCGCTATGATATATTCTACAGGTTAGGTGTTTGGATTTTTCCCTTCTTTATGTTCTGGCTACTTTCCTACGTCGACCGAGTACCTCCACAGTGCATCACTTAGCTATATTGAGTAGAGGAGGGGTAGGGAAATAATTACATTTGGTATTAGATCTTAGGTTGCATAGATGACCTAAGTTGATAATAGGATCCATTAGAGATAAAAAGGAGCTATCGCCTTAAAATGGATCTAGCGATATATGAGAGACCATACTTGTTTTACTTTTGTTTTCAAAACTATATAGTAGTATATATAGTGTATAAGTTGCATTGCATTCATGGACACCACTTATTCCTTTAAGAGAGACTAATCATTCTTATTACAGCTTTTAAGAATGAGCCAGCTAACAAGGAACGCTGCTAGGAACTCCATCTTAGGAGTTAAGGAGGGGCGGGATAGGGGGCTGCTAACCCTGACTTGCAGAACATGTTCGCTGAGATGGTGTGAAACATGTTCAGAATGTCGAAGTTGCTTCTACTGCAGCTGTTGGTGGTGATGCTCCAGCGCAAGCGCCGAGGGCTGACTTCAGAAAATTAAGCATGTATTTCTCCACTCTAGGTGGCAGACCATTTCTTGGAACGGAATCAGCCATCTAAGTGCATGATTGTTTAGAAACCTACGAACGCATCTTTGAGGATATGGAGTTGGAGGATGCGATGAAGAGGTAGCTAGCCTCTATACAGCTTCAGGGTAGAGCTATGGGTTGGTGGAACGCTATCAAAATTACTACTCCTAAGGATTAGATTACTTCGGAGCAGTTCAAGGCGAGTTTTGAAGAGAAGTATATACCGACTGCTTAGAAGTCGATGCTCTTCTAGAAATTTGTTAAATTGAGACAAGGGGATATGTTTGTGTCGGAGTACGCAACTGAGTCTGATACACTGTCGAAGTACGGTCTATCTTTTATCGATACTCTGCTCAAGAAGAATGAGAAGTTTTGTAATGCCCTAGAATTTTAATTAACATTATTCGGGATATTTAATTGGATAAACTAAATAGAATAATGTGAATAATTAGGCAGATTAGATTAATATATCCAATGGCCGTGTCTTAATGAATGAACTAAAATAAGACTTAACTAAATTAAGAAGGAGGAATTTCCTAAGGGGTAAACTTGGAAATGGGGCTATATTTCTTAGTATAAATCTCTTCCTCCACTTTAATAAATTTTCACTCTCGCATTCATAACTCCTCACCAACTTTAGGCCTGCTATTAAAAGCTCCAGGAAGAGTTTAAATTGAAGAAAAATCTAAGGAATAAAAGCTAGGAAATTATCTCATTCTCCAATCAACTAATCAAGGTGAATAATCATGTTTATCATCTCATTTTTATTTGTTTGGACCGGCTATGGGTTATACCCGATTCAAGTTTATGAATTGGCTAAAATATAACCATTTAAACCTTTGTTTGGATAAGACATAGGTGTTTTAAATGTTAATGGGCTAATTAACACATTTTTATTTAGTTTTGGTTAAATTCCAAGTTGTTTTGATCTTCATATGCTTTGAAATTTTAATATGTTGAAGACAACATATTAAATTATTTTCTGGAATTTTTCCAGATTTTTCTGTGGTGTTTTAATAGTTATATAAAATTATTTAAGGAATGAGACTTAAATGTGTTGTATAATTATAAAGGAGAAAGGGGCTTTTTCAAATTTATTTAAATTTCCAAATAATAAAGTCAGCAGCAATTTTGAATATAAAATTCTAGCAACCAATCAGATTTAGACAAACAAGGCAGATGGGGTACAAAAGAACTGTTTTAAAGTACAATTTTCACTATTTTGACTCTTTCAGCAAGGGACGAAAGGTTAGAGCTTTCGAAAGAGATGAAGCTTTGTTTTGGTTTTATAGAAAATACGCCAGCTAGCTTTCGACAAAGAGCTTTCGACATTGTCAAATGGTTTAAAAGAATAAGGTTTTGATTGGTTTGCTTTCTTGTTTTAAATGAAACCTTTCAACAAAGTCGAAAGGTATAGCTTTCGACAGGGTCGGAAGCATAGTTGCCGCTTCCAAACCTTTCGACCCAGATGGAGTCAAAGGTTATCTTTTGTTTTCTAAAACTTGCCGCCTCTCTCCATTATTTTCGAAGGGTTGGTTCAAACGCTAACACTTCAATGATTTCGAATGGTTTTGGTTTCGAAGGGTTTTGTCTTCGAAAGGTTTTGGTTTCGAAGGATTTTGTCCTCTAAAGGTTTTGATTTTGAACGGTTTGTCTTCAAAAGGTTTTGGTTTCGAAAGGTTTTGAAGGGGTTACCTTTAATGATTGTGAAAGGTTTTGAGTTTCATTACTTTCGAAAGGTTTATAAATAGTTTTATAAAGGGAGGATACCCCAATCTTTCGAAATTCGAAAGGTAAAACCTTTCGACTAGGTTGAAAAGAAACCTTCCGACAAGGTTGAAAGGTAAGACCTTTCGACAAGGTCGAAAGGTATGGTTTTGTGATGCTTTCAAAAGAAAGGCTTCCGAAGGGGCTAATTTCATATGTTTATTTGCTTTCGATTGGGACTTCATTCGAAGAGGTTTAAAGGGCTGTTTTTAGCCATTTTTCCTTAAGTAAAATTTTGCTAACTTGAAGGGGTTACTTCGAAGGATTATAGCATAAAATACTTATTTTGTTTGAATATGTAAGGGGGATCCTTATACAAATTTGATTTTATTAAACCTTGGGGACACCGGAGTGGGTTTTATGTTTTCGATACATAGTTTGGGGTTACAAACAGAAATATGCTTTCGAAAATATACATTGGGGCTATCAATGTGTTTTTATTTAATTTAACCTAACTGGGTTTACCAATGGGAATAGGTTAAACAGGTGGTATACCTGGGGAATTTTATAAATAATCATGGGGATCAGGAATTTTATAAATAATCATGGGGATCATGATGTTTTAATTGGCCAAGTGATGGGTTCTTGGTTAACCGAGGAAAACCATGGAATGTGCGGTGGATAGCCCACATCAAATTTCTAAATTAAAGAATGTTTTGCTAGAGGTGGTTAACCTCGGGATTTTGCACCCAAGGGTTCATAGTCATCCTAGAAAAACTATGGAGTGTGCGGTGGATAGCCCATACCATCTTTTATAAAACAATGTACGATGGATAATCTGCATTTATTTAAAATGGATTGGGACGAATAGTCCTATTAAATTATGATGGATAGTCCTTTTAAAGATTTTAGAGGGAAACTCTAATAAATTGATTTTAGATGGGAAATCTAATAAATTGCTTTGAGATGGGATATCTAATAAATGGGTGGACGGGATATCCAATACACATGATTATGGCTTTATTTCATATTATGCTAAGACTAATCATTTTGGGTGCAGGAGCATAGTAAATGATTTGCATGTTTTGTTTTGGAAACTAGTGAGGGGAAAACCCGTTTCACTAAGCGGCATGGTCTCACTAGATATCTATTTATGATAAGAGATGATAGGGGTTTATTCATACCAGACTTATTGTCTGACTCGAAGTTTGTGTTTCTCTACAAACTCTCGGGTACTCAAAATTAATTTGAGTAGTCTAAGAGTAGGAGACTTTCAGGTTTTTGGACGAATAAGCTTCTGGGGACGTGCAGGAGGCAGAGTTATCTATATAGGATCTATTTTGTGTTTTCCGCTGTGATGTACTAAGAACTGTAAAGTTCATATTATAAGTTCTCTGATCATCATAATGAGACATCTTCATATATCGCTCTTATCTTATTTTGTACATGTATATGTGATCTGAACGTGGTTACCGTTTGGGATTATGTAATTAAATCTTAAAATGTAATTTGCATGAAATGAGAAATTATGCTTATTGGAAGTTTAAATTTTTTCATATTCTTGTGTTCATGTGTGTCAATATTAACTATGCCGCATTCGGTCACCAAGAAATAGCAACTATGGATGACTACAACATCAGTAACTGTTAGTTTTGGGCCTCAGAAGGCGGGATGTTATAATTTTATCATGGGCTTGGATGATTATCTTGGAGAAAAGCTTATAGGGCATATTGATGAGCCATTTGAGAGGCTGGTAGGGAAGGCTCTTCGACATGAGAATCTGTACCTTAAGCCCAAGCTGTTTGTTGCTCCTAAGGATGAGCCAAAGCTGCAAGCTAATTGGGAAGGCAAAAATAAATTGTAAAAAACAATAAGAAGAAGAAGCATTTTTAGAAGGATGGCAAGAAAAAGGGAAAGTGGGAGCCTGCATGCTATAACCGTGGACAAAGGGGCCATCTTAGCAAAGGTTGCAGGAACGAGAAGAAAGGATGTTCAACTGTAACAGGCCTGGGCATATCAAGAAGGATTGCCTCGAACCGCCAAGAAATAAGCAGGTTGTGTCTGCTTACGCTTTGAACGTTGTCCCAGCTTTGTCGAGTGCTTCATCGACAAAGGAGAAGAGAAAGAGAGTTGTTATACAGGGTATGATTTCTATTTCTGATATACATGTACATGTTTTATTTGATACCGAGGCTTCACATTCCTTTATATCTAGTGATTTGGTAGATAGATTGGGATGGAACCCGAGATAGTTTACCGACCTTTGGTTGTCACAAACTCTATTGGAGGATCAACTAGCCTGTGCATGGTTTGTCGAGACTTAGCCTTATCGAGTCATGGATATTTATTTACTTGTGATTGCTTTGTTTTAGATTTTTTAGGGTTCGGTATTATACCAAGGATGGACTAGCTGAGGAAGTATGCGGTAGTGGTGGATTATGAGAGGTTGTTGGTGACGATTGGGGCTGTGGAGGGGCGAACAATAGTGACTGGCTGCCTACCATAGGATGGAGTTATGGTTAGCTTTCTATATTCGCTTGAGACTCCATAGGACGAGTTGTCATCTATGCTTATAACAAGAGAGTATTCGGACATATTCGAGGAGGTGATGGGACTACCGCCACACCGAAAGATTGAATTCTGCATAGAATTAGTGAAGGATGTCGGACCGATAGTTATGCCTCTAAGGCATATGGCACCCAGGGAGCATAAGGAGTTAGAGGTGCAAGTGAATGATCTGTTGAGGCGAGGGTTCATTCATAGGAGCATATCTGATTATGGTTCACCGTAGTGTTCGCCAATAAGGCGGATGGCTCTTTGAGGTTGTGTGTAGATTATCATGAGTTGAACAAGGTGACGAAGAAGAAGTACCCACTCCTGCGAATCAATAACTTTTTCGATTAGCTTCATGGTGCCAGGGTGTTCTCTTGGTTGGACCTTACGATGAGGTTTCATCAACTGAGAGTGGCGAAGGAGAGTGTGCCGATTACAGCATTCTCTCTATCATCTGGATTCTATGAGTGGTTGGTAATGCCATTCAGGCTAACCAATGTATCAACATACTTTATTGATCTTATGAACCGTATTTTCAAGGATAAGCTAAATAAGTTTGTACTTGTGTTTATAGATGATATCCTTGTTTATTCGAAGACGACGGAAGAACACAAGGAGCATTTGTGGATTGTGCTCAAGGTGTTGAGGAAGCACCAATTGAACGTGAAGTATGTGAAGTGTCACTTCTGGAGGGAAGTGAGATTTTTGGGTCATGTTGTTTCTGAGTAGGTTATTGCTATAGATCTTGCGAAGGTGGCAGCAGTATAGGACTGGGATCGGCCCAAGACTACTACAGATGTGAGAAGCTTCCTTGGACTACCGGGATACTATAGACATTTTATCCAGGACTTCTTTAAGGTAGCAGCGCCGTTAATCCACTTGACAAACAAGAATCAGACTTTCACTTGGGACGCGAGGTGCGAGCACGCATGCGTGAGTCTTAAGGAGAGGTCAGCAAGCACACCAGTGTTAGTCATTCCCAACGGGAATGAGGAGCTAATAGTATACATAGACGCTTGTGGTACCGGACTAGCTAGGTGCGGTGTTGATGCAGAGGGGAAAGGTTGTCGTCTATGCTAGTTGACAGCTGAAGCCGCACGAGAGGAAGTATCCAACTCACGATTTGAAGTTGGCAGCGATCATATTTTCTTTGAAGATATGGAGGCATTATCTGCTTGAGGAGAGGTTTGAGTTGTATGGACCACAAGTCGTTGAAGTATCTATTCTCCTAGAAGGACCTCAACCTTCGTTAGCAGCGATGGTTAGAGTTCCTAGCCTCCTATGATTTTTGCATTTCCTATATGCCTGGTAGGGAAAATGTGGTCACTAGTGCATTAAGTAGAAGACATGCTAGATTGGGAGCGATGTTCCTAGAATGGAAGCAATTGGAGCTAGTCACTGGTTATGATTTTAGAACTCGATGTGGGCTAGATCCAGAAGTGTTGGCTAGCTTGAAGGTAAGACCTACCTTGATCGAGTGGATTGGAACTAGTCAGAGGCGAAACGCTAGATTAGCAGAGATCATATCGAAGATAGAGGGAGGGGTAGAGTCTGAGGAGGTGAAGCAGTATGGGCTCAACCGTGATGGTTGGCTCCGTAAGGATAGAAGATTGTTTGTTCCCAATGTCGATGGGTTGAGGGATGAGGTACTATGCGAGTGCCATCATTCGAGATTGACTATATATCCCAGCGGCAATAAGATGTATTGTAATATAAGGCGACATTTTATTGGGAAGGGATGAAGAAGGATGTTGGTACATTCATCATAAAGTGCATTGTCAGTTGGTAAAGGCAGAGAAGAAGAAGCCGAGTGGTTTGTTGTAACTGCTCGAGGTTCCCGAATGGAAATAGGAACAAATTTTGATGAACTTCACCGATGGATTGCCGAGGAATAGAGGAGGGTACGATAGCATTTGGGTCATCATTGACAAATTTACGAAGAGTCCCGACTCAAACCTGTTAAGTCTAGTAGAACAACATCCAAATTAGTCAAGTTGTATGTGAAGTGGGTTGCGTGATTCCATGGTGTGCCAAAGTTAATTGTGAGCGACTGAGACCCTTTGTTCACTAGTGGGTTTTGGAAGAGCTTACAGGGGGCGTTGGCGACAGAGTTGCATCTCGGTACAACTTACCACCCATAAACTGATGGACAGACCTTGAGAGTGAATCGTATCTTAGAGGATCTCTTGTGGGCTTGCATTCTTGATTTTGGTGTTTTGTGGGATGATCATTTGCATTTAGTAGAATTCGCGTACAACAACAGTTATCAGTCCAGCATCGGTATGGCACCATTTGAGGCCTTATATGGCCGACTGTGCAACGTTCCTTCATGTTGTTGGGAAGTGGGTGAGAAACTGATATGTGGGCCAGAGATGATTAGAGAGCCTTCACAGAAGATCGAGATTATTTGGCAACAAATGAAAGCTTCCCAGGGAAGACAGAAGAGTTATGCTGATAGGAGAAGACGTGATTTAGAGATCTCTGTCGAAGACATGGTGTTTGTCAAGATCTCTCCATTGAAGAATGTTGTTCGATTCGGTACTAAGGGGAAGTTGGCACCAAGATTCGTTGGTCCTTTTCTGATACTAGAGAGGATCGGGAATCTAGCATATAGAGTCGACTTGCGTTAGAAGATGGCGGGCATGCACAATGTGTTCACTTATCTCACTTGAGGAAGTTTGTGCACAACTCAAGTGTAGTAGGTCAACCGGATCAGCTTGATGATATCGAGATTGAACCAGAAGCATCAAGACCTCGTAGGCATATTCATATCTTTGGATGGGATACGAAGAAACTTAGGAGGAAGATAGTAGAGCTAGTAAAGGTTCAATGGAGTGAGAGCGAAGGTGATTGTACTGGGGAGTCCAAGGAGAGCATAAGGAACGCTTATACGTATCTCTTTACTTGGTGAGACTTTTGTTTATCGTTTTTACTTTCACTTTAGATATCATATGTAGTAGTTTAGTATCCTACATGCTAGGGTGGGAGTAGATACCATTTACTGCTTCTGTGTGCATGTTTGATGTTGACATGTTTGCTCGTGGATGATAAGCATGCGGGGTAGCTATGTTTGATTTACGTTGGTTGTATCAAGGATTTCAGGGGCGAAATTTCTAAAGAGGGGAGAGTGTAACGACTCATATGTTACATATCAAAGGATCGTAAAATATTATTTTTAAATTCATGTGAGGTTTTATGACTCTATAACTTCGAGAAATGCCAATTAGAAACATTTTCTACATTTAAAATTTTTTTGAACGATTTTACCCCTGGAAATTTGTATCGGCTATAACTTTTGATAGAAGCCAAATTAGCATTCGAGACTACTTCCATTGGAAAGATACAATGGTTTTCTTTTCTGTAGAGTGGTCACAATAGCGATCTAGACTTTGTGGCTAGGAGATATGGCCGTTTGAATATTGACAGTTTTTGGAGCAGCTTAGTGGATGATTGGTGAGTTTGGGGGCAAGTCCACTAACCTATTTCAGGTTTGGAGACCTTATTAGGTTGAACCATCTTTCCCAAATCACATTTACACCTTCTATAGATTTAAGCCTCCATTAACCCATCCTTTATCCAAAACCTTCTCTTTTCTCCTCCAAATCAAGTCTAAATCATATATTAGTGTTAGATTAACAAGGAAATTTATTAGAGATCTTCAAATAAATAAATTTGGAAATGAAAAAATACATATTTGCTGTTCATTTTCGCATCTACCTTAATTTGCGTGCAAAACTTGGGTTTTAGGGGCTTTGGTGAGTGATTTATCATCTCTCACCTTATTATATATGTATCTATAGATTTTGGCACGTTTTAAACTCATTTTTAAAGTCAAAATCATGTTTTTGGACTGTTTTTAAATCAAACCTGAAGTAAAATGAATTTAAAATATTTCTAATTATTTTAATCATGTTGGTTTGATTTGCGATTGCCTTGATATGTGTTAGGCTATATTAGATACACATTATAGGATAATTTGTAACGAATTGTTATATGTTTGCATGCTTGATTGTCGAATGTTGGTTGTTGCAGGTATGGTGTTTGCTTGTATGGTTGAAATGCTTAACGGAACGACTTAGAGTTAGGAACCGTGAAACCGGACCTCGACGGATTGGCTCTAGAGTATTTGGAGTCATATCGTTGCATGAACGATGCATGAGAGTCGAAGCATCAAGCGTAGCAATAGAATCGATGCAATGCTCACTACACCAGAAACAGCTTTTGACAGCGTTTCAAAAACGCTGTTATATGATACGACAGCGTTATTATAAACGCTGTATAACGACATGCTGTCGTAGATGCAAAAGTTATAACAGCAAAATAGAAAACGCTGTAAAAAATTTGATACCACGGCGTTTATTAAACGCTGTTATATGACACAACAACGTTAGAACAAACGCTGTATAACGACAAGCTATCGTATAAAGAGAACTTACAACAGCTTAATTTTAAACGCTGTGGAAATTATTCTTTTGACAGCGTTTTATTTAGGCTGTTAATATTTTTATTACAGCGTTTAATGCGTGCTGTGTTATGTTTTTACAGTTGGGATGATGTTTTACTACAGTTTACAACAGCGTTTAATAAACGTTGTTACTCACTATTTAATGATAATTACAACACGAATTAAACGCTGTTGTTTCTTCATTGACAGCATTAAAATAGATGTTGTCTTCTATTTATATGATTTTTACAGCATTAACATTCCACTATATTTGCATATTACAGAACTACATTTTGAGTATAATCAAGCAACCAATATATATAACATGTTCTAATGAATAATAATCTGTTAAATAAACTAGCTAAAACAATATTAATATACAAAAAACATCTATAAATCAAGTTTCAATAATATCCATAAACAAAAATAACACAGTAGACCAAGTTATCAAGCAACCAGTATAATCAAGTAATACATACAAGTATACTGACCAAAATATAGTTCTGGCATCAAAAATTACTTCGAATCCATAACTTGTTGCCGCATGTAAGATATCCACCTACCTATAGAGTAAAAGTTCAAAGTTAGCAAAATAAATCAAAAATACAATTAATACAACAGTAACATGAAATGCAGTATGGAACAAAGGAAGTGCTGAAACCAAACGAACTATCTGATACAAAAGTGTTGAAACAATGGTAACATTAAATGCATTTTCGAAAGGAGAACTGAAGAGTTGAGCATGTTTAGAGTAAGAATGCTCATATCGACGAACCAATGCTACAAGGTATTATGTGGACTGGAGTTTAGGGGAGTGTGTTTACATAGGTAGCAGATTGCTATACAAGTTGCGGTGCATGGCACTGGAGCAGGATGACAGTGTGCAACCATATTTCCCACTTGCATGTAAAAATTAATCTAAAGCTAGTATGTTTCCCACTTGAATGTAAAAATTAATCTAAAGCTAGTACTTTTCCCACTTGTATGTAAAAAACATTAGATGCTTTTAGAATTTGCAAATCAATGGTAGAAATATAACATATGTAGATGCTTAGTAAATTTTCATAAAACATGGTTAATTTTCAAAAATAAAAATAGTTGGCTTAGATTATTTTTATAAACTAAGTTAATTTTAATTTTTAAATTTTAGTTAATTTTTATAAACTTAGTTAACTTGGTTAATTTTTATAAAATTAGTTAATTTTAATAGCCATGGTTAACTTTTATAAACTCAGTTAACTAATTAAAATTTTTATACAACTTAGTCAACTTTTATAAAACCTTGTTGATTTTCATAAAACATAATTAAATTAGTTACTTTGTTTTTGAGCTTGATTAGTTTTTATTAAACTTAGTTAACTTAGTTAAATTTTTGTAGAACTTAGTTAAATTAGTTAACTTTTATAAGACTTAGTTAAATTTTATAAACTTAGTTAACTTTTATTAGACTTGGTTAATTTTTATAAACTTAGTTATAGTTAATTTTTTAAAATTTAATTAACTTAACTAATTTTTTTAAAATTTAATTAACTTGATTAATTTTTATAAAATTTAGTTACATTTTATAAACTCAGTTAATTTTCGTAAAACTTAGTCTATTTTAGTGGAGGATAAGTATAAAGGATCCAATTAGCAAGAGAAATTTACAGTGATTCCGATGTGTATTTGTTAGATGATCCTTTTCGAGCAATTGTTGCTCCTTCAGGAGCGCATCTCTTTAAATATTTTTGTATAAGGCTAAAATAACACACAAACACTTTGCATATATTTGTTATTTTGTCAATAATGAAAAACTTTACTTTGTCCTTAATCGTATAACTTATTTCCAAAAAGATTATGCTACCCTATCATCACCCGTGTTTCATTCTTTAAAATATTTCCCATAATCTCTGATGTAATTTTGTGAATAGATCATTTTTACAAATCATGTAATTTAATCAATTAACTTATTAGGTTAGTTTAGTAGGACATACCCTTATCTGACATTGTTAGCAAAAAAAAGCATAAATAAAGATTTTTAAATTGAATTCTATGATACTTTATTAGATTAATCCTAATAGAAGTTTGAGATCAATGATCAACTATATTCCTCATACTAAACTTGGATGTTAGATGTGCAATACTGAGTTTATCTCAGTTGTCTATACACATTATGCATGTAACATTTAACAATATATACATAATTGATTTCTAAACCTGATATTTATGTAAAGAAATTAATTTCTATATGCATCTACCTTGTGTAGGAATGCCTAATACACCTCTTGCCTTCAAAAACAATCATATACACAACTCATCAACTCAAATTCTTGAGTGCAGTAGACCTTATTCAAGCATTCATAGAAAGTTCAATTAAGTAAATTAGCCGACCTTGGTATACCAGCATTTAAGAATTAGTTGAAAGTTATATTAATATCCAACATTGATTAGAAGCATTTTCTTCACGTCATACACACCAAAATGAATATGGCTGAAAACTAAAAATGAACAAATTTTCCTACAGTAGATATAAGAAAATACCCGGTGCACTAAGTTTGAGCCCTGAGTTGACTTCATTTAATATAACGCGCTTCAGTTTCAATATTGAATTGGGGTAAAACATATATTGAGACCATATTTCTAAACTATTTTCCCCTTACTATAGACTGTAATATTGTCCACCATAACAAATAGATTCCCATATGGAAATACCATCAAGAAATTTATTAATCTCCAATTTGAAACCATGAGCAATATCATATATAATGGGATAAATTTCTTCTTACTTTTTTTTATGAAAATAGCAGTATCTCCAATGTCTGTACAACTAAAGAATTACTATTATAAACTAAAACTTGATTCTTCAAATCAATGGCAGTGATAGTTTCATATTACCAAATTTTCATTTATTAGCCAATATTTTTCAATATCAAACAAGTTTCTCCATCTTGTAAGCATGAATTACAATTATGAACTATGCATTCAAAACAGTAAACTTACACTTATTTTATCAATGAAGGAAGCATAAATTTACTCCTTTCTCTTACCATTGGTTTCATCTGGTATAACTGTTTTGGTGACATTTGGATGCAAAAGAAGAAAAGATAATAATAATAAGCTAGAACCTTAATTTCTAAAAGGTGTTCGAGATGGATATCTTTGATCATTTTTCTTATTTAGTTGCAAATTTTACTGCTTATAGGAGTAAACACATAGAATTTAATGCTCATTTATCCATGTAATGATTTTAACACACCTGTAACTTAGCAATTATTTTCTATATTTTGAATAAGCAGCAATGTTGCAATAGCTCGAGGTGATGTCAAATCCTAGCTCCGCCCCTACATACATATGGTGGATATGTAACATGGGTACTTGTTCTGTACACTCATTGGATTGTTTGAGCGGAGTTATTTATTAGATTGCGAGATACAGAGAGATATTTATAAGTAAAATCCCAATATGATATATAGATGGGTTGAGCTTAGTGTTATTTAAAAGCTAATACACTCATTATTTGGTCAGGCACAATTCCAAGTACTAACAACCAGCTACAAATCGTAGTTAAAAAAGAGGGAGTTAAAACTAATTTAATGAGAAAAGTATAACGAAAAAGGGAAATAAAAAGTGATGGTTTGTTGTAGAAGTGTTACGGGATCAAGGATGGGTACAGAGCACAGCAGTCTGTTATCCATCCACCGTTGAGAGAAAGGAGTTTTCGCTGCTCTGTGAAACCAGCCACTCGACAACTTGGATCAAGCGGGCCAGCAAGTGGTGCAACGTACCTGAATCCGATACCATAACCCAACATTCCATCACCTTATTGCCCCACTTGGTTACAAGCTCACACTACCGAGCTCGGTGTGTGTTCGTGTAAAAAGCTGATATTTGTATAGAATAATTTTTATATATTTGGCAATGTGGGAGTAAATATATGTTTTCTTATTGTAGGTTGTCATATAAAGCATTTCAAATATATTCAATTACTAGTATTTATCATATAATATACTGTTCATGTAAAGAATGCTTCGTTTAATGATACCTAGGGGTAATATTTTTTTTTCAAATTTTGCAGGTAATATTTTCCCCAAATTTTGCAGGTAAACGATAGTCAAATATATATGAAACATTGGGTCCTTGTTGTTAACAACATTGATTCCCTAATGGAAAAGTGGAGAAATGCAGCATTCGTCAACTAATTTTGTTCTATCCTTTCAATTGAAAAATCAATTTTGTATCTAAGATTATACCCTTAATGTGTAGAATGGAAAGGAAACCACATTTCCTTCAATTGAAATACTTTTCTTATCGGCATTTGTCAAGATTATAGCCAATTAGCTACATAAATACCATATGAATTGAAAGGGAGGGGGAAAAAGCTACTTCAGATAAATTATTTTCCCCGTACATAAAAAAGTAGCAGTAACTAAAAATTATTGGAAAGGAAGCTTAATATCTTTCAGATTGAAGTACTTTTTTATCAAACCTTTATCAACCAGCCATACACACACAAAAAAAACACATATTTAAACAATGCTTCTTTCTTTCTCTTTCCACTAACTTCATTATTTAAATAGGAACTTGGGGTGGAAATCACGGGAAAATTGGGGTGCTCCATTGATTGAGTTATCATTGAACGCTCCTATATATGTGTGTGTGTGTATGCAAGTAACCGGAGTGTAGCCCTATATATACTTACAATGTGAATAAGAATCGCAATAACAAAAGGTTATTTTATATTAAATTGTTTCCATGTTCACAAACAAGCAACAGTAACAAAAATTTATTGGAAAGGAAGCACGTGATACATTGATAGCTAATCACTTGAAACGGTGATTAACCAGTACTTAAATTTTTGTATTATTCGAACTTTTTTTTCTTCTGCTAGTACAAGAAAAGGGTGATTTGAGCTTACAGTACACTCATTTGAGAAAGATAACTTACCAAGTAGTACTGGAACATCTTTGCTTCTTGGATCATGTATTATCACTCCTCGATTTTTATCTCACATTATGATTGCTTTGGTGAACTCCCTGCAGAAGAATAAGGATGCAAAATTACGCGTAATGTTCCATAAGTGAGCTTGGAAAGCCCATAAACATGTAAATTACCTTCTTTGAAAGTTTAGGCTGCAATTGGTAAGATAGACTATTTTGTTGTCTTTATCACTGTCCAAAGATATGGTAAACTGCATTGTGTACTCTTGTAAATTTCTCACCAAGGTGAAACTTTTAGTAATCCAAAATAGCACCAATAACGTCAAGTTTTCCACTTATTTTGCTAAACCTTGATCCCAGTGGTCTACCAGATACATGCTCTTTATTCTGTTGCTTGAACCTGTGCACTCTTTCAGTTTATCATTCAAAACATGGTAGGCATGTTATTGTTAGCATATATTTCTGAAGATTAGTCACTATGTCTATTAGCTCCTTTTTGTTGTGGTTGCACATCCTCGCTTTTTCTGCATAGTAATAAGTATGTAGCAAAATCTGTAAGTTCATAAACACCATATTGATACAGGTATGATACAGTTTATTCAACTAAAACAAACTGCCAATAAAAGAGGAAAAACAGAATTTGCTTACTTTAGTTTAACTATTTAACCGCATGACAATTAGTGGTCCAAGTCTGATAAATTGCATTCACATACTCTTACTGATCATCAGAAATATGTACATATGCACACAAAGAACAACATCATTGAAAATTTATTTTATGCTTGTTATATCAATGTATGTCTTTGGTCTTATTACGAATAGAGAATAACAAATGAGTGTGCCTTTATTAACTAATTAATCCCTCACCGCCGTTGTTATTAAAATCTTAAAACCTTACGATTGTTTCAAATCGAATTTCTCTGATTACAATTCAATTCTTAAGGTTCGGTTCAAAGCTGAAGTAACTTGAAATTGAGAAAAATCATTCGGTCCATGCAAAATTATAAACTGTCTTATTTTTCTAAGCAAAATGGGAAGGGTAATAGCTTGTCCTATTTCCATGTTTCAACCCATATTTTAAATCATTTCGCTTGGTGTAATATTCATTGTAATTTAAACAGACACATCACCTATCCAACTTATTAAATATGCACAAACAAAATTCTAACTGATACTTAAACATACTCCCAAATTAAAACAAACATGTACATGGTTAACTCGATAGCAGATACAATCATCCAAAAAAGGATTGAAGCATGCCTACCATAAAAAAGAAATGCAAATTTGATGATTCTCTAACAAGTTTTGTTAATCAAAGTGTTGTAGTAAAAAATGAAATCGGAAAACAATGGTTGTTTTATCTGAATGGATAAAAAATGGAGTGATGACATCAACAAATTTTTTTTGCTCTAGTATGTCAATACTCTAGGATTTTCTTTTTCTTCTTTCCACAGCCATTTAACATGCATAGGTGCATTCCACGGGCAGATCATTA
This sequence comes from Allium fistulosum, assembly GCA_030737815.1. Lineage (NCBI taxonomy): Eukaryota > Viridiplantae > Streptophyta > Magnoliopsida > Asparagales > Amaryllidaceae > Allium > Allium fistulosum. The sequence goes on from CM060904.1 coordinate 1,164,922,348, forward strand.
TGTAACAATTAGTAGAAATAATTATGTAAATTAAATCACATATCTTAGTGGACATCTCAATTTACCTTAGTAGATATCTCAATTACCTAAAATAAATCACTTATCATGGTAGATATCATAAATATATTGATTGCAATTAAAACACGGTGACTTACATAATAATAACAAAAAATAGCAATTTCAAATGTTACATCTAAAGGTTAAACAAATTACCTCAAATAGGGTTTTCAAAGACAATCGACCAGGAATTCTTCAGTGTTTGATGCTCTTAGTTATTGAGTGAACGCAAAACTAGAGTCGTATCCTTTTGTTTTCCAAGGACGGGTTCAAGGAGTTAGGGCTCGAGTGAATTGGACACTACAGGTGAAACTAGGGGACGAACAAAATTCATTATAGATTTCATGAACATTTGATGTATACTTCAGATTTTAATTAGGTTTAAATTTAGGTAGGATTTAGGATTTGGGATTGCGGGTGAAATTGAGGAGGATTTGATTGCGCGGATTTCTTACTTTGCGTGAAGATAAGGAAGAAAGAAAGGGGCAAAGTAGCCGCGTAATGAAATAAACCTCAAAATCAAGCGGGCTATTTCACACAGCGTTCGGGTTTTCATTTTTCTTTTTCAAAGCACTATTGTCAGCACTTATGGAAGAAACGCTGACAATTATTGCTGAGAAAAGCCCATTTTGTTGTAGTGGCTGAAGTGCTGAAAGTGCTACATGAATTCGGTTTGGCGAATTCGGTACAGTGGTTGGATGGCTTGATGACTGAACAACGACCTCGGTTCGGTGGTTGGATGGCTTGGTGACTGGATAATGAACTCGGTTTGGTGGTTGGATGGTTTAGTGATCGAATAGCGAACTCGGTTCGGTAGTTGGATGGCTTGATGACCGAACAGCGAATTCGGTTCGTTGGTTGGATAGTTTGGTGACCGAACGGCGAACTCAATTCGGCGGTTGATGGTTTGGTGACCAAACAGTGAACTTGGTTCGGTGGTATGTGGCTGTTCAGTGAGGTGGATGGAGCGGCAACCGAACAAGAAATTCGGTTCAGTGGTTGTGTGTGTGGCTTGGTTCAGGGGTATGTGGGTCGACTATAGGAGGGTGCCGAACAGAGCATGAGGCAAAGCTTTTGAGATTTTGGTTACATGGCAAGGTATGGGTTTTCTTGGTAGCCCGAGGAGTTGGTTCGGGGTAAGGATAGATGACCCCGAGATGGTTCTAAATGGCTTTGGGATGGCAACCAATGAAGTATGACGACTTCGATGACTCGTTGGGGCGAGTAACTATAACATTTGTTAATGGACCAAAAGGAAAATTTCTGTGTAATAGCTCGTAGAGTATAACATGAGGATGTGATTCTGATTCCTCGAACTCGGGCCCCGACCATCTCTTCCTAGCATCCTACTTCGATCTCGCCACCCTAGCCGAGCTTCACCAAGCTGCTTTTATCCTCCGACACATTCGTCTCCACCCCAGGCCAGATGAGTTTATCTGGGCTCCAAACCCCGCAGCTGGCTTCTCTGTTGCATCATGCTATGCTCATCTGAACAACCCTGGACGCCTCTTCATCTTCCCCAGACTTTGGAAATGCCAGCTCCAACCCCGCATCGCTTTCTTCCAATGGTGCCTGATCCATGGGCGCATCAACACCAGAGATAGGCTCTTTCGCTACAACATCGTAGTAGACCCAAGCTGTGCCTTATGCTTCATCGCAACCGAAAGTGCACAGCATCTATTCATTGAATGTGATTTTTCCTTCAGGGTTTAGGTTGCAACGTCTGCTCATATACTCGGTTGCATCCCAGTTATCGCCTCATTTTTCGAGCATTGGCAGAATAACCCCCCCAACAAACACCTAGATCTTTTTGTGGCTATATTCAGCTGGTGCATTTGGGCCGAGCGAAATGCACATGTGTTCAATAGGCCTAAAGCCAACTTCGATGGAACTTGTAGGCGTATTATTTACTTTTTTTCATCTGTATCAGGACACAGCTTCTCAGCTCCGTTCAGGTTGAGATTGCCATTTTCCAGTTCATCGCCGGCTGAATCAGCAGGCAGCACAAGCGCAGCTCCTTCTAGATGGCAACATGGACACCACTGACCACTCCGCAGCACCAATCTACTTCATTTTATGATATATGAAATAAATTGCTTCTGTATATATGACTTTGCTATTTAGTGACTGTTTTGCAGTACTCTCTTATTTTGGGCCAGCAATCAGGCTTGTTGATTGCGCTAACTACTTAATATTATGGCATATAACCGGCTGTGTAGTGTCGCGCTACACATCCGTCTTTCTCCAAAAAAAACATGAGGATGTGATACATACGAGGAAGACGAGGTGTCTGTGTGTACCTAGGGTAGTCTGGGAGTACCTATGTGTTTGGACATCTGTGTGTGTCCAGTCCTTAGCCATTTGTGTGGGCAAAAGTGAGCATCTATGGAGTAGTTCTACTATTGGTACGTGTGCTGGATAATTTTATGGTTGTGATGCTCATTAACGGGACAGGGTATCTATGTGTACTCAGTGTAGTCTGTGTGTAACCATATTTATGGACGTCTGTAAGTGTCCAGTCCCTAGCCATCTGTGTAGGCAATGAGTTGGGCATCGAAGAGAGTTATCATATATCTAAAGCACTTGAGTGAGAGATGCAAGACTATGTGATGGATGCAATGTTTTACAGTGTGCCTGGTATGTTGTCTGATACCCCTATACCTCATATTTCCCACTTGTGATAGTTGTGTAGCATATATTGTGTTTAGGTGCTAACTCTTTGGATGCAGGGATAGGTCGGGTATGGTTGTTCATACCCTATACCCTATTTACTATATATGAGTTTTATAGTATTTTGAGATGATATATTTCTCACACTAGACTGTTGTCTGACCCGAGCTTTTATGCTTTGTTTCTTATTATCTTAGGTAATCTTAAATGAGTATTAGGGATATCAGGTCTGGATAGAAAATGGAGTTGTACGTATTACGAGCAGGAGGTTACACTTTCATATATCTATAATTGGAGCTTACTATTTCTTATATTCCATTGTGTAGTACTGTGAAGCTATGCAAGTACTTGTATTATTAGAGATAGTTACAGAGTTTATTTTGGAGGTTTGGGATGTATAAACTCTTTATTTCAGTTTTTGTATAGTCTGTGAACCTGATGCGCTCTGATGTTCTTATTTATGGTTGATTTGATTATATCATTGTCTCGTCTATTTTACATCTATATTGTGATATTATATTTTATCTGTGCACTATGAGATGTTCTACAGCTTCTATGTTTGGGTTTTCTCTTGTTTATTTTCTTGGCTACCATATTGCATCGGTTGGGTACCTCCACAATGCATCATATAGGTATATTGGTTAGAGGAGGTGTAGGGCAGTCGTCACAACTCTCTTCCCCTAACTGTGACTAAGTTACATTCACTCTTGTATATTTGCTTTCCTTTTCAAATTGGTCGAACCATTAAAAAGAGATCCTTGTTGTAATCAATCGTATTGAATACATGATTTTTTTTCAATGAACTAAATTCATTGAAGTTTCATACATTACAAACTACAACTGTTCATCATATAACATTTATATGTGATTGTATGGGTCAAATATCCAAATTCTTGTATTATGGGTTCGACATTCATCGAGGAAAATACACAGTCTTGAAGAAATAAACAATTAAGCGACCGAGGCATGAATGTTTTAGTAGTTGTACAAATCGGCTCTTGCATGGGTCTTGAAGCGACCATATGCCAAAGGATTTAAAGGTGAATATATTTTATATTTTTTTGTTAATCCTTAATTTAGTTCGTTTTTATATCTTAATTGAGAAACATTTTTTTCAATTTTATTGTGTGCACAAATTTATCTTAGTAGATTATTTTAACTTATATAGCATAAATTCGTACAGTATTATAAAGGTCATGACCATTTCATTTTTCTAATAATGCTCCCATTAAATTTTTATGTTTGTCAAAACCCTAAGGAAAACATAAAAATCTTTCAATTTCTCTAGTAGATGTTAGGACTCTTTTGCCTTGAGATTCTGACTTTGAGGATGGTCAACAAATCATAGGCCCATAAATAATGGATAACACTTTATCAATTGTGTCATATACAACTCCTCACTTGTCATTTTATCCTAATCTCATCTCGACCTTGAGGAAGATCAACAAATCGAGAGAGATTATTCACTCGTACCCACCATTTCATGACGGCCTAAGTATAATGCATTTACCTTGAGAAATATCAACAAATAGGTGCATGTATCTTACCTCATCTAATCAAAATTTTAATAGTACTACACATAACATCCTTAGCTTGAGGAAGATCAAAAACTAAGGAGCATTCAAGTAATCTATCAATATATAAATGGTATAGGGCAAATTATATATATATATATATAACAATTCATAATCTTTAATATACACACACACACAAGAGTGATATCGATTTTACTAATAATGTATTTCTTTATGAAACATCCTTGTGATTCATGTATCGGACATATTAGAAATAACGGTATATGTACACCACATATGTATTTATTCCTTAAATTTAACATGGGTTTCTTGTATTTCCACTCTATTAAAATAAAACATATTTAATATAATTTAATTTTATTAATTAAGTCATGATTATTATTTTATCTAACACTTTTTTAAATTTCAACCATTGAATTTTACTTTATTCGTCCTTAACAATTTAAAAATGGGTATAGACTAGCACATTTGTAGTAATTACGTACACATATAATTATAAACATATATTATTTATTAGTTAACTTCTGATTAATTTAATTAATCGGGAACAATTTTTAATTAAAATAATATTGAAAATTAAAATAGCATTAACTAAATTCAAAATTTTATCTTCATTTACCTTAAACATTTTAAGATAAATATACACATATCATTATATATGTTTTGATTTAATTAACTAACTTTTAGTTATTTATTTATGTATTTATTTAGTTAATCCAATTAATTATATGATTAGGATAAAAAATTTAAAATTATTATTTTCACTTTCAAAACCAATTTTGAAAAGTTTATAACTTTATAGCATGTCATGTTTTAAGTCTAGCTTTTGAATTTAGAATATAATATTCAAATTTTCAAAATATGTTTTGGAAAATTAGCCCAAGGCCCTAAATCAGTTTGGGCATTTGTATTGGGAATAACCTTTGGGCTTACTTCATCTTCCTCGCCAAACTAGGCTAGTAACCAAGTAGGGCGGCGTATTTGATTACTTAACAACCCAACCTTCGACACTACCTTTGTAGATATCCTACTATGGGTAGGCTTTAATAAGTTAGCCCTAGTGTAACGACCCGCCATTTTTGACCATTCAAGTCGACAAAGCTGACACCCATGCCGACTCAAACAATCCAAAATACAGATAGTTATTGGGGTTAAATAAGAAAAGGAAAGAAAGAACAGAAGCAAACTCAGAACCTTGCAGCGGAAGGAACAAGATATAATAATAAAATAACAGTTCATGAAGCTGTTAAATAAATAAATTTGATTATTATTATACATCATAAATCAGAGTTACATACATATCAAAGATAATACAATAATGCAGCGGAAAAATAATATGGTAGTAGAATACAAATGATGTAATACCAAACTCCGTCTTCGTCCTCCAAAATAGATCTTCAACCTTATCTGAAATGCCCAGGCTGACCCGAGCGTAATGAAAAGACAAAACACTCGAGTCAGGACTAAAATATCTCATGTAAGTCAAATCGAATAAGAAATATGAGTGTGACGGCGTCAAAGGTGTTTACGGGGTTTGACATCTCCTATCCAGTGTCAACGTGAGTGCAATAACTTAAGAGATGTTACGGGATTTTCCATCTCTCAAGGATCCGTTAAACTATCTACTATGTAGTACAATACGCTATTATAATATGTCTACATTAAAGTAAAAGTATTAAAATAACGTTAAGCCATGGCCCATTCCACCCTTAACACATTTTTATTCCCAAGAGCATATACAAGACCGTAGTTTCCCCAAAACCGGAAGTCACCAGAGGGCAATCCATATACTAAAGGTACAAGCCAAAACGTAGTGGTCGCGAATAGGATAATCAGTATGACAAGGTACATGAGGCGATACCAACTAGGATACTAGTAGTTGCGTCATCCGGACTGACGTTGGGCATAGCAGCTACTACCCCAACACCGCGAAACAACACTCCCATAATCGAGGGGTGCACCCAAATCGAATCACAAAAGTAATAGATATGGTAACGAAGAAGTGTGTCCGCTAGAGGTGGCGAACCTCAATGGCCCGGCAGGGCTCCTGTTTTAGTCATGTCAGGGGTCATCCAAAATCGTTCTCTTTCTTCAGTCAACGCGTTCACCAAAACCATCCACTTCATTCTGGATCAACACTCCGCGTGTATTAGTTATTAAAGTGGTTTTCGGTATCGACAGAGAGTATGTCAATATCCGATCCCGGTCTCTTTAATAACTACGTATTATTACACCGGTGGCTCTTTTACATTTCAAATCGATTCATAATTGATATCAAAATATCATATTCGCTTCAAAATCAAATCCATTCAAATATCATCATATCTATTCAAGATGTAAGATTCCGTTTCAAAATCATTTTTCGCCTCAATATCTCATTTTGATTTCAAAATCATTTTCGCCTCAATATCTCATTTCGATTTCAAAATCATTTTTCGCCTCGATATCTCATTTCGATTTCAAAATCATTTTCGCCTCAATATCTCATTTCGATTTCAAAATCTTTTTTCGCCTTAATATCTCATTTCGATTTCAAAATCATTTTCGCCTCAATATCTCATTTCGATTTCAAAATCATTTTTCGCCTCGATATCTCATTTCGATTTCAAAATCATTTTTCGCCTCAATATCTCATTTCGATTTCAAAATCATTAATTTCAACTCGATTTAGCTTCTCAATAAACCATTTCAAATTATCAATTTTAAATACATATTTGAACCACAAAATAAACAATTTCACTTTCAATATATTTCGAAACTTTAAATATTTCACATTTCAAAACAGCTCATATATTTATATAAGAATATAAGATTCGCTTTAAAACCATTTCGTATTCAAATTAGAATATACTTCAAATTACACATCCGTATTAAGTAGTTTACTTAATTTCTGGAACAATTCCAATTCAATAAACTTAGATTAACATTCGGATTTCAAGAGTTCATTTAAGTATTACATTCCAAATCAATTTCAGTTCAAATCCTATTCAAATCAATTTTATCTTCAAATTTAATTCAATAGTTTCAATTTAGTCCAATTCACAAATTTCTTTGAATTTCAATTAAATTCCAAATAAATTAAATCTCAATTTCAAATTAATTTTCAATTCCAAACTCAAACTTGAAATATCATTTCATATAAATTTTCTTAGAAATATTCAGAGTTCGTAAAGTCCAATCCTTTAAAACAAATCAACTTTCGAAAATTTATGTCGTATTTCAATCTTTTTCTTAAAAATCTAATCTTCGAATAATTAAACAATTTCATTTACCAAGTTTAAATTCCAACATCTCGAGCTTCAATTCAAAATAATTCAATTTCCATAAATTGGATTTTATTCTTAAAATCAATTCATTTAAATAATTTCAAAACAACTTTTAAAATCATTTAATTTAACCAACCTGGTGTCCGTATATAATTTTCTAACCTATGGCCAAGTGGATAATGATTTCAATTTTAATTTCAAGGATGGATATATATCATTTCAATCCAAATAGATGTCATTGGTATATCATTTCAACCTATTCCTTAATTTATTCGAAATGATTCAGTTTACAGTTTTATATGCAATAAACAATATACATGATGATAGCATGATATATCAAAATAAATAAACAACCAATATCGACCAATAGCATCCATCACAACCAATCAACCATAAAGCCAACAACATTCACAACAATTTTATAATTATCAATATCGAATAATATACTGCCAATTTAAATTTAAATTTATTTTAACGGTCAATTTAAATTCTATCAATTAATTCATATATCAAGACAGATGATAATTAAACCTACCAAACAACAGCCAATAAATTTCATATCACTTCAGAATATAAATTTAACTAACAAAAATTATTTTAGTCAATTGTGAGCGTATAAACACTCACCTTGATTTTCCGTTGTCGCCGAGGCATTCCGGTTTGGAACTAAAACTAGACGACGCCCAACTTTAGCCCAAATTTCCACCATCTCCAAATCTATCCAAACCAGTTTCATTTCGAAGCTCTCGTCATTACGATCGCAATGCAAAAAGTTTCATTCCAATCGGACCTCGTATGAAAAAGTTATACATTTTAGAAGTTTGTACACATTAATGATATAAACAATTTACATTTTATTTAAAAATATATATATTTTTTTTTAACCTAGAATGATCCAGGCCGTCGATTTCCACCCCATCAGATCTGGCCGCACCCTCCCCTTCTTCCTTCTCTCGTTCAAAGCCGTGAGTATGAAACCCATAGCCGCCTCTCTTCTTTGAATTTTCACGACCAAAATACACGACTTAAAGACGATCGGCCACCTCCATCGCGAAGCCCTCAGCGAACTCTACCTACACCGTGAATAGCATGGAACTCGGCTGCCCCTTTGGCCTCGAAAAACGTGAAAAACGCAGCAGCTTCGAGCTCGATTTCTCGTTGATTCGTTGCTCCGTTTTCAATCATCTCCGTATGGATTTGAAGCTCTCATCGTCCTCTACAACTTTGTAGTTGACGACTTTTGCTAATTGTTGATGGATTGAGAGGAAAATGAGGAAGAATTTTCGAAATTTTCTGGCCATTGAATTTGAAAGTGGCGGCTATGAAACCCTAGGGCTGATGTTTTCAAATGAAATGATAAAGGGTTCCTTTTATAAAAATTTACCGAAAAACACTATTTACTCCAAAATCCGAACTTCAAATCTCGCGTGGTGACCGGCGTTTCTAGGGTTTATCCCACGTTCCGAACACAATGGAACAGGTTTTGGAAGCTAGTTCGATCATCTGTGCGAGTTACGGCAATAAACGATCGATTTAAAATTAAATCGGTTAATCAAATTTCTGTGCGTTTGGGCTCGCCCCGGACAAACGGTAAATCCGATTGACACGAAATTTGAAACCCTACAATAATATGACATTACGGATCCGATGAAACTAGTTTCGTCGAAATCCGATACTTTTTGAAAAATGACTATTTTCTCTCGCCGAATTAATATTAAAAACAATTCGATGCGTTTCGAGCTGCCACGGTCAAACGATAACTCCGATTGCTACGAAAATTGAAATCCGACAATAACAAACTATTACGGATCAAATGGAACTAGTTTCGTTTAATTCTGAGACTGTTCGAAAAATGGCTATTTTCAATCGATAATTAAATATTAAAATATTCAATTTTCACAAATTAACTTTAAATTCAATTTTAAAAGTTCTATAACATTACTATAACTCCAATATGATAAGATAAAATTTTACAAATCATTTTCAATCATATTCAACTCGATTTTCAATTATTTCTGAAATTTAACTTATTAAATTATCGATTTAATTGTCTAATTAAATCCAATATTCGAAAAATAAATTATTCGAATGTTTAATTTCAATATAAAATTCCCATTTTTAAATTATTAAGTTTAAAATCAGATTTCAATTGTTCACAAATTCTATTTTTAATTTCACAGTAATTAACAATCTTTTACAATGCAATTTTCCATTATAAATCCAATATAAAAGATTATATTAGATTCCACGTTCAATTATATTGTAATTCAAATTCAAGTTATTTAATTCCAAATGAATTCTTTTATTTCGATTTACACTTTCATTATTGAATCAACCATTTACTTATACATTATTATCAATAGTTTATAATTCATTTACTTTCATTTTCTTCAGCTATCATCTTATTTAAATTCACAGTAATATTAAATTACATTCATTTACGTTGGTTTCCATATTATAACTTCAATATAAAATGTAACATTTTATTTATTTCGTTGTTTACAATCAAATTCAATTCAATTCAATTACTTGTTACATTCAAATTTAAATCTTTACTTACGTTCAATTACAAGTTAACATCTTTATCGAATTACAGTTTCAGTTATTATCTGCTTTCAATCAACTGTAATATTAAGTTACATTTATTTATATTAGTTTCAATAACATAAACTTCCATTATTAAATCTACCATTTTATTTATTCTTTGTTTACAATCATAACCAGTTTGGTTTACAATCAAATTCAATTCATTATTTACATTCAATACAAGTTAACATCCATATTTAATTTACAAATAAGTTATTTCAGAATTCAGTTTTGTATTTTAACTTGTAATTCACATTTAACAACACAAAATTTTATTTCCTTCGGATTTTTATCCAAAATTTTCATTTTAATTCGTATTTTTAAAGTGTTAAAAATACGGGTCGTTACATTCTCCCCCACTTAAAACTTTTCGTCCTCGTAAAGGAACGGAGAAGGGGAAACCATCATTTAGATATAATTCATTCAAAATATTCTACTTATTTGCAAAATTTAGTTATAGGATTTTTTTTCACAAAATTTTCTAACTTCCGGATTTTTGAAAAATTTCGGCAGCACCTCCTTTGCGCGGCTAGGACCGAAAAATTTCACAGTAGTAATAATTGCATGATATACATCTCATTACAAGAATGAGGCATCCCAAAACATGGGGAACACAATAATATACCACAACATAAACTGTAATCCGAGAACATACCTTTTATTTAGCGTTTATTAGCATTTTAACTTACATTTTGCATTAAGCGCAGAAGCGAGCTCCACAAGCGAAGCGCAACCCCTTTGCTACCTACTAAAATGCTCAATAACCAAGTTAGAACCATGCATATAAAGATAGATCGATATACTTATCATAAACAACACACATATAACATTTTTAGCTTCAAAACTGAAATTCCAATTCCAGGACAGCAAACGAATCTCAGTTTTTGGTCATCTAAACGATAAAATTTGACAATGGAATCTAAACAAAAGTTGTTGCATTCATTTCAGGCTTTCCGGAATGTCCAAAATCATTGAATTCGGACCTTCCATTCAAAAGTTGCGACCGTTTTACTAAATAGATACGCCTCAGCCTGGCAATGAATTGCGCAGGTCAGCGACGTTTGGTCACGTTTTTGACCTTCTAAACGACAGCAAAACACCAAATGCTAAAAACAAAAGTTTTATCTTAAGTTCTAAGCTTTCCAGAAAGTGCAAGATCATCAAAATCCGATACACCAGTAAAAATTTATGGCAAAAAATACTAAGAGTATATGCTACTGATTTTGCTTCCCTTTTTACACAGGCCAGTGAGAAGATTCAAATTTTTAACTAAGTAAATGAAGGAATTTCTCAAGACAGTCTAAACAAAAGTTGTGCTACAGTTTCTAAGCTTTCCGAAAAGTCTAATATCGTTGAATTATGTCCAGACATTTAAAAGTTATGGTTGTTTTCGTTTCAGCATATATTGGACAATTTTGGATTTTTTTTTCAAAATTTTGCTTTTATTATTTCAAAGTACAAACCATCAAACTTTAAATTTTCTAAAGAAACAATCATAAACACAAAGTCATTTATTTTCTTATTTATCCATGAAATACGTTTACATTCAATTTATTTCCGATTTATTCAAGTTTGTTTCATTCACATTTTAAATTCAAGTCAATTTGCTTCAATTTAAATTGGATTCAATTATATTTAATTTCACTTTGCTTCAAATTTGAATTTAATTATTTTAAAATTTTATTCCGTTTATTCAATTCCATTAACACTAATGAATTCTACTAAATCAATTACCATCCATCCAGAATCTACACTAAATCAATTATACATTTCCAAGTCAAATTTTTTTTTATTTCATACACCTCCAAGTTTATTGACATTTAGTTATATTCAACTTTAATTAGTTTCCATTTACAAATTTTATATTTCATTAATTTTAAATTTTATTCATTCACTTGTATATATCATTCATTTTACAGCTTAAATTTCTTTTATATTTACAACTATCAATAGATCTTCACATTTTATTATTCACTCTCACACTGGTATATTATTCCTCTACTTATCCTTATTAGCATTTTAAACTTTTTAAGTATTTGGTAAGTTATAGTTATGCAAATAGAATATAGTTAAACAATATACAACTTCTTTTCATTCAATTTGAGTGTTATACCTATTACATAAATTTCCAATTTATTATTTTCCAAATTAAGGGTTACTACTACAATTTAAAAAAAAATTCAACACTTAAATTCAATTTCACCTTTTTCAATTCATAAGTTTCTAACAATTCAAGATTTACTTTAGTTTAATAATTAAAATCATTCCTTATTAGAGAACTTAAGAATTTCAACTCCGGATTCGATTTAAACCATTTTTTTCCTAAATATATATATATATATATATATATATATATATATATACACACTAATATCTTTATATCTCAAATCATACTTTTTTTAGAAGAATTTTAATCAGCATTGAAATATATATATATACTCTTATTTTCATTTCATACTTTAGAAAATTTCAATTCGATTTCTATTTAATCAAAAGAGTACAGAAAACTTTTAAGTGGTCTCCCCCACTTAGACTCTCGGAAATAAACGTTGATGATGCGTGCACTCATCACCGAAATCATTCTCTAGTGTCAAGAGGGGAGTATAACACTTACTTCATTTGAAAATCCTTTGAAAACAATTTCTAATCGAATATACTATCATATAATACTTATATTATACATTTCAAATTTTTTTTTATAAATTTTCAAATCACCGGAATTTAAATTCTCCATCTTAATTTAAATTCATTTTTATTTTATTTACCATTTATATTCATTGTCAATCATATTTACTAGTTTCATTTCTTAAAATCATCCAATAGTCAATAGATAGAAATATTGACTAATCAACAATAAACGATGATAATCTAATATTATCATCTCTTAACAACCAATACAATCAAAATTTATAAATTTTCAAGATAATTCTTTTATATATAAAATATAATCTAAAACAATATTATGTCAATCTGTCCTATTCGAGTGTTTAGAAATTCCTATCGATGCCTTGGCGTCCCAAGTACCAACCAGAATTCATAAATACTCAACGGAACAAATTAACACAATATAAAATCATTTTTATATCAAAATTACAAATACGCTCTCTCATATACACTCAAACTCATTCATAAGGTTTAACCCTATTTCAATGAGTTATTCCCCACTAGAGCCAAGGTTTATCTAAACCTGGCTCTGATACCAACTGTAACGACCCGCCATTTTTGACCATTCAAGTCGACAAAGCTGACACCCATGCCGACTCAAACAATCCAAAATACAGATAGTTATTGGGGTTAAATAAGAAAAGGAAAGAAAGAACAGAAGCAAACTCAGAATCTTGCAGCGGAAGGAACAAGATATAATAATAAAATAACAGTTCATGAAGCTGTTAAATAAATAAATTTGATTATTATTATACATCATAAATCAGAGTTACATACATATCAGAGATAATACAATAATGCAGCGGAAAAATAATATGGTAGTAGAATACAAATGATGTAATACCAAACTCCGTCTTCGTCCTCCAAAATAGATCTTCAACCTTATCTGAAATGCCCAGGCTGACCCGAGCGTAATGAAAAGACAAAACACTCGAGTCAGGACTAAAATATCTCATGTAAGTCAAATCGAATAAGAAATATGAGTGTGACGGCGTCAGAGGTGTTTACGGGGTTTGACATCTCCTATCCAGTGTCAACGTGAGTGCAATAACTTAAGAGATGTTACGGGATTTTCCATCTCTCAAGGATCCGTTAAACTATCTACTATGTAGTACAATACGCTATTATAATATGTCTACATTAAAGTAAAAGTATTAAAATAGCGTTAAGCCATGGCCCATTCCACCCTTAACACATTTTTATTCCCAAGAGCATATACAAGACCGTAGTTTCCCCAAAACCGGAAGTCACCAGAGGGCAATCCATATACTAAAGGTACAAACCAAAACGTAGTGGTCGCGAATAGGATAATCAGTATGACAAGGTACATGAGGCGATACCAACTAGGATACTAGTAGTTGCGTCATCCGGACTGATGTTGGGCATAGCAGCTACTACCCCCAACACCGCGAAACAACACTCCCATAATCGAGGGGTGCACCCAAATCGAATCACAAAAGTAATAGATATGGTAACGAAGAAGTGTGTCCGCTAGAGGTGGAGAACCTCAAAGGCCCGGTAGGGCTCCTGTTTTAGTCATGTCAGGGGTCATCCAAAATCGTTCTCTTTCTTCAGTCAACGCGTTCACCAAAACCATCCACTTCATTCTGGATCAACACTCCGCGTGTATTAGTTATTAAAGTGGTTTTCGGTATCGACAGAGAGTATGTCAATATCCGATCCCGGTCTCTTTAATAACTACGTATTATTACACCGGTGGCTCTTTTACATTTCAAATCGATTCATAATTGATATCAAAATATCATATTCGCTTCAAAATCAAATCCATTCAAATATCATCATATCTATTCAAGATGTAAGATTCCGTTTCAAAATCATTTTTCGCCTCAATATCTCATTTTGATTTCAAAATCTTTTTTGCCTCAATATCTCATTTCGATTTCAAAATCATTTTTCGCCTCGATATCTCATTTCGATTTCAAAATCATTTTCGCCTCAATATCTCATTTCGATTTCAAAATCATTTTTCGCCTCAATATCTCATTTCGATTTCAAAATCATTTTCGCCTCAATATCTCATTTCGATTTCAAAATCATTTTTCGCCTCGATATCTCATTTCGATTTCAAAATCATTTTTCGCCTCAATATCTCATTTCGATTTCAAAATCATTAATTTCAACTCGATTTAGCTTCTCAATAAACCATTTCAAATTATCAATTTAAAATACATATTTGAACCACAAAATAAACAATTTCACTTTCAATATATTTCGAAACTTTAAATATTTCACATTTCAAAACAGCTCATATATTTATATAAGAATATAAGATTCGCTTTAAAACCATTTCGTATTCAAATTAGAATATACTTCAAATTACACATCTGTATTAAGTAGTTTACTTAATTTCTGGAACAATTCCAATTCAATAAACTTAGATTAACATTCGGATTTCAAGAGTTCATTTAATTATTACATTCCAAATCAATTTCAGTTCAAATCCTATTCAAATCAATTTTATCTTCAAATTTAATTCAATAGTTTCAATTTAGTCCAATTCACAAATTTCTTTGAATTTCAATTAAATTCCAAATAAATTAAATCTCAATTTCAAATTAATTTTCAATTCCAAACTCAAACTTGAAATATCATTTCATATAAATTTTCTTAGAAATATTCAGAGTTCGATTAAAAGTCCAATCCTTTAAAACAAATCAACTTTCGAAAATTTACGTCGTATTTCAATCTTTTTCTTAAAAATCTAAACTTCGAATAATTAAACAATTTCATTTACCAAGTTTAAATTCCAACATCTCGAGCTTCAATTCAAAATAATTCAATTTCCATAAATTGGATTTTATTCTTAAAATCAATTCATTTAAATAATTTCAAAACAACTTTTAAAATCATTTAATTTAACCTACCCGGTGTGCGTATATAATTTTCTAACCTATGGCCAAGTGGATAATGATTTCAATTTTAATTTCAAGGATGGATATATATCATTTCAATCCAAATAGATGTCATAGGTATATCATTTCAACCTATTCCTTAATTTATTCGAAATGATTCAGTTTACAGTTTTATATGCAATAAACAATATACATGATGATAGCATGATATATCAAAATAAATAAACAACCAATATCGACCAATAGCATCCATCACAACCAATCAACCATAAAGCCAACAACATTCACAACAATTTTATAATTATCAATATCGAATAATATACTGCCAATTTAAATTTAAATTTATTTTAACGGTCAATTTAAATTCTATCAATTAATTCATATATCAAGACAGATGATAATTAAACCTACCAAACAACAGCCAATAAATTTCATATCACTTCAGAATATAAATTTAACTAACAAAAATTATTTTAGTCAATTGTGAGCCTATAAACACTCACCTTGATTTTCCGTTGTCGCCGAGGCATTCCGGTTTGGAACTAAAACTGGACGACGCCCAACTTTAGCCCAAATTTCCACCATCTCCAAATTCATCCAAACCAGTTTCATTTCGAAGCTCTCGTCATTACGATCGCAACGCAAAAAGTTTCGTTCCAATCGGACCTCGTATGAAAAAGTTATGCATTTTATTAGTTTGTACACATTAATGATATAAACAATTTACATTTTATTTAAAAATATATATATATATTTTTTAACCTAGAATGATCCAGGCCGTCGATTTCCACCCCATTAGATTTGGCCGCACCCTCCCCTTCTTCCTTCTCTCGTTCAAAGCCGTGAGTATGAAACCCATAGCCGCCTTTCTTCTTTGACTTTTCACGACCAAAATACACGACTTGAAGACGATCGGCCACCTCCATCGCGAAGCCCTCAGCGAACTCTACCTACACCGTGAATAGCATGGAACTTGGCTGCTCCTTTGGCCTCGAAAAACGTGAAAAATGTAATAGATTCGAGCTCGATTTCCCATTGATTTGTTGCTCCGTTTTCAATCATCTCCGTATGGATTTGAAGCTCTCATCGTCCTCTACAACTTTGTAGTTGACGACTTTTGCTAATTGTTGATGGATTGAGAGGAAAATGAGGAAGAAGTTTCGAAATTTTCTGGCCATTGAATTTATAAGTGGCGGCTATGAAACCCTAGGGCTGATGTTTTCAAATGAAATGATAAAGGGTTCCTTTTATAAAAATTTACCGAAAAACACTATTCACTCCAAAATCCGAACTTCAAATCTCGCATGGTCACCGGCGTTTCTAGGGTTTATCCCGCGTTCCGAACACAATGGAACAGGTTTCGGAAGCTAATTCGATCATCTGTGCGAGTTACGGCAATAAACGATCGATTTAAAATTAAATCGGT
This sequence comes from Allium fistulosum, assembly GCA_030737815.1. NCBI lineage: Eukaryota > Viridiplantae > Streptophyta > Magnoliopsida > Asparagales > Amaryllidaceae > Allium > Allium fistulosum. Next base: position 1,164,939,425 of record CM060904.1, read on the forward strand.
TAATCAAATTTCTGTGCGTTTGGGCTCGCCCCGGACAAATGGTAAATCCGATTGACACGAAATTTGAAACCCTACAATAATATGACATTACGGATCCGATGAAACTAGTTTCGTAGAAATCCGAGACTTTTTGAAAAATGACTATTTTCTCTCGCCGAATTAATATTAAAAACAATTCGATGCGTTTCGAGCTGCCACGGTCAAACGATAACTCCGATTGCTACGAAAATTGAAATCCGACAATAACAAACTATTACGGATCTAATGGAACTAGTTTCGTTCAATTCTGAGACTGTTCGAAAAATGGCTATTTTCAATCGATAATTAAATATTAAAATATTCAATTTTCACAAATTAACTTTAAATTCAATTTTAAAAGTTCTATAACATTACTATAACTCCAATATGATAAGATAAAATTTTACAAATCATTTTCAATCATATTCAACTCGATTTTCAATTATTTCTGAAATTTAACTTATTAAATTATCGATTTAATTGTCTAATTAAATCCAATATTCGAAAAATAAATTATTCGACTGTTTAATTTCAATATAAAATTCCCAATTTTAAATTATTAACTTTTAAATCAAATTTCAGTTGTTCACAAATTCCATTTTTAATTTCACAGTAATTAACAATCTTTTACAATGCAATTTTCCATTATAAATCCAATATAAAAGATTATATTAGATTCCACGTTCAATTATATTGTAATTCAATTTTAAGTTATTTAATTCCAAATGAATTCTTTTATTTCGATTTACATTTTCATTATTGAATCAACCATTTACTTATACATTATTATAAATAGTTTATAATTCATTTACTTTTATTTTCTTCACCTATCATCTTATTTAAATTCACAGTAATATTAAATTACATTCATTTACGTTGGTTTCCATATTATAACTTCAATATTAAATGTAACATTTTATTTATTTCGTTGTTTACAATCAAATTCAATTCAATTCAATTACTTGTTACATTCAAATTTAAATCTTTACTTACGTTCAATTACAAGTTAACATCTTTATCGAATTACAGTTTCAGTTATTATCTGCTTTCAATCAACTGTAATATTAAGTTACATTTATTTATATTAGTTTCAATAACATAAACTTCCATTATTAAATCTACCATTTTATTTATTCTTTGTTTACAATCATAACCAGTTTGGTTTACAATCAAAATCAATTCATTATTTACATTCAATACAAGTTAACATCCATATTTAATTTACAAATAAGTTATTTCAGAATTCAGTTTTGTATTTTAACTTGTAATTCACATTTAACAACACAAAATTTTATTTCCTTCGGATTTTTATCCAAAATTTTCATTTTAATTCGTATTTTTAAAGTGTTAAAAATACGGGTCGTTACACCTAGCATTACTAATTTAGACTGCATAAACTACTTACCATTGTGGAAAATGGGCCAGTCGAAAGCAGGTTTGATAGGTAAATTTCAAAAACAATTCCAATTTTGGATCTACTGGGACTACGAAGTCTGCATGGATTTTAGATCCGATCTAATAAATGTTTAAATAAAATCTTATTTTATTTAATTTGGTATAAAGAGAGTTTAAATATAATTTAAATTCAAAAATATAATGATGAATGTATCAAATACATCATACGTGTGAAGTGTAAGTGCAACATATAAGCAGTATACGTATATAAGTGTTGGAAGTTGCACTGTAAGGGCCACGTTCACCCTTTTTATATGCATTTGTTGCCCATACATTTATTTTAAAAACATGAACTTACACTGATACATGATACGTTAAAATATTTTACTAATAGGCAAAAGATAACTTATCTATAACAAGGCAATTAATAAATAGAGTAGGCATTTATGAAGAAGAAAAGATGTAAGACTTTCCTACTTCCTTTACTCGCTGATTCAATTCCATTTCAAAACAACAATTGAACTCTTAAGCATATATGCATATTAAAATTAATTTTGACTATATTGAATATTTGAAATCTATAATTAACGAGCATGAATCAAGTTTCAACATAGAAAAAATTTATTGTAGCATTTGTGATTTTACAAAAAAGTACATTTTATAAACTTTGAATTAAAATAACATACACACATATATAATTAATTGCAAATTATGTTTTATAATTAAAATAACATATGTATATGTAAAGTTTGTAATTTAATATATGTGTTAAGATTAAGATTTAACAAATTATATGGCTAGCATTAAATTAGAAAGGATTCAAAAGTTCATGATATATTACAAAAATTTCCACCCTTTTGTTAAACAAATTTCAAACAAAAGTATATAGTAGTCAAAAGAATTATATTCAAACTATAATCATATAAAAAAATTATAATCTGAAATACCCCGCATCCCTTAATATACCCAAAAGGACGCATTAAAAGGCGTGGTGCGTTGTAGGTATAACTGAAACTAATAGAGACTAAGATTCACTAGACAAAAATAGGTAAAAACAGCGGAAACTAAAAAAACAAAAAACTTCATAATTGCTTCATAAACCAAATAAGTTAAATACCAAATACAACAAACATGTCTCAAAACCCAATATGTCTCATGAAATAAAAACTCGTAGTCTCAACAAAAATCAGAGTATAAATGTCCCTCATAATAAGCCAGTACACAGAAAGAGCTAAAGCTAGAATAAAAGAAATACATGGTAGAAATCTTCTCCAAGAACCCTCCAAGTAACCGCGATCTATTGTCCTCTCCCTTGATTGCCTAGGAGGGAAGGGAAAATAGAGGAGTAGGTCAGACTAAAAGTCTGGTGAATGATTGTAATTACTAGAATCTTTAAGCAAAGTAGAAATAATAGACTTTACAACAGTTCTAGTATATAGAAGGAAACAAAGGAAATAGAAAAGAGAGAAACTGGAAATAAATACGAATTAGTTAGTACTCAATTAATAAGATAGGTCAACTTTGATTGTTTACACTTGTCCTTGATAGTTGCTTTGATTAGGCTGAATTCCTAATTCTACCCTTTGATCGGCCTGCTACTCCATAGAATCTACTGTGGACTGGACGTTTCCCTACACAGTAGACTTTTGGTGTCTAAGAAAGACACACTTACTAAGCGCTTGGAACTCATAGCGATTATTGTGCACCGAAATGGAAGTCGCAGGCATAACTGCCACCATGCCCATGCTACCTGTTGCTCCCTCGTTTGACCTTTTATTTACCCTAGTCAGCATAAGCGTGCCCCTCGCCTCACTTCAGGATTATGTGAAGCGCCTCGTCTTACTTCAGGGTTATGTGAAACACCGTGTCCATAGAAAAATAGGGAAAATGCTACCGGTACTAGTCCCTATAAAACAAAAATCTAGTTGCGCCCCTTGTTCAAAGCCCCTTGATTTGAACTACCATAGATTGACCGTTTACTACCACTATAAGCATAAGCATACCCCTCGCCTCACTATAGGATTATGTGAAGCACCTCGTCTCCCTTCAGGATTATGTGAAACACCGTAACCATAGAAATATTATGGGAATGCTATTTGGTACAGGTCCTACTCTTATCTTTGCTTATTAACTTAGATAAATTATTTAAATAGGCCTTTATTTTTATCAATTTCTATTATTGCTTATTAATTTATCCTAAGTCTTAAAATAATCGCCATAGTTTCCATAGTTTACCATAGTTTCATAGTTTATCAATTTATAACTTACGTTATAATCATGCATATTACTTAACCCAAGGTCTAAGTGTGAAAATAAACTTCTTTCTTCTTTTATTCTTTTTAGTTATAATTCTAAGTTATAACTAGGCCGATCTTCTTAATTAGTCCAATTAATATAATAATTAGGCATAATTTCGGTCCTATTCCAGTTATATTACAGTCTTTGTGATTTACATCTCATAATCCATTATTTCAGATTTCTTATAATTTAATCCAATTTCCCGTTAATTCTATTCTAATTCATAAGCGAAGAAGAAGAAGGAGAAACAAAAGAAAACTGAAAATAGAAGGAAATCCAAGGCGTAGGAAGAAGATGTAAATAATGCAAAAATAACAGTAAATGAATTAAAATACTATAAATAAACTGTAATTAAATGGGAAAAGCTATAATTAGCAGAAATAAACTAAAATTAACTAAAAAGAATAGCTAGAAGGAATATACTGAAAATAACTCTAAAAACTGTAAATAAATTACTAAAAATGTTACTCCAAAAATCGTAGTTAAACTACAACTATTGGACACCCTATTATTTTAAATTACTTAAAGAAATTTAAAATAATTACAATCACTCACCTCTGGTCCTTTGCTCTTCCCTATAGGCCTTCACGGATCCACTTGAGGGTATTAAAATATTTTTATTAAAAAGATTCTCTCCTTGGAAATTTATTCCTTTTAGGGTCCTTCCTGAAAAGGTGAACCCAAGCGGAGAAAATCTAGACTGAGAAAATGTGTTAGGCCTAGGGTTCTATTTATAGATGTAGAAGAGGATCTTGGACCATTGGATTTGGGGATTAAATAAGATGTAACAACATCATAGGCTGAATAGGGGCCATCGGATGCATGAATGGAAGGACCAGATGAAGCCAAATAATGCAAATTACGTGTTCAACTTTCGAACTAACGAATGCTCGTTCGTTCGTTAAAATAGACAGGCGGGTCGACCAGGCGGTCGACCGTCCTTGTGCCCAGGTCGACCGGCCGGTCGACATGGCCTATATATATATATATATATATATATATATATATTTCGTTTCTTTGATTATTTGTTCCTTGCTCATATTAACTCAGATTCTGACGTTCTATATATGGAAATTATCCAGAAAAATAACATGTACACAATGGTGCAACTCCCATGGCATAATTCAGATAATTTCACAAAGTTATTTTATTATTTAATTAATTAATGAATTAATTATTACGGGTTAAATTTCGGGTTGTTACATTCTCCCCTCCTTAAGGGATTTCGTCCCCGAAATCTCTAAGGATAAAAGAATGTACTAAATGTTTTCACCCAATTCTACAACCATCAACTCAATCATCACATGTTACATCCTTTGTCCTTAAGTTTTTCTAATGCAATTTATGATACTTATACAATTAGTGTAGTGTAAATGTTCCTATCTAATGCAAAAGATTAGGCGGTCCACTAATTCAGTTGACCTCCTTTAATCCATGTATATAAATGAATGCAAAAATTCCCTAATCACAACTGATAGTTCTATATGCGTGCTACAAACATCATTCAAATGCAACAATCATGTGATAATCATCCATTTATAGTAACCATGAAAAATAGAATAAAAATGCACACACATCCATATGCACATGCTCTAGTGTCCTAGTTAGACCAATCCCTAAAGAATAATATTGTCTAGTGTACCTATATGCATCCATTAGCATCCACTAGCAAACACTTGCAACCACTAGCATACATCATTCATAACATGTTCTAATAACATGTTTACACCAAATCCTACCATCCATAGATTAAATCCCAAGTTCTACCCTCCCAAAGGATAATAAAGGAAAGAACCTATTCAAAACTAAAGATGGAAATAGGAAATTCTAAAAACTTACTATCGAAAAGATGAGGATAGGAAGTATGAATCTTCTCTTCTGCTTCCCAAGTGGGGTCTGCAACATCATCTCCCCATTGCACCTTTACTAGAGGAACCTCCTTATTCCTTAGTCGCTTGATGTCTTGTTCGTCGACGGAAATTCTATCGAATTAGAAAACCGTCGAACGAATTTAAATTAAAAATAACTGCAAGCGCACGGCGTACACTTGTAGTACGTGGCAAATACGGGTCGATCCGCAGGGAATTGATGATTTTAAAAATATATTCAATCAAATTAAACCAAAGTCGAGGGATAATAAACTAACTAAAAAAGGTAAGAACAAGCTAGAACTAAGGAGAATAAAAATATGAGATTAAAGAGCAATTTAGAGGTAAATCCCCTCTAATGATCACATAAATCAACATAATGAAATTATGATCTCTTTTTGGTCATTTGTGACATTAGTTGATGCATTTATCATAAGCATGGCCTAATTGTGTTATTAATTAACACACTTAAACCATCAAACTTTAATGCACCCTCTAACCCTGTGATAACCCGGATTTTCGGGCATCAGATAATTGGATAGTTATCAAATTTAACTTTTAAAAAAATGCTGATTTATAAATTTAACAAATTTAGATGTGATAATCTCCAGTATAAATTATTTAATATTTGACAAATTCTTCTTTTAAAACAAATATTAAAGTGTTGTTATATATATATATATATATGAGTAGATTTTACATTGGAAATTCAAGAATAAATATATATGAAATTTAAAATTTAAAATCATTCTCTTTTAAAAGTTATATATGTATAAATACTAGAAAATGTATGAATATAAATATAAAACATAAATTGATAAAAAGCTTTTATAAGATTTAAGAAAAGGTTTAATATATTAAAAATTTACATGAGAAAGATTTTAATTTGTATATATATATAATGACAAGTGTTAATAAATTTAGTCATGTTAGTAATATGTGTAAGATGATTAACAAGCCAATTGACAAATGTTAGGAAATTTTACAAGTGTCCCTTATTTTATTTTATTTTCTTTAATTTTTAATAAATTCAAATTAAATCTATATATACATCTCTTTTCTCTTCTCCATTCTTTTCCCATTCTCATTTTTCAAAAACAAAGAAAACAAAAACCAGCAATGTTCAAACTGAAATCATCTCCACAAACCAAAATCAGAAAATCTACAAACCGAAATGATCATCCTCAAACCAAAACTGAGATTTCATCTCAAACCAATCAAAACAAATTTACAACCTGGCCATTTATTCTTCAAACCTGAGACCTTCCTCTGATCCAAAAATCAGCCCTGTAAACACAAATCTGTAAATCAATTATCCACAAACATGAATTCATCTTCAAAAGCCTAAAACTCAAAAGTTCAAATGCCTGAAACCATTTTCTTAAAGCCTGAAATCTTTTCATCTCAAGCCTGTAACCATGTTCTTCAAGTCTGAATCATTTCCAAGTGCATGCAATATAATCTGAGGAAGAAGCAAGTTTTCAAAAGCTTTTTTAAAAGTTTTAAAGGAAATCAAAACAAGCTCTTCAGTTTTTAAAGAAACCCAAGCAAATTCATTTCAAAGCTTCCAGTTTCAAAACTCTCTGCCTTTTTGAAATAGGTGAGTAAACTAACTTTTAAAAGCTTCCATCTGTTTAAATCTTGATGCATGTAGTAAATACTTGAAGTAAAGTTGTGATAAATGTGTGCATGAATGTAAATATGCTTGCATGTATATAAATATGAAATTGTTTGAATGTGCATGTCTGCATACATATATACAAGCCTCTGTTTTGTTTTACAGATCCAAACAAGTTCAAAAATAAATTTCTTTTCCCCTAATCTTCTATAGATTATGATATATAAACAAAATATGTTTGAAATATCTAAATATTAGTTTTAAAAATATTTTCAAGTAGAATTTGAAGGTAGTTTTTAACTGGAAGAAAAAGAATACAGTAAAAATCATTATAGTCAGAAAATCAATCATCTTAATTCCATGTTTTGATTAGGTAAACAGATTCGAACTAGAAAATAAGGAATTTTGATATAGATTTCATGATTTTTAAGCTTTGGGATGATGAGAATTTGCGAGTTGATCAGTAATTGCTTTTTCGTCGATTCTCGACGATCGGCGAAGGGATGGCTGTCGAGATTGTTGTTGGAGCATGTTTGAAGGTAGGGGGTCTCGGCAAAAATGGTCGGTGAATTTATCGATCACTGTAGAGGACAATCGACGTTGAAATAGGGCTTTAAGACCAGTTTTGGTCAATGTTGTTGTCGAGGCTATCGCAACGTCGTGGGTGCATCGGGAGAGACCGGAGTGAGGGGAATCGAAGTGTGAGGTCGTGATGCAGCTCTGGGTTGATCGGTTGGGTTTCTGACGATCGGAGGAGGCGGCGCGAGGCATTTTCGTTGATCAGGTTTGGGTTCGTGTAGTTCGACTTTGTTCGTTTTCGATTCCAGGCAAGATCGATAACTCTGGGTGGTCGAGTCGAACGAAGGTGATGTCAACGACTTGCTGGAGGTCTCAGCGTTGGTCGGAGAAGCGTGGGCACAGCGTGCACGTGCACGCGTGATAATGGGTATCTGGTGACATTTGAAGTTTGGGGAAGAAGATGTTGCCTCGGGAAAATTCGAAAAAATTCGAGAGTGACTCGAAGAAAATGAGGAGAGTAATTAGTTCGGGAATTTTGTAGGAATGGCTCGGGTTTTCGCTCAATTGTCTCGGGTTTGTTTCTGGTAACTAACCAGGTTTCAAAAATATAAAAATAAAAATGTTCCAGGTTTTTAAAAAATACATTATGTTTTAAAAAAATTATAAAGTAAATTTTGATTCAGCTTTCAAAAATAAATGTTTTATTTAAGTTTGAGATTAAATAAAGGTTTTAAAATTTAATTATTTTAAATAAATTAAGTTAAAAGTGTGTTAATATGTATAACCTTTATTTTAAAGTTTATTTTACATAAACTTAATATTTTAATTAAGTGGTTAATTAAGAAGATTAAATGTTTTTTTAAGGGTTAATTAACTTAAAGGAGTAGGTTAATTGGTTAATGATAATTTATTCCAAAAAGTAATTAAATAAAGATTTAAATGATAATTAAGAGTTAATTACTTAATGACATAAATTAAAGTGATTAATTAATAAATAATTAATAAATGTGATTAATTTAAGATTAATTATTGAATGTGATTAATTTAAAATAATTAATTATGGTATAATTAATTAATGAGAGTAATTAAGGGTTAATTAATGGTTAAAGGATAATTAATTGATATAATTAATTAGGGAATTAATTACTTAATGAAATGATTAATTAATGCAATAAATTAATGAAGGTAATTAAAATTTCTTAAGGTAAGTAATTAAATGATAGTTAATTAAAGGATAATTAATTAATGTGAGTAATTAAGAGTTAATTAATTTATGAGTTAAATTAAATTAATTATTAATTATGTGAAATAAATCTTGCTTATGGATGATTAAATTGTATTGAACACCTTTGATTGTTATTGACTCTGGGATGTACTTTGTAATGTTCTGTGATATGAAATGTTTTGTTGAACTATGATAAATATGAGTTATTTATAATAAAATTTTTGTGAGAATATGACATCCTGAAGTTAAATTGAATTGTTTAAACTTAAACAACTTAGCTTAAAAAGATGGTATTGAATTCGAAGAGACCGGGATCGGATATCAGCGATATCCGGAACCACTTCGATTAGTAATCTATAATTCTTTATAAATTTGATATGTGAAATCAATTGGCTGGTTTGGAATAATATGGATCATTTAAACTAGTTGGATACTTAGATTTGTGAAATAAGTGTTGACCACATAAGTTGCTTATTTGTGGTAAAGTACGAGTTACCCCGGGTTTATATAAGTTCTATGAATTGAAATTTCATGTTAGATGAGTTTACTCACGCTGGTTTCCAGCCTGACCCGGGTGTTACTTTGATGTAATGCTCGGGTCAGACCGAGTATTACAGATTTTCAGGTAAGGACGTTCTGGAGCTCAAGAGGCGAGCTGGATGGCGGGAACGTATGGAGTGTGATATATTGTTATTTATTGGGACGATTTATTTTAACTGTCCAGTTATAAAGAAATGTTGTAACTCTGATGTATAAAAATGTAATTGACTGATACAGTTTTCTTTGTATAACTGATATTATTATTTGCTATTGTAATTTGATCCGCTGCGAATGTGAGAATCTGTGTCTTGTTCTGTTTCTTTCTTCTATCTCTTTTCTTTTTCTTCTAACTATCTGGAATTTTCGGGTTCGAAATTTCCGGGTCGTTACAAACCCACTTACTAACTTCAATGAAAATGATATGAAATTAAAAGTAGAATCTATTTTAAGCATGGCTTATTAACTATTGAATTAGAAACATAAACCATCAAATTTTGATTCTAAATCCACTTCCATTACCATGATCATATGTAGATGAAGAGGTAATTAGTGATTCATATGACTAAGCATAGCCTATTTGTTTTGAACAACATAAGCTATCAAACTCAATATTAAACACAAAATCACACAAACATCCAACTATCCATTAAGCACAAAAGAGACATAAATGAGAAATTATGTTGCATCTACATGATTCAAGAGAGCATCATTACCCTTAAATTGTAGGGATTAGCCTCTCATTTTTGTTATTATGTAAACACAAGTAGAAAGCAACATGAAATAAACAAAAATAAAAAGAAGAGGAAAATGAAAGCTAATGGAAAAGAGAACTAATCTAATTGCATAAAATAAAAGAGATCTACACTACAACATGAAAGGAAATAAACAAGAAAATGAAAAGAACATGTATTGAATTGCATAAAAAGTTACATGAAAAGAAGAAATGGCTAAGTAGCCATGAAAAGAAAGAGAAGAGCTTTCTTTATTTTTGAGCCTAAACTAAACTAAAGAGAGACTAAGGGAGGAGAAGGGGTTACATGAAGATATGGAGTACTTATACAAGTGTTAAACCCTAATTCATATTTTTGGGGAATGCCCAAATTGCCCTTGAGGTTGTGTGGTGGCCAAGTAATCATTAACATCCACTAATCCTCCACTTAAATGTACATGAAGCTTTAATGTCCTTTTACCATGTGCTTAGCTCCTAATTTGAAAATCAAGGTAAGTGGGTGGGGTCCTCCATGATCTTCACTTTGAATTATTTCCATCTTCATTCCTTTGTGTTCTATTTGTGCATGCGTATCTTCTTCATCAAACCACTTGTAATTGAAATCAAATTCATACAAAATAGTATGGAAATTTATAATTAAATTTTCTCAAGTTAATTTATGCACAAAAATGTCTATTTTGCCCTTGGATGAAGATGAATATGTGACAATTTGGAATTATTTGAATTTTGGTTTAAACAAGTTAAAATACCCGATATGATCATTTATTTAATTTAAATAGATTAAATATGGCGGTAAAAATATGCACATTTACGTGCACAGCAAATACCCCCACACTTATCTTTTTATTCGTCCTCGAATAAAGGAAAACTAAGATAAATCCGTTTTCGTAGGGAGCACGATTGCATTGAGTGTATGCAACAAGTCGTTAAACCTCTGGGTGTCTCCAGTAGGACGAGTGTTGTCTCGTGAGGGTTTTCAGCGGATACTACCCACAAAATCCAAATGCAGGATGAAAATATTTACAAAATGCAAGATTTATTTACAAAGATGTGAATGCAAGTTTTTGAAAATATTTACGAATGAAGGATTTACTTTTAAATTAACACAAATAAGTTAAATATAGGTTGGTCATTATCTTGAAATTTAAGTCATTTACTCGTTAAAATTTCCAACAAAAATTAAGCTATCATAACAAATAGACAATAGTTTAACTCGTTGTTTCAGTTGATAACAAAGTGTAACCATGAAATAGGTCCTTAGTTGATTATCAAAGTTTATTAAAGTGGTATTTCATTTCATTTCAATAACAAATCAAATCAAATAAGTTAAAATAGTGCTTGGATTTCATTTGCTTACTCTCTCCGTTTTTTGAAAATTTTATTGATATTTACAATATTTACATATGCCTAACTCAGATAAACTGAGGCCAGATATATTACCCATGCACTGCCTAGCGGACTTATGTGAGGGGAATACAGAGCGTGGCGAGTGAACACACGAGTGTGAACACCTATTGACTGTAGGCGTTATTAAAAAGAATTTATATATATATACACCTAGCTCAGATAAACTGAGGCCAGATATACCGATCATGCACTGCCTTTCGGGCTTACGTGAGAAAGGTACAGAGCATGGCGAGTGTACACACAAGTGTGCACACCTATCGACCGTAGGTGTTAATAGAAAATATTTACATATATACAAAAAAAAATTTTCTTTTTCAGATTTTCTTTTAATAGAAAGAGAGTTTTTGCAAAATCATCTTAGCACCACTTAACTTAGAAGACAAAAAAATTGTTATATCCTTTACTTTAAATCAACCACTTTTTTAAAACAAAGATTTTCAATTAGGATATATTTCATAATTATCACGTATGAATCTTCCTATATACAAGTTAAACCATTATTATTTGTAATCAAACTTCATTTTTATTTTTGTTAAGATGAATAAATTTTCAAAAATTTCAATTTAATAAACCAAAACCATATATTTATCTTATAGTGTTTCTTTAAAAATAAATTAAAATGCTTAAAAAAAATTGTTTGTTTTTTTTTGTTTTTTAGATTTTTTTTAAATTTTGGAAAAATTGAAAATGATGGTGAGTCTCCCCCCACACTTGATTTTGACTGTGTCCCCACAGTCAACCCAAGTGAAAGGAGAAAAATAAAACAAAAATAAAAGATGACCTATATTTACATGAAGGTGAACGGTATTTATAGGAGATCAGAAAGTATATCGTCAAAGCGTAAATGAAACGGTCTTCCAAAAACCGATTCATTTGCCTCGTCAAGTATATGAGACACAACTTAAGCTTGAAAAACCAAATCGTAAAAGATTTTGAAGTTGAACGTTGATTTGGAAAAACGAATGTCGTTTTATTAAAAATCATACGAGTTATTTCCTTTTCGATGATTTTTGGGGTTGATAAAACGATTGATTGAAATTCGAGTTTATTTTCACTAAATTGAAATTCAAATTTATCATTGAAAACTTCTTCAAAATTATTGATTTCAAAATCAAAATGGTGATTTAAATTTTCCCCATCAGAATTTGACAACTCGTTTTCGAAAAGTCCAAAGAATTCGTGTTCATTAAATTCGTCTTCCTTTGTTAGATTATCAACAACTTCATTATGTATCTCAAGTTCAAAATCCAAAGTTGTTGTAGTCAAATTTTCGAAATTGAGAAAAGGAGGATCGAATTTTAAATTTGGTTCCACACCCTCAAAAGAATTGAAATCCAAGTCAATTACCAAATTTTCAACAACTTCGTTAAGATTTTTGTTTTCGATTTCAAAAGTTGTTATTTGAAAATCATCGATTTGGGTAAAAGATGGATTATTTTTTGACTCGTCACACGTTGGAATTTGATTTTGTTTTTCACGTTGTTTCATATATGTTTCAAACAACGAATCCGTGTGATCATCGTAAATTTCGTTCATTTGCTAAACAAAATCCAATTTATAATTATTAACTTGAGAATTTTCGATTTGGATTTGTTGAGAACAAAAATTATCAATCGCATTGTAATCGAGATTATTTCCATTGCCAAAATTATTTGAAATGTTGTTTCCACTTTCGTTTTGGTTTTGAAATTCATTTTGAAGTTCAAAATTGACTTGGCATGAGTTAAACTCGAAATCGTTTGAATTTTGAAGTGAATTCAAATTTTGATTGTTTTGAAAACATTGATTTGAGTTATCAAACAGATATGAATTACACAACTCATTTATCATTTGATTTTGTTGTGTAGAGATTTCAAGTAAAGAGGAAATGTTGTTTTCAAGATTTGAAGGTTGGTCCTCATTTTGAAAATTTTGCGGTTCAAAATTTGAATCGTTTAAACAATAGTTGTTGTTAAAATATCCATAAGAATTTGGTGTGAAATTATATGGATTATATTGATTTTCACAACTTTTGTAAAATTCAAGTGAGTGGGGAAACTCGGATTACAAAGGAAAAATATTTACAAAAAGAATTTATTTTTCAAAAGGGAAATTGATTTTTGTTTTTTTTAGTTTTACAAAAAAAATTGTTTTTGAAAAGGTTTTATACTTTTTTCTTTTTGGATTTTTTTGAAATTTCGAAGGAAAAGGAAAAAAAATCAAAGAAAAAGAAAGGGAATATTTACAATTTTTTTAAGTTTTGAATTTTGAACTTTTTTTTTGTTTTTTTAAAAAATATGCATGAACTAATGCAACTAAATGAATGCAAGGGCTAATTACAAATGATTTATACTAAGTTAACCTAAAATTGTATAATTACACATTGTCTTAAATCAACAAGATAGTTCTCAGCCAGGTAACGGGCAGGAGTTATCGGTGCACCACGAATCACCGTAGCAATGCAGCCAAAGGTTTAAGTACCTTCAAAAAAACAACCACTATAATATTTACGAATCACCGTAATATTTATAAATGGTTATTACTCTGCCGTAGCCTAGACACCAAGAAAGTAAATTGTTCAAAGAAGACAACTTGTCAATATACAATTAAGAGCTATCAATGTCTAACCGTTATTATTAACAAATTCTAGGATGAAATGCAAAGCAGAAATTATACATGCATTAACAATGCAACTACGAATGAAATTTCTGTTTTTGTTTTTTTTTTGGTTTTTTGTTTTTTTTTAATGCAAGCAAACAACAATGCAAGACAAATAAAAACAATAGATATATACAATGCAAGGCAAATAAAGAGAAAAATATAAATAAGCAAGTAGTTTTTTTTTGGGCAAGCTCAGCACGCAAGCAATTTATTTTAGCAAGCACTTCTGCTCCTTCTGCAATTCTACTTTGGCAACCTGCAATAAAAACAAAATATATATACAGTTTTTTTTTTGTTTTTTTTTTTGAAAAGGAAACTGAAAAGTGACGTTTTACTTTAAAAAAAATTGTATATGGTTGGAACTTAATAACAAATTAAAACAAGTGAAAACAAGACAAAACAAATCAAAACAAATTCAAACTGGTTTTTTTTAAGGAACAAGACAAAACAAGTTAAAACAAAGCAAAAAGAAAAATAAATAAATAAAAATTTACTCAGGCCCGTTAAAACCCAAAGCCCATTATCACCTTTAAACCAAACCCACAAGAAAATTTTATTTGCCCAAATTTTATCCTTTTTTTCCGTTAAAACAAAACACATCGACTACCAACAAAATAAAAGAAAGCGCATTTCTCGAATCAAACACAAAAAATTGAAGTCGGGTTCTCGATTCACGTTTTAGTTTAAGTATCGAAGACGAAGGCAGGTTGCGATTCTCAATTTCATGGTTGTGGATGAGGTTGGTTGCGATTTCAAAGGTTTGGGGATGAAATTGGGTTTGCTGGTGAGGCAAGTTGGTGATGAAGCTTGGGTATAGCGGATGGTCAGCAGTTCGATTGTGATGGTGATGTCGCGATGCAGTGTAGTTGCGGTTCGAAGTGGAATTCGTGGTGTTGCAGTTGTCAGGGCAGGCGATTGCAGCGATGGTTTGGAGGATGAGCTGTTTGCCATTGCGGTTAGGGGTAGGGATGGTGGTATTGATGGTGGTATATGTGGAACAGCAATGATGTTGGAAGATTGCACCCAGGGTTCAGTTGAATGGCAGGCAGAGAAGTAGACTGAAGTGATATGAGTTTATGTCAGTAATGGAAGTTGTGATAATGAAAAATGGTGTGATTGAAGAGATGATGTAAGTAGATGAATATGTGGTGATAACTGGTGATGTTTAGGCAGAGGTGATGGGGATGCAGGTGGAACTGTGCAGTGGGGAAGTTTTAGTGTTATATGTATTTGTCAGTGTGGAGAAGGTAGGTGAACTGGGGGTTGAAGCTGCGGCTATGTTGAAGGTGATAGGAAGTTCAGGTATAACAACAGAATGTAAACTTGGACATTGCAATGCACTTTTGTTTCAAACTGAAATTGATAATGTATATGCAATTATATGAAAATGTCTATAATTCGACCAACAGAAATGATGTGAACAATTGTATGAAAAGCAGAGAACTGTGAACACAATTTTATCAACACAATTTAGCTCAAGTGAAACACAATGTAAACTAAACAAATAGAACACTGTGAGTACTAACTAAACTAAAGTGAACACACTGAAAATGTGGACTGTAACACAATGTAAACTGAGATGAATAGTGAGAGTTTTTTTAAAAAAAAAACAGAAATGCAAATGCAATTGCAAAATAGGAAAGCAACAAATGCAAACAACACACAAACAAACACAATTTTTTTTTAAATAAACACACAAATCAAACAAAAATAATTCGAAGAATAGAAAATCAAAATCAAAACTATTCCCCGGCAACGGTGCCAAAAACTTGTTTGGACGACTAAATGTCTATTGAGTTAGAAAATAGCCGAACGAATTTTGAAATAAAAATAACCGCAAGCGCACGGCGTACACTTGTAGTACGTGGCGAATACGGGTCGATCCGCAGGGAATTGATGATTTTAAAAATCTATTCAATCAAATTAAACCAAAGTCGAGTGAAAGTTAAGCTAGAGAATTAGAAAATTAGCTAGCTAACTAAAAGAAAAGAGATGCAAATATAAGAGTTAAATGACAATTTAAAAAGTAAATCCATTCTCAAGATCATGTAGTTCAACACAAATGAAATCATAATCTCTCTTTTATGGTCATTAGTGCTTTAATTGATGTGCTTATCATAAGTATGGCATATTTGTGCTATTGATTAGCCAACATAAGCCATCAAACTATAACACACCCCTTAAACCACTTACTAACTTTCATGAAATTTGACAATGAAAATGGAAATGAAATCTATTTTAAGTATGGCCTATTAACTATTGAATTAGAAACATAAACCATCAAATTTTGATTCTAAATCCACTTCCATTACCATGATCATATGTAGATGAAGAGGTAATTAGTGATTCATATGACTAAGCATAGCCTATTTATTTTGAACAACATAAGCTATCAAACTCAATATTAAACACAAAATCACACAAACATCCAACTTTCCATTAAGCACAAAAGAGACATAAATGAGAAATTATGTTGCATCTACATGATTCAAGAGAGCATCATTACCCCTAAATTGTAGGGATTAGCCTCTCATTTGTGTTATTATGTAAACACGAGTAGAAAGCAATATGAAATAAACAAAAATAAAAAGAAGAGGAAAATGAAAGCTAATGGAAAAGAGAACTAATCTAATTTCATAAAATAAAAGAGATCTACACTACAACATGAAAGGAAATAAACAAGAAAATGAAAAGAACATGTATTGAATTGCATAAAAAGTTACATGAAAAGAAGAAATGGCTAAGTAGCCATTAAAAGAAAGAGAAGAGCTTTCTTTATTTTTGAGCCTAAACTAAACTAAAGAGAGACTAAGGGAGGAGAAGAGGTTACATGAAGATATGGGGTATTTATACAAGTGTTAAACCCTAATTCATATTTTTGGGGAATGCCCAAATTGCCCTTGAGGTAGTGTGGTGGCCATGTAATCATTAACATCCACTAATCCTCCACTTAAATGTACATGAAGCTTTAATGTCCTTTTATCATGTGCTTATCTCCTAATTTGAAAATCAAGGTAAGTGGGTGGGGTCCTCCATGATCTTCACTTTGAATTATTTCCATCTTCATTGCTTTGTGTTCTATTTATGCATGCATATCTTCTTCATCAAACCACTTGTAATTGAAATCAAATTCCTACAAAATAGTATGGAAATTTATAATTAAATTTTCTCAAGTTAATTTATGCACAAAAATGTCTATTTTTCCCTTGGATGAAGATGAATATGTGATAATTTGGAATTATTTGAATTTTGGTTTAAACAAGTTAAAATACCCGATATGATCATTTATTTAATTTAAATAGATTAAATATGGTGGTAAAAATATGCACATTTACGTGCACAGCATGTCTCTTCCAACAATCTTCGTGGGGATACGTCGAACAGATGCTTCCCTTTCTACCTTTACCTCCTCTAACTGACTAGGCTCTACAACCTCTGTCAAGTCATGTAAGCACTTTCGCATGTGCGAAACAAGGAAAACGTCGTGTACTCCTACGAGCCTATCTGGTAACTTTACTTGGTAAGCCATCTTCCCAACTCTCTCTATGATAGGAAATGGTCCAACAAATCTTGGGGCTAAATTTCCATTCGATCCGAACCTTACCACTTTCCTAAGCAGGGATACTTTGATAAAAATTAAGTCTCCAACCTCAAACTCAATGTCTCTCCTCCGCTTATCCGCATAAGACTTCTGCCTATCTTGGGCTATCTTCATCCTTCGTCGAATTAAATCCACTCTCTCTGATGTCTCCCTCACCATGTCAGGCCCAAGTAGCAACTTCTTCGTAGACTCCACCCAACATGAAGGGGACTTGCAAGGTCTCCCATATAAAGCCTCAAATGGTGCCATTCCTATGCTCGTTTGGTAACTATTATTATACGCAAACTCAACCAATGGAAGATGCTCCTCCCAAGTTCCTCCAAAGTCCAAAATGCATATCCGTAGCAAATCCTCAAGCACTCTATTCACTCTCTCTGTTTGGTCATCCGTCTGTGGGTGATAGGCCGTACTCAATCTAAGTTGCGTCCCTAACGCCTCCTGTAAGCTTCTCCAAAACTCACTAGTGAAAATAGGATCTCTATCACTCACCACGCTAGAAGGGACTCTGTGATGTCGGACTATCTCTCGAATATAAAAGGATGCCAAATATGATGTCGTGCACCTACTCTTAACTAGGATGAAGTGCGCACTCTTGGTCAACCGATCAAAAATCACCCAAATTCTAGTATTCCCCTTCCTAGAACGGGGTAAACCATCTATAAAATCCATAGAAATATTGTCCCACTTATATTCTGACACATCTAAGGGCTGAAGTAATCCACCGGGCTTCTACTGCTCTGCTTTTACCCTTTGGCATATGAGACATTTAGATACGAACTCCACCACGTCCTTCTTCATGCCATTCCAATAGAACATCCTCTTCATATCCCGATACATTTTTTCACCACCCGGATAAATAGTCATACAGGAATGGTGTGCCTCCTCCAAAACTGCTTTCAACAGATCACTGGTGCGGGGAATACAAAGCCTCTCATCTCTCCTAAGCCACCCTTTGCTATCAAATGGTGACTACAAAGTATGCGAAGAACTTCCTCTAAATGAATAGCCTGCTCCTCCATATTCTTGGAAAATACCAAGATGTCATCCACGAATACCACTACGAATTTTTTTAGGATTTCTCTAAAGACATGGCTTATCAAATCCACAAAGTAGGATGGGGCATTGGTTAGCCCAAAATGCATAACCAACCACTCATAAAGTCCGTCTGGAGTCCTAAACGCAGTCTTATATATGCTGTCATCGATGACTCTATGGAATCCCGTGGCTAAATCAAGCTAGGAGAATACCGAAGAGCCAACTATCTGGTCAAAAAGATCATCAATCCTAGGGAGTGGATATCGGTTCTTCTTGGTGAGCTTATTTAATTCTCTATAATCAACGCAAAGTCGAAGAGAACCATCTGCCTTAGTAGCAAAGACGACTGGTGCTCCCCATTTCGATATGCTCCTTCTTATAAAACCCTTCTCCAAAAGCTCACTGACTTGTTTGCTCATTTCTTTCCTCTCCC
Organism: Allium fistulosum; assembly: GCA_030737815.1. NCBI lineage: Eukaryota > Viridiplantae > Streptophyta > Magnoliopsida > Asparagales > Amaryllidaceae > Allium > Allium fistulosum. The sequence goes on from CM060904.1 coordinate 1,164,958,752, forward strand.
TAGGTGTCATATTCCTCACGGGTAACGCCACTAGCTTAGCATTCTCGGTCAAATAAATTTTGAAGTCAATCTCTCTCTTAGGGGGTAGTCCACTAACCTCCTCAAAGACGTCCAAAAAATCTTTGACGATAGGAACCAAATCAAGCTTTGCTGAAGATGAATCGAGGGAATAGAGAAAACTCAACATGATTGACCCTTGCCGGTCGCAAGATACCTTGAGAGTCCTACCACTGCATGTCTCTAATCTAACGACTCTCCTCTCGCAGTCTAATATAGCTCCATATGTGGATAGCCAATCCATACCTAAGGCCATCCCATACCCCGAGAATCCCAAAACATAGGCATCGTAGTCAAATTCTATGCCTAGGATATAAATTTTCAAACCCTAACAAACTATAGACAAGTGTGCGGATCCACCTATGGGGTTTAAAACAACAATGGGGTCTACCACTAAAGAAATGTCTAAGTGTAAACAATCCACAAGAGAACTAGAGATAAAAGAGTGTGATGCTCCAGAATCGAATAAAGTCCGAATGGGAAAATCAGATATAGAAATTAAACCTTCAACTGTGACTTTCCTGCCTTTATCCGAAATGATGCCCGAAGGTGCTGCGTCTAATGCTTGGATTTGTGTGACTGGTACACTAGTCCCCGGCCCTACTCTCTGGGGACAATTCCTACTCAAATGACCGGGTTGTCCGCAATTGAAGCACTTTCCCTTCATCTTATCCCTTCTGCAATCCTTGGCGACATGTCTAACAATCCCACAGTTACCGCACTTCAAACCTTTCTTAATCTGCTTCTGAGGGCCATCAACTTTCTTCTTCTCCTTATTGTTTTTCCACCACTTCTTCTTTGAACCTTCTGACTTAACCACTTCTTTAGACTCTCCTTCCTTGACTACATCTGACATAAGCGCCATCTCAACCAAAGACTCATAAGTAGCTCCCATCGGTACGTGAGTCAACAACAATCCCTGAAGTGGTTGATTCAATACCTTCGCGAACTTCAAAACTTTCTTGTGCATTGTATTCACCAACTCCATACCAAATCACGACCATTCATTGAACTGATTGATGTATTCCTTAACAGACAAACACCCTTGCTTCAAATTGATAAACCACTCCAGCTGAACACTTTCTTCCGCTTAAGACGGAAACTTCCTCTCAACCCTTTACCTAAACCCATTCCAACTGACTTCTCTTCCTTCCAACTCAACAACCTCCCACCAATAAGAAGCATCCTTTTTCAGCTGCCAAGAGGCAAGCTAAACCCGCTACTGGTCCTCCAATCCCAATAAGCCAAATATCCTCTCGGCGTCCCTAAGCCAAGCCCTCACCTCCACAAAAGTCTCCTTGCCAGAAAATGTCTTTCTACCCAAACTCGCAAAATCCTTACAAAGCTTAGAGAAATTGATGGCGGCAGGTGGGTTGATGGGGTTCCCATCTACTGGTGCAGGATTAGGCATTGGCCCATGCACCTCTGGAGTCTTGGCTTGTAAATACCTACGAAACCAGACTGGGACTGGAATGCCCTCGGGAAGGTTCGGGGCATCAGCTATTCTAGGCAAAGAAAAAGATAGTTTAGGAAAGAGTCAAAGGGAGATTGAACTAGATTTATGAGAGGATTCTTATAAAAGCTCTCTTATAATTAAAAACATTTTTAAGAGTTCTTTTTTGAAAAATACTTTTAAAACAAGTTATTTCGGAAAATACTTTACTTTTAAAATAAATTTTTTGGGATCCTATAACCTTAGGCTCTGATACCAAGTGAAACACCCCACACCCCTTAATATACCCAAAAGGACACATTAAAAAGCATGGTGCATTGTAGGTATGACTGAAACTAACAAAGACTAAGATTCACTAGACAAAAATAGGTAAAAACAACGGAAACTAAAAAAACAGAAAACTTCATAATTGCTTCATAAACCAAATAAGTTAAATACCAAATACAACAAACATGTCTCAAAACCCAGTATGTCGCATGAAATAAAAACTCGTAGTCTCAATAAAAATCAGAGTATAAATATCCCTTATAATAAACCAGTACAAAGAAAGAGCTAAAGCTAGAATAAAAGAAATACATGGTAGAAATCTTCTCCAAGAACCCTCCAAGTAACTGTGATCTACTGTCCTCTCCCTTGATTTCCTAGGGGGAAGGGAAAATAGAGGAGTAGGTCAGACTAAAAGTCTGGTGAATGATAGTAATCACAAGAATCTTTAAGCAAAGTAAAAATAATAGACTTTACAACAGTTCTAGTATATAGAAGGAAATAAAGGAAATAGAAAAGAGAGAAACTGGAAATAAATACGAATTAGCTAGTACTCAATTAATAAGATAGGTCAACTTTGATTGTTTGCACTTGTCCTTGATAGCTGCTTTGATTAGGCTGAATTCCTAATTCTACCCTTTGATCGGCCTGCTACTCCATAGAATCTATTGTGGACCGAACATTTCCCTACACGGTAGACTTTTGGTGTCTAAGAAAAACACACTTAATAAGCGCTTGGAACTCATAGTGATTACTATGCACCGAAATGGAAGTCGCACGTGTAACTGCCACCATGCCCATGCAACCTGTTGCTCCCTCGTTTGACCTTTTATTTACCCTAGTCAGCATAAGCATGCCCCTCGCCTCACTTTAGGATTATGTGAAGCACCTCGTCTTACTTCAAGGTTATGTGAAACACCGTGTCCATAGAAAAATAGGGGAAATGTTGCTGGTATTGGTCCCTATCAAACAAAAATCTAGTTGTGCCCCTTGTTCAAATCCCCTTGATTTAAACTACATAGATTGACCGTTTACTACCACTATAAGCATAAGCGTACCCCTTGCCTCACTTTAGGATTATGTGAAGCACCTCGTCTCACTTCAGGATTATGTGAAACATCGTAACCATAGAAATATTATGGGAATGCTATATGGTACAGATCCTACTCTTATATTTGCTTATTAACTTAGATAAATTATTTAAATAAGCCTTTATTTTTATCAATTTCTATTATTGCTTATTAATTTACCCTAAGTCTTAAAATAAGTGCCATAGTTTTCATAGTTTCCATAGTTTATCAATTTATAACTTACGTTATAAACATGCTTATTACTTAACCCAAGGTCTAAGTGTGAAAATAAGCTTCTTTCTTCTTTTATTCTTTTTAGTTGTGGGTTATGGGCCCACCACGCTTCCGCTGTGCAACTCTGATCATTAAGGATCTAAACACATAATTTAAATCTAAGCCATCTAAGGTCTAATTTTTACTATTTTAAAAATAGTGATATTTAAAACCCTAATAATGTTTTCAAACTTATTATCCATTCTAAGAAAATGAAAAGACTGAAGGCATGATTGAGGAATACGATTGTGGGAAACTATGTTATCACTTGTAGGATGTACCATAATATGTGTTTCCGTTCCAATTTTATCGGATGTCCCATAATACTTTGAATGCTTGTAACTTTTGATTCCGGCAATGAAATGCTGCCGGATTTATTGCATTTGATAGCTTGCATGTTGAACTTCATTTCTGCAAAATTTTATGAAAAGTTAGAAATAATAATAAATAGCGCAGCGGAAGTGTGGTGGGCCCATAACCCACTTTATAGCAGGCCCAATTTACTTTTTGCTTTAAACTCATAAATTATAAAACCTGTGCACGAAATCTAGAGAGAAAACTCAAGAATTCGGGAAAATATCAAAAATGGCGGAAATTATTTTAAGTATAGAAACCGCTGAAATCAAGCTATGATCACTAGTTCAACAGCAGGTTTGGACCTGAAAACAGAGTCCAAATCACATGAAATTTAATTCGTAAGTGGTATTTAACCAAAAGTAATCAACTCCAAAACCCTATAATTTCTGCTATTTTACCTTGTTTTGGTCCGACTTTGAAACGACGCAGATTCTTCGTTTCAAATCGGATTTGAATGATTCTTTTTTCAGATTGAAGTAGGAATGATGAACTATATTACTGCCAAATTTCATGTGATTTGGACTCTGTTTTCAGGTCCAAACCTACTGTTGAACTAGTGATCATAGCTTGATTTCAGCGGTTTCTATACTTAAAATAATTTCCGCCATTTTTGATATTTTCCCGAATTCTTGAGTTTTCTCTCTAGATTTCGTGCACAGGTTTTATAATTTATGAGTTTAAAGCAGAAAGTAAATTGGGCCTGCTATAAAGTGGGTTATGGGCCCACCACGCTTCCGCTACGCTATTTATTATTATTTCTAACTTTTCACAAAATTTTGAATTTTATAATAAAAGAATCTTTTATATTCAATTTTCTCTTAATCCACAAAGCTAAACATTTATTTTATTATCACATAGAACTAGCTAAGGTTGATACTTAATTCAAACTCGTTTTCAATTGAACTTCATAAATACATAATTAACAAGTTTTTAACACTATTTAAATTCATAACCAAACTTACTCTAATGGTTTTGCTCCTTATTAAATTTCATGCTAATTCAAAAGCACCAAATTAGTTGTTTCTTAAATTTTCCCAAAGGCATACTTTTTTTTTCTCTTCTTGTGAAGCAAATGATTAAATGTTTAAACTAATCTTCATAACTATCCTTTTCCTTTTTACTAAACCTCATTCTAATCAATATTTTTAGTTTTCTAAAAAAATTCATTTTCTTAATTTGAATACTTTGTTTTATTAATCACTATCACATGATAGTTTCATCCAATTAAGGTATTTCCTTAATTAAAATTATTTGCCATATAAATAAATTACCTTAAGGTAATATTTTCCAAAAATACTTTACCCAAAAGCTTACTTAAGCATTTTAAAGTAGAAACCAGAGAAGGTTTTGACACAGAAACAAAATTGAAAGTAAAAACGAATTACAAAGCAATTTTGGCGATTTTGAGCTTGGCTCAGCTAGTTTTTGTGAGTTTTAATTCTAAGTTATAACTAGGCCGATCTTCTTAATTTAGTCCAACTAAAATCATAATTAGGCATAATTTCAGTCCTATTCCAATTATATTACAGTCTTTGTGATTTACATCTCATAATCTATTATTTTAGATTTCTTATAATTTAATCCAATTTCATGTTAATTCTATTCTAATCCATACGCGAAGAAGAAGAGGAGAAACAAAAGAAACTGAAAATAGAAGGAAATCCAAGGCGTAGGAAGATGATGTAAATAATGCATAAATAACAGTAAATGAATTAAAATACTATAAATAAACTGTAATTAAATGGGAAAAGCTATAATTAACAAAAATTAACTAAAATTAACTAAAAAGAATAGCTAGAAGGAATAGACTGAAAATAATTCTAAAAACTGTAAATTAATTACTAAAAAGGTTACTCCAAAAATCGTAGTTAAACTACAACTATTGGAAACCCTATTATTTTAAATTACTTAAAGAAATTTAAAATAATTACAATCACTCACCTCTGGTCCTTAGCTCTTCCCTTTAGGCCTTCACGGATCCCCTTGAGGGTATTAAAATATTTTTATTAAAAAGATTCTCTCCTTGGAAAATTATTCCTTTTAGGGTCCTTCTTGAAAAGGTGAACCCAAGCGGAGAAAATCTAGAATGAGAAAAAGTGTTAGGCCTAGGGTTCTATTTATAGGTGTAGAAGTGGATCTCGGACCATTGGATTTGGGGATTAAATAGAATGCAACCACGTCATAGGCTGAATAGGGGCCATCGGATGCATGAATGGAAGGACCAGATGAAGCCAAATAATGTAAATTACGTGTTCAACTTTCGAACGAACGAATGCTCGTTCGTTCGTTAAAATAGACAGGCGGATCGACCGGTCGGTCGACCTGGCCTATATATATATATATATATATATATATATATATTTCGTTTCTTTAATTATTTTGTTTCTTGCTCATATCAACTCAGATTCTGATGTTCTATATATGGAAATTAACCAGAAAATTACCACGGACACAATGGTGCAACTCCCGTGGCTCAATTCTGATAATTTCACAAAGTTATTTTATTATTTAATTAATTAACGTATTAATTATTACGGGTTAAATTTCGAGTTGTTACATAATCAATTCCTACCCTTTTGTTAAACATATTTCAAACAAAAGTATATAGTAATCAAAAGAATTATAATCAATGTAAAATCATATAAAAACTTATAATCAATCCCAAAATGATTTCAAGTAGACAACATGTGAAGTTTATTCAATTTTATATATGTTACTCAGAAAATTCACTTTTTGCTTAAGCCATGAGGACTTAAACTGAAGAAAGAAAGGAAAAGAGCTGGATCAGACCTTCCGGAGAGATCAAAGGGATGCAGTCGATAATATGAAGCGGCTCAAGACCTTTCATGGAAGAAGTAAAGTGTCATTCTACAATGATTAGGAGGCGCTTACCCACCGGAGGAAGTAAACAAGAGGAAACAAAGATGTGACCTCACACTAACCCTTCGGAAAACACAATGAGCTTTTCAGGCTAGATAATAAACCTGCAAGGCACCTTCCGATGTTACCGAAAGGTTTAGATAAAAACAGCGTTCATAAGTCAATGGAAAACAACCTTCCGCCATCCCCAAGGGAAGATACAATTTTCGGCAGTGGTCAAGCAGGAAAAAGCGACCTTCCACTAAGGCCAAAGGGCTAACAAAGGCTATAAACCTTCTGGTGGGATCGAAAGGTTCACGTGCTATGCAAATAACAAACCTTACGGTAAAGGCAACGGCTTCTTGAAAACTAGTGATGGAAAAACCTTTTGGCATCATTCGGCAGACAATGATGATACACAATCAACGAACCTTTCGACAATAATGAAAGGCTTACAACCGTGTACAAGAAACTATCTTCAAGCAAAACCAAAATGGTTACAACCGCATACCAAAAGCAACCTTCTGTACCGGATGAAGGCATAAGGCTGATGGGATGCCACCCGCATCTATAAATAGGACCCAAGGGGCCTAGTTTGTGGGAGACTTTTCTCCTCATTCAAAAAACTTGTAACTTCTTGGTCATGATTCTGTAACCCTAATCGGGGATTTGATTTAGGGAAATTCAATAAAAGTAAAGTGTTATTATGGATGGCAATGGAAGTCTTCAGATTTCATGAATCATTTTATCAATTGCTTATCACTTTGCTGTTATAACATTGATTTACAGGATCAGTTCCTTCGAAGGGTTCATGCCGATAAGTTTGAAGAGCCGACAACTGATTTGGGTTGATACAAGTAATACCTTCCGGGGTTATTAGCATTGTGATTGGAATTCTTCAACCAAAAATAGTAGATACTTGTGCCCAAGCAGTAACCTAACCTTCCGCGGACATTAGTCCACCACTCAAACCCTTCAGGACAATCTAAGTACAGGATAATAAGGTCCAATCTGACAGTTAGTATTCTAATACCTTTCGGCCAGGTTAAGTCCAACCTCCTAAGAGTGATTAATCTATACAATAAGACCAAAGGTTCTCACACACTACCAAGGATTTCTTTTTACCTTATTTTTATAGAGACCAATCATTCAAACCTATCGGGAGTTCTGGAGAACAACTTTGAAAGAATGTATCTAGTTGATTTTTGTTCATGTTAAAAAGAAATGCTTCATGAAGATTCTAAATAAGTTTATCCCTGATAGATAACCTTCCGCTTGAAAGGCTAAACCTTCCAGCCACATTGTGATTCTTTAGATTTGCATTCGGTAGTTATTGGAGCAAAGAACAGAGACAATAATTAAGGCTAACGTCCCGTTCTACTTAACCAACCTCCACTTTCCTGTTGAAAGCATTATTTAGGGTGTTGACCAAGAATCCGGTTAACATTTTTGGTGCTAGAAGGGCTTGAACCTCCGGCTTGATTGATTCTCTAATACTGCAGCTCTCTAATTCCCATTAGACCAGTTCCACTTTAACTTCACTTACTTTGGTTTCATAATGGATAAGAGATTTAAGTGGTCCGAACCACACTTGAAATCTTGGTTGTTTACTATATTATTAGTAGTTGGATATATATTCCCGCCGATTGAAGCGGATGAGATACTATGCGCCTGCATAATAGCGGATGACCCTTTTTATTGTGATATCCCGCCTCGAAGCGGGATTATTATTTTATGTTATATAACACCTGTGGTTGCAGGGAAATAGGTTGGAGGGATCCAACTGGATTCCTCAAATTTATTGATTGTTTTTCATATATAGCGATATATGATGTGATTGAATAATCCGTTATGGATTGTTGTGTGATTTGATTTATTGGATGCTATAGTAGCACTGGCCTTAATTTTGGTATTTTAAATACCATAAATATTATTTTTGAATTTGATGGGATTAAAAGGAGATTCTGGATATAAAAATATTTATATCGAAATCTGGATTATTTTAAAGGAATTGATTTGGATAAAACAATGATTTGATTTTGGATTTGTACTCGGTTGTTCGTAAATGTTTTAATTAGAGATTTAAAAATAATTTATATAAGGGATTTTTAACAATGGATTTTTAAGTGATATTTCTGGATTTATGGAAAAGGAGTTGAAATCGATATTAAAAATAGATTTGAAAGATAAATGGGATTTATAAAGTGATAGATTAAAAAAACGAAGTTATAAATGAGAATGTTTTATAAACAAGTGAAACCTGAATGAGTTTATAAATTTATAAACGATGTTTATAAATAAAGTAAAATGATTTTCATTGATAGATTGGAAATATAAATTTGTAGTGAGAATTGATAATGAGATATAGAAATCGGTTTAGAAAGAAATAGTGGATTCTATTTTTGAATTTGGATATAGTTATGAAATTGGAGACGCAAGTCGATTTGTGATAAATTGAGAGTGATTTATAAATGATAAATGGTTATGTTGGATTTTAAAAATAAATTTTTATCGAGAAGTTAAGTTGTTTTTAGAAAGGGATTTTTATTTATTAAACTATGTAGTTTAAAAACTGTTTTAGTATTGGAAATATTTCGGAAAGTTGGTTATTCAAATATTGGATATTAGTTGAAATGAATTATAATTTTTATAATAAGCTTGGTAAATCAATTAGTATTATTTATAAAGGAATTGGAAATTGGTATCGTTGTTTGTTTAAAAGTGTTTTGGATATTTTAAATGATTACTTAAATGTGTTTTAAAAATAAATTATTATTCTTTAAAAATACTTATCATATATATAAATTTTTGAAATGATTGAAATTTATTATAAATCCTCTCGAAATTTGTAAATGGGGTTATTTAACGGCTATGATTTTGATAAGAGGAATCTTATAAGGGATTTTGGAAGAAAATGGAGTTTCCAAAATGTTGAAATATGGGAACTTCAAAAATGAATCTGAATTCATAAAAGAAGTTATAAATTGTTGGTTGGGTTTTTAAAGGAGTATAATCAGTTTTGGAAATTGTAGAAAGGAATTTATAAATAATTTCAAAAATTTATGAGATAAGTTATGAAATGTTTCCTAAGTTTGATATTAAAATGATTTTGGAGAATCCGCCTATAAATATTCTCCTAAGTCTTAAACAGAGAGAGTTTTGGGAAAAAATATTTTAAGTCTGAAATGATTTATATAGGAATATTTTTCTAAGTGTTATAAATTGAATTCGAAAATATTTCTAAGTGTTGAAAGGGTTTAAAAATATCCTGCTATGGATAAGTATTTGAAATTGTTTTCAAATGTTGGAATGCTGGAAGAGAGTTGAATATATATCTTTGTAAAATATTTTGAAATGAATGCTTTGAAAGATTTATAAAATTGGGTCTAGTGACTGCTTATGTGTGTAATTTGATAGTTAAATAACCGACTATCACATCTGGCCAATTTTGTTAATAGTTTCGTAGAGACCGGGAATGGATTTAATTATCTGAAAACCACTTCGATCTGATTTGTGCATTACATATGTGATTCGCGAAGATAATGAAGATGAAGTTCTTGGAGATTCGGTTTGTCCAGACCCAGGACAACTTGTATAGATGAATGCTATCATTGCACTGCTTTCCTGGAAGGCAGTGTTAGCATTCCAAGTTTGAATGTTATTCTTAAGGCAAAACGTAGCCTCAAGACTCATCAACCGGGAATGACTAAAACAGGGGAGATGTAGCAAGGATATGTGGGTCGCTCCCATTAGGGTATGATCATCACTCATCTAGAGTGGACATTTATCATCACTTTCATTTGTATGCGTTTCGGGGCCCATTAGTGGTGATCATATTCGGTACTATCCAGTAAGGGGTAGGCCGGTCTTGTGTTAGCAGGGATCAATAGGTTCGATCTCGGTACATTTTTCTAGAGGTGTACTATGGCGGGCGGTACCCTAGTAGTCCTGTCATTGTATAGAATCCAATATCCACTACGAGCCTGTATGGTTTTGATTTGTACCCAACTATCTTGAAATGTGAGATGCAAGCATTTCAGCTATTTTATAGTTTATTTTCTATACACACTATTATAATATTAGATGATTTTGATATAAAATGTTTTGGTTATCGTAAGGTAAAAACTCGTCGTATTTATGTGTGGCGTGGTCATACGAGATACCTTTGATTTCAAAGGATTTTGATAACAGTAATAATTCAAATTGAGTGTGTTTTCTCATGCTGGTTTTCCAGACTGACTTGGGTGTTATTTTATTATAATGCTCGGCTCAGACCGAGTATTGCAGATCCTGGTTAGGATGTTATGGAGCTCAGGAGACGAGCTGGAGGATTACAGGCGTATTACACGTACTTGGTTATTCCGTTGTGTGTGTTATGTTGTATATTCAGTACATGTGAGGACAAGTTATTATAACTATCCAGATTGATTGTTGACTGTTGTATTCTGATGATTGCATGTATGTTACTGTTACAGTTTCTTTGTATAAAGATCTGTTATTATATATTATATTTTGTTTTGCTGTGATTGTGAGAATTTGTATTGTTGTTTATGTCTCTTCTTCTATCCTCTTCTTTCTCATAGTTATTCGTCTTTTTGTGCAATTTGTGTTGGACAAGTGTGATTTAATGTCAGCTCAAAGGGTACGGAACTACGGGTCGCTACATCAGATATATGTAAAAAATTATATAATTGCCTCTATGGCATAATCGTAACTCTATCAAAAAGAATAGCTACACGTGATTCAAATAAGGAGGTAAACAATATATTTTTTTATGCTTAAGTAATGAAATTTTGTAAAAATATGATTAAAAAATAAAGATCTTAAAATAATTCACAAAGAAAGTGTAGTAAAATTAAATAGATGTTAGGTTGAAAGTGATATGTTAAAAGATGAGAAACAAATTTAGTAGAAGTCACTGATGAATGAAGACTTTCTTTACAACATTCTTACTCGGAAAATGAAACCAAAACTCGTTACCAAGAGAAGTTAGGATTTATTAAAGAATTAAATTATTGAAAGATAAAAATGGTTCCCGAAAAATTTGTTTGGAAAATTCTGATTCTAAAGTTGATTAACTTGAAAAGTTAAATTATTCTTTAGAAATTAAAAATGCAAAATTTTCAATGAGATTTGATAGTTTGAAAATCAAATGTGATAATCTAGAAATTTCTTCAACGGCTCTAATTTTCAATTATTGTCTCTTGAAAAAAAGAACAACACTCAAAGGAAGAGAATTTAGTGTTAGTCAAAGAAACTAAAGTTTTCAAAATAAAAATATGGTTTTCGAAAAGAATTTTATGACTAAAAATTGAAGTTTGATAAGTAAATTGAAAAGTAACAAATTTGAATAAATGAAAGGAAGTTTGCATCTATTATTTCAAATTCAAAAGATCACAATGAAAAATGTGGCATAAGATATATTCATTTTAGAACAAAAATAGTATTTATGCTTGCTTTATTCAAAACGTTTGAGAAATAGTACTAAAAATCCTAATAAATCTCGAACCACCTATAAGTGTAACTCTACGAGCTCCACTTCATGTTACAACAATTCTTGTAGAAATTATAACACTACATATGAATTCCAAAAATTATAGTATACGCATGATAGAAATTATAGTGGAAGTTATAAACCCATGTATAGAAATATTAAAATGTGGATTCCTACTAAATATATACGAGCGTAACAAAGTTTGTATATAGAAGATTACATAGAATATATCAACAATAATGATAATTAAGTTATAAAGTTTCAATCGCACCCATTTGGCTATTGTTTCTTAAGACTTAACTCTTAAGACCCTATAGACTTTAGCTATAATGTGCTTAAGTATTACATCTATTTTAGATAACTAATATTTAAATAGCATTAGTTAATATTATACTTTAAAAATATAATTATTATTAAATGAATAAACTATGAGAAATCTAAAACCTCAAAATTTTCATATCTTTTTGTTGGTTATAAATAAAGAGAAAATACTAGCATATTGATAGGGGAAGTATACAGAAATGAGGGAAACTAAGAGGCTGTATTATTTTTAGTTTTAAATTTACATGGTGGTCATCATTGTAAAGCGAAAGAATGTTAGAAAATGCCTTTTGGGGTTTTGGTGAGAATAAACATAAAATTGTGGTATTATTGTTGTATCGATCATTTTTCATGATTTGTATTGGAGAAATATATGGAGAAAAAATACGAAGATGAATGCTTATAAGGACAAAGAAAGCTATAACCTGTGAAGGATTCATCATTTCGATTGTGCGACTCAAAGGTGTAAATTCAGTCAGTGATTAATATCAAATAATTTGAATATTAACGTTCACAAATCACCTTAGCTAATGGTGTGGTATTTTGGCTGAATTTATTGCTTACATGTTTTTCGGTAAAAATCCAATTTTACTATTATAAGCGGTACCTAGTAGTAATGATTATTTACACTAAATCTTTTCATCAAAACTATATCACTTGAGGACTTATGAAATTATGTTTTGGTCAAAATTCAAATATCGTCCACATTTGACTTGATTATTGCAAACAAAATCCTTGGTTCAATAATAATAATTATTAACTATACTGCTTTGGCCAAAGAATTTGACTTTGAGTTAACTATTGTTGACCAAGATATTGACCCGTTATAACCGAGGAGACAAATTCTCTATTGAATAGTGTTTCACTTCCCATGCTTTAACTCAGACCCAACTATAGTCGCTCGATGGATTGGTATGCCATGACTTAACTATAAACAAAGTGGAGTGTCCACATTGAAGTCCCACAGTACTCTCATGTGATAAATATTTCATAATTACAACACATTGTAATTACTATCACACAATATATCATTTAAGGATTTTATATTTAATATACTTTAAATTAATAACTTAATTAATTATATCGCAATATAACAAAGTATGTTATAGAAATCAAACACCATTATTAAGAATATGATTGATTATCGAGTTAGATATATGTAACAAGTTACATAATTGTCCCTAGGGCATATCCATAAATCTCTTAATCTTCCACTTGCACTTAGGGTCAATTATGGAATCTTATTTCAACTTTTTTAATCAGTTTTCTATAAAAACTAATTAAGCCATACCTTTAGTGAACGGGTATGTTATTTTGTTTTAATTATCCACTCTATCAACTCTCTCCGATGCTGATAAACTGCATTTATCGTGTTGAACATTTCGAAGTATGTTTCTATACTTCTAATGAGTTCAAGATTCGTTCATGATCTATATCACGACATTATTATCATATAACAATGACATGAGACAATCAACTTTAGAATCACCCTAGCTTGGATATAGATTTGTGCATTTATTTATACTTCTTTTATTATAGCGTTATTAAAAGCGATGTACTTAGCTTTTGGTTGAATCAGCCACCACCAATTATTTGGAACATTTCTAACTTCAAGTTCTTAACTTAAGATTAAACATGAATTTAGGATTGACATACTATATTCGATGTTATTTATGAATTCAAGTCTGTGTACTCCTTTATAAGGAGTTTGTTTTTTTATAAACAATTCAGTAGTATTTCACAAATAATCGATAAATCACTAAATCATCATATAGTAATCTTAATTTTGATTTGATAATCACTCTATGTACCAAACACATAATCAAAAACTTGACGCTGTTGACATCATAACATGTATAATAATTCATATTTCCAGTGCGTAAGGAATCCATCTTACAGGCTTTATGTTAAACAATTTAATATGGTGTCTGCGATCATTTTGTGAAATTACTAACATCCTTTTATACTGATTATAAAAGCTGTTAATTTCAAATCCAATACTGAGAATTAAACAATCAAATTTATATGATTTCAACACGGGTACATCTAACAATCATAAGTTTGTTGTTTACTTATAGCTTTTAGAAATATTCTAGCACTTTTATAATTCTTTCTTAATATCACGCACTTCCTCTACATTTGACTAAAATTCAAACTATTTGATTTCTCTATCAAAATACTTGCTCAAGTTTGATGCTTATTAAACAATACTTTCGTATCGGTTCTTGAATCATATCCATTAACCCATAAAATCAGAATCACTTCCACTAACTTCGAGAAACTTTGGTTATCAAGCGTAAACAGCATATTCTAAATCATTATGTAGAATTTTTGTTTCAACATATGTATACCAAAACTCAAAATCATACCGAGCGATAATTTCACAAGTAAAATCCAAATTAATTTAATTATGTTGAATGATGAATCAGCTACGTTAATTTCAACTATTGAAATTTATGATGTAATTCTATCAACATAGCTTACCATATTCCAACCACATTGGTCTTCTTCTCGAAAACACTTTTGCAGCCGATGGATCATATCCATTTGGGTACAATTATCAAAATTATATTTTGATAATGTACTTGAAATCTCCCAAATTTGTGCATCATGCCATATGGAAGAGTCAATACTCTTAATGGCTTATTGACAACTGAGGAAATTCATTTCTTGATGTCTGCAAGAAAATCATAGTTTCTCTTTAATATGCAATAGTTCTTATCAGACATCCTAATTAGTTGTGTATGTGCTTTATCAATTTCATCATATCCCTATCCAGTTAAACATCCGCTAAAGCCTCGCTAATGCTCTGCTAAAGTGCTAAGCGCAATTCGACCACTATGAATTTTCAATTTAACACTATTGAATAGTGGATCTGCTTAAAGCCCTGCCATTTTCTGCTATACTCTCTAAATCAGGGGTTTTTAGCATCCGCTTTAGAAACTTTAATATAAAAGGTTAATTTTACCAGTATATAAACCAAACCAACAAAATTAGGGTATAGGCCTAAGTTTAAACCCTAAGCGCTCAACATAAATTAGAGCTCCATTCTATTCACCAAATCTGAACTACATGGATCATGATGTTTTTAAGAGCGAACAATTTTATTTTTTCTACATAAATAACATGGGAATGAGAATAAGTCAACTTTGGAAATTCAATTTTATCTCCAATAAAGATTTTACACCACTGCTATTTTTCGATATATCCCCGCTTTATCCTCGTTATACCATTTTGCACCTCCACCACCATAAAATTACTAAGCAGTTTAATTGAACAGTTTCATCTTTATAATCAGTTTTATCTTTGGATCATATCCAAATCCATTTCACTACCAATAATTTCTAAAAAAATTCCTTCATCATAAAGTTGATGTTTCTTGAAAGAGCAATTGATTTTTAGTCCAATGGAACAAGTATTCATAAACATTTTATTGATTGCTTATATATACGTATAAAACTAATTTGGTTTTAAGTTTATGAAACATAAGTTCATAACATAGATTGGTTAATTAATATATTAATCGGTCCCAAACTCATTTTGGGTGGTCCATACAAGATCCCCTACGAATAGGTATTACGTGTAGTCTCTCGACTCACACAATCTATCAACTCCTTGACCTATGATATATAGGGCTTGTCAACTCTTATCTTGTATGATCTCATAAACTATAGTTTAGATGAAATAATTTTAACCACACGTACTTACTCCTAAGTACACGACCTTTCAGAAAGAAGTTAACTCAAATTCATCTATCATTAATCTTACTTTGTCCAACAAAGTCTGACAACTCCTTATTGATACATCATTACGTACCATACGGAGGAGTGACTTTTGAGATTGAATCTTATTCATTTTTAGATACATTGGGAACTCCTTATTATTAATTTATTAAAATGAGTTTATTTTCATTATAAAACCAATATATTGAATTTTTAAAATTAATCAAATATTCACAAATCAAAGCAGTGAAATTCCGGGTTGTTACATTCTTCCCCTCTTAAAAGAATTTTGTCCCCGAAATTACACCTTGACTTATCCCAGAAAACACTTAACACTATACATCAGCTCGTATGATGTACATATATCATTCTTATGCAAAATCTGATTCTATCTCAACTCGAATACAGAACTTTCCTTCCGAACTAGTATCGCTCACTCGATTTTCTAGTGTGGACTCCTATCGGGCTCTTTGATTTGGAACCTCTATTCTCCTTACATAGTTGTAACTATGATAGAAAACCTTAGTCTCACACCAAGAACCCTCATCAAGTGCTTGCTGTCAAAGGTCGAGTAATAGATCCTTTTTCGGAATGGTGCAATACCTCATAGCCATGTACTTAAATCTTGGATCGCTCTATACGGAAAGAGAAATGATTTATGTCCAACTTACGCACTTATTTAATTGGTTCTCCCTAATACCAATTCTATTTCCACCAAATTATTTATGAAAACATTTCATAAACTATTCTTAGGTTCAACTTATATGCTACTCCACTACATCCTAAGATCATATATCTCTATCTGATTCCATTATTCCATTTTGCTTTTATTTTCCTAAGAAAATTCAAGATCCAATACCCGGCATTTATTTTCAAAAACTTTTCCAAATAAAACTCTATATTTCAACCATAGAAAATATATATCTATAGCCCGAGTAACTCCAAAATGATACTAAGGAACTGGGTATTACCAAGTAGTATCTGACATTCCTTTACCAAGAAGGGTAATACTCAAGAGAAGTGCTTACCATCTGAACACATCCCTTCCCCAATTTTAAGTTATTTTCGAGCCACTCGAACTAGTTAACTTAAAAATATTCCTTTTATTTCCAAATTCTCATTTTTGGAATAATATTTTACACTTTCCAACAAAACATCTATTTCAACTTATTTTGGGTTCGTTCGGGATGAGCTTGTTTCGATCGTACAATGATAAAGAGAATAATTAACTAAGTATCCCACAACATTCACCTAGGCAAACATCTGATCATCACCTAGAAGATTATTCTAATCATCACAAACAATCAAGACTTGTTCCCCGTACTAATCCAAAGAAAACACTCCTTAAAATTTTCATTCCAAAATTTCATACTTGAACCAAATTGGTTTCAAATATTATTATTATTATTATTCCAAAACCTTGAAAATCATTTTCCAAAAGCACCAAGATTTAGGTTCTCAAGTTTTCAACCTAAATTATTCCAACTTAAATGATACATTTTTATAAACCCATTTTATAAATCACTACTATTAAACCATTTTAATTATTTATCCCAAAATATTCTAACTTTTAAATCAAATTCTACCTCAACTTTAACATCGAACGCCTTATAGTCAAACTGTGAAACTTAATTCACAAGGTGTTCGTTGCCATATTTTCCCAACCTTATCTACCCAACCCATATATTAAAAAGGGAACGTACTAATAATAGTCAATGCTCAACTAGATGAGCATGATTAAACAAACCCTAAATGATAATAATAATAATAATAACATATTGTTATCACCTAACACCTCAACCAACTATATTACACTATTTGTGAAAATCATTTTTTTATATATAATATACCTTGGGTAAAATTATTTCATTTACCCAATTCCAAAACAATACTGTGTCAATTTTCCTAGTTTAAGTGTTTCGAAACCCCCATCGGTACAGCTGTACACCCTGTATCGACCAGAGTTCATAGACCATTAAACGATAAATAAACACAATATAAAACATTTGATAATCACTAATGTAACGACCCAAAACTTGACCGCCTCCAAATATAACATTTAAAGTCATTTTAAATATAAAATGTATAATATTTTATGATTTAAATGATATTAGATAGGATTTACAAAGAGAAAATTACACCAAAATAGGAATAATTACTTATATCGAAAAAAGTGACAAAATCCTAATTTCAGAAAAGTTAGCTTCAATGGTTATATAAATTATTTTTAATTAATTTATAAGTGTTTATAATTTTAAATAGCATTATAAAAATTTATTTTTAAATGTGGATTACATAAATAAATAGTTTAACTAAAACGTCAAAATGTGACCGTAAAACATTTTGTCGAAAATCAACGTTTTGTCGATTTAAAGTTATCGCAACGTTGTTGCACCTTTATTTTCTTATATATGAACATATATTCAAATAGTATAAGTATTAATTAATTCACTAATCAAGTTTACTTTTACTAAACATACTTAGAAAATTTTAGGATATAATTAAAGACAAAAAAAGTTACAAAAGTCAAAAGGTAAACAAAACATCAAATCAAGGGAAACATAATTATTATTGTTTACTTAATACTTAAGTGAAAATGACATAAAGTAATGATTTGAAATATGATGTTAAGTGTTGAAAAAAATAAGGTTGCTTAAAAAATAAGTAAGGTTATTTTGGTAATTTGGCAAAGGGATATTTTGGTAACTTACCACTTCATTTTTTCTATAAATATCAACCACTTCCTTCAGTTCTTTCACAATATTTCCACCTTCTTCTTCCTCCTTGAAGCTCTCTTTAATGACTTCTTCTCTCATTTCCTTACTAACTTGTCTTAAAATCGTATCAAATCAACTCCAAACACCACGAAACTTTTCCAAATACCTTAAAATACCATTAAAACATGGTTTAGCATTTAAAAAGTGAAGAAATGATGGAGGAAGAGGTGGAACCCACCAAGGTCGAACCATGCGAGAAAAGGAAGCAAGTTCGGGAACTCCGAAGCAAGAGAAAGAGAAGGAAGTGCGCCCTTTTCTTTCCAAGGAGCTAGGAGCAAATTCAAGGTTCTGCAGAAGCTCTGTCGGATTTTCGGAAGTTTGGAAGAAGAGGTCGATAGCATAAACCAAAAGGAATAGAGTAGAAGTTGATTAGTTGAAGTTTAAGTGAAATGTTGTTAGTAAGAATGTTGGTAGGAAGCTAATCGATTTGGTTAAAGGTGAGTACTCAAGTCTTAGTTTCATTTTAATAAAACTTAAGTTGATGATACACATGTTAAATTAGAAATTAATATGTTGAATATTGGTTAATATTGGATGATAACTTGGTTGATATTATGGTTGATTATATGGTTGTGAAATGGTTGATAACTTGGTTTGATAAATAATAAGAGAAATGGTTAGTAATTAACCAAATTAAATTTAATGGAAATTAAATCCATAATAATATATGTATGGAGTTGTTTGCGCCAAAATTGGTCACAAACCCCAAATATCGCGAAAGCACCAATGTATGAACACAGATCAGTAGTATATGATCACAAATTACAGATCTAAGTAATGTAGAGGATAAAAATGAAGAATAACAAACATAAAACAGAAAGAAATAGACAGAGACACAAGATTTATAGTGGTTCAGCTATCCCCGGCCTACGTCCACTTCAAAAGTTAATCTTTTATTGACTTTGCTCTGTGGTTACAACGGATTACTGCAGTAATTCTCGAGTACAATAGTGAAGTTTTAGTGTAATGATGATTTCGGCAGAGTCTGGACGTTGGAGAATCCAAAAGTCCCTTTTCTGTAGGCTTTGGAATGCTATTTATAGGCGTAGGTTGCAAATATCTCGCTCAGATCTCGGGAGACCTCTTCTGGCACGTGAGTGGGCCCACGCGATCGATCCCAGGTGATTTCGACTCGATCCGTAATCGATACAAACAAAATTTGTATCAATCAAGATCTTGTCCAATCGAGTTGAGATCGATCGTGAACATTCTTTAGGTTGTACGCAAGCTCCTGTGAAAATTTGGTGGCATTTGGACTTGTAGATTGTGAGTTATGATCGATGCAAGTTGTAGCTTTCGTGAAGGCTGAAACGTTCGTATCCGTGAGTTTGTAACTATCACCTTCGTGTCCATCAACCTATTCCCCACTTCGCATCGATAGGCCACTGTCCTCTTCGTATCGGTCCTTGAGCAATCTTAAAGCACATGCCTTCGTATCCATTATCACTCGCAGTTCGTATCCATCAACCAACCCTCCTTCGTATCGCTCCCAAGCATTTTTTTCGTATCGATCCACAAGCGATCGATACGAAATGTCCCATCGGAGTCCTAAAACAATTGCTTTCCCTTCGTATCGATCTAGCAACGATCGATACGAAGTACACCTATGCATCCATCCAACCGATTCGCACTGCATCGATACGGAGTCTACGGATTCGAAGTATACTGCTACGTCCCATCCCTTCTCCTTGATCGATACGAACGACGTGCTCATATCGGTCCTGGCAATCTTCTTCGTGTCCTTAATTCGCATCGATCACAAGGCTTGATCGATATGAAGTCACATTGAATCCAACTACCTCGAGTCGAACGAAACATTAGGCGCCTATCTGCTCAATCCAAGTCCACAGCCATCGAGTCGAAACCCAATTAATCTTTCTCCCTGATCGATACGAACGTCTTGTTCATTCCCATGGGTATCGATATGAACAAGGTTTCCTTGAGCATGCATCCATCAATATCTCGAACAAACGAACTCCATTTGACTTGAAATTTGAAACATAGCCTTTCCTAGCTTTGCTTTTCATTTTCTAGCAATTTCACTTCGATCGGAGCTTGGTCAAACTTGGTCGACATCCATCATAACCTAGTTTCCAATCGATCTCCAATCTTGATATCCATCCTTTCCAGCTAATTTGTTGATATTTCGGCCTTGACCAAAAGGTGGGATAACATTTGCCCCCCAAAACATGCCTTGTGGTAAGAAGGTGTGTTTTGAATAGTTCCGAATCTGATATTCGAAGTCCATATTCCATCCATAGCCATCCTATCCGAGTGCCACAGCCATATCCTAATCCATTTCCGCGACTGTTCCGAGTCGATGTCCGATTTTGAATCCAGTAACCAAACCCTTAGCCAATTTCATAACCATCCGAACTCGACAACCGAGTTCTAATCCATCCATATCCGATAACCAATAACCAAATCTAGGACCTCTCCGGGTCGATATCCAAATCCTTAGCTGTTCATAGCCGATATTCATATCCATAACCTCTCTGGGTTCTTGCCAAGCGTAATCCACTTGGCGACCTGTGCTAAGCAATGCCTTGGTATCCATGGTCCACTGTCCCTAAACGTTAAGTAATGCCATGGCTTAAGTCCTAAGCCAAATCCTGGTCGCTTCGGACCCTTGCCGTGTATAGTCCATACTCGATGACCTGAAATAGTGACCGATAATATAGGGCCTAAGTCCTAGGCCGAATCCTGGTCTCTCCGGACCCTTGCCGAGCATAGTCCATACTCGACGACCTGAATAAGTCAATTCGCTACGCTCGGACGAAGCAACTTACCCCTTGCTAGGCATAATCCATACCCGACGACCATTTACCAAAAGCCAGATAAAAAAATCAATCGAAATCCAATCCAAAATCTAGATCAAATCGGAAAACAAGAAATCCACATCAGAAATTCAAACCAATATCCAAACTAGAAAACAAGCATCCAAACAAAAGTCCAAATCAGAAAACAAACAAAACCTGGAGTTCAAACCGAACTTCAAAACCAAATCAGAAAAAAGCATATGTCCAAACCAAAAAAGAAAAAAACAAATTTGACAAACTATAGCGCCGCGGTTTATCATCATCTCAGAGAATGCCTAGGGGCTATCTCCATCCCTGTACATGAGTAGGTGACTTGGCCGCTCGCCTAGAGTTTGCTACTTATTCCATATTGTCCTTATCAGTCGATAACTAATCGACCATTATTCCTGGGCCTCGTGCCATCGTCGTTTGAGGTAGATGGTGGCTGCTCCTATTCCACCGCCGCATTCCGAGTCCTGATGTATTGTCGCAACTGGCCACTCCTTACATGCTCCTCGATTATATCCTTTAGATGCCTGCAGCTGTTGGTATCATGTCCATCCAGATCATGAAAGAGACAGTGCCTTCCTGATGCATTTTCACGTTCCGATGGTTCTCTCCTTGCTGGCCTTCGGTAGGGAAGGCGATCCCGAGTTTCCATGAATATCCGCTCCAACGTTTCATTCAACCCTGTGTAAATGGAGAATTTTGGCTCTCCCCAATGTTTCCTTGCCCTGCCAAAGTTGTCATCCGACTTCCATTTTCCTTTATCCTTATCCTTGCCCGAGCTTCCGCCGGATGGCTCTCCATTCTCAGCCGCGTTCACTTCCTTTAACTTCATATCCGAACATGCATCCTCATGTTGAAGGAATCTCTCGGCCTCGTGAAAGAACTCCCCGAGATCCATTGGTGGGTCCCGTATCAATGATACTTTGAAGTCCGAGTTGTCCCTGACTCCTGACACTGCTGCCATTAAAACCATTGATCGATCCGGCCGATCCACCGAATCAACTGCTGCATTGAACCGAGTTAAGAAATCTCTGAGTGATTCTTCTGTCCTTTGCTTCACCGATGTTAGTGTCATTACGTTCTTTGGCCTTTTGATATGAACCCGAAACTGCTTTAAAAACTTATCCACTAATTTTGTCCATGTCCTGATAGATCCCTCTTCCAATTGCCTGAACAACATAGCAGTTATATCCGTCAAGTACAGGGGAAAACATCGAGCCTTAACTCCCTCTGATGCCCCCAGCACTTCCATGTGTCTTGTGTACCTCATTAAGTGATCGGTAGGATCAGCCTTGCCATTGTATATCTCCAGAGTAGGTAGCTTGAACTTTGGTGGGTTCCGAGACATTCTAATGTCACGGGTAAATAGACTCTTGTTTACCCCTTCCAGATCTCTGTTTGCTAAGCCTCCGTGCATAGTTCGCCTAATAATCTTAGCCAATCTAGCGTTGTCCATCAAGGGTTGCCCCCCGAGTCCCTGAGGGAATTCTGGTACATACTCTTCATCACGTACTCTTGCACTTCTGCCAGCATCCTGCTGTGTGGTGTCACCTGGAATTTCTCCATGAATCGGTCCATCGTTGCCAGGTGGTGTGCCCTCGAGCCTGGATCCATCCAGATTAACAGTTGTGTGCTGATTAGGGGCTACGCCTGGTTGAACTGCTCCATCCGATTGCCTGTTGGGTCCTTCTGCACCAGCTCCCTGGATCTGAACTCTTGAAGCTCCAACTGTTCCCGCCTGTCCAAATTGTTTGAGAAGGTTCTGCATCATTTCCTCATGTCTTTTTAGAAGCTCTTCATGCATAGCTCCCATCATCATCTCCATCTCGTCTCTGGTGATGAAGGCCGAGGTATAATTAGCTCCTGAAGATGCTTCCTGGCTTCCTTCATGTTGACTTCTCTCCACTCTTTGTCTCCTTGTTGATTGCTTTGTCATGGTTCCTTCTAGATCTGATCCTTTAGCTTTTCAAATCTAAACTCCAAATCCGGTATAGCGGGTGCTAGTCGTTCTCAGTAAAAGCACCAAAGTGTTTACGCCAAAATTGGTCACAAACCCCAAATATCGCAAAAGCACCAATGTATGAAGACAGATTAGTAGTATATGATCACAAATCACAGATCTAAGTAGTGTAAAAATGAAGAATAACAAACATAAAACAGAAAGAAATAGACAGAGACACAAGATTTATAGTGGTTCGGCTATCTTCGGCCTACGTCCACTTCAAAAGTTAATCTTTTATTGACTTTTCTCGCTGGTTACAACGGATTACTGCAGTAATTCTCGAGTACAACAGTGAAGTTTTAGTATAATGGTGATTTCGGTAGAGTCTGGACGTTGGAGAATCCAAAAGCCCCTTTTTGTAGGCTTTGGGATGCTATTTATAGGCGTAGGTTGCAAATATCTCGCTCAGATCTCGGGAGACCTCTTCTGGCACGTTAGTGGGCCCACGCGATCGATCCTAGGTGATTTTGACTCGATCCGTGATCGATACGAACGAAATTCATATCGATCAAGATCTTGTCCAATCGATTCGAGATCGATCGTGAACATTCTTTAGGTTGTACACAAGCTCCTGTGAAAATTTGGTGGAATTTGGACTTGTAGATTGTGAGTTACGATCGATGCAAGTTGTAGCTTTCGTGAAGGCTGAAGCGTTCGTATCCGTGAGTTCATAACCATCACCTTCGTCTCCATCAATATGTTCTCCTCTTCGCATCGATAGACCACTGTTCTCTTCGTATCGATCCTTGAGCACTCCGAAAGTGCATGCCTTCGTATCCATTATCACTTGCAGTTCGTATCCATCTACCAACCCTCCTTCGTATCGCTCCCAAGCGTCTTTTTCGTATCGATCCATAAGCGATCGATACGAAATGTCCCATCGGAGTCCTAAAACCATTGCTTCCCATTCATATCGATCTAGCAACGATCGATACAAAGTACACCTATGCATCCATCCAACCGATTCGCACTGCATCGATACGGAGTCTACCGATTCGAAGTATACTACTATGTCCCATCCCTTCTCCTTGATCGATACGAACAACGTGTTCATATCGGTCCTGGCAATCTTCTTCGTGTCCTTAATTCGCATCGATCACAAGGCTTGATCAATATGAAGTCACATTGAATCCAACTACCTCGAGTCGAACGAAACATCAGGCACCTATCTGGCAATCCAAGTCCACAGCCATCGAGTTGAAACCCACTTAATATTTCTCCTTGATCGATACGAACGTCTTGTTCGTACCCATGGGTATCGATACGAACAAGGTTTCCTTGAGCATGAATCCATCAATATCTCGAACAAACGAACTCTGTTTGACTTGAAATTTGAAACATAGCCTTTTCTAGCTTTGCTTTTCATTTTCTAGCAATTTCACTTCGATCGGAGCTTGGTCAAACTTGGTCGACATCCATCATAACCTAGTTTCCAATCGATCTCCAATCCCGATATCCATCCTTTCTAGCTAATTTGTTGATATTCCAACCTTGACCAAAAGGTGGGATAACAGGAGTGATTTAACCTTTAAATGATTTTAAAAAGGTCGAAAATGATATTATAATAATATAATATTATAATATGAAATGAAATGGAAAATGAGTTTGAAATATGGAAATATTATTTAAAATGATTTTGAAATGATTTAGGAATTTTTTATAAACATTTAAAAGTGTTTCAATGAAGTTTGGAAAGAAATTGAAAAACAAGTCAAAATTAGGCGCATCGTGTAACGGTAGTTCGCGATTTCGTGCCGAAAAAGTTAAATAAGTATACAAAGTGGAATGTAGCTCGGAATTCTTTTAGATAAGAATTTTCTGGACTATTATATCCATAGTTTTCCAACAAAGAAAGAAAATCAATATTTCATTAAGTAGATTTTGAAATATGTCCAAAATAATTTTCTAAAAACATCACGGTTTTGCAATTCGAAATCCAAAAAGTGATTTCTTTAAAAATGATATTTTTAAAATGTTTAAAAACATGAAATAAATTCTAAAAATCTTTTAAAATGTTTTAAAAGTAATTTAAGTTGAAAGGATGGATTTCTAAATGATATAAAAGTCATTTTGAAGAATATAGCTTTTTGCAACACTTTTTGCAATACTTTTTGCAACACTTTTTGCAACGCTTTTTAATGACTTATGAATTATGGATTTAAACTCAACAATCCTTTTTCAAATCTTTTATAGATATTTTTAAAAGAATAATTTAGCATTTTAAATAATGATTTGAAAGTTTAGTGAATCATTTCAAGATTAATAATTGAGTATGTGGAAACGACTAGTACATTTGTCCCGCCTGTGAGAGTTAAACGGTAAAACAAGGTATGTAACTAAGGTTAGGGATGGAGCAACCAGTGCTCTGAACTTACCTCGCTTTCGTTTAATCTTTTGCACGAGGGATGGAACAGATCAAAGGGAAAGCCCGAATGCTCTAAAATTTATATTAAAGTTTTCCTAAATAAAAGGTGAAATAAAATAGAATTATTCCAAGTTCAAAAAGGTTTAAATAAATCAAATGATTCGATAAATTTCAAAGAAAGGCTATAATGATTCCATATTCACTAGAAGAATATTTTATAAAGATTTATATCTATTGAAGATAGTTGATAAAAGGAAATGCATAAATCAATAATCAAATCTTCCAATAATCATTTTTTATCGATGATTGGTATGAAGGAACCGGGATCAAGTTTGGGTGATTCCTATCCGAAAACCGGGATCGGATTTGGGTGGTTCCTATTCGAAAATTCCTTCAAACTAATTTTTGAAATAAAATATATTGAAGACAATGATCATTGATGACGAAGATCTTCATGATGTAGGACTACTTGCCATTAGTCCCTCGAGGTGAAATTTACCATATCTAGGGTGGCAGTAGTGCTTTGTTATGAAAATCTTCGATTTGCAAGAATGTAATTTGAAGTTAAGAAAGAAATCTTTGATTAAGATTTAATGAATGGTTTGGGAATATTTTCCCTAAGTTAAAAGCTATAACTTGAATATAAGAAATCTTTGATTAAGATTAAAAGAATGATTTGGAAAGGTTTTTCTAAGTAAAAGAGAAAATGATTTGGAATTATTCCAGGATTTAAGAAAGGTTTAAAATTAAACAAATGATTTGATAAATGAGGCTTAATGATTCCATATACTCTTGAAAAAAATGGAATAAATTGAAAAGAATATATCTAAGAAAGATATTTGATTTAAATAAAAGATGAAGTAATTGATTGATGATTGATATCCACATATGAACTAAACATCTTTTTATCGATAATTGGTTTCGAAGGAACCGGGGTCAAATTTGGGTGATTCCTATCTGAAAACCACTTTGAACAAATGTATACATTCGAAAATGAAGACATGTTGAAGATGATGATTATTGAAGACCGAAGATCTTCATTAGCGGAAGGACTGCTTGTTGACATTCTCTGGATAGCTCCCAATATAGAGGCATTTATTATAGTAGTAGTCCTGTCGTGTTTGAAATCTTCGGATTGCAAGGGCTTCTCACCTAGTAAGGGCCGAGGAAAGTGCCTTCGGTTTCATTCAGTCACAGAACGAACTTGTATGGATGAATGTCTGACATTGCATTGTAAAGATCACAAATGTTGACTTTTACCAACATACTTCTATGGTAGCGAAGAAGGCAACTTCTCTTAGCATAACTCCCTTCTCAGAGGCATACAAACTCAGAGATGGTATGTTCGTAAAAGTCAAATGGCGATCGAAGGAATGTCAATGTGGCATTCTAAGTGGATTGTGCTTTGTGAAAAGTAAAGCGTGGCTTTGTATAAAAAGCGTAACTTTGTCTAAGTTGAGCGTAACCTCACTCCCAAGCCTCACATCTCGGGAATGATACGGTAACTATGTTGTATATTTCAGGCTTAGTACGATGAGGGTGCCATATGATCCCTCAAGGTGACTGTCAGCGTATGATCTAGGTCACCAAGGTGTTCAGATGGGACCCTTATTGTATGATATAGTGGCAGGTGAGTCCTTGCATGAGAAGCCACCGGATATCAAGAAGTGTGGCTAAATGAGGAATAGTGGTGTGTGAGTCCTTGCACAAAAAACAACCGGGTCCGGTTGCTATGCAATGTTATCGAGTTTCCCTATCATATTAGAAAATCCAACTCCAAGACGAGCTTTACGATTTTGATTGTAGTCCCAAAATAGCTGTAATGATTTGTAAACATTTCAGCTACCCCTTTTGGTATAATATACTCCATCCGGTATATTCCGTTGACCCAATTCGAATATATTACCTTAGACTTAGTCCAGGTATTAATACCTTATTTAAATAAGTTTACTTGAAAGATGTTTTCCAAAAGAATGTCATTAAAGATAATATCAAATTATTTTGGTAACAAAAGTGTTTTGGTTATCATAAGGTAAAAACTCGTCCGTATTTATGTGTTGGTGTGGTCTTATGAGATACCTTTCTTTTCAAAGGTTTTGATAACATCGTCATGAGCTATGCATTTAAAATTTCGAGTATCATGCTGGTTTATCAAGCTTGATCCGGGTATTTTTAATACTCGGGTAAGATTTGAGTAGTTTCAGGTTTAGTTGAAGACGGTTGGAGTTTTCAGAGGAGAGCTGGAGATCTTCATCATCATATGGACGTATTCTATTATCCGCTGCATCTATTGCATTTTTTTGTCGGCATTTGTAAGGGTAGGTGTTATAACTGTCCAGGCTGAATATAGGTTAGACTCTGATATATCTTTTAAAAAATTTCCGATGTAAAGATTATTATTGAAAAAATATATGTTATTCCATTCGTATGAGATTCTGTTTTTCTATTCTATTATATTTTTATTTTTCTTTCTACCCTTAATGATCCGCTTGTTCGTGCAATTTGAGTTGGACATGTATGGTTTATTGTCGATTCAAGGGGTACGAAAAAATGGGTCATTACAACTAACAAATACCAGCTCATATATATACACTCAAACTCATTCTATTGTGTCACTTACCCTATTTCTAATCGGTTAACCAAAGCTAAGATTCTCATTTAACCTTTAGCTCTGATATAAAAATGAAACGAACCGGCTTTTCGACCCTCGAAAATCAACACTAATACGTCCACTGTATCACATGTCGAACATTCAAGTGCCAGAAATACCGATTTGTCAGGGTGAAAGAAGAAAGTAGAAGAGAGTAGAAAACTAACAACATAGAATCTCACAATGCAGCGAATAATATATAATACAACAATGATCTTTACAAAAAGAAAACATCTTATTCATATAACATCGGAGTACGCTAGATTTATCCTAAATTTGGATAGTTATAGAAATTTGTCCTTACAACAGCAGACAAACTACACAGAACACATACACAACAGAAGATATCCAAAATACAAGAGTACGTCATGGCCTCCAACTCGACTCCATAGCTCCAAAGCGTCTAAAGCTAACCTAGCAAACATGCTCGGTCTGACCTGAGCATTATAAGGAAACTAGTGCGAACCCGTGCTACGTACACGGGTGTTGCTAGAAATCTTATTGACGTAAACATATGATAAAACTTGGTATTAAGTAACCCAAAAGCGTTTAGACTCCACTTACAAATTTGTAATAGCTTCAAAAAGAATTCAGTTGAAAAGTATTAATAGTCGAACATTCTACAAACCTTCAAGTAATGCATGCACGATTTAATTATTTAAACATCATAGTCTAAGTTATAGAATATCCGAGCATTAAGTATATCGTAGAGAGTGGATGGGAACCAACTGAGTTAAAAAAAATGCTGAACAGGGAGGATTGTCGCTTACCTATTATCTGCAAAGTCAATAAAAGTTAATATATTTTTTCAGTACACATTTCTCTGTATATGAAAACGTAACTTCGAATTGTAAAGTGGTTCCTCAATTTTCCGTTGGCTTCATTATGTGAACTCTCATATTTTTGTAGCTGTAAAAATGTAAAAGTTCTATTAGCTAACTAACCAAAATGCCAACTGATTAATAATTAATAGAAGTAGCAATCACAAATTAATGAAAATACTCAGTTTATGTCAGCAAGATTTTTGTTGGGGACCTTGTATTCTGAGTTGATGAAAATAATAAGTAGTAGTCGGGCAACATGTTCTGTGAATAAAACAATATGTAAATAGAAGAACTCTTCAGTCTATCTGTATTCATATGATAATTTTTCTAATAAAGCATGTAGAAACCAAGTTATTGTCCAAATTTAAACTGGTTTTAAATGAAGCAAGCGGGGACTTTGAACTTAGTTTGTTTCCAACGATTAACAGGTAATGGTGTATAACCAAAAATAATTAAATTTACAAATATGAATCAATGAAATCAACAACATTGTAGGATGTAAAAAAATGTGGAAATTAGCCACAAAGACCTCTTTAGCAAGTGAAATTAGTTTCTAGGACACACAACTGAAATAATTATTTTCAAGGACAAAACGCAAAATAATTAGTTTCTAGGGCCTAAAAACCTATGAAATTATGTCCTTGAAAGTAATTGGACTGCTGATTTTGTCCTTGAAAGTAATTATTCTGCTGACTTTGACCTTGAAAGTAATTTCTTTGAATGTGTGTCCTAGAAACTAATTGAACTGTAAAGTTTGTCCTTCTGGTAAGGTGATATATTTTTAGGAAATATATGTCTATTATCAATGGTAGTTTATGATTAGACAAAGTAACTATAATGGAAAACTATCTGGAAAAAGGGAGGGATAATCAATTGATAAATTTTTTCTAACTAAGATAATAATGAATATGGAAATAAACCGTTGTCCGGTGTAAAAGCAATAGGTAGGTACTGGATTCATATATTGGTATGCAATTACTGGTCAAAAAATCCACCTGACTTTAACAAATGAGAATGAAAGCCTAATAAAAGAACAAAAGTAGTTCAAAATTTTATACACAGTACAGGTCCACAAAAGAACTGAACAATTAACAATCTTATTAAATATGAAAATGTATGGGAATTT
The DNA here is from genome assembly GCA_030737815.1 of Allium fistulosum. Taxonomy (NCBI): domain Eukaryota; kingdom Viridiplantae; phylum Streptophyta; class Magnoliopsida; order Asparagales; family Amaryllidaceae; genus Allium; species Allium fistulosum. The sequence goes on from CM060904.1 coordinate 1,164,989,173, forward strand.
AAAATTTTAACAAAGCAGAGTAAATAAATGGTAATAAAGAAAGGATTACATGGTACATAGTGGCCTATAACCGCTATCATAATTTAAAGCTATGGAAGTGTGTTAAATTAATTCCAAACTTGAAAGGAAAAGAATAATTTTTAACAATGGCAGGACATTTATGTGTAAATAATCATTTAATTTTTGGCTGAGATTTGGAAGTTGAAATATTAAACGTTAAATCATTGACAAATTCCTTACTGTTATGAGACATAAGCACTTTGATTAATAGTCATGTAAAGCATGATTATAAGAAATATGATTTTGAAAAAAAATAACAGTAAAATATGTATAGTAGAGAAAGATGCAAATGGTAGTTTTAAATTTTTGGTTCCCTCAGCGGATGGATTGTAGATCTAGGATTCACCTCATAATAAAATTTACAGTCATGAAAACCATTTTCTATTTTGTATACGGCTGTTGGAGTTGGACTTTGTAGGATCAAAATGGCTAGAAGAATTGGTAGCGTTAAAGAATTTGAATTCAAACAACCACAATCTGGGTGTGGCTTAGTTTTAGTGTACATATATTATTTCATCGTTTAATATCCTTGTCTGATTATTTGTGGATACCAGAAACATCATTTTTCTTAGGATATAACACTAAATCAATTATTTATTTTATACATCTTCATTTTACATTTTCAATGTCTTGCTGTTGGTATTTTGGTGTCTAGTTTTATCATTGATGAGAAAGATTTTATGAAGCCATGAGAAAGATGTGAAGATAATCTGGAAAAGTTAGAAACAATTTAATTTTGCATACTACAATTTGTTGCTGAAATCATCACATATTATTCGCCCTTGTTTAGTGTTCATTGATGGAAGTAGTTACTTATTGCATATTTAAGAATGTTTAAATTAAATTTTGGTATTTATCATCATCATTATTGTATGCATTTTCAAATTATGTTGTGTACCTAACTTCTTGGGCGATATAGACAACACTAATGAGTAATTGATGAATGAGAGCCAACTTGCCATCTCTGATATTGTTTGTTGTCTATAGTTTGTTACTAAAAATACCGATTAACACAATCTCTTATCAAATTTAGCTAATACCATTTATAGCTAAATTTTATTTTAATTCATAACAATTGGCTCGATTTAAGACCGTATAACGTCCGGCTCAGTTCGAGACTATACAACGTTCGGCCTATGTCCATCCAATTTTCATTTTTGGACATCAATTAGGGTAATAAAAATATATGAAAAATATTCGTTCAAAACTATTTGAAATTTTATACGATTGTCCGACATAGGGTTCGGTTCGAGACCGTACATCGTCCGGCTTGGTTCGAGACTGTACATAATTTTTTTTCTTTTTTACTTTTGCAAACGAATATATTTATCACAATAAAAATAAGGCATTTTGCCGAAGCCAAAAGGCATCGGCTCAACGTCGGTAAATGTCATGTTGAAACCATGCCGATGCCTTAAGCGATGTCCAACACCTAAATGTAATCTAAATGAAGTTAATAAGTAGAAATCCAAATGAAGTTAATAAAGCAGATTTAATTTAGGATGCCGAAGAGAAAGAAATCCAATCGAAATTATAAATTTACCTATAACTCTGTTTCAGAGATTACCAATTGTAATCTTCACTCGCATCCAACTCTAATGCTTGAAATTGAATTCGGGATTTGGTGGTCTTCGAATAGAGAAAGGTTATCTTCCTCAGGTCGGATAGGATTTAGAACCGGAGCAAGAGATACAAAGGAAAAAAAGACTGGAATTTTGTGATACAACAGTTAGTTTACTTTATTTAGGGTTAGCAAAACAAATTTAAAGAAAAAAGGAAAATGATTAAAATTTACGCTTGTCCACCTAAATGGAAGCATGTAGCTAGATTTGAGGGGCTTTGAGAGTAGAGGATGAGGGACTCATCTTTAATAGTGTAGTCCATCAATCAAGTGCTTTTCACTAACATAATCAGCAAGTAAAACAAACCCAAAGCTGCTTGCACGTCTGGTGGTCTGATGCTTCACAATCATAGCTTCAAACTATTCCATATCCTTGAAAATATTCGCTGAGGTGGTCATCATTCATACATAAACAGAACTTTACAAACTCAGTTGTATCTATATCGAAAATATTCATGTTGGTGGTCATCATTCCAAATCCTTGCCAAGTTTCAACTCAGCTATCTGGTTCAAAAAATAAAATAGTATCAAAAGGTTAAAATCTAAAACAAAAATAGAACTATACAAACCGCACGGAGTAAAAATAATATCCAATAAAAACTATTATAATTTAACAAATCTCATTAATTCTTACATAACATAGGCTCCTTTTTTACTCATTTAAATCTAATCAGTGTCAAGCATATCATAAATAATGGTTATGTGTATAGTAATGGAAAAAATAAGTTTGAAGAAAAATAATCATTTTTCTAGGAAACAAATTATTATTAGGTACAACGATTATATTTGCAGATGCAAATCTACGTAATTTATTTTGAAAAATTATATATCTTTATAAGTGGTAGGAAAAGGAATTAAAAGAAATGAAAACGCTATTTGATATCAACAAAAAATTGGAAATAATTTTATGTATGCTTTACATCAAATGGCTCGGCGAAAGTTAAACAAATAAATAAAAGCACCTTACAGAACAATACATGACTGTGTGACATAAATCTAACATGGCACTACATGAACATCAACTATTAATTATATTTGGAAAGCAAAATTGCTTTAGAAATATCATTCCTGAACTCAAACTCTCAAAAGTGGTATTAAGAATGCCCTTGCTAATAGTTAATTATTTGCATTGAAACCTATGCAAGTATTAATCATATAAACATAACTGATAGTAACAGTAAGACATCGTGCATTGGGTATTTGGGTGCATATCGTAAGACAGTACAAAATACATGATATAAAGAAGGGTTGAAAGCTAATTCTAATAAAATAAAGCAACGCCAGTGGAACTTTAAAATTAAGGAGTAGCAGCAAATATTATCAACGAACTGAAATATCACTTTATTTTCAATTTGATTGTATATTAAAAAAACTAAGTTGAAAAAAAGTAGCTATGTATTTGTAATAATGAAATTTTTTTGACAATTAGTAAAGTTCTCTCCCAAGGCTCATTAAATGAACCTAATAACTAAATACTGTTAGTTTCTCATCATCTTGTCCCTTCCAAATTGTAATAAGCCAACTTAGGACCATCCAATCCCCTCTCTCTCTTAAGTTGAGATAGTATAACCCTGTCTCTTGTTAGCCAATCAACCCTTTGAGATCAATGATATCCGAAACCTCCACCACAAAAAACCATAAACAATCTGCTTCACCATCAGAGTCATTTCAATAGACTATGACCAAGGAAAACCGTATATAGTTGCTAAATATGGTACATCTTGTATACATAGAAATATGAATACATAGGACACATCCATATCAAATCAGGTTTGGATATTTTTATATGCATCGAGCATGTAAAAATCGTGGAAGCATTATTTGATTGATGAAAAAGTAATTTGTTGTGCACAAAAAGCAAATTCCTTTTAGCTAAAATAAATATTATTTGATGTCGACCTCGGAAATTTTCATATTGCAAAATCAAACAACTATGACCAAAAAGCGATGAGATAAATTATCACAAACACTGGTGAATATATTCAATTTACTGACAGAAGTAGCAGTTTCTTATGATGAAAATTCAAAGACACCAACACTAACAAATACCAAAATACTAACATAAACAAACTAATTTTAGGTAAATAGACCTTATACAATAACTTCATTTGCCTTTGTCCATTAAAGTCCAATGAAATTCATAGCGGTTGTCACTTTCTAAAAGTAGTATTATGCATTTTCTGTTTCAAATTGAACAATAATTTATGTAGTGGCTTACTTTGATTCTTCTCCAGGTACAGAACTTTTCAGTATAAATCTGGTATCCTAGTCTTAATTCATATTAGTGTTCAAAATTAAAAATCAGACACAAAGTGCATTCATAAAACAATATAGTTATGCAAAATTTGAAGGTATCAGGTAGTTATTGAGAAAATATCTAAGCAGCTAGTAAAAAGTAGGAATTTTTTATCTTAGTAAGATATTTACAGCATTTCCTTGATTGTATCTTGAACTTGATTGTGACTTGAACCGTTGCTTGATTAAAGCAATAGCCTAAAGGCTCTAATTGAAACTGGAATCATCAAAGATCCCACTAATGTAGGTTTCATTTTAGTTTTGAACCTTATTACATACCACCTAGCTTGAAATGCAATATTTCAAATAAAGATTTAAGATAAGCTTAAATTACCAGGTAAGCGTTTATAGTTTTTTTAGAAATCCAACAACTTTTGTTGTTATAGCATTAAATATAATCATAACTGCTATTCCATACTTACATACCATCCACAGAGCAACTTATGTTGATGGATTTTCTGGAAAAGTGCAAGAAAAAAAAGAATAATAATTATATTAAAAAAAAGAGTGATTAAAGTAAAGTAGCATTAGGAAAAAATTTAAACTTTAACTAAGAAAAGCTGAAGAATAAAAAGAATGTAACAAAGTGCAGAATTTATCCAGAAGGAGGCTAAGCCGTAATGGAAGCATAATGCAATGAAAATTAAGTTTACAAAAATAAAATGTTACAAAGATGATGCAATATAAACCACTGTGCACGTATGTTATATAGCTAGTCAGTCATACCGAATGACGTCAAAGAGATATATGGCAGACTAAATTCATGAACGAAGAAAAAAATGAAATTAAAAAATAAGTATGTATATATTTTGTGGCATATTTTTACCTAGAAAAGACCATTATGTCAAATAAATACCAAACATCATTGGTCTTGGGAAGGATGTGTAATAGTGTGCACTACAACACTATTTTCTTGCAACCTTGAAGAATTTTGCATTCGAACAATTTGCAAATGCCACTAACATCAACATCGCAGATGAACTAATATTTATCGAATGTACTAAAATTGTCTTGTAAGTATATATGAGGAAAATAAAGCATTGAGATGATTATCGTTATTACGGGTGTAAATGAATATGATTATTAAATATCAAATTTATAATCATAAAAGCAGGAACATTTGTTATTATACCATTACGTGTATTGAGCATATTATTTAGCTGTGGTATTGTTAGTATTCCTGTCATGTAAAAACCAAGTTTAGTCATTAACAAAGGCTACTATATTTGGTAAGTGTGTTTTAGCTCCTGCGATTATTAGAGATCGTTTCTTGAGTAACTTTTATTACTGGGTATGATCTAAAAGATAGATGTCTGAAATAAGCTAGGGACATAAAATTAAATACAACTTAATCGAAGAAAATAGCCAAGAACATGAAGTTAATTCAATAAAAATCAATTCGAAAGAACTCACATATTCAGAAAGCATATTACAGAGGGAAGAAGAAGTGCTTACTTTGGGAGAACTGGCAACTTCGAAGAAACCCAATCGATGAAAGGCTATCCACCAGTCGTACGGCGTCCGCAGAAGATGACAACTTCGTAATAAGGGCTAAGGAAAATTGGAAGGTACGGAAAAGGGAAATTGCCGGTAGCTGTTCTGGCAAATGGTCAGAGTCAATCGTGGTTGCTATGGTGGTAGGAGGGAAGTACGATAGCGACAAAGCGAAACAGGCACAATTCGACTGGGAATTTCTTATGTACGGTAGATGAAATAGTAGGAAAGGGATAGCAGCGACAATGAAAGAAATTCTGACGGTTGAGTTGACAGAGAAAGAATGATTTATGGTCAACTTGGAAACTGTTCAGTTGCCAAATTTCAAGGGGGTCTGTGTAAGCTTGAAATTGAACTCACTAATAATAATATAGTATAGATAACGCCCAGGTCAGTCTAGAATACCAGTGTGAGTAAACTCAAATCACAAAAAAAACTTTATTGATTTATTAACTTGAAAAATCCTTTGAAATCAAAGGTACCTTGTAAGACATCGTCGCACATAAACATGGACGGGTTTTTACCTTACGATAACCAAAACACTTTTATAGAAAATCAAGTGATATTATAATAATGTCTAAGGGTTCAAAGTAAAATATTAATATAGCTGAAATGCTTGCATCTCACATTCCAACATATTTGGTATACAACTAAAACTGTAAGGCTCGTATTGGAAAATGGATTCCATACTATGACAAGGTAAGGAACTACCTTCGGAAGGTACATCTCTAGATAAATGCACCAGGGTCTGACAAGAACATCTTATACCCCTGCCACACAGGACTGGCCTACCACTTGACTAGTAATACCGAATATGATCATCCCTCCGTTAATGGACCCCAAAGCATACAAATGAGAGATACTAACCGATCTAGATTTGGAATGACCATACCCTACTTGGGAGCTACCCAGTTGGCCCTGCTGCACGTCCGATTTTTGTCATTTCCCGGTTGATGAGGTCCGAGGCTACGTTATACCTTTTTATATTGCACTTCCCACTTGGAATGCTAATACTTCCTTTCAGGCGACAATGCAATACCAGCATTCGTCCATACAAGTCTATTCTAGGTTTGAACGAAACTGAAGGCACTATTCCTACTACATCCGTTTTGGAATCACCCTCCGGATTAGTAGCGATTAGCTCTTGCACTTCACCTCTCTATCTTCAATTCCACACTCTTTACGATGTCTTCAATTCACAACGCTTGAGTTGGATCAAAGTGGTTTTCGGATAACATATCTGATCCCGGTCTCTTCGAAACAACTTTCGATAATTTCCAGTAAACTCAACTTCGGTTCTTTAGGAAATAAATAGACAAAAGATAAGAGTGGAGTTCACCTCCTGACCGTTTATGGATAAATTTCCTTATCATTTATCCTAGAAGAATGAAACGAGTTTATACATACAGTATAACACCTTCGATGGTCACTGTACCATATAATTCTCATGTTTCTTCTAGATATTTCCAAAATTAGGTTTTGGTCTAGATTTGATAGTCGATTATTTAACTACCAATTTATACAAACAATCAAACATTGATTCCATTCCATATAGGATCCTTTAAGCCTTTATTAATTAAACTTTAATTAATAAAATCACTTTATAAAACCTGATCAAAAGATCTTTTCAAACCCTATTTCCAAACCTCTTACATTCCTTTTTATTTGAAAAAAAACAATATAAGTATTTACCAAACATTTTGGAAATTTCATTACCTCAAAATTCCATACTAAATGGCCAAACAATTCCCTCTCAGAAACATCACCTCCTATAAAACACGTTTACTTATTCCTTATAAAAATTCTTTTTATAAGTTCACTTCACATTTCAAACCACTTAAAAGTTTTCAAACTAGATTTAAAACTCCTTTCAAAAATATCTAAATTGGTTTATAAAATCTCTTTCTATTTTTAAAACTATTTAAAAATCTTCCTTCATAATTTCTTTATAGAATCTCCTTTATAAAATATCATTTTCAAGATATCCTTTGTAAATCATTCTCGGTAAAAAGATTTATTTAATAAACCCCTTTTTCAAAACAAGATATTATTTAAAAATAACTTTATAAAATAATAATAAAACTTGAAAATCATTTATAACCTTTAAAACCAAATTGATTTAAGAATTAAAGTTAATTCAAAAACATACTTTAATGATTCGAAAAGAGGCTTAGCAATTCCAATGGTACTAATTTAAGTTACCATCCAATTTTAATTCCAATTCACTTAACAGTTATTTACATAGGTCAACATATATGTAATACAACTTATATCCAAAACAGAGAATAACATGTCAATATGAACTAATTATCATATACATGTCCAAATAACATAATAGCATGATGGTGATTTGTTCTGCTAAACTGATGTCTAAACAATTCAATCAATTCATAGTAGAACGGGGATTTATTCTACTAACACATGTCCACACAAACAAACCAACAATCAATTTATAGCAGAACGGGGATTTATTCTGCTAACACATGTCCAAACAACCCAACGATCTACATTATAACTCATTCACGGTTATATGGTTTCTTAATGGTATCAACACTTGAATCACTTATATTCAAAGCCATCTTTGAAAAAGAAGTACCTTTAAACAATTTTACTTTTGAAAACCAAAGGATTTAAAACTTTTAAACCCATTTAAAAATAATTAATTATAAGTTAAATCCTTATTTAAATCATAATTAATTTTAATTGAATCTTAACTTAATTTAATTAAATAGTTAACGGTAATTAACTATTAATTAAATCTAAATTAATCCCTTATTAACTATTAAATAATTAATTAAACTTTATTAATAATTTAATATTAATTAATCTCAATTAATTAATTAATTAATCTTTAATTAAACTTAAATAATAAATTAAACCTTTAATAAATAATTTACTATAAATTAAACATTAATTAATTTATAACTTAGAAATAATTAAACACCTGATTAATAATTAATTAATAATTAATCCTATATTTATATAATATTTAATTAAAAATAAATCATATACTTAACTCATAATTAACTAACTTAATTAATAATTAATTAAAATAAATCTTAACTTTAAAAGATAATTAATTAACAACCAACCTTTAATTAATAAAAGTTAATAACCCTTATTTAATCCTTAATTAATTATTAATTATCAAAACATAATTAATTAAAAATTTATTATTAAATTCTTAATTTACCTTTTAAAATATCATTATTTAGTTTATAAACCATTTATAAAACAATTTGAAGTATAAAAACCAAACTTTGCGAAAATCGAATTTTTAAACAAACTGCATCCATAGCGACTATCGCTATGGATACCCATAATTTCCAACTTGTTGCTCACTAACTCTTCCATTTAATAATTTTACTTACTAACTTTCTGTATCACTTCCAATTCCAAGCCAAAGATCACAATTTTATAACCAAAACACCACTTAAATCATCAATTCAAAGTTCTAATGCTAAACCACAAATTAGCACACACATATACATCCAAACCATACCATAATCCAAATAATAACATCACAAATACAACCATATAACAACCATATATATAAATCTAAATTCTTTACCAAAAAGTTAAGGAATTTACTCTACGAAGGCTATCCAAACTTTCACTGACTCGAGTACGACCTAGCACTTTCATTCCTAAGCAAAACGATGGAGTCTTGAACCCTAAATTCACTAGGTAGGCTTGGCCTTGAAGGGAAGAGGAAGCGAGACTTGTTTTGGTAAGGTGGAGCGACTTCGGATAAACATTGAATTCTCAATAATAAACCCAAAAATATGTCATTTTGCAACTGATTTTTGGGCCATCTACTCAAAGAATTTCGAAAAGTAGTCAAAAAGAAAGCTATTGGAATTTTTTTTTCTATCATTTCAAAAAAGGAATCACTCATTTTCGATTTGTATTGAAGAATTTATGATCAAAAGAAAAAGGCCAATTTTCGGACTTGAAATTCTTGGTGAAAAATTGCTTTACAAAGATTGGGTATTATGACATAGTTATGTTAGAAACATAGAAAAATGGCCAACTAGAATGCTGTAGCCATTAAAATTTCACATGATTTCAAAAAAAGTAAAACTCCATTTGAGTAAGAAATGAGGAAGAAAAGGTTGGTGGAAAGAGGATGAAAAATGGAGAAACATATGGCTATTTATAGGCAAATTTTTTATGTCATCATTATATCTAATCACATCACAAATCTTTTATTTTATATATATATATATATAATTATGTTAATTACATCGCTCTTTTATATATATATATAATTATTTTGTTTAGTCACATCACTTTATTTTATATATATATAATTATTATGTTTAGTCACATCACTATCTTTATATATATAATTAATTTAAATTATTAATTAAAGCTTAGACATGACAAGAGATAATGATGGTTAATGATTGCAAAATCTAAGATGTGATAATACTTAATACATATTTATTTATTTATTTATAAAAATGTTTATTATTTTTAAAACTATGTCTTGTCACATCACTTACTAATCTAAATTAATATAGGATAATTTATTTCTAAGTGTGTTATTATTTAGTTAATTAACTCTTATATATATGTATATATAGTGCACAAAGGCGAACAACATTTTCGATAACTTTCCGGTGTCGAACGGTCGAAATTTTGGAAAACGTTCTTCAGTCACATTTTATATTTTTCTATGAACTATTTAATTTAGTAAACAAATTTTGAAACCGATTTTATAATCATTATTAATTTTTTTAAATGAGTTTATTTTCATTATAAAACTCATATATTGAATTTTTAAAATTAATTAAATATTCACTAATCAAAGCAGTGGCATTCCTGGTTGTTACAATACATATATAATTATACAAGTATTATTTATTTATACCTTTTATAATTTGATTTATCTATATAATACATACATGTATTTATAACTTTTATAATTTAATTTACTTATATAATATATACATGTACCTTATTAATTAAATCTTATTTAATTAATTTTCATTATTATTAATTAAATCATATTTAATTTATTTATTTATTTATTTAAAATTTTAAAAAATTTATATCACTCAGCTTAAATTATTTAAGATAGTAAATCAACTATTGCATTTATAGTTTGTTTATGTGTACATATCAATATATGTATGCATTTTAACTAATTAAATTTTAATAAATTTTATTTAATCAAATATTTTAATTAATTTGAAATTTTTATTTAGTTTCATAAAAAAAATTAAGATAGATAGATAGATAACTACAACAATTATAGTTATACATGTATGTTTTAACCAATTAACTTTTAATTAATTATTTAATTTAATTAATCCTATTTATTAAATTTTAAATAAAATTTTCAAAATTAGTTATTTAATTTCTTAAAAAGTTTAGAAATTCGAATGCATTATATAACTTTTATAAAATTTTCTTTTTGTATTTTAAACTTAATTTTTAAATTTTAAATATAATTTTAAATTTTCAAATAAATTTTGAAAATTAACCCAAGGCCAAAATTTAATTTGGGGCTTTATATTCAAGATAACCTTTGGGCTTACTTTATCCTTCGAGCCAGGTAAGTAGCCAGGTAAGGTAGAGTACTTATTAACCAAACTCGGCCTAAGGCACTACCTTTCTTAACATCATACTAAATGGATAGGTTTTAATCAAATAGTCCTAATATTGCTAATTTAGACTGTATAGACCATTTGGGCTTTGAGGTCATTGAAGGAACCAGGTTAATCGGAAGCGGGTGAAATAAGTAGATTTCAAAAAAAATCCTATTATGGATTTTCTATGAAGTCTAAAGGGTTTATTAGATACAATCTAATATTGTTTTAAATAATATCTTATTTAATTTAATTTGTTTAAAATGAAATTCATTTTAATTAATTAATTGCATTATATTATAAGGAGCATATCAGATCAATTATATATGTATAATGCAAATACAACATATAAATAGTGTACATGGTTAATGTGTATGTTTATAGGTGCTGGGATTTGCACTGTAACGTACATATTTGTTCCTTTATATATGCCTTTGTTGTTTATAATTATTTTTGAATTATATAAAATAATCATTGTATATACATATATCATAATTGCGCGCACACACACACACACATTTATGTGTGTGTGAGTGTGTTAAAATCAATTTTGACTATTTTATGTGTTTTGAATTCTAGAATTAACAATTTTAAATATACTTTTAGCTTAGGAAGGATTTAAAATTAAATTTATGATTTTACACACAAGTTCCTTTTATAAACTTTAAATTGACATAACATACTTATATGTATACTTGTATATATAATTGCAAATAATGTTTTAAATTTAAAACAACATAAGTTTAAAAATAGTAGTTTTATATGCTTTAAAACTTAAAATTAGCAAATAGAAAGGTAGTTTTAATCTATGAAGGATCCAAGATAGGTTTATAATTTTGCGCAAAAGTCAACTTATGAACTTTAAATTGAAACAACTTTTAAAAATATGTAAACAATAATCAAATGAATTTACATACAAAACCAACAAACAGACAAAACATATATTCATTTTAAAATTGATTTCAAGTAATCGAAACATGTAGCTTACTTATGTTTGTGTATATACTAAGTTGCAAAATTATATCAGTTAATTAAAATTAGTTTTGAATAAAAATGCTTTGTTTTAAAACATTAATATAAAATCAATAACAATATTATATTTGGCAACCCAGAAATATATAAATTCATTGTATAATGTTTGGAATCTAAACTATACATACAAGATAAATACATAATCAAAAGAAAAGTAGCATATGAGGATCTAAACTATATTAACATCATGTCCTACATACTAAAATTAGATTAGAAAATTACGTTAAGATGATGCCAAAAATCACACCTTGATTGAAGAATAAATCTCATAGATTTGATTGAATCAACTTCTACATTTTGCAAGGATCTAGAGGAAAATACAACCTTAAATATTTTTTGATTTTATTTGAAAAAAAAATGGGAATTTTATTCCATGGGGGACATGGAATTTTTGGCCATCGTAGAGAGAGAGGAGAGTAGAAGAAAAATGAATTTCACGAGAATTGAATGAATGAATGAATGGAAGGGATTTTATTTTAAAGAAACAATTGAAACTTTCCAATTCCTTCCTTAAAACCATCCCTCTTAATGCTTCATTAAATCTCAATCGAATGCCCCCCTCCCTCTTTTACCATGCATGACCTACTAAGAAAGGGCCTATAAAGGCTTTCAAAATTTCCAAAACTATTTAGTAATTAATTGCTTTAAACTAAATTTAAATATTTTATCGATATCATATACTTATACGCACATACATAACTTATATATATATATACACTAATGGCATTCAAACATCAAATCAAATAGAATATAATCTTTAAGATTTAATAAATATTAATTAGTTTGATTAATTTACAATGATTACAAATTAATTAAATATTGTGGTTTTTCAAAGTATTCATCATTACAGTTATATGACTCAAATGTAAAAATTAAGACAGTGATTAATATCAAACAATTCGAATATTGACGTTCACGCATCACCTTAGCTAGTGGTGTGATATTTAGGCGAATTTATCGCTTATACGTCTTTTCGGTAAAAATCCAATTTTACTATTATATGCGGTACTTGGTAGAAAAGATTATTTACACATATTCTCCTTATCAAACTATATCACTTTAGAACTTATGAAATTTGATTTTGGTAAAAATTTCAATATCTTCCATATTCAACTTGATTGGTCCAAAAATAAAATCCTTGATTCAATAATAACAATTTTTATGAACTTTACTGCTTTGACCAGAGACTTTGTCTCTGAGTTGATTACAGTTGACCGTGATACTAACCTTTTATAACCGAGAAGACAAATTCTCAATTGAATAGTTTTTTGCTTCCAATGATTCAACTATGACCCAACTATGGTTGCTCAATGATTTTCCATGCCATGATATAACAATAACCAAAGTGGAGTGTAACGACCCAGAATTTCATCGCTTTAATTTATGAATATTTAATTTATTTTAAATATTCAAATAATGGATTTTTATAATTAGAATAAAACTCTTTTAAATACTAAATAATGATGGTAAAATAGTTTTCAATATTTGTTTACAAAAATATTTAGTTTGAAGAAAAATCGAAAATGTGAAGGAAAACCGTTTTACGAATTTTCACTTTTCGTCGTTTAAAAGTTATCGAAAATGTTGTACATTTTAGTATACATATACACATACATATATAAATAACATAAGAATGGTCAGTAATAATATAGGATAAAGTGAGTTTACTTAAGTTAATATAAAAAGTCTAAAATAAAAATTAAACATTGAAAAGATGTGAAAAAGTGAACATCACATCACCTAATAATATGTCTAAACATAAGTACGCAAACATTTAATTCATGTTGGCATGGTAAAGAGGGGAAGGGGACAAGAAGGTGGCGTGGGTACAAAAGGGGGACAAGGCATGCATGTGGTAGAGGGTATGTTCAAAAGGGTATTTTAGTAATTTACTAAGTGCATTTCATATAAAAGCAATTTTCAAAATTTCTCTTTCTCATTTCTCACTTCTTTCCATTTCAAAGCTACCACTTTTTATTTTCCATGACTTTTTAGTTTTTCAAAGTTAGAAAATATCATTTTTCCACCCTTTAGTTTCTAAAAAGTTGTTTAAACCTCCCTTCTTCCTTACTACATCTTATCTTCCAAAACAAATCACTAAAACCCATCACCGCCAACATGGACAAGATATATCTTATCATGGCTAAACCCCCTTGGCCCATTGGGCCTTCAAAAAGCTATTTTGCTAAGCATAAAATCAAAGATTTAGAGTTGTTTCTAATCATAGTGGAAGATTAGGTCGAGTTAGTAAGCTTTTGATAGCTTTTGGTGAGTTAAAGTTCGCCCTTTTATAAAGTTTTTAACTTTATTCATGGTGTGTAATTAATTGTAAATTTGTTGCTCGTTTGGGTGGATATGGTGTTGATTTGGTTATACATGTGTATGCTTGGATGTAAGGTTGTTTAGACTTGTAAATAAAAAGTTAAAAGTTAGTAAAGTGAAAGTTTGGACCTTGCTTATATCATGATGTTATGGTCCATATATATGTTTGTAAACATACATACAATGTTGTAGGAAAAGTCGAAATCGCCACTTGATTTGTGCTTTAATATGACATCAAAATCCCTTGCTTTCTAACTAGTTTACTTATGGATTTTCTGAGAAAAGTTTATAAAGTTTTAAGCTTTAGATTATGTTTTCAAAAAGCTATATTCAAGTTTATAAAAGTAAGTCAAACATAAAGCAAGAATTTTGAAATTGATTTGCAGTATAAATCGAGTCTTGAAATTACAGCTCATATAGCGATAGTCGCTATGGTGCAGTTCGTAAAAACAAACTCTTTTTGAAATCTAAAGTGTTTTTCACTTAAGTATCTTTTGAAAAGTGTTTTCAAACATATTTTAAGTGTTTAAAAAGTAATTATTATTATATTATTTAATAAATTATTTATTTATTTATTATTTAATTGACTAATTAAATAAGGTAATTAGTACATGATCATTAGTTAATAGGGTAAAGAGTACTTAATTATTAATTAGGTAAGTTAATTAAAAAATGTTAATTATTATTTAATTAATTATTTAAGGTTAATTATTATTTAATTAGTAATTTAAGGTTTAATTATTATTTAATTATTTATTTAGGATTTATTATTAATTATTTATTTATTATAAAAAGGGTTTAACTATTAATTATTTACTAATTAAGTTAATTTGACTAAGATTCAATTAAGACCCAATTAAGATTTAAATTATTATTTAATAAGGGTTTAAATTATCGTTTGAGTATTAATTAAAGATTAATTATGGTTTAATTATTTATTTAAAGATTACTTAATGTTTAATTATTTATTTAAAAGATAATTAGTATTTAACTATTTATTTAAAAGTTGAATAGTTTTTAATTAATAATTAAAGGTTTAATTATTTTTAAATAAGTGGTTTAAATGTTATTTAAATATTAAATAAAAGTTTTTAACTTTTAAATCACTTTAATTCTGAAGGTCGATTTGATAAAGTAAATTGTCGTTTAAAAGAATGTTTTAAATCCAAGGGATTTCTTTGTCGATTACCTTTAAGTAATTCCACTTGAATATGAAACCCAAGGACATATGTTTAGCAGAATAAAACATTGTTATGCTAATTAAACTATAGTTGACATCTATTAGCAGAATAAATCACTGTTCTGCTATAATTCACCGAGTAGACTACGTTGACATCTATTAAGCAGAAATTAAACCCAGTTTCGCTATTGTGGTAACTTGGACATTTACTTATATGTTGATTGATTGTTATTGACTAATTCCCTTTACATATCTACTTGTTATGTAAATACCCATGTTATAATTGGAAAGTTAAACTAAATTAAATAAGAACCATTATGGACATTAATCCTCTTTCTTATTTTGTGAAATCGGTCATTTTAAATATATTTTTAATAATGGTTTTAAATTAAAGTTTTTACTTATTTATAATGCTTAAAATTTATTACCATTTTAAATATGATATTTAAAGGATAATTAAGTATGTATTTTATTAAAGGTGTTTTAAAGTAATTTAATACTTTTTAAATGGTTTTTAAAGTCGTTATTTTGATAATGCAGTGAGATATATTTAATGAAGGATGTGTAAACAACAACTTGTTTATTTAAAAGTGTTTTAAATAATTGATTGTTATCAAAAGAACTTTATTGATTAAAGTTTATTAAAGAAGTTTTATTTTAAATAAGGAAAGTTTATAAAAAGTATTTTATAAATTGAAAAGAGATCTTGAAATTTAGGTAGAGTTTTATAAATAATAGTGGATATTTATAAAAGAGTTATATAAATAATTTTGGACAATTATAAAGAGTTTTATAAATGGTTTTGGGTATTTATAAAAGAGTTTTATAAATAGACTTAGAGATTTATAAAGTGCTATAAATGGATTTGGAATTTAAGTAAAGGAGATTTCATAATTGAAAGTGATTTATTAAGAGGATTAATTGAAGAACTCATAAAAGAATTTGAGATTGGATTTCCTATAACTGACCTTTTTAATTCTGATGGTATGGACATTCGTTCCACACTTAATACCGAAGGAATAGTGTTTGAGGTTATCCTTATCTCCAATTTAAATAACCTTTGTTTTGATCCTTTTAATATGATTTTGAAATAAGAAATCTTTCATAATGTTTTGTGAATATACTTATACTTATGCTAGTGAGATAAGTATATGAATATTTTGATAAATATTTTGGAAATATATTTAAATAAATAAAAGATTTATTTTGAGGCTTAGGGGTGTTATGGGTAACTAACTCTCTGGATTGTTATTTGTTTGTTCATTTTATAATTAAATGACCGACTATCAAATCTTGCCAGTTTTGACTCAGGAAGTATTTTGTGTATATTCGAATCCCCGGTAAGGGCTCGGATGCTTATTGATGCTTCTGAAAGAACCAGGAATGAGTCAACTAGAAATTTTCGATTGTTGGTACGGAGAGACCGGGATCAGATCTACTTGGAATGTTGCTTTAACATGATAGAGGGTTCTCGCTTTATAAAGTGTGCCGAAGCTTAGACTCTTACCCCTACACGTCCCTAAAATTAATGGGTTGGTTATAGTCAAGAGGTTGGCCGTAAAATCGGATTCGAGGTTACCATCGTGTAGGCACCACCCATTTATAAGGAACGTTACATTTGGTATCAGAGCTTAGGTAGAGCAAACACCTAGGCCTTGGTGGGGTAAACTTATTTTAGATAGGGTAAGTGAGACCCTAGAATGAGTCTGGGTGTATTATATATGGGAATGCGTATTTGTTGGTGATTGTAGAAATATTTTATATTGTGTTGATTTATTCATTGGTAGGCTTATGGATCCTGATCAATACGAGTAGCTAACGTTATTGATAGAAATCTCTAAAACTTGGACAAGGCAAGCCGACACAATATTGTTTTAAAAGTGGTAAATGTTTACCTAGGAATATATTTTATATATATAGTAATGATTTCAAAAATATATATGGTTATCTATGATTGTTGTTAGGAGTTGATAATATTTAATTATTATCATTTAGGGTTTGCTTAGTCATGCTCACCCAGTCTTGAGTATTGGTTATGTATTGTAGATTCATCTACAATCTTTCTTTTTAAATCTTAGGTTGGGTAGGTAGAAGTTTGGGGAAACATTGAAATGAACACCTTTGTGAATTAAGTTTCACGGTTTGACTATAAGGTATTTGTTGATAATATTTGGATAAAATTTTAATTTTAATAAAAGAGTGTTTATTAAAATAAAGGAATGACATTTTAAAATGAATATTTTGAGGAAATATTTTATATAAAGTGATTTTATAAATCAAGATTATAAAATGTGTTTTAACTGAAAGGATCTTTGGAGAATTTAAAATCCTGGTGTCTTTGAAAAGGATTTCAAATGTTTTTGGAGAAAAGGTAATAATAGTAATACTAGAAAACACTTTAAAATATAAATAATTTGGAAAGAAATTTTAAAGAAACTTTTTCTTTGGACAGTTCAGAGAATGAGCCTCAATCTGTTTTCTGATCATCAGAATAATCTTCTAAGTGGCAATCGGATGTTTTCTTAGGTGAATGTGATAGTGTACTTGGTAAATTATTCTCTTTATCATTGTACGATTGAACCAAGTTTGAATCCGAATGAATCCAAAGCAAGTGGATGATAAATATTTTGTTAAAAATTATTTAGCTGGAAATGTGAATATATATAGTATTATTTCAGAAAGGAATTTGAATGGAAGAAATACTTTTATAATTAACAAGTTAGAGTGACTTGAAAGTGACTTAAAATGGATAGGAGATGTGTTCGGATGGTAAACACATCTCTTGAGTATTACCCTTCTTGGTAAAGGATATATGATACTATTTGGTATTACCCAGTTCCTTGATATCATTTTGAAGTTACTCGGGCTTTATATATATTTTCTAAGGGTTAAATATAAAGTATCATTTCAAAAGGATCTTTTGAAATAAAACCCAAGCACTTAGCTCCTAAGTCTTCAAAATAATAAAGGTATCTTGTTTAAGAGTGGGGTAATAAATGAAGTTTTTAATTGGGTTAAATTTAATAAGGAGGTTTAATAAACTTAGTTTTATTAAACAGTGTCTTTTGATTTTACCATCTAGGGAGTGAAAAATTTATTTGATGTTATTGGGTCGGCCAGTAAACATTTTTACCTTGGAAGTGTCTAAGAAAGAGTAGACTCTAGGACAAAGTTTGGAACCAACATCCTACTTTTCTTAGCTACTTGCCAAACTGATTGGGTAAAGAGGTTGAGTTGGTCGACTCATTTTTTAGACCCAAATTTAGATTGGGCCTACATCTGAATAAGTTAAAAGTGAATAGGATTAAAATCAGATGTTTTGTATATACTCTTGGGATGTAGGAGAGTTTTATACAAGTTAACAAAGTAAAATGATTTTATGAAAAGGTTCATAAATAAAGTTGTGTCATTTAAAATGTTTGAACCTAAATTGAAATCTTATGAAATGTTTTCATAAATATTTTCTCAGAGGGAAAAGTAATTGGGTAGATAAGAACCTTTTAGATGAGAATGTAAGATGTACGTAGATCATTTCTCTTTTTCACATGATTCTTAATCCAAGATTCGAGTGCATTACTTGAGGTGACCCACACCTCTCCAAATAAGGATTTATCGCCCGACAGCGAACGCTTGATGTGGGTTCTTAATGTGGAACCAAAAGTTTTCTTCATAACAAATGGCTATATTTGAAGAATGGAGGTTTCTAATTAAGAAGCTTGATCAGAGTCTGCACCAGAGAGTCGGGTGAACGATACTAGTTCGGAAGTAAAGCTATGTATTTGAGTAAGTGATCGAATCAGATTTTGCATAGGAATAATCTATGCACATCATACGGACTAATGAATAGCATTAGGTATTTTTGGGGTAGTTTGTATTATGGGTTAGAGTTGTGGTAAAATTTCGGAGTCCAAATTCTTTTAAGGGGGAAGAGTGTAACGATCCGGAATTTCACCGCTTTAATTTGCGAATACTTGATTTATTTTAAATATTCAAATAATGGATTTTTATAATTAAAATAAATATCTTTTAAATAGTAAATAATGATGGTGAAATAATTTTCAATATTTGTTTACAAAAATATTTAGTTCGAAGAAAAATTGAAAATGTGACCGGAAATCGTTTTCCGAATTTTTGACTTTTCATCGTTTAAAAGTTGTAGGAAATGTTGTAAATATTTTAGTATACATATACACATACATATACAAGTAATACAAGAATGGTTAGTAATAATATAGGGTAAAGTATGTTTACTTAAGTTAATATAAAAGATTTAAAATAAAAATTAAACCTTGAAAAGATATGAAAAAGTGAACATCACATTACCTAAAAATATATCTAAACATAAGTACACAAACATTTAGTTCACGTTGGCATGGTAAAGAGGGGAGGAGGACAAGAAGGCGGTGTAGGTACAAAGGGGGGATAAGGCATGGTGTAGTGTCAAGCATGTGGTGGAAGGTATGTTCAAAAGGATATTTTAGTAATTTATTGAGTGCATTTTATATAAAAGCAATTTCCAAAATTTCTCTTTCTCATTTTCTCATTTCTCGCTTCATTCTTTCCATTTCAAAGCTTCCACTTTTTATTTTCCATGGCTTCTTAGTTTTTCAATGTTAGAAAATATCATTTTTGCCACATTATAGTTTCTAAAAAGTTTTTTAAACCTCTCTCCTTCCTTACTACATCTTCTCTTCCAAAACAAGCCACTAAAACCCATCACCACCATCATGGTCGAGCCATATCTTATCATGGCCGAACCCCCCTCGGCCCATTGGGCCTTCAAAAAGATATTTTGCTAAGGAAAAATCAAAGATCTAGAATTGTTTCTAATCATAGTGGAAGACCGGGTCGAGTTAATAAGCTTTTGGTAGCTTTTGGTGAGTTAAACCCCTTTACTAAAGTTTTAAACTTTATTCATGACGTGTAATTGATTGTAAATTCGTTGATCGTTTGGGTGAATATGGTGTTGGTTTGGTTATACATGTGTATTCTTGGATGTAAGTTTGTGTGTGTTTGTAAACATACATACAATTTTGTAGACAAAGTCGAAATCAGCACTTGGTTTGTGTTTAATACGACATCGAAATCCCTTGCTTTCTAACTTGTTTACTTATGGATTTTCCGAGAAAGGTTTATAAAGTTTTAAACTTTAGTTTATGTTTTCAAAAAGCTATATTTAAGTTTATAAAAGTAAGTCAAACATAAAGCAAGAATTTTGAAATTGATTTGGAGTATAAATCGAGTTTTAAAATTACGGGTCATATAGAGATAGTCGGTATAGGTGCAGTTCGTAAAAATGAACTCTTTTTGAGATCTAAATTGTTTTTCACTTAAGTATCTTTTGGAAAGTGTTTTCAAACATATTTTAAGTGTTTAAAAAGTAATTATTATTATTATTTAATAAATTATTTATTTAATGATTATTTAATTGACTAATTAAATAAGGTAATTAGTACTTATTCATTAGTTAACAGGGTAAAGATTACTTAATTATTATTTAATTAAACATTTAAGGATTAATTATTATTTAATTATTTATTAAAGATTTATTATTAATTATTTATTTATTATAAAAAGGTTTAACTATCAATTATTTACTAATTTAGTTAAATTTGATTAAGATTTAATTAAGACCCAATTAAGATTTAAATTATTATTTAATAAGGGTTTAAATTATTATTTAAGTATTATTTAAAGATTAATTATGGTTTAATTATTTATTAAAGATTACTTAATATTTAATTATTTATGTAAAGGATAATTAGTATTTACTTATTTATCTAAAAGTTAAATATTTGTTTAATTAATGATTAAAGGTTTCATTATTTTTAAATAAGTGGTTTAAAATTTATTTAATTATTCAATAAAAAAAATTAACTTTTAAATCACTTTAATTCTTAAGGTCAATTTGTTAAAGCAAATTGTCGTTTAAAAGAATGTTTTAAATCCAAGGCATTTCTTTGTCGATTACCTTTAAGTAATCCTAATTGAATATGAAACGCAAGAACAGATGGTTAACAGAATAAAACACCATTCTGCTAATTAAACTATAGTTGACATCTATTAGCATGATAAATCACTGTTTTGCTATAATTCACCGAGTAGATTATGTCCACATCTATTAAGCAGAAATTAAACCCAGTTCTGCTATTATGGTGACTTGGACATTTACTTATATATTGATTGATTGTTATTAGCTAATTCCCTTTACATATCTGCATGTTATGTAAATACCCATGTTATAACTGGAAAGTTAAACTGAACTAAATAAGAATCATTGTGGATACTAATCCTCTTTTTGATTTTGTGAAATCGATCATTTTAAATATATTTTAATAATGGCTTAAAGTAAAGTTATTACTTATTTATAATGCTTAAAGTTTATTACTATTTTAAATATGATATTTAAAGGATAATTAAGCAATTATTTTATTAAAGGTTTTTTGAAGTAATTTAATAATTTTTAAATGGTTGTTCAAAGTCATTATTTTGATAATGTAGTACAGATAAATTTAATGAAGGATGTGTAAATAATAACTTGTTTGTTAAAAGTGTTCTAAATAATTAATTATTATCAAAAGGACTTTATTGATTAAAGTTTATTAAAGAAGTTTTGTTTCAAATAAGGAAAGTTTATAAAAGGTGTTTTATAAATTGAAAAGAGATCTTGAAATTTGGGAAGATTTTTATAAATAATTTTGGATATTTATAAAAGAGTTTTATAAATAATTTTGGATAATTATAAAAGAGTTTTATAAATGGTTTTGGGTATTTATAAAATAGTTTTATTAATAAACTTGGAGATTTATAAAGTGTTTTATAAATGAATTTGGCATTTAAGTAAAGGAGGTTTCATAAATGAAAGAGATTTATTAAGAGGATTAATTAAAGAACTTATAAAAGAATTAGAGATTGAATTTCCTTTAACCGACCTTCTTAATTCTAGAGGTATGGACATTCGTTCCACATTTAACACCGAAGGAATAGTGTTTGAGGTTATCTTTATCTCCAATTTAAATAAGCTTTATTTTGATCTTTTTAATATGATTTTAAAATAAGAAATCTTTCAAAATGTTTTGTGAATATACTTATGCTAGTGAGATAAGTATATGAATATTTTGATAAATATTTTGGTAAGAGATTTAAATAAATGAAAGATTTATTTTTAGGCTTAGTGTTTGCTATGGGTAATTAAGTCTCTGGATTGTTATTTGTTTGTTCATTTGATTGTTAAATAACCGACTACCAAATCTTGGCCAGTTTTGACTCAGGAAGTATGTTGTGTATATTCGAGTCCCCGGTAAGGACTCGAATATTTTTTGCATGCTTCTGAAAGATTCAGGAATGAGTCAACCAGAAATTTTTAGTTGTTGATACAGAGAGACTGGGATCGTATGTGTTATCCGAAAACCATTTCGAACCAACATATGCGTTCAAATGGAAGAAATCTCGATGATGATTGAAGACGGAGCTCTTTGAAGTGCAAGGCCTACTTGCTACTAATCATAAGGGTGATTCCAAAATGGATGTAGTAGTGGTAGTGCCTTCGGTTTCGTTCATTCCTAGAACGAACTTGTATGGATGAGTGTTGGCATTGCATTTCTACCTGGAGTGCAGTGTTAGCATTCCAAGATGGAATTGCTATGAGGAAATGGTAAGAGCGTAGCCTCTCAAGCCTCACACCTGGATAATGGCTAAAATAGGGTATGCCGCAAGGCTATGTGGGTCGCTTCCATTATGGAATGATCATCGCCTTATCTAGAGTCGATATCTATATGCATGCTTCGAGGCCCATTTTTGATTGTTGATCACAACCTAGGGGTGATCATATTCGGTACTATCCAGTCAGGCGTAGGTCGGTCTTGTCATGCAGATTGCAAAGGTAACTGCTGCCCATGGTACATTTTATCTAGAGGTGTATTGTACGGAAGATGGTCCCTTACCTTGCCATTTATTGGAATCCATTTTCCATTTACGTTCCTTAGCGATTTTCAATTTTATACCTATTATTGTTGTCATGTACATACATCACAGCTACTTGACTATTGATACTTTTAAATCCATAGATATTATTATAATATCACTGGATTTTATAATAAAAATGGTTTGGTTATCGTAAGGTAAAAAATCGTTTGTGTTTATGTACGGCGTGGTCTTACTAGGTATCTTTTAATTTGAAAAGGTTTTCAAATATAGAAATCAATATGATTTAATTTAGCTTTCTCACACTGGTTTACCAGATTGATTCGGGAATTATTTTGTTATAATGCATGGATCAGCCCGAGCATATTTTCCCAGATTTAGTTGGATGCTATGAAGCCTCAAGAGGCAAGCTAGATTCTTCAGTACGTATTCACGTACCTTATATTCTTCCGCTGTCTTTGTTCTGTTGTCTATTTATAATTATCGGCAATTGTAAGGACGGGCTGTTATAACTGTCTAAGTAGATAATAAGTTGGTGTACTCTGATTGGTGTATATGTATAAAATCAGTTTTTCTTTGTAAAGATCATTGCTATATTATATGTTATACTCGTTATGTC
This sequence comes from Allium fistulosum, assembly GCA_030737815.1. NCBI lineage: Eukaryota > Viridiplantae > Streptophyta > Magnoliopsida > Asparagales > Amaryllidaceae > Allium > Allium fistulosum. The sequence continues at coordinate 1,165,013,316 of CM060904.1, forward strand.
TGTGACATTATGTTCTGTCTTTCTTTGTTTAACCCCAAATGACCTATCTTTCGGACACTTAGATGATTAGCACACGAATACTGAGGATGTATTAAGTGTCGGATTTAGGTGTAAGAAAGGTAGATCGTTACATGGAGTGTCCACATTGAAGTTCCATGGTATTCTCAAGTCGAGGGAACTATGTAACATTGTCACTTCGAGATTCTCTGTTTGACCATGGTTAAATTAACCAACAGAAAACTGTCAAGTGGTTCATTCATAGTTATCCAATAAATATTTGCACGTAACCCCTTATGCCCCCAGCAGCCATGAGTAATACACTGCTCCACTTTTAGAAAGCGTTACATACTCTAATCTTAATGGATGAATTGATATTCTTTCTCAAAACATCTTGACTAGGAATATTTAAAACAATATGTTATTTTAATCTAATAAATTTCTCATGATTACAACACATTATAATTACTGTTACATGACATATCATTTAAGGATCTTTTATTTAATATACTTTAAATTAATTACTTAATTAATTATATCAAATATAACAAAGTTCATAGAAATCAAACACATTTATTATAAACAAGATTTATTATCAAGTTAGATATATGTAATAAATTTCATAATTGCCCTTCGAGCGTACCTCTAACTCTATCATAAAATAGGTAGTCGGGTCAGGACTGATCAACCAATCCCAAAGCCAGTGGTATATCGATGGTTGTTTGGACATGCCTTCCTAGGCACAGCATGAAAAGATATGAAGTTCCATTGGTTGTTCAGCTTCCCTATAATTTTTTAGGGGAATTCTAATTTTCCATGTTTTCATTTACCCTTAGATATGTGTGTACCATTTCTAATCAATCAATCAATTCTCTATGACCAAAGTTATTCTACTTTGCTCTATTTAACTTCCATATTCAAACTGAAACAAAATGATCATTGTTTCTTTGCACCAATTCACCAATATTGATTCTTTAAACATCCCAAACCTCTATACACATATTTGTACACAATTTGTGAGGGTTGTAAAATTTTAGATTTTGAAGTGTCATTATGTAAGTGCTTCTGCAGAAGCAAAGTGTCTATGCACTGTTATTAGGAAGTCTATGGTGTCTACAATTGAGAAGTCGAATGGTGTTAAAGGTGAATCGTCTTTGGATCAATAAGTCGATTGGTTTATCGAAGAAGATTGGTGTTGTATGCCTACTAACCTGTGCAAAGTGAGGGGTCTTTGATAGTTAATCCATAAAAGAATGTGAGACTAGATGTAGGAGGTGGAGTCCAAATTAGGCAAATCGACTATGTTGATTACTTTTTTGGTGCTTATATATACTTGATGTTGTTGTGTTATACTATATCTTCTAGACTATATATAATCCAACCAAACTTACATTTGGTATCGGAGTTTTATAGCACTATGGTTTTTCACTTATGATGTAAAGGATTTACTTGCATGTAACCTGAAGATACTAATAAGGAAACAACAAGTTTCATTCTATAGCGTTGACTCATTATGTATCATAATACCTAGGTACTGTTGGCTAATATTTCTTATACTAAGCTTTTGTCTAACTTGAAACTTTTATTTTCTCTTTAAGCTTTCGAGTACTCATTTGAATAGTGTAAGGGTAGAAGGTGTCAGTTTTAGATATTTCGTCAAATAGCTCATGAAGATGAATGCAAGAGATAGAACATTTAGCTATACAATTTAATTATTTAAGAATAATTGTGCAACTTTAGTTGCATTTGATGTGATATAGCTACGATCATTCATGGTGGAATCTTCATACACCAATCGTGTATATTATATTGTATTTACTATTTCTCTCTAGGGTGGAACGAGGGGAAGTTTAATTTGAAATGAAATAAGTTTAACTATTATGGCTCACTATTATTTATGCGAAAAAAATGGATCTCATGCGGAAAAAGTGACTACATCACTATGCATCCATTTTTGAATCTCAAAATAAGGGATGTTAAAATATGTGATACAATATATCTAAGTCGATGAGTATTTAATCATGATCATAATGGTGAAGATAGTTCTTTGTTTTGAACTATGCATTGAAAGGTATGGTTGAATGAAGAAGTGCACAAATGGGGATGAATTGAAGTTGAATGGTGCTTTAGCAACAATCTCAGTCGACTAGGATGTAGGTGAATTCGACTGCGATAAACTACTGAAGTCCGATAACTTTTGAGTAGAGGCTGAACTTTAGCAGTTCATTTCTGGGAATTCTCCCAGATTGGTATATAGGGTCCAAAAAGTCAATTGCGGTTGATAAATGATAAAAAATTTGGATTGATTTTGAAATCAATTTGTAGCGCAACTTGGTATTTTGTTCTCCAACATTGCATCTTAAATCTTGGATCTTCCAATGGTTAAATTGAAAGATCGAGACTTACTTAAGGCTCTATAAATACATCTTATCTTCTAGGGTTTGGAGTATCTCTATTATTTTCTTCTTTATATTTTTTTAGCCTTAATTTAGAAGAAAATTATCAATATTTGGTAATCTTCTTTAGTAATAAAGTGCACCTCTAAGCGGACGTACATTAGCACGTGGATAATGGAACCGCTATATGTCATTTGTATCATTTATTTCCTTGTTGTTCTTCGTATATTGTATATGATTGTTTGATTATGATATTGGTGAATTAGGTTTGTGTAGAATTGAAAACTATATTGTGTGTTTGTTTCATCACATCTATAGTCAATCCGGCCATTTAAAATTTCACATAGGCTATGATTGATTTTGAGTAATTTCCCGATGGTTTAAACTTTAAGTGAGAAAACATGTGTTCATTTTTGGTCGGCTATTAATTTATGGTATAATATTAATAACCAATTTTAACCTTACGTTTACCTGCCTCTTATGAAAAAACTAGCGGGTATGCTCATCATCAACACTTCTTTCAAAATTTGAATATAATTGTCACGGGAATGCTCATTGTTAACACTTCTTTCAAAAGGTTGAATATAATTATCATTTTTACCATACTTATGAATTAGTCTACACCAATAAACTAAAGAATATTTTTCCTTTCTTCCACTTCCCAGCATTTATTCCAAATGATAAACGAACGACCACGATAACAACTAGAGAAAATATATTTGCTGCTCGAAAAACTATGAATCACGTTTATGATCGTTGATAACAGTGATATAGAGTTTGAATATGTTTTAAAAATTCATGGGCTTTGTAACACCTTGAAAAAATATAAATAAATTATATTCAAACATAGAGATTATTTAAATATTTGAATTGTGAAATTAATTAAATGGATTTAATAGTCATATTTAACTCCTTTTAATTAGCAAATAATAATGAATGAGTGGGGTTCCTCACTTTTTTTTCTTCGCTTGCTACTTGTGTTTTTAGCCGTACCAGTAGAGATGCTCTTATCGTTAACCTATAATATAATTTATATGGGAATAGGGGTGTAAATCGGGCGGACCAGACCGGACAGAGGTGTGTTCAGTTTATGTCCTAAATAAAATTGGACCGGACGAGATTTATGTTCATACAAATTTTGTTGTCCTAGCTTGTGTCCTAAATGAAATCGGACGGACTCGTACATACATTTTTTGGACACGGACTCGAACGGACACGGACGGACATTGCTATTTACATCAAATTTTATATTGTTTAACAGAATTTTCATCAGATATACTGAATCATAAGAAATTCATACGAATTCGAACGAAATCGGACCGGACAATATTTTTGCTCGTATAAATTTTGTTGTTCTAGCTTGTGTCCTAAATGAAAATCGAACGTACTCGAACAGATGTATTTCGGTTACGGACATGAACGTAGACCTGTCAAAATATGACCCAACCCATTTACCATATTTATAAATGGGTTTGGTTAATCCATTTATGAATTTTATTAATGAGTTATGGGTTGGGTTGACTCATTTTTAAAAGGGTTATAAATGAGTAACCCATTTACCCATTTAAAATTACATTTCCATATTTGAACTCTGCCTAGTGCAGAAGCCGCTATTTTTTTGTTTAGACTGCAATAACTTCTTCATATCAACTCGAAATCGGACGAGACTTCGATCGATTAACTCCCACCTAAATTACGGACAATATGGAACACTCGGATACTTCATATCGTTGACGCGCACTGTAGTTCTCCATGGAGACTGACAGTTGTACTTAAAAAATAATAGGCTACCACATCCCCATATTTGAACTCCGCCTAGTGCAGAAGCCACTATTTTTTTGTCCGGACTGCAATAACTTCTTCATACTAACTCAGAATCAGGCGAGACTTCGACCGATTGACTCCAACTAAAATTACGGACAGTATGGAACACTCGGATACTTCATATCGTTAACGCACACTGTAGTTCTCCATGGAGACTGACAGTTGTACTTAGAAAAATAACAGGCTACCACATCCCCATATTCGAACTCCGCCTAGTGCAGAAGCCGCTGTTTTTTTTGTTCAGACTGCAATAACTTCTTCATACTAAATCAGAATCGGACGAGACTTCGACCGATTAATTCCCACCTAAATTACGGACAATATGGAACACTCTGATACTTCATATCGTTGACGCACACTGTAGTTCTCCATGGAGACTGACAGTTGTACTTAGAAAATAACAGGCTACCGCATCCCCATATTGGAACTCTGCCTAGTGCAGAAGCCGCTATTTTTTTGTTCAGACCGTAATAACTTCTTCGTACTAACTCGGAATTGGACGAGACTTCGACTGATTAACTCCCACCTAAATTACGGACAATATGGAATACTCGGATACTTCATATCGTTGACGCACATTGTAGTTCTCCATGGAGATTGACAGTTGTACTTAGAAAATAACAGGCTGCCACATTTCCATATTTGAAGTCCGCCCAGTGTAGAAGCCGCTATTTTTTTTGTTCAGACTGCAATAACTTCTTCATACTAACTTGGAATCGGGTGAGACTTCGACCGATTAACTCTCACCTAAATTACGAACAACATACAACACTCGGATACTTCATATCGTTGACGTACACTGTAATTCTCCATAGAGACTGACGGTTGTACTTAGAAAATAACCGGCTACCGCACCCCATGTTTGAATTTTGATGAAAATTAGAATTAAAATTTTAAATTTTTAAATTTTGATTTTTATCGAAATTCAAAACGTAAAAATTGAAATTAGAATTAGTTTATATTTATTTGTTTTTTATTAGTGAAATCAAATTTATATCTTTATATAGGTTAAATGGATAACTCGCTTATTAAATGAGTTGGGTCATAAATGGATCAAAAAGAATGAGTCATAAATGGGTTGGGTCAAACTCGACTCAACCCATTTTGACCCAACTCAACTCGTTTGACAAGTCTACATGAACGGACAATTTCAGGGTTGAAGACCTTATTTCTGAAAGACGAAGACGAAGATTTGTATTTTTATTATTTATTTATTCCGCTGCATCATGTTGTTCCGCTGCATTCGTTTAGTTATTCATGTTTATGTAACTATGATGTTTGTGTTGTAAAGAATAATCAAATGTATTTATAAAACAGCTTCGTGAACTATTATTTAATTATTACATTTTGTTATTCCGTTGCAAGATTCTGTATTTGTTTTATTTCTTTCTCTTTTCTTATTCACCCCATATCAATATCAATCTGCCCTTTTGAATGGTTTAAGTTGAAATATATACTAGACACTCGTATAGGATTAACAACCACATGGGAAGACTGAAGTCGTCATTGACATTTTAACCATGAGCACAAACGAAATGTTCAAAAACAAAATGAATATAAAACAAATTCAAACCAGCACAAATTCAATTCAAAGATAAACAATAGCACTCTCAACCACTGTTTACAACAGCGCAATTTTTTCTAATCTCGCCAACACTTCCAGTCTTCACTTCAACCCTACCCATTTTCTCCATGGCTGCAACAAACCCTTGTAAGAATTTGTCCTCTGAACTGCTAACAAGTGTTTCAACCAAAGACTTCGTAACAGAATTCTGTGTTAGAGCCGAATCAGACTGAAACAAACCTCTTCTTTTTAGTACATTTTTATAGTAGCCAAGGTCAAATGTTCTGAAACTTCCTGGATCCATTTCCGCTATGGAAGTGTTGTCATTTGCAGATCTGCACTTGTTCTTTTTTAAATTTGCAGCGTAAAGACTGTCCAGTGATGGATCTTCATCTCCCTTTCCAGTGAAATTGTACAGTCTATTGTTGAAGGACAAGCAATGCGAAATTCCAATTGTGTGCGCTCCAGATAGAAAAACTAAGTCGCTTATGTTAAGCCCCTTGTTTGCAAAGGACGTCTGAAGTGAACTGAAGTTGAACGTAGGAGCTGGAATCTGAGAATTTGCCTCTGATCGGTTAGAGATTAAGCCGTCTCTACGTCCAGTTGGCACATTCCAAAATGGTCCTCCCTGTTATAACAAATATATATACGCTTTAACAAATAAAATCATACTGGATATAGATATACGCTTTAGAAAACATTTATATATTTGCTCACAATGACTCCAACTGCGTCTCTGGCAGTTAATGCAATGATATCAGCACAAGAAACGGCACCAGGACATTCTGCTTCTACCAAAGATTTAACTCTATCGATAAAATCGAATCCTCGGAGAGTTTGATTTGGAACACCAGCCTTCTCTGCTTGGTTCTTGCTTGTTGAATTTATTAGCACTGATGCATCACACCCCTGACAAGATAATTGAAGAGTGTTAAAAAAAGAAGATAGGGAAGAAAATAAAAAGTAAGCTAAGAAAGGAGTTAGTTAATTGGTTACCCTGACAAAGCAGTCATGAAAATGCATCCTAAGCAACGGAGAAGCCAAGGATGGTGCATTTGAAATGTGATCTTTGACAAAGTCTGATATGATCTTTTCAGCTTTTGGACAGCTCTTGTTATAGAAGCCGAGCTCTAAGTTTTGAGAATTAGCATAAGTGAATAAGCTAAGTATGACATTGATGGGTATGATATAACTCATTGGTCTCATTTTGTCACTCTACTAATTTGACTCTTTAGGTGTATCGGTGCTTCTTATAGATGAATTTTTGTTATTTTATTTTGAGATATATGAACCGACACCAATTAGTCTTTCCTTTTCTTTTTCTTTAATTATACTGTTGTGTGCTTTGGCCAGTACTTAAACCTAATAGAACCCCTCTTAATTAGATTTTTAAGTACAGTATCAGCAAGTTTCTCTAGCAAATTATGGAAAGGATAATAGATTAAAGGTTTTATAATTGTCGTTATCAAAGACTTTTGATTCAACTTTATTCACTTCATATGACCGTTTCTACCTGACTCGCGGTATTAGAAGAAAATATCTTAAGACCTCAAACTTTTGAAGATAGATCACAAGATAAAAAACATCGCAATTACTCCTTGAAACAAGGTACATCGTTGAGCGTCATTTCGATACTTTATGGTACACATCAGAAAAAATCCTTGACAAAAGGGTGAAATTTTATTTTCATTGAACAATAATTTATTAGGTTTGGTAAACCCGATTTTATGCATTCTGTGACTATAGACAATGGTTGTTGGGATCCTTTTTCCAGTCTACGTGTTTTAGGTAGAACATGGGGGCATTATGTTCTGTTAAGCTGCTTTATAAAAAGAACCAAAATCCTCCTTTTGCGAAGGTGCCAAAATACTACGAATAAAATAAGATTTATGGTCTAATACAGTGACATGATTGATGGGACAAATAAATAAATAAAGCCACAAGTCCTAGAGTAACATGCTGTCAAGTGGTTGCCGATATAATCATATTTGATATGGGTAAAAGAAGCCTGACTGCTTGAGAATAAACTTTTGCCACCTTGCATAATGAGAAAACTTTTGATGCCATGATTAAAGCATGAACATCAGCATCAATATCATACAAAGATTATCACATATCCAAAACCGACCCTAACTTTTAAACATAACCCAATAATATTTGTCATATTTATGAAGTATAAAATAAACTTGCTGAATATGGTTCGGTTTTTCTACTCAGGATCACAATGATTACATTAGAATTTGTACATGAGGCAAAGATATGATTGTATTCTGCACCTGTTACCAAGGTAACACAAGTTTAATGGATAATAATGAAAAAAGAACCCCAGTTCTATTACAGCAGAGTTTAATGGATAGTAATGATTGCATTAGAATTTGCACGAATCCCATTCATTTTAACATTCCTTGTTCGCCTCTAGTTGCAATGAAAATTTTATGTACCTGATTTGCACCAAAATTACATCAAATTTTATTATACACGAAAAAGATAAATCAACTACGCTTTCCATTTCCAATACAAGCAACAGCATTCAATGGTTTGGAATGACGTCCGAAAATGAGAAATTGTGAAACGGGGGACCTGAAAACATACAGTAGGAACTAAATCAGAAACAGCAAAAAGAAAAATGAAAATAAATATCAGCACTTGAACACCGCTTATAAAAAAATAGCAGAGCTATGGTTATATAATAAAAAACAACCCTAATTGCTACAAGATATTTCTTTACTTTAATAGGTGGAAATTGACAAATTTTCATAATAATTATTTACCTTCCAGTTCATTAAGCAAGTAAAAAGGAACATGGGTGGCGATTTTGGATCCTCCCTCGCTCCAATTAACTACACCAGGGTTCTGAACATTTTTATTTGATGTCCCCAAAACCGACAAACAAATTGCAGGCTCGTTCATTAACCCCAAATAATCGCAGGCACGTCTCCATACTCTGGGATCCGACTTACGAGATCTTGCTACCTGTCCAAATATTTCAAAACCTCAGCTAACTCAGGAACATTTCAAAATAGCTATAAAATCATTTTAATTAATTTTGTAGTTAAAACAATGTACATAAATTAGATTGAATCTCTATAATTGCTCAAAACTTGTAGTACTTCCAGGATGACGACAACTTGCTTGATTTTGAGGAAAATATTTATTTGACTTGGGATAAGTAGATAAAAACATATTAGTTATATAAAGAAATAGTGCATGATGGATGCATAGAAAACCTTAGCCAAAGATACTTGAGCTCTTGGAAGTAACTCGGTATGGCAAGTTGCAAGTTTGGCAATAGCAGTTACCACGAAGCACAATAGACGAACTTGGGAAGACTTTCTGGATGCCTTGCTTTTGGAACCAAGAGTTGATTCCTGACTCAGTCCCAAACGGCTTTAAGAGTACAGCAAATTGTCAATATACCAGTCTTGGTTATATTGCACAATATCATTATACAGTTTAATTGCTTGGCAATATATTTATTCAGCAAAGTGCATTTTTCATATACCTAGATGAAAGATTTTCGTATAGAAGTAACTCTAGACTCTCGAAGAGCTCGCGTGCTACATCTTTGTGAGATGTTCCTCCAGCACCATGCTCACCAATAGCCCAACACAGGTTTAATGCCAGTTCTGTCTGCATATGACTACAAAATCTCAGGCTTTACTGTGATTCATAGTTAACGGCAGTTAATGGTTGTTAAAGACATTAGACATACATATGAAGTACAATCATTATGAAGTGATCTCTTGTTTTGTAAATCCCAGAGGTTTAAAGGGTGGATTTGCCAAAACAATGCTTCATTCAGGTTTGACCTAAATATGAACCCTTAAAAATAGAACCCAACTAACTGTATACAATTAAGTCTTATCAACCTTAATGCACCTCAAAAGCATAAGCAAAGCTGTCCATGGACTCCAGACTTGGACTCGATTACTCACCAATCAACTTAGTTTTGAGGTTTTATATTTATCCCACCAAACTCAAAGGTATCACAACTCAAGATAAATATCTTCATCAAAATGTATTTGGTTTTGTTGAATATATTTTTCAAATAAAACGCAAAGACGCATACTATCTGTTGTTAGCAAATACAAGACCATAATATTTTGTGACGGAACATTTTTTATTTGTATTCTTTTGGCCCTGGGCGGGAGATGATACTAAGATCATGATATTTGGTGCTCAATAGTTGGATAAGAGCGTGAAGACATAGATACAAAAATAAGAAAGTAACTTGTGGGCATCGTAGTACGACAGCATATGATATCATCAATTCATTACAAATTAAGCTATTATATATTTGAGCAAGCCATTAATGTGTGTGAGACAAGATATTTAATGAAAGATTTGCTCTTGCCTTTGCAGGACTGTCATACGCTTCTCCAATACGGTCAACAATAGGTTTCTGCAAGAAATCATCAATCATCGTAAGTTCTAAATTGCTGCCTTTCTTATTTTTGTAAAACAGATTACGAGTTTGTTGTCTACATTGAATTATGAATATTCAGAGTAACAACATGTCTAATTACAGCAGTTTAGACAATGAAATGTAGAAGCCTACATATTGGCATAGGCAGTAAAACAGTCAACCTTTTTGCAGACATTCTTATTGCTAACTAAAGAGCTAGGTTATCTTCATAACAAGTGCTCTGAGAAATGAATCATAATTTATAAGTATATGATACAAAGCTAAAAACATATATATTACAATAAGGATAATGTTAGTTTATTTAATACATGTCCGAGTACTACCTTTAAAAGAGCAATGAAGTGAGGATATTGCTGAAACACAGCTAGCATAAAATCTAGAAGCCTTCTCTGGACCTAACAGCAGTTAATTATCATGATTATGATTTGGTTAAGAGTTAAGACCACAAAAATAAATATGAAAATTTAGTCGTCCATGCATAATCAAACACTTGCCTCAAAAGAGAAAGTCTTGTCAGGAAATATTGTAGCATTTCTAGTCATAAGCATTGGAATCAATGCACATAACAAAGCTGCAATTGACTGACATTAGAATGTAAGCATACTTACTATAATAGTCTTGCTAAAAAGATCCACCATAATGCAATTATTTTGCCTCTCGGTTCATTTATCGGCACATTTACCATAATATTCTCTCCCACTTTACTAAAATTGATATTGGAGTTTGTGGAAGGTAAATTATACCAATAAACATTTAGAGTGAGTGTATATCATAATAACTTGAAAGTTACATGATTCAGATTGACAGTAGACGTACAATCATTGACATCCCTTAATGCTACTGAAAAGTACACGGACAGCAACCTAGGTGTCATATTGAATGCTTGCTTCAGTCTATCTGATTGAGGAGCATTAATGATAGCAGATTGTAAGTTTGCAGCCATTTCAGGAGAAGTCCAATGTCGCTCCTGAACGTCGTGAATGGCAGTTTAGTAATAAAAAAATATTGAAAGCAAATCTGAATGTATATGAATCCCTTTTTACTATCTAAACATTTCTTCCCACAAGCATGTGGCATAATGTCGAAGTTGACTTACGTGTAGCAAGCAGTATGGAGAAGGCTCGCAATTGAGCTGACAAGGAATACCATGTCATGGCATGCAAATCAGAAACAAATGACTGAATGACAAACTTATAACCGGGATCGAGTAATTTATCTCTCTATAAACAATGCCAAAGTTTTTAGATGTGCTTTTTCCTAACCAAAATTTGTATGTTAGATTACAATTAAATGAAGATGACTTGAGTAATCAAATATTTCATTGCAAAAATATCTTTATTCACCTTGAAGATGGCATTTAATGGTTGTTCAAACTATGAAATTAAATTTCAAGATAAAATATTTCAATGTAGTAAAGCTGAAATGTAATATGTTTTCATAGCTACCAATATATTTCCACCGACATCTACTTTGCAACTGTAAAATTAAAATAAAATTACGAGCTCGCATATAATGCACGTGCAAATATGCATACGGAAGGGGCACTGTATTTTCGAGCTTTTTGACTTTTTGAACAACCATTATAAACCAATTGGGCACTCAAAATGGTAATTTCACAAACCTGTTTGTGTCTTCCATTCATTAATTCCAAAAATATCATTTTCTTACTAACAAAAATGAGAAAGGAGTCGCTCTAAAAACACCAGGTGATGGTGTTTTAACTAAACAAATTAAAATTTTGAAAATGTAACCTCTTCAAAGTAAAGTCGGAATGAAGGTTTGTTCTCACCATTAAAACATACAATCATGACATTTAAAATTAACTCATGCGACATCTGAAAAAAATAAAGTTACGAATCGCATGCACTGCCATGTACAGGAAAAGTAATGCCTTTAGAAGCAAATAAAATGAAGATCGACAGCAAAGTAACATTAACAAGGTCCAAGAACTGGAATAAAACTACTCTTGGGAATTTTAGTCTATATACCATTGTAATCAGGCAATACCAGATTGCTAGGTGTATCTAGTTCAAAAATTCTGTATAATCAAGAAACATGTTCATTTTTGGAACCAGGGCACAACTGGCTTGTAAGGTGGTGGTGGTTGTTGTTGTTGTTGTTGTGGTGGTGGTGGTGGTGGTGGTGGTGTAGTTGTCGTTATTATTGATAATCATGAGCTATCAATTTTCCCATGCCCACAAAAGTTTTACCTTTAAACCACTTTATGAGTGCGATAAATGCTAGATATCATGTTGAAGGGAAATCGGTGCCCAAAAACATGATATATATTTTATGAGCCGACTACATTTAAACCACTGAGTGACCATTGGATCGATCGACCACAACTTCTATTAGGTAGATTTTACGCTACATTTACAACTCCATTGTTCCGGTGAAATGCTACCATAAAGTTAACAACCACTAATAATATTAATTAGACAACAAACAAGGAGAAACTTAACCAACCACCGAACAGAGTCAGTTTATATGGACAAAAATATCCTGAAGCTAATGCATTTCTTACTACAATAGCCAATACTATATATATATATATATATATATATATATATATATATATATATATTCTCTATACTTCAGCAGTTTTCAGGTAACTACCCTGAACTTCAAGTTATTCTCAATTTAGCATGTACAATTGTTAGGAAAATGGAACAAGTATGTGCAAGCAAATTCTTTGTAACATGACCCTGGGTATCTCTGGGTGAACTGAAATTGAGGCGTAACTGCAATAACATTTTTTTTAAAAACTGAATCCATATAGGTCTTTTAAGTTTTAACTATTTCACATCCTTTACTGTTATGCAACAGGGCATGGATTTATTCCCATTTAATCCGTATATACCTTTGGATATTTCAGTTGAGACATGTACTTTCAAGTAACTTTATTACCATAATGCTATATTATGAATTAAAATATGATGTTAATTGATCAACATACAGCAAGACCATCATTTTCATCCTTCAAAATTTCAAGAAACATTGGATCGGCAACATCTATAGCGCTAGTATCATCAGATCCAGAATTCCCCCCTCTATCCTCAATCGCTGATCCAGTAAATTCTTCATCCATCAATGCTAGTAGCATCTAAGGGGAGAAATATCATAAGAAGAGAAAATACAAAATAATACAGTTAGAACATAAAACAAGTGCTACAAGCAACAGATGATTCTAGAATAACCTCAGGAGCTGCACTCTTCTGAATAGAAGCTATACTGCTACCAATGAGAGTCCCTGAGCTTTTTTCCACTTTTTCTAACGCCACTACCAATACTGATGCATTAAAAATAAAATTATAAACAGACCAGGTCAGAGAATTATGGAATAAAATGTTTTTGTTGAAATGAGAATGTTATAAAATTAGGAATTTGGATCGTCATGTGCAATAAATATGAACATAAGCACAAAAGTTTCATGTGTTACTAACATCGTCAGAATTGCAATTCACATACAAACACATGTGTTCGTGTAATTGAGCTATAAAAATTGAACTCATTTGGATATTTCTAATATTACTAAACTGATACTTCAAATCAGCAGTTAAAATATATGTTTAAACGGTTCATGTTGAATTATAGTTTTGAAGATGTTAGAAATTTTGAAATGCCCTCAACTGTGGTAGAAATGATATTCATAATATAGACCAAACATCGTTGAAACTTCGTAGCATATTGAATAGCATAACTCAAAACATGATAGAGGTGCAAAAGGAGTGCTAAAGGAGAGGGATGTCACTAAACTTCCTCATATGTGTGTGCGTGTGTGCGTGTGTAAGTGTGTGCGCGCACGCTTGAAATTCGTGAATATTCACAGAAGTTGGTTTACCACAAAGCCTTAAACAGAGAAATTCAAATTTAGATTTCAGAAAGATGGAACTCATATACTTTGATCTTTACATTATTAATGTTGCATTCTTGAGTAAAAAGTTAGTTTTTCAAGAAAGTTATAAGTGCTAGTTATGAAGAGACTAATCTACTCCAATTTAAAATTGTATACATCAACAAATCAATTGGGTTCTAACTAACAAGTGTACTAATATTAATGCTTAGCAGTTTATTTACATTTTCCCCATCATAAATCATGATTTAACCAAGGTTTGAAGTTTCGACTGAAACATCGAAATTCCGGTCGCTCCTTTTTGGTTTCAGTAGAAGCCGAAAAGAAACCAAGCCGAAATTCCGATTTAAGAAAATAGAAAACTATTAAACTTCAATTTTACAGATGAAACTTAAAAACATAATTAATTTGAGTTTCAAATATACGAATATTCGAAATTTGAAATTTAAACGTAGAAAACAAAGAAAATCACAAAATATATGCGTGCTGAAAACAAAAAAAAAGTTAAGAATAAAGTAATTAGTAAATATATTTTTTAATGGTATAAATATTTATGATTAACCAATATTTTTTATTTATACCTTATTTTTCAATTAAATTTGGATTATACATTTTGTTTCAATAAATTAAACAAATATATGAGTAGTATTACGAAATCGTAACTGAAACCGAAATTTACGAATTAAACCAAAATTCTTAAAAGTACAAAAGACTGAAAGCGAGATCTCAAACCTTGGATTTAACCTTATACAAACTAGTTTTCAACTAATAATAGATAGCAATCCTTCTCAAAACATGCAAAAATAATTGTAAACTGTAGCATTTACATTTACATCTATGTCTTTTAGCATTGTAAACAAGAAACTAAATTAAAAGTACGAAAAATGAAGATGTTAAGGGGATCATTGGAATTAATAGAAAAGATAAAGTTCTAAATATAAGATTGAGGAAGTCACTATAAGAGACATCTGTAAATGAGAAAAGTATATAAAAAATAGATTGTGATGGTAAGGATGGACATATACAAAGAAGATAGAACGATGAACACGTAAAAAGAGAAGCAATATTTACATAGAAGAAAAAGTACAAAGAGATGGACCTAAATTAACAAGGGATGAAAGTATTGAAAACCATCTAGAAAAAAATCAAAAACCAAAGATATGACTCAGATATAAACTTGTGTAAAAATAAGAACTCAAGTGATCAACCTTAATCAAATAGGAAAAATGCAAAAGGAAGATGATGAATGAGCATATAATATAGTTTATAAAATTCTTATTTATTTATTTTCTCAATGATGATAAACTTGTCATCCTTCTTTGTCAAATTATTTCTCACTCAACCAAGGAGTTGTAGTACAAAACAATTTGTAAAATGATGGATTTTTGCTAAAATCGCCCTAGCAAAATGAAAGGAAAAGGTTTTAGTGCAGATGCAGATAGTGGCAGATAGTTACTAATTATGTGCTAGTGAAATGTCGTAATACAAGCTACAACATCAGATAAAAAGAGAATTTACTATTTGGTGCTAAACGGATACTTATACTCAAACTCACTTGGCAGGTCCACAAGGGATGGAAAAAGTGGAAGAAATGATCCACTAGTTATCAATGCTGGCAGTATTTTCGAGAATATTTCCTCCAGTCTGTGAATAACAAATCAAAATGATATTTGGAATCTATTATATAGCTACAAAGAAAATGAATGTTAAACGGACTATCATTTTGAGCAAGAGAAGTATCAATATTTCAATGGACCAAGGGAAAACCAAAAGCTTGACAAGGGATATCGGGTTCTTCAACACAAACTTGATGGTCATATCAAAATGTGCACAAAACTCGCCGCCACACCCCTAAAGTTGAGTTCACTTGATTTATTACTAAGCAATAGCATAAGTTCTAATCCTACTTAGCTATGTAGCAAACAGTGAAAAATAATGATGTAAAATTAACACTTATTATTGTATATTCTACAATAAGCATAACTTCATGTGTATATGTATAAAAATGTTTATCTTTTATCTATATACATACACACACATACATACATACAATTAGATCTGTCAATGTACGAGTTTTGGCCTGAATCGGATCAGAACTCACCACGTTAATACAGATACAGATTTAACATTTACTACCCAGACCCGGAACATGATTATTATTAGGTATGGTTTCATCACTACCCCACCCGATACCCCACCCGATACATAGTAGTTAAGGCGCTAAGACCCAAAAAGGCGCAAGCCTTGGGCTTTTTGAAGGCCTTGGGCCTTTTTGTGTGTCTTTTATACAAGTTTGATCTACTATTTTACTAACTACAAATTAAATTGTAAACCATATTTTATAATTTATTTAACTATTTAAATTTTTTATTTAACTATTTTGTAAACTAAAATTTGAATTTTGCAAAAAGGCGCACTCAAACTGCAAAAAGGCGCACTCAAACTGCAAAAAGGCGCACAACGTGCGTTTGAGCCTTTTTTGAGCTTAGAGGCCCCTAGGCGTGCGCCTTGATAACTATGCATATATATCCATGCATACAATTAGATCTGTCATTCTGCCAATGGTACGAGTTTTGACCTGAACCCGATTTGCACTCACCATGTTAATACTAGTACGGCTTTAACTTTTACTACCCAGACCTGGACCTATTCCGATTATTATTAGCTACAATTCCATCACTAACCAACAAGATTTGTGTCCAACAAGATTATATTTGTCTATTGTACCAAAAAATATGAGTATATATTGTTTACGTACGGTTTTGTTTGTTAACATGTAAATTTTTTTGCATACTTTTGTTTTTGAACTCGGTTTTATCATTATCCAATTTAGTTGTATTTTGATTTTTTGATAACAAGTGACACTTTATTCTAGCAAAACATTCGTTATGATGTTTTAGAGACTCTAACCCATGACCTCTAGAACCTCTGTCTAAAGCACCACACCTCAAACGGCTTGAGCTAAGGTGTCCTTGACAATTTGGTTGTATTTTTTTATACCATTTTTAAAAAATTACGAACTAAAATGATGGTATTAGCATCAATATTTCAGGTTGAGTGTACAATTTTTCACCCATAAGGCCTCAAAAGCTTGATGGGTAGGCTCGGATGATATTTTTGAAATACTCAACGGGCTCAGACAGGACATGGGATATGATTAAAGTAACCAACCTAGGATTCGGATTGTAAGCTACACGGATCGAACCCAACCCATTGAGTGGCATATATACAATATAAATCTTTCTTTATGACAGGTGCCTTCATTTCCGTATACCCCGTTGATTTTTTATATCTAAAAGTTTTGGTTTATGATAATTTTTGGCATGTTTGCATTGTGTAGATAAACTTTGTGAGAAACTAAATCATTTTGAAACATTTTGTCCCCTACTAAATCTCAAGTTTATGAGCCAGTGAGGATATTATTTTAACCATTGACTGAAAATGTCAGCTAGAAATGGTTAAAAAAATTGAACAATCCAAAATTTTGTAGAGAATCTTCATAATAAAAAGTGTGTACATCCAGTAATTTAACTCAATTTAAAACTTTTTGATGTGGAAAAATCGATGGAATAGGTAGGGAAATAAAATCGTAGGGATTTAAAGACTAGCCTAATATAAACAGAGAATCTAATCCTTTTTTATTTAACCCCTCAAAATCCGCACCTCAACTTCCAATGTTCAATATCATGGAAATAGAAAGAAAAAAAAATTGTGATACGATTCATATGCTATCAAGACCAAAGTTTGAGAACTCGATTTCATATCGATTTCGATCTTTCAAATTTTCATAAATCATTGACCATTTTGGTTATTTCGTAAATTTTGTTACACGTTTCGCTTTCAAAATTTTAATACAACTTTATCTTAGTAAAAATACATAAGTAATGCAAAACATTTGTTATTAATAAAATATTATACTGCTTTTTATATTAACTAGTTGTACACTCATTTGTATACATAACAATGTTTAAATGTTTTGTATTTTCTTTAACAAAATCATGTAAATATTTCTTTAAATGTCTGCACTGGTCCACAATTGCAGCACATGAAACAAATAAGAATGTAACAAAATAACCTCTTGACCAAAACAAATAGTCAAACCACTAATTCTCTTTCCTCATTCAATATTTTCTCTTTAGTCACTTCATCTTCCTCTTCTTCCTCGTTACCTTTTGACCAGACATACACTACACAACTTTATGAACAGAATTCGAATTCAAAAGAAAAAATTCAAAGAAAACCATTCAACAAATCTAGGTTATCTTTAACTTCTTCTTTTGTTTGTTAATTTTTCATCTTCTTATTCAATTTTACTATATAGTTACTTGAATATCTTATTCAAAGTCAAACATTTTTCTTCGATTTTCTATAAGAAAAATGTTAACTATCTCATTTTTTGCTGATTTTATACGTCAACTGACTTCTTTCAGTGTTCCATCCAGATTCTAACCGAAACCAAATCGAGATGACTGGAATTTCAAAGTTTTGGCTAAAACCTCAAAACATGACCAAGATCATCTTCATGAATACTTGCATCATTTTTATGCTTCTAACTCATTAAAAACTACATTTGAAATCAACAGCTTAAACGAATATTGTTGATGGCTCGTATTTACCTGTATTTTTTGAGTTATATAAAAGTTTTGAAATAACGTAAATTTTGTATAACAAAATCATATCTACAAAATACTCTTGCGATTTAAACATTATAAATAGGCCTAGGGCCAACCGAAAGGGCAGCACAACAAGCTTATAGGGCAACCCACTGGATCAAGGGCAAAAAATCGATAAACTATACATGTGTGTGTAATACATCTATATAAAAAGAATTTTGAGCTCGATTGTGTAGATAGAATTGTTTGGTTGGGTGGCGGGATATGTCATAATGCACCATGAAAACTAAATTCAATTCTTGTAAGGGCAGCTCCCATTATTATTTGTTGATTTCCTTCTGGCAAAAATAAAATTGGTGGAACAAGATAATTCATGGGTCGACCCTGAGTACGTCGTATTTAAGGAGATTCAAGAGAAATTTGAAGAAAATGAACAAAGAACCCTACCCACACACACACACACATGTGTGTGTGTGTATGCATGCATGCATGTATAGACACATATATCATGTGTATGTATATGTTTATTATATTGTAAGTATTAAAAATATAAACTCGCACCAAATATTCATTAGATAAGAAATTATGCAACTCCAATTTGTATGAGATCGGCTTCCATACGAATACTAATTATGGAGTAACACACAAAAACATATATATATGTGTGTGTGTTTGTGTGTTGGAGGGGGAGGGGGAGGGGGGAGGGGGAGGGGGTGGGGAATATCAACCGCTAAACTATATATTTTAACCCTCAAATTAAAATCTTATTTTAAACAAGTTAGGATTATTCAAATCAACAAAAAAATTATGAAGCTGAGGGCATGTAATAACATATCTATGGACCTCTGTGTAATTTCATACCGTGTAGCTTGAAACATCGTATGAGCGTAAATAAAGTGTAGCGGAGATGTGTGTAGCAAAACCCTTCCCTATGTTTATGTGTATACATGAGGAAAGTTCAATGGCACTCCTCTTGGGAGCACCTCCATCATATTTTGAGCTGCTACAAAATTTTGAAGATACGTAATCTACATTACGAAAATCATCTTTACAAAAAATGAGATCATTTCAAAATTTATAGTTTCCTAAAATATTCATCGTCAAAACTTTTATTTTAAACATTTATTTTGAACATCGACATTATTATGTTATTATAGAAAAGATCTTGAGTATGACTATGGTATTAAAGTATCGACAAAATTTTATAGCAATTGGAATAGTGTGTAGCTCAAAATATGATAATGGATGCTAAAGGCTGTTTAGAAAGAGGAGTATCATTTAACCTTTATATATATCTGTCTATATACATACATACATACATATATATATAGGTGGGATCCATAGCCCCGTTAATTTAGTTCTCACTTTTAACCCCCTAATTCCAACCATTAGTTTTTATCTAAGTTTTTATTGTTTCTCTCTTGTACCACAACATACTATTATTTAAACAAAATCTAATGATTGAAATTAGGGGCTTACGAGTGTAGATTAAGTTGAAGGGGTTATGAATCCTATATACATACATACATATACACAAACAAAACTTCGCTCGTAAATCCTAAAGAATGTATGTCTACGTGTAACATAAACGGAAAAGTCGGTGAGCTTTTGCACCGTAACCATATTTCAAGCTTCGCACCTCACTTCTCAACAACTTAGTGCTCAACCACTTGGTCAACTCTTGAGGACATGCATTGCACACAAACACATATTCATTTACTTCCTTAAAAAGGCACTTAATGCAAAATTCTGTACACTGCAATACTCTTAAATCTATGATGATAATTATATAAATAATAATCAAAGGTAGAACGCACTTTTCACCATTCCATGCAACTAACTTCAACAGCAATGGGAAAAACTGCATTTTGCCATAAGTCAAGAAATAAGTACAAATGAGCAGATCCTTAAACTTAAAAAGTACATATTTTACTAGTTCATTAAAACTAAATAGTGGGTGAATTATGTGATATGATTAGCAGCATCAACAACTAAATACTATGCATTTGCAGAACTGTACAACGAATTTTGATGAAATAACAACTGGAATCAACTTTTGGCAACTTGGTGACACTGTGAGCGCACACATACTTCTTCCCCAAAAACAAACAATTATGAAATTCTAAAACCCAAGTCAACAAAGTAGCAAGGACATCCCCTAAAACTCAAAAATTAAGAACTTCTTTGGTGATGTGATTTTTATGTTTGCTCAGTAATATGCCAACATACCTGTGGCAACAAGGTAGGAAACGAATGACTAAGTTTGCTTTTGTTCAAGTTGATAAAATCAAGGGTCGCTTCTGCAACTACAGGATCTGCAAACTCTCTGGTAGAAACAAAAATCAAAGAAAGTACAAAAATACATAAATAAACATCAATAAATTTGCAGGTTATGGCCACTAAGATTGGTATCTGAAATTAACAAACAAGTGCCGAAAACCAGGATTAGGACTGCAGTTTTATAACAGCACACAAAAGGAGCATCTTCATGTAATGGTTATCTCGGTCATATTACAATTAGAATAAACAAATTATATGGGCAAACAAAGTTATGCTTTCGCCATGAGTGCAATGATGACAGGATTGGATGTTACATTTTAATGTGTATGATGCGCTAGGTTATTCAATGATGACTGTACAACAATATAGTTATGATTTGATAGTTTATCATTGCATTTGTAGAATAAACCACTTGATTAGTTGGTTGATCTAATGTTTGACAATGTGAATTCCTAGGCGCCAATTCTTAAAGTTACAAAGTAATTTGATGCCATAAACAACAATACATATTGATTGGAAGAGGAAATATGCTCTACCTGGGTATGACATTACAAATCTATTAAGCTCATAGGTACATTTGACTGTTTGTGGAGCAAAAATATAACAAAGATTATTTCTAAAGGGATTCCTTACATAAATGAACAGGTTAAGTGGGTTTAAGCATCAATATGTGTGAGTTATAATAGCAATGTATTCCGCATTACCTGTCAAATTTTATCAAATAAGAGAAAGGGGGTACTGTTATTTTTCCACAATAAGTCATTTAACCTATCAATTAATGAATGCCTAGCCGCGTCAATTTTTATGTTCATCTTGCAATTTAAAATTGTATATGATAGATAAATGTAATAAGCCTAGCAATTACATAAAATTTAACTCGGACTAATAGGGAAACTGATCGAACACCATCTGTGTATGACAAAATGAGATGCTTTAAACTATGAATTAGATGCGATTTATAAAAGATATTGAAATTTGAGACCATGATAAAACATGATAAGAAAACATTACCTGCTTAAACAAGAACGGAAGAAAGTCCTTAAACTAGGATCAGAATCATGAAGGACAACTTCTCCAAAATCAAGGAAAAATTGCAAAATTGTCTGCGTTAGGTGAATTGTGGTTAGAACAGTGGTTCAGAATGTTGACAAAATAAATTTACCAATACTGAAAATTCAAGAAAATGTAAAAAAAAAAAAAATGGTTTGAATTATGGAATGCATGTATAGGTTTGCAGCTTCCACTAATATATGTATACATTTGTGTTGTCAACATAGATTTTTTGAAATATGTATTTAAGGACAAGCTCTGTAGGCACAGTGAATAACAAAAAAGTACAGGAGCATATCCCATAGAACACCACTTTAAAATATAAGGATCCAATTTGACAACAACATGCATCGTTGGCATGATTTCGGCACCAAAGGCCATGCTAGCATCATATAGTTCTCAAGTGTGTAAATAGAATACACAGACAAGTATAGTATGCGTAATGCATACCACCAATATGCTCATGTATAACAAAATGATAAGGCTGCTGATTTATGTTATTGCACCAAGTGAGGTATTATTTTATCTTTGAAAAGTAGAAGAGTGCCCAGCATTGGTCCATAGCGATCTCATTGAAATAATAATTTTATTCAAAGATAAGCCACACATACTGTGTTACTGCTCAGTATTTTGCAAATATTCTACACCCACGGACGTGCTTATATTGATAAACTGTGTTCTTTATCCTGACTTCTGTTTCTTTCTATAACTGCTTTGAATTCTAAGATTTTATATCCCTACTAGCAAACCATGTATTCAAAACCTCGACTTGATATAAGAGTACCGCTAAGGGCATTGCAAAACACACTACAAAATACCCAATCACAAAAACTAATGGTATCCGCATTTCTAACTCCCAGATATACGGTCATTCAGCAATATATAGTTGAAAGGTTTATCAAGCTATTTGGTGCTCTTTGGGAGTATGAGGCCGAATTGACAATATGTTGTTTCCTTCTTGATTGATAGGGGTGCCTGTACCATTTGGGATATGTTTCACTGATGTTGGGCAATCTGGAAAATGAGTAATTTCGGAGATTGTTTTACATATATATGCATAACATATTCTACTTTAAATTATAATAAATAAATAATCCTTTGACGAAGAATCAAAGCATCTCCAATAGAATTATGAATACCTTCCACAGAAAGTTAAAAAAAAAAAATTGTACAAACGAACCAAGAATAATAATCCACTGGAACCCTGGGACTGCGCCAACCCCAAAACTACTCTCTGAAACAACTTATTGATTTGAGGATAAGCTCTGGCAACCAAATCCTGTGAACCCTCTTCTTTGCAAACTTCGTTTATTTTCCTAACCTTCGTATTTTAGAAAAAAGGATTCAAAGTTAAACGATTATAAGTTGTGGGGGGGTGATACTGATAAGATAAAATTAGAGTTACGGATTCTAAAATGTAAGGATCAGCGGCAGCGGAAGAGTCTCTAGACACGGAGGAGATAGATCGAAGATGGAAATCTAGGTTGCCTGATTTTGACATTTTTCCGACTCGGGGGCTTTGTTCAAAAATATTTGTGTATGGTGACTATTTTGAAGAGGACATAAAACTGAGACTGGAAATTAATCCGAATCAGGTTGACATAAAACACAGAAATGTATATTGTTGAGTAACTGTTAACATTTGTAGGTGAAAGGAGGAAGGATGACATCAGGAGGACTACTCACATAAATCATTTGTGTGATCCGATGAATTTGAGGGGAACATTAAATTTGAACGAAGGTTTTGAAGGAACAAAGAATATGTTTCTGTATTACAACCGGAGAATCTGATTGTTTTTAATAAATAAGAGTGGAAATTAGACACGCCTATTAAGGAATGAAATTAGTTCTAAGACACACAACTGAAATAATTACTTTCAAGGACAAAACGTAAAATAATTAGTTTCTAGGGCCTAATAACCTATGAAATTATGTCCTTGAAAGTAATTGGACCGCTGACTTTGTACTTAAAAGTAATTATTCTGCTGATTTTGGCCTTGAAAGTAAATTTTTTGAATGTGTGTCCTAAAAACTAATTGGACTGCAAAGTTTGTACTTCTGGTGAAATGCCCCCTAAATAATATGTATCAATAATTTGCATAAATAAATATATTAAATTGTAAAATTTTAGTTCAAACCAAACTCCATAATGTAGAATACTTGGATACGATTGTAACGCAAAAAACCGTGTCTCAGACAGACTTTATTTACACAAGTTATTAATTTTAGAAATTTATAAAAATTTAAAATCAATTAATTAACATATCAACTTATTCCATTTCCAAAACAAGCCATTAGACTCATTGCGACATCGGACACGTTGCACGTGTCCAACGGGTCACAAATGGTAACGGGGCATTACAGGTAACTGAAGAGTGTCGAACGAACCTCATATTGTTTTGTGTGTCTTTTTCTTTTTTCTCTCCAACCAATATCCAAGTCAAACTATTCACATATCATCCTTTTTAAAATTTATTCGTCAAAATATTCCAAATTATCAAATTTTAATAATTCCCTTTTAACAACTTATTTGTTTTGCCTTTAGTAACTTTTACGAAAAGAATCAAATTACTCTACACTAACTTTTTATTCCATTTCATAATATGTATTTATTTTCTTTCAAACCAAAATAACTTGTATTTTATTCAAAACTAACTTATACTTTATTTAGGGTGACTATACATTTACCCAAAATTAGTTTTCACTTCATCAAACTTGTCTTGTACTCATAACTGATTTTTGTGTATATTCAAATTACTCATATTGTAACGATCCTCCATACAATCCTAGCACAATTGCTAGAGTCGAGCAGAATATCATTACATTTGCACCAACAAACGAACTGGATGCTTTTAAACATACTCGACAAACATGTCCTCGTATAGATAATATATAATACTAAAATACACTAGATGTCAAAACCATGTATAGAACCTCGAATTTTAATACATTTTTAATATTAGAAAATAGTCTAAGTGGTAAATTAAACACACAACATAATAAAATGGAATAACATATAAATATATGTAGAAGTCCTTGCCACGTGACTGCTTTTTGAACTCCACGCTCAGCTCGCACACTATCTTAACCATTTGTCTATCATCTTGATCAAATACTCGTAGTTCCACGAACTACTCGTTTAAGGGTACCCGGGACTCCACATACGAAAAGAATACAAGTCAGAATAAACAATTAAGTGTGAGTTATTTGTGTACTTGATGTCATAATATAAATATATAGGTATATATGTATGCCATCGAGCACTCATACTTAGGACTCCATTTAATATATATAAATAGGGCTAGTGTAACATCCCGTGTTCTGAAATCCAAAGATGGAACCCCAATGTGTTTCAGTCATCTAGCAATTATCTTTTCGAGACAAAATGAGATCGGTGTTTTTCTATAGCTTTAGATAAATAGAGCAACTAAATATAGTTCAATACATATAATCATCCTAACATTTTCATTAACCCAAAATGTGTCCACACAGGGGTAAAATATAAATATAGCATAGATAATAGTGTCATGTCCAACATATGAATATGTCGTCATAAACACTTGCACAATGGAATGCAAAACAACTTTTATTAACAACTAAACCTCCTACTTCATCTTTGGCATTCTTTATTCATCTTCAAAAAAGCAATATGTCTAATCCTATAAATTCAGCATACTCGAACGATTACCCGTGAGTTTATGCAAAAAACAATAACAAAAACATAGATTAGACATGAAGTCTGGTACGAGTAATACTTACTCTAAACACGACATTGTTGGAACTAGACCAGCTCGCAACGGAAGTTATGGGTGGATTTCAACTTTTTTTACCTTATTGGATTTGGGCTTAGGAAGTCTAATTCATTTCGAACATTTCTAAATTTAGTTTAAATAAAATCATGTATTTTATTTAAATTTATAAATTGTAGTTTGAAATTTATTTGATTTGTTTTACTTTATATATAAGCATACATATTCATCATATGCATATTCTTATAGTTATTTATTTAGATCTTCCTTTAATCAATCAATCAAACAATCAACCAACCAACCAACTAACCAATCAATCAATCAATCAACCAATCAACCATTAATTTATATCTTAATTCATGTCCTTTAAATTGATTCATATATTATGAAAACTATCACACACACACACACACATATATAATAATCAAATAATTATACATATACTTGTATATTATAAAATTACTAATATGTATGTATGTATGTATAATTAAAATACATTACAGATCTATAGTAATATTTTTAAACATACCATATTAAAATACATTACACGTGAAAATTAAAACAAATATATATATTGTAGTATTTTTAAACATACTATATCAAAATACATTACAAACCTAAAAATTATTATAATTTTATTTTATTAATATATATATATATATGTGTGTGTGTTATTAATTGAGGCGGAGCCATGGCGCAATGGTTAAGTTACCCGCACAGTGATCTGGACGTCCAGATTCGAATCCGAAAACAGCCTCTTCGCAATGCGAGGGAAATGCTACATACATTATTGATCATCTCAGAGCCCGCTATCGTGCGGGAGCCTCGTGCACTGGGTTCCACCTTTATATATGATTAATTAATTAATCAAACTTCATAAGTATTTAATATAAAAAATTATTTATAAAATATTTCAAATTTTGTATCTTTCAAAAAACAAGAATGATATTTTATAGCTTTTGAAATTTTTCCAGAATTTGCTGAGTTAAAATAATATTTATAATAATTAATTACTTTTCAGTCGAAAAATAAAATAATTTTAAAAATTACAAAAACTGATTAAAAAATCTAAAAAAAATTCGAAAGCTTCTATGATGATGATTTAATTGTAGAAAATTTAAAACCGAATTTTCAAAACATAATTTATTTTATATGTATTTATTAGTGCATACAATGATTAAATAATAATAATAAATATCTAATAATTTTCAAAAATTTATTTTCAGATACTGATATTCATAATTAGTGCAAATATACATTTGGAAATTATTAGATCAAATAATTATGCAATAAAGACATACATACATACATTAATACAATTCATACAAATCAATTAGTTTACATATTCCAACACAGATAAAATAATATTAATAATTAAAATCACAATAATTTAACAAAGCATTTCAGATTCTTAATAAAAAATATTTTTAATTTGATAAGCTTATGCACATAACTAATCAATATTGTGACAACATCATTACTTATAGAAATCTCATCTAACTAACAATACAGAAAAATATATAAACATGTATAGGAGCAACATGCAATTATACAAATTATACATCTTACGAGCGTAATGGCATGCGCTTCGCGCGTGATGAAGACTTATGAATTTTTTTTGTACAAACTGTATTTGTTTAATACGTTTAAAAGAAAATATTTTCCACAAATATTTATCCATAATTTTGTGTTGGATCATATGTAATTAATTTGAATTTTTATTTTTAAGTTGCAATATCTAATTTTTTGTTAGTTTAAAATTTTATTTATTTCATTAATTTATAAAAAATGAATTTTTAAAGTAGTTTATTTGGTAAATTCTATTTTTAAGTGATATTAAGACTTGGTAAATATTTATAGAGGAAAATTTGAATTTGTAAATGAAACTTAATTGTGAGATCCTATTTTTAAGTGATGCTAAATTTTGATAATATCTATAGAGAGACATTTTTGATATTTTACGCTGACAACAAAAGAGTTTGACACCAAATGTATTACAACTATTAATAAAGAAATACATATAAGGATATTTTTGGAACTTCGCGGTTGGACTAAAAGATTGCGCTTCCAAACCAAATATTAATAAAGATAGAGAGACATTTTTGATATTTTACACTGACAACAAAAGAGTTTGACACCAAATGTATTACAACTATTAATAAAGGAATACATATAAGGGTACTTTTTGAACTTCGTGGTCATACCAAAAGATTGCGCTTCCAAACCAACTATTAATCTTATATAAACTAAATGGTTACCTGAAATTAATGCCCTTTAGTTCACGTTGAATGGTGAATTTTCTTCCTCTCGATTTGACGGATTGCTGGTCCTAAAACCGCAGACCTTTACTATCAAATAACTATTGATTTGGATTTGATTTGAGAATTAATGGAGTTAAGAGGGGTTTGGTTCGGCCATTAAAAGGAAGGAGGAGGCGGTTCCAAAATCACATTATAGGTTAGGGTTAGAGATGCTTTTATAATGGTTGAGAAAGAGAAAAGAGGATCATATCTTTCATTTTTCTTTCCTAATTTCTTCCATCTATTTTAAACCCTAACTGCCTCCATATTTGGCCATACCTATCATACAGCCGAAATTCTCTTCCAAATCTATGGATTAATACCCCATTTAAGCCCAAGCAAATATTGTAATTAAATCTAATTTAATTTCTTATCGATATCTCATATTGATTGACATATTTATAGCTATTATATATTACACACACAATATTTATTTCTCATATCATATTCAAATTTCATAATTAATATTTCATAAATATTAATTAATTTAATTAACTTATAACAATTATAAACTAATTAAATCATTCGGTCTAAAGAGAATTCATTATTTCGGTTGTGTGACTCTTGGGTGTAAATTCGATCCACGATTAACATCGAACTATTCGAATGTTAATGTTCACACGTCACTTAGCCGGTGGTGTGACATTATGGCCAAATTTATCGCTTACTCAATTTCGGTAAAATCCCATTTTAGTTTAATAAGCGTCACCCGGTTGCAACACCAATTCTCTTCGTCAAAACTATATCACTTTGTGGTAATGGTCAAAATTCTAATATCATCCACATTCAACTCTATAGTCCAAACATAAAGTCCTTGGTTCAATAATAACAATTATTATTAACCAAAATGCTCTGGCTAGAGATTTTGACTTTGCGTTGATTTGAGTTGACCGGGATACTAACCCCATATAACCGAGGATACGAATCATGTCTTGAATAATGCTTCACTTCCAATACTTCCACTCGGCCCAGCTAAAGTCACTCGATGGAATGTCATGCCATGATTAGACTATAATCAAAGTGAAGCTTTCATATTGAAGATCCACAATATTCTCAAGTCGAGAGAACTGTGTAAATCGGTCACATCGATATTTTCTGTTTGACCTTAGTTATATAGCCAACAGAAAACTTTCGAGTGAGTCGTTTCATAGTTATTCAATAACTATCAGTATGTAACCTCTAGGTGCCTCCAGCGGCCATGAGTAATTAAACTGCCCAACATTTGGAGAGCATTACGTACTCTAGTCTCAACGGATACATCGATATCCATTCTCGATGCATCTTGACTAGGAATATTTAAAATGGTATATTTAATTTTATTATGCTAAATTACTCATGGTTACAACACTTTGTAACTATTATCATAAAACATACAATTTATGGATTTTCTATTAAATATAATTTTAATTAAATTAATTAATTAATATACCACGTTATATCAAGTATATAATAGAAGAAAACACCTTTATTTCGAACAAGATTGGTCAACGAGTTCGATATATGTAACAAATTACATAATTGCCCCTAGGGCATACCCCTAACTCAAACATGTAGCGAGACCATGCTTCTAAAATATAGAATGGGTTTTCCCCTCACTATTCAACATCTTCAATTCATCATAACAAATAAAGTGACCATCGTATGTGAATCATAATCACATAACAATTTTTTCATGCATAAGCGTGCCCTACACTAGCAACCATGTCATGACTAAGTCTTTATAGTCAATTCATCTAATTTTCCACTTAGGTCTTATCATGTCCTTTCTTTTTATCGAGGTAGTTATACTTTTGGCTGTCACCAAGGCCTTATATCTTCACCATTTCTTTATGTCATATTTATTTTACTTTCGGCTGATACTAAGGCCTTATGCCCTTTCTTTTATATATAATGTTTTATTTAGACATTGGGTTGCCACCAAGGCCTTGCATCCACTGCCAAATGCAATGTTCTCAATGCCATCTTTGATCCTCTGGTTGAAATTCAGGCCTCAAGTCATGTTTATATATTTGTTTGCCACAAAGGCCTTACATCATGCTATTGAATGCAATGTCAAAATTGGACTGAAAGTTGATAGGTCATGGCATAATCGAGGTTAACCCTCCTTTAAAAGTCGGTAGGTCATGACATTGACTTTCCATCGAAACTCAGTAGGTCCGAGTATTAACTTTCCATTGCATGTTAACCGATCATTATAAATCACTACCTTCATGTTCTTATTAGGGTGCCTCGTTTGGTACACTATCGTCATAGGCACTCTCGGTCCTCTCCTTCAACATTCACTTTTACCTAGATCATTCATCTAGAACCCTTAGCCTTTGTCTTTGGCTTCGTATTTTCTTTGTTCAATATTTAGGACTTTTACCTGGACTTTTCTTAGCCTTCAGTTTTGGCTCTTGTGCCTTTCTACTTCAACATTGTTACCTGTGGTAAAGCCTGCCTTTTGCATGCACCTGTCATTGTTTTACATATGTCACCCTCACACTCATTCTGCCTCCACTTTTAATTAGCGACAACGTCTATGTATTGTTTTTATAGCACTTTTGTGGGAATAATTACTTAGCATATAATTTACATGCAAAATCAGTCTCGATAATCATATTATATGGTCTCGGTGATCACATAATTACTTTGGAAATAATTATTTATGACTCCAGGAATTACTTATAAAAAGTTACTAAATTCCCCAAAAAATTAAACACGTTTCTAAGCTTATTTGTATCAAAACTTTTTTAATTAGCAGTTTTCTCTTATTTTCCTTAATATATGCTTCCTTCAATAATCCATAATTAAGTAATTTAAAGAGAGAAATTTCTTAAGTTTGAAATCCAGCTTTAAAAATATACTTAGAACATCATATTAAATTTTTACATCATTTGATAATCATTAGAGTAGGAAATCATAACTAAACACCCCTGGTAAAGCTATTTTATCCTAAAACATTCAAAAGTCATTTTTTATCATTTATAAACACTTAACACATATGTACTCAATTATATAATTCATAGTCATGATCAACATATATGAAAATGGTAAAATGGATATTGTATTACTCACCTGAATCTTTTGATCAGCTCGATCTTTAATCTCCTTAAGTTCTCTAGCAATTTATCTTCTTCTTCATTTTCTTTTCCTTTCTTAGTCGTCCACCATTAAAGAGTTTCAAAGCTTTTGTTTTTGTGGAGATAGAATGAATAGAAATGAGAAAGTAGATATGTTTA
Organism: Allium fistulosum; assembly: GCA_030737815.1. Taxonomy (NCBI): domain Eukaryota; kingdom Viridiplantae; phylum Streptophyta; class Magnoliopsida; order Asparagales; family Amaryllidaceae; genus Allium; species Allium fistulosum. Next base: position 1,165,044,589 of record CM060904.1, read on the forward strand.
TTATTCCATAGTAAGTTGGGTCGTTGGTCGTTATAAATCTTTCTCATTTAATTTATTTACTTAAATTGCACTATGTTGTTACGTAGCAAGTAAATGTACATCCAAATACTTATCATGACACTCTAAAGCCTATAAAGTCAAACACGTAGGGATTATACAAAAACTTACACCTACCTAACTCAATCTCTATGTTAGTGCATTTTAATCCGGGAGTGGCACATCCCCCTATCGGATTCACTATAGAGTGGAAGTGGATAATTATTAACATCTAACCCATGTTAATCGATTAAGTCCTCGCTAAACATGAATGTGTAGCATTGGTATCAAATAGTACTCTAACTGAAATACCATAAATCAAAGTCATACCTTCTAGGATGATACTCTTGCCTTTCTCCTCAATAGACGATCCCCTTCCAAAGATAATACCTTCTTCTTATGGCTAAATTTATCACAATCATAGCACTAGACCTTAGTCACTCCTTCCGAGTTTGGCCACTTAGATGCATAATGGCCCAACTAGCCACAATTGTAAAGATTTACCTTGGAAATACCCTTCCATGCTCCTCCTCCTTGAGCCTTCCCTTTCTGTTGTTGGAACTTCTTCCCCTTCCAATATGGAGTGAACTTCTTATTGTTATCTACCTGGGTTTCGGTCCAATACCCCTCCTCTCGGTGTACATTAGCTTATATCACCTAGCCATACCTACCTTGAATGGAAGTGTCAGATGAGCCATCACTCAACCCTAGCTTCAAAGCGAAACTAAACTTCTCCACCTTCTTCCTTGGTGCCCAAAGCAGATCATCCCCATACTTAAATAGAGCATTAAACTTCTGCATATATTGCGGTATAGTCATACTTTCTTATTATAGGTTAACAAACTCCTGAAATATTGCCTACAACTTTGATCTAGGGATGAATTGTTCTTCAAACATCTTCTTAAATCTCCCCTAGGTAATTTCCTGCTCAAGACTTCTACCCTCACCATCTCCCACTAAATACTAGCCAGACCTTTACGCTAGTTGGATACCAACTTCACCTTCTGCTTCGGTAAATTCCAAACCTTCACAGACGTGTTCGCACATCCTCAACAAATCACTTGCTACTAGAGCAAATTTTATCCCATCAAAGTCTACTCTCAACCTCAAAACGTCCTGGTTCATCGTAGCAATGTTCTCCCTAGCAGCTTGCGCCATACCCTTTAGGACATGTAGGGCTTGTGGCACTTGCAGTCAAACCTGTTGTTGCACTAAGTTCATCATGAATTGCTAGAAAAATGCATTAATAATATCCATGTTTCCTACACTCGGATCTGGCATCTGAACTCTAGCCTATACTCCAATATTCGGGGCCAGTTCTCCTCCTTGGCCATTAGTCTAGTACTTTCGGCACCTCTTCTTATACTTGCTTCTCCTACTTTAATCCTTCCACTTCTCATTTTTATTTTTTACTTTTCCACTAAACAATTCTTCATTAGAAAGAGAAAGAGTGAAACAAAAATAGAAGGATATCTATACTATATTATTATTACTGAGTTCAATTTCAAGCTCACATAGGCCTCCTTGAAATTTGACAGCTGAACAGTCTCCAATTAAACCTAATCATTCTCTCTTTCTCCACTCTCAGAAGTCTCCCTATGAATTTTGTGAAATGAACAGTTCCGTCTTTTTACTTCTCTTTGTTCGTTTACCTCTCTACGCTTCTTCCTTTTACTCCAGTCCTTTTTATTTCTTTCCCTTATCGTCCAAACACTGAATATTACCGTACCCCCAATTTGTGCCTTTACCCATTCGCCGACGTTGAACTCTCCTCCTACCACACTCAAAATCTCGGTCCGACCGATTGACAACAGTCTTCGCCTCCTGATAATATCGTCATCGTTGTCAATTTAGGGGATTTCAGATTCATCCGCCATATCACCTTAGTTAATCCCATCATTTCATGAGCCAACGAATATCTACTGCTGCTGTTATTCATAGGGGTAACGTTTCTAATTTGCAGTTTACGAGTTTTGTTTCCACTAATTGAATGTCTAAGTTCGTTTTTGTTTTCGTCTTCCCTATCTGTTGTGCTTATTGTTGCAATGTTGTATCCTATATTTGGTTGGTTTATGTTTATTTTTTTGATAAACATGATTGTTTATGACTTTTCATACTTTTTTAGTTTTCTACCTACATTTCTTATTGGTAAATAATAATACAAGAGCTATTGAATAGCTAATACTTGATTTTTTTGGAACTTCTGTATGTATTTTGATGGTCTATTTTGCGTGATGCTAGCTAGATGCAACCAAACATTACATTTTTTTCACCAATGTTTGCTTTTTAAATAAGTGTTGGTTAATCCTTTATGGTAGTGATCAATATGGATTAGATAAATGAAACATCTTCACTTTCCTTCTGCTTGGTCGGTCCACATTAGATTTTCAATAAACATGATTGCTTATTGTTGTTCATAGTTTTTTTGTTATTTCTACCAATATTTTTTATAAATAGGTTATGATAGAAATGCTATTAAATAGCTATTAAATGATTTTGTTTAGAACTCATCTATGTTTTCCTTTAACTCTGTTTTTCTTGATGCTTACTGGATCCACTCAAACATAGCATTTTTTCACCAATCTTTGTCTTTGTGCCAGTTAGATGCATGTATTCACGGATACTAGATTGTTGGGGTATAATGATTTCCAGTGATTAAGAGGTTGATCATATAATAGGTTGATGCAAGATTAATAGTCATTACCAGGTTCGTCAAAGCTATTCAACTATGTCTTGTGCTGCACTTCGACTTCCATCGATTATTGGCTTTTTTTTGTTCTTTGTGGAATAGGAATATATAAGTTATGAAAATTTCTCAATACATTAATAGTTTTAACCAGTGTTGTGTATTCGAAACATGAAGGCTTTAAGTGCATTTGAATTTAAAAGCTTTGTATATATAAAGTTTTCTTTTTAAGAGTGACAGTAATTTTGAGAGGAGAATTTTTTTTAGTATGTAAACTTTACTTTTTGAAGCTTATACAACGTTTTCCCCATAAACAGAGGATACTGGGCATTTAAAATTTTAAACCAGATGCATTTTCGATGAAACAATTGAATGAACATTTTTTTTGAGGTATCTATATATATCAATTTCCGAGTATATGGAATTTTCGGATAAGTATCGAGCTTAATCCAAAAGATTTTACATTTTCACATAACCCTATGCGTATATAATAATTCTCATATGATTATAAATGTGTGAATTCCAATATAATAAATTATTTTCAGTGTATATTAGTTTTCTGAATGCATAAATTATTTTCATACTTTGAGTATATACTTGGATCTATTTGATCTTGAGAATTAAAATACACAGTTTCAATTATAGGGATTCTTAAACAACTATCACTTTTTGTGATTTCTAATTGTTAAATTTTCAAGGTGCACACAGGTGTCAGGCTAAAACTGTGCAAGTCTTCATGTCTATGGACATACATATAACCAGCCATGATTTTAAATATATGACTATAGATTCATAAGTTTACTTATACTTAGTTTTGAGTTTTGCATAGGTCTTTAGTTTTATATATTGAATGCATCCTCAGTTCTACAAAAAAACAGAGTTCCATATATAGTCGGGTTCAGCTATATATATGGCCATGCATGTGTTAATGGCTTTCAAATATATTTTGTTATGGTTTTATTTGTGGACTCAATTTAACTTCAAATACAAAAGTTTCAAATTATTTCTTATACAAAGGATTTTAAAACATATCAAGTCCCCATGGCACTATAATTTCGAGAGTAAGCTTAAAGTTTCTTTTGCTTTGTAAACACAGAAGGTTTTAGGTATATTCATGAATCCCAAATGCCTAGACTTACAAAAAATGCATACGTGTCAGTGTATAAAATATGTATTTAAACCATACTGTTATAAGTATGAATTAGGTTCAGGGAAATTTATGACTATAAGACTTTTGAATATGTGATAGATAGATATACAAACCTTTAAATACTTTTAGTTTTCAAAGAATTATCAGTTCCAGAAACATTTTTAAAGAAAATTAAATTTGACAAATCATCTTATTTATGAAACTGAATATTGATCTAATTATAATGAGTGGTTTTTGTTCATTATTGGGTTATAAACATATGAACTTTCTTGGGAGTTTTCAAATGTTTACAAATACAATATCATATACATATGTCTGTGGTTGTTAGAATGTTAATATAAATATGTGCAGTTTTATACACAACTATTATGTATGTGAATACTTCAAACATGAATGACAATACAAACTATTTCAGGAAGTATAATCCATTTTGGTTTTGATCCATTACTTCATAAACTACAAGAGGAAGTACCATTATACTTAAAATGTTGTATATTATTATTTCAGTTTTGGTGAGTTAACTACTTTCTTAACAGCTTATCTTAATTGAAATGATACATTTTTTATGTCCCTTTAGCAATATGCATAATTTTTTAAACATTTATAGAAATAATAGGGAGATGAAAGGAAAAATAATAAGGACAAAAAGAAGAATATAGCCTAAGTTGATATTTATCTAATTTAGATTAGATGGCCTTGGTACATTTAACTTGGTATGCAAAAAATTTATGACCACATTATTTTCATACATTATATAATTTGATAATATTCTTGGATCTTTATATTCCATGCACATGGTGAGTGCTTTACTTTTATTTCATAGCTGGACCTTATAGATTGCAAAGTACGTAATTCCAGTTCCAAGTACCATAAGTAAAATTTTATGCTTGAGAGAATAATCCATTTTCTAAAGAAAAAAACTAACGGATTGAAATATGTGAACTGAAAAATTGTTAAGGGTATTGTGTTTTTACCTCGATTATAATTTAGAGATGATGCTAACTTAGAGTGATGTTTATTCATTAATATTTTAAAACCTGATTTATGTTCTGGGTTCACTATGCAGTTGCATAAGGTGGTTAGGGTGAATGCGATGTGTCAGGGGGATTGTTAGAGCTAATTAGCTAGAGGAAATATTTAGATATCTTATAAGAAGGTAATTCTATTAATTATTATTTAGTAACTTTTTTTAACTATATAGCCAATTAGCTAGATGAATGTACCAAATATTTGGAATTAGCTAGATGAATGTACCAAATATTTGGATATCTTATAAGTTGGTGATCTATCAATTCTGAACCCATGATAATTAGTTATATTGTCTATGTATAACCGACGGTGTTTATTATAATTAGTGTATGAGTGCAAATATTGATTTTAATGTAAAAAATCTGTTTGTAACATAAATGTATTCATTAAAAGTACAAATAAGAAATGATATGACAGTATATTAGTTATGTTAGAAATCAGGGTATCATTAATAAAATTAGTAAATGACATACGAGTATATTAGTTAATGATATCCCTACTCATGATGCGATTTAGTTCTGTATAATCCTTTACTAATGTATCTAAGTAGCTACATTAAAGTACACACTTAGAGATTTATGAGAGGAGTTTTCTCATGTTTCGTCAAAAGTCTGGACAAGAACAAAGAAGTTTTCTTATTGTATTCCCCATATTTAACCTCCATAATTACTTTTTGATCCTTATACTTATCTGTCTACTTTGCGAAGGCAAAGATTCGTTCGCACATGCTAATATTTAAATTTGCTTCTATTGCAACAATATTGGAATGTTGGTATATAAAGATTTTGTAAAAACATACATGCATGTCGACATAAAATCATATATGATTAACAAGATAAAAATGAAAATGAAATCCATAAATTTATCACTAGACTTTCTAAAAAATTATGTTATAAATTTATCATCCTCTTCTTACTTATTATTTAACTTATATAGAGAGTTTCTTTTTATATAAATATCAACGTTTAGTGCTTATTCGCTACTTATTTCCAAGACAAAACACCTATTGGTAACTATTTTAAATAAATTTTTATGTAAAAAAACTTGAACTAGATTACATATATAGTCTTCTTGAAAATTATGAATTTAGAAAGCAAAATAGTTATGCAAAAGCTGCAGTAGAAAAGACTTGCTCTGCTAAGAATACTGGTTTGGAAGCTAATTATAAAGTGAAATAGTTTTTGCTTTTTCTATTTTATTAGTATGAGAAACTCCATTTATAATATATTTTAGAAGGTCTGTTTATAAGTAAAATTGTCACCGTATCGATTTCATGCCTACATCCTTGAACATTTTGGATTAATCATGGAACAAAATATGCCTTATGTAGATATATTTGAGACCCCTCAAGGATCCATCAATTCATCTCCTCTCAAGTAAAGATCATAGAGTTTGCTTTGTTTTTTCTTATCTTACCTTTTACATTAGTTTTGTGAATTTCTGATCAAAATTGGATTTTAATCTGATAGATTTCTCTAGAGTACTGACGTGCTACGAAAAAAGGGTAATTGTAACCAACTCTAAAATGTATTGTATGCTACACATATTGTAGATATTTTTTTCATTTTTTGTGTAATTTTGATCCAACATAATTTAAATTATTATTGTTATTATACAACTAAAATGTGCATCATGTATTTTCTTAAGAAAATATGTGTGTATAGTTTAAATGAAATATTATAATATTTTGATAACTAAAAGAAAGATTAAAGTTTTTAAGGATTGGGCATTTCTTTGTAAATAAAACCAATTTGACTTGAACGAATTAGTAAGCAGACCTTGGTTCGATGTAAAGTTCAACTCTTTTTGTCTTATAGTCATTAGTATAGTATACTAACTATATATTAACACATCTTGCTAGGAAGCATAAAGGAAATCGCTGACTTAAAAATTCTTATGCAAACACAATAGGCGCTTAACTTAATTATGCCAGTGAAACAAGAGCATGTTTTATTGAAGATATTTGGTATTTGGGACTTTTTAAATACATCCATGTTGCAAAAATAGAAATTCATAAAGCGTTTTTCATGAATAGGAACATTACTGGAAGTCTTGCAAGTGATTCATTTATGTAAATCTCCTCTGTTGTATGGTATTAGCACAGACCTTAAAGGAATTTAATTGCAATAAAATTCTCCTAGATTATTTTACTATACTTTAACACAATAATATGATGGCTATCATTTGCAGAAACTGTGTAGGTTGGAGATGACATTGAAACTAATTCATATAAATAGAATACTTCTACAACTAAGTAATCAATAATTTATAGGTTACTAAATTATCTTTTAAATTAATTTAGTATTTTTGATATTAGTGACACCTATAGAAAATAATGGACTTAGATCATTTCATTCTAATAAAAACTGCTACCATAAAAAATGATCATAGGCCGAGAACGATAGTAGTTCAAGGTTGGACTTATGCTCCTATCAACATGTATGCATAATCAGTATTTAGGTAAATATAGTTGGTGTCATTTTTATTCAATCATCGATTGTTATTCTCAATCGTTTTTACTTAAGAAACATTAGTCTGTGATGTTATTTTTTAGCCCTTTATTATGTAGTTTCAGCTGATGATTCATAGGAATTATATTTAATTTTTTTTTATGGTTCAAACATGCTTTCATAATAATTTTTTTTCCACTATGGTTAATTTGGATTTCAAATCATGAACCATCTTCTGGATGGTATAGTAGTGGTGACATCCTTATTATTTAATAAGTGACATGCTAATATTTTTCAATGCATAATAAATAAAAATATTAAATTGTGTGTAAGCTCTTAAATAGATAAAGTAAGTAAAGTGTGGAAATGGAGGAAAATGAACATTCTATTAATATAGAAGGATTGGAGCCAAAGCTTCAGCTAATTTTAAAAGAGAAACTTTAACATTCAAATGCAAATTAGAAGTTCAAGGGTATTTTTGAGACTAAAATTGAACGTTCCTTCATTTAATTTGTGAAGGAAGGTTTATTTAAGTATATTACACATCTTATATCCTTATTTACTAACTTTGATCTTCAATTGTTATGCGTGTCTTACATTTCTGTGAGATTGAAATGGGAACATCCTTCATTTAATACTTAAATGGTGGTTTTCAAGTATATTACACAGCTTATATCCTTCTATCTCTGATCTTCCATTGTTAGGTGTGTTTTACATTTGTTCATTTAGGGTGTTAGTTAAACTAGATTCAATAAAGTGGTTTCACCAAGATTTATACATTGCTCATGTCAAGAGCAGTATTGCTAATAAATAGTTGATGTGATTATCTAATTATGATGTTGGAATCTGCAATAAACAACAAGGAAAGGTGATTTCAAGACCATGCTTTTATACATGGTTAGTGGAAAAAGTAAAAGTTACAATGTACTCAACATTTGATCCTATTTGTTAATTGGCTTCTACATTTTGATTTTTATTTCGAAAATGAATTTTTACCTAATGGTAATAATGTAGAGAACAGTACAAGGCATAACACTATTAGATTAAAATATGAGAATCCACTTTTTTTTTGGGTTTGACCTACTACCAAAAATATTATACTTTCACATTTTAAAGTTGATTATTTAACCAACTCTTCTATTCATTTCTTTTCAGAATTGGAGTTTTGTTTAGTTAACCCAATTTCACCCTATTTTCATTTTAGAAAGCATATACTTTAATTCTGATTATCAAGTACATTGTTGCTTCAAAATAATAACACAACTGAAAGCTAATCATCATATTATTTCACTCAAATTCCAAGAATCCTTTCTTTATTATTATTTTTTGTTAGCATTGCCTATATTGATTACGTACGAGATAATCCTATTCGTTTTGATCTTGAACACATCATTTTCCTATTCTATTATCCTTTAATGTTATTTCACTCATAGGATAACTGATGGTGCATAGTGGTTATGAGTTACATAATTTGCTTTGTTTTTGTTGTCAATACTACCATCATTAATTAGTATGGGTGTTGGAGCATGCATACAATTGGAGCCCTACATTTGTTTATTCACATAAATGATATTGGAGCTAGACGTAATTAACTTCTGTGAAGCAACGTATATAATCACACTGTTTGTTGGTTTATCTTATGATTTCAACAATACACAACTTTGTATTGAAAATATTCAAAATTTCATTGTTTATTGATTGTTTGATATATAGGCTTGATCTTATGTTTGTTAATTCAACACAAATATCCAACTATTTTAACCAATTTATGATCATTCAGTCCATGTGCAGATTATAACTGAAGCATTATAAAAGAAATGTCCAGATGGTAGACTACAGAGTCTATTGTAATGACAGTATAACTGTACTTTTAATATTTTTTGTAATGATTTATTATATTTCAACCAAGTTAATATGTTGTATTGAAAAATAAATTTTTTATTATAATTTGCATTGTATTCCCAAGAATTATATCTTAATTTCATTGCTCATGTGGTAAACCTCCCTATGTATCATTTATTCTTTATTACGTACAATCCATTGTTCTGGCTTTGTAGTGCAGTTGTTAAAATGGATTGTACTGGCTTTGTAGTGCAGTTGTTAAAAACCAATATAACCGGAACAATTGCTAGCTTATTGATTCATGATGGGTCATGCCATACATGATGCAAATGATGATTTGATCAATATAGCTCATCAAAGTCTTCTTACTAACCATCATTAATTTGAAAGTTAAAACTGTTTACATGATATTTAGAACAACAATTATAATAGTAATCCGTGTGCGTAGCACGGGTTCGCACTAGTATATATATATACATATATACGAGCGTTGCGGTACGCGCTTCGTGCGTGATGAAGAAGGATGAATTGTTTTTCTACAAATTGTATTTATTTAATACGTTCAAAAGAAAATGATTTCCACATATATTTGTTCATATTTTTGTGATAATCATACGTAGGTAATTTGAAATTTTATTTCTAAGTTGCAATATCTAATTTCTTGTGAGTTTAAATTTTTATTTATATTATTAATTAATAAAAAACAAATTTGTAAAGTAGTTTATTTTCTAGATCCTATTTTTGAGTGATATAAGACTTAGTAAATATTTGTAGAGGAAAATTTGAATTTGTAAAAGTGGCTTAATTGTTAGATCCTAATTTTAATATTTGTAGAGAGGCATTTTTGGTATTTCATGATGATACCATAAAAGTGTGACATCAAATATATAAAGATATAAATGGCAATTTTGGAAGTTCGCGGTCGGACCAAAAGTTTTCGCTTCCAAACAAACTATTAATATATATATATATAGCAAAATACAAGTACGTTATATCATAGCGTATACTATCCCTATAGTCATTGTTTACTTTTATATAATTTCTGCCTAAACCTTTACCTAGCTTCGTTTCACTTAAATGTCCCTAACCTAGGCTCTGATACCAAAATTTAACATCCTCTATTATAAAATCCAAATATGGAACTTCAATGTACTAAAGTCGCCTTGGAATTATTCAACGATAGAATGATCTTGTTTTTTGACAACTTTAAGTAAATAGGGCAACTGAATATAGTTCAATACACATAGTACTCTTTAGGTAATTGTCTTTACATTTCATTAACCCAAAATGTGTATACACAGGGTTAAAATATAAATAGAGCATAGATAATAATGTCAGGCTTGACATACGAAGTGTCGTCATGAACACTTACACAACAAAATGAAAAAATATTTTATTAACAACTAAGCTTCTTACTTCGTCTTTGGCTTTCTTTCTTTATTTATCTTTAAAATTCTACATGCCTAACCTTATAAACCTAGCATACTCCAACGAGTACCCATGATTTCCTATGGAAAATAGCAATAAAAAAAGGCCAGACATAAAATCTGGTATGAGTAACACTTATCCTTAACACAACATATTGTTATCTCGCCTTTTGGCAAGGCCGTGACACCAAGAACTTGACTAGAAACTAAGGACAGTTCATCTTGGAGATCGGTTATACATAGGTTCACTATGGATATCGATCAATTTTTTTCCGAGTCCGGATCAAGCTACAATTGGCATGACACGACAAGCAAAACTATGAAAGACAACGTTCCAAATTTCAAGTCAATACGAGTTCGTATGCTCAAGATATGATCGATGCAAACCAAGGAAATCCATTCGTTCGCATCCATCTGTTCGCATCCATCAAGTATCCATCTATTCGTATCCATCATGTACACTCAACTTCGTATCCATCAATTGGAGTCAATTCGTATCGATCCCAATTGCACAGCTCGTATCGATCGATCAATGATTGATACGAATAAAACATCAAATGAACGATACGAAAATGACCTTCAGCTATCGATACGAAATGGCCCCCAGCTATCGATATGGAGTAACCTATGAGTATCGATACGAACAGAGCAATGACAATCGATATGAATAGAACAATTGCGATCGATACAAACAAGGCTCAACTGGATCGATACGAACAGAACAGCTGCGTTCGATACGAACAAGGCTCAACTGGATCGATACGAACAGAACAACTGCGATCGATACGAACATGGCTCAACTGGATCGATACGAACAGGATACGTTCCTATGAAAGACTCAATCACTCGGCATGAAAAGTGGATCGATCCGAGGAATTAGCGCCACATCAACTTGTGAGCACGTGCCCAAAAAGCGATACGAACAGATCGATGCGAACGGCATCGATACGAAGGAAACAACCTTTGATAAATTCGAATTTGCATCGATCATAACTCACCATCTACAAGTCCAAATGCTACCAAATTTTCACAGAAGCTTGCATACATCCTTAAGAATGTTCAAGATCGATCTCGACTCGATTGGATCAAATTACGATCGATACGAAATTCGTTCGTATCGATCACAGATCGAGTGCACACCGCATAGGATCGATTGTGTGGGCCCACCCACGTGCCAGAAGAGGTCTCCCGAGATCTGAGTGAGATATTTGCAACCTACGCCTATAAATAGCAGCTCAGAACCTATAGAAAAGGAGACTTTTGGCTCTTCGACGTCCAGACTCTGCCGAAAATCACTATCGTACTCGAAAATCACTGTCGTACTCGAAAATCACCGTTGTACTCGAAATTTGCTGTTGTAATCCGTTGTAACCAACAAGCAAAAGTTAATAAAAGTCAATCATTTCATAGTGGACGTAGGCAATACGCCGAACCACTCTATGCATTTTCTTATCTGTTTATTGGTGTGTTTGTTAGATCTGCTTCATTTTACATTTATTTTCTTCATTTTATCTCTTCAAACACATCCGAAGAGTGTTGTGTCCAATTTTGGTACGAACAATTTAGTGCTTTCATCGAGAAAACCCAGCATTTCTCCTGCTCTGTGGATCTACTACCGTCGTTGGATTGCAAAAATCTGAGGAGAAGATCCAGATCTATCATCCAGTGGTTCCTTCTATTCTATTCGGATTGCTCCAGATCTAAGAGGAACTACATTCATTAAGATTTTTGTATCCATGTTTTCGTATCCATGAAAATATGGTGATTTTAGTATCCATATTTTCGTCTTTAGAAAATATGGTGATTTTTGTATCTATGTTTTCGTATCCAGAAAATATGGTGATTTTCGTATCCATGAAAATATGGTGATTTTCGTATCCATATTTTCATCTTAAGAAAATATGGTCGTATCCATGAAAATATGAAGATTTTCGTATCCATGTTTTCGCACCCAGAAAATATGTCAACACTTCGTATCGATCCAGCTGTGCGCCTCCCATATCGATCCAATTGTCCACTTTTCGGATCGTTCAATTTCACCAACATTTTTATCGTTCAAACATTGCTGAGAACGATACGAAATTTCAAAAAAAAATATTTTTGGGTACGACCCAAATTTCCAAACCCTAGCCGCAGCGCAGAGCACCCGCATACTGAATTCAAAGCTCAACTCAATGAAGGAACATTCCATCGACGTTCTCGATCGTTCCATGACTGGACGGGACATAGGGGATTACAACAACAAATGCTGAATTGCAATAAAGGAATGGGTAAAGGAATACTACTCAATCGGTGCTCCCAGAGGCTAGAGAACCTAGCTAATATGCCAAGGACTAGAGTTGGTTAATATATCATGCTTCTAAGGTGGACTGTAACTTCCTCCAATTGACCAGCTTTTAAACTCCTGAATTGACAACTATGGTCTGATGGCTAATATGATGACTACCCTACATTGTCTACTCTACCAACTCAAAACATAGATGGTCGTCGTTGAACCATCTTCAAATGCCCGCATCTTAATCATACCGTGTCCATATGACTAGAAGCATGACATACAACCTTAAGAGGACTTCCTCACTATCTTATATGGGCCTCCTACCTGGGTGAAAATTAGAAATAATCACCGATCTATGAGCCCATCTTAACCAACTCACCATCCAATCGGCATTACCAACCACTCGAACGTTGGGCAATCGTGCATACATCATTCACCAGTGTTACAAGACCCCGTAGCTATAAAATGGACTTGATCATAATGTCGATTGGAGAATATTTCCCAGTCGAGACCTATTCGTTGAAACCATCCTACATGCAGAATTTCCAGTGAAAATTCAACATGTTGACTATGTCAGTGTACTATGGAAATACAACCCCCGACACTATCTTATGAAGTGGGAATGGCACGTGGATTTCGCCAACGGTGATGAATGCCATCAAATGCAGATGTCTTCCCTCATTCCCCAGAGAAGACCGTCAATCACGGTTAGACATACCAGGTCTATTTCTCATATCGCTGACAGGAATAAAGAAGCTGACCGCCAACGAACTAATCAAAGTCCACAGCCAGTTGCTCCCAACACTCATAAATGAAATCATCACAAGAGCTTATTCCCAGACTTTGACAAGAGAACTAGTGGATAGCCGCCAACAACTACACCAACATGTCCAGGCCAATATTGAGTTGATGAATCAGATGAAGGATCAACATGGCGAGATAAGGAGGGAACCTACTCCATACTCTAGGTCGAAAAACTCCTCTTCTTTAGATGGCTACCATGGATGCCAACGCCATAAGGCTTCTTCGGAAAGGATAGCTCCGACAATATGTGCAAGCCCCACAAAACGAAGGACCGGGAACACCCGACCCCTATCGATTAAGAACTTTGATCAAACTGAACCACTTGCATTCTACTTCCAACTGAGAAGGGCTGGACTGAAGTGCAATAGCGAGCATACAACGCTGCCTCACTTATCAATGAGATTTGATCCGATCTTTTTTGAATTATTTCTAATTCAATTTCATTTATGTTGCGAAGTATGACCGCCTTGAATTAAACTACTTGAAAATGGTGCAGGTAATTGAGTACTCAAGGTTCGATGCCAAACAACCTCCGCGGGCTATGATTAAGTCATTGAGGTATCATTATGACAAGCCTGATTCAACCACTAATAGGCTACTATATGCCCCTGGCTTGGGGGCAGAGCATCAAAGCAAAAGAGACCGACAAGGTCAGGACTCCAGTACAAGGTGGATGCAACCGACCATCCACTCATCCACCTATGCAATTTAATTAGGAGATTTAAGAAAGACTTGGAGTTATATGTCCCAACAATGCACTCTCCATCTCATACTTGAAGCTCGCCAAAATACTTATGCTTCTTCTGATGCCCGATAAAATCGGAATCACACCAAAGTCACCATCCATGCATCCAATCCTACATTAGACACTTGGGATTATTTGAGAACACATGTTTAAAGTGGATATGATTTGACCGTTCACTCTCCAGTTTGCTTCTGTAATTTGGCAAAACAATCATGCCTTAAACCGACTTCATCAGGGGCCAAGCCTCAACTTAAAGTCACAACGACTAACTACCTACTCGCGAACCATCATTTTGACTCTCTTCCTCAACTCGACCGGAAGATTGCAAAGTATAAAGTGGATGTGACTCGACCGTCTGCTCTCCAACTCTTGCCCCTGACTTAAGGGAAAATACACAACTCAAAGTGGATGTAGTTCGACCATACTCTCCTCTGCTCGAGCTCAAAGCTTGCCAGAACACTAATCTTGCTCCTTAGGCTTAGCAAAACTGGAATCCAAACGAACATGGACGTGATTCGACTGTCCATCAACTAAATCTTATCCTTCGTTAAGGGCAAATAAGTGGAAAGTGATCGAGATCCGACTAACCACTTATTAAGTGAAACCCGAGCTCGGGGGCTGACACGCTTAAATCAAACGGGATTGAAACACGACAATCCTCGAACAAACTCCAGTTTCCAGAGTGTGAGATGGAGTACGAAATTCCAAATCCAAACTCGAGGGGGATGGATCCGTCTATCTAGGACTTCGCTTGCCAAATCAAGGTAGATGTGATCCGACCATCCACAACCTTAATCGACCTCCTGTTCCCAGAGTGTGAACGGGATCCAAATGCCTAAACAAATGTGACTGACCATCTATCGGCCAACTCCAGATTCCCAGAGTGCGAAGTGGAGTATAAACATCGAATAACTCTAAGTCCCCAGAGTGCAGACTGGAGTATAAACATAAATGGGTGTGACTGACCACCCATCAACCAACTCCAAATTCCCAGAGTGTGAACTGGAGTATAAACATCAAAATTGGTGTGACCGACCACCCATAAAACAACTTAAGTCCCCGGAGTGCGGACATAATCCTAAAATACCAAATGGGTGTGACTAACCACCCATCAACCAACTCCAGATTCCCAGAGCGTGAACTAGAGTATAAAACGCCGACTCACTCTAGTCCCGAGAGCGCGGACTGGAGCACAAATGCCAAATGGGTGTGACTGACCACCCATCAACTAACTTCAGATTCCCAGAGTGTGAACTGGAGTATAAACATCAACTAACTCCTAATTCCCAGAGTGCGAACTGAAGTATAAACATCAACTAACTCTAAGTCCCCAGAGTGTGGACTGGAGTATAAACACCAATTGGGTGCGACTGACCACCCATCAACTAACTCTGGTCCCGAGAGCGTAGACTGGAGTATAAAGACCAAATGGGTGTGACAGATCACCCATCAACCAAATCCAGTCCTCAAAGCTAGGATTGGAATATAAATACCAGAAGGGATGCGATTCGACTATCCATCTATCAACTCTAATTCCTCAGCAAGTCCTGTAGTATAAAAAGTGGATGTGGTTCAACCTTCTGCTTTCCAGTCTACCCTCACTTGGGGCACACTTATCACACAAAATCGAATGCGATTCGATCATCCAGCACTAAGCGGGCTTGACACGACCGTCCATGTATCAACTCTTGTCCTTAGCATGAGACCCATAACATAATTTTATAGGGATGCACTCCAACCCTACAAGACAAAATATCTTCCTTGATTCGACAGGGAGACGCAGATTCGCAAAACGGACCTAGCTAAACGTCCTATTCTAAATGGATGTGACTACCCATCCTACTGCAATTGAACGTGACATGACTGTTCATCCGCTAGCTCTCGCCTATGATCCGACGGGTTGTGCGTGCAACATGGACGAATGTGACCTAACCATCCGCCAATCAATTCCTTCCTACAGTTCAGTGGGAGAAACATCAAACTAAAGTTGTTGTAATTTGACCGACCACACTTCGACTTTTGCCCTTGACTGGGGGCAGAGGAATTAACCGAGGAAAATGCGGTCCGACCATTTTCTACAAAAAAAAGTCTTAGTCCCCAGAGTGTGGACAGGGGTATAAACATCAAATAGGTGTGATGAGTGGCCCTTCAACTGACTCTGATCCCCAAAGGGTGGCTACAAGAATAGACAAACGAATGAATGTGATTCGACCATTCATTCACCAACTCTGACCTAAACTCGACATGAGGAGTATAAACTCACTACAGGTGCAATTAAACCATCCACGAACTAACTCTGCTAACCCAAGACTGGGGGAAGAAGTACAAATCACCGAAAGAAGAGAAAGGTGACTCGCTACATCTCCATTTTAGCGTCCTTTACAACTTAAGGCAATGACTACAAGGAGCCTGAATGCTAACCAATCAGAGTGACGCCCGAAGTTACAGGCAACCAATCATATCGTACCGCCGGATCGACGGGCAATATCGATCTGCACCTTTCATATCATACCAATGGATCGATAGGAAATGAGGTCCGAGCATTCTACATCGTGTCGCTGAATCGACGGTCAATATCGATCCTCTTCGACTACAAATCGATGTGACCCGAGCGTCCATCGAATACCTTTGACCACCAGAGCATGGATAGAACCACGAATGGCTGTGACTTGACCATTCATCCTCCGTCACCTTCCTTCGATCCGTCAGGAAGAGGTGAGACCGGATGAGCATGACCTGATGGCATTTGAGCTGACTTTATCCCTAGATCTGATGGGAGAACGTAAATCGAAATGGACGTAGTTGATCGCCCAACTCCAAAAGAATGCAATTCGACCAATCATTCTTTGACTCTTACCATGATCCGACTAAATGAGCAGTTCACAACAAGTGCAACCTAAATGTCCGCGTACCGATTCTTGCCCTGGATTCGACAAGGGAAGCATTAATCCTGCATTGGATATGACTGGATGATTCACTCTTTAGTTTTTGCCCAGAATATGGCGACATAAGCAACAAAGTGAATGTCATTGACCATCCAAAACCTAGCTCATGTCCGAATGTCGGCAAAGCAACAACGTATTCCGCCTAGAGGAAAGAACTATAACATAATGCAGGATAGGTATGACTCAACCTTACATCAGTTAACTCGATCCCATGGTTCAACGGGATAGAATACAAAATTGAAGCGGACATTATCTACCCTGCCACTTATCGAGATATTCCCCAGACTTGAGGGCATGCACGAGAAATAAGATGAATGTAATTTGATCGTTCATCAAACAATTCTGGCTCTTACAGCTTGGACTACAGTATAAACACAGCAGAAGCTAGGCTCGATCATTCGCACAATACGTCCATCAACCAAAAACTGGGGGGCACGAGTCTGATCATCCAAGAGCTGGATATGACTACTCAATCCTATAGCACGTGCCTAGTATTTATAACAACTTAAAGTTATGACCGAGAGGATGCTTAGAGATAGAATCATTAGATCGACGCCCGGACTTATGGGCAACTGATCATCATTCTGACCCTTCCGATGAGCAATGGATCGCGGGTGCATTAAATGGAAAGCGCATTGCTCAGAAACACAAGCAGATTCAAACTCATAGCTGGAACCAGCTATGCTGCAGCACGTTATACAAGGTTAAACTCTACTAAGCCTTTGATTCAACGTCCCTACAAGCCTGATCATTTACCATTGCAAATAAGCACATAAAGCGCCTACAACCCATCACGAGTATTGTAGATCAGATCACAACTCTACGCAATGATGATGAAAGAATCAACTGTTTTACTTTAGGTGAATCTTGATGTGTTCGCTTGGACTCGATCTCATATATATATATATATATATATGGACTCTCGCCAGCCATGAGGAACCCTACATTAAATGTCGACCCGAGGCATGTCTCGGTGAACAAAAACGATGCGACATGGATCCGGAGAGATCCGTTGCACTTAAAGAGGAGGCGAATCTGCTCAAAACCAGTGGGTTTACCCATGATGCCCTCCAACCAAAATGAGTATCCAATCCTTTACTTATAAGAAAAATGAACAGAGAGTGGAGGACATACGTCAACTACTCAGATTTGCATGGGGTATGACAAAGCACAACTTTCCACTTTCAATGATCAACCAACTGGTAGACTCGACCATCGGACATGAATTGCTCACTTCCATGGATACAAAACTCCAGATACAATCAGATACCGAAGCATGTCCTAGACCAGGAATACAACTATTTCATTATTGACCTAGGCCTATAGTGCTATGCTGAAATCCCTGGATTCAAACTTGAGAACGCTTATGCTACTTACCAAAGGACGATTAACAGATCATTCAAAAATCATATCGGCCGATCGATGAAAGTATATGTGGTTAATATGCTCGTGAAATCACGACTATCAAATGACCACATCGATGACTTGGCAGAGATATTCAGTGCTCTCCAAAAAATGCAGAATGAAACTCGATCCTTTGAAATGCTCTTTCACCATTACATCAGAAAGATTCTTGGTTTTCATCATCAATTCTCGTGGAATCAAGGCTAATTTCCAGAAAATTTCGACAATTAGAGACACCCATGTACCGAAGACAACCAAGCAGGTACGGGGCCCAAGTTGGAAGATTACCGTCCTAAGTTGATTCAAATCTAGGACCATCTACAAGTGAATTCTCTTCTTCAACCTGACCAAGAGAGGGAAGAGAACTTTTGAATGAACTAACAACTGCATTGATGCAATTCCAGATCTGATAGATCGCTTAAAGAGACCTCCCATTTTACCCAAACCTTTGGATCATGAAGATTTATACATCAATTAAGCCGTGTCAACACACGCCATAAGCATCGCATTGCTATGTGATGAGAAGCGAATCCAAAGACCAGTATATGATGAAAACTAGCTATTGACAAGCTCATCCTGTTAACGTCTGTATCGACCAGCCATTACGATAGGCCCAATAGCAACCTTAGATGTCAGGAAGGTTACTCAAATGGAATATCAAGCTAAGCCAATTTAATATCACTTATCTTCCTCATATAGCTATCCATGTTCAAACATTAGCATACTTCATATCTGAATTCACTACATCAGACGATTATCCGAAGAACAGTGGAGAACCGTCCAACCAATAAAGAACCTACATAGATGGAATTTCCGATAATCAGCTTTTTAACATCGAAGTTGCGTTAATGACTACTGAGGAACGATCAATCTGCTACGCCCTCAAACTCAACTTCCCTGCAACAAATAGCGAAGCTAAGTATGAAGCCTTGGCCCTCAAACTTGCAAGAAAACTAGGAGTGGAAACTTTACATGTCTTATGTGATTACTGGTTAGTAGTATGCCAAGTCAGGGAAGATTATCTAACTAGGGGGAAACGTCTTGCTCCTTATCTCAGCTCGGTCCAAGAGCTATTAGCCGACTTCGAGTATTACAACATTACACACATCCTCGGAGAACAAAATGAAAAAACCGAGTCACTGGCCAAGCTAGCCAGTTCCGGGGATGCACGACATATAGACTTTGTCCCAGTTGAAATACTTATTATTCCAAGCATTGACAGATGAAGATCGACTAGATCCTAGAGACGGAGCCAAAAAGGGAGTCACGGATGACTCCTATCACAGATTATCTACAACAAGGCACCCCTCTTGAATAGAGGAATGAGAAATGGCATATCCTTTGTGAAGTTGTCCCATGAGTTAACACTTGTACATTTTGTGTCCATCAGTGGTCAACCATCGACTTCGTATCCATCGATGTGAAGCCAATAGATACAAAACATGATCAAATTTAGGCCACTCAACTCCATCGATACGAAGCATTCCTAGGGACTATCCATTTCGTGGTCGATAGCCATCGATATGAAGCATACATTCCAATATCTCAGATCGATCCAGGAGAGGATCGATATGAAGGAAGGAATTAAAACAACCATCAAACGTTGTTACAACTTGGATTTCACATCGATCTAAGAGATGATCGACATGAAACTCGATACAAAAAAAACTTGACAACGACCCGTGAACGTCCAAACATTGACGGGAGTCAGGCTAACATACATGCATGTATGATGGACTAACATTCAATTTTCAAAATTCACAGGAGTTGAATGCTCACCTGATGACAATTACAACAGTGAACAACAAATCGCTAACACTCGACACTCAGTTACAACAATGCACTGCATAATCATTGGCAGTCAACAAATCAGCATTTATATTACTAGAAATCAATCGAAGGTTACATCTTTTGACAAAAAGATAGCACTACTCAGCGAATCAGATAGAACTTCTTCAGAATGAAGGATGCAGCTTTTCAAAGCACGTCATGTTTACACAGGATGTACTTTGGGGGACAAATGTTATCCCGCCTTTTAGCAAGGCCGTGACACCAAGAACTTGACTAGATACCAAGGACAGTTCATCCTGGAAATCGGTTATACATAGGTTCACTATGGATATCGATCAATTTTTGTCCGAGTTTGGATCAAGCTACAATTGGCATGACACGACAAGCAAAGCTATGAAAGACAACGTTCCAAATTTCAAGTCAATCCGAGTTCATATGCTCAAGATATGATCGATGCAAACCAAGAAAATCCATTCATTCGCATCCATCTGTTCGCATCCATCAAGTATCCATCTATTCGTATCCATCACGTGTTAGTCCATGAGTTGATGGTTTTGATGACAACAACCTTAGAATAAGATTATAAAATATAAATACTAACATTATAGTTTAGATATATATGTATATGTAGGATTTAACCATGCAGGTACCAAGAATGAAGACTATACAGTATAGAGATTCAAGATATCAAGATTGAAGACTCATGAGTATCAAGAATATCAAGATTATCAAGAGTTCAAGATTTCAAGATAAGTATTGAGTCTAGAATTATGTTAAAACTTCATAATAGCACTGAAATCTTCACTACATTTTTCTTTTGGGATGGAACCCATTTATACCTTTTTAGTGGCTTACAAACCCACGACAAGTAGCTTACAAACCTACGACAAGTGGCTTACAAACCCACGAACATCCTAGTTTTGTACAAGTTCTCGAGTCCTGACATGATGAGATATTCTGTAGGAAGAAGCTTGCAATACCACTTCAAAATGATTTTCAAAACTACTTCAGAATGATTTTCAAAATTGCTTTTCAAAATGTTTTAGCCTTAAAAATTATCTTTTCAAATGATTTTCAAAAAGATGTTTTAGCCTTAAATATTCTTTGCTCTTGTTTTTAAATAAACTCTTGTTTTTAAACTTCGTTTGTTTTAAACTATCTTTTAATTATAATATATTTATACTTAGATTTAAATATAAAATTATAGTAAAATTATATATATATTGTTCTCCATATTTATCTATGTATTTTATCAATTTTCAAGTATATTTATAAAGTTTAAAATAGTTTTAGTATAAGATAAAGGTTATTTTCAAAGAAAATCAAAACATCAAATTTTCCTTTGGGATGTCGACATGCCCCAGTACCCCATGTCGACATAGTGTCAGTTAGAACCAAAAATTTGAATTTCAAAAGAAGTGTCTATTCGCCATAACCTTTCACGAATGGACATGACTGTTGTTCTTCTATAAATAGGGGTTAGTTTCAACGAATTTTATATCAGATTTTTTGGTTTTTCACTTCTCTTCTTCTTCCACATTTTCTTATTCAAAATTCTATCATCACTCTGCCGAAATCAACATTGAATCTAACTAGATTATCTCTGGTTTGATTCTCTATCACTATCTCAACAAGATCCAAGTGCTATTCAGAGTTATAGGCTTCTTTGTAATCTATCTAGCGAGAAAAGGTGTGATTGTAGCCTTGGAAATCAATCAAGCGAGAAAAGGTGTGATTGTAGCCTTGGAAATCAATTGGGTGAACTTGTTGCCCCGAAAATCAAGTATCTCTACCCAGAGGATTGTGATTCTGGAGGGTGTACCTCGTAGCCTTGAAACCGAGGGTTGTAATTGTTGAATTGCTTTTGAAAGGAAATCCGTACTTAGTTGTGCGGGACTGGATGTAGGGTAACCCCGAACCAGTATAAAATCCGGTGTGTTCTTTCCTTTACTGCATTCACTTTATTTCTGCATCTGTGTTTGTTTCTGCGATTATATCTGTGTCTGAATATTGCATACATTTGTGTTCAAATTAACATAAACTCAAAAAGATTTAGTAATTTCTTATAAACACTATTCACCCCCCTCTAGTGTTATTCCTAGCCTTAAGATCCATATTCTGCATTCCTCACATCACGTACACTCAACTTCGTATCCATCAATTGGACTCAATTCATATCGATCCCAATTGCATAGCTCGTATCGATTGATCAACGATCGATACAAATAAAACATCAAACGAACGATACGAAAATGACCTTCAGCTATCGATACGAAATGGCCCTCGGCTATCGATATGGAGTAACCTATGAGTATCGATACGAACAGAGCAATGACAATCGATACAAACAGAACAATTGCGATCGATACGAACAAGGCTCAACTGGATCGATACGAACAGAACAGCTGCGATCGATACGAACAAGGCTCAACTGGATCGATACGAACAGAATAGCTGCGATCGATACGAACATGGCTCAACTGGATCGATACGAACAGGATATGTTCCTATGAAAGACTCAATCACTCGGCATGAAAAGTGGATCGATCCGAGGAATTAGCGCCACGTCAACTTGTGAGCACGTGCCCAAAAAGCGATACGAATAGATCGATGCGAACGACATCGATACGTTCGCATCGATACGAAGGAAACAGCCTTTGATAAATTCGAATTTGCATCGATCATAACTCACCATCTACAAGTTTAAATGCTACCAAATTTTCACAGGAGCTTGCGTACATCCTCAAGAATGTTCAAGATCGATCTCGACTCGATTGGACTAAATTACGATCGATACGAAATTCGTTCGTATCGATCACAGATCGAGTGCACACCACATGGGATCGATTGCGTGGGCCCACCCACATGCCAGAAGAGGTCTCCCGAGATCTGAGCGAGATATTTGCAACCTACGCTTGTAAATAGCAGCCCAGAACCTACAGAAAAGGGGACTTTTGGCTCTTCGACGTCCAGACTCTGCCGAAATCACTGTAGTACTCGAAAATCACTGTTGTACTCGAAATTTGCTGTTGTAATCCGCTGTAACCAGCAAGCAAAAGTTAATAAAAGTCAATCATTTCATAGTGGACGTAGGCAATACGCCGAATCACTCTAAATCCGTGTGTTTCTATGCATTTTCTTATCTGTTTATTGGTGTGTTTGTTAGATCTACTTCATTTTACATTTATTTTCTTCATTTTATCTCTTCAAACACATCCGAAGAGTGTTGTGCCCAATTTTGGTACAAACACATATAATGAGACAACACCGCTAAAGTACGAAACAGATTTTCCTCTCACTATTCAACGTATTCAATCCATCATAACAAGTAAAGTGATCATCATATGTGAATCATAATCACATAACATTATTTCATGCATAAGCATGCCCTACACTTGCAACCCTGTCGTAACTAAGTCTTTGTAGTAAATCCATCTAATTTTCTACTTAGGCCTTATCATGTTCCTTATTTTTATCGAGGTAACTATATTTTCGGCTGCCACTAAGGCCATATTCCTTTACCATTTCTTTATGTCATATTTATTTTACTTTCGGCTCCTACTAAGGCCTTTGTCACTTTCTTTCATATACAATGTTTAATTTAGATATTGGGTTGCCACCAAGGCCTTACACCCACTATCGAATGCAATGTAAACAATGCCATTTTCGATCTTCCAATTGCCACATAAGCCTTATACCAAGGTTTTTGAATCGGGTCATATTTAGTCACTTGATTTCCATAAAGTCCTTTACCACACAAATGCAATGTCATAATTGGACATTGGTTTGCCACGAATGCCTTAACCTCATTACTGAATGCAATGTCATAATTGCACATTGGGTTTCCACGAAGGCCTTACACCTTGTTACCAAATACGATGTCATTTATGGACATTTGGTTACCACGGAGGCCTTACACCCTTCTACAAAAATCATTGTCATATTTAGACTCTAGGTTGCCACTAAATCCTTACACATCTTTACCGAAACTACTACTAATTATTTATTGATTAGGTTTTAATCTTAGCTATTCATTAAGCTTAGATAGGTTTCCCACCTATGCCCATCCTCCTTTAGCCTCAGAACTATTCCCACAATGCACAACACATTACAAAACTCTGAGTAACCCTCTTTCAACTATCTTATGACTTGGGCCTTGGTGTTGTCTCTCCTTCGAAAGTCGATTGGTCACGGTATTGAATTTTTAAAAGTTAATACATCTACGTATTAACTTTCCATCGAAATTCAACCAGACACGACAAATCACTACCTTCGAGTTCATATTAGGGAAGCCTCATTTGGTAGACTCGTCGTAGGCACTCTCGATCCTCTCCTTCAATTTCACCTTTACCTTGATCCTTCATCTAGGACCCTTAGCCTTTGTCTTTGGCTTTGTATTTTCTAAGTTCAATACTTAGGACTTTTACTTAGACTTTCCTTAGTTCATTTTAGTGTTTGATTTTGGTTCTCAAGCCTTACCACCTTAGCATTGTTGCATGTAGTAAAGCCTGCCTTTTGTACGCGTCTACCACTATTTTACATGTGTCGCCCTTACATTCATTCCACCTCCTATTTTAGTTAGCGATGGCATCCTTTTAATTATTTTATAGCACTTTATGGGATCTTGTGCCCTCCTTGCTTAACATATAATTACTTCGAATCATATAAACTTTATCATATGTGGGAATAGTTCTGAATATGACAATGTCTCGTAATCATATTTTATGGTCTCGGTAATCACATAATTACTTCGAAAATAATTATTTATAAATCTAAAAAGTACTTATAAAAATTTACTAAATTTCCATAAAATTCACATTTTCGAGTTTGCTTATATTGAAAGTTCTTTAATTAACCGTTTTCGCATAGTTTAATAATTATTAGAGTAAGGAATCATAGCTAAACACCCTCTAGTAAAGCTATTATCTCAAAACATTCATTAAATCATTTTTTATCATTTATAAACACTTAACACATATAAACTTTATCTTAAAACTCACAGACGTGATCAATATGTATGAAAATGGTAAAATGGGTATTCTCACCAAAATATTTTAATTAGCTTGATCTTTGATCTTCTTAAGCTCTCTAGCTTTTTATCTTCTTCTTATTTTCCTTTCTTAAGCCACCACCATTAAAGATTCTCGAAGGTTTTATTTTTGTGAAGATAGAATGACCAGAAATGAGAGAGTGGTTATGTTCATTATTCCATACTAAGTTGGGTTATCGGTCCATATAAACCCTTCTCGTTTAATTCATTTACTTAAATTGAACTATGTTGTTAAATAATAAGTAAATACATCTAAATTCTTATCATGGCAGATCATTGTTCATTTTAATCCAAATACCAACAAGTAAATAAATATCCCTCAAATATTAACTTTACTTATTTTCCTCAATTTGAAATCATAATTAAGTAATTAAATCTTTGATCTCATGATTCATTCTTTAATTATTTATTTATGGATTTATGGAGTGTTACAGGCTTCCCCCTTATAGGAATTTCATCCTCGAAATTCAAATAAGATATGATAGTGATTCTCAATCTTTCTTATGCCCACTCTATTATAAATATATAAGTTTCATACCCATGTATCACAAACAAAGTGCACTAGTTCATCTACTAATACATAACAAAATCAACCATAATAGCATATATATATGGTCCATAAAAAATATAGCAAACATACATGCTAAGTCTAAACAAACAACTTGGGATAAGTCCTCCTGACTTTATCTTCTGTTTTCCAAGTACAATCATTTCAGTCACCACTCCACTGAACCCACACAAGCTTCACTGCCTTATTGCAAAGCTCCTTCACATCTTGGTCTATTATTTGAATTGGCTTTCTCGCTTAAGTCATGTTGGGTTTAACAACCAAGACATCTCTGCCACGTAGATTTACTACCATATTAGGGTCTTAGACATACTTCCTTAGTGATGCATGCCAGGCATTATGGACCCCTGCAAAAGCTCTTAGTAAGTCAACCTAATATTCTACTTTACCGATTCTCTTTGGTATCAGAAATTGACCAACATACCTTAGCGCTAACTTCCCTACCTTTACGAACCTTATATTGCCTCCCATCGATGAAACTTTATGAAACACTTGGCCCCCGAGATCAAACTTCAAATATTTTCGCCTCATATCGGCATAACTCTTCTATCCTGATTAAGCATCCTTCATCCTCTGCTAAATTTACTCAACCTTTTCTGAAGCTTCTTTCACAAGATCCAACCCCAACTTGAGCTTATCTCCAATCCCGCAACAACACACTGATTACTTACAAGGTCTTTCATACAACGCCTCGAAAAGTGTGGATTGGTAACTATTGTTATATAAAACTTCCATCAAGTGCAAGTAATCTTCCCTAAATCCACCGAAGTTTAACACGCATGCTCATAACAAATCATTATGCATTCGGTTGACCTTCTCTGTAACGACCGGGATTTTCGACCATCGAAAATCAACACTAATATGGTCACTGTATCACATGCTGAGAAATCGAATGTCAGAAAACCCGATTGTTAGGGGAAAAGTAGAAGAAAGAAAAAGGAAGATAAGAAGAAAACTAAACAACATAGAATCTCACAGCGGAACAAATAATCTATAATATATAATAAATCTTTACACAAAAACGAAACTATAATATGTATATACACAAACATGAATCAGAGTATACTAACCTATTTCAGCCTGGATAGTTATAACAGTCTATCCTCACAATCACTGATAACACACCAATGAATACAACGGAAAATAACCATATACGAGAATACATCTTTGGGCCTCCAACTCGTCTTCTGAAGCTCCAAGGCATCCGAACTAATCTGTAATATACTCGGTCTGACCCGAGCATTATAATAAAATAACACTCGAGTCAGTCTGGAAAATGAGCATGAGAAAACACACCCAACTGGATTTAAAGTTATAAGAAAATCTTTGAAATCAAAGGGTATCTCGTAAGACCACGTCACACATAAACACGACGGGTTTTACCTTACGATAACCAAAACCTTTTATATCAAAATCATCTAATATTTTAATAGTGTCTATAGAAAATAAACTATAAAATAGCTGAAATGCTTGCATTTCATGTTTCAGCATATTTGGTATACAACTAAAATCGTACAACGCTTATTGGAGAATGGATTCCATACAATGACTAGGCATGGGGGTACCACCTATCACGGTATACATCTACAAAATATACCGAGGACCTTGCCTGGATCCCCTGCCAACACAAGACCGGCCTACCCCTGACCTGGATAGTACCGAATATGTCATCACCTCGGTTGCTTTGCAACCCTTTTGAGATCTCATGCACAACCAATCCATAAATATGTAGATGTAGGGTATCTAGAAAGGTGACAACATACCCTAATGAGTACGACCCACTGAGCCTTGCTGCATCTCTCCCGATTTTTAGTCATTCCCGGTTGATGGGGCTTGAGGCTACGATTACCTTTCAAGAAATGTACTCTTAGAATGCTCATTGCCCTCCAATGACAATGTGCCGATAGCATTCATCCATACAAGTTGTTATGGCTCTGAACAAATCGAATCTCCAAGAACTCCGTCTTTATTTTCTTCACAATTTCACAATTTGCAAGGCACAAATAGGATCGAAGTGGTTTTAAATAATTAAATCTGATCCCGGTCTCTTCGAAACGATCAACGAAATTGGCCAGATTTTATAGTCGGTTATTTAACTATCAAATTACACACATAAGCAGTACTAGGCCCATATTATAAATCTTTCAAAACATTTATTTCAAATATCTTTACAAAAATATATATTCAAATCTCTTTCAATATTTCAACATTTGAAAAAAAATTTCAAATTCTCGTATCTATAACAGGATATTTCCAAACCATATCAGTACTTAGAAATATTTCAAATTTCAAATTTGTAATTCATTACTTAGAAAAATATTTCTATATAAATCATTTCGTAGTTAAAATATTTCCAAAACCCTTCATTTCAATACTTAGGAAAATATTATAAGAATACTTTCCAAAATCATTTCTAATATCCATACTTTGGAAATATTCCATACTTATCTCATAAATCTTCGGAATTTTTATTAATTCCCTTTACAATTTCCCCAAAATTATCGATTATACTTATTTATAATCCAACTAACAATTTATAACTCCTTTAATGAATTCAGATTCATTATTGAAGTTCCCGTATCTAAATAATTTGGAAATTTTCTTTTCTCAAATTTCTTAAGTTCCCGAATTCCATTATAAGATTTTCACTTATAAAATCACATCCATTAAATAAAACCCGGTTCACAAATCTTGAGAGCATTTACAAATAAATTGAAATCACTTACTTTTAAACTATATATATATAATAATAAATTTCAAAAACATGGTTAAATAATTATTTAAAATATCAAAGCACTTTAAAAATAAACGTCAATAACAAATTCCAATTCATTTATAAAATTCCTAATCGATTTTCAAAACTTGTTTATAAAACTTAGAATTCATTTCAACAAATTTAAAATTTTAAATAACTAGCTTTCTGAAATATTTTAATCCAATTAATAGTTTTAAAACTACATAGTTTAATAAATAAAAATCCTTTTCTAAAAACAAACCTTAACTTCTTGTGAAAAACCATTTTTAAAATTCAACATACCTAATTTTTTTATACTTATAAATCTCTCTCGATTTATTACAAATCAATTTACATTTCCAATTTCATAACTATTCCCAAATTCCAGTATAGAATTTACTATTTCTTTCTAAACCGATTTCAATATCTCATTTTTAAATTTACATTGGGAATTTATATTTTCAAATTTATCAAATGATAATCATTCCACTTATTAAACATCGTTTATAAGTTTATAAACTCAACTCTCATTTCTGTGTTAATAACAGATTTATATTAAATAACTAGATTTATAAATCGGTTCCTATTTAAAATCCCATTTATAATCTATTTCTTAATAAATATGAACTATATTCCAAAACCATTTAAATCTCGATTTCGACTTCCATTTCGTATTACCAGAAATCCTAATTAAGAATCCACTGTTTAAAAATACTAAAATTAAATTTTCTATTTGAAACCATTTTACGAAATAGCTAAATAAATATCTAAAATCAATTTTTTTATTTTATCCAAATTAATTCCTTTTTAAATAATCCCAAATTTCTATATAAATATTCTCATTTCTCAATCGCCTTTGAATTTCCTTTTTAAATTCAAAAATATTATTTATGGTATTTATAATACCAAAATTAAGGCCAATGCTACTATAGCATCCAATAAATTCAAATCACATCATAATCTATCACAGATTATTCAAAACACATCATATATCACTATATATGCAACTAAAATCAAAATTTTTGAGGAATCCAGTTGGATCCCTCCAACCTGTTTCCTTGCAACCACGGATGTTATATAATCACAAAATTATAATCACCATTTCGAGGCGGGATATCGCAATAAAAAGGGTCATCCGCTATTATGCAGGGCGCATAGTGTCTCATCCGCTCCAATCGGCGGGAATATGCCCAACTACTAATATATATACTAATATATATAATATAACATCCAACTGATAATAATTTATCAATTCATCCAATCAACCAATACATAATTTTTAACATTTTATATTAAAACCAGTAATCCAAATAAGTGAGATTTACTCACCGAAATTTCTGCCGTCACCGAAGCGTTCCAGTTTGGAACTAAAACCGAACAACGTTCGATTTTAGCCCAAAATTCGACAGTCTTCGAATCCATCCAAACTAGTTTCATTACGAAGCTCTTGTCGATACAATTGCAACTTATAAAGTTTCATCTCAATCAGATCTTATATGAGAGAGATATGAATCTTATAGTCAAACGATTTAATTAAATAATTTAATAGACCTAATTACAAACTAATTACAATCATACCCCCAAAAATCTTTCTTCCCCAAAAATGGATTCCACTCTCCTCTGTATACTAACACGTACAGTAACCCAAAAATCAATTCATGCACACACGCCCGAACTCAGCATTTACTCGACGAATTCGTCAATCGACTCCACCAACATGTTTCTCACAACGCAGGCTCTTGATTTCACCCAACCATCACGACTCTGTCGCTACCCATCAAAATGCGTCAGTCACCACCCTGCTGCAGGCCTTAAAACCCACGCGACCCACCTTACCACGCCGCCCTCTCCACTGTTTGGCTCCTAGGTGCGATACCACCTACCGATCATGAATCCAAACTCTGATCCGCAAAATCGAACTTCAATCTCCCTAAAACGCCAACCTTACCTATCCTTCCATCTCGACATCTACTGTCGATCCCAGAAAACAACCGCAAACTACAAAAATGGCATGAAATTGAAGAGCTAAACAATATGAACACAAAGCAACTTCGTTAGGAATTTTTAGTGGAGTATTGGATTTTGCATTGATTTTTGAATTTTCAAACTCGTGGCCATTTATTTTTGAATGGGAAAATGAAAAAACGAAACAGAAGAGATGGAATGAAAATGAAGGAACCCAAAATGAAGACGGTGATTTATTGTTGAGATTTTATTCCTTGTTTTGAAATTTTAAAGTGAACAAGAAAACAAGATGACGGCTTGGGTACAAATTTTTACGAAGTGTTGGATACAGGAAAGCAAAATCACGGCTTATGTTGGGTTGATGTGAATGAAGATAATATATATATTTAAAATTCCAAAATATCTAGATATTTTATTCCGAACCCTGATCGAGGCGTGCCGCCTGGCGTTCCAAATGTTATACCCCTATTCCGAACGCAATGGAACAAGTTTCGAGAACTAATTTGATCGTATGCA
This sequence comes from Allium fistulosum, assembly GCA_030737815.1. NCBI lineage: Eukaryota > Viridiplantae > Streptophyta > Magnoliopsida > Asparagales > Amaryllidaceae > Allium > Allium fistulosum. Next base: position 1,165,076,006 of record CM060904.1, read on the forward strand.
GAAGGTAGCTTTTTGAACCCAATTATAATATTAAATTTTCAATATTAATTTCAACGTGTTTCTATCCCGTACGACCAAATGATGCATTTGATCGCTACGAAATTTGACGGCGTATTAAAATTCATTATTACGGACCTAATGACACTGGTTTCGTCGAAATCCAAGATTGTGCCCCGGAAGGCTATTTTTATATGTTAATTAAAACGAGTAAATTCCAAAATTAGTTAAATCACTTTTAAATCAAATTTAAAAGTTTTATCACCTTCATTTTTGTTAAATAGAAATTTAATAAGCCTTTAAATTATTTTTATCCAAATAGAATCAAAGATTTAAATTATTTAAACGGTTTTCAATTATTAAAGTCAACAATTAAATTACCTAATAAATCACTATCTTTGAAATTCAAGTTATTAAATCTATAAAATTAACTTTTAAATATTTAAAATCAATTAAATATTACAATTTCAAATAACCAAAATTTTTGGGTCATAACATTCTTCCCTCTTAAAAGAATTTCGTCCTCGAAATTTCCAAGGTAAGAAAAATGCCCAAACCCATTTATTTTCTAAAACAAATTAGTTGAAATAACTTCCCAAACTCATTTAAGCCTTTAACTTCCCAAAATCAATTTGTTGAAACTAGTTATTACCTTTACTAAGTCCCTGAATTCATCCATAGACTTCCACTAATATTACCCATATTCTCATTTCAGGTTATAACTCAAAATTTAATTTTTAGTTATTAAAAAATTTCTTCAAAATTTCTAACTCTTTAAATTTTCGAATTTTTTTGCCAGCGTCTCCTTTACGCGGCTAGATCGGAACAACTACAAATTGCCACTACGGGCCCAAACCAGCAAAAGAAAACAAAAGCAAAGTGGCTCAGTCATAAAACCATCAAATTCAAACAACAGTAAAAACATGTACCTTTTGTTGGGCAACCAATTTTCTTATGAAATCAAAAGCATCAAATTAGCTCTTGTTTTTATATATCTGCATCTTATTTACCAATGATATCCAATCATATAGTTCATAATCATATTATTCTGCATTTCCAATTTCCAACATTTTCTTTACTAAAACCGTACGATATACATATATCATCCATATGCAATATCAAATCTGATCGTTCGCTTGATCACACAATTTCACTTTCGAACTAGTATCGTTCACACGACCACTCTAGTGTGGACTCAGATCTAGTTCCCTGATCAGAGATCGTTATTCTCCTTGCATAGTCATAAACTATGATAGAGAATTCCAGAATCAACAAAAAATCCTTATCCAGTGTTCGCTGTCGAGAATCGAGTGAAAAATCCTAACTCAGATTGATATAAATTATCTCAAAATCCTATACTCGAATCTGGATCAAACCGTCATGCGAATAAAATAATATACGTACAACTTATGTATTTATTTCCATTGATTTCATAGCTATCCCAAATTCTTTTTATTCACCTTTATCCCGTTTTCATTTACTTTATTCTATTGATCTACATTCAATTTATCCACATTGCATTTTTCACATTTCTTATTTACTTAGTATATTCCTTTCAATACTAATATCATTTAAGAATATTCCGCCAAATTCTATGCTCAACACATTTCACTTCATACTTACTTCATTTATGAATTATTCCATAAAATTTTCTTAAATTTATAAACATTTATACAACTTCTTATGGTTATTACCACTTTACAACTTAATTCCTTATCCATTTCTATTCAAATTCAATTTCATTCTCCAATTTCAACGTTCAATTTTATCAATCAGCATTCCAAACCATATCCAATTCACTAATTAATTTAGTTAGCATATTTCATTAATTTATTTCAGTCTCAATCAATTCCATTTCCAAAAATTATTTCGTTTAGCCTTCGGCTAAATTTTCAAAATTCACTTTATTTAACTTAATTTAAGTTAAATTTCATTCTATAATTCAATTTCAAATTTTTACTTCTCTTGCATTCACATTCAGCAATTTTAAACATAGCTTAAACTTACAAATTTTCAAATTTTATAAGTTATCAAGCTTATTTTCTCATATTTTCAATAAAACATTTTAAATGAAAATCCCAAAGTTTAAACACCTCGTGCTAAAGTATTTCAAATCATTTTTGAAATCATATATCTATATACACATTTACTCACCATCCCTTAGTATATCAAATCATTCCTTTGGATTTTAAAAATCAAAACTAGTTTTTCCAAAACAAAACTCCAACGGTAGCAATTCCTCTCTTGGAAACTCGAAAATGAATATCGATGATGCTGCAGTCATCACCGAAATTATTTTCCAGCGACCGAAGTGAGTTCAACTATTATTATTTCCCAAAACCTTGAAAAATCATTTTCAAAACCAACGGGATTTAAATTCACAAATTTCCATCTTTTAAACTCTTCTCACTTACAATTCATATTTATAATATACTTTAGGAATTTCATTTCCTTTAAATTTTATAAATCACATTTATAAACCATGTATTTATATAATCTCACCTTGGTTATATAAAATCACTTCTTAACTGTTAATCTTGTTTACATTATAATAATAACACTTTTATTCATTTTCTACAACAAACAACAAATGATAATTGTTTAACATTATCATTTCCTAACAACCAAGCACACCATATATACCATAATAATTTTCTAAAAAATTATTTCTTTATATATAAAACTATAATTAGGGTAAAATTATTTCATTTACCCAGTTTCAGAACAATACCATGTCGAGTTGCTCTGTTCAAGAGTTTAGAGATCCCTATCAATAACGTTAATTACTCGTATTGACCAGAATCCATAAACCACTCAACAAATCAACCAACACAATATAAAACATTTTTATATCACTAACAAATACACGCTCGTATATATACATATACACTCAAACTCATTCTATGGTGCTACTGACCCAATCTCTAATGAGTTACCCCACCAAAGCCAAGGTTCTCGCTTAACCTTCAGCTCTGATACCAAATGTAACGACCGGGATTTTCAACCTTCGAAAATCAACACTAATATGTTCACTGCATCACATGCCGAGAAATCGAATGTCGGAAAACCCGATTGTTAGGGGAAAAGTATAAGAAAGAAGAAAGAAGAAAAGAAGAAAACTAAACAACATAGAATCTCACATCGGAACAAATAGTCTATAATATACAATAAATCTTTACACAAAAACGAAACTGTAATATGTATATAAAAACATCAATCAGAGTATACTAACCTATTTCAGCCTGGACAGTTATAATAGTCTGTCATCACAATTGCTGATAACGCACCAATGAATACAGTGGAAAATAACTATCTACGTGAATACGTCTCTGGGCCTCCAACTCATCTTCTGAAGATCCAAGGCATCCGAACTAATCTGTAATATATTCGGTCTGACCCAAGCATTATAATAAAATAACACCCGAGTCAGTCTGGAAAACCAACGTAAGAAAACACACCCAACTAGATTTGAGTTATAAGAAAATCTTTGAAATCAAAGGGTATCTCGTAAGACCACCTCACACATAAACACGACGGGTTTTCACCTTACGATAACCAAAACCTTTTATATCAAAATCATTTGATATTATAATAGTGTCTATAGAAAATAAACAATAAAATAACTGAAATGCTTGCATCTCACGTTTTAGCATATTCGGTATACAACTAAAACCGTACGATGCTTATTGGAAAATGGATTCCATACAATGAATAGGCACGGGGGTACCACTATCACTATATATGTCTAGAAAATATACTGAGGACCTCGCCTGGATCACCTGCCAACACAAGACCGACCTAACCCTTACCTGGATAGTACCAAATATGTCATCACCTTGGTTGCTTTGTAACCCTTTTGAGATCTCATTCACAACCAATCCATAAATATGTAGATGTAGGGTATATAGAAAGGTGACAACATACCCTAATGGGTGCGACCCACTTAGCCTTGCTGCATCTCCCCTGATTTTCAGTCATTCCCGGTTGATGAGGCTTGAAGCTACGATTACCTTTCAAGAAATTTACTCTTAGAATGCTCATTGCCCTCCAATGACAATGTGCTGATAGCATTCATCCATACAAGTTGTTATGGATCTGAACAAACCGAATCTCCAAGAACTCCATCTTCATTTTCTTCACAATTTCATAATTCGCAACGCTTAAATCAGATCGAAGTGGTTTTCGGATAATTAAATCCGATCCCGGTCTCTTCGAAACGATCAACGAAATTGGCCAAATTTGATAGTCGGTTATTTAATTATCAAATTACACACATAAGCAGTCACTAGGCCCATATTATAAATCTTCCAAAACATTTATTTCAAATATCTTTACAATAATATATATTCAAATCTCTTTCAATATTTCAACATTTGAAAAAAAAAATTCAAATTCTTGTGTCCATAACAGGATATTTCCAAACCATATCAGTACTTAGAAATATTTCAAATTTCAAATTTGTAATTCATTACTTAGAAAAATATTTCTATATAAATCATTTCGTAGTTAAAATATTTCCAAAACCCTTCATTTCAATACTTAGGAAAATATTATAAGAATATTTTCCAAAATCATTTCTAATATCCATACTTAGGAAATATTTCGTACTTATCTCATAAATCTTCGAAATTTTTATTAATTCCCTTTATAATTTCCTTAAAATTATCGATTATACTGATTTATAATCCAACTAACAATTTATAACTCCTTTAGTGAATTCAGATTCATTTTCGAAGTTCCCGTATCTAAATAATTTGGAAATTTTCTTTTCTCAAATTTCTTAAGTTCCCGAATTCCATTATAAGATTTCCACTTATAAAATCACATCCATTAAATAAAACCCGGTTCACAAATCTCGAGAGCATTTATAAATAAATTGCAATCACTTACTTTTAAACTATATATATATAATAATAAAATTCAAAAACAGGGTTAAAATTATTTAAAATATCAAAGCACTTTTAAAATAAACGTCAATAACTAATTCCAATTCATTTATAAAATTTCTAATCGATTTTCAAAACTTGTTTATAAAACTTAGAATTCATTTCAACAAATTTAAATATTTAAATAACTAGCTTTCTGAAATATTTTAACCCAATTAATATTTTTAAAACTACATAGTTTAATAAATAAAAATCCTTTTCTAAAAACAAACCTTTACTTCTTGTGAAAAACCATTTTTAAAATTCAACATACCCATTTTTCTTATACTTATAAATCTATCTCGATTTATCACAAATCGATTTACATTTTCAATGTCATAACTATTCCCAAATTCCAGAATAAAATTTACTATTTCTTTCTAAACCGATTTCCATATCTCATTTTTAAATTCCCACCATGAATTTATATTTTCAAATTTATCAAATGATAATCATTCCACTTATTTATAAACATCATTTATAAGTTTATAAACTCAACTCTCATTTCTCTGTTAGTAACAGATTTATATAAACAACTCGATTTATAAATCGGTTCCTATTTAAAATCCCATTTATAATCTATTTCTTAATAAATCCAAACTATATTCCAAAACCATTTAAATCTCGATTTCGACTTCCATTTCGTATTCCCAAAAATCCTAATTAATAATCCACTGTTTAAAAATACTCAAATTAAATTCTTTATTTGAAACTATTTTACGAAATAGCTAAACAAATATCTAAAATCAAATTTATTTATTTTATCTAAATCAATTCCTTTTAAATAATCCCAAATTTCAATATAAATATTTTCATTTCCAAAATCGCCTTTGAATTTCTTTTTTAAATTCAAAAATATTATTTATGGTATTTATAATACCAAAATTAAGGCCAATGCTACTATAGCATCCAATAAATTCAAATCACATCATAATCTATCATTGATTATTCAAAACACATCATATATCACTATATATGCAATTAAAATCAACATTTTTGAGGAATCCAATTGGATCCCTGCAACCTGTTTCCCTGCAACCACAGATGTTATATAATCACAAAAATATAATCACCGCTTCAAGGTGGGATATCGCAATAAAAAGGGTCATTCGCTATTATGCGGGGCACATAGTGTTTCATCCGCTCCAATTGGCGGGAATATACCCAACTACTAATATATATAATATAACATCTAACCGATAATAATTTATCAATTCATCCAATCAACCAATAAATAATTTTTAACATTTTATATTAAAACCAGTAATCCAAATGAGTGGGATTTATTCACCGAAATTTCTACCGTCGCCCAAGCGTTCCGGTTTGGAACTAAAACCGAACAACGTCCGATTTTAGTCCAAATTTTGACAGTCTCCAAATCCATCCAAACTAGTTTCATTGGAAAGCTTTCGTCTATACGATCGCAACACATAAAGTTTCGTCTCAATCGGACCTTATATGAGAGAGATATGAATTTTTTGGTCAAACGATTTAGTTAAATAATTAATATACCTAATTACAAACTAAGTACAATCATACCCCAAAAACCTTTCTTCCCCAAACGTGGATTCCTCTCCTCCCTATACACTAACATGTACAGTAACCCAAAAATTAATTCATGCATACACACCTGAACTCAGCATTTACTCGACGAATTCGTCAATCGACTCCACCAACATGTTTCTCACAACGCAGGCTCTTGATTTCAACCAACCATCACAACTCCGTCGCTACCCATCAAAATGCGCCAGTCAACACCCTGCTGCAGTCCCTGAAACCCACGCGACCCACCATACCATGCCGCCCTATCCACTGTTTGGCTCCTAGGTGCGATACCACCTGCCGGTCGTGAATCCAAACTCCGATTCGCAAAATCAAACTTCAATCTCACTAAAACGCCAACCCTACCTATCCTTCCATCTCGACATCTACCGTCGATCCCAGAAAATAACCGCAAACTACAAAAATGGTATGAAATGGAAGAGCTAAACAATATGAACACAAAGCAACTTTGTTGGGAATATTTAGTGGAGTATTGGATTTTGTATTTATTTTTGAATTTCCAAACTCGCGGCCATTTATTTTTTAACGGGAAAATGAAACAACGAAACAGAAGAGATGGAATGAAAATGAAGGAACCCAAAATGAAGACAATGATTTATTGTTGAGATTTTATTCCTTGTTTTGAAATTTTAAAGTGAACAAGAAAACAAGATGATGGCTTGGGTACAAATTTGTACGAAGTGTTGGATACAGGAAAGCAAAATCACGGCTTATGTTGGGTTGATGTGAATGAAGATAATATATATATTTAAAATTCCAAAATATCTAGGTATTTTATTCCGAACTTCGATCGAGGCGTGCCACCTGGCGTTCCCAATGTTATACCCCTATTCCTATTCCGAACACAATGGAACAAGTTTCGGAACCTAATTTGGTCATATGCAGAAGATAGCTTTTTGAACCCAATTATAATATTAAATTTTCAATATTAATTTCAACGTGTTTCTATCCCGTACGACCAAACGACGCATCTGATCGCTATGAAATTTGACGGCGTATTATAATTCATTATTACGGACCCAATGACATTGGTTTCATCAAAATTCGAGATTGTGCCCCGGAATGCTATTTTTATATGTTAATTAAAACAAGTAAATTCCAAAATTAGTTAAATCACTTTTAAATCAAATTTAAAAGTTTTATTACCTTCATTTTTGTTAAATAGAAATTTAATAAGCCTTTAAATCATTTTATCCAAAGAAAATCAAAGATTTAAATTATTTAAACGATTTTCAATTATTAAAGTCAATAATTAAATTACCCAATAAATCACTATCTTTGAAATTCAAGTTATTAAATCTATAAAATTAACTTTTAAATATTAAAAATCAATTAAATATTCCAATTTCAAATAACCAAAAATTCTGGGTCGTTACACTTTCAGTCTATCTAAGGATGGCAAGTTGTACTCATACACAACTTCAAACCCAAGGCACTCTATAGGCTCTACCGGAACTCACCAGGAAACATGTCTTGATCACTAACTACTTGGAATCCATGTAGTCTCACTATAGTCTTCACATACATCTCAAACTCCCTTAGTCAATCTATCACGGCTGGGAATTTTGAACCTTCGAAAATTCGACATCAATATGTCTACTGTATTACATGCCAAGCAATCGAATGTCGGAAATACCAGATCGTTAGAGAAAAGAATAAAGAGGTAGAAGAAGAAAATAGAAACAACAACACAAAATCTCACAATCGCAGCGGAACAACATATAATAGATAACAACTGATCTTTATACAAAAAGATCTATAACTGTTTTCATACATTACATCATCAGAGTACAATACATCAATAACACAATACTGGATAGTTATAATAACTTATCCTCACAAAAACTGAATATACAGCCTACAATACACAGCGGAATATAAATCAGATACGTGTAATACATCTTCATTATCCATCTCGTCTCCTGAGCTCCATGGCATCCTATCCTGTATCTGTAATACTCGGTCTGGCCTGAGCGTTATAATAAAATAACACTCGAGTCCGTCTGGAAAACCAGCGTGAGAAAACACACTCAATTTGAATTATTAAAGTTTTCAAAATCCTTTGAAATTCAAAGGTATCTCGTAAGACCACGCCACACATAAACACGACGGGTTTTTTCCTTACGATAACCAAAACATTTCATATCAAATCCTCTGATATTATAATAGTGTCTAAGTACAAATACTTATTCAAATAGCTGAAATGCTTGCATCTCACGTTTCAGCATAGTTGGGCACAGTCAAAACCGTATGGCGCTTATTGGAGAATGGATTCCATACGAATGACTAAGTACTGGGGTATCACCTGTCACAGTACATGTCTAGAAAGAGCGTAACGAGGACCACGCCGGGATCCCCTGCCACACAAGACCGGACTATCCCTAACCTGGATAGATCGAATATGCTATCACCCCGGGTGTTCCCACCCTCTCTCGAGCTCCTTCCATATACCGTAGTAATAAATAATATCCGAGGTTATCAAGAAAGGTGATAAACATACCCTACTTAGGTGCGGCCCACTTAGCCTTGCTGCATCTCCCCTGATTTTCAGTCATTCTCGGTTGATGAGGCTAGAGGCTACGATTACCTTTTGAGGAATTTTCACTTAGAATGCTCATTGTCCTCCGATGGCAATATACTGATAGCATTCATCCATACAAGTCTGTTCTGGGTCCGAACGGAACCGAAGGCACTATTCCTACTACATCCATTTTGGAAAAATCCTTAGGATTAGTAGCGATTAGCCCTTGCACTTCACTGCTTCATCTTCGACTCCATGCTCTTGTTTTCACTGCGAAAACATACTCGTTGGATCGAAGTGGTTTTCGGATAACAAATCCGATCCCGGTCTCTTTGAAACAACGTTCGATATTTTCCGGTAAACTCAACCCCGGTTGTAACAACCCGCATATTTTACGATTGAATATTTAAATATTTTATTTAATTGTTGAATCGTTAATCGGATTAAAGTCTGAAAAGCTACTTTTTGCAAACAGTCGAATTAGTACTCGGGACCCCTTCCATTGAGTCCAAAATGATGTTTGCGACCTTTTTGAGTATAAACTTTGATATGTTTGGAGCTAGCTAAAATTTTGACCTTTTTCACTTTGGGTTTGGGTTTGGGTTCAACCCACTAGTCCACATAATACCCCAAACTGAAACACTTCTCTTCATCCACTCCCATTTCTTTACCTTTTCAGTTCTAAAAGAGAATAATGGAGGAAGAGAAAAAGAATTAAAATCCTAAACCCTAGTTTCCATTTGCAAATCAAGTTCTAGCTCCAAATCAATAGAAGAAGCTTTGGTAAGCCTCCTCCTCTTCTTCTCCAACTCATTCTCTCATCGATTTCAGAAATTCCTAAACCTAACTTAGGAAATGTTTCTCTTTTAAGCTTAGATTCAAGCTTGTTGGGTTGGAATTGAAGATTGATTCTCCTTGCCATTGCTTTATAGCTTCTTCTTCGTTTGTTTTGGGTTTAAAGGTGAGATTTTTATCTCACATCTATGACTATAACTATCTTTGATGTTAGGTATGAATTCCTAACACTATTTCATGTTCAATTGCTTTTGGTTTGAATTGATTTGGTGAACATTTCAATTTTTGGTGTTTTGAAGTCAAAACTTTGAAAATCCTTGCTTTGATTTGTGAACATGTTTTCGGTTGCGAATCGGAGAGCCTATAGGGCCGAATGGTCGAATTGGCAAAAGCCCCAAAGTCCATTGCTCGACCGGGTGCAAGTGTGAGAGTTTGCTCTCCCACTTGGTTGAAAAATAATTTCAGCTCGTCACCAGACGTCTGCAGGTAAGCCCAAACGTCTGGGGTCTGTTTCAGGAACTTCCCGAAACTTACTGCAGACGTCTGAGCATATACCCCCAGACGTCTGGAGTATGTATTTCCAGAATTCCAACAGTTTCCTTATATATATTGTTTTGATTTCCAACCTTTATCGATTCAAGGTTATCCGATTTGTCGTTATCATTTATTATCTTCATTGATGACTTCTTCTTCGGGATTTTTGAGAAGGTCCATTTTAATGGAATTAGTATCGATTTCTTTGGATTTGATTCACGTCTTCGAATGTGGATTTTTGTGATTGATTGTTTCTACAATCATTTCTGTGATTTGTCACTTTAAAAATATAAAGGTTTCTATACTAGTAGTAAATATTCAAACTCTTTTACAAAGATGATTTCAACTCTATTTTAAATATAAATCTTGTTTTCAAAACCGTTTTCCAATCTATTAGTATACACAAACCTTTACCTCATTCGTATGAGAAAATACAATTAAACGGCTTAGCAAAACAAGTGGTATGAAACGCTTGCGTTTACTTCGTCGGTTAATTTTTGGACTTGTTCGATTGAAAATCTTGTGACAATTTTCGAGTGGAAATCTACAATTTGTTCGTAAATATTTAAGTTAAGCTAGTGGTTATGGGACATGAAGCTAAACTCTTATATTTACTGGCTTAGTGTAATCGACACTTTTATTGATCAATGATGATCACTTTGTGTTTTAGACTAGCGATGTGCGATGTCTATTTGTCTGCGAGGGAGGCTAAACCCCGTTTCTGTGGAACTTCGGTTCAATTTGGCGGGGTAGCGACCCATGGTCTTCGGACCGTTTATGGAGCTTCGACTCAAATTTTAATGGTTAGCGACCATGGAATAGCGTTCCATTTGTGATACACGTGTTGGTGAGTTTTCATGCTCCCGTTTATGATAGGCCTCCCCCTTTTGTGATTTCTGGATTTCTGATTGATGATTTCTAGAACTTGTGTGTTTCACCTCCTTATGTGATTGGCAATTATATGTTTGTCAATATTTGTGGTATGGTGAATAAAATAAAGAATATGACATTCTTTTTGGTACTTTGAGATTCTTGAGATATTGTATGATTTTGTTGTTGTTTTATATCATATTTGTTCTAATACGATATTATTGTTATCATACATTCACATTCTATCTCTGCTTATATCTCATTCCTTTATCTGATGTTTATAGCTAGACTAATCCGTTTATTATTTTCTTATTAAATAATACTCGGGGTCAGACCGAGATGTTACAGGTGCTCCTGCTTGACTCTTTATCTGGGATCATCTCCTGACTTTTGTCTAACTACGTTACATTTGTAGTTTTTGTTGTTATACATTTGAGATATAGACTCCTTGATGTATACCTATTCTTTTGTCTAGTTCTTGTAACTATTCTTTTGTGATATTGTGGATCTTGTTTGACCACTACTCTGATGTACACCTTTTTGGTGATATATATATATTCATATCTGTTTCCGCCTTTGTGATATGAACGTCTGTGACTGATTTATGTTATGTTTATTTCTATATTTGTTTCCGAGGTCCACTTAGCCACCGTGTGGTAGCTTTGAGTTTGCATCGGTATGTCGGATTTCCTCTTGAAACGAAATGCATGGTTTACTATCTGACATATTGGTACTCGCACAAGGCAATTGCACGGATGGTCGCTCCTCAACAGCCTTATTCTCCGCGCTAGTTGACGGCATTACTCCGTAGTGTTCTTGGCTAGCGTGGGTATAGAGGTGGGGCGTCACACAGGTTCTTTAGGAAATACACAGACGAAAATAAGATCGGAGATCACCTCCTAACCGTTAGTGGACGGATTTCCTTATAAACGTCCTAGAAGAATGAAATGAGTTTATACGTACAGTATGGCACCTCGAACGGTAACTGTACCATATAATTCCCGTATTTCTTCTAGATATTCCCAAATTTATATTTTGGGTCCAGATTTTTGATAGTCGGTTATTTAACTATCAAATAAACAATCACTCATCCAAATACTTCATTTTCCACTGAATAACTCCAAATCTCTTTTTAATTTAATTTTAATAAATTAAATCTCTTTATCCGAAATATATACTTTCTTATCGAATTAAATATATTCACAAACTATTCTTTCAAAGGTATTTGAAAACCTTAAAAATAATCTGGAAAGTACCACTGCGGTATCAAACCATGGATTAACATCTCAATGGCTACATCTCTATCCCAGAGAAATTCAAGACTTAACTGCAGGCACTCACTGCCTCCGATTTCGCCATGCGATATACCATTACTTCCCGACTTTATTTAAAAATTTTCAAAATAATACTTATTAAATTTCTATAATAATTTCCCAAGTTAATTTTAGGCAGTTACTCTTTAAAATAAAAGTTATTATAAAATAATGTTAATATAGAATAATCTATCTCTTAAAATAATAATACTGATTAATTCTTGAATAATAATTAACTTAATATCAATCATATATAAAATTACTTAATTAATGCTTAAATATGCTTCAAAAACCATCTTTAACAACTAATAATTAATTCTCCGAAAATATTTCTTAAACACATTTAAATTTCTAATTAATACTTAAAAATCCTCCTTCTTAAAATAAACTTAACTTCTCAAGGAAAATATATTTCCAACTCTAATATAGACAGTCTAATTATTTATAAATCCCTCTCGATTTATTTTCCAATTTGATTTACGTTCCAATTCCGTAAATTCCCTTTTTAACATTTCTAAAAATAAATCCACTATTTCTTTTAAACCGATTTACCCATCTCCTTATAAATTCTCACCGCGAATATATAACTTCAATTTATCCACTGATAATTACTTCACTTTATTATAAACTTCGTTTATAATTTCCATAGTCTCATTTCCCATTTATCCCTGTTTCACAACACTTAATCGATTTTAAATCGATTTTCTAAATAAATTCCATTTTTAAATTAATTTTCTTAAATAATCCAAATATATTCCAAAGCCGCTAATTTCATATCTCACTTCCTTTTTATGATTTAAAATATTATTTAAATCTAGAACATCAATTTCATCTTTTATTTTCAAATTTCCTTTTTATTTTCCCAAACTATTTTAAATCTCTATTTTAAAAATAAATCCCTTTTTCACTTAAACAATAGTGCTTAAGTTCTATTATTTAAAATCCTTTAATTTAACTTATTTCCAAATCCCTATTTCCCTTATTTCAAAATTATCAAGCCTAATTTTTGAAATCAAACTATTTATTTTACCAAATATTCATTTCTTTTAAATAAATCCAAGATTTCACTATAAATATTTTTACTTCAAATTATCCTTTTAAATCTCTTTCCAAATTTTAAACATTTATCATTGGTATTTAAAAATACTAAATCTATACTAAATCTAACCAGTAATTCCATAACATCCAATAAATTCAATTTCCACTATAATCTATCACAGATTATTCAAACGAATCATATCACTGAATGTAAAAATAATTTTCAACATTTTTGAGGAATCCAGTTGGATCCCTCCAACCTGTTTTCCTGCATCCATAGATGTTAGCACAATATAAAAATACCAATCCCACTTCGAGGGGGATATCGCGGTATATAGGGTCATCCGCTATTATGCAGGGCGCATAGGGTCTCATCCGCTATATATATGCAGGAATATCAATCACTCCAATATATATATACTCCTATATATAATATCACATCCAACTGATAATAATTATCAAATTCAACAATCAATCAATAATTAATATTAACTATTTAAAATTAATTGCAGTATTCCAAATTTGAGTGAGATTAACTCACTTTGATTTTCTACCGCTTCACGTTCCGTTTTTGATTGAATCCGAACACGTTTGAATTTATTTAAAAATTTCGGAAGCTCCAAACTCGTCCAAACCATTTCCTATACGTATATGACGACATTACGGCCCTAACGCCTCTTGAATCGTCCGAATCGGACCACGTACGAGAAAGATATACATTTATAAGTTAATCGATATTTTAATTATATACAATTTAATTTTCTTAAAACAAAAGAAAACCTATACCCAACATCATAGACCCGGCCCACCATCTACAGTGCTTGTTCCCCAAAATTTGAATTTGCCGCTTCTAGACTTCGACCTACCACTGCCTACCGTAAATCCCACCTCAACTCGTCCATCACTCGACGAACTTTCGAGCTGACCTCGCCAATGAAACTCTTGTCTCGAGCTCTGCCTGCCAGTCACGATCAACAGAAAAATACGTGACACCCATCTCCTCGAACTGCTACAGTGGCGAAGGTCGCGGTGACCAAAGCCACACAGCACGTCGCCAGTTTATGGCCGTAGGTGCGCCTTGCCTTGGGGAATTCGAATATGACCTCCACTTCATGAATTTCACTTTACATCAATCGCATCGTCGAACCCTAGCTTGAACAAGCCTTCGACCTAACTATCGAGATAAGAAAAAACATCGCCGCACCCCTTAAATTTTGTATCAGATCGATGCCCATGTGAAAATAAGATTTTTAAAACAAAATGGAGAATTTCTTGCCGAGTAATTTCGAAGATATGAATTTTTATTTTTCTTAAGCTTTCATTTTTTTCTTTTTGTTTGGTTCGGCTGATATGGAAAAGTGGAGGGGGAAACGTGATTTTAAAAGAGAAGAAGACATGATGTTTTGCATGTTGAAGGGAGATGGCTACAGTGTTTTGAAAATGAGGGGAAAAAGTGCTGATGGAAGAGGGTGTGACAGTCTAGTGAAGTCCAAAATACATTTATATATATATATATTATTGAATTTTCAAATCCTCTCGATTACGTAGCTCCAAACCTCGAACCCCTATCAAGGCTTGCCGCTAGGCGTTTATAATGTTATACCCCTATTCCGAACGCAATGGAAAATGGTTCGAGTCCTAATTCGATTGTATGGAGAAGATAGCTTTTGGACCCAATTATTATATTGAATTTTCGATATAAATTTCAGCGCGTTTATATACCGTATGACCAAACGTTAACTCCAAACGTTACGAAATTTGAAATCCGATAATAATACACTATTACGGATCCAATGGAACTGGTTTCGTTGTAATCTGAGACTGTGCCTTAGGAGGCTATTTTTAAATGTCAATTCAAACGATATATTTTTAAAACTGAACAAACCACTTTTAAATTCAATTTTAAAAATTATAGTATCTCTATTATTATCAATATAAATTTTATAAGCCTTTAAATTATTTTTATCAAGCTTAAAACTCAAGATTTCATATTTTACCCAATTTCCAATTATTAAATTCAAAATTTAAATCATCCAATAAATAGTTATATTTGAAATTTAAGTTAAAAATTAACTTTTAAATATTTAAAGTTAATTAAATGTTCCAATTTCAAATAACCAAAATTCCAGGTCGTTACATTCCTCCCCCCTAATCAGAATTTCGTCCCCGAAATTTCCAAGGTACGAAGAATGGCCCAAACCCGTTACTATTTTTCCCAAAACCACACAGTTTTAACAACTTCCCGAACCCCTTTATTGAAACCACATTATCACTCTTTCTAGTTTTCCAAATTCATCCATAATTTACAACTAATATTATTCCCTCAATCATTCAAATTATAATTTAAAACCAAATTTTAAATTAAAATTTTCTTCAAAATTTTTCTAACTCCTTAAATTTTCGAAAATTTTCGCCAGCGTCTCCTTTGCGCGGCTAGATCCAAAAAACTACAAAACTGCCTCTACGACCCCAAATCATCAAAAGAAACAAAAGCCAAGTGGCTCAATCAGAAAATCATCAAATTCATACAACAATTTAAACACATACCTTTTTGTCGGGCAATTTACATTTTACTTCTGAAATCGAAGACATCAATTTAGCTTTTGCTTTTAATTACCTGCACCCTACTTACCAATGATATCCAATCATTCAATTCCCAAAAACATTATATTTATTTCTTTTCAAAATTTTCAATATTTGCTTTACTTAAACCCTTACGATGTACATATATCATCCGTACGCAATATCAACTTTGATCGCTCACTCGATTACACAATTTCACTTCCGAACTAGTATCGTTCACACGACTCTCTAGTGCGGACTCAGATCTGGTTCCTTGATCAGAAACCGTCATTATCCTTACATAGCCATCTACTATGATAGAGAACTCCAGAATCAATCAAAAATCCATATCCAGGGTTTGCCGTCGAAAATCGAGTGAAAAATCCTGACTCGAACCGATATAACTATCTCGAAATTCAGTGCTCGAATCTGGATCAAATTGTTATGCGAATAAAATAATATACGTACAACCTATGTATTAATTTCCAATTGATTATTAGCTATATCAATTCCTTTTCATACTCGTCTTATTTATATTTACTTATTCACAATTATCACTCACACTCACTTATTTACGCAGCATATTTTTTTAAATACCAACTTTTACTTAAGAATTCACCCTCAATTTCTTAAGTCTATTATAAACATTTTATAAACCTTCTTATATTTATTTCCACTTCATCACTTTGGTTTATATCCATTTCTATTCAAATTAAAATTTCAATTTCATTTAAACTCAATTTACCTTCCAAATTT
Organism: Allium fistulosum; assembly: GCA_030737815.1. Taxonomy (NCBI): domain Eukaryota; kingdom Viridiplantae; phylum Streptophyta; class Magnoliopsida; order Asparagales; family Amaryllidaceae; genus Allium; species Allium fistulosum. The sequence continues at coordinate 1,165,092,880 of CM060904.1, forward strand.
TAATATTGAATTTTTATCGACCATCTCTCAAACTATATTTAATCCACTATTTATTTTAAATTAGTTCCATCTACTAATTCATTTCAAATCTCAATAAATTTTATTTCCAAACTTTTATTTTATTTTGTCCACTCGAACTAATTCTTCAATTTCACTTTATTTAACATATTTCAAATTAAATATCATTCCAATATTCAATTTCAATTCCATTTACTTACAAATTAAATTAATTTGTTCATCCACAATTTATTTTCGATCTTAATAATTTTTTTATCTCAATAACTATTTCATTTAGCCTACTTAGGCTTATTCCCTCAAAATTCACGTTTATTTAACTTAATTCATTTAATTTTCACTCCACAAAATCAAATTTCAAAATTTCTTAAGTTATCAAACTTACTAATATTTATTCACAAATTTCTTCCAATTCACTTCATTTAATTGGTTTACTTTAATAATTTATTTCATTATCACACTTACTTTTATTTAACTCTCCTTAAGTTAAATTTTATTTTAAACAAATTTCAAATTCTTATAAGTTTTTAAACCTATTTATATTCCATAACATTTTTAAATAAACTCCCAGAGTTTAAACAATTACATAAGTATTTCAAAATCATATATACCCCAAAATCCTTGGTATATCAAATCACCCCTTTGAATTTCGAATCAAGTCAGTTTTACCAAACCAAAACTCCAATGCAAATCATCAAGGTAGCAAATTCTCCCTTGGAAACTCGAAAATGAACACCGATGATGTCGCGATCATCATCGGCATTATTTTCCAGCGACCGAAGTGAGTTCAGTGCTTTTTCCTCTTTTTAAAACCATTTTAAATATCTCAATTCCAAATCTCCATAGATTTCATTTCCAATTCAAAAATATTTCCAAATAATATCACTTTTATTTTCCAAGACTTGAAAAAAACATTTCAAAACCAACAGGAATTAAATTCCCAAATTTCCAACTTTTAAATCCTTTTAAATCTATATTTAAATATTCCCCTGGAATTTCATTCCATTTCAAATTATAAATCACATTTATAAACTCATATTTACAAACTCCATTTTGTTATTCGAATTACTTCTTAACTTTAGGTTAGAATTTAACTTTTATTCAATTACCACAACACACCATTGATAATAGTTTAATATTATCATTTCCTAACCACCAAGCAAACCATATATAACTATAATAATTTCTATAAAATTATTTCTTCCTTATATAAAAATAATTTGGGTAAAATTATTTCATCTACCCTATTTCAAAATAATACTGTGTCAAATTGCTCTGTTCAAGTGTTTAGATATCCCTATCAATAACGTTAATTACTCGTATTGACCAGAATCCATAAGTCACTCAACAAACCAATCAACACAATATAAAACAGTTTTATACTCACTAACAAATACGTGCTTATATCTATTAATACACTCAAACTCATTCTAGGGTACTACTGAACCTATCCTAATGAGTAATCCCACTAGAGCCAAGGTTCTCACTTAACCTTCGGCTCTGATACAAAGTGTCACGGCCGGGAATTTTCGACCTTCGAAAATTCGACATCAATACGTCTACTGTACTACATGTCGAGCAATCGAATGCCGGAATTACCAGGTCGTTAGGGAAAAGAAGAAAGAGGTAGAAGAAGAAAATAGAAACAACAACACAGAATCTTACAATCGCAGCAGAACAACATACAATAGATAACAACTAATCTCTATACAAAAAGATCTATAACTGTTTTCATACATTACATCATCAGAGTACAATACATCAATAACAGAATACCGGATAGTTATAGTAACTTGTCCTCACAAAAACAAAATATACAGCCTACAATACACAGCGGAATATTAATCAGATACGTGTAATACGTCTTCATTATCCAGCTCGTCTCCTGAGCTCTATGGCATCCTATCCTGTATCTGTAATACTCGGTCTGACCCGAGCATTATAATAAAATAACACCCGAGTCAGTCTGGAAAACCAGCGTGAGAAAACACACTCAATTTGAATTATTAAAGTTTTCAAAATCCTTTGAAAATCAAAGGTATCTCGTAAGACCACGCCACACATAAACAGGACGGGTTTTTTCCTTATGATAACCAAAACATTTCATATCAAATCCTCTTATATTATAATAATGTCTAAGTACAAATACTTATTCAAATAGCTGAAATTCTTGCATCTCACATTTCAGCATAGTTGGGCATAATCAAAACCGTACGATGCTTATTGGAGAATGGATTCCATACGAATGACTAGGTACTGGGGTATCACCTGTCACAGTACATGTCTAGAAAGAGCGTAACGAGGACCACGCCGGGATCCCCTGCCACACAAGACCGGACTATCCCTAACCTGGATAGATCGAATATGCTATCACCCTGGGTGTTCCCACCCTCTCTCGAGCTCCTTCCATATACCGTAGTAATAAATAATATCCGAGGTTATCAAGAAAGGTGATAAACATACCCTACTTAGGTGCGACCCACTTAGCCTTGCTGCATCTCCTTTGATTTTCAGTCATTCCCGGTTGATGAGGCTAGAGGCTACGATTACCTTTTTAAGAAATTTTCACTTAGAATGCTCATTGTCCTCTGATGGCAATATACTGATAGCATTCATCCATACAAGTCCGTTCTGGGTCCGAACGGAACCGAAGGCACTATTCCTACTACATCCATTTTGGAAAAATCCTCAGGATTAGTAGCGATTAGCCCTTGCACTTCACTGCTTCATCTTCGACTCCATGCTCTTGTTTTCACTGCGAAAACGTACTCGTTGGATCGAAGTGGTTTTCGGATAACAAATCTGATCCCAGTCTCTTTGAAACAACGTTCCATGTTTTCCGGTAAACTCAACCCCGATTCTTTAGGAAATACACAGACGAAAATAAGATCGGAGATCACCTCCTAACCATTAGTGGATGGATTTCATTATAAACGTCCTAGAAGAACGAAACCAGTTTATACGTACAGTATAGCACCTCGAACGGTAACGGTACCATATAATTCCCGTTTTCTTCTAAATATTCCCAAAGTTATATTTTGGGTCCAGATTTTGGATAGTCGATTATTTAACTATCAAATAAATAATCATTCATCCAAATACTTCATTTTCCACTAAATAACTCCAAATCTCTTTTTAATTTAATTTTAATAAATTAAATCTCTTTATCCAAAATATATACTTTCTTATCGGATTAAATATATTCACAAACTATTATTTCAAAGGTATTTGGAAACCTTAAAAATAATCTGGAAAGTACCACTGTGGTAACAAACCATGGATTCACAGCTCAATGGTTACGTCTCTATCCCAAAGAAATTCAAGACTTAACTGCAGGCACTCACTACCTCCGATTTCGCCATGCGGTATACCATTACTTCCTGACTTTATTTAAAATTTTTCAAAATAATACTTATGAAATTTCTATAATATTTTCCCAAGTTAATTTTAGGCAGTTACTCTTTAAAATAAAAGTTATTATAAAATAATGTTAATATAGAATAATGTATCTCTTAAAATAATAATACTGATTAATTCTTGAATAATAATTAACTTAATATCAATCATCTATAAAATTACTTAATTAATGCTTAAATATGCTTTAAAAACAATCTTTAACAACTAATAATTAATTCTCCGAAAATATTTCTTAAACACTTTTAAATTTCTAATTAATACTTAAAAATCCTCCTTTTTAAAATAAATTTAACTTCTCAGGGAAAATATATTTCCAACTCCAATATAGCCAGTCTAATTATTTATAAATCCCTCTCGATTTATTTTCCAATTTGATTTACGTTCCAATTCTGTAAATTACCTTTTTCACATTTCTAAAAATAAATCCACCATTTATTTCTAAACCGATTTACCCATCTCCTTATAAATTCTCACCGTGAATTTATAACTTCAATTTATTCACTAATAATTACTTCACTTTATTATAAACTTCGTTTGTAATTTTCATAGTCTCATTTCCCGTTTATCCCTGTTTCACAACACTTAATCAATTTTAAATCGATTTTCTAAATTAAATTCCATTTTTAAATTAATTTTCTTAAATAACCCAAATATATTCCAAAGCCACTAATTTCAAATCTCACTTCCTTTTCATGATTTAAAATCTTATTTAAATCTAGAACATCAATTTCATCTTTTATTTTCAAATTTCCTTTTTATTTTCCCAAACTATTTTAAATCTCGATTTTAAAAATAAATCCCTTTTTCACTTAAACAATAGTGCTTAAGTTCTACTATTTAAAATCCTTTAATTTAACTTATTTCCAAATCCCTATTTTCCTTATATCCAAATTATCAAGCCTAATTTTTAAATAAAACTATTTATTTTACCTAATATTCATTTCTTTTAAATAAATCCAAGATTTAACTATAAATATTTTTACTTCAAATTCTCCTTTTAAATCTCTTTCCAAATTTTAAACATTTATCATTGGTATTTAAAAATACTAAATCTAACCAGCAATTCCATGGCATCCAATAAATTCAATTTCCACTATAATCTATCATAGATTATTCAAACGAATCATATCACTGAATGTAAAAATAATTTTCAACATTTTTGAGGAATCCAGTTGGATCCCTCTAACCTGTTTTCCTGCATCCACAGATGTTGGCATAATATAAATATACCAATCCCACTTCTAGGGGGATATCGCGGTATATAGGGTCATCCGCTATTATGCGGGGCACATAGGGTCTCATCCGCTATATATATGCGGGAATATCAATCACTCCAATATATATACTACTATATATAATATCACATCCAACTAATAATAATTATCAAATTCAACAATCAACCAATAATTAATTTTAACTATTTAAAATTAATTGTAGTATTCTAAATTTGAGTGAGATTAACTCACTTTGATTTCCTGTCGCTTTCGCGTTCCATTTCCGATTGAATCCGAACGCGTTTGAGTTTATTTAAAAATTTCGAAAGCTCCAAACTCGTCCAAACCATTTCCTATGCGTAGATGACGACATTAAGACCCCAACGCCTCTTGAATCATCTGAATCGGACCTTGTACGAGAAAGATACACATTTATAAGTTAATCGATATTTTAATTATATACAATTTAATTTTGTGGAAATTAGCCACAAGGGCCTCTTTAGCAAGTGAAATTAGTTTCTAGGACACACAACTGAAATAATTACTTTCAAGGACAAAACGTAAAATAATTAGTTTCTAGGGCCTAAAAACCTATGAAATTATGTCCTTGAAGGTAATTGGACTGCTAAATTTGTCCTTGAAAGTAATTATTTGCTGTTTTTGTCCTTGAAAGTAATTTCTTTGAATGTGCGTCCTAGAAACTAATTGGACGGCAAAGTTTGTCCTTCTGCTGAAATGCCCCTTTAATTTTCTTAAAACAAAAGAACACCCAAACCCAACATCATAGACCCAGCCTAGCATCTACAGTGCTTCTTCCCCAAAATTTGAATTTGCCGCTTGTAACGACCCGTATTTTTAACACTTTAAAAATACGAATGAAAATGAAAATTTTGGATAAAAATCCGAAGGAAATAAAATTTTGTGTTGTTAAATGCGAATTACAAGTTAAAGTACAAAACTGAATTCTAAAATAACTTATTTGTAAATTAAATATGGATGTTAACTTGTAGTGAATGTAAATAATGAATTGAATTTGATTGTAAACCAAATTGGTTATGATTATAAACAAAGAATAAATAAAATGGTAGATTTAATAATGGAAGTTTATGTTATTGAAACTAATATAAATAAATGTAACTTAATATTACAGTTGATTGAAAGCAGATACTAACTGAAACTGTAATTCGATAAAGATGTTAACTTGTAATTGAACGTAAGTAAAGATTTAAATTTGAATGTAACAAGTAATTGAATTGAATTGAATTTGATTGTAAACAATGAAATAAATAAAATGTTACATTTAATATTGATGTTATAATATGGAAATCAACGTAAATGAATGTAATTTAATATTACTGTGAATTTAAATAAGATGATAGCTGAAGAAAATGAAAGTAAATGAATTATAAACTATTGATAATAATGTATAAGTAAATGGTTGATTCAATAATGAAAGTGTAAATCGAAATAAAAGAATTCATTTGGAATTAAATAACTTGAATTTGAATTACAATATAATTGAACGTGGAATCTAATATAATCTTTTATAATGGATTTATAATGGAAAATTGCATTGTAAAAGATTGTTAATTACTTTGAAATTAAAAATGGAATTTGTGAACAATTGAAATTTGATTTAAAAGTTAATAATTTAAAATTGGGAATTTTGTATTGAAATTAAACAGTCGAATAATTTATTTTTCGAATATTGGATTTAATTAGACAATTAAATCGATAATTTAATAAGTTAAATTTCAGAAATAATTGAAAATCGAGTTGAATATGATTGAAAATGATTTGTAAAATTTTATCTTATCATATTGGAGTTATAGTAATGTTATAGAACTTTTAAAATTGAATTTAAAGTTAATTTGTGAAAATTGAATATTTTAATATTTAATTATCGACTGAAAAATAGCCATTTTTCGAACAGTCTCAGAATTGAACGAAACTAGTTCCATTGGATCCGTAATAGTTTGTTATTGTCGGATTTCAATTTTCGTAGCAATCGGAGTTATCGTTTGACCGTGGCAGCTCGAAACGCATCGAATTGTTTTTAATATTAATTCGGCGAGAGAAAATAGTCATTTTTCAAAGAGTCTCGGATTTCGACGAAACTAGTTTCATCGGATCCATAATGTCATATTATTGTAGGGTTTCAAATTTCGTGTCAATCGGATTTACCGTTTGTCCGGGGCGAGCCCAAACGCACAGAAATTTGTTTAACCGATTTAATTTTAAATCGATCGTTTATTGCCGTAACTCGCACAGATGATCGAATTAGCTTCCGAAACCTGTTCCATTGTGTTCGGAACGCGGGATAAACCATAGAAACGCCGGTCACCACGCGGGATTTGAAGTTCGGATTTTGGAGTGAATAGTGTTTTTCGGTAAATTTTTATAAAAGGAACCCTTTATCATTTCATTTGAAAACATCAGCCCTAGGGTTTCATAGCCGCCACTTTCAAATTCAATGGCCAGAAAATTTCGAAACTTCTTCCTCATTTTCCTCTCAATCCATCAACAATTAGCAAAAGTCATCAACTACAAAGTTGTAGAGGACGATGAGAGCTTCAAATCCATACGGAGATGATCAAAAACGGAGCAACGAATCAACGGGAAATCGAGCTCGAAGCTGCTGCGTTTTTCACGTTTTTCGAGGCCAAAGGGGCAGCCGAGTTCCATGCTATTCACGGTGTAGGTAGAGTTCGCCGAGGGCTTCGCGATGGGGGTGGTCGATCGTCTTCAAGTCGTGTATTTTGGTCGTGAAAATTCAAAGAAGAGAGGCGGCTATGGGTTTCATACTCACGGCTTTGAACGAGAGAAGAAAGAAGGGGAGGGTGCGGCCAGATCTGATGGGGTGGAAATCGACGGCCTGGATCGTTCTAGGTTAATATATATATATATATATATATAAATAAATAAAATGTAAATTGTTTATATTATTAATGTGTACAAACTTCTAAAATGCATAACTTTTTCATACGAGGTCCGATTGGAACGAAACTTTTTGCGTTGCGATCGTAATGACGAGAGCTTCAAAATGAAACTGGTTTGGATGGATTTGGAGACGGTGGAAATTTGGGCTAAAGTTGGGCGTCGTCCAGTTATAGTTCCAAACCGGAACGTCTCGGCGACAACAGAAAATCAAATTGAGTGTTTATACGCTCACAATTGACTAAAATAATTTATGGTAGTTAAATTTGATATTATGAAGTGATATGAATTTTATTTGTCGTTGTTTGATAAAAATTTAATTGTCATATAGATTGTCATTTGAATTCACCGTTGAAAATTAAATTGACAGTCAAATTGAAATTAAAATTGAATTATGATTAAATTACCTGACATTGATAACTATGAAATTGCCGTGAATTGTATTGTCTATTGGATGATGTATTTCGATGGATGCTATTGGTTGATATTTAGATGTTTGGATGTTTATTTTCTTATATATATCCTGTTATACATACATATGACACTGTGATTTGGTTTAAGTGATATATATTCATCCCTGACATTTAACTGAAATAAATAATCACTTGGCCGTAGGTTAGAAAATTATATACGGACACCGGGTTGGTTAAAGTAAATGATTTTTTTTTTAAAAAGTTGTTTTGAAATTATTTAAATGAATTGATTTTAAGAATAAAATCCAATTTATGGAAATTGAATTATTTTGAATTGAAGCTCGAGATGTTGGAATTTAAACTTGGTAAATGAAATTGTTTAATTATTCGAAGTTTAGATTTTTAAGTAAAATTTTGAAATACGGCGTAAATTTTCGAAAGTTGATTTGTTTTAAAAGATTAGACTTTTAATCGAACTCTGAATATTTCTAAGAAAATTTATATGAAATGATATTTCAAGTTGAGTTTGGAATTGAAAATTTATTTGAAATTGAGATTTAATTAATTTGGAATTTAATTGAAATTCAAAGAAATTTGTGAATTAGACTAAATTGAAACTATTAAATTAAATTTGAAGACAAAATTGATTTGAATAGGATTTGAACTGAAATTATTTTGGAATGTAATACTTAAATGAATTCTTGAAATCCGAATGTTAATCTAAGTTTATTGAATTGGAATTGTTCCAGAAATTAAGTAAACTACTTAATACGGATGTTTAATTTGAAGTATATTCTAATTTGAAATCGAAATGAGATTTTGAGGCGAAAAATGATTTTGGAATCGAAATGAGATATTGAGGCGAAAAATGATTTTGAAATCGAAATGAGATATTGAGGCGAAAAATGATTTTGAAATCGAAATGAGATTTTGAGGCGAAAATGATTTTGAAATCGAAATGAGATATTGTGGCGAAAATGATTTTGAAATCGAAATGAGAATTTGAGGCGAAAAATGATTTTGAAATCGAAATGAGATATTGAGGCGAAAAATGATTTTGAAATCGAAATGAGATATCGAAGCGAAAAGGATTTTGAAACGGAATCTTACATCTTGAATAGATATGATGATATTTGAAATGGATTTGATTTTGAAGCGAATATGATATTTTGATATCAATTATGAATCGATTTGAAATGTAAAAGAGCCACCGGTGTAATAATACGTAGTTATTAAAGAGACCGGGATCGGATATGGACATACTCTCTGTCGATACCGAAAACCACTTTAATAACTAGTATACGCGGAGTGTTGATCCAGAACGAAGTGGATGGTTTGGTGAACGCGTTGACTGAAGAAAGAGAACGATATTGGATGACCCCTGACATGACTAAAATAAGAGCCGCGCCGGGCCATTGAGGTTCGCCACCTCTAGCGGACACACTTCTTCGTTACCATATCTATTACTGTTGTGATTCGATTTGGGTGCACCCCTCGATTTTGGGAGTGTTGTTTCGCGGTGTTGGGGTAGTAGCTGTTATGCCCAACATCAGTTCGGATCACGCAACTACTAGTATCCTAGTTGGTATTGCCTCATGTACCTTGTCATACTGATTATCCTATTCGCGACCACTACGTTTTGGTTTGTACCTTTAGCGTATGGATTGCCCTCTGGTGACTTCCGGTTTTGGGGAAACTACGGTCTTGTATATGCTCTTGGGAATAAAAATGTGTTAAGGGTGGAATGAGCCATGGCTTAACGCTAGTTTGATATTTTACTTTATAATAGACATTATTGTATATAGCGTATTCTATTATATAGTAGATAGTTTAACGGATCCTTAGGAGATGGAAATCCCGAACATCTCTTAAGTTAATGCACGCACGTTAAACACTGGATAGGAGGTGTCTAAAACCCGTAAACATCTCCGACGCCATCACACTCATATTTACTTATTCGATTTAACCTACATGAGATATTTTAGTCCTGACTCGAGTGTTTTGTCTTTTCATTACGCTCGGGTCAGCCTGAGCATTTCAGATTAGGTTGAAGGTATATTCTGGAGGACGAAGACGGAGTTTGGTATTACATCATTTGTATTCTACCACTGTATTATTTTTCCGCTGCATTGTTGTATTATCTCTGATATGTATGAACTCTGATTTATGATGTATAATAATAATCAAATTTATTTATTTAACAGCTTCATGAACTGTTATTTTATTATTATATCTTGTTCCTTCCGCTGCGAGATTCTGAGTTGTTTCTGTTCTTTCTTTTCTTTTCTTATTTAACCCCAATAACCATCTGCCTTTTTGAACGGTTTGAGTTGGACATGTGTGGATTATTGTCGACTTGAACGGTCAAAAATGGCGGGTCGTTACAGTTGGTATCAGAGCTTTGGTTTAACGATAAACCTTGGCTCTAGTGGGGAATAACTCATTGAAATAGAGGTAAACTATATTAATGAGTTGAGTGTATATGAGAGAGCGTATTTGTAATTTTGATATAAAAATGATTTTATATTGTGTTAATTTGTTCCGTTGAGTATTTATGAATTCTGGTTGGTACTTGGGACGCCAAGGCATCGATAGGAATTTCTAAACACTCGAATAGGACAGATTGACATAATATTGTTTTGGATTATATTCTATATATAAAAGACTTATCTTGAAAATTTATAAATTTTGATTGTATTGGTTGTTAGGAGATGATAATATTAGATTATCATCGTTTATTGTTGATTAGTCAATATTTCTAACTATTGACTATTGGATGATTTTAAGAAATGAAACTTGTAAATATGATTGACAATGAATATAAATGGTAAATAAAATAAAATAAAAATGAATTTAAATTAAGATGGAGAATTTAAATTCCAGTGTTTTGAAAATTTATTAACAAAATTTGAAATGTATAATATAAGTATTATATGATAGTATATTCGATTAGAAATTGTTTTCAAAGGAATTTCAAATGAAGTAAGTGTTATACTCCCCTCTTGACACTAGAAAATGATTTCGGTGATGAGTGCACACATCATCGACATTTATTTTCGAGAGTCCAAGTGGGGGAGATCACTTAATAGTTTTATAAACCCTGTTTTGATTAAAATTGAATTTTATTTGGTATTCTCTATAGTATGACTTGATACACATTAATATAAGTATATATTATTACAAACTTGATTTGGAATGAAACCGGAGTTGAAATTCTTAAGTTCTCTAATAAGGAATGATTTTAATTATTAAACTAAAGTAAATCTTGAATTGTTAGAAACTTATGAATTGAAAAGGTGAAATAGAATTTAAGTGAAAAAAAAAATTAATTAAAATTAAAATTGTAGGAGTAACCCTTAATTTGGAAAATAATAAATTGGAAATTTATTTAATAGGTATAACACTCAAATTGAATGAAAAGAAGTTGTATATTGTTTAACTACATTCTATTTGCATAGCTATAACTTACCAAATACAAAAAAGTTTAAAATGCTAATAAGGATAAGTAAATGAATAATATACAAGTGTGATTGCGAATAATAAAATGTGAAGATCCATTGATAAATATAAAGGAAATTTAAGTTGTAAAATGAATTAAATTTAAATTTAGTAAATGGAAACTAATTAAATTTGAATAAAACTAAATGTCAATAAACTTGGAAGTGTATGAAATTAAAATTTTGACTTGGAAATGTATAATTGATTTAAAGTAGATTTTGGATGGATGTTAATGTTTGATATGCATTGGTTGTTAGATGGATGATAATTGATTAAATAGAATTCATTAGTGTAAATGGAATTGAATAAACGGAATAAAAATTTTAAATAATTAAATTCAAATTTGAAGCAAAGTGAAATTAAATATAATTGAATTCAAATTAAATTGAAGCAAATTGACTTGAATTTAAATTATGAATGAAACAAACTTGAATAAATCGGAAACAAATCGAATGTAAACTTATTTCATGGATAAATAAGAAAATAAAAGACTTTGTGTTTGTGATTGTTTCTTTAGGAAATTTGAAGTTTTGATGATTTGTACTTTGAAATAATAAAAGCAAATTTTTGGAAAAATCCAAAATTGTCCAATATATGCTGAAACGAAACAACCATAACTTTTAAATGGCTTGACGAAATTCTACGATCTTAGACTTTTCGGAAAGCCTAGAAACTGTGCTACATCTTTTGTTTAGAATGTTTTGATAAATACCTTCATCCACTAGGCTTAAAACACCAATATTAGTCGCTGGCCTGTGCGAAGTAGAAATCTGAAGCACCTTAGTATTCTTGAACTTAAGTTAAAACTTTTGCTTTAAGTGTTTTGTGTTTTGCTGTCATTTAGATGGTCGAAAAGGGGAGTGAACGTCGCTGACCTGCGCAATTCATTGCCAGGCTGAGGCGTATCTATTTAGTAAAACGGTCGCAACTTTTGAATGGAAGGTCCGAATTCAATGATTTTGGACATTCCGGAAAGCCTGAAATGAATGCAACAACTTTTGTTTAGATTCCATTGTCAAATTTTATCGTTTAGATGACCAAAAACTGAGATTCGTTTGCTGTCCTGGAATTGGAATTTCAGTTTTGAAGCTAAAAATGTTATATGTGTGTTGTTTATGATAAGTATATCGATCTATCTTTATATGCATGGTTCTAACTTGGTTATTGAGCATTTTAGTAGGTAGCAAAGGGGTTGCGCTTCGCTTGTGGAGCTCGCTTCTGCGCTTAATGCAAAATGTAAGTTAAAATGCTAATAAACGCTAAATAAAAGGTATGTTCTCGGATTACAGTTTATGTTGTGGTATATTATTGTGTTCCCCATGTTTTGGGATGCCTCATTCTTGTAATGAGATGTATATCATGCAATTATTACTACTGTGAAATTTTTCGGTCCTAGCCGCGCAAAGGAGGTGCTGCCGAAATTTTTCAAAAATCCGGAAGTTAGAAAATTTTGTGAAAAAAAATCCTATAACTAAATTTTGCAAATAAGTAGAATATTTTGAATGAATTATATCTAAATGATGGTTTCCCCTTCTCCGTTCCTTTTCGAGGATGAAAAGTTTTAAGTGGGGGAGAATGTAACGACCCGTATTTTTAACACTTTAAAAATACGAATGAAAATGAAAATTTTGGATAAAAATCCGAAGGAAATAAAATTTTGTGTTGTTAAATGCGAATTACAAGTTAAAATACAAAACTGAATTCTGAAATAACTTATTTGTAAATTAAATATGGATGTTAACTTGTAGTGAATGTAAATAATGAATTGAATTTGATTGTAAACCAAATTGGTTATGATTGTAAACAAAGAATAAATAAAATGGTAGATTTAATAATGGAAGTTTATGTTATTGAAACTAATATAAATAAATGTAACTTAATATTACAGTTGATTGAAAGCAGATAATAACTGAAACTGTAATTCGATAAAGATGTTAACTTGTAATTGAACGTAAGTAAAGATTTAAATTTGAATGTAACATGTAATTAAATTGAATTGAATTTGATTGTAAACAACGAAATAAATAAAATGTTACATTTAATATTGAAGTTATAATATGGAAATCAACGTAAATGGATGTAATTTAATATTACTGTGAATTTAAATAAGATGATAGCTGAAGAAAATGAAAGTAAATGAATTATAAACTATTGATAATAATGTATAAGTAAATGGTTGATTCAATAATGAAAGTGTAAATCGAAATAAAATAATTCATTTGGAATTAAATAACTTGAATTTGAATTACAATATAATTGAACGTGGAATCTAATATAATCTTTTATATTGGATTTATAATGGAAAATTGCATTGTAAAAGATTGTTAATTACTGTGAAATTAAAAATGGAATTTGTGAACAATTGAAATTTGATTTAAAAGTTAATAATTTAAAATTGGGAATTTTATATTGAAATTAAACAGTCGAATAATTTATTTTTCGAATATTGGATTTAATTAGACAATTAAATCGATAATTTAATAAGTTAAATTTCAGAAATAATTGAAAATCGAGTTGAATATGATTGAAAATGATTTGTAAAATATTATCTTATCATATTGGAGTTATAGTAATGTTATAGAACTTTTAAAATTGAATTTAAAGTTAATTTGTGAAAATTGAATATTTTAATATTTAATTATCGATTGAAAAATAGCCATTTTTCGAACAGTCTCAGAATTGAACGAAACTAGTTCCATTGGATCCGTAATAGTTTGTTATTGTCGGATTTCAATTTTCGTAGCAATCGGAGTTATCGTTTGACCGTGGCAGCTCGAAACGCATCGAATTGTTTTTAATATTAATTCGGCGAGAGAAAATAGTCATTTTTCAAAAAGTCTCGGATTTCGACGAAACTAGTTTCATCGGATCCGTAATGTCATATTATTGTAGGGTTTCAAATTTCGTGTCAATCGGATTTACCGTTTGTCCGGGGCGAGCCCAAACGCATAGAAATTTGATTAACCGAATTAATTTTAAATCGATCGTTTATTGCCGTAACTCGCACAGATGATCGAATTAGCTTCCGAAACCTGTTCCATTGTGTTCGGAACGTGGGATAAACCCTAGAAACGCCGGTCACCACGCGGGATTTGAAGTTCGGATTTTGGAGTGAATAGTGTTTTTCGGTAAATTTTTATAAAAGGAACCCTTTATCATTTCATTTGAAAACATCAGCCCTAGGGTTTCATAGCCGCCACTTTCAAATTCAATGGCCAGAAAATTTTGAAACTTCTTCCTCATTTTCCTCTCAATCCATCAACAATTAGCAAAAGTCGTCAACTACAAAGTTGTAGAGGACGATGAGAGCTTCAAATCCATACGGAGATAATCGAAAACGGAGCAACGAATCAACGGGAAATCGAGCTCGAAGCTGCTGCATTTTTCATGTTTTTCGAGGCCAAAGGGGCAGCCGAGTTCCATGCTATTCACGGTGTAGGTAGAGTTCGCCGAGGGCTTCGCGATGGGGGTGGCCGATCGTCTTCAAGTCGTGTATTTTGGTCGTGAAAATTCAAAGAAGAGAGGCGGCTATGGGTTTCATACTCACGGCTTTGAATGAGAGAAGGAAGAAGGGGAGGGTGCGGCCCGATCTGATGGGGAGGAAATCGATGGCCTGGATCGTTCTAGGTTAAAAAAAAATATATATTTTTAAATAAAATGTAAATTGTTTATATTATTAATGTGTACAAACTTCTAAAATGCATAACTTTTTCATACGAGGTCCGATTGGAACGAAACTTTTTGCGTTGCGATCGTAATGACGAGAGCTTCAAAATGAAACTGGTTTGGATGGATTTGAAGACGGTGGAAATTTGGGCTAAAGTTGGGCGTCGTCCAGTTTTAGTTCCAAACCAGAACGTCTCGGCGACAACAGAAAATCAAAGTGAGTGTTTATACGCTCACAATTGACTAAAATAATTTATGGTAGTTAAATTTGATATTATGAAGTGATATGAATTTTATTTGTCGTTGTTTGATAAAAATTTAATTGTCATATAGATTGTCATTTGAATTCACCGTTGAAAATTAAATTGACAGTCCAATTGAAATTAAAATTGAATTGCGATTAAATTACCTGACATTGATAACTATGAAATTGCCTTGAATTGTATTGTCTATTGGATGATGTATTTCGATGGATGCTATTGGTTGATGTTTGGATGTTTATTTGCTTATATATATCCTGTTATATATACATATGACACTGTGATTTGGTTTAAGTGATATATATTCATCCCTGACATTTAACTGAAATAAATAATCACTTGGCCGTAGGTTAGAAAATTATATACGGACACCGGGTTGGTTAAAGTAAATGATTTAAAAAAAAAAGTTGTTTTGAAATTATTTAAATGAATTGATTTTAAGAATAAAATCCAATTTATGGAAATTGAATTATTTTGAATTGAAGCTCGAGATGTTGGAATTTAAACTTGGTAAATGAAATTGTTTAATTATTCGAAGTTTAGATTTTTAAGTAAAATTTTGAAATACGGCGTAAATTTTCGAAAGTTGATTTGTTTTAAAAGATTGGACTTTTAATCGAACTCTGAATATTTCTAAGAAAATTTATATGAAATGATATTTCAAGTTGAGTTTGGAATTGAAAATTTATTTGAAATTGAGATTTAATTAATTTGGAATTTAATTGAAATTCAAAGAAATTTGTGAATTGGACTAAATTGAAACTATTAAATTAAATTTGAAGACAAAATTGATTTGAATAGGATTTGAACTGAAATTATTTTGGAATGTAATACTTAAATGAATTCTTGAAATCCGAATGTTAATCTAAGTTTATTGAATTGGAATTGTTCCAGAAATTAAGTAAACTACTTAATACGGATGTTTAATTTGAAGTATATTCTAATTTGAAATCGAAATGAGATTTTGAGGCGAAAAATGATTTTGAAATCGAAATGAGATATTGAGGCGAAAAATGATTTTGAAATCGAAATGAGATATTGAGGTGAAAAATGATTTTGAAATCGAAATGAGATTTTGAGGCGAAAATGATTTTGAAATCGAAATGAGATAATGAGGCGAAAATGATTTTGAAATCGAAATGAGAATTTGAGACGAAAAATGATTTTGAAATCGAAATGAGATATTGAGGCGAAAAATGATTTTGAAATCGAAATGAGATATTGAGGCGAAAAATGATTTTGAAATCGAAATGAGATATTGAGGCGAAAAATGATTTTGAAATCGAAATGAGATATCGAAGCGAAAAGGATTTTGAAACGGAATCTTACATCTTGAATAGATATGATGATATTTGAAATGGATTTGATTTTGAAGCGAATATGATATTTTGATATCAATTATGAATCGATTTGAAATGTAAAAGAGCCACCGGTGTAATAATACGTAGTTATTAAAGAGACCGGGATCGGATATGGACATACTCTTCGTCGATACCGAAAACCACTTTAATAACTAGTATACGCGGAGTGTTGATCCAGAACGAAGTGGATGGTTTGGTGAACGCGTTGACTGAAGAAAGAGAACGATATTGGATGACCCCTGACATGACTAAAAAAGGAGCCGCGTCGGGCCATTGAGGTTCGCCACCTCTAGCGGACACACTTCTTCGTTACCATATCTATTACTGTTGTGATTCGATTTGGGTGCACCCCTCGATTTTGGGAGTGTTGTTTCGCGGTGTTGGGGTAGTAGCTGTTATGCCCAACATCAGTCCGGATCACGCAACTACTAGTATCCTAGTTGGTATTGCCTCATGTACCTTTTCATACTGATTATCCTATTCGCGACCACTACGTTTTGGTTTGTACCTTTAGCATATGGATTGCCCTCTAGTGACTTCCGGTTTTGGGGAAACTACGGTCTTGTATATGCTCTTGGGAATAAAAATGTGTTAAGGGTGGAATGGGCCATGGCTTAACGCTAGTTTGATATTTTACTTTATAATAGACATTATTGTATATAGCGTATTCTATTATATAGTAGATAGTTTAACGGATCCTTAGGAGATGGAAATCCCGAACATCTCTTAAGTTAATGCACGCACGTTAAACACTGGATAGGAGGTGTCTAAAACCCGTAAACATCTCCGACGCCGTCACACTCATATTTACATATTCGATTTAACCTACATGAGATATTTTAGTCCTGACTCGAGTGTTTTGTCTTTTCATTACGCTCGGGTCAGCCTGAGCATTTCAGATTAGGTTGAAGGTATATTCTGGAGGACGAAGACGGAGTTTGGTATTACATCATTTGTATTCTACTACTGTATTATTTTTCCGCTGCATTGTTGTATTATCTCTGATTTATGATGTATAATAATAATCAAATTTATTTATTTAACAGCTTCATGAACTGTTATTTTATTATTATATCTTGTTCCTTCCGCTGTGAGATTCTGAGTTGTTTCTGTTCTTTCTCTTCTTTTCTTATTTAACCCCAATAACCATCTGCCTTTTTGAATGGTTTGAGTTGGACATGTGTGGATTATTGTCGACTTGAACGGTCAAAAATGGCGGGTCGTTACACCGCTTCTAGACTTCGACCTACCATTGCCTACCGTAAATCCCACCTCAACTCGTCCATCACTCGACGAACTTTCGAGCCGACCTCGCCAATGAAAATCTTGCCTCGAGCTCTGCCTGCCAGTCACCACTGTGAAGCCCCACGATCAACAGAAAAATATGCGACAACCATCTCCTCGAACTGCTACAGTGGCGAAGGTCGCGGCGACCAAAGCCACACCGCACATCGCCAGTTTATGGCCGTAGGTGCGCCTCGGCTTGGGGAACTCGAATATGACCTCCACTTCACGAACAATGGCGAATTTCTTGCCGAGTAATTCCGAAGATATGAATTTTTATTTTTCTCAAGATTTCATTTTTTTCTTTTTGTTTGGTTTGGCTGATATGAAAAAGGGAGGGGGAAACATGATTTTAAAAGAGAAGAAGACGTGATGTTTTGCATGTTGAAGGGAGACGGCTACAGTGTTTTGAAAATAACGGGAAAAAGTGCTGATGGAAGAGGGTGTGACAGCCTAGTCAAGTCCAAAATACATTTATATATATATTATTAAATTTTCAAATCGTTTCGATTACGTAGCTCCAAACCTCAAACCCCTATCAAGGCGTGCCGCTAGGCATTCATAATGTTATACCCCTTTTCCGAACGCAATGGAAAAGGTTTCGAGTCCTAATTCGATCGTATGGAGAAGATAGCCTTTTAGACCCAATTATTATATTGAATTTTCGATATAAATTTCAACGCGTTTATATACCGTATGACCAAACGTTAACTCCAAACGCTACAAAATTTGAAATCCGATAATTGTACTCTATTACGGATCCAATGGAACTAGTTTCATCGAAATCCGAGACTGTGCCTCCGGAGGCTATTTTTAAATGTCAATTCAAACAATATATTTTTAAAACTGAACAAACCACTTTTAAATTCAATTTTAAAATTTTAATATCTCTATTATTATCAATATAAATTTTATAAGCCTTTAAATTATTTTTATCAAGCTTAAAACTCAAGATTTCATATTTTACCCAATTTCCAATTATTAAGTTCAAAATTTAAATCATCCAATAAATAGTTATATTTGAAATTCAAGTTAAAAATTAACTTTTAAATATTTAAAATCAATTAAATATTCCAATTTCAAATAACCAAAATTCCAGGTCGTTACACAATCTATCTATTATTACCTATATACTCTTGTTACAGCCCTGGATCTCGGCTAATCATCTATGAAATGCAAAGAAACCGAGTCTCACTTTCACATTGGAATCTCCAAAGGCTGCAAAAGTCCACTTTGCTTCTGATGTTAAGCCTTAACTTATTGGCATGTGAAATATCTTTTCTTACATTTCCCAACATCTATCTTCATTCCACCCTGGTAGAAGCTTCTCTTCATACCTCGGTACATCTTAGTACCTCTTGGCTGAATACCAAATTTTGAACGATGGCATTCATTCAAGATTTCTTTCTGAAGGTCTCCTACATTTGAAACTTACAACATTCCCTTCTTCTAAAGCCAACTTCTTTTGTAAACTCTGGAACCTCTCAACTCTTCAGTCTCGGCACCCGCCTTTGGGCACCTGATCCTTTTGACACAAAGTGGATCACCTCTTTTGCTTATCGACAATTCTTTCTAGAGAGTTGGCCAAACCTTCAAGCATGATATTGTCCTGGAAACTCTACTCGAACTAGGACACAACCGAAAATGTATGTTGCAAGAAGCTAATGTGTCCAAGACACTACACTCTTAAATCATAGACAAAACACTACACTCTTAAATCATAGCCAAAACACAACTTTGCCGCCTTTAACTCAAAGTATCAACAACCTTATTTCCATTCTCTAGGGTATACTCTATCCCGAAGTCATAAGATGCCAAAAACTCTAACCACCTTTGATGTCTCATGTTCACCTCCTTCTGCGAGAACAAGCATCTCATGGACCTGTGGTCAAAAAACAATTCAAATCTTTCTCCTAAAGGTAAAGTCTCCAAATCTTTAATGCGAAGATAATAGCTAGTAACTCCAAGTGATGTGTCAGATATAAAACCTCATGGGGTCATAATTTCCTAGATGTACAAGCTATTATGTTGCCTATTTACATCAACACTGCCCCTAACCCCGAAGTTGAAGCATCAATATACACAATCATATCTCTATTACCCTTGAGTATAACTTAAATAGGAGCATTTTTCAATCGAAGCTTCAACTCTTGGAATGATGCCTCACATTCCTTTTTCCAAATACATTTCTCATTCTTTCAAATAAGTCTCGTCATTGACAAAGCAATGTTAGTGCCGAAGTAAAGCAATAATTCAATGGCGTCCAATGCAACGGCTATATCTGGCATTCCCTCTTCTTCTTCTTCTCCATGCCTCTCTTCTTCACCGTTACCTGCCTTGATCCCTCCTGCTCTCAACCCTCCTCAACCTTTACCTTCAGATCCTCCTGACCCTGATTCTTCTCCGCCTTTACCTTCTCCAACTGTTGTCCTTCCAAATCCCATCCCGCTGCCGTCTTGGTCTTCTCTGTTTGCGTCTAAGCCTAGGAATGCGGGCTCATATACTCCAACGGATTTCAATATTGACTATCAGGGTTTGTCGCTTCCTCCTCCTGAAGTTCTGGTTACAGAAGGTATGAGTTAT
The DNA here is from genome assembly GCA_030737815.1 of Allium fistulosum. Taxonomy (NCBI): domain Eukaryota; kingdom Viridiplantae; phylum Streptophyta; class Magnoliopsida; order Asparagales; family Amaryllidaceae; genus Allium; species Allium fistulosum. The sequence goes on from CM060904.1 coordinate 1,165,113,528, forward strand.
TGGGATGGGTATCTGGTGGGTTTCTTTCTTGGTGTGCCGGTGAATTACATGGCAGTGGTTTCACATCTAAAAAAAATATGGAAACTGAAAGGTTCATATGACATTAAATCTGATGGTGCTAATTATTTTTTCAAGTTTTCTTGTCCTGAGGACAAGCAATTTGTTCTTCGTGCAGATCCGACCTTTATTCGAGGTCAAATGTTTGTCATTACTACTTGGAAACCAGCGTTTGGTTCAGTTCAATCTCAAGTGAAATCAGTTCCCATATGGATTCAACTATATAATATTCCCCACATTGCTTGGACCCTAATTGGTATCAATTGGATTGCTTGTCACCTGGGGAAACTTGTCTGCTTCAATGAGGCTACCGAAAAGCGTGAAAGAATGGAATATGCAAAGTGCTTAGTAGAAATTTCTCTTGACAAAGAGTTACCTGAATATTTATTAATAGGTGATGGAGTTGAGACATGTCAAAAGTATACATTGAATACTCATGGAGACCGCTTATATGCACTGACTGTAAAGTCTTTGGTCACTCAAATAAAAACTGTGATAAGGACAAAAGTACCGAGGAAGGGAAAATAAGCAGTAAAAAAGAAGAACCAGCTAATGTTTCAGGTCCTATAATTAAAAGTAATACTACAGTGCATAGGAAACCTTTTAGTGACAATATGAAGAATAGGCATTGGAAACCTAAAGCAAATCAAATGAACCATAAAGGGGTGGTACCAAACATAGGAAAAAAGAATTCAAAGAAGGAAACCAGTAACATAATTAATGCAGACTCAATACAAGTTATCAAAGATATTCAGTTACAGGGTGTATCTCAAAACCCAGTTGAAACAAGTAATGCTTTTGCCATTCTTACTGAGATAGAGGAAGGAGAATTACTAGATGAGGACCCGGATGCATTAGGTAGCTTGCAAGTGGACCCTGACATTAATGTTAGTCAGCAGAATATGGATTGTTCTACTCATTTCAATAGTTCTCAAAAGAAGCAGATACAAAAGGAAACTGATGTAAGTAATCATCAGCTTGAATCTAATAGAAGCAAGCACAATGAAAAGGAGACCCCAATTCTTAATTGCTCCCCTGATACGCAGAATATTAATGGTACACCAGTTGCTATATCTTCCATGAACAATACTGTTAACACATCAGTCAGCCCATATGCAAATCTAAAACCACCCAAAGAAATTACTCTTTTTACTCCAACAAAGGATAACACAATTGCAACCAATATAGGATCATCTTCTGATGCGGAATTTTGTTCGGAAGATGACATGAATGACGGCTATGAATACAATCAAGAGCAAATTTTGGCTAATCTCACAGCTAAGAGTTCAAAAAAAATCAAAAAAAATGCCTCTGCTAAGATTCAAGTGCCACAAAGGTTAACTCGGCAATCTGCTAATAAACACAAAAAATTGTGATGTTAGATAACATAGGATATTGGAATATTCGTGGTGGGCATGATGATGCCAAAGTATATGAAATCAAACTTCTAATTAAGGGAAACAAACTGGGAATTATTTGCATCAGCGAAACAAAATATTCTGAAACTGAAACTTACTTATTTGCAAATCGTATTGCTCCTGGATGGGCTTTTATTCACAACCATATTGCTGCCCCTTATGGGAGGCTATTGATTTTGTGGAACCCCCAGGTATATTCAATTATTGCTTCTGAAACTCACAGACAGTTCATCCACTGTAATATTGATCATTTGCCAACAAATTTCAAATTTAAGTCTACTTTTGTTTATGGGGACAATATAAAAGCTAATAGGCAGATCTTTCTTGACATTCTTCCTTCTTTGTACACTGCTATCCCCTGGATATGCCTTGGTGACTTTAACTGTATGCAAAGCTCTGAGGATAAGTTGGGAGGGTTACCATTAGCTCTGGTGGATGTTGCTCCTCTTAATAATGCAATCTTTCTTTCTCAACTTCATGAAGTTCCAAAAACAGGTGTTTTTTACACTTGGAATAACTGTAGTAGATCAGGTAATAGAACTTTTTGCAAACTTGATCGTTCTTATTTTAATTCTGCCGCTTTCAACTCTTGGCCTTCTCTGATTTCTATTTTCCCTACTCCATCTCTATCTGATCATAGTCCTATTATTTTGGAATGGGGAAATAGAAGTATTAAAGGTCCATCTTCTTTTAATTTTTTTAATAGTTGGATTGCTGATCCTGAATTTCTTCCTTTGATTGAGCATGTATGGAGAATTCCCAAATTTGGCAATCCCATGTTTATTCTTCAATCGAAGCTTAAAGATTGCAAAGCTTCCATTAAAGCTTGGTCTATAAATAAGTATGGTTCTGGTAATCTTCTTTCTACCAAATTAAGCTCTGAACTTAATGATACTCATATCCAACTGCAGTCTGATCCAAGTAATATAACTATTTCTAATAATGTTAATCTGCTTACCAAAAGATTGAAAATAGCTATCAAATCTGAACTTCAAATGCTCCGTGAAAAAAATAAACTTAACTGGGAGATTGCTGGAGATAGAAACACCAAAAATTTTCACAACTCCTTGAAGCTTAAGAAGACCGCTGCCTTCATTCACAGGATTAAAGATAGACACGGTTTGAAGTTAACACTCATGCCAGTATAAAGCAATCATTTCTTAATTATTATCAATTTCTTTTTACTCATTCAGACACAGTAATTAGTTCCCAAGTTCTTAATGACTTACCTATTAATAATATCACTAATGAACAAGCTAATAGTTTAATTAAGCTTATTACCCCTGATGAAATTCATGATAACCTCTTCAAAATGAAAAGCAATAGCTCTCCAGGTCCTGATGGGTTTTCTGCTATGTTCTTCCAAAAATGTTGGCATATTGTTAAACATGATTTTTGTAAAGCCATTCAACATTTCTTTAAAACCAATACTTTGCTGAAAGGAATAAATCATACTAAACTTGCCCTTATTCCTAAAGTTAATCTACCCCAATCTGTTACTGAGTTTAGGCCCATTGCGTGTTGCAATGTCATTTATAAATGTATAGCTAAAATTATATCCTCTAGAATGAAAACTTGCCTTACTGACCTAATTTCTCCTAACCAAAATGGTTTCGTTTTGGGCAGATCTATTATTGATAATATTTTACTCTCCCAAGAACTAATTAAAGGATACAATAGGAATAACATTTCTCCTAGATGTTTTCTGAAATTGGATATTCATAAAGCTTATGATTCTGTTAGTTGGGAGGCAATCATATCCATTATGTCCAAGATGAACTTTCCCTTACCTTTCTTAGCTTGGATATACACATGCATATCTACTGTTTATGTCTCTTTATCTCTCAATGGTGAGTCTTTTGGCTATTTCAAAACTCAAAAAGGTATAAGGCAAGGAGATCCTGTCTCCTCTTCCTTATTTATTTTAGTTATGGAAGTGCTTTCTCGATTGATTAGTGTTGAATGCCATAATAAAAATATAGATTATCATCCTAAGTGTCAAAAGCAGCAAATTTCAACCTTAATGTTTGCTGATGATCTCCTGCTCTTCACTAAACCTAATATTAAATCCATCACTAATGTGCTTTCCGTTCTTCAAAAATTTAAATTTCTGACAGGCCTAGGCATAAATAAAAGTAAATCGCAAATTAATATTTCTGGGGTTACAGATAACATCTACCAAAATATTCTTCTGGTTTCTGGGCTTCAGGACATTGATCAAAATGCAATGTTCCTTGGTGCCCCTATGTGTAAGTCTAGAATATCCAAGGCGCAATGCCTTCCTTTATATGAAAAATTAACTAACAGACTCAATAATTATAATGGTACCAAAATTTCTCAAGCTGGCAGGCTTGTCATCATACAGAGTATTGCCACTGCTATGTGTGCATACTATTTTAAACTTTTCATCATTCCTTTTAAGCTAATTAACATGTTATATCGAGCTTTTAATCATTTCTTATGGCATGGAAATATTTACTCCTCTAAACTCATTCCGATTTCTTATAAGAAAATTATTTATCCTTTTAATATGGGAGGCCTGGGTATTATTAATCTTAAAATTTGGAACATAGCCACTGTTTCCCATCTAGTTAACAGATTGCTCAGTAATAGTACGGGGATGTGGGAGGTCTGGAATAGGCAGTACAACCTTAAGGGTGGTAACTTTTGGACAATGGATGCTAGCAATTCGTCTAGCTTTCTATGGAAAAAACTGTTGACTTACAGAAGATATTACCGGCCTATGGTTCAATGCAACACTATGAACTCCTTTTGGTACTCTCCCTGGTGTGCTCCAGGAATGATTCTGTCTCAATATATTGATTATAATCTTTTATTTAACTCTGGTATTCCTATTAATGCTAATGTCGATTCTGTTTTTGTCAATGAGGTTCTGCATTTGCCTCAGGTCAGCTCGCCTATGTTGAACAATCTTTGGTCGTCCATTACTGCTTCCTTTAAGCCTGTAGAACATGATGGGCTCAACTGGAATGGCAATATTCATAGCATCTCCATAGTCTACAAATCAATCGTTCAAAATCAATGCCCTTCTACGTTTCCTTGGCACGCTCGTATATGGAAGTCTGGATCGAAACCAAAGCATAATTTGTTGCTTTGGAAATGTCTGATGAATGCTATTCACACTCAAGATAATCTCGTCATAAGGCACTTTATCAATCATTCTGTGTGCATCTTGTGCAATCGGGCTGCTGAAAATGTCGGCCATTTGTTTTTCAATTGCCTTGTTTCTTATCAGATATGGAAAGAGGTTCTTCATCGTATTCATGAGAGGCCTCCGCTCCGTGATTTCAAAATGGAATGGGTTCGTATCTTTCAGTTAACCAGGTGGAAATCCTTGTCGACAAATAGGTTTCTCCGTTACCTCAAGCTATCGATAGCAGTGATATGGGAGGAAAGGAATTCGAGAAGATTTGCGGGGTCTTCGTCTTCTATCTCTGATCTTATTTCGAAAATTTGCCCTGTAGTTGTCGATTGATAATTTTATTGGTGGCGAGTTGTTTACTTGCTTTGTATTTTTAAATTTGTATGTTGTTTTTGTTTAATAAAGAGTGGACTGTCCACTATAAAAACAGGCTGGCTTTGCCAAAAAAAAAAGTCTCGTCATTGGCACTACTATATGAGAGAAGTCCTTAATGAATCTCCGATAGTAACCTGTCAATCTTATGAAACTCTGAACCTCTATAACAATCTCGGGTCTCTTCCAACTATTTATAGCCTCAATCTCAAAGGGTTTACAGCTAAACCTCTCTTCGAAACTACATGGCCTAGAAACTTAGCTTCCCTTCTCCAAAACTGACATATAGAAAATTTTGCCTTTAACTAATGTTGTCTCAACGTCTCCAACACAAGCCTTCGGTGAATCTTATGGTCTCTCTCATCTTTCGAGTATACCAAAATGTCATCTATAAACACTAATACATATCGGTCCAACCGGTCTTGGAAAATCCTATTCATTAAGTCCATGAAGAACGTAGGTGCATTTGTTAGTCCAAATAACATTATTAAACACTTATATGAACCATACCTCGTTCTCAAAGTAGTCAAAGGAACACTCTCCTCTGCAACCCTCAGTTGATGGAACCTCAAATCCAAACCTAGCTACGAGAATATCTTAACCCCATTCAACTGATGAAATAAATCATCGATCCTTGGCAAGGGATATCTTCACAGTCCTCTCATTCAGCTTCCAATGTTCAATACATAGTCTCAACAAATCATCGGACTTCTTCACAAACACAACTGAAGCTCCTCACCGTGAGCCACTTGGCCCTGCAAAGCTCTAACTTTCCAACTCTACCAATTGCTTCTTCAACTCCTCCATCTCCTCTAGTGGCATTTTATGTAAGGGTCGGCTTAAAGGCTTGGCTCCTAGTATTAACTCAATGCAGAACTTAATAGCTCTTGGGGCTGGTAATCCCAAAACTAGTTCAAACACATCAGAGAAGTCTTTAAGTACTCATATCTCCCTAATACCTTCCCTTCCAAAGCCAATGTATACACTACTCCTACAAATCCAGGTCTTGACTTTTCCGAAGATATAAGCACTCTCATGCTTTGATCAGGGTGTCTCAATACTATAATCCTTTCGGCATAATAAATCTTCATTCTAATACATCCCAACCAATTCATCCTAAAAACTCTAAAGCCTTTAAAGTTGAACATGTAGGGATCACACAAAAACTTACACCCACCTAACTCAATCTCTAAGTTAGTGCATTTAAATACGAGAGTGACATACCCCACTATCGGATTTACTACACGAATGGAAGTGGATAAATAGGTAACCTCTAACCTAAGTCTATCAAATAAGTCCTTCGCTATAAATGAATGTGTAGCACCGGTATCAAATAGTACTCTAATTGAAATACCAGAAATCAATGTCATACTTCTTAAGGTGATACTCTCGCCTTTCTCCTCAGTAGATGGTCCTCAATACAGCCCTTCCAAATCAAACACCTTTGCTCGCTTCAACTCCAGACAATCCTTTACAATTATAACACTAGACCTTAGCCACTCTTTCCGGGTTTTGGCACTTAGATGCAAATGCCCCAGTTGGACACAACTATAATAGTTTACCTCAGAAATATCATTCTATGCTCCTCCTCCTTGAACCTTCCCTTTCGGTTGTTGGAACTTCCTCCCCTTCTGGTATGGAGTGGATTTCTTCTTCTTATCTACCTAGGATTTTGGTCCAACATCCCTCCTCTAGTGTACATAAGCTCATATCTCATGATCACATATACCACTTCGTTGAATGGAAGTGCCACTTGGGTAATTGCCTTATCACTCAAACCCAACCTCAACCCTAGAATGAAATTCTCCACCTTCTTCCTTGACATCCAAATCAGATCGGCCCCATACTTAGATAGAGCATTAAAATTCTACATATATTCTGGTACAGTCATGCTTCCATGGTGTAGCTCAACAAACTATCGAAACATTACTGACAAGCTGATCCATGGATGAATGTTTCCTCAAATATCTCCTTAAATCTCTCCAAAGTGATTTCCCACTCATGAACTTTTTCCCTCACTATCTCCCACCAAATACTAGCTAGACCTTTAAGTTGCCTAGAGACGAACTTCACCTTTTGGGCTTTGGAAAACTCCAAATCTTCACAAATGTGTTCGCACATCTACAGCCAATCACTTGCTTCTAGAGTCGGCTTTGTCCCATCAAACATCTCTCCACCTCAGATCTAAAAGTTTCGATTCATCTTAGCAATCTTCCCCGGCAGCTTACACCGGACCCTCTAGAACATATGGGGTTTATGGTGGCACTTGCTGCTTGTAACGGCCCAGGGTTTTGCTGTTAATTTATCTTCATCATTAAACGATTAATTTGCTAGCTAATTGCTGTTTGAAGTTTTCTAAACCCGGTTTAAATTCCTTTCAAACAAAAATTTGAAGAGTTTGTGGGCTTCAAATTTAAATGTTAGCCCACGTTTTCAATTATTTGTTTTGCCGTGATAACAATCAAAAGGAAAACCCAGCCCTTCTTTCTTTTTCCCTCATTCAGAAATACTAACAAAATAAACGAAAAAGAATGAAAATGGTGGCCGCACTCGTTTTTGCTTCAGAATTTAGGGTTTCGTTTGTTTTTGGCTTCGCTTGTTTTGGGATACCGAGACTTCAATTTCGATGTCAATACTTGGATCTTTTTCTTCAGTTGATTTTTGGTTGGTCGCGGCTCCTTCTATTTGGCGAAAAAGGTGAGTGATTTCTCACTCACTTCTAATTCAAAGTCGTATAATCCTTTGTTAATTGATTTCCTTGGCTTTGATTTTGGTTTGAATCTATTGTTTTGAATTCTCTGGTAATTTGATTTTGTGATAGCATTTTTGGCTGTGACTTTGTCAGTGATGAGTGGGTTTGCTCTGAACTTCACCACACTCGACGATGAGGTTTGGGGTTGTTTATATCGTCGTCTGATTTTGTATCCATTAATCTTTAAGTTGTGGATTCCTTCCGATTTTAAGCTCTGATAATTTGGGAAATTTCGTTTAATAGCACGACTTCGATCACTTAGATCACGGCTTTGACATTTTCTGGTATCATACTCGCCGACATTGCTATCCCCTTCACTGTGAATTAAGATTTTGGTTTTTCGGCCCCTGTTTGGTCTAACAGAACTGTACTTGAGCATCTTATTCTTAAAGTTTGATATTGTCTGGTTGTTCGCTTGGTCCATGAGGCATGTTGCATTGTTGTCTGATTGTTGTTTCATCTCTACTCGTTTGTAGCTGTTGCACTGCTCTTCAATTGTCTGGTTGTACCGTGATGTTGTTTATGAGTCCACCCTGATTGCATGCATGTGAGGTTCAGTGATGATACATGGGTTGGTAGTCTTGTTAGTAGAAGGTGTTAATTAAAATTTAAAGTGAGTATTGAAATTGATACAGTTGTTCTCCTGTTATGTATAGCAGTAGTGCAGAGTTATATTATATGATGAGGAATCTACGTCCACTCTTTAAATTTACATCTTAGATCCTCATCAGCCAGTCTTTAAGGGTTGATATTTTAAAGATTTTGATTTGCAAATATGATCATATTATCCTTAGAGGCATCAATATTAGTTTGGGATCATTCTAAATTTTCTGAGTGGTTTAAAACCCCATACGTATGTAGTTGAAACATTAATTCATACGTGCATTAGTTCACTGAAGTTGTAGCCTTTGTGCATTGTTCACTTGAACAAGTCTTGTCGTAATTGGTCCTGAGTCTGAGTCAGAGTCCTCTCTGACTTTGATTCATTGTTGATTTCACTTACACTGCCTCTGACCTTTTGGCACTCTGTTGCTTTTCATTCTGATGTTGGTGGGTCAACAATTGCTGTTGTAGTTTTCACTGCAACCTTAGTTAGACATCAAGTTGTACTCATATGCTGTTTGCTTATATTCCTTTTGACCTTGTTTTGAATTGTTAGCAGTACAGCACTTGCCTCCCTTGTTAATTCATTTTACAGATTTGCCTTTGATCTTGGTTATGGTTTAGAGATGCACTTGCTTGGCTATTTTGTACTTCTTTATTGACTGTGTAGTGTCCCATATATATGTATTCATATATGTTGCCTGGTCCCCCTTTGTTGTTGGTTTGAGTATTGTTGCCTTCATGTCTGTAGCATGTTCACCGATTCAAGTTTGGACTTCCTGTAGTCTGATATGCGTATATTGAAGTCTTCTGCAGTTTGATTTATGATGAGTGCTTCTTTACTTTAAATCGCAGCCTGGTCTCGGTCGAGACTTGATTTTATGTCTTAACAATTTCAATAAAATTTGTACCTTGAGTTGAATCCAGTGAATGCTCGGGTTTGACCTTGTGGTTGCGTTGTGATTTTAATTGAACTTCATTTGTGTTGAACCTGATTTTGGGTTTGACCTTGCACTCGTTTGTGAGCTTTTAATTGAGCTTTTGTGTATTTCATCACTGTATTGGCGAGGCAGTACACGCGTGCGTGTACTGCAGCCAATGCAGAATCTGACGTTTTAAATTGATGTTTCGATTTGTTGAATTATTTTGTTGCTTAATTTCAATGTTTTGAAGCTGTGTTCTGATTTGGATTTGCTGATTCGCTGATTAACACTATTTAGTGTTATAATTGCCATTATCCAATTCTCGTATCGAGAGTCGGATATACGAGATTTCTGTGACTGTCGTCTATTTGATATTGATTATTATTGCTACTGTGCATTAATAAACTGGTTTGAATTAGACTGACCTGGGTATTATTTTCTTTTGAATGTAATACTCGGGTCAGACCCGAGTATTTCAGGTTGTAGATTTCTTTCTTTGAGTTGCTGTTCGGGATTGAAGACTTTTCACATCTTCCGAAGTTGTCAGTGTCATTTGGTTATAGTCGTGTCATTGTATAGAACGATATGTATTCATGTATATTAGTCGATAATGTACTTGTATATATAACTTCTAGAGTCGACAGTTGTAGTTGTATCATATGTATTGGGTCAACTATGTATTAACTGACATCAGTTATATATATATATGAGACTTTTGTTTTTATCTGTGTTCCGCATTTATATTATCTGTGTTATTGTTATATCTAATGTCCTAAACTATTATGAACTATCGTAGTTTGTTTTATACTGATAATTGGATGTGTCGATGGGAGTAAATAAATAATAGATGAAAAATAAAAAGTATATACCACTCCTACCGAGATAACCAATATTAGTGTAAGATCAATTACGGATGGTCGCTCCTATCCAGCCTTATTCTTCGTAATAATAGACAGTATTTCTTTTAATACTCTTTGTTATTATGAGCATAAAGGTGGGGCGTCACAGTTGGTATCAGAGCTTGGGGTTTATGGACATAATATAAAACTTAACTTGGATGGAACATATGTTACAACTATTGGTCGATGTTTTATTTGTACTTTGAGTCAAAACTAAAGTTTTGAAATTTGGATGAAATTTTTAAATATCTTTATTTAAAAATAATAGTGAAATTGTGTTCTGATGATTTGATTGATTTGTGTTCTGTTTATCAGAGTGCGCAGCGGAAACAGTGAAACTGTCTTCGCTGAGTACAACTGATAATCTTTTTGATTTAAAAATCAAAATACGAAATTGATATGAATTTCAATTGTTGTTTACATAGCTGTAATTATTTTATTTCTTTGAGAACTTCGAATCCGAATTGAGGATTCGAAGAAATTGCAGTTATGTGATTTTTGTTGAAATTTCCGCTGGCTTTCTTTTGTATTAATCATCTATTGATTAGATTTTTGCTGTTTTGGATTATCTTCATTGAAGATACATTTGAATGATTTCTTTGTTCATTCTGTAGTACGTGCAAAAATTTGAATTGCACGTTACTGCATTTATTTACGTTGAACCGATGCTTGGTTATGAGACGTATTTTGTTGCTGTTATTTTTGTAACGAGATTTTTACACCAATGCTAGATTTTTGAAGCACGGTGTTTTGTTGACAATTTTAATGAATGAAAATTCACTGATGTCACATTTAGATGTGAATTATTTTGATGAGATATTTGATGTTTTAAAATTACTGTTGCTTTGACTTCAGTAACAGTCAAACTTTTAAAAGTGGATTTTCAAGCGGTTATACCACAATGCTGATTTGTAACCGTTTTTACGGTATTTTGAGAAGCACAATTTCCCTATCGAAATTGTTACTGATTTGCTGCTTTAATCACGTGATTGGAAAATCGTTTTAAAATGAAATTTTTTTTTTATAAATTTTTAACAGTTTGCGTTTTCAAAAGAATGAGAAAGCGACTTAAACGATTCAGCAAAATCGAGGATTATGACCCCTTTCTTTTACTGTTTCGCTTAACTCCGGACTTGTCCAGTTGAGAATGTGGATTGTTATTTTACAAAATAAATAAAATTGTTTTCAGAAATTTTAACAGTTTGCGCTTTCAAAAGAATGAGGAAGCGATTTAAACGTTTCAGCAAAATCGAGGACTATGACCCCTTTCTTTTACTGATTCGCTTAATTCCGGACTTGTCCGTTTGAGAATGTAAAGTGTGTTTTTACAGAATACACAATTTTGCACTTTCAAGGAAACGATGAAGTGATTTAAACGATTTAGCAAAAGTGCGGAGTATGGAACCACACTTTTACTATTTCGGTTAATTCCGGACTCGTTAATTGAATATCTGTTGTTTTGATGAATTTGATGATTTCACACTTTCAAGGAAACGATGAAGAGAATCAAACGATTTAGTAAAACACGTGGTATGGGACATGTGCGTTTGCTATTTCGGTTAATTCCGGACTCGTTAATTGAAACATTTTGATGCTTTCGTGTGCTTTCGAGCCACTATGAGGACCTTCGGGTCATTTGTTGGACCTTCGGGTCAAATACCAGTACTAGACCATCGGGTCATTTGTTGGACCTTCGGGTCATTTGTTGGGCGCCAAAATTATGTTGAGTACTTGGTAGGCTTCGGCCATTTGTTGATGCACGTGCGGCGAATTAAAAACTCGCCATCTGATGGGATCGATCCAAGCTTTTATGTTGATTTTCTAGTCTTCTTAATTGATTTCTAGATATTTGTTGTTTCCAATTATCTGCAGGTAATTGGATATTTGTTGATATGAGTTCTGATTATCGTTTTTGATAATCGGATATTTGTTGTTTCTAATTATCGCTTGTGATAATTAGATATTTGTTGATATGAGTTCTGATTATCGTTTTTGATAATCGGATATTTGTTGTTTCTAATTATCGCTTGTGATAATTAGATATTTGTTGATATGAGTTCTGATTATCGTTTTCGATAATCGGATATTTGTTGCTTTTAATTATCGCTTGAGATAATTAAATATTTGTTGATTTGAGATTTAATTATCACTTGAGATAATTAAATATTTGTTGATTTTAGATTTAATTATCGCTTGAGATAATTAAATATTTGTTGATTTTAGATTTAATTATCGCTTCAGATAATTAAATATTTGTTGATTTGAGATTTAATTATCGCTTCAGATAATTAAATATTTGTTGATTTTAGATTTAATTATCGCTTGAGATAATTAAATATTTGTTGATTTTAGATTTAATTATCGCTTGAGATAATTAAATATTTGTTGATTTTAGATTTAATTATCGCTTGAGATAATTAAATATTTGTTGATTTTAGATTTAATTATCGCTTGAGATAATTAAATATTTGTTGATTTTAGATTTAATTATCGCTTGAGATAATTAAATATTTGTTGATTTTAGATTTAATTATCGCTTGAGATAATTAAATATTTGTTGATTTTAGATTTAATTATCGCTTGAGATAATTAAATATTTGTTGATTTTAGATTTAATTATCGCTTGAGATAATTAAATATTTGTTGATTTTAGATTTAATTATCGCTTGAGATAATTAAATATTTGTTGATTTTAGATTTAATTATCGCTTGAGATAATTAAATATTTGTTGATTTTAGATTTGATTATTGCTTGAGATAATCAAGTAATTTGTCGAATTTGAAATTTGATTATCGTTTTTGATAATCGAACATTTGTTGATTTGGAAATTTGGTTATCGTTTTTGATAATCGAATATCTGTTGATTTGGAAATTTGATTATCGTTTTTGATAATCGAACATTTGTTGATTTGGAAATTTGGTTATCGTTTTTGATAATCGAATATCTGTTGATTTGGAAATTTGATTATCGTTTTTGATAATCGAACATTTGTTGATTTGGAAATTTGGTTATCGTTTTTGATAATCGAATATCTGTTGATTTGGAAATTTGATTATCGTTTTTGATAATCGAACATTTATTGATTTGAAATTTGATTACCGTTTGTGGTAATTAAATATTTATTGATTTGTTTTCTGACTATCGTTTAGATAATTGGTTGATTGATGATTTTATTGATATGAGAATTTCTAATCTCTACTTGAGCTTAGAGTATGCTGATTTTATTTAAATCGCTATTTTCTATCTATCTCTGTTGATAGTTAGAGTTTACTGATTTTGAAATTTGTGTTTTCCAGTTAATTGTTGAATAACTGGAAATTGTCAGTTTTGCGAGTTGTGATTTGTGCTTTCTAATCATCTTTGTCGACAATTAGACTTTTGCTGTTTTCTAATTATCGTATCGATAATTAGATGTTACTGATTTGGGATTTCTGTATTTTGATTATCTAATCGGCAATTAAAAGATTTCTATGGCATTTGAATACTTGACTTTTATTTTTCTAGCTTAACCAGTTTATGTTAGAAAAGTAATTGTTACTGACGACCTTAATTATGGAAATTGCGGGGACGCAATTTTTATAAGGAGGGGAGTCTGTAACGGCCCAGGGTTTTGCTGTTAATTTATCTTCATCATTAAACGATTAATTTGCTAGCTAATTGCTGTTTGAAGTTTTCTAAACCCGGTTTAAATTCCTTTCAAACAAAAATTTGAAGAGTTTGTGGGCTTCAAATTTAAATGTTAGCCCACGTTTTCAATTATTTGTTTTGCCGTGATAACAATCAAAAGGAAAACCCAGCCCTTCTTTCTTTTTCCCTCATTCAGAAATACTAACAAAATAAACGAAAAAGAATGAAAATGGTGGCCGCACTCGTTTTTGCTTCAGAATTTAGGGTTTCGTTTGTTTTTGGCTTCGCTTGTTTTGGGATACCGAGACTTCAATTTCGATGTCAATACTTGGATCTTTTTCTTCAGTTGATTTTTGGTTGGTCGCGGCTCCTTCTATTTGGCGAAAAAGGTGAGTGATTTCTCACTCACTTCTAATTCAAAGTCGTATAATCCTTTGTTAATTGATTTCCTTGGCTTTGATTTTGGTTTGAATCTATTGTTTTGAATTCTCTGGTAATTTGATTTTGTGATAGCATTTTTGGCTGTGACTTTGTCAGTGATGAGTGGGTTTGCTCTGAACTTCACCACACTCGACGATGAGGTTTGGGGTTGTTTATATCGTCGTCTGATTTTGTATCCATTAATCTTTAAGTTGTGGATTCCTTCCGATTTTAAGCTCTGATAATTTGGGAAATTTCGTTTAATAGCACGACTTCGATCACTTAGATCACGGCTTTGACATTTTCTGGTATCATACTCGCCGACATTGCTATCCCCTTCACTGTGAATTAAGATTTTGGTTTTTCGGCCCCTGTTTGGTCTAACAGAACTGTACTTGAGCATCTTATTCTTAAAGTTTGATATTGTCTGGTTGTTCGCTTGGTCCATGAGGCATGTTGCATTGTTGTCTGATTGTTGTTTCATCTCTACTCGTTTGTAGCTGTTGCACTGCTCTTCAATTGTCTGGTTGTACTGTGATGTTGTTTATGAGTCCACCCTGATTGCATGCATGCGAGGTTCAGTGATGATACATGGGTTGGTAGTCTTGTTAGTAGAAGGTGTTAATTAAAATTTAAAGTGAGTATTGAAATTGATACAGTTGTTCTCCTATTATGTATAGCAGTAGTGCAGAGTTATATTATATGATGAGGAATCTACGTCCACTCTTTAAATTTACATCTTAGATCCTCATCAGCCAGTCTTTAAGGGTTGATATTTTAAAGATTTTGATTTGCAAATATGATCATATTATCCTTAGAGGCATCAATATTAGTTTGGGATCATTCTAAATTTTCTGAGTGGTTTAAAACCCCATACGTATGTAGTTGAAACATTAATTCATACGTGCATTAGTTCACTGAAGTTGTAGCCTTTGTGCATTGTTCACTTGAACAAGTCTTGTCGTAATTGGTCCTGAGTCTGAGTCAGAGTCCTCTCTGACTTTGATTCATTGTTGATTTCACTTACACTGCCTCTGACCTTTTGGCACTCTGTTGCTTTTCATTCTGATGTTGGTGGGTCAACAATTGCTGTTGTAGTTTTCACTGCAACCTTAGTTAGACATCAAGTTGTACTCATATGCTGTTTGCTTATATTCCTTTTGACCTTGTTTTGAATTGTTAGCAGTACAGCACTTGCCTCCCTTGTTAATTCATTTTACAGATTTTCCTTTGATCTTGGTTATGGTTTAGAGATGCACTTGCTTGGCTATTTTGTACTTCTTTATTGACTGTGTAGTGTCCCATATATATGTATTCATATATGTTGCCTGGTCCCCCTTTGTTGTTGGTTTGAGTATTGTTGCCTTCATGTCTGTAGCATGTTCACCGATTCAAGTTTGGACTTCCTGTAGTCTGATATGCGTATATTGAAGTCTTCTGCAGTTTGATTTATGATGAGTGCTTCTTTACTTTAAATCGCAGCCTGGTCTCGGTCGAGACTTGATTTTATGTCTTAACAATTTCAATAAAATTTGTACCTTGAGTTGAATCCAGTGAATGCTCGGGTTTGACCTTGTGGTTGCGTTGTGATTTTAATTGAACTTCATTTGTGTTGAACCTGATTTTGGGTTTGACCTTGCACTCGTTTGTGAGCTTTTAATTGAGCTTTTGTGTATTTCATCACTGTATTGGCGAGGCAGTACACGCGTGCGTGTACTGCAGCCAATGCAGAATCTGACGTTTTAAATTGATGTTTCGATTTGTTGAATTATTTTGTTGCTTAATTTCAATGTTTTGAAGCTGTGTTCTGATTTGGATTTGCTGATTCGCTGATTAACACTATTTAGTGTTATAATTGCCATTATCCAATTCTCGTATCGAGAGTCGGATATACGAGATTTCTGTGACTGTCGTCTATTTGATATTGATTATTATTGCTACTGTGCATTAATAAACTGGTTTGAATTAGACTGACCTGGGTATTATTTTCTTTTGAATGTAATACTCGGGTCAGACCCGAGTATTTCAGGTTGTAGATTTCTTTCTTTGAGTTGCTGTTCGGGATTGAAGACTTTTCACATCTTCCGAAGTTGTCAGTGTCATTTGGTTATAGTCGTGTCATTGTATAGAACGATATGTATTCATGTATATTAGTCGATAATGTACTTGTATATATAACTTCTAGAGTCGACAGTTGTAGTTGTATCATATGTATTGGGTCAACTATGTATTAACTGACATCAGTTATATATATATATGAGACTTTTGTTTTTATCTGTGTTCCGCATTTATATTATCTGTGTTATTGTTATATCTAATGTCCTAAACTATTATGAACTATCGTAGTTTGTTTTATACTGATAATTGGATATGTCGATGGGAGTAAATAAATAATAGATGAAAAATAAAAAGTATATACCACTCCTACCGAGATAACCAATATTAGTGTAAGATCAATTACGGATGGTCGCTCCTATCCAGCCTTATTCTTCGTAATAATAGACAGTATTTCTTTTAATACTCTTTGTTATTATGAGCATAAAGGTGGGGCGTCACACTGCTGCACAAAGTTCACAATGAATAGTTAGAAAAACAAATTCACATCTACATTTCCCATGGCCGGATCTGGCATCTATACTCCAACCTCTGCTCCAACATTTGGGGCCGCTTCCCCTCCTTGGCCATTAGTCTTGGTACTTTCGGCCTCTCTTCTTACGCTTGTTCCTCCTACTGTAATCCTTCCACTTCTCATTTCCATTATTACTTTTCTATTAAGCAAGTCCTCATTAGAAACAAAAAGAAAGAGAGTGAAACATGAATATAATGATAGATATATCTACCTATATATCAACATAGCAAAATACAAGTACGTTATATAAATAGCATATACTCTCTCTAAGGTGTTTGTTTTCTTTTATCTAGTTTCTACCTAAACCTTTACTTAGCTCTATTTTACTTAAATGTATCTAACCTAGGCTCTGATAGCAAATGTGACATCCCCAATTCCAAAACCCAAAGATGGAACCCCACTGTGCTGCAGTCATGTTAGAATTATCTTTCAACGACAGAATGAGATCAATGTTTTTCAATAGCTTTAAGTAAACAAAGCAACTAAATATGGTTCAATGCATATAATAGTCTTTAAACGGTTATTTTTACATTTTCATTAACCTAAACGTGCCTACGTCAAAGATAAATATAATTAAAGCATAGATAATAGTATCATGTTTGACATATGAAGATGTTGTCATGGACACTTGAACAATAGAATGCATAAAAACATTTATTAGCAACTAAGCCTCCTGCTTCATCTTTCACTTTCTTTATTCGCCTTCAAAAAGGCAACCTTCCTAATAACATAAACTTAGCCTTCTCCAATAAGTACTCGTGATTTTATAGGGAAAACAATAATAAAAACACAAGTCCAACATAAAGTCTGGTATGAGTAATACTTACCCTAAATAGAACATATAGTGAGATCACACCATTAAAGCACGAAACGGGTTTCCCCTCACTATTACACATTTTTAATTCATCATATCAAATAAAATGATCATCAAATGAATTATAATCACATAACATTATTTCATGCATAAGCACGCCCTACACTTACAACCATGCCATGACCAAGTCATTATAGTCAATTCATATAATTTGCCACTTAAACAATATTATGTCCCTTCTTTTTATTCAGATAATTATACTTTCAACTGCAACAAAGGCCATTGCCTTCACCATTTCTTTATTTCATATTTATTCTACTTTCGGCCGACACTAAGGCCTTATGCCCCTTTCTTTCGTATACAATGTTTTATTTAGATATCGGGATGCTACTATGGCCTTACACCCACTATTGAATGCAATGTCATCAATGTAATCTTTGGTCTTCAGGTTGACACACAAGACTTACACCAACGTTTCTAAATCAGGTCATGTTTAGACACTTGGTTGCCATAAGGTCCTTACACCGTGCTATCAAATGCAATTTCATAATCAAATATTTGGTTGCCATGAATCCCTTACACCTTGTTAGCAAATGCAATGTCCTGATTGGACATTGGGTTACGACGAAGGTCTTATACCTCTTTATCGAATACGATGTTGTTTATGGACATTCTATTGCTACAGAGGCCTTAAACCCTTCCACCGAAATCATTGTCATATTCAGAATTTAGGTGTATACTAAGGCCTTATACCACTTTTCCGAAACTACCACCTAATTATTTGTGGATTAGGTTTCGGTCTTAGCTATTCATTAAGCTTAGTTAGGTTCCTCACCTATTCTCGGCCTCCTTAAGCCACGAAACCATTCCCACAATGGACTACGCATTATAAAACTCTAAGTAACCGCTTTTGGTTATCTTATGCCTTGGATCTTGGTTTTAACACTCCTCTAAAAGTTGATATGTCTCGGCCTGACTTTCCATTGAAAGTCAACAGGTCTAGGTATTAACTTTCCATCAAAAGTGAACCAGTCATGACAAATCACTACCTTTAGGTTCGCATTAGGGAAGCCTCATTTCGTATACTCTCATCCCTTTTCTTCAGCATTCACCTTTGCTTGGATCCTTCATTTAGATTCATAGCCTTCGTCTTAGGCTTCGTATTTTCTAAGTTCAACGTTGTGGACATTTACTTAGACTTTTCTTAGTTTATTTTAGCCTTCTATTTTAGCTCTCGTGCCTTGCCATCTCAACACCATCGCCTTAAGTTAAGCCTGCTTTTAGTTAATGATAATGCCCTTGTATTATTTTTATAGCACTTTAATGGGATCTTGTCCCCCATTACTTGGCATATAGTTTACACGCAAAATTTAGTCTTGGTAACTATATTATAGTCTCAGTAATCGCATAATAACTTCAGAAATACTTATAACTCTAGAAATTGCTTATATATTTTTTTGAGTTCCAAAAATTTATATAAACGCAATTCTGTGCTTATTTATATCAAAACTTCTTTAATTAGCCATTTCTCTTATTTTCTTTAGTATACGCTTCATTCAATAATCCATAAGTAACTAATTTAATGTGGGAAAATTCCCAAACTTAAAACCCATCTTAAAAATATACTTAGAACATCATATTAAATTTTACATCATTTAATAATCATTAAAGTAGGGAATCATAGTTGAACACCCTATAGTAAAGCTATTTTATACCAAACACGTTCATTAAATCATTTTCTATCATTTATAAACACTTAATACATGTGAACTCTATCATATAATTCATAACTGTGATCAAAATATGTGAAAACAGTAAAATAGGTATTGTATTACCTACCTAATTCCTTTAATTAGCTTGATCTTTAATCTTCTTAAGTTCTCTAGCCTATTATCTTCTTCTTTTCCTTTCTTAGGCCGCCACCATTAACGAGTGTCAAAGCTTTTGCGAGTTTCAAAGCTTTTGCTTTTGTGAAGATATAATAAATAGAAATGAGAGAGCGGTTATGTTTATTATTTCATATTAAGGTTGGTCGTTGGCCCTTATAAACCTTTGTCATTTAATTCATTTACTTAAATTGAACTATATTGTTACATAATATGTAAGTGTACATCCAAATACTTATCATGCATGGTTAATTATTATTTATTTTGATCCAAATACCAACAAATAATTAAATTTCCTTAAAATATTTACTTTGATTGTTTTTCTCAAATTAACTTCATAATTAAGTTATTAAATATTTAATCCTATAATTAATTATTTATGAATTTATGGGCTGTTATAGTCGGCCCAGAGGGAAGAACATTAAGCCCATGGGCTAAGGTAGCTACTCTAGAATGGGGTTGTAGTGTAGATTTATAGTAACAAGTGGTTGTTTGTATTACATTTAAGATGATAGTCATAAGTTTATATAGCTCAACTAGTACTTGTTCTTTGGCCTAGGTGAAGTGCTAAGTTCGAGTTTGTGTTGAGGCAACACAAATTTGTTTTATATAATTTTCTTTAACTATTTGCTAAAAAATTAGGCCTGGGCAGCAAAATTGTTGAGTTGGCCCTGCATATAAATAACTTCCCCCTTATCTCCTATGATGAGTACTACACTCAAAGGCATACAAAATTTCCAAACATAATAAACATACAACACTAGTCGAGTCTTAGTCCATATGACCAACCATGGATCACATCTCTATTTGTAACTTTAAGCACGTACTCAAATTTGCTTCCAAGCATCAATCCATATCATTTACTAAGAACCAAATCATTCTATATGTCGAGTTCCACTTGTTCTAAGAGAACTTATTTTCAACACTTAACAATTTAAGTTTTTCCATATCGAGCAACCCGAGGACTAAATCGTATGTTTCTTGGAACTGGGCTAGCTCACAGTAGAAGAAACGAGTGAATTTCAATTTTTTTACATATAGGATCTTTATTGAGCATATGAAGTCTAAATTATTTATAACTTTTCTAAATTTCTTTTATATAAAATCATTATTTTATTTGAACTTATAATATAATTTTATATTATGTAATTAATATTATATTATATATATACATATGTAACATACACATATATATATATATATATATATATGTGTATGCATGTGTCACATAACAATCCGTGCAAGGTATACATGCCCATATATGTGTTGGGATTTACACCACAACGAACATGTTAGCTCATCTAGTATACAGATATATCGTCCAAAAGTATGTTTATATACTTTAATTTATGAACTCAAAATATTGCAAGTATATATATGTTGTTTTTAAATTATATATATATATATATAATTATAACATATGTGTATACATATAATTATATATATATATATGTATATTTGAAATTATTTAATTTTTTATTTATTTTTATTTATTTATTTTGCTGAAGATTCGAAATCAAAATCAATTTTTTTAAATAAAGCTATATATATAATATACATAAATATCTTATAAATAATTTAATAATAAAAAATAAATATAAATATACTTAAATGAAATATATAAAATAAATATATACCTATTATTATGGCAAAAGTTGTTTTTATTTATTTATTTTAATTTTTAAGTATATATATAAATTTCCATATAGAAATTAATTTACTAAAAAATATTTTTTTGAAGATAAATTTAAATTTAAATTTTCTAGTAAAAATTCGAGTAATGTTTAATTTTTAAATATTTTATGTATATATTTTTTAATTTAAAATTCAAATTTTAATTTCAGCTAGTATTTAAATATATATATAATTTTTTTATCTTTCTACCGAAGGCATGTCATGTACTAATTTAATTTTATAAAATATAAAACATTTTTTGTACGATATATATGTTGATATAATTAATTTATATAATTAGTTGATTTAAATAATAATAAAATATGTATATATAAATTATTTGATTTATGCTAAAAATATTTTAAGTTTGAAACTAAATATATAAAATTATAAAACTATATTTTGTGTGGTATAAGATATCGTATTTAAATTATGTTGTTTATATAATTCAAATAATGAATATTAAATTGATTAAATAATAATAAAAATCCTTTTTTGTCCCGTGAGCATTAATGGCAGGTGTGTATCACAAAAATTATTTTTATAAATATAAATATATAATCATACAATCGTTCTAAGTGTGACGATATATCGATATACTTGAATCGTCACCTAACTAACAAAGCAATATATAATGTATGAACTATCTAGTCATTCAAATATAATTATAGATCAGAAATTACCTTATCTCCAAAGCCTAGTAGTACACCTTGAAACAATGAGATCAACTCCATGAACTAGTTTCCAATCCAGCAAGGTGCTAACTGTTGAACTAATGACCACCAGCCATCAAATAATGTTTAATTTTATTTGATTTGAGATTGTATAATGGAAGTGGAGGGACAATGAATTCGACCTAAAGTAAGGGGGATTGGAGGCTGCAAAAAGTCAAAAATGAGTGTGGGTTGAGATGCTTTTATAGAGGAGAGATTAGAAAGATAAGTTAGGATCTAGATCCTCTTTTCTCTCTTATCAATTCTCTTTCTCTTATCCATCCAAACCAAGCCCATCTTGCCATCATATGGTCGCACCCCATCATGGTCTCATCATAGCCGAAGCACACCAGCCCTATATGGGCTTCAAACCCATTTAAAGCCCAACAACCTATATTGCATTTAAATCTAATTTAAATGCGTATCGATATCGTATATTAGTTAATATATTTATAACTATTATAAACATATTTAATAATATTTATTCATTATATAAAAATATAAATTTATAACTAATATTTCATAAATATTAATTAATTTATAACAATTAAAAATTAATTAAATCGTTTGGTCAAAGGAGTATTCAATGTTTCGGTTGTGTGACCCATAGGTGTAAATTTGGTCAATGATTAATATTGAACTATTCGAATGTTAACGTCCACACGTCACTTAGCAGGTAGTGTGACACTTTGGTGTAACATTTTGGCCAAATTTATCGCTTACTTGGTTTTGGGAAAATCCAATTTTATTTTGTTAAGTGTTACCCAGTTGTGACTATTATTTACACAAATTCTCTTCGTCAAAACTATATCATCTTGGACTTATGGAATTTGGTAATGGTCGAAATTCCAATATCGTCCATATTCAACTCTATAGTTCAAGCACAAAGTCATTGGTTCAATAATAGCAATAGTTATTAACCGAACTACTTTGGCTAGGGATTTTGACTTTATGTTTAGTTGAGTTGACTATGATTCTAACCCCATATAACTAAGAAGACGAATTCTCTCTTGAATAGTGTTTCACTTACAATACTTCCACTTGACCCAACTATAGCCACTCAATGGACACCGTGCCATGATTTGACTATAATCAAAGTGGAGCATTCGTATTGAAGATTGATGGTATTCTCAAGTCAGGAGAATTGCGCAAACTATTCACTTCAATATCTTCTATTTGACCTTAGTTATATTACCCAATAGAAAACTATCGACTGAGACATTCCCTAGTTATCCAAATCCTACCATTATACCCATATTACTAAAGAACGTTATAAATAATGTTGTCCAATAATATGGAGAATACGGCTTGTTAAGGGCGACCAAAGGTGAATATATCTTTAAACTAACACCAACATGTTATACTTACTATTTTATGAATATTTGGAATAAATTTTTTGACATGTACAGTTTCAGTCTAAAGTAATACTCACACTGATTTCTATAATCAGAACAATTTATCATATAAACAATAGTCACAGATCACAACGGATAATATACATCATATATAAGTACATACTGTGAATCTACAAAATAATACTAGACTCACTTAATAAACATCCTAAATAAGTCACTGTCTCAAATATACATCCCATGTAAATATACATAAATATGTTCTATAGAAGATAAACTGATAAATCAAAATAGTCTATCATCTGCTAGCCCACCTACCCAAAAACATGCAAGTCCTGACACCTGAAAAGTCTCGGCCTGACCTGAGTATTATAAAATAAACGAGTTAGACTATCTTTAAATATCCAAAAGTGTGAGAACAAGATATAACATAAAGGTATATGACATTATAATGTAAACGAAGCACTGAAATGAGTTTCTCAGAATATATCTCAAGGCATATTAATATTAAAAGCATGAAAACATAGAATCGTCATAAACCCAGAATCCTCGAAAATATAATATCTCAACATTCAAGAAAACAAAATCTCGACTGATCGTGAAACATGGAATCTCGACTGATCACAGGGATCGGGGAACACAGAAACTCGATCGATCACATGGATCGGGGAAAACTAAAAAAACCTCATATCTCGACCGATCACCAGGATTGTGGAAAACCAAGTCTCGACTGATTACAAGGATCGGGGAAAAATCCATATGTATACTTCTTATGGATCTATCGGCCTCACCGAACACCAAAAGAGAGTAAACTCTAAAGTGCCAAATACTATCATTTTTAGTAATCACAAAAATATAACCAAGATGTCCCATACCATCTGGTGGTTCAAGTATTTACTAGAAGCTCGTAAATCCCACTTATTACGGATACCACTGGAAACCTTAAGGATCTACCAGTCCCACCGAACACCAAATGAGACAATAACTCTAAAGTGTTAAATACTTTCCTATAAGCAATCATAAGAATTTAACCCAAGTATCCCATATTACCTGGTGAAATTCAAGTATTCGCTAATGGGTTAGTAAATTCCACTCAAACATTCTATTCAATGAATTGTACCATATTCGATGAAGCGTTATTTGAAAGCAATTAAATTAATTAATAACACTAAGTCAATTATTAGTATTTCCCAAATAGAATTAAGGTTCTCAAATCATTTTATTTTTAAAATCTAAAGGTCATAGGAGAATATTCAAAATCACATGAAGTCCAAAATCTATTTTAAAATTTATTAAATAATAGGAAATCATGTTAATAGAAAATTATAAAAGAGTTTTGGAACCAACATTTGTGTGTGTGTCTTTATATATATATATATATATATATATATATATATATATATATATCTTAAAACTTCACTTACAACTTTTAAAAGATTCATTTCCTTTATAAACTTTTCCATTCAAAACTATATTTGTATAAAACTTCTTTGCAATCACTTTGAAATTTAAAGTGTGTATATATATATATATTCCAAATATTCTTATCCAAATTATACACATTTTCATATATATATATATATAATAGAAAAATGATTTATTTCAAAAGAAAAGAGTTTCCCTTTATAACCAGCTTCACTAATTGATAGAAATAAGTTGTATATTTAGCACTTAAAACATAGAACAAGAATTAGGTACAAACAAGATCATCAAAGTGATTCAACAACTCGGAAATACCATTAAGATTAGCATGAAATAGGGCACACAAATTAGCACATAACAATCAAATAAACAACAGGATAATCGGATGGTCCAGTGGGCAGTCGAAGGCTTCACCTGGAGCTAGAATAGCTCCAAGACTACTCGCCACCAGTCCACCGATCACAGCGAAACCTGGAGCTATTTCGGCTCCAGGTTGCCCTTCAATAGTCCATCGATCGGTGATTTTCGAGCATTGTTTGCTCTTACTTCTCAAGCCCCGATTTATATTACATGCAAAAACAGAAACAACTATATATTGATGAATTAAATGATTATATGACAAGGGTTTTAGCAATAGAAAATAAGGTTTCCTAACTCAATTTACAGTAAAACAAACAACCAATGATTTTA
The DNA here is from genome assembly GCA_030737815.1 of Allium fistulosum. NCBI lineage: Eukaryota > Viridiplantae > Streptophyta > Magnoliopsida > Asparagales > Amaryllidaceae > Allium > Allium fistulosum. The sequence continues at coordinate 1,165,138,944 of CM060904.1, forward strand.
TCCAAGATCAAACAAATAAATCACAACACATAAAGATTCTAGCATTCAATCGACTAGAGATAGGTTTGAGATTAATTTATTTCAATATTAAAATTTTAATGGTCAATTCAACCCCTTCTTAATTTAGATTAAAATCATCTCAAATAATACCTATTTCCTTTTATTTAAATTAAAATAATCATTAAAAAAACCAAGTTTAATTACATAGTTAAAATTCAAAATCACAAATTAGGATTTTTTAATCCTGATTAAATTTAATTAATTTGGTAATTAACGACAGGGTTGTTACAAACTCCCCCCTTAAGAAAATTGTGTCTCACCAATTTCCTCAATGAAAGAAATCTATAATTTAAATTTTTTTCTAAATATTCTATTTTTATTCTCAACGGATTCTAAAAGTCTTGTCTTATTCTTATTAAACACTTGAGGATAAATAAAATATTTCCCTTTTATTTTAAGGAAGTTCTTAAATATTCCAACTAATACATTAAATTATTAATTAATATTAAGCCACTAATTATTGTGATTCATTTTATTACTTACTGTTGAAACCTGACTTCTTCGATTTTAATGCGACAACTATATATTTCAATCTATATATTATTATGTCAAATATTCTTGCAGGAATCATCAAAAGAAGCTATTATCATCAACAAGATTAAAAGCTCTTTATAAAATCTAGTGAGATATATTTGTACAATCTCTGATATGGTGATGAAACACACACACACACACATATACTTTTGAAAATCTTGCTTTAAAATAAATATAAAAAAGGTATTTTCAAAATTATATATTTTCTCAAGTTCAAAAATAATAAAATGGACAAAGGAACAGAACAGTACAGAAATAGACGTCTGTATATTAATTCAGACGTCTGACATCAATATCAGACGTCTAAATTAAGATAACAAACGTCTGAGCACTATGTTGTTAATTCTTCTATTTCTATATGAAATAGACGTCTGTCACTTAATAACAGACGTCTGTCATCCTAGACAGACGTCTGAATTAAAAGACAGACGTCTAAATTAACTGTTTAGTGTTTCCTTTGATTTTTTAAATTCAAAATTATTCAGACATCTGTCACTTTTATCTCAGACATCTGAACTTGACGAACTGAAGCATCTCTTCATATAATATCAAAATCTGAAGAGTTGTCTTCTTCACCAAGAGTTGCACTTCTTCTAATAGTTGCAACTATTGAATTAAAACTATTCAATACTATAAATAGAGATGAAAATCCACTATTTAAAATAACCAATTCTTTCTATCTTTTCTGATCTTATATTGTTATAATCTCAAGTGATTTTCAATCTCTACTTCCTATCTTTGCACATTCAAATCATCATATCAAGAAGATTATAGGAAGGGTGTACTACATTGACTATATTCGTGTTATTAAAAGAACACACAAGTCAAGAAACAATTTCCAAATTGTAATTGAAGTCCTATTCGGTTGCTTAGGCGGAAAAGTCCTATTCGGTTGCTTAGGCGGAAAAGTCCTGTTCAGTTGCTCAGGCGGTGTAATACCTGTTCCTCCGGGTTAAGTGAGGGTTATTCGAGAAATTCCAGAAGCAGTCTGGGACTGGACGTAGAACAAGAAGTTCGAACCAGTATAAAAATCCCTGGTGTCATTTTTATTACTGCCATTTACTATTATTTATAATTCCGCACTTGCTAGTCGTAGTTTAACTATATTATCGATCCATATACACTTTCATTTGGTATCAGAGCAAGGTCATCACGTAACTATAACACAGTTATCTGATATTTTAATAATATGGACAATAACACTAGCAACAGTTTTGCTGAGGGACAAGCCACTACACGACCACCATTGTTTAACGGATTAAATTATAGTTATTGGTCAACTAGAATGAGAATTTTTATGCAAGCAAGTGGATTTGAAACCTGGAATATTATTCAAACTGAATATCATATCCCTACTACAGAGTATGCTACATGGTCTAATACTCAAAAACTAGATGCTACTGCAAATGCAAAAGCAATGAACATGTTATTTTGTGCTTTAGACAAAAATGAATTCAATCGAGTCAGTATCTGTAAAACTGGATATGAAATATGGAATACTCTTAAGGTTACACACGAAGGTACAAATAAAGTAAAACAAAGCAAGATCTCTATGCTTAAAAACCAATTTCAAAATTTTAGGATGAAACAAGGAGAAAGTATTAGTGAAATGTATTCTAGATTCCAGGACATTTATCACTCTCTTTTAGCTTTAGAAGTCACTTTTACTGAATCTGATGTTGTATCAAAAATCCTTAACTCTTTAACTGATGAATGGGAACGAAAAGTCTTAGCTATCGAGGAAGCTAATGATATTTCAACTATAAAAACAGAAGAGTTAATAGGAAAACTAATGTCCTATGAAGTAAATTTGCAGGCAAGACGAGCACAAGCACAGGACAAGAAAACTATCGCTTTTCAAGCAGAAAAAGAAGACTCTGAATCAGAAGATGATATGGCATTTATAGCTAAGAATTTCAAAAAGTTTTTAAAATTCAAAAAGGGTAATAAATTTGGAAATAACAAGGGTTTTAATAAGCCATCAAGTTCATCTCTTGAATGCTACGAATGTCACAAGAAGGGCCACATAAAGAAAGATTGTCCTGATCGGAAGAAAGAGAATAATTTCAAAAAGGACAAATATAAAAAGAAACAAGCCTTCTCAGTTACATGGGATAATACAGAATCTTCTTCATCAGACAGTGATAATGATAGTGATTCAGAACAAGCCAATGTTTGTTTTATGGCAACAAATGATGATGTAAGTGATCTAACTTTTGACGATTTAATAGAAATAAACTCTGAATTGTTAGATAAACTTAGAATTCTAAAGAGTAAATATAAAGATGCTTTAGGAAAATTAAATAGATCTGAAATAGAAACTGTCATGTTAAAAGATGAAAAGAAAATATTAGAGGAAGAGTTAGTAAAATCTCAAGAATCTTTTGTTAATATAACATCTCAATTGACTGATTTAAGTAGTGAAATAGAAAAACAGAAATATGAGAATGTTAAATTAGCAAAAGAAAATTATGATTTAAACTCTAAAATTAAAACACTTGATATAGAAGTATCAAATCTTAAAACAAAACTGGAAAACATTTCTAAAAATGTTTCTAAATTTAATAGTGGAAGAGAAAGTCTCTCTAAAATAATTGAGAATTCTCAAACTTGTTCAAATAAAAAGGGATTAGGATATAAAAAACCAAAACAAAATCATTTTAAAAATAATGGGTCTTTATATACTAATTTTAAGAAAAAAGAATCTACATTTGTTCAAAAATCTTCTTCAAAAATTATTCATCCAAAATCAATTATGATTTGGGTTCCAAAAACTAATAATAATTTGATTAGGAAAAACTACATTAAATCTTTTATTATGTCTGTACATAAGAATGAGAATTTTATTTTTAAAGGGAACTCTAAACCCAACTGGGTTTGGCTTCCTAAGATTTAACCCTTAGGACCCTATAGAGGAAGTGGGTACCAATAGAATTTCAATATTTTTTGCAGGTACCAATTAAGAAAAGAGGAAAATGGATTCTAGACAATGGTTGCTCAAAACATATGACAGGCGACAAAAATATGTTAACTAACATTATCTACTCAGATAAAGGATCTGTCACTTTTGGAGATAATTCAAAAGGTTACATCATCGGCAAAGGCGATGTGAGCAATGGCGGTACATCTAAATTATCTCTTATTACAAATGTCTTATTAGTTAAAAATTTAAAACATAACTTACTAAGTATTAGTCAATTATGTGATAAAGGTTTTAACATAGTATTTTCTGAAAATAAATGCAATATTTTTGATCATAACAAAAATATCATTTTCGAAGGAGTAAGAGATCATAATATTTATATTTTAAATATGAAAATAAATTATAATACAAATATGTGCTTATTAGTCAGAGAAAATGATCCTTGGCTATGGCATAAAAGATTTTGTCATATAAATTTCAAAGCTATTAATAAATTATCCAAAAATAATTTGGTAAAAGGATTACCTAAAATGAATTTTAAGGTAAATAGCATTTGTGATGCTTGTCAACTAGGAAAGCTAACTAAATCTACTTTTAAATCCAAGAAGATCATCTCAACTTTGCAACCTCTTGAATTGTTGCATCTAGACTTATTTGGACCAACTCAGACTCAATCTATTAATCACAATAGATATGTCTTTGTAATAGTTGATGATTTCTCTAGATATACTTGGACTTTATTTATGAAAAACAAAAGTGATACTTTTGAGAATTTCAAAATCTTTGCTAAACGTATTCAAAATATTAAAAATCTAAAAATTAAAAATATTAGAAGTGATCATGGAGGAGAATTTGAAAATGAATTGTTTGAGAAGTTCTGTAATAAAAAGGGAATATTTCATAACTTTTCATTTCCAAGAACGCCTCAACAAAATGGAGTTGTTGAACGTAAAAATAGAACACTTCAAGAATGTGCTAGGACTCTATTGAATGGAACCACTCTTCCAAAACAATTTTGGGCAGAAGCCGTTGCTACTGCTTGTTATGTCCTAAATCGTGTATCTATTCGACCTTTAACTAAACATACTCCATATGAACTCTTCATCGGTAGAAAACCTAATATATCTTACTTTAAAGTTTTTGGTTCTAAATGTTTCGCTTTAAATACAAAAGATCAATTAGGTAAATTTGATCCAAAATCAGATGAATGTATATTCATCGGATATTCCGAACGAAGCAAAGCATATAGAATCTATAATATAAGAACTAAATCTATTGAAGAAACACTTCATGTTTCATTTGATGAAAATTTCAAAATTAAAACAAATGTTGATGAAGACATTTTAATAAATTCAAACTCTACTTTTGACAACATTTCACCTGAAAATATCTCTTCTTTAAATCAAATTGAAACTGATTTAAAATCTCCACCAAGAATTTTAAAAGATCATCCAATTCAAAATATAATAGGAGAAATTGATGAAAGAGTTAAAACAAGAAATCAACTAAATCAAATGGGTCATATAGCATTTCTTTCTAATATAGAACCTAAAAATATTAAGGAAGTCTCAACTGATGATTATTGGATTATTGCGATGCAAGAAGAACTAAACCAATTCGAAAGAAATGACGTTTGGGATTTAGTTCCACGACCATCTGATCAAACAGTTATTGGCACTAAATGGGTTTTTAAAAATAAAGCTGATGAAAATGGTAATATCACTAGAAATAAAGCTAGATTAGTTGCTCAAGGATATAATCAGGAAGAAGGAATTGACTATGAAGAAACATTTGCTCCTGTCGCAAGATTAGAAGCAATACGAATTCTATTAGCCTATGCTTGCTTTCATGATTTCAAATTATATCAAATGGATGTTAAAAGTGCTTTTTTAAATGGATTTATTAAAGAAAATGTTTATGTTGAACAACCTCCCTTGTTTATACACGAACAATTTCCAGAACATGTTTATAAACTTAAAAAGGCTTTATATGGTTTGAAACAAGCACCTCGTGCTTGGTATGATCGTTTAAAAACTTATTTAATCAATTCTGGTTTTGAAATTGGAAAGGTTGATCAAACTCTTTTTATTAAGAAAAAGAAAAATGATATTTTAATTGTTCAAATTTATGTAGATGATATTATTTTTGGATCAACTAATGATAAATTATGTCAAGAATTTTCTAAAATAATGACAAATGAATTTGAAATGTCTCATATGGGAGAATTAACATATTTTCTTGGACTTCAAATTAAACAAATTAATAATGGTATTTTTATAAATCAAGAAAAATATTGTAATAATTTAATCAAACGCTTTGGTATGGAAAATACCTCTGCCAAACCAACTCCTATGAGTACAACCATACATCTTGAAAAAGATGAAAATGGCAAGAGTGTAGACCAAAAGTTATATCGAAGTATGATTGGATCGTTATTATATTTAACTGCTAGTAGACCCGATATTATGATGAGTGTCTGTTTGTGTGCACGATTTCAAGCCGATCCTAAAGAATCACATATTAGAGCAGTGAAACGTATTTTACGTTATCTCAACAAAACCAAAGATTTTGGACTATTTTATCCGAAAGAATGTCCTTTTGAATTAGTATCATATAGTGATGCTGATTTTGGAGGAAGTCGGACGGATAGAAAAAGTACAAGTGGGACTTGTCACTTCATTGGACGGTCTCTAGTATCTTGGTTCAGTAAGAAACAAAATTGCGTATCACTTTCTACTTGTGAAGCAGAATATATATCTGCAGCTTTGGCATGTGCTCAAGTAATTTATATGCAACAAACTCTTCAAGATTTTGGTTTTAACTTATCTAAATCTACAATCTTCTGTGATAACTCTAGTGCTATTAATTTATCTAAAAATCCAGTAAATCATTCACGGACAAAACATATTGATATTCGTCATCATTTTCTTCGTGATAATATTGAAAAAGATATAATCAATCTAGAATTTATATCTTCGGAAAATCAATTAGCAGATATTTTTACAAAACCTTTAAATGAAAACATTTTTGTAAAATTGAGACGAGAACTTGGTATTATCTCTCTCAACAATTTATGAAGTTTACTTCAGCTATTCTATCTTTATTTAAATTTTTTTTACCCACACATATTGTTTCTGGTTAACATTAAATTCTGTCTTCTTTTAATCTTAACCATTTATTTTTAGCTTTTAGTTGTCTATAAATTTCTTTTACCAAAGAAATTTTTTATTCAGCTTATCTATTCTTTTTACAAAGGTGAAAATACAAATATGTTTTTGAACTTTGCATTATTCTTATATTCCATGGCTGGTTCATTTTCAGATGAGCCCTCCTATACATCTGAGTTTTCTTCAATTAATTTCGAAACTCCTAGTTCTGGGTCTTCCGAACTTCCGACTCCAACTCCAGCTTATATTCCGATATGTCCACCACAAAGTCATCATACGGGATATACGCCGGAAAATAAACGTTCGCGAAGAAATTTATTTCCATCTCCATCTACTAAAGAAAAGATAGATGATTAACATCACTATCAGAGGGAAACACTTGATCTTCAGCGAGAAATGTATTTTGAACAAAAGAGTCATGGAAGACGACTCAGTTTTCTTGAACGATGTGCTGCAAAAATATGTGGTTCATCTCCGATCAACACAAATGCACATATTCTCTCACCTCAACGTCCTCATGTATCCCCAAATTCATGGGAACGTCAACCTCAATGGTCTCCTATTTATCAGTCTGCTGAACAAAATCAACACGAATCATCCAAAGGGAAGTCTCCGAAGTATCCAAAAACTCCAAAGACTCCTAAATAGATAATATATATATGTCTGTATGTTTGATTTGTTGACTTATTCTTGTATTATGTTCTTATCAATAGAAATAAATAATCTATATTTTTTAAAAGCCTAAACTAAAGAAAATCTTTTATCAGACATACAGACGTCTATATTTTTCAACAGACGTCTGTAAAAACAACTACTTTTACTATCTTCAGACACACAGACGTCTGAGTCATTTTTCACAGACGTCTAAATCTGTCTATACTTTTGCAGTCAACAATTAGCCGTCTGTTTAAAGATAACAGACGTCTGTTATTCATAATAGACGTCTAAACATAAAAAGATCAGACGTCTGAATTTAGTGCAAAATGTTTTTTGCTCTCTGTTTCATTTTAAACCTTCTGAGCCGTCTGTCAATTATTTTTAGACGTCTGTCATACGTCTTAGACGGCTGTCATAAATTTTTAGACGTCTGTTCTTCTAGTCTATGTTTTTTATTCTACAGAATTTCAGACGACTGTTTAATTTTCAGACGTCTGAAACCCTGTTAAGAAGAAAATCTACATACGTTATTTCAAACGGTTTATTTTTCTTCTTCTCGTCTCTCAAACTCGAAACCCTAGTTTTTTCATTTTTCAATGGCGCCCAAACCTAAGAAACAAAAAGGAGTTTCATCTCATCAACCTCCTCACATTCTTCCTTCGGAAGATCAAATTGAAGCTTGGTTATACCACGAACCTCGAAGCATGGCTCGTTACAAGCATTTATGTTCTCTTCAATCATTTCATGGTATCTTTCATAATCTTGATCATTTTCCTTTCTACAAACTTAGGCTCTATACTGATAGATCTCAGATTACAAGCCTTATTGATTTCAAAGATAATCAAGTCAACATTTGCAGACTTAGTGTACTATTATTTCTAGCGAATGTTAACAATCCAAAAATTAGAATTCATCGAGAAAAAGGAACGCTTTGGACAAGCGTTTTTGGAAACATTCTGCAAATAACTCCTTCTGACATTGGACGAATTTTAAAATGTAGCTCGGAAGGGGTCGACATAGATGACTTTAAGTTAGAAGGAGAAGAACTTAAACAAATCGAATATTATCTTTTTGAACCTGAAAAATCCACAGATAGATCAAATCATCTTCGTCCTCGACCTCGACTATTGCTTAGAATGCTAATAAAAACAATTTTTCCCCGACAAGGAAGCCATGAGGTCATTTACGATGATGAAGATAAAGCACTTCAATCAATTCTATCCAATACTCAAATCAATTGGGCTCAATACTTTTATGATGCTTTTCGCACTTATCATGACTCCAAGAAACGCTCAATTATCTATGCTCCCTATATTACTCGAATTTTAAGTGCCTTCTCTATTCAAAGTCCATCAATTGAATTTGAAAAAATCAAGGTATCCAACATTCGCTTCTTCAGTTTAATGGGATTACCAGAATCTCCTCCAACATTTCCAACATTTAATGATTATAAAGCGGAACAACTTGCTTTACAAAAAGAGAAAGGAAAAGCAAAAGTAAGTAGTTCCGGACATAATGGAAATGAAGACAATACTGAAAAAGAAAAGAATGATGAAGAAAGGGAAAATGAAGAAGAAGATGAAGATGAAGCTTTTGAGCAAGCTTTTATCCAAAGCCCAAATTCGGAAAATTTCGAGATAGAACTAATTTCTGGTACTTCTCGCTCGTATACTAAAAATGAAAAGCTCAAATCCGACATCATTATTTCTCAAAATCAAAAGAAAATTTCTCAACAAATAGCACAAGGCTTTTCTTCCATCAATTCTAGATTCGATTACTTTGATGCCAAAGTCGAAGAGAATGCACGAGAATTGAGAAATATCAAGACAATTCTTCGTCAATTATGGAAAAAGTCTCATGGATCTTCACCTCCTTCTTCTCCTTCTTGGGGAGAATGGTGAATGAAGATGGTTCTCTTTTGGTTTCTCTTTTGGTGTCTCTTTTGGTTCAATCTTCTCTCATAAATTTTTTTTGGTTCAAACAATGGTGAATGATAAGATTGTATAATTTTATCTGTTTTTTTTTTTTAAAACAAAAATCAACTATGATGTATCCTAAACATTGTTTTGTTAATATCTTGCTTGGTTTGTTTACATCTCTTAATTAGTGTGTTATTCACAGTTTTGTTATTTTTTTTATCCAAGTCAACCCCAACAATTCTTTTTGTTAATGACAAAGGGGGAGAAATAATTATATTTCTGCTATATAATATGGTCATATTGACAGGGGGAGCAAAAGGTATGATTATAACTAATCGATGAATTATATAGTTGTCATCATCAAAAAGGGGGAGAATGTTGAAACCTGACTTCTTCGATTTTAATGCGACAACTATATATTTCAATCTATATATTATTATGTCAAATATTCTTGCAGGAATCATCAAAAGAAGCTATTATCATCAACAAGATTAAAAGCTCTTTATAAAATCTAGTGAGATATATTTGTACAATCTCTGATATGGTGATGAAACACACACACATATACTTTTGAAAATCTTGCTTTAAAATAAATATAAAAAAGGTATTTTCAAAATTATATATTTTCTCAAGTTCAAAAATAATAAAATGGACAAAGGAACAGAACAGTACAGAAATAGACGTCTGTATATTAATTCAGACGTCTGACATCAATATCAGACGTCTAAATTAAGATAACAGACGTCTGAGCACTATGTTGTTAATTCTTCTATTTCTATATGAAATAGACGTCTGTCACTTAATAACAGACGTCTGTCATCCTAGACAGACGTCTGAATTAAAAGACAGACGTCTAAATTAACTGTTTAGTGTTTCCTTTGATTTTTTAAATTCAAAATTATTCAGACATCTGTCACTTTTATCTCAGACATCTGAACTTGACGAACTGAAGCATCTCTTCATATAATATCAAAATCTGAAGAGTTGTCTTCTTCACCAAGAGTTGCACTTCTTCTAATAGTTGCAACTATTGAATTAAAACTATTCAATACTATAAATAGAGATGAAAATCCACTATTTAAAATAACCAATTCTTTCTATCTTTTCTGATCTTATATTGTTATAATCTCAAGTGATTTTCAATCTCTACTTCCTATCTTTGCACATTCAAATCATCATATCAAGAAGATTATAGGAAGGGTGTACTACATTGACTATATTCGTGTTATTAAAAGAACACACAAGTCAAGAAACAATTTCCAAATTGTAATTGAAGTCCTATTCGGTTGCTTAGGCGGAAAAGTCCTATTCGGTTGCTTAGGCGGAAAAGTCCTGTTCAGTTGCTCAGGCGGTGTAATACCTGTTCCTCCGGGTTAAGTGAGGGTTATTCGAGAAATTCCAGAAGCAGTCTGGGACTGGACGTAGAACAAGAAGTTCGAACCAGTATAAAAATCCCTGGTGTCATTTTTATTACTGCCATTTACTATTATTTATAATTCCGCACTTGCTAGTCGTAGTTTAACTATATTATCGATCCATATACACTTTCACTTACAAAGTTGATCACATACACTATCAAAAATGTCTTACCAAGTTCCTCCACTTCACTTAATTATTTTTATGGTTAAAATATTATTTCAATTCATTTTAGATTCAAATATTTTCCAAAACAATTATTTAGATTTTCATGTCAAAATGCCCTACTCGATGTTTAGGAACTCCTTTCGATAATATGGCATCCCACATATCGATCAAAATCCTTAAACATTTTCCGGACAAGTCAACACAACTATTAATCCCAAAATTCCTTAATTACATTTATTTTATCCTTAATAGCATCCATGCATCCAATAAAAATAAAGACAATGAAGTAATCATTTCCTAACTTCCAATCAAACAAAACCAAACAACAATTTATCCCAAGTCCTAATCATGAAATGCAAAAGCTCACATAAGTTACTAACTTATTTCTAAAACTAATTTAATGTAATCTAATAAAAGAAAGAACACTTCTCAAAACCAAGAACTGTACTTACTAAACTGATCTTCCAGAAGTTCCAGCGGCCTTACTCTTTCCTTCCTTCCTTTCCCTAGATTGGCAAGCTGCTATCAAGTGCCTCTCATTCCTACAAAAGAAACAAACACCCACTGGAGAAGAAACTCGAGGCTTACCACATTCACTCGAATAGTGGCCTTTGATTCCACGGTTGAAATAGGTTATCTTATTATTAGGTATGGCTGCAGAACCGGACTCATCTTGCTTTCTCTTCTTACCCTTAGACTTGGAATTACTTTTCTCAATTGGTTGCTTCCTTTTCTAATTTATCCCTTGCTTTTGCTTCTTATTAGTTTCATCCACCTCACTATCCTTCTTTTCCTCCTCAAGACGAAGTGCCAAATCAACTAAAGCCTTGAAAGATATATCCAACTTAAGTAGAAGAGATTTTTCATTGGCTCGCATAATCCATAAATAAAATTTTGATTTTTCTTCCTTGGGGCACTAATGAATTCCAACCTATACTTAGATAATGCTTCAAACTCCGCTACATACTCCATAACGGAAGATTGATCCTGCCTAAGATCAATAAATTTCCTGGTCATCGCATCCTTCTCTGCTTCTGGCGTAAACTTCTGCTCGAACCTCTGCTTAAACTGTGTCCAGGTAAGCTGAACCTCCTCAATCTATGCCACTAAAAGATCATACCAATCAAGTGCCTTTTCCTATAGTTGGCTGGACGCCACTTGAACTCTTTGGGCGTCCGGAAGACCCATGTGAGTAAAGATCCTCTCGCACATCTTTATCAAAACCCGAATCTCTATGAGCTTCTCCATTCCTTTAAATAGTTACTTAAGCATCCAAAGTTACTGCATAAGTAAGCAAAATTGACACGAACCAAATGATCATTAGGAGTAATGGTCCGGGCAGCACGGACAATTTCCGCAATCTGATCGGGAGTCAAAAACATCCCTCCTGTACCAGTATTACTAGTCGATTCTGGTGTAACTCTAGGTCTGCTTCCAGCCATAATCCTATTCTGCATAATCCAAACTCTAAGATTATTTTTAATATAACAAGTTAAAATCAAAGTACGTCCCAAATGAATATCCCATAATCATTTTATATTCCTATCCTTAGTTAGATAATAAAGTTAGCTATCTACCACACACTCTAAGGGAAAGGACTCTATTTCATCTAGGTATGAAATATGTGATATTATATGCTATAATGTTCTGACTCTACTCTGATACCAACTATAATGACCCTACCATTTTACCCATATTACTAAAGAACATTATAAACAATGTTGTCTAATAATACGGAGAATACAGCTTGTTAAGTGTAATGACCCGCCTTTATTACACCTAAAGTCAACACTTAATAATCCTAGGTATTCGTGTGCCGATCATTTAAGTGTCCAAAAGATAGGTCATTAGGGGAAAGAAGAAGATAAAATAAAGAAGAAAGGAGAAACTAAACAACATAGAATCTCACAACGCAATGGAACAATATATATTAATTAACATAAAATCTTACATAGTCATTTCCAAAATAATACATCAGAGTCATAATAGTACAAATTCTACCCTGGGACGGTTATAACTGCCTGTCCCAACTTAACAGATACAAAATACATGAGACACAGCGAAAAAAAGATGAATAACTAGCTATCGATGAAGCCACCTGCTCCAAGCTCCTCCAAAAATGCATCCGTGGAAACCTGAACTCCCGACTTCTCAAACAAATTTGAGCACCCAAGAGATTAAGGGAAAAAATAAAACTCCGGGTCAGACATGGGTCTGGTGTGAGTAAAGAATAAGTTTAACTTTATAAAACCTTTAAACCAAAAGTATCTCGTAAGACCATGCCGCACATAAACACGGACGGGTTTTTAGCATATGATAACTGTAACACCCCATATTTTTAGTAACATTATTTAGGATGTTAGTTAGCTAAATTAAATTAAATAATGTAGGATGATTAATAAATTGAAATTTGTGATTAATAGGGGTAGCTGTGCCATGTTAATGTGTAAATCAAAACGAGATAACATGAAATAAAATAGACAAAGGATATTAGTAAGGGAAAAATAGGAAAAATGGGCTTCCTAATAGCCAAAGCCCTTAGTCGTGTATCATCACTTTCATTTCATTTTCAAAAATCAAAACTAAGTAGAGTCCGACCACCATTTTCAAGAGCAAGAGAAAGAAAGATAAATGGGAAGCTTAATCAACATCAAATTCATTTCAAATCTCAAACTCTTTAATATCAAGCTAAGGTGAATAATGACTACATCTCAATTTCTTATGGTTTTCGGTTTTAAGGTTAATCCAAACTTATTTTGCATGATTTTTCCATGTTTTTGATGGATTAAATGTTTATGTATACTTGTTGATGATTTATGCTTGTCCATATAGATTTTATGATATGTTTTGATATGAAAACCCTAGTAAATGATATCCAAATACCTTGCAATTTTAGATTTAGATCAAAAATGATATTTTAGAGATAGGTTTCAATTTTCATAGTTTTCTGAATTAATAGGGATTTTATATTAGTTTTCTAGTGAAGAAAACGATTTATTGGGTTATAAATAATCTATGGTTAAATTATAAATAATTTGGGTCTGAAATTTATATATGTTAGAAAACATATTAAAAAGGATTTTTTGGAATTTTTGTAGAATTTTCTATAGTGTTTTGATGAATATATAAAATTATTTAAGGTATGGGACTTAAATGTTTTATATATTTATAAAAGGAGAATGGGTATTTTGTAAAATAAAATTATTGTTTATTTTTGAAATCTTGGCAGAACTTTTGAAAAAGAAATTTAGCAACCAATGAAAATTTGATAAACAGAGCAGGTTAGTTGAAAAGCGTTTCTCTTTTAAGTTAAAAATAAAATTTACATGTTTTTAGCATGTTCCGCCACTTTCGGTACCAGGGGTTCCGCCTAGACGTTTCGCCACTATTGCTTTCGAAACCAATGCGCATGGTATCAATACATTTGATATGTAGCGAACTGGATAGAGGCAGAAGGTATATGATCGAAATGTAGGGTTCCGAAGGGGTCAAAGCATGCCTTTGTTTTAAAATGAAGTAGCACCTGCTTTGCTTTCGAAGAGTTAGCTTCGACTGGGTTGGCTTCTGACCTGGTCAAATGATTTCAAAGAAATGGTTTCGAATGGGTTGCGCTCTTTTCTTTTAAGAAATGATTTCGAAGGGGTCGAAACCCCTAGCCGTCGCTTTTCCTACCTTTCGAAGTCAATGGTTTCAGAAGGTATACTTTGTTTTTAAATTTGGTCACTTCTTCAATGCTTCCGGAAGGGTGGTTTCGACACCATCACTTCTTTGCTTAGGTATGCTTTCGAAGGATAGGCTTTCGAATTAAATGGTTTTAATGACCCTTTAGTTCTGTTGAAGTATAGCCCAAATGATTTCGAAGGAGATGGTTTAAAGGGTTTCGAAAGGAGTTTTTCCACATGTTTTAAATTGAACCGAAGTGCTTTCGAAAGGTTGTTTTTATGAAGGTTTTGATGCTTTTGAAAGGTTTTAAAGAAGGGTTTCTGAGGGGTGGTTCCCCTATGGTTTCGAAAGGTTCGAAAGGGTATTTTTCTAACTGTTTCGAAAGGACTAAAAGGAAGGTTTTTCCAATGGTTTCGTAAGGCAGTTTTAAAGTGTTTTGAGATAAGACGTCTAAGGTTTTATAGCTTTCAAAGGAAGGGGTTTTCAAAGGTTTTGAAAGGTTTTAAGAATGGTTTCGAAAGGAAGGTTTTGGCCTTTCGGTCTAGGTGAAATAAAAGGTTGTACTTGGTTTCAAAAGAGGTGCTTTCAATGGTTTAGAAAGGGGTACTTTCAATGGATTCGAAAGAGGTACTTTCAAAGGTTTAAATGTTTTCATCAACTAAGGTTTGAGTAAAGTATATATATAACATGGCAAGGTGATTTTGAGTAAAGCATAGAGTATATGTATTTTCTTTGTGTGAGTTAGATTTAAAGGTTTTAAATCAGTTTGAAAAGGTTCTCAAAGAAAATTAAGGGAAGATTACCCTAAGTAAAATGACTCAGATATTAGAATACCAGATGGGACTGGTATAGGGTCGCGCCCTATAATTAGCTATTAGCTCCAGCTAATTTAGTCCAAATTCCAGTGTGTAGGGCTTTGTCATAGGTAAGACTAAAATTATGATTACACACGGAAAGGAATATATATTTGTATATAGATAGGTTATTGGTGAGGCCGCAAAACCATTAGGATCAGGTGACCCTGGGAAATTTTAAGTTAGGGACAGACCGTCTAGAAGTGAAGTATTTAACAAATAGTTAAGGACAGACCGTCCAGAACAGGTGTGTCTAATAGATGTAATATTATTTTGTTATATTGTCTGGTAGGCCCGAGTCAGCCAAAGGTTAGTAGTTAGCCAAACAAAACTATAATGTTCGAACAGATAGTTCATTTATTACTCGATATGTATGTTCACATAATGTTGTTTTACAGATTTTAACCTGTTTTGATTACAGGATAAAGATCCGCAAAAGATATGTTTTAAAAGGATGTTAGTGAGGGAAAATCCGTTCCGCTAAGCGGCATGGTCTCACTTAACATTAAATAACCGAGATGTATTGTATTATTCACACCAGGCTTTACGTCTGACTCGAAGTTTATGTTTTCCACTTAAACTCTCGGGTGCTCAAAATTGATTTGAGTAGGCTGAGGGTTGAGGTATACAGGTTTTAGTATGACGACGAATGAAGCTACCGATGACGAGCGGGAGGCTGACGGATAGCTAATTAGGAATTGCAGTTGTTGTTTTGTTGTTTATTTCCGCTACGTGTATTATGTCAGTGATGATAGTATATTACTCTAGTCCAAGGGGGCATCATCATATGTCGCTCTTGGCGTATTTTTGTAATAATTATATTTGATCATTGCCTGAGAAACGTTATGTGATTGTGTAATTTGAATATGGAACATGTATTTTAAAATGTAATGAAAAATGTTGTTTTGAAATCTGTGATTTGTTTCATATTCAAGTGCTTCTGATATTATAGATACCATTAACACAGCCGTATTTAGTCGCCGAAAGTTAACACTATATATGGCTGCAGCATCTGTAGCGCTTATCTTTAGACCTCTAGATAGGGGATGTTATAATAACCAGAACCTTTTCTATTATAAAATCCAATGATATTATAACAATGTCTATGGGTTTAAAATACCAATAATCAAGTAGCTGTGATGCATAAACATGACAGCAATAATAGGTATATAATCAAAAACCGAAGGCACTTATTGGAGAATGGATTTCCATCAAATGGCAAGGTAAGGGACTACCTTTCGAAAATCAGTACACCTATAGATAAAATGTATAGTGGGACCGAAAACCTTTCGACCCTGCCAACACAGGACTAGTCTACCCCTGAACTGGGTAGTACCGAATATGATCACCCCTTGGTTGCGATCAACAACCAAAAATGGGCCCAAAGCATACATAGAGATATCGACACTAGATCTTGGAATGATCATACCCTAAAGAGTGCGACCCACATAGCCCCGCCGCATCTACCCTATTTTAGCCATTACCGGTATGTGAGGTTTGAGAGGCTACGCTCTTAACATTTAGCAATCCATCTTGGAATGCTAACAGTGCCCTCCAAGCAAAAATGCAATGCTAGCATTCATCCATACAAGTTCGTTTTGGGTTTGAACGAAACCAAAGGCTCTTCAAGGAGCATCCTCTTCAATCATCTTCAAGATGTCTTCCATGTGAACGCATATGTTGGTTCAGAGTGGTTTTTGGATAACATATCCGATCTCGGTCTCTCCAAACTAGCAACGATAATATCTGGTTGACTCATTCTCGGTTCTTTTAGAAGTATACAACAAGTATTCGAGTCCTCACTGGGGAACTCGCATATACAATCATACTTCCTAAGTCAAAACTGGCCAAGATTTGATAGTCGATTGTTTAACTATCAGATGCACAAACAAACAAAATCAAGAGATTTAATTACCCATAGCAACCACTAAGTGTCCAAAAACTAATCTTCATTTATTAAATCTCTTTTCAAAACGTTTATCAAAATATTCATATACTTATCTCACTGACATAAGTATGTTCACAAAACATTTGCGAAAGATTTCTTATTACAAAATCATATTAAAAGGATCAAACAATGTTATTTAAATTGGAGATAAAGATAACCTCAAACACTAGTCCTTCGGTGTTAAGTGTGGAGCGAATGTCCATACCACAAAAATTAAGAAGGTTAGTTAAAGGAAATCCAATCTCAAATTCTTTTATAATATACCTCGACAAATCCTTTTAATAAATCTCTTTTATTTATGAAATCTCTTTTACTTAAATTCCAAACCCATTTATAAATTCCAGTTAATTTACAAAACTCTTTTATAAATATCAAAACCATTTATTCTTTGTAAATCTCCAAAAATTGTTTATAAAACTTCTTTTATAAATATCCAAAATCATTTATAAAACTTCTTATAAATATTCCTTATTTAAAACAAAACTCACTAGATAAATCTTATTTTATAAAGTTCCTTTTAATAAACAAAACGATTATTTAAAACACCTTTAAACAACAAGTTATTATTTAAAAATATCCTCTATTAAATTTTCTTTAAACAATATTAACAAAAAAATTATTTGAAAAAATTGTTTACAAAGCATTCTATTAACTTCAAAAACACCTTTAATAAAATCATTACTTAACTTGAAACCATTATCAAAACGATAAAATGAAATATTTGATTTCACAAAACCAAAAAGAAGCTTAATGACCACAATGGTTCATTTAATTGAATTTAACTCATCCAAGTTGTAACATGGGTATTTTTATAACAAATAGGTATATAAATGGAATCATCCAACAACAAACAACTCAATATATAGGTAAGATGTCCAAGTTATTATAATAGCAGAATGGTGTTTTGTTCTGCTAAATATATGTCATTTAGTTTCATAACCATTTGAGATTACTTAAGGGAAATTAAAAAAGAAATCCCTTGATTTGAAATACTTTTGCAAAAGAAAACTATTTTTAAAATAAAACCTGATATTTGGAAATAAACGATTTTAAAATTTAAAACCTTTATTCAATAGTTAAATAACATTTAACTCCTTAACTAATAGTAATTAAACCTTTAATTATTAATTACACAATAATTAACTTTTAAATAAATGATTAAATAATAATTATCCTTTAGATAAATAATTTAATAATAGTTAATCATTAAATAAATAATTTAATAATAACTAGTCTTTAATTAATAACTAAATAATAAATTAATCCTCAATTAATAATTAAATAATAATTAACTTTTAATTAGTTAACAAATTATAATTAACTTACTTAACTAAAACATAAGTACTAATTACTTTTGTTAATTAACGATTAAATAATAATTACCTTATTTAATTAATCATTAATTAAATAAATAATTAATAAATAAATATTTACTTTTTATAACTTAAATTATGTTTTAAAAAATTTCCAAAAAGATTCTTAAGTGAAAATACCTTTAGGTTTCCAAAAGAGTCTGTTTCACGAACTGCACTTATAGCGACTATGGCTATACGATCCATATTTTCGAAAACTTGTTTAACATACAAAATACCTTTTAAACCTTTCTTTTTATATTTGAAGCATTTTATAACTTGGAAAAACTTTTGAAACCAAAAGTGAAGTTTCTGGAAACTTCATTAAACTTTTTAGTGAACACTTAAGTAAAACTAAATTTCAAAAAAAAAACAAGGGATCCTTTTGTCACTTAAACAAGTCCATATATAAACTTCCTTAGCATATGAAACATCCATAAGATCATAACATAAATGACATAATACCAAACCATAAGCAAAGATCTCAACTTTCTAACCAACATAAATATTAGACTTCATTTCAAGTCTAATTCCAAACCATGACATACATGCACATATAAATTATATTCAAACATCATTATAATCCAAGCACTTTTACATACATACAACCAACATTATTTTTACTCAATAAAACACCATATTAACAACCAAACTAAGCAATAATATGTGTTTTTAAAACTTAGTAAAAAGGTGAGAACTTTACTCATTTTAGCTATCCAAACTCTTACTAACTCCACCGAACTTCACTAAAACTTGACTCGAGCCTAGATCCATGCTTTGATTTTTGGAAAAATGAAGTTTCTATGAGCTAAAATAGGAATTATAGCTTGGCCTAGATGGGTAGGTGGCTCGGCCTAGGTGGTGGAGGGATTGTGTGGCCTTGCTTTGGAGAAGAGGTGGTGTATGAATGGATGGAAGGCTTTAAACAAAGTTTTTAAAAGTTAAAAGTGGGAAAGAAATGAGATTTTAAAACTTGAAATCCATTAGAGAGCTAATGAAAGCTTGGAGGAGGTTTTAGAAAGCGAAAAATGAAATTAGAAAATGAGGAAAATGGTAGGAAATGTATATATATACTAGTGCAAAAGTTAAATTACTAAAATAGCCTAAAGTACATAACCTCCACTACACTCTTGCCACATCTCCTCCTTGTCTCCCTCCATGCTTCTCACGCCACCATTATGTCCCCTTCCCTCCATTTCATGCCAACATACATTAACTCCATAAGCACTAATGTCTTAAACATGTTTTTATTACTAAATGTACTTATGTTTGCCTATGATGTGACACATTACTTTTACTAAATTTATATTTTAAATCTTACATACTTAAGTATATACATATCTGTATATATATACTAATACACCCACACACACATATATATCCTAACTTATTTATAAATGTATATATTTATCCTAAAGAGTTCATAATGTTTCCGATAACTTTTAGCCGACGAAAAGTCGAAAATTCGAAAAACGAATTCCGATCACATTTTAAATATTTCTTGGAACTAAATATTTTTGTAAACAAATTTTGAAAACTATTTCACCATCACTAGCTATTGTTTTAAAAGATTTTTATTTTAATTATAAAACATATTATTTGAATATTTAAAATTAATTTAAATATTCACAAATCAAAGCGGTGAAATTTCGAGTCATTACAGTCTTCCCCTTTAAAAGAATTTCATCCCGAAATTAGCAAACAAAGTGCTAACTCAAAATAACTCAAGAAACCATTATTATATATCATGAAACCAATACAAAAGTCATATATTAAGCAACCATAGCAAAACAATACATACACAATACAATACACAAAATCTACTCATCTAACTACGATTTGGGGCAAGCCCCTCTTATACTATCCCCTGACACCACATGTCCGAGGAGCCTTACTTCTGATTGCCAGAAATGGCACTTAGAAAATTTATCTTTTAAGTCATGCATCCTTAATATTTCTAATATGGTCTCTAAGTGGTGCTTGTGATCCTCCTCTGTTTTAGAATAAATAGGATACCATCTACCAAGACCAACACAAATTTATTGAGTACTTCTCTAAAAACTCGATCCATGACGACTACAAAATGAGTGGGTGCATTGGTTATCCCATAAGGCACAACCAACCACTCAAAGAAACCCTATGGTCCTCTAAAATCTGCAAAGGGTGTATCATATTAAGATATCCTTAGCTGGTGAAATCCCATGTCTAAATCCATATGCGAGAATACCCTAGCATCCTTCAATTGTTTGAACATATCGTCTAAGCTGGGTAAGGGATACTTGTTCTTATACATCTGCTTGTTCAATTCACGGCAGTCTACACAAAAGCTTGGCGAACCATCTGACTTAGCAAAGAAACACATGGCTATCCCCCAATCCGAGTGACTTGGCTTAAAAGACCCTTACTCAACAATTCCTCTATCTGACTCATTAATTCCCTTCTTTCCCTTGGAACCATCTTACAATTAGGCTTCATATATGGTTTCCGTCCAGGGGTTAAGTTTATATTGAACTCAATCTCACGATGTGGGGGTAGGCTATTAACCTCTTCAAATATGTCCTGAAATCTCTAACAACCAATAGTGATTCCAAATTCTGCCAGGGTGAATCTAGTGCATAAAGGAAACTCCTCATTCGTTTACCAGGTTCCTGAAAAGATATCTCAACAAAATTCCCAAATTTGGCTTCTAAAGATATAATCCTTCTAACACAATCTAGGATAACTCCATTCTTTGCTAGAAAATCCATACCAAGTAGAACGTAGAAACCTTTAAAATCCATGATGAACATGTCACATGGAAAATGGTGGGTTAGGTAGTATGTAAGTCGTACCTCTTTACAAACCATGCATAGATTAGTCGTACCACCTACAGGGTTGGTCACACAAATAGGGGTTTCTATAAATTTTGGGGTAAGTCTTAATCTATCAACTAAATCTTTAGAAATAAATCTATGGGAGATGCTGGTATCAAACAAAACTCGAACCAAAATACCATTTATGACTAAAGTACCTTCCAGAACCTCCTTCCCCTACACATCCACTGAATTTGACGGTTCATCCTTAATAGTGTAAACCTTGGCTTACTCACCCTTTTGCACTAGTAGACAGTCCCTTTCCATATGTTCGAGTTGGTGGCAATTAAAGCAGGGTATCTTTTGGGTCATTGAAGAAATAGGCCTTATTTGCTGATTCTATGCTTTGGAATTCTTACAATACTTCAAAATGTGGCTCTTCTGCTTACAAAAATTGCACTTATAACCCTCAAACTTGTTCTCTTGATCTCCTCCTGATTTTCCTTTCCACCTCTTCTTCCCATGTTGATTGAACTTCCTTTTATTTGGGTTGATGTTGTCACTATTAGGGGCTTCTAACACCTTCTTCTTCTCGAGGTCTTCATAACGCAGAGCCATGTCTATAAGGTCTACGAAAGATCCCTTTAGGTGAGCAATCATGTTCTCTTGAAACTCCTCACTCATCCCCTTCATGAACATTTCATTCTTCTTGATGGGTGTATTAATGAGTTTCGGTCCAAAATGTGATAACTCGTTGAACTTGGTTTCATATTCCGATAAAGACCTATCTCGTTGCTTAAGATCTAAGAAATTTATATATAAATGGGTCCTCTCTGCTGTAGGCATAAACTGACCTTCAAACACTTCCTTAAATCTGATCCAAGAAAAATCTTCCTTCGGATCGTTAGTTGTAACGGAATCCCGCCATGCCACCACTCCATCTTGTAATTGCCAAGACGCTAAGGAGCGCTTCCGCTCATTTGAAACATCCATTCCTTTGAAAATCTTCTCACAAGACCGAAGCTAAGCTTGAACTTCTATAATGGATTCTGTGCCCTTAAATGGCTTTCCTCCCAGAATAGAATAATCTTTGCACAAAGATGCGAAGTCTACATGGGGCTGTACAGGTGCCACTTCTTTTAATGATCCTATCCTTTTAGAAGTTGGGGCTCGACCCTCGATGATCAAAGTACTTCCATTACCCTTTCCTCATCTTCTTTTAGTGCTCATTGCTAACTACCTGATTAGAATAAGACATCCTTAGAATACACTTACAGGCAGGAATTATATTGGGAAAGGTATTGTCTATATATGATATTAAACAAATATCTTCATTCCTCCGACCAACACCCACACCAAACAACTATATAAATCTTGAAAATTTCCTTTATATAGGAAATATAACTATAAGTAAAATTATTTCATTTACAAATTTTAAAACTATACTATGTCTGTTTGTCTTGTTTAAGTGTTTAGGAACCCTTATCGACAACGTTGATCAGACGCGTCGACCAGGATTCATAAGCCACTCAACCAAAAAACCCACACAATATAAAAGGTTTTATGGCACTAAAAAATACGCGCTCATATATATATATATATTACACTCAAGATCATTCTAGGATACTACTAATCCTATCTCTAATGAGTTACTCATTCTATGTTATTACTAAGCTTATCTATAATGAGTTTACCCCACCAAGGCCATGGTGTTCACTCAACCTAAGCTCGATACTAACTGTAACGACCCGCCTTTCTTATGCCTAAAGTCGACACTTAATACATCCTTAGTATTTGTGTGCTGATCATTTAAGTGTCTGAAAGACAGATCAATAAGGGAAAGAAGATAGAATAAAGAAGAAATGAGAAACTAAACAACACAAAATCTCACAACGCAATGGAACAATATATATTAATTAACATAAAATCTTACATAGTGATTTCCAAAATAATACATCAGAGTCATAATAGTACAAATTCTACCCCGAGATAGTTATAACTGCATGTCCCAACTTAACTGATACAAAATACATGAGACACAGAGGAAACAAGATGAATAACTAGCTATCGATGAAACCACCTGTTCCAAGCTCCTCCAAAAATGCATCCGTGAAAACCTGAACTCCCTGGCTGCTCATACAAATTTGAGCACCCAAGAGTTTTAGGGAAAAGAAAATAAAACTCCAGGTCAGACATAAGTCCGGTGTAAGTAAAGCATAAGTTTAACTTTATAAAAACCTTTAAACCAAAAGTATCCTGTAAGACCACGCCACACATAAACACGGACGAGTTTTTACCTTATGATAACCAAAACCTTCTCTATTATAAAATCCAATGATATTATAATAATGCCTATAGGTTTAAAATACCAATAATTAAGTAACTGTGATGTATGTACATGATAGTAATAACAGGTATATAATCAAAAACTAAAGGCACTTATTGGAAAATGGATTTTCATCAAATGACAAGGTAAGGGACTACCTTTCGAAAATCTATACACCTCTAGATAAAATTTACAGTGGGATCGAAAACCTTTCGACCCCTACCAACACAGGATTAGCCTACCCCTAAAATGGGTAGTACCGAATACGATCGCCCCTTGGTCGCGATCAACAACCAAAAATAGGCCCGAAGCATACGTAGAGATATCGACACTAGATCTTGGGATGATCATGCCCTAATGGGTGCGACGCACATGGCCCTGCCGCATCTACCCTGTTTTAACCATTACCGTAATGTGAGGTTTGAGAGGCTACGCTCTTAACATTTAGCAATCTGTGACGCCCCACCTCTATACCCACGCTAACTAAGAACACTACGATGTAGTGCTGTCAATTAGCACGGAGAATAAGGCTGTGGAGGAGCGACCATCCATGTAACTTCTTTGTGCGAGCACTGATATGTCAGATAGAATAGAATGCATATCTTTTAAGGAGGAAATCCAACATACCGATACAAACACAAAGCTATCACACGGTGGCTATATATAATCTTCGGAAACAAACATAGAAGTAATCATAACATAAATCAGTCACATACATGCATATCACAAAGGCGGAAGAAGATATGAATAAATATATATAACACATGAAAGTGTACATCAGAGTAGTGGTCAGAAAGATCCACGATAATACAAAAGAATAGCATCATGTGCTATACAAAGGAATAAGTACACTACGTAGAGTCTATATCTCAAATGTGTACATCCAAAAGCTACTAATCTAAGTAGTTAGCCAAAAGTCAGAATAATCCTGAAGGGAAGTCAAGCAGAAGCACCTGTAACATCTCGGTCTGACCCGAGTATTATTTATAAGAAAATAATAAACGGATCAGTCTAGCTATAAATATCAGATGATAAGGTATAGGATAAATAATATGGCATGAACATGTAACAACCATAACGGCATACTACTATAAGTATGTAAATGATAATCAACAAAAGATCAATCAATATCACAAGAATCTTCTCAAAGATAAAATAGGGTATCATACCCTAAACTTGTATTCATAACAAGTCAATAACACATAAATTCACCAATGCACAAAAGCTGATATCATATCAATGAAAATCATGAAAATTGGTGAAGCACAAAGTTCCCGAAATCATCACCAAAAATCCAGAAAAACACATAAAAAGGGGGAGGCCTAACACATGAATGGGAGCATGAAAACTCACCTACGCGTAAAACACATGACGAGAAGCTATCTCATGGAAGCTATCCATTAAATTTTCACACAGGAATGGCCCGAAGACCGTGGGGTGCTACCCCATATATGTGATGGCGAAACATCACAAAAGCGGGGTCTAGTCTCCCTCGCAGACAAAGAGACATCGCTCAATCGCTAGTCTAAATCACAAAAATGATCGTCATGATCATAAGAAAGTGTCAATTACACTAAGCCAGTAAATATATGAGTTTAGCTTCATGTCCCATAACCACTAGCTTAACTTAAATATTTACGAACAAACTATAGATCTTCACTAGGAAATTGTCACAAAAAGGGTTCAATCGAACAAGTCCAAGAGCTAACCGACGAAGTGAACGCAAGCGTTTCATACCACTCATTTTACTAAGTCGTTTAAGTCGATTTCTCATCCGAGTGAAGTAAAGGCTTGTATATACTAGTAGATTGGAAATCGGTTTGAGAAAACGAACTTTTGATATTTAAAATAGTGTTGAAATCGCTTTGATGAAAGAGTTTTGATATTTACTACTAGTATTGAAACCTTCATATATCTTTAAAGTGACAAGTCATAAAACGATTGTTGAAACAATCTATCACAAAAATTCACATTCGAAGACGTGAACAAAATCCAAGGAAATCAGCTCAAAATGCATCAAAGTGGAAGTTCTGTTGAATGTTTTTCAGATAAGATCGCCTACGGAGGGGGGTCCAGGGGGTGGCAACCCCCTAGGTGGGGGTGCGGGGGCAACGCCCTGCTACGGTGTTCGACCTGCCCGGTACGACCTAGTGAAGGCAAGCTGGTCAAGCGACCTAAGGAAAAGTAGGTCATACGACCTAAGGGTTCACGCGACCTAACACAATGGCCGAGCGACCTAACTGGAGTTAAGGGAAGCGAGCGACTTAAGGTCCAACGACCTACGACTTAACAGAGTCGAGCGACCTAAAAGCACATGACCTAACTAGCAGAGGAGATTTAAGGTCGGTAACGACTTACGACTTACGAAATGGAGGGTGAACGACTTAACAAGGTTCACGACCTAAAGGGGGTCGACCCAACGAGTTATAGGTCTAATGACCTATCGGTTTAAAGGTCATGCGACCTAAAAACCACGCGACCTACGACTTAACAGAAGCCTAGGTCGGAGACGACCTACGAGTTAAACCAGGCCGACTTAGTGGACGAGCGACCTAGGGTGAATGGTTCAACGACCTAACTCGAACGACTTAGCAGGAGCTTAGGTCGGAGATGACCTACGAGATAGACTGGTCGACCTAACTCGAACGACCTAGTGGGTTCGAGCTAACGACCTACGACTTACGACCTAAGGCCCACGCGACCTAGTGAAATAGCATGGCCGACCTAAGGCTTGAACGACCTAACCTTTCCCGAGGGATGTTAAGTCGGAGATGACCTAAGACTTCACCAGAGCGACTTTTCAACGCAGCGACCTAACGCCTTAACTCGCGTATGACCTAGTGAAGGCCAGAACGACCCAGTGCCAGAAAAAATCACCAAAACACCGAAAATTGAAGTTTTTCGCCAATCCAATCCAAACCAAATGCAAATGTTGATGCTAGAGTGATAGGGAATCATTCCCAACAGTCCAATGACAGTCATAGGCAAGATGTGAGATCAAAAATCTCAACTTTTCACTAAAATGGATGAAGATGGAGATTGAAAGCAAGGAGAAGCAATCCAAAGCTTGAATCCACTATCTTCTACTTGAATTTGATGTTGAATCTCGGATTTGCAATAGAATTTAAGTTTGGAGTTTTAATTTCCACTTCCCACCACCATTTTTGATGAAGCTTGAATGTTATTTGATGAAGTGATGAAGAGAAGAGGGGGTTGGGCTGAGTTAGAGTGTGTTCAGCCCAAACCAAAGTCCTAAGCCAAAAAGTGATGAAAATTTCACTATCTCCAAACATATCGAAGTTTACACTCGAAAAGATCGCAAACGTCATTTTGAACTCAATGGAAGTGGTCTCGAGTCCTAATTTGACCGTATGCAAAAAGTAGCTTTTCGGACTAACATTCGACTAACGATAAAATATTTAAATAAAATATTTAAATATAAAATCGATAGATATGCGGGTTGTTACACAATCCATCTTGAAAGAAATGCAATGCTAGCATACATCCATACAAGTTCATTCTGGGTCTAAACGAAATCAAAGGCTCATCAAGGAGCATCCTCTTCAATCATTTTCAAAACGTCTTCCACGCGAACGCATATGTTGGTTCGTAGTGGTTTTCAAATAACATATCCTATCCCAGTCTCTCCAAACCAGCAACGATAATTTCCGGTTGACTCATTCCCGGTTTTTTTGGAAGTATACAGCAAGTATTCGAGTCCTCACTGGGGAACTTGCATGTTCAATCATACTTCCTAAGTCAAAACTAGCCAAGATCTGATAGTCGGTTGTTTAAATATCAGATACACAAACAAACAAAATCAAGAGATTTAATTACCCATAGCAACCACTAAGCCTACAAAAACTAATCTTCATTTATTAAATCTCTTTTCAAAACGTTTATCAAAACATTCATATACTTATCTCACTCACATAAGTATGCTCACAAAACATTTGTGAAAGATTTCTTATTACAAAATCATATTAAAAGGATCAAACTAATGTTATTTAAATTGGAGATAAAGATAACCTCAAACACTATTCATTTGGTGTTAAATGGAGCGACTATCCATACCACCAAAATTAAGAAGGTCAGTTTAAGGAAATCCAATCTCAAATTCTTTTATAATTTACTTCGACAAATCCTTTTACTAAATCTCTTTTATTTACGAAATCTCTTTTACTTAAATTCCAAACCCATTTATAAACTCCAGTTAATTTACAAAATTCTGTATAAATATCAAACCATTTATTCTTTGTAAATCTCCAAAATTGTTTATAAAACTTCTTTTATAAATATCCAAAATCATTTATTAAACTTCTTATAAATATTCCTTATTTAAAACAAAACTCCGTAAATAAATCTCATTTAGTAAAGTTCCTTTGGATAAACAAAATGATTATTTAAAACACCTTTAAACAACAAATTATTATTTAAAAATATCCTTCATTAAATTTTCTTTAAATCATATTAACAAAACAATGATTTTAAACAATCATTTAAAAAGCATTCTATTAACTTCAAAAACACCTTTATAAAATAATTACTTAACTTGAAACCATTATCAAAATGATAAAATGAAATTTTTAATTGCACAAAACCAGAAAGAATTTTAGTGACCACAACGGTTCATTTAATTGAATATAACTTATCCAAGTTGTAACATGGGTATTTTCATAACAAACAGGTATGTTAAGAGAATTGTGCAACAACAAACAACTCAACATATAGGTAAGATGTCCAAGTTATTATAATAGCAGAATAATGTTTTGTTCTGCTAAATAGATGTCGTTTTAATTTCATACATTTGAGATTACTTAAGGGAAATTAACAAAGAAATCCCTTGATTTGAAATACTTTTGCAAAAGAAATTTGTTTTT
Organism: Allium fistulosum; assembly: GCA_030737815.1. NCBI lineage: Eukaryota > Viridiplantae > Streptophyta > Magnoliopsida > Asparagales > Amaryllidaceae > Allium > Allium fistulosum. The sequence goes on from CM060904.1 coordinate 1,165,167,603, forward strand.
AAAATAAAACCGATATTTAGAAATAAATGATTTTAAAATTTAAAACCTTTATTCGATAATTAAATAACATTTAACTCCTTAATTAATAGTAATTAAACCTTTAATTATTAATGGTTTAATAATTAACTTTTAAATAAATGATTAAATAATAATTATCCTTTAAATAATAGTTAATCATTTAATAAATAATTTAACCATAATTAGTCTTTATTTAATAATTAAATAATTAATTAATCCTCAATCAATAATTGAATAATAATTAACATTCAATTAGTTAACATATTATAATTAACTTACTTAACCAACTCTTAAGTACTAATTACCTTTGTTAATTAATAATTAAATCTAATAAATTAATTAATCATTAATTAAATAAACAATTACTTTTTATAACTTAAATTGTGTTTGAAAACATTTCCAAAAAGATTCTTAAGTGAAAATACCTTTAGATTTCGAAAAGAGTTCGTTTCACGAACTGCACTTATAGCGACTATCGCTATATGACCCGTATTTCCAAAAACTTGTTAAACATACAAAATATCTTTTAAACCTTTCTTTTTATATTTGAAGCATTTTATAACTTGGAAAAAATTTTGAAACTAAAAGTGAAGATTTTGGAAACTTTATTAAACTTTTTAGTGAACACTGAAGTAAAACTAAATTTCAAAAAAAACAAGGGATCTTTTTGTCACTTAAACAAGTCCATATATAAACTTTCTTAGCATATGAAACACCCTTAAGGTCATAAAATAAATGACATAATACCAAACCATAAGCAAAGATCTCAACTTTCTAACCAACATAAACATTAGACTTCATTTCAAGTCTGATTCCAAACCATGGCATACAAGCACATATAAATTATATTCAAACATCATTATAATCCAAGCACTTTTACATACATACAAACCAACATTATTTTTACTCAAGCAAACACCATATTAACAACCAAACTAAGCAATAATATGTGTTTTTAAAACTTAGTAAAAAGGTGAGAACTTTACTCACTTTAAGCTATCCAAACTCTTACTAACTCCACCGAACTTCACTAAAACTTGACTCGAGCCTAGATCCATGCTTTCATTTTTCGAAAAATGAAGTTTTTATGAGCTAAAATGCGAACTATGGTTCTGCCTAGATGGGTAGGTGTCTCGGCCTAGGTGGTGGAGGGGTTGTGTGGCCTTGCTTTGGAGAAGAGGAGGTGTATGAATGGATGGAAGGCTTTAAACAAAGTTTTAAAAAGTTAAAAGTGGAAAATAAATGAGATTTTAAAAATTGGAAGCCATTAGAGAGCTAATGAAATCCTGGAGGAGTTTTTAGAAAGTGAAAAATGAAATTAGAAAATGATTATTAGTATTTCTCAAATTATAGAATTAATGTTCTCAAAACATTTTATTTTTAAAATCCAAAGGTCACACGGGAATGTCCAAAATCGCATGAAGTCCAAAATCTATTTTAAAATTTATTAAATAATATGAAATCATGTTAAGAGAAAATTATAAAAGAGTTTTGGAATCAACAATTGTGTGTGTAAATTTCATAAAACTTCACTTGCAACTTCTAAGAGATTCATTTCCTTTACAGTCTTTTCTATTTGAAACTATATTTGTATAAGACTTCTTTGCAATCACTTTGAAATTTAAAGTGTCCATACATACATACATACATATATATATTCCAAAAATATTCTTGTCCAAATTACACACACACACACATATATATATATATATATGTAATAGAAAATTGATTTATTTAAAAAAAGAGAGTTTCCCTTTATAAATAGCTTTACTAATTGATAGAAATAAGTTGTATATTTAGCACTTAAAACATAGAACAAGGACTCGATACAAACAAGATCATCAAAGTGATTCAGTAACTTAGAATTTCATTAAGATCAACATGTAATTGGGAACACAAATTAGCATGTAACAATTAAATAAACAACTAGACGGTCGAGTGGGTAATCAGAGGCTTCACCTGGAGCTAGAATAACTTGAGGAATATACGCCACCGGTCCACCGATCGCGACGAAACCAGAAGCTATTTTAGCTCCTGGTTGCCCTTCGGCAGTCCATCGATCGATGATTTTCGAGCATTGTTTGCTCTTACTTCTCAAGCACTGATTTATACTACATGCAAACATACAAACAACTATATATTGATGAATTAAATGATCACATGATAAGGGTTTTAGCAATAGAAAATAAGGTTTCCTAACTTAATTTTTATAGTAAAACAAAAAGCCAATGATTTTATCTAAGATCAAGCAAGTAAATCGCAACACACAAAGATTCTAGCATTCAATCGACTAGAGATAGGTTTTGTGAGTTTAACTCACCTTGCTTCTTTTCTTCTTTACTAAACAATCAAATTACTTCTACTTCTTCTCTACAGCAAGCCTTAGAACAATAGTTCCACAATATAATAATAAAATCCCAAATCAATAGTTGTAAAATTGAAATTGCTCAATTTAAAGGATAGATTAAAGTTCAACTTATTACTTTGACCGATTAGCTTCTAAAAGAATTCACTTTGTAAAGGAAATGAGGGATTTAAGTTGTAGGTTGAAAATGGAATTTAGTTTCCTATTCTCCATTTCTCTACTTGCTAAAAAAATGATCGTACAGTAAAGGAGAAAAGAGATTTTCTCTTTAGTTTAGAATTGTTTTGGGCTTGGTCTTTAAAATTAGCCTAATAAGAAATAAAATCATATTTAAATTAAAAGAGTCATTCCCTCAATATTCCAAAAGCTTTCATTTCATTCATTCAAAGATTTAACTTTGTTTTTAATAACAAATTAACTATTAAAACTTTTAAAATACACTCTTTTTACTAAAAAGGTTAAATTTTCCAAACTTACTTCTTTATTATATAACATATTCATTATTTAGTTTTACAACTAAAAATTCACATTTTCCTATTACTAAAAAATCTATACAAATTCTTAATATCCCATTCATTTGATAATTCAAATAAATTAATTTAAACCAAACCCAATTCAAATTTACAATTATTAATTTATTTCAGTATTAAAATTTTAATAGTCAATTCAACACTTTCTTAATTTAAAATAAAATCATCTCAAATAATAACTATTTCCTTTTAATTCAATTATAATAATCATTAAAAAAATCAAGTTTAATTACTTAAAATTCAAATCACAAATTAGAATTTTTTAACCCTGATTAAATTTAATTAATTTGGCAATTAATAACAGGGTTGTTACATCCAATAATTATATGTACGTAACCCCTTGGTGCCCCCAACAATTATGAGTAATACACTGCCCAATATTTGGAGAGCGTTACGTACTCTAGTCTCAACAGGTACATCGATATCCAGTCTTGATGCATCTTGACTAGGAATATTTAAAATGATGTGCTTATTATATCGTGATACAATACTCATGATTACAACTATTTGTAATTACTATCACAAACACACCATTTATGGATTTTCTATTAAAAATATTTTTATTAAATATTTAATTATTTATAACGCATTATAACAAATATATAATAGAAAGAAAAACACCTTTATTATGAATGAGAATTGATTATAGAGTTAACTAATTTACAATAAATTATAGAAAATTGGCCCTAGGGCATACCCCTAACTCTATCAATTTCCCACTTGCACTTGGGGCTAATTATGGAATCTCAATTACATCCCTTCAATCAACTTCTCGAGAGCTGACCAAGCTAGACCCTTAATGAATGAATCTACTATGTTGTCATTAGTATCTACCCTTTGTATCATGACCTCTTTCCTATCAACAAATTCTTTAATGGGGTGGAACTTCTGAAGAATATGCTATGATTTCTTGTGTATTCTGGGTTCCTTTGCGATCTGAGTCGCTACATTATTATCACATAACAATGCCATAGGATTCTCTACATTAAGAATCACTCCAAACTCACTCAAAAACTTATGCATTCAAACTGCCTTTTTAGTTGCTTCATTAAGGGCGATGTACCCGACCTCTATTGTCGAATCAGCTATTGTCTCTTGCTTGGAACTTTTCCAACCGATAGCTCCAACGTTAATTGTAAAGACATAATCAAACACTGACTTACTATCATATATATCACTTTGAAAGCTAGAGTCTGTATATCCCTTCATTAGGAGGTCTCCTTTCCCGTATATGATGAATACGTCCTTAGTATTTCTTAAATACTTTAGTATACATTTTACGGCCATCCAATATTTTTCTCCAGGAATAGATTTTTATCGGCTTACGCATCCTAATGTGTATGCCACATCTGGTTTAATACATAACATTACATACATTATGGATTCTATGGCTGAAGCATAAGGGATCCTCTTCATATGCTCTTTCTCCTCATCGGTATAAGGAGCATCCTTCTTAGAAAGGATGGTTCCAGATTGTGTTGGAACATTTCCATGTCTAGAATTCTCCATACCAAACCTTTTTAGTATGTATCTATGTACAGAGATTGGGACAATCCCAACAGCCTCTTAGATCTATATCTATAGATCTTTATACTAGTATATAGGCTTCTTCTCCTAAATTCTTCATGGAGAAGTTCTTGGAAAGCCAAGCTTTCGCTAATTGCAATAATGAAATGCCATTGCCAATCAATAATAGATCGTCGATATATAGCATTAAGAAAACAATAACGGTGGCCTACCCTTTTTGTATACGCACGCTTCCTCCGTGTTCCCATAGAAACCAAACTATTTGATTACCTTATCAAAAAGTTTTTTCCAACTCCTTGAAGCTTATTTAGATCCATAAATGGACTTTAACAACTTGGAAGGCTCGTCATCACTCCCACTAACCACAAAACCCTCGGGCTGCGACATATAGATGGTATATTCTAAATCACCATTTATAAATGCCGTCTTTACATCCATTTGCCATATTTTGTAGTCATATAATGTAGCAATTGCTAGCATAATCCAAATGGACTTAAGCATGGCTACTGATGAAAAGGTTTCTTCATATTCAACACCTTGAATATGATGAAATCCTTTCACAACTAGCCTTGTATTATAAGTCTCTACTTCCACATCCACATTTAGCTTTTTCTTAAAAAAATCCAATTGCAATCGATGGATTTTATCCCTTTAGGTACGTCTGATAAAGTCCATACTTTGTTTTCATACATGGAATCCATCTCGAATTTAATTGCTCCAAGCCAAAGTGTAGAATCTTTACTTTGCAATGTTTGTTGGAAAGATAGTGCAGTGTCATCATCTAAGACACAATCCTTTTTACCATCCGTAGGATATCCATAGTATCTCTCTTGTGCATGAAATTCTTTACTAGACCTTCTAATAGGTTGTGTGTTTTCGTATACGGGTGAACTCTGTTCTCCTACTTGATAATTAATATTTTGAAAATAATTTTTAGTTAATAAAATTCTATTTAATATAAGATTTTGATTAATAAATTAAGATAAATTAAGCATTTCTTTTCCAATAATTTATTATAATCGAATAAATTGTGTAAATTGAATTTAGATATTTTAAAGTGACTGAAATAGTTAAAAATATAAATTTATGTTATGTTGGCCAATGGATAACTAAATAAAATAATAATTGAGTATTGAAATGAATGTAATTGTTCGGTTAGCAAACAGATTGATGTAAAATGAAGTGCAAATTAATTCAAACTAGATTATAATTTATTTGCAAGTAAATAATTTGGGTATTTAATAGAAAAGGAAATTTTAATTAACTAATATAAGGCTCAAAATAATAAGCCAAGCCCACTTCAGGACACTCAGGTAAAACCCACTTCTAATCAAAAACCAGAAAACCCTAATTTTGCTCATTAGAAAAATCATGACTGTCAAATAAAAAAGAAAAAGAAAAGAAACACGAGCGATCAAAGATGGTGCATTGTGGCTGGTGATCGGTCGATGCAAGAAGAGGGGGATGAACATGTTGATGCCTGGGTGAACGTCAATGGAGTAAGTTTGATTTGCTGGCTGTGTATATTAGAGGTCACGACCCTTGAGACTGACAAAGATGATCGGAGCAACCTGAAGAGGGAGAAGGCGTGCGAGATTCCAAGCAGTGGTTGTGAGTTATGTGAAGTACTTCAGGCTTGACAGTGACGCGAGCAGGTATTATGTGACGTTGAATTTATGACGTGATTTTCTGGAGAATGATTTTAATTTTGGAAAGGCAGCAGCTCTTCATTCCATAATTAGGTGAGTGTTATAAAATCAAATATATGTTTAATCATCATATTTTTTATTTATTTTGATCTGTATGGTAGTATGAATGCTTGTACATGAATATGCACTTGAATTCTTGAATTTGGTATTGATTATAAATAAAGTGATATATATAAATATATAATTAAAATGATATAAATATAATATTCAAGAGATGGTCAAAGTTATATATTAGTAGTTGAACAAAATATGTTATAAGGAGTGTATATGAGTGTTGATTTCTATAAATGATGTATATTTAAATTTTATTTCGATAAATTAAAATAATTATAATTATACTCTTATATATTTTTATATAACATATGAATATAAAATAATTCAAAGTTTCATATCTAATAAAGTGAATTTAATAGTAATAGTTAAATGAAATGAAATTATGTAATATTTCTTAGTTAATATCCTATAATAATCAAAGCATAATATATGAAATTGTAACGACCCGAATTTTCAGTCATTTGATTTTGAACATTTAATTTATTTGAAATGTAAATGGAATTTTAAAACGAAGTTTATCGATAAGTGGAATAAAACTTAAGTTCCCAGTATAGCGGTTTATTGAATAAATTTAATTATTGAACTAATAATTGAAAGTCGTTTAAATAATTGAATTGGAATTGAATATGAATTGAAATGATTTCTAATGTTGATATAAATTCTACTGGAATTATAATTGAGTTAATAAGTTTTAAAACTAAAATTTCAAGCGATTTCGTCAATTTTGGAAATCGTCAATTTAATCAACGCGTTAAAATAGCCTTCCGGGTCACAGTCTCGGAATTCGACGAAACCAGTTCTATTGGATCCGTAATAGTGTACTGTTATCGGATTTCAAATTTCGTAGCGTTTGGTTTTACCGTTTGGTCATGCAATCTAAAAACGCCTAGAAATAATTTAATTGAATTTAATTAAATAGTCGATTTAAAAAGCTATCTTCTCCATACCATCGAATTGGAGCTCGAAACTTGTTCCATTACGTTTGAAGTATAGAACTGGAAGGGTTTGAAATATTTTAACTAGGAGAATATTATTATAGAAATATTTTTCAAAGTGTTGAATTATAAATGGGATTAGAAAAATATTTCTAAGGGTTGATATGAAATGAAATATCCTGTTATGGATTTAATATTTGAAATCGTTTTCAAATATTGAATATATTGGAAGAGATTTGAATATATATCTTCGTAAAGATATTTTGAAATGAATGTTTTTTTGAAAATTTATAAAATGGGCCTAGTGAATGCTTATGTGTGTAATTTGATAGTTAAATAACCGACTATCAAATTTGGCCAAATTCGTTGATCGTTTCGAAGAGATCGGGATCGGGTTTAATTATCCAAAAACCACTTCAATCTGATTTGTGTGTTACGAGTTGCGTTGTCATGAAGAAAATGAAGACGGGGTTTTGGAGATTCGGTTTGTTCAGACCCAGAACAAGTTGTACGGATGAATGCTATCATTTGCATCGTAGTTTGGAAGCCAGTGTAGCATTCCAAGTATGAATGCTATTCAAAAGGTAATACGTAGCCTCAAGCCTCATCAACCGGGAATGACTAAAACAAGGGAGATGCAGCAAGGCTTAGTGGGCCACATCCAAGTAGGGTATGTTATCACATTTCTATATACCCTCGGATATAATATAATTATGGATATGGTTGTGCATGGAAAAGAGAGCACTCGATTTGGGTGGGAACACCCAGGGTGATAACATATTCGGTACTATCCAGGTTTGGGGTATGCCAGTCTTGTATTGGCAGGGGATATAGGCGAGGTCCTCGGTACATTTTTCTAAGGTTGTACTATGGCGGGCAATACCCCAGTAGCCTAGTCATTGTATGGAATCCAATATCCACTACGAGCCTTTACGGTTTTGATTGTAGAGCCTAGTATGCTGGAATTTAATTAATGTAACAATTTCGGCTATTTTAATAAGTATTTGTACTTAGACACTATTATAATATCAGATGATTTTGATATAATGTTTTGGTTGTCATAAGGTAAAAACCCATCGTGTTTATGTGTGACGTGGTCTTTTGAGATACCTTTGTTTTCAAAGGATTTTGATAACAATAATAATTCAAATTGAGTGTGTTTTTCTCACGCCGGTTTTCAGACCGACTCGGGTGTTATTTTATTATAATGCTCGGGTCAGACCGAGTATTACAAATTCAGGTTATAATGCTATGGAGCTCAGAGGACGAGCTGAAGGATTTCAGGCGTATATCACATACTTAATTGTATTCCGCTGTGTGTGTCAGGCTGTATAGTTAGAACTGGTGAAGACAAGTTATAATAACTGTCCAGATTGATTATTGATTGTTGTACGTTGATGATTGTATGTATATTAACAGTTACAGTTTCCTTTGTATAAAGATCTGAATTTATCTATTATACATTGTTCCACTGCGGTTGTGAGATTCTGTGTTGTTGTTTCTGTTTTCTTCTTTCTTTTCTTCTTCATCCCTAATGATCTGGTATTTTCGACACTCGATTGCTCGGTATGCTATACAGTGAACGTATTGATGTCGATTTTCGAAGGTAAAAAATTCCAGGCTATTACAGTTGGTATCAGAGCTGAAGGTTAAGCGAGAACCTTGGCTTTTGTAAGGATTGCTCATTAGAGATAGGGTCAGTAGTACGCTAGAATGAGTTTGAGAGTATTAATAGATATGAGCGCATATTTGTTAGTGAAAATAAATTGTTTTATATTGTGTTGATTTATCTGTTGAGTGGTTTACGAATTCTGGTCGAATAGTGGGACGCCACGAAATCGATAGGAATTTTTAAACACTTGAACCAGGTAAACCGACACAATATTGTTTTGAAGCGGGTAAATGAAATAATTTTACCTAACTATATTTTGATATGGAAGAAATAATTTTCTAAAAACTATTATAGTATATTGGTGTGTTTGGTTGTTATTGTTATAATCCAAACCAGATTTTAAAAATTGAAATGGTTATAAATATAACCAAATTTAAACTTGTAAAAGTATGATTTAGACAAATGAGTTAAAACTAAAGTTGGATTCAAACCAGAATCTGGAAATTTAAATCCCGGGAAGTTTGGAAAAATGTTTTTCAAAGTGGTGTGGAAAAATAATAAGAGTATTATTTTTGGAAATATTACTGAATGGAAATTGTTTTAAAATAGATTTTGACGGTGGTAAAAGCACCGAACTCACTTCAGTTGTTGGAAAATATTCTAGGGATGACTGCAGCATCTTCAGTATTCATTTTCGAGTTACTAAGTGACGAATTGCTACCGTAATTGATTTGCTTTAGATTTTTTGGGCAAACAAGTTTTGTTTTAAAATTCCGAAAGGAATTGTTTTGGGTAAAACCGAGTCTGTTTAAAAATTTCCAAAAGTAAGATTTGATATACAAAAAGAATATGTGATTTCAAAGTGATTTGAAATAAAACCGGGTGTTTAAATTATGGAATTTCATCTAAATGATGTGAAAAAGCATTATATAAAATGTTTTGAACTTATAAAATTGAGAATGGTATAAATAGGAAAGAAAAGTGTGGAATTTGAATTTGAGATTGAATTTTAGCTTAAGTAAGTTAAAATGAATTGTATGAATTGAAATTTAAATTCCGGATAAGTCGAATAAAATTGAATTAGAATAGATTGAAAGGAAAACCGAATTGAATTGAATATAAACCTAAATTGTAAAATGGATATATAACTATAAGTTTCAATTATTGAATGGTTTATGAACTCTATAAAATTCATAAAATTGTGAATAAATGAGTTTGTATAGCTTATAAAAGTTGGAGTTAATGGAATGGATATATACTTAAGCTATGAAGTGATATATAATCTTGAGTTAAAAGTATTAAATGTGAATGTATTCGAGTAAGCATCTACAAACTAGAATTTGATTTAAAACTTAAAAATGAAATGAATTTTGACTATAATGGGAATGGACCCAAGTTATATAGTCGAAGTGTTTATAAATAAACGAATTAACTTAGGTTAATATAAATATTTGAATGGAAACTTAACTCAAGTAAATTCATGGGATAAACAATTATATGGAATTGAATTCAAGCCAAGTTAAAAAAAGTGTTAGGCTTTGGATTAGTAGTATATAGAAATCTCTAAACTTATATGTACTTTTTAGGTATGGTTAGACAATAAAATAGGTAAGTATATAATTATCTTATAACAAGATTTGAAATACCTATAAACTAGCAAGAGATTTTATAAGAGAAGTTTATTATAAAATATAGATTTCAAACTTATTTATGATTTATGAATAATAAATAGTATTTAAGGGAAAATACTGGATAAATGAAAATCAACTGAAAATAAATGAATTGGATGTGAATCAATAGGAAATGGATAAATTGATTCGAAGTAAACTTAAAAGGAAGGAATTGAAGGTTAATTAAATGGATATGAATATAATGGGTGTGAATGTGAATTGAATGAAAATAAATTGTTGTGAATCGTTGGAATTGAATAAATGATGTATAAATCGATTTGAAGATGATAATCGTATGTTGGAACCTTGTAATTGTTATAAATACATGCTATAACATGTTTGGTTATGGAATCTATGTATTTGCATTAGTAAAATGAATGTGAAGTTATTAAATTTCATATTTATGGAACTTGCGTGTTTTAATTGAGTAAGTACAGGTACAAGGAGGCTATTGGGCTAGATTCGGGTTGCGTAATTTCATATAAATTAAGCAAACTCGCTTATTAACGCTAATATAAAGGTACGCTTTCGGATTAAATACGGCAATGAGATAAATATTGATATATATTGTGTTTTCCGGCCATGAGAGCCGATGTATATATTTTTATCATATTTGTCATATTGCAAAAGGCTCTCCATACAAGGGAGACTCTGCCAAAAAAATTCGGAAATTTAGGGTGTTAGAAATTTTTTGAAAATTTATGGAAATTTTTGTTAATTAAGATTTGTTCTCGAATTGTAATTGAAGTAAATGGTTTTGATTTAAGAATGGAAATCAGTTGTTTGAATTGAACTAAAGAAATTAGGAAAGTGAAATAGCAAGTGAACTAAGTGGGTTTTTGAAAAGTAGTGGGTTTGGGTCATTTGTCCTACCTTAGCAATTTCAGGGACGAAATTCTTTTAAGGGGGAAGGAATGTAATGACCTGGATTTTCAGTCATTTGATTTTGAACATTTAATTTATCTTAAATGTTGAATTTGAAATGTAAATGGAATTTCAATATGAAGTTTATCGATCAAATAAGTGGAATAAAACTTAAGTTCCCAGTATAGCGATTTATTGAATAAATTTAATTGTTGAATTAATAATTGAAAGTTGTTAAAATAATTGAATTGGAATTGAATATGAATCGAAACAATTTATAATGTTGATATAAATTCTACTGGAATTATAATTGAGTTAATAAGTTTTTAAAACTGAAATTTCAAGTGATTTCGTCAATTTTGTAAATCGTCAATTTAATCGACGCGTTAAAATAGCCTTCCGGGGCACAGTCTTCGAATCCGACGACCAGTTCCATTGGATCCGTAATAGTGTACTGTTATCGGATTTCAAATTTTATAGCGTTTGGATTTACCGTTTGGTCATGCAATATGAAAACGCATAGAAATAATTTTGAATTTAATTTAAATAGTCGATTTAAAAAGCTATCTTCTCCATACGATTGAATTGGAGCTCGAAACTTGTTCCATTGCGTTCGAAATAGGGGTATAACATTAGGAACGCCAGGCAGAACGCCTCGATAGGGATTGTAGACTTTTAGTTACCCAATACGAGATATTTTGGATATAATAATTATTTATAATTATAAAAGTCAACACCCTAACCTATCTTCGCCACCCTAATCTTTGAACATAGCTGGCCTATGCTCCCTTATCTTTTAAAATCACGTCTCCTTTCACTCAAAGACAATCAGTTCGTTATTTATATATAAAAAAAAAGTTAAAATCGAATCAAATAAAAATCAACTCGAGAAAGTAATGGCGACAGCAATCGAAATCGCGACTGCTTTGGGCGATGTGAGGGGATGGAGGCATGCGTGAATTGGAAGGTCGGAGGATGACAGTTGCGTGAGCGCGATTGGGCAGTTGCACAAGGACGAGTCGCGACAGGTTGGAGTGGAGATCGAGGCTTCAAGTGCTAGAGTTGTGGCCGTTCGTGGTCGATGGAGAGGAGGCCGACTGTTTGAAGAAGTAGGATTTTTTCCACGAGCAAAGGGGAAGACAGCAGCTTGTCGCGAGTGCGAGTAGTGCCTAGGCGTTCGATGGGAGGGAAAGGAACTCGCGATGGTCGACAAAGCATGGTGGCGACGACGTTGAGATTTTTGGTCGAGGCAGACGATGATTTTGGCAGCCTGGAACATATGCGAGGGATTTAGGTGCTAACGAGGTAGTTAATCCAATTTCTGTAATTAAGGGAAAATGAATATTATTATTATTAGTTCAAATGTTTATAAATGTGTATCATGTTCATGCGAGGTCGAAAAATTACGAAACAGGTGGCGTTGGACTCGTAATAATATGAACTACAACCTGAAATTGATTTGGAGTCAATCGGAGTCACCTGGAATTTTATATTAAATCGAACGTTGTTCGATTTAATTTAAAATCTGGATATTCTGCTAATTGAAAATCAAGGTGAGTAAATCTCACTCATTTGGATTGCTAGTTTTTAATTTGAAAAATAATTAAAAATCATTTATTGATTGATTTGATAAAAATCATTTATTGATTGATTGGATGAATTGATAATTATTATTATCAGTTGGATGTTATATTTATAGATAGTAGTATATATATTAGTAGTGGGATATATTTCCCGCCTATTGGAGCGGATGAGACACTATGCGGCCCGCATAATAGCAGATGCCCTATATTACCGCGATATCCTGCCTCGAAGCGGGATTGGTATTTTATGTTGTATAACATCTATGGATGCATGGAAACATGTTGGAGGGATCCAACTGGATTCCTCAAAATTATATTGATTGTTTTCATAGATAGTGATATATGATGCGATTAAATAAATCTGTTATGGATTGTTGTGTGATTTGGTTATTGGATGCTATAGTAGCATTGGCCTTAATTTTGGTATTTTAAATACCATAAAATATTATTTTTGAATTTGAAGGAATTAAAAGAAATTTTGGATATAAAAGTATTTATACTGGAATTTGGATTATTTTAAGGGAATTTGAGTTGGATAAATATATATATATATATATATAATAATTTGATTTTGGGTTGTACTTAACTATTCATAAATTGTTTTAAATAGAGATTTCTAAAATAATTATATAAAGGGATTTTTAAATGATACTATGAAAAATATGAAAAGGGGTAGAAATTGATATTTAAAAATTGATTGAAAAATAAATAGATTTATAAAGAAATAAATTCGTAAAATGAGATGTTATAAATGAGATTATTTATATAAACAAGTGAAACTAAAAGGGGTTTATAAATTTATAAATGATGTTTATAAATAAGGGAAATAATTATCAGTTGATAAGTTGGAAATATAAATTCGCAGTGTGAATTTATATCAAGGTATGGAGATTGGGTTTTGAAAAGAATAGTAGATTCTATTTTTGAAATGTGAGAATGATTATGAGATTGAAAGGTAATCATTGTGATTTGAATTGAGATGGATTTATAAATTGAAATTGATAATATTGGATTTTTAAAAATAGATTTTGCCGAGAAATTAAAACTGTTTAAAATGGGATTTTTATGCATTAAACTATATAGTTAAACCTGTTTTTAATATTGAAATATCTTGGGAAGTGGATAATTCAAATATTTAATATTTATTGAAATATATTCAAAATTTTAAAATAGGCTTTGTAAATTGATTTGTTTTATTTTAGAATGAGTTGGAAAATGAGTTATCAATGTTTTATTTAAAGAGTTTTGATGTGATTATTTAAACATGTTTTATAAACAAATTATTATTATTATTTAAAAAAATACTTATTATATATATATATATATATATTGAGTTTTGAAATGATTGAAATTTATTTATAAATTCTCTCAAGATTTGGAAACGGGTTTACTTAACGGATATGATTTTTATTAGAGAAATCTTGTAATGAATTCTGGAAACTTAAGTAAACTACTAAAATGTGGAATACGAGAACTTCTGAAATGAATTAGAATCCATAAAAGAAGTTAGAAATGGGTAGTTGGAATTATAGATAAGCGAAATCGATCTTGGAAAATTTAGAGGAAGTTAATTAATGAAATTTTGGAAACTTATAGAATCAGTTAAAAATGAGTTAAGGAATTTGCAAGTAAATTGTAAGGGATTTTGAGAAGTGTGAAATAAATGGGATATTTCCTAAGTATTGGGAATAAAAAGATTTTGGGAAAGATATACTTATGAAAATGTCCTAAGTATAGAACTGGAAGGGTTTGAAATATTTTAACTAGGAGAATATTATTATAGAAATATTTTTCAAAGTGTTGAATTATAAATGGGATTGGAAAAATATTTCTAAAGGTTGATATGAAATGAAATATCCTGTTATGGATTTAATATTTGAAATCATTTTCAAATATTGAATATACTGGAAGAGATTTGAATATATATCTTCATTAAGATATTTTGAAATGAATGTTTTTTTGAAAATTTATAAAATGGGCCTAGTGAATGCTTATGTGTGTAATTTGATAGTTAAATAACTGACTATCAAATTTGGCCAAATTCGTTGATCGTTTCGAAGAGATCGGGATTGGGTTTAATTATCCAAAAACCACTTCGATCTGTTTTGTGCGTTACGAATTGCGTTGTCGTGAAGAAAATGAAGATGTGGTTTTGGAGATTCGGTTTGTTCAGACCCAGAACAACTTGTATGGATGAATGCTATCATTTTCATCGTAGTCTGGAAGGCAGTGTTAGCATTCCAAGTATGAATGCTATTCAAAAAGTAACACGTAGCCTCAAGTCTCATCAACCGAGAATGACTAAAACAAGGGAGATGCAGCAAGGCTAAGTGGGTCGCACCCAAGTAGGGTATGTTATCACCTTTCTAGATACCCTCGAATATAATATAATTATGGATATGGTTGTGCATGGAAAAGAGAGCGCTCGATTTGGGTGGGAACACCCGAGGTGATAACATATTCGGTACTATCTACGTTAGGGGTAGGCCGGTCTTGTGTTGGCAAAGGATCCAGGCGATGTCCTTGGTACATTTTTCTAGAGATGTACTATGGCGGGAGGTACCCTAGTAGCCCAGTCATTGTATGGAATCCAATATCCACTACGAGCCTTTACGGTTTTGATTGTAGAGCCTAGTATGCTGGAATTTAATCAATGTAACAATTTTGGCTATTTTAATAAGTATTTGTACTTAGACACTATTATAATATCAGATGATTTTGATATAAAATGTTTTGGTTATCGTAAGGTAATAACCTGTCGTGTTTATGTGTGATGTGGTCTTACGAGATACCTTTGTTTTCAAAGGATTTAGCTAACAATAATAATTCAAATTGAGTGTGTTTTTGTCAAGCTGGTTAGACTGACTCGGGTGTTATTTTATTATAATGTCGGGTCAGACCGAGTATTACAGATTCAGGTTAGGATGCTATGGAGCTCAGAGGACGAACTGGAGGATTTCAGGCGTATATCACATACTTAATTGTATTCCGCTGTGTGTGTCAGGCTGTATAGTTAGCACTGGTGAAGACAAGTTATAATAACTGTCCAGATTGATTGTTGTACTTTGATGATTGTATGTATATTAACAGTTATAGTTTCCTTTGTATAAAGATCTGAATTTATCTATTATACATTATTCCACTACGGGTGTGAGATTCTGTGTTGTTGTTTCTGTTTTCTTCTACCTTTTCTTATTCATCCCTAATGATCTGGTATTTCTGACACTCGATTGTTCGGTATGCTATACAGTGAACGTATTGATGTCGATTTTCGAAGGTCAAAAATCCCGGGCCGTTACAAAATTTTAATGTGGTATTCAAGTTTTAAAGTATTATACTAAATATGTATAGATAAATTGATTAGGATGTTATAATTATTTCAAAAAAATAGTAATTAGTTATAAAAAAAATGGAACAATTCTACTTAAAGTTCGAGTACAATAAATATTTGTTAGTATCAAATACGAGAATGAGATTTCTACGGTAATTAGTGTATATTAAATTTCTATTTAATTTTATAAAAGATGGCGAAATTAATCATATAATGTAAGGAAAATTTTATAATTTTGTTTAGAGAATCATTTAATAAAATCAGTGGTATTGTTTATTATTCATTTTTACCCATTGATTTGGTTATATAAGACTAAATGTTGAGTTTGATTATCAAACAATGATTTGTTTGCTTATATATATATAACTGTTTAATCTATTCTATTTTGCTTTTCTGATTTTACTTCTCTTACCATCTACATGAACCTGAACTATGTAAATACAATAGATGTTTGATAAATTAATAATATGAATTTAACTATATTATTTGTATGGTTTTAATAATCATGTCATAAAGTGTGATATTTTAATATATAAAAATAATTCAAGTTTTGGAAAATGTATTTAATTGATTATAAACAAATTTAACTGACTGAATGTTTCATAATTATTTAAAATAGTATTTAATCAGAGTAAATTATGAAATATTGCCTATATGTAATATATAGCTTTGGAAACTATTTTGTGAATTGAAAATAAATTTTCTGATGCTAATAATAAATATTTAATAATTAAATAATTTTATATAATGATTAGAAATTAGTTATTTATTGTAATTATTAAACTATATTTACATCTAGATAATTATTAATTAATTCTGGAATATGTATTCATTATCTATTTCTTAGCATTTATTCGGTTATATAAAATTATATGATGTACATGATTTATTACTAAGTATCAATTTGTTTATTTTATATTTATTTCATAAACAACATATGTATTAGTTTCTTGATTATTCTTTTCTTGTATATTAAATTGGTTCGTATGAATGATTCATCGTTGATTTGGATTTGATTGGAGTTTTAATATTATATAGTGATGACATCCTTGATATTGTTTTATTTTACTTAATTCTATATGACAAAGAATCTGAATAAACAGGGTTATAATACCGTTTGGGATGGAGAATTCGGTAATATTTCTTCGGTTATTCTTTGGACTCGTTATATGTAATATTAGTGATTAAGTGTAGTTTATAAGCAGTGAATAAACGTTTAAGTATCACGTAGTGGTATGCCACTATTACGACATACTCTTATTACGAGTGTTGGAGAGGATCAGATGACCATAATCCACCCTGGCGGCCTGATCGTGGGGTCGGGCCCCAGATCAGTGACACCTTATATTGCTTAGTGCTTTCAGCTTTGTGTTATCCCTTATGCACGCATTTGCCCCTGTATCACCTAGGCCAACAGTTTGTACCTATACCTTTGTGGTGTTATAGGGGCAATTTGTCGTGTTGTGACTTAAGAGTCCTCACGTTGATGAGCACACTGATGGATACGTGTCACAATGACTATGAGGTAACTAAAGACTGTAGATACTTAGTGTCTCTGGAGCCTACTTAGTGCTATCAGTCTCCCTTCTGGTACTAATGGAGTAGTAGATTGGCATATATGACTGAGACACCTCACTGTAGTGTTGATGTGTGCCAGGTGCCACATATATTGTTATATAGATGACTCTACTTGAGACTTCGTGTCTGTCGTATAGTCATTTCCCGTCATGATGCTATTTGATAGTATAGATACGAGGAGATGAGATTATACCTGAGATATATGATCAGAGTATAGTGGACTCTCATTTGTGTTGATAGGCAGCCTATCCTATTTGATATTTATTAATGATTTATTTTTATAGAGATTGAGAGTTATATTTTGGCAGTACTTCGTGCTAGCCTGATTATACTTGATGATATATATTCTATTGATATTTATGGATTTGATGTTGATTTTGAGATATGAATAATTCACCCATTTGTATTGATTATGTGATTTCTGATTTGATATGTTTATATATAGGTGATAACATCTTTTGATTGGAGAATTGATTGTTTCAGATGAATTTGAGATATTTGAGTGTTGTGATATCTTGATGATTATTTATTATATTATATACATTCTTTAATATGTGCTCTTATAATTTGATTATCGATGTTAGTTTTATTATATTATTATTCTGTGTTTATATTGTGTTACCATTATTATATAACCTTGATTAGACATAGTCCGGCCTATGTGTTATTTTATAATGCTCGGGTCAGTCCGAGACATTTTAGGTACAGGGACTACATGACCAGTATATGTGCTTAGTTAGCTTAGAGGAGACTTATATTAAGGTGTAGTATGATATTTACATGACAACGATTCACTGTATATATTTCTGCTTCTGAGCTTTATATTAATTGTTTATCAGCTTATACGAAATATCTGACATTTGTATTGAGTTGTATCCTTATTGTATATACATAATATACAATACCTTAATATACATAATATATATATATATATATATATATATATTATCGCTGCAATTGACTCTCTATTTATAGTATATTATGTATTGTTCTGTCTTGGAGGCACACGTGTTTATTGTTTTGTACCGATACTGAGTACGTATAGGAGAGATATTCATTTGTGGTTTTAATACGTACCATGTTAGTCCATGGGAATATTCATGTATGTACCCTATATAGCCTTATTCTTTGTATTATTTGACAGTATTACTCTGTAATACTCTTGAATAGTATGGGTATAGAGGTGGGGTGTTTTACACTTTCTCAGTGGAACATGAGGTAGGGGAGGGGGTGGGTGAGCCTTGTTTGGCCAACTAAAGAGGAGACGAGGGGGTGAGCTTACCCACTTAAAGCCTATATCAATGCATACTGTAACGACCCTACCACGATACTCATATTACTAAAGAATATTATAATTAATGTCATCTAATAATACGAAGAATATGGCTTGTTAAGGGTGACCAAATGTGAATATAACTTTAAATTAACAGATACGTTATACTTACCGTTTTACTAAATCCCTGGAATAAAATTTGACATGTACAGCCTCAGTTCAAAGTAATAAATACATCGGTTCCTCAAAATAAGAACAATATATCATATAAACAATAGTCATAGATCACAGCGGAATAATAAACATCATATACATATACAAAACTGAGAGTTTATCAAATATAACACTAGACTAAAAAAATATACATGCGGCACAAATCTCTAAATTCAAATATACATCTCATAACCAAACACAAAATCCTAAATGAGATAAACCAAAAGTCAAAAATGTTTATCTCCTTGCTAGCACAACCATCCAAAGGTCAACCTATCTTGTAACTTGAAAAGTCTCGGCCTGACCCGAGCATTAAAATAACACCCAGATTAGACTATCTCTAAATATCCAAAAAGGGTGAGAATAAGATATAACACAAGAATATATGACATATAAGTAAATCCAGATGTCCAAGGTATAACAAGTCATGAATTTAATTTACCCAGAGTTTTAGATAAATTAATGTGAAGAATACCAAAGAGGAGGATTTTCTCCTAACTAGTAATTAGAGTGGGCTTGGGTACGAAATCAAATCCAATAAGAAAAAGTGTTACTAATTTAATTCCTAAGAGAAGTGTTGCTAATTTTTATTTTGTTTTATCAATTATAAAACACCAATTTTCTCTAAACAATGTTTTATTTATTAGATTTTTTTCCCAAATTTCCCAAAACCAATTCAACAAGTTAAAATTCTCATTATTTTTAATAAAAATAAATTATTAATTGTAATTTCTTAATTTAAACAACAAATCTCAATATTAACATTTTATCTTAAATGCCAAATTTGAATAATTTATTTAATAATATTTCAAATATAAATTGAAATCCTCTTTAAGAAATGAAACTCATTTTTTAAATAAATCAAATCAATTATTCTCAAAAACCGGATTTAATTTTACAATTAAATTTCACAAACCACAAACTAGAATTAGTTATCCAGAATTAATTTTAATTAATTAGGTATACAACATGGTTGTTACACACTCCCCCTTAAAGAAATTGCATCCTCGCAATTTCCTTAACGAAAGAAATCTATAAATTAAATTAACAAATTTTAATTATTACTTCCAAATGACTCTTTCCAAAATTTTCCAAAGAGTATGATCTAAATCATCTATTTATAAGGTTCTAATTCTTTTTTCCCATTAATAGTTTCTAAATCACCAAACCTTTTAAACACAATTTCTTTTTAAGTTTATTTCCCAAAATATTTTTCCCAAAACATTCAACTTTCACAATTAATAATATCAAGTGTTAATTCATTTACTTAATACTATTATCAAGACTCAAATTAATATTTACTTTAAAATTTTATCACATTTGTAAGTGTATATACTTTTCCATAAAATATCCTTTTACTTTGAAAAAATTTATTTTCACAATTTCTTAATTTTTAACTTCTTATTAATTAAGACTCATATATAACAATTTATTTTCATTCAAACTAAAGAACTTGAAAGTTAAATTCATAAATGGAAGTATATTTAAAAAGTTTTCCAATTAACTTCCATTTAACCTTTTTAATATATATCAATTCCAAATTTAAATCATTTTCCTTAATCTCGTCTCATTATATAAAATAATATTAAGCCACGAAATTTTAGTGATTCATTTCATAACTTGGCTGCAAGGTTAATTTCATAGAATGTCAACATTGCATTGTCATGCTCTTCACATATCACAATTTATTCGATGGCTAAAACATTATTTTAAATTATTTTAAACTCAAATATTTTCCAATTTTTCAAATTAATTATTTCTTATATCAAAATGTCTCGTTCGATGTTTAGAAACTCCCATCGATAACATGACGTCCTACATATCGATCAGAATCCTTAAACATTTTCTGGAAAAGTCAATAAATAATCACAAGTTTACGTTAGTTATATTTATTTTATTATTTCTAGCATCCATCCATCCAATTTAAATAAATACAACCAAGTAATTAATTTGTAACAACAAATCAACCAAAACTAAATAGTCGCTTTAAGCGGAACGGTTAGATTCCTAAAATTCCACTGCACAACTCTAATTATTTTAATCTTAACTTATTTACTCAAATTTCTCAAATTCTCTTATCAAAGGAAATTTTTTCACTTTATATTAATTCATTCAAATTTATCTCTTTAAAGTTTATTTCTCAATAATCCAAAATTTTCTAAACTTTAAAAGATTTTAACACATTATTTTCAAAAAGTTTAATATCACAAATTCTAATTTATCAGATTCAAATATTAAATCAAAAAAGTTCCAATTGATTATTCTGATAATTAATTTATATTCCTATCCTTATATAAATAATTAATATAACTATCTATCACACACCCCAGGGGATAGGACTCTAAGTCTCACTAGGTCTAGATCTGTGATTTTATATGTTATAATGTTCTGAGTTTGCTCTAATACCAAACTGTAACGACCCTACCACGATACCCATATTACTAAAGAACATTATAATTAATGTCGTCTAATAATACGGAGAATACGGCTTGTTAAGGATGACCAATTGTAAATATAACTTTAAACTAACACTGACATGTTATACTTACCGTTTTACTAAATCTCAGTAATAAAATTTGATGTGTACAGTCTTAGTTCAAAGTAATAAACACATCGGTTCCTCAAAATAAGAACAATATATCGTATAAATAATAATTACAAATCACAGCAGAATAATGAGCATCATATATATATACAAAACCGAGAGTCTATCAAATATAACATTAGACTCACATAATATGCATCCGGTACAAATCTCTAACAAATATCTAAACTCAAATATACATCTCATAACCAAACACAAAATCCTAAATGAGATAAACTAAAAGTCAAAAATGTTTATCTCCTTGCTAGCACAACCATCCAAAGGCCAACCTATCCTATAACCAAAAAAGTCTCGGCCTGACCTGAGCATTAAAATAACACCTAGGTTAGACTATCTCTAAATATCCGAAAAGGGTGAGAATAAGATATAACACAAGAATATATGACATATAAGTAAATCCAAATGTCCAAGGTATAACAAGTCACGACTTTAATTTACTCAGAGTTTTAGATAAATGAACGTGAAGAATACTGGAGAGGAGGATTTTCTCCTAACTAGTAATTAAAATGGGCTTGGGTATGAAATCAAACCCAATAAGAAAATATGCTACTAATTTAATTCCTAAGAGAAGTGTTACTAATTTTTACTTCGTTTTATCACTTATAAAACACCAATTTGCTCTAGACAATGTTTTATTTATTATACTTAGAATTTTTTCCTAAATTTCCCAAAACTAATTCAACAAGTTAAAATTCTCATTATTTTTAATAAAAATAAATTATTAATTATAATTTCTCAATTTAAACAACAAATCTCAATATTAACATTTTATCTTAAATGCTAAATTTAAATAATTGATTTAATAATATTTCAAATATAAATTGAAATCCTTTTTAAGAAATGAGTTAAATCAGTTATTCTCAAAAACCGCATTTAATTTCACAATTAAATTTCAAAAACTACAAAGTAGAATCAATTATCGATATTTAATCTTAATTAATTAGGTAATTAACAACATGGTTATTATACACACACTCCTCATGAATGCACTTTTACATTTTTGCAAAATAAATCAAAGCACTCCATCTCTTATCTCTTCATAAATTTTCTAAGAATAAAGTAATTCAAAACAACTCAAAATCATTCCAAACTCTAGTATAAGCCTTAAAACAACATTGCAACACCTTCTAGAAACTTGGAGATTGACGAATTGGAGCACAAAACCCACACCATTCAAGGTGTAAGTAAAAGGGGGGATTTGTGTCTAGGCTATGAGCTAAGGGTGAGGTAGGAAGGGTTTTAGGAGCTTGCAAGGTTGTGGTAGGAAGTATAAGCTTATGCTTGGTTGCTTACTTGTTGAATAGTGAGCTAACTCACCATTTGAATGAATATGAAGTGTATATAATGTTGTCTAAACTATAGTATATTTTCTTGAATTTATATTGTGATATATTATTATGATTCTTGTTTTGGAAAGCAAATGGAATATATAATTGATGTATATGGACTTGCATAACTTCCTATGACTTGTTGCATACCTTGAAACAAATAACATAGGGTTTGGTTGAACATAGGTTGAATCAGACTTGGATTTGAAAGTGGTTTTATAGCGATAGTCGCTATAGAAGCACTTAAGAAATGCCTTGTGTTCAACATTTTCTATAGAATTTTTTAGAGAGGTCCCTAGGCGTTTCTCACCAGGGTTGTGATGTATATTATGTATATTTCTTACTGTAAAAAGATTGGATGCTAAAAAGTTTGCTAGCATATCAAAAAATGGCAAAACTTTTAAGTGTATAAAACTGGCCAAGTTTAAAACCATTTATAATAGTCATCCATAGCACTTTTAATCCTCTGAACCGCTTTTTACAGCATTCTGTAAATGCTGTAGTTTCTGTTTGAGACTTTAGGTTTCTTTGAAATAATTTTCAAATTAAGTATTCACTTCAATCTTTTTAATAGTCTTTTCGAACTTATGTTAGAGTATTTTAAAAGTGGTTTGGAATTTTTATATATTTTTAGTAATTAATTATGAATTATTAAAGTAGAAAGCTTATTTTTAAATAATGGAAACATATCTATTTATAGTTTTTAAATAAATTATTAAAGAGATATTTTAAGTAATATTTTTAATGAATGTTTAAACCATAACTATAAGTATATTTAAGTATTTATTATTTTTAGAAAATTAGTTAATTATTTTATTAAAGTATTAAATATCTTAACTTATATTATGTTTTAAATTGTTTTTAAAATATCTTAGCTTTATAAATAAATTAGTATACACATATATGTATGTATCATTTTTAAAAGGGTTCTAAATTATAAACAAATGTTTTACAAAAGAGATTTAGGAGTTTCTTAGTGGCTTAATCGCATTTGTTTTGTTTACTTGTTTATGGAAAGTAATTAACTATACTTAACATTAAATGCCAACGAAGTAGACTTGTTTATCTATAAAAGTTAAGAATGATGTTCAAGTAGGGTTTCAAAGCAATAGTTATCTAACCTACCGGCTTCACTCTTGACCAAGGGATAGTAAGTTGAGATGATCAGAAATGGGTTAAGTATACGAAATTTGATTTCCATAAGCAATCTTTTTTAGAACAAGATAGTCGATTAGTTGACTAATAAAACTTGACCATTTAACTTAGGAAGCATATGAAAGCTTCATGGCTTCATACGGTTTGAGTTCCCCTAAGTAGGACTTATTGGTATGAAACGTTTCTAACTTTAAGAATCGTATATATACGAGATCCTCCGAGGAGGACTCCTATATATAGTTCGCTTACTTCTAAAAGAACCGGAGTTGAGTTAACCAAAAATTCATCGATTTAATTTTGAAGAGTCCAGGATCGGTAGGTGTTTTACTTGCCGAATACCACTTCAAAATTAGCATATGAGTCCATGTTTTGAAAGCGGTTGTGAAGTGAAATATTATAGAGTTGAACTGTCTATCCTAAGGTTAAGTCCAAGTGAGAGGTCAACGTTAACACTTTAGCCTAACGCTATAGAGTTGAACTATCTATCCTAAGGTTAAGTCTAAGAGAGAGGTCAACATTATAATTTGTCAGTCGACTTGTGCTAGAATCCATAAAAGGATTCATGTTCTGTTTGAGTGATGAAGACTTGTATGAGAGATGCCAAACATGACCTCAACGTCAGAAATGACAAAAAATAGAGTAGGAGCATAGCGAGGGGGTTTAGCTAACCCATAAGGTATATCAACTCCATATCTAGAGTATGATTATCGATGTTGTTAGCGGGAGTTGATGATATTCGGTATCACGTATTCGGACGTGGACCGACTATGTTTACCCTAATGGTGTATTTTATCTAGAGATATACGATGCTCGTAAGGTAGGTTCTAACCCTTGTGTAGGAGGCCGACTTTAGTTTACTTAGGGAACCTCCATGGTAAAATCCATATGCGAATGTACCTTAGCGGTTTTAGATGTACTTCTAATATTGTTGTGCTGTGAGATGCAAGCATCACAACTATTTTATGATTTATATTCTACACCCTATATATTATTTTTTATTATCACTATAGATGTTTTGGTTTCTTTTGAGCGGAAAACTATTACGGCGATTCGTACAGTCTCATACCAGAATTATGTCTGACACATGGTTTTTGTTTTTCCTAAATTCCTCGTGTACTCTTTCGAGTTGGTTGAGTAAAACAGGTTTGTTTTTGGATGCTACAAAGCTTCAGGAGACGAGCTGGAGGCTTCCATTTATCTATCTATTTCAATTTCGTTGCACTATTATTATGTATATATCAGCATTGTGAGGACATGTAGTTCTAGCTGGCCAGGCTGATGATAGTACTTGGGTTTAGTAACTTTGAAATTACTTTGTATTTTGGAGTAACCCTATACACTGCTTTTGGGTTTTGTATTTTATCGTTCCATTGTGGATTCTGATATCATATTCTTTCTTTCTTGTTCTATTTCTTTTCCTTTTTACTTTACCTTAACTATCTTTTTTCCGACACTTGGGTGCTCGACACACAAATACCGTTGATGTATTAGTGTCGACATTCGAGGGTCGAAAAGTTGGGTTGTTACATTTGGTATTAGAGCGAAGGTTTAGCGAATACCTTAGCTTTGGTTGGTTATGGCTCATTAAAGATAGAGTAAGTGATATCCTAGAATGAGTTGAGTGAGATACATATACAAGAGCGTATTTGTATTTTTCTAAAAACCCATCCCTTTATAGTATTTTCTTAGGAATAACTCTTTCTTTGAAATAACTCTATCCTTAAGTATACTAAAGGTGATTTGCTATGTTCAGGTAGTAAGAATAATGAGTACTAGAGCTGCTAATGCTAGAGGAGGTGGAGGTGGAAGGGGTAGTACTGTTACTAATGGTGGGAATCTTGGGCACCGAGGAATGCAACTCTCATTGAGGAACCAATGGTGAATGTTATGGAAGAGATCATGCAGGTTCAGCCACAGTTGAACTTTGTTATGCTTTTTTGTGACTTTGAGATGTTGTGCGGTAAGAGTTCAATGGAATCGAGACTATCATTGAGGTTCGAATTTGGCTTAGTTTATGTGATAGGAGATTTGTAGGCATGGAGTTGAATGATGCGATGAAGCGTCGTTTGGCATCATGACATCTGACTGATGCTGTTATGGATTGGTGGAGTTCGATTACTGCAGATGTCTAGGAGAATGTCTTTTCTTAGGCCTAATTCAAGGAAGTGTTTGAGAAAAAGTTTGTTCCAAAGGCCGAAATGACTTTGTCATTTAGAAGCTTCCTAGATCTGAAGTAGTAGGTTATGTCAGCTGTTGAGTATGAGAATAGGTTTAGTGCATTATCTGTTAATACCTCATATGTTGATTTTGATGACAACAACCATATAAATATAGATACTAATATTTTTCCAAGTTGTATTGTATACATTGCAGAATATTACACTATACAGGTACAAAATGATTAAAGCTTTAAGACTGATCAATAAAAAGTACAAGATTCAGAGATGATCAAGACTCACGAGTTTAAAGAAAAATGATTCGAAGAGCTTAAGACTTTAGTGTATAGTTGTGATTCATCAGAATAAATTGTTAAAGTCCCTGATAGCATATTATGATCTTTATCATAAAATTTCGATCTTTGATATTTTATCAAAATAAATTATTTAAAATTCAAAATATATTTTACAAATATTTTATAAAGTTTTTATGTGTTCAAAGTATTTAAAAACTATGTTTAAATTATTTTACAAAAATATAGAAGTTTTAAAACAATTTAAAAAGAATTATTGTTTTTTAAAATTAACATAGATATGTCGACATAGTTCTTCTATGTATCTCGACATATAGACCGTTGAAGAGGTGTCTTTTGGATTTTGGATAGTTGTGATTTTTAACCACATCTCTTCGTGAATAGGCACATCCTTTCATACTCTATATAAAGGGGACTGGAAAATGAATTTTATTAGCTACTTTCTCTACTTTCTTCTTACTCCAAGTTCTCACCATATATTTTCACAAAAATACAATCTCTATATTCTTCAAATTCATTCAAATTCAATTTCTACTTTACTATATTCATTCTTTACAATCAACTTACCGATTTAGAAGTATTCTCCCATCAATTCAAAGATCAAACTGCTATCAGATGGGCTATAGGATATCTTATATCCTAATATAACCGTTTGTATTTGGAAATCAATAACTCTACTCTTATTTGTTTGGGTAAGCTTGTTGCCCGTTCATGTTAAGTGGGTGTGCTTAGTAGCCTGTCTAAATCTGGGTGATCTTGTTGCCCAGTAAATCAAGAGAGTTTACCCCAGACTCGTGAGAAAGAAGGGTGTATCTCGTAGCCCTGAAATCAAGATTATATTCTGGTTTGCTTGCTATCTAGTTAAAATAGGCAACTGAAAAGAAATCTGTATAGTATTATACGTGACTAGATGTAGAATTGGTCAATCCGAACCAGTATAAACTTAATATTGTTATCTCTCTTACTTTACCTTTTGTTATTGCTTTTATACTTATATATGACCGCATCTGTGACTGCTTGATTAGTGTAGATCTGTGCTGATAATCCGTGATTTGATTTAAATCTTGAACTAAGTTAAAAAGATTCACAGAAGTTATAAAACACTATTAACCCCTCCTCTAGTGTTAAAGTAGCCTTAATATCTGTTACACTTTTTAACACTTTTGTAGAAAAACAAAGTTACGAAATTTATATGTTACTATCAAATAGATTAGAAACAAGTTATTCTAAAAAGTCACTTGATGATTTGGAAAGGTATAATGTGAAATTGCAGAAACAAGTATGTTATATGGCTGATGGTGAACATGCACTTGATATTCATACATCACAAATCAAGAAGGACAAATGGATACTAGACAGTGGATGCTCATGACACATGACTGGAAATTCAGAGATCTTAGAGGATATAGTTTACAAAGACAAAGGATCAGTTAACTTCGGAGACAACTCAAAAGGATATGTGATTGGCATTGGCAATATCGGTAACTCTAAAACACCTATTATTTCTAATGTTTTGCTAGTTAGGAATTTAAAACATAACCTGTTTAGTATTAGTTAATTATGTGATAAAGGTTTTAAAATTAAGTTTGAAAAAGATATTTGCCATGTCGAGGATAATGAGTCTAAAATTATCTCTAAAGGTATTAGGAAACATAATATTTACATCTTAAGTATGAAAGTGTCTAATGACAATCTTTGTCTTTTGTCTGAATCTAGTAACCCTTAGATTGCATATAAGATTTGGTTATTTAAAATTTAAACACTTATTAAAGTTGCTAGATATGAACTTATTAGGAGACTCCCTAAAATAAGTTTTAGTATCAACAATTTATGTGATGCTTGCCAACTAGGAAAACTTCATAAAAATTCTTTTAAATCAGAAGGTATGATTTCAACTTCTCAACCCTTAGAACTTCTTCACCTAGATCTTTCAAGATATACTTTATAAAAGTTATGCATTTGAAACGTTTAAAATTTTCACTAAGAGAATACAAAACCTAAAGTAAATTACAATTAAAACAATAAGAAGTGATCATGGAGGAGAATTCGAAAATGAAAATTTGGAAAACTTTTGTATTAAGAAAGGAATTATACATAACTTTTCATTCCTTAGAACACCCCAACAAAACCGAGTAGTAGAACGTAAAAGTAGAACTATACAACAATGTGCTAAGACTATACTAAATGATAGCGACTTACCTAAATGTTCTTGGGCTAAAGTAATTGCTACAACATGCTATATTTTGAATAGAATTTTAATATGACCTTTGATAAAGAGAACTCCTTATGAATTATTTTATAATAAAAGCCCAAAGTATCTTATTTTAGAGGTTTTGGTAGTAAAAATTTTATATTAAATACAAAAGATAATTTAGATAAATTTGATGCTAAATCAGATCAAAGAAATTTAATTGGATATTCTAATAGAAGTAAAGCTTATAGAGTTTTTAACTCCAGAACTAACACCATTAAAGAAACATTACATGTTTCATTTGATGAAAATTTTAAAATAATTAATACCAGTATTGATAAAGAAGAAATACTAATCCAAATGAAAATAATAAAATTACAAATAATGCAACCACTAATGATGAAATAATGATAATTCTAAAAATTCAAATCCAAATAAAAGAATAAAATATTTGAAAGATCATCCTATAGAGAATATTTTAGGAAATGTAGAGTAAGTTGTAAAAAAAATCAATTAAATAAAATGAGTAATGTAGCGTTTATCTCAACTAATGAACCTAAAAATCCAAAGAAAGCATCATTAGATAATTTATGGATTCTTGCTATGCAAGAAGAACTGAATCAATTTACCAAAAATGATGTTTGGGAATTAGTCCCAAGACCTCCAGTAATTGGAACTAAATGGGTTTATAGAAATAAGTTAAGTAAAGAAGGAGAATTCGTAAGAAATAAAGCACGTTTGGTTGCACAAGGATATAAACAAGAGGAAGGAATAGACTTCGATGAAGCCTTTGCTCCTGTAGCCATATTAGAAGCCACAAGAATACTACTTGCTTTTGCAAATCATAACAATTTTAAATTATTTCAAATGGATGTCAGAAGTGCCTTTTTAAATGGTTTTATTAAAGAAGTTGTTTATGTAGAACAACCTCCACTTTCGAAGATGAAAAACTTTCAAATCATGTTTATAAATCAAAGAAAGCTTTATATGGTTTTAAACAAGCTCCTAGAGCTTGGTATGAAAGACTTGAATCTTGTTTAATGCATTCTAACTTTGAGATAATAAAAGTAGATAGTACACTATTTATTAAAATAAATAATAATGATATTTAACTTATGCAAATATATGTGGATGATATTATTTTCGGGTCAACAAATGAACAGTTAAATAAATAGTTTTCTGATATAATGACTAAGGAATTTGAAATGAGCCATATTGGAGAACTAACTTTCCTTTTAGGATTACAAATAAGACTATTAAATAATGGTATATTTACAAGTCAAGAAAAGTATGCTAAGGAAGGAACTAGTAAAGAAATTTGGTATGTCCAATACTAGTGGTAAGCCAACTCTCATAGTGACTAATGAAAAACTAAATAAGGAAGAAAATTCAAAAGATGTAGATCAAAAACTATATAGAGGTATGATAGGATCTTTGCTTTATATAATTGCTCGTAAACCTGATATAATGCATGGTGTATGTCTCTGTGCAAGGTATCAATCTTAACCTAAGGAAACTCGTCTAAAAGCCTTAAAACATATTATAAGATAAGTAAACAACACATTAGACTATGGAGTCTTCTGCCAAAAAGAAGACTCCTTTAACTTAATATCATATAATGACGCTGACTATGCTGGATGCAAATCTGACCGAAAAAGTTCAAGTGGAACTTGTCACTTTTTAGGACATTCGCTTATTTCCTAGTTTAGCAAAAAACAAAATTCTGCATCTCTATCCACAAAAAGGCAAAATATGTCTTAGCTGCATTAGCCCGTTCACAGGTTATCCATATGCAACAAACTTTTAAAAGATTTTTGTTTATATCTGAAACAGTCACCAATATACTGTGATAATACTAGTGCAATAAATTTGTCTAAACCTAACACATCATGCAAGGAATAAATATATAGACATAAGACATCATTTCCTAAGAGACAATGTAAATAAAAAAGTTATTTCACTCAAATTTATAAATACTGAAAATCAAATAGCCGATATCTCTACGAAACCTTTAGCACAAACTACCTTCATTAAACTAAGAAGAGAACTAGGAATATGTTCTTTCACAGAATCTAAATATAATAGCTTTTATTGACTAAATATAAAGAAAAATGAAAAATATATTTTTAGCTGCATATGTCGACATATGCTTCCTATATATGTCGACATACCCGCCGGTGTTTTAAAACTTCTTTTCCCACTTTAATTCGAAATTTGAAATCTATTTATTTAACTACCAAATTTAGAATTTACTTTCACTTCTCAATTTTCTTCTTCCTGAAAAATCAAAATAAAATAAAATATAAATTCATGGATTCTTCAAACTCTAAAAGGCCAAGAGATGAATCTACCCCTATAAACTTCAATGTCTCTAGTCTAGGATCCTTTCAAAACTCTACCCGAGCCAAAGTCATCAAAATTGAAGATGATCTGAAGCATGTCCTTAACATGCTTTCTAAAATAGAAGTAGTTCAGATTTGCCTCTTAAAATAGAAGAGAAGCAAGGCGAAATTCTCCGAAATCTCCAAAAGCATCTATTAGACAACGAAGCTAATCCAATAGCGATTGGAGAAGATATCGCCAACCTTGTCATTCATAACCCCATAAATGATAAGGAAGAGGAAGAAGAGGATGATGATGATCATGTAGATGATGACGAGGTTAAGTGTGTAGGAGAAGTTTTCTTCGATTCTAATGGAAATCTTTTGGAACAAAAAGGAAAAATTTTCCCCCACTATCCTAATTGTTCTATCCATAAGTCTCCAATACTAAAAAAAACATTGATTTGTATGATAGTTTGGTTTATATAGTTTGGCTTTGTCTTCATTTTAGGTTTGATTGATTGTTTAGGGTTGTTTAAATTTGATTGCATCATTTGATTGTATTTAAAACCTATGTAAATTGTGTTTGACATAGACTGGTAATATAGTTTGGTTTGAACGACATGTCTTCAATATTTAGTATATGGTTTAGAATTTAATCATTTCTCAATATATGTCCTAAATATATGTTCTGAATATACCACATTTAAAATAACTAGTATTTCCATAAATATATGACTTACAATTGTGTATATAGTTTTGTTTTTCACCCATTTTTGTTGATGAACAAATGGGAGAAAAGTATAAAATATAACACATGCATATACTAAGAGGGAGTTATTTAACTCAGGGGGAGTTATATTTTATTTTATATATAGAAATATCTACATGGTTGTCATCATCAAAAATAGGGGGAGATTTTTAATACCTCAGATATTGATTTTGATGACAACAACCATATAAATATAGATACTAATATTTTGCCAGGTTGTATAATATTTATTGTAGAATATTACACAGGTACAAAATGATTAAAGCTTGAAGACTGATTAGTATTAAGTACAAGATTAAGAGTTGATCAAGACTCATGAGTTTAAAGACAAAAGATTTTAAGAGTTTAAGACTTTAGTGTATAGTTATGAGTCATTAGAATAAACTGATAAAGTCCATGATAGCAGATTTGATCTTTATCACAAAATTCTGATCATCGATATTTTATTAAAATAAATTATTTAATATTTTTACAAAATTTAATAAAACTTTTTATATGTTCGAAGTATTTAAAAACTATGTTTAAATTATTTTACAAAAATATAGAGGTTTGAAAACAATTAAAAAAGAATTATTGTTTTTCAAATTTAACAAGATATGTCGACATAGACCTCCTATGTATGTCGACATATAGACCATTGAAGAGGTGTCTTTTGGAGTTTGAATAGTTATGATTTTTAACCACATGTCTTCGCGAATAGAAACATCCCTTCATGCACTATATAAAGTAGACTGGAAAACGAATTTTATTAAATACTTTCTCTACTTTCTTCTTACTCCAAATTCTCACCACATATTTCACAAAATCCACTTTCTATACTCTTCAAATTCATTCAAATTCAATTTCTACTTTACTACATTCATTCTCTACAATCTACTACTGATTAAGTATTCCCTCATCAATTCAAAGATCAAACCACTATCAGAAGGGCTGTAGGATATCTTGTATCTCATGCACAACTGTTTGTATTTGGAAATTAGCAACTCTACTCTTATTTGTTTGGGTGTGCTTGTTGCCCATTCAAATCAAGTGGATGTGCTTAATAGCCTGTCTAAATCTATTGGGTGATCTTGTTTTCCAGTAAATCAAGAGAGTTTACACCGGACTTGTGAGATAGAAGTGTTTATCTCGTAGCCTTGAAATCAAGACTGTATTCTGGTTTGCTTGGTACCTGGTTAAAGTAGGTGATTGAATAGAAATATGTTCAGTATTGTACGAGACTGGATGTAAGATTGGTTAATCCAAACTAGTATAAAATTCCCGATGTCATCTCTTTTACTGTACTTTTTGTTATTGCTTTTATATTTATATATGATTGCATCTAGGACTGCTTGATTAGTATAGATCTATGTTGATAATCTGTGATTTGTTTTAAACATTGAAACTATGTTAAAAAAATTCATAAATGTTATAAAACACTATTCATCCCCCTTAGTGTTAAAGTAGCCTAAAGATCCGTTACACCGTAACCCACGTTATCTCGGTTTAGGTTGGGGTTGGCAGACACACCACTGAAGAAGAACGAGATGTTCGTTATAGGTATGCATCTAGAGTTTCAGAGGGTCATGACAAATAATATTTAGGGATCGTTTGTGAATCTGATAGGTATGGGTTTGAGGTTTGAGAGTTTGGCTCCAAAGCCGTCTTTATCTGCACTAACTGGTAACAATAAGCGTAAGTTTCAGCCGTCGAGGGGATTTTCCAATTTAGCTTGCCATAGGCGTGGAAAGAAGGGACATTTTGCTAGGAACTATAGTTCAGGCGAAAGAGGACAAGTGGCAAAGGCGTAGTTAGTTAAAGCACCGATCGCAAAGGTACCAAAGCTTGAGCCGTAGGCAGCCAAGGCATAGTTTGCATGGAGGAGTTGTTATAACTGCCACCGGCTAGGTTATTTTGTTAGGGATCATCTGATACTTCAAAAAGGACAGCAGCCTAGGGTGTTTGCACTTACTTCAACACCTTCTACTTCTAATGCTGCAAAGAGGAAGCAGGTTCTAGAAGGTTATTATCTGTTTATGGCATTCATGTTCATGTTTTGTTTGATACTAGTGCTTCTTTTAGTTTCATTTCTAGTAGCCTTGTTGATAAACTGAAACTTGAGCCTGTTATGGCTTTTGACTCAATTTGTGCTGCGAACCCTACATGGGGCTCATCTAATCTTAGTATGATATGTTTGAGAGTTTCGGCTACTTGTACTAACTGACTCTTTCCATGCATATGCATGTTCTTGGTTTTCTGGGGTTTGATATATTGCTTGGGATGGATTGGTTATCTTAGTATTATGCGGTTCTAGATTTTGTTAAGCGAACCGTATCATTTAAGACAGGGGAAGGGAAGATTCTAGTAGTGGATTGTGAAGGGCCTAGCTCGCTTATGAGTAGTTTCCTTTATTATCTTGATGTGGCGTAAGAGGAGTTGGGTTCAATCTTTATTGTGCATGAGTTTGCTGATGTGTATAAAGAGGTGTCTGGTTGACCACCTCATCGTGAGATAGTATTTCGTATTGATTTGGTTCGGGATGCTAAACCTATTGTGTTGCCCGTGCATGGGCTAGCACCAAAAGAGAAGCTAGAGTTAGCCAACTAGGCCATCGATTTATTGCGTAAAGGCTTGATCCGACCTAGTCGTTCGAATTGGGGAGCCCCGTCGTCATTACTATAAATATAGATGATTCCTTAAGACTTTGTATGGATTATCGTGAGCTCAATAAGCGGACTATTGGGAATAAGTATCCTTTGCCTAGGATAGATAACTTTTTAATCGCTTCATGGTGCTCCAGTGTTTTCTCATCTTTAACTTGCCACATGGTTTCATTAGTTGAAGGTAGAAGAGGAGAGTGTATTTTGACAGCTTTCAGGTCTGATAAATTCTATAAGTGGTTAGTTGTGCCATTCGGTCTAACTAATGCTCCAGCATATTTTATGGACTTAATGAATCGGGTTTTTTTGGGATGTGTTGAATAAGTTTGTTCTTGTGTTTATTTATGATATTTTGGTCTACTCCAAGATCGTAGGAGGAGCATACTCGCAATTTGAGGGTTTTATTAGAAACATTGAGAGAACATGCGTTGAAAGCTAAGTTCCCCAAGTGTCACTTTTATCGGTCTGAAGTGAGTGTTATCCCTAAAAACCAAGGTATGAAAGAAGGTTAAGAAAAGTGCTAGGCTCTACTAGAGTTGAAGACGTAGGTTTTGTCAAGGTTCATGTAAGGGTGTTTCGAAGGCATGGAGATGGCTTTCGAAGGATCCGCAAGCACCAGGCACCACTACAGATGATGAACAGTGCAAAAGCTTTCGAAGGGATGAAAAAGAAAGTAGGGCTACCCTTCCACCTCATTAAAACCCTTTGATGTAGATGGATTCGCATACATTAGAAAAAGTAGTAGTGGGTTCGAAACCTCCTTTCGAAGGTAATGGATAACAACTCTTCATATATGTGCCAAACCTTTCGAAACCAAAGGTTTAGCTTTCATTCAAATTACTCAGAAAGATGCCTTGATCAGAACATCCTTTTCAAAAGCATAATCAAGCCTTTCGAACCGGTCGATGCCTTTAACATCCAGGGAAGGTCCCGCATCAATTCGCAAGCATGCGTTCGGAAGCTATCTACCACGTTGAAATTATCAACACTTCAACACCTTCGAAACCCCAGAAAACTACTTGTCGACGGAGTCGGAAGCTCGTATCTTTATTTCTTATGACAACAAAGCAACACAAAGAGAAAAGGCGCATCTCTCACCCTTTCTACTAAGTCGAAAGCAATCCAGGAGAAAGCAGAGAAAGGAAACACTTGGACCTTAATGACAGTGAAAGGTGGACAAGGGGACCCTTTCGACTGGGTCGAAGGGTCTGGAATAAGAAAATGGGAAGCGCAAGGATGAATGAGGAAACTCGAAGGGAATGCCTTTTGATAGCATTGAAATCAAGCGCACTGAATAAAGAAAGAGGACCTTTCGACTACGTCGAAAGGATGGATGCGGAAGATAGGAGGACCTTTCGACTGAGTCAAAAGAAGGGGCATGAAAGGGGGCTGACCTACATCTATAAATAAGACCCTAGGGGTCCAATTTTGGGACCGGATTTTGGAATCTAAAAGTCATTCTTCTACTTCTTAGTAAAAATCAAATCTTTGTAACCCTAAATTGATTTGGGGAAAAAGCTCTCAAACTTGTAACTCATTATGGATTAATGTTCAAAAGAAGAAGTGCATGAATTCAATAAAGATTTCGATCATGAGGGAGATCATTAGCTAGATTAATGATCAATTGCACATGATGCTATCTTATTTTCTTAATTCCTTTTTGTCTTATGCAATGCCATGGGATCGACTTGGATAATATGCATACGAAACACATTATCATCGTGATCAACAATATATTATGACAAATAAAGATGATGATGATGTCTCGATCTTAACAAGTTTACAGAACTTGTGTTATCTAAGATGATTTCCCATTTCATATATTAAATAAGGCTTTACATATTATACATTTGATCCACTTCGAAAGAGCCATATCCCTTTCGACTTGGTCGAAAGGAATGTTTCGAGGAAGAACAAATGCATAAATGTAAAGCAATGTTATATGAAATGGGTTCCTTCGAAAGGTATATGCACCCTACAATGCCAATGATCCTTTCGAAGGAGTTCCTCCAAAAGGAGCGAAACCAATGATGTCGAAAGTGGTTCTTTCTCTTTAAAGGCAAAGAAGACCTTTTGATATGATCGAAAGGGATGAGTGAACCTTTCGACATAGTTGAAAGGGGATGAATATTTGATGTAAATGGCTACTTTTGACTGATTCGAAAGAGGGGTTTCGAATGAGATACTCTCTCCTTAATCTTCATCTTTAGGAGGTTGGTTGAATCAATTCAACTCGATCGAAAGGGGGATTTCAAAGGGAGTAATCTCTTTAATAATTCTCTTTTGTATCACAAATAAACTTACTTGCTAACCACATAGCTTTGGGGATGTTGACAAATTTTCTTGTTAACATTTTTGGTGCTAGAAGGAGGGCCTGGACCTCCAACCTTGTGGTTAACTTACGTACTAATTATGGGTTGTTTAACTTGGCATAGGAAATGAAATCCAAGAGACTTAGCAGAATGAACGAGGAGGTTGTTCACACTACAACCTTAGAAGAAAATATCACTCCAACCTTCAACTTAGAGGGGGTTGTACCAGGGCAACCATCGACATCAGCTCAACAAGATGATAACACCACCAAAATAAAGCATCTGGAACAACAATTGCTAGAGATGTAGGAACTCCTTAAGACGGCATTGTCCTAGAAATCTTCTAAGGCAGCAAAGCCAACAAATGGAGATGAGGTGATCTCTCTGAGAAGGAATTCGAAGGCTTATGCAAATGAAGACAAGAGCAAAATTGATTTAACTTCTTTAAAAAAGAAAGAGCGTCCTCCAACTAAAGCTGATCATCAGGAAAGAGTGCTAGATAAATCTCTTGAATAGTCTGGTAGTTCGACATCGAAAGAATACTATCCAAACCAGAAAAATTATCATGATGCCGAAGCCTATCTAAAAGACGCGGCAGAAAAAACAATTAAAGGTGTATTGAATGCTAAGGGGAAGGGGACCTTGGATGAGAATGTGAATGATAATGAGCGGGTACCGCCTTTCACAGATGAAATCATGACAACAGCCATTCCATTTTATGTAAAGATCCCAACTATGAAGTATCATGGAACTACAGATCCAGACGACCACTTGTGGCTTTCGATAGCCAAATGGATCTATATAATGCATCTGGAGCTGTTTGGTGCAGATTATTTCCAGTTACTCTCTAAGGGGCTGTAGTTAAATGGTACCGACAATACCGAGAAAAGACTATCTACTCATAGAAGCAATTTTCTTATGAATTCTCCGCTTAGTTTTGC
Source organism: Allium fistulosum (assembly GCA_030737815.1). NCBI lineage: Eukaryota > Viridiplantae > Streptophyta > Magnoliopsida > Asparagales > Amaryllidaceae > Allium > Allium fistulosum. The sequence goes on from CM060904.1 coordinate 1,165,205,599, forward strand.
ATATGCAAGGACCCGACCATCGATTATACAGTTCTGGCTAACATAAAACAGAGACAGGGAGAGTCTCTAGGGGATTATCTTAAAAGGTTCAACACTGAAGCATTAAAGGCTAAGGACATAAATGACCATGATAAGCTCATTGCGGTACATTCTGGATTAATAGAGATTATCCTGTTATGGAAACAACTCTTTGTTAACGGGTGCAAGGATTTGCAAGATTTCCATTTTCAGGCAGACAAGTTCATTCAAATAAATGAGTTGTATCATGCTAAAAGGAAAGCGATTCCTAAAAAGGGAGGAGGAATATTCGAATTGGATCGAGGGCATAAAAGAGCAAGATGGGAAGAACCTATTGCTAATTCAATCGCTTTGAACAAGCCATTGTCTTACATCTATGCTGTGACAAAGGAGAGAGTCAATTTCCCAATTTCCTTCAAGGCCAAGAATCATCCAGAATAAAGAAAAGGAGATGACTACTGTGTCTACCACAAAGCAAATGGCCACAAGACTGGCCAATGCAGAGTCTTGGCAGGAATAATTCAAAAGTTGATTTGGGAAAGTCATCTGAAAGAGTTCATCCAGGATAAACAGAAAGTTCCACGAACTAGGGATGGTCCACGGAAGCTCCCTACTAATGTTGTTAATATTCCAGAAGAAGAAGATCCTTTAAGCTTAAGTCCACCGCTGAATAAGATCGATGTAATTCATGGAGGGCCACATCCAGCGGGGACCAGCAAAGGGGCAAGAAACAGGTATATTAAGGAGGCTAGAGAAGGTGTGTTCTCGTTCCAAGAAGAGCCCCCATTAAAAAGTCCACGACTCAACATCCCTATGCCAAATCTTATCATTACTCCTCAAGAGCTGATGAAAGGAGTTCATCACCCACACAATGATCCTCTAATGATTACAGCTCAGCTTGGATTGTCTATCATATCCAAGATTCTTGTGGATACGGGTAGCCCAGTCACTGTCATCTTTAAGCATGCCTTTGATTGGATGAACATCCCTGAGGACAAGATAGAGCCCAACATTGAACCTATCTTTGGGTTCAATAACATAGGGTCAACTACTGTAGGAAAAATAAAAGCGCTAGTACAAATGGGGGTGCCACCATGTTGTCGGACTTTTGAAACTCTCTTTGTGATCATTAACTAGCCATCCTATTACAACATTTCTTTGGCAGACCTGCGCTTGATGAGATAGATGCTTTTGTCTCGCCAAAGTATCTGATGGTGAAATTCTTGATGAAGAGAGGCTGGGGCACAGTCCGTGGAGAGCAATTCAGCTCTTGTGAAATGTATTTTGCTACAATTGATCGATACAAAAGAGAGTCTTCTGCTTACTCTGATTCTTCCACTGTTTTTCAAACTTTGGATGATGGATTTTTACATCCAACATTAGAAGAAAAAATTAGATCTAATAAAACTAATAAACGTATGTATGAAAGGTACATTCCTCCTGGAGGCAAGAGGAAGAGGGTCGACGCTAATTCTGTTAAAGAAAGCCCAATCATCACAGAATTTTATTGCCTAGGGGAAGCAGAAAGAATAAAACCCATAGAAGACCTTGAGGAGGCATGCATAGATTCAGATGATTCCACTAAAGTAGTCAAAGTGGGAAAGGAATTGGATAACAACTTGAAGAAGGATTTAATCCCATTTCTTAAAACCAATAAAGACGTATTTGCTTGGTCTCATTCAAATATGGTGGATATTGATCCGTCGATCATGTGTCACGCGCTAAACATCAATCCAGAAGCAATCCCCATTAGACAGAAAAAGAGACAACTAGATAAAGTATGATCTGACATCTTGAAAGAAGAAGTTATAAGGCTCCTTGAAAATTGATTTATTCGGGAAATCTATTACCCAAAATGGCTAGCAAACCCAGTGATTCGAACGAAAAATGGAGAACTTGCGTCGATTATACCGACTTGAACAAGGCATGTCCGAAGATTGTTTTCCGTTGCCACGAATTGATCAATTGGTTGATGCAACTAGTGGGCACAAATTGTTATCTCTCATGGGCCCATACTCAGGATATAATCAGATACCCATGTTCAAGCCAGATGAGGAACACACAAGTTTCATTACACATTGGGGAATATACTGTTACAAAGCAATGCCTTTTGGACTAAAGAATGCAGAGGCTACATATCAAAGGCTAGTCAACAGGATGTTTAAAGAACAGATTAGCCGAAATTTTGAGGTTTATGTGGATGACATGCTAGTGAAGTCTTACGAGGCTAAAAATCGTCTTGAAGATCTAGAAGAGATGTTCAAGATGCTACGGAAATATCAGATGAAACTGAATCTCTAAAAATGCTCTTTTGGAGTTCATTCAGGGAAGTTTTTCGGCTATCTTGTAAGTGCTCAAGGGATTGAAGCTAGCCCAGACCAAATTCAAGCTATCAAGGATATGGCTGAGCCCAAAACTAGCAAAGAGGTAACGAGTTTGAATGGAAGGAGAACCGCTCTAAGTAGATTCATTTCCAAGGCGACTGATAAGTGTATCCCCTTTTTCGATGTAATCAAGAAAAAGAAAAACTTTTGAATGGGGAGAAGATTGTAGGGAAGCTTTTCAAGAGTTGAAAAATCATTTGGAAAAACCACCAATACTATCTAATCCCGAGAATGGTGAAATCTTGTACCTATACATGGCAGTCTCAGAACATGCGGTGAGTTCGGTATTGATCAGAGAAGGAAGGGGGACTCAACTTCCTGTTTATTATGTAAGCAGACGGTCAAAAGAATGCAGAGGTTCAGTACCCCGTAATTGAAAAATTAGCTTATTGCTTGACACTCACAACGCGAAAGCTTAGAGCATACTTTCAAGCAATTCCCATCAGGGTATTGACCAATTTTCCCCTTAAACAAGTTTTCAGTAAACCAGAAACTTCAGGTACGCTGGTGAAATAGGGAATTGAGCGTAGTCAGTATGATATTGAGTTTCAGCTATAGGCAGCTATCAAAGGACAAGCATTGGAGGATTTTATCAATGAGTGTACCGACTTCATTAAGGAACAATCAAAAAAGGAAAGGGATCAAAAACCCATGTGGCAGTTATTCGTCGATGGTGCATCAAATGAACAAGGGGCTAGTGCGGGATATGTCATAATAACACCAGACAGACACCGTCTACACTATGCTATGAAGTTAGGATTTCCAATAACAAACAATGTGGCCGAATATGAATCAATGGTGATGGGGTTGACTTTGCCATTGGAGCTCAAAAGCCCATAGATTCAAATATTTAGTGATTCGCAGTTAATGGTCAATCAAGTAAAGCAAGTGTATCAGACTAAAGATGCCAAGCTATCTTTATATGTAAAGACGATATTAAAGATGCTAGCTTTATTTGAAGATTTTTCTATACATCAAGTTCCGCAAGGAGAAAAATCACAGGCAGATTCATTAGCAAAATTGGCTAGTTTAAAGGGAGCCCCAGAAACTCGGATTGTGCCAGTGGGATATCAAGCAAATCCGAGTATAGAAGAGGGGACATCCGAATAAGGAAAGGAACTGCTAACCTTAACTAGATCCCAAGCCATGTCACGAGAAAGGAAAGAAAAGGAAATTAATAGGGAAATCTCGAATGAGAGGGTTAACCAGCCGAGGGCGGATGACTATTACAATAACACTTGGATGTCACCTATTGTCGAATATCTTTCGAAGGAGAAATTGCCATCTGACAAGGGGGAAGCTAAGAAAATCAAGCGACATGCTCCAACTTTCATGATAGTGGATGGAATCCTTTACAAGAAAGGATATGCACTACCTTATTTAAGATGTGTAGGCTTGGAGGATGGGATGAAATTGCTAGTAGAAACGCATGAAGGATTCTGTGGAGACCACTCTAATGGGACAAAATTAGCCAAAAAGATAATGAGACAGGGTTTTTATTGGCCTCGTATGGTAAGCCAAGCCATTGAATATGTAAGGAGATGCGAGAAATGCCAAAAATACTCGAAGATTCCCCGGTTACCACCAAGTCATCTGACCCCGATTTCGAGTCCATGGCCCTCTGACATATGGGGAATTGACTTAATCGGCCCATTGCCAATTTCTAAAGGAGGAGCAAAATATGTTTTAGTCGCCATATACTACTTTACAAAGTGGGTTGAAGCAGAACCGCTCCCTAAGATCACTTCTGAAAAAGTACTCAGATTTGTCATTAAAAACATTATAACCAGATTCAGAATTCCCCATAAGATTATCTCAGACAACAAAATGCAATTTGAAAGTGAAGAATTCTCTCGATTTTATCATAAGAATGGGATTATTAAGAGCTTTTCCTCCGTGGCACATCCAAAGGCAAATGGGGCCGTTGAGTCTGCAAATAAGACTATAAAGACTATTCTGAAAAAGCGACTAAACAAAGCGAAAAGGAATTGGGTAGAAGAGTTGCCACTTGTACTATGGGCTTACCAAACATCTACCAGAATAGTGACAGGACATACTCCATATTCATTAACATATGGGTGTGAGGCAATGCTACCAATTGAGATTGAAATACCATCACATCGAAGGATCTCATATGCATTCGATTTAAACCAGGAACTAAGGAGAGAATCACTAGATTTAATACATGACTTGAGAGATGAAGCAGCAATTTGAACAGCAGAATATCAAAGAAGAATTTCAAAATATTATAACTCAAAAGTAAGAACAAGGTCATTTCAAGAAGTTGACCTAGTACTCCGAAGGGTAATGGCAAACACGAGAAATCTCGCGGATGGACCGCTGGGACCAAATTGGGAAGGACCCCTAACCATATGCAAAGTAATCCCCCAAGGAGCTTACAAGTTATGCCGGCCAGACGGTAATATGGTTCCGAGTACATGGAACACAGAACATTTGAGACCATATTTTGCTATAGTGAATGAATAAAGTATCTCTTTCTGCAAAAGAAAAGTCTATAAGGTTGGGAGTGGAATTATCCTTGCATTTGGACACTACCTTTAACGGTCAAAGCCTCTATCCATGCCGAGATGACCAGGGAAAAGCACTTTCTAGAGGGAGGAGTGTAAGCCTTTATCCGTGCCATGCTATGGCCAGGTTAAAGCACCGACAAGCCTCTGTCCGCGCTATGCTATTGCCAAGGGCAGAGCACCTCCTAGAGGGAGGAGTGCAAGCCTTTATCCGCGCCACGCTATGACCAGGTAAAAGCATCGACAAGCCCTTGTCCACGCCACGCTATGGCCATGGCAAGGCACCTCCTGGAGGGAGGAGTGTAAGCCTTCATCCATGCCACGCTATGGCCAGGTTGAAGCATCGACAAGCCCTTGGCCACGTCATGCTATGGCCAGGTCCTGGAGGGAGGAGTGTAAGCCTTTATCCAGAAATGCTCTTTTGTGGTTCATTCCAGGAAGTTTTTAGGCTATATTGTGAGTGCCCAAGGAATTGAGGTCAGTCCAGACCAGATTGAAGCTATCAAGGACATGGTTGAGCCTAAAACTAGCAAAGATGTAATGAGTTTAAATGGTAGGGTAGCCACCTTAAGAAATTTCATTTCCAAGGCGACTGATAAGTGCATTCCCTTTTTCAATATAATCAAGCAGAAGAAAAACATTTAATGGGGAGAAGACTGTAAGAAAGCTTTTCAAGAGTTGAAAAATCATTTAGAAAAACCGCCAATACTATCTAGTCCCAAGAATGGTGAAGTCCTGTACTTATACATGGCAGTTTCGGAACATGCAGTTAGTTCAGTTTTGATTAGAGAGGAAAGTGGGACTCGACTTCCTATTTATTATGTGAGCAGGCGGTTAAAGGATGCAGAGGTTTAGTACTCGGTAATAGAAAAACTAGCTTACTTCTTAATACTTACTGCACAAAAACTTAGGGCGTACTTTCAAGCACATCCAATCAGAGTATTGACTAACTTTCCACTCAAACAAGTCTTCAGTAAACCTGAAACTTCTGGTAGGCTAGTAAAGCAGGGAATTAAACTTAGCCAGTATGACATTGAGTTTCAACCACGGGCAGCTATCAAAGGACAAGCATTGGCGGACTTTATTAATGAATGCACAAACTTCATTAAAGAACAACCAGAAAAGGAAAAGGATGAGAAACCCATGCGGCAGTTATTCGTGGATGGCGCATCGAATAAGCAAGGAGCTGGAGCAGGATATGTCGTAATAATACCAGATGGACATCGCCTACACTATGCAATAAAGTTAGGGTTTCCCAAAACAAATAATGTAGTCGAATATGAATCAATGGTGGCAGTATTAACTTTGCTTTAGAGCTTAAAATCCCACGAATTCAAATCTTTAGTGACTCGCAACTAATGATAAACCAAGTAAAGCAAGTATATCAGACTAAAGATGCCAAACTATCTCTATATGTAACGAAGATATTGAAGATGCTTGCTTTATTTGAAGATTTTTCTATAAATCAAGTTCCAAAGGGAGAAAATTCCCAAGCAGATTCATTAGCAAAGTTAGCTAGTTCAAGAGGAGCCCAAGAAACTCGAATCTTGCCAGTAGGGTACTAAGCAAATCCAAGTATTGAAGAAGGAATGCCCGAACAAGGAAAGGAATTGTTAGTCCTAACTAGATCCCTAGCCATGGCACAAGAGAGAGAAGAAAGGGAAATTAGTGAAGAAATCCCAAATGAGAGAATCAATCATCCAAGGACAGAGGACTGTAATAGTAACACTTGGATGTTGCCTATTGTCAAATATCTTTCTAAAGGGATATTGCCATCTGACAAAGTGGAAGCTAGGAAAATCAGGCGGCAGGCTTTGACTTTCACAATAGTGGATGGAATTCTTTACAAGAAAGGATATGCACTACCTTACTTAAGATGTGTGAGTCTAGAAGATGTGATGAAATTGTTGGTGGAAGCGCATAAAGGATTTTGCAGAGACCACTCCAATGGGAAAAGTTGGCAAAGAAGATAATAAGACAAGGTTTCTATTGGCCTCGTATGGCAATTCAAGCTATTAAATATGTAAGGAGATGTGAGAGATGCCAAAAATATTCAAAGATCCCTCGATTACCACCAAGTCAATTAACTCTGATTTCAAGCCCATCGCTCTTTGATGTATGGGGAATCAACTTAATCAGGCCATTGCCAATTTCCAAAGGAGAAGCAAAATATGCTGTAGTCATAGACTACTTTACTAAATGGGTAGAAGCAGAACCACTCCCTAAAATCACTTCTGGGAAAGTGATTAGATTCGTCATTAAAAATATTATTACCAGATTTGGAATCCCCCATAAGATTATATCAGATAACAGAACATAGTTTGAAAGTGAAGAGTTTTCTCGGTTTTGCCATAAAAATGGGATTACTAAAATCTTTTCTTCAGTGGCACATCCAAAGGCTAATGGGGCCATTGAAGCTACAAATAAGACTATTAAGACTATCTTGAAAACGCAATTAAATAAAGCCAAAGGGTATTGGGTAGTAGAATTGCCACTTGTACTCTGGCCCTATTGAACATCCACTAGAACTGCAACAGGGCATACCCCCTACTCTCTAACATACGGGTGCGAAGCAATGTTCCCAATTAAAATTGAGATACCCTTACATCGAGAATCGCATATGCTTTTGATCCAAATCAGGAATTTAAGAAAGAATCGTTAGATTTAATACATGAATTAAGAGATGAAGCATCTATCCGAACTGCAGAATATCATAGAAGAATTTCAAAATTCTACAATTCGGAAGTAAAAACAAGATCATTTCAAGAGGGAGACTTAATAGTCCGAAGGGTGATGGAAAACCCAAGAAATCCTACGGATAGACCGCTAGGACCAAATTAGGAAGGTCCCCTAATTTTATGCAAAGTAATTAGCTCTGGAGCTTACAAGTTATGTCGACCAGACGACAATATGGTTCCTAGAACGTGGAATGCGGAACACCTATGACTATATTTTCTTACAAAGAATGAATAAAGCACCTCTTCCTCAGAAAGAAAAATCAACATGGTTGTGAGTGAAATTATCCTTGTACTTGGACAGTACCTTAAACGGTCAAAGCCATTGTCCATGCCGAGTTGGCCAGGTCAAAGCGCCTCCTGGAGGGAGGTTAGAGTTGGCCTTTATCCATGCCACGCTATGGCCAGGTTAAAGCATTGACAAGCCCTTGACCGCACCACGCTATAACCAGGTCAAGGCGCCTCCTAGAGAGAGGACGTAGTAAGCCCTTGGTCCCGCCATGCTACGGCCTAGCCAAGGCACCGAACAAGCTCTTGATCGCTCCACACAATGGCCAGGTCAAGGCACCTCCTGGATGGAGGATGGAATAAGCTCTTGGTCCCACCGCGGTAAGGCCTAGCCAAGGCACCAAATAAGCCCTTGATCGCGCCATGCTATGGTCAGGTCAAGGCGTCTCCTGGAGGGAGGTTGGGTAAGTCTTTGGGTCCTGCTTCTAGATAAGCTAACCAAGCGCACCAGACAACAATGGACTAAGACGTCCGAGCCCGAGAAGCGGCATATCAAACAACGAACTAAGACGTCCAAGCTCGAGAAGTGGCGCATCAAACAATGGACGCAGCAAATCAAACAGCAACAACATACAAAGCCTAAAGGGTAACACATGTCAAAAAAGTCAAAACCCAAGGAGTGGTACAGAACAAAATGTTTAAATAGGAATCAACAACCTCTGACTAATTATGAAAGAAGGATTTCTAAACTTTACTTATTAATACTCGAATCTAGATTTCGGCTCTTTCATTATTAAGTCCGAGATTTCACTTATTAATACCTGAATCTGGGTCTCGAGACTATTACTATTGATTACTGGACTTCAATCATTAATGACCGAATCTGGGCTTAAGATTTCTATTATGAAGATTATTACTATGGATTTCTGGTTATCATCGACTAATACCAGAATCTGGGCTTAAGATTTCTATTATAAAGGCTATTTCTAGTTATCATCTACTAAAAACCCGAATTTGGGTTTCAGATCTCTTACTATTGACTTCAGAACTTCACTTATTGATGCCCGAATCTGGCTTTTAGATTTTTGGACTTCCTAATACCTGAATTTGGGTTTCGGGTCTTTTACCATCAATTTTTGGATTTCATCTGTTAATTCCCGAATTTGGGTCCAAAGGCAGTTGATATTGAGATCTCAATGGACTTATAGTCTTCAATTAAAACTTTGGGTTTGTCTTCTTAATACTCGAACCAGAGTCATTGGTTTACTACTAGTAACTTTTGAACAACATTCATCAACATCTGAATCTCATTCCCTGGATCATTATTATTTCCAATAGGAGTTTCTAAATACCTATTACTTGTCCTCAAATACGGATTAATGGTTTTCAATGACTTATTTCCAAATGATAGCTCATGGCCATTATTACCAAACATTTGTTATCATCAGCGGAAGTTCCTGAATTTCGATTATTATACACCTAGTTTTCTATTAATGTCACGGGAGTTCAATTTATGAACTTCATTAGTAACCATAATAGTTGGATGGTGGCACTCCTAATATTGTCAGATAAAAGTTCTTGGTTCCCAATCCTTTACAACTACAGATTTCTTATCGTTTATTAACCCGAGATGATGACCAACTAATTTTTATTACTTTCGAACTTAGGATTCAAGAGCTCTACTATACTAACATCATTTTCAAATCACTAAACATATTTTTATACAAGTAATGATCTAACGATAGAAAATTTTATTTACTTTGAATTTTGCAGGGAAATGAGATCATTAAGAACTGAGTAGTTGTTAAATTTTTTTCCTAAAGAACAAAAGCTTCTTTCATACAGGGAAGCAAAATGTTAACCATAAAAATTCACTTACGAACAAAGGTATGAAGGAAGGCTTATAAAAGTGACAGGCTCTACAAGAATTAAAGACATAAGTTTCGCCAAAGTTCAAAGAAGAGCGTTTCGAAAGTATTGAGATGGCTTTCGAAGGAGTCGCAAGCGCCAGGTGCCATTACAAACGACAAGCAGAACAAAAGCTTTCGAAAGGGTAGAAATGAAGGCAAGGTTACCCTTCCGCCTCATCTAGACCTTTCGATGCAGATGGATTCACATATATAAGAAATGCTAGTATGGGTTCGAAGCACCTTCCGAAGGTGTTGAACGATAGACTCGCACACAAGAACCAATTCCTTGAAAATAGTGGGTTTCGTCATTGTCAATTTAGTACTTGAAGAAATGACTTCAATACACACCTTTCGAAAGCAGGATCAAGTCCTTCGAAACAGTTGGAACCTTCGAAGGCATGATGAAAACCCTACATGAAGACCCAAAGTCCTTTCGCTAAGACCAAGTCATCACTCACCATCCCTTTTAATGAAGCTATGCAAAAGCTCAACTCATCTCTCACTTACAACAGTATAGTAACACAAAGTGAAGAGCGCTCCTACCGATCGACGGAGTCGAAAGCAGCACAGTAAAAAGTAAAGTAAAAGAGGCACTTAAACTTTAAGGGCAGTGAAAGTTTATTGAGGTGATCCTTTCAACTGGGTCGAAAGGTCTGAAATGAGAAGGTGAAAGCGTAAGAATGGATGAAAAGGGTCAAAAGAAAGACCTTTTGACCACATCGAGAGGAGGCATGCAAAAGGATAAAGGAAGACCTTTCGACCATGTCGAAAGGATGCATGTGCAAGATTGGAGGAAGGCCTTTCGACTAAAGTGAAAGGAAGGGCACGAAAGGGGGCCAACCTGAATCTATAAATACGACCCTAGGGGTCCGAGTTTGGGGACCCAATTTTAGAAATCCTAAATTCCATCTTATATTTCTTAGCAAATCAAATCTTTGTAACCCTAAGTCAATTTAGAAAAAGCCCTATTACTTGTAACTCAATTTGGATTAATGCTAAAAGTGGAAGCGCATGGATTTAATAAAGATTTTGATCATGAGAGAGATCATTTTGATCATTAGCTTAACTAATGATCAATTGCACATGATGCTTGCTTATCTTCTTAATTCTTATTTTTTTATGTGATGCAATGGGATCAATTTGGATAATATGTATACGAATCGCGTTATCATCGTGTTTAATGATATCAAATATTAACAAAGATGATGATAGTGTTTCGATATTAATAAATTCATGGTGCTTAAATTGTCCAAGATGTTATTACATTGCATATAGAACATAGAGTTTATGTATTGTACATTGAGTCTACATCGAAAGAACAAATACCCTTTCGACCTGATTGAAAGGGATGTTTCAGAAGGGATTTGATGTGTAAACTAAACTATGCTAGCTGGACGAATTCCTTCAAAAGTGTACACACATTACAATACACACAACCCTTTTGAAGGAGTTTTTTTCCAAAAGAGCATAAACAATGTCATCGAAAGTAAATACTCTTTCTTAAGGGAAGAATGGTCCTTTCGATATAGTTGAAAGAGATAAATGTTTGATATGAATAACCTCTTTCAACTCACTCAAAAAGAGGCTTCAAAAGCTAGTGCTTTCTCCTTAACCTTCATTTCAATAGGGTTGATTGGACCTATTAACTACAATTAATATTTTCCTGAGACCACCCTCTGCAAGCAACTTGTCCAAACCAACTTATTCAAAAGGGGTTTCGAAGAGAGTGGTCACTTCTAAAAATCTTCTTTTGAAGTGTTAACAACATTTCTTGTTAACCACTTAGCTTTGGGGATGTTAACAAGTTTTTTTGTTAAAACTCTCTAAGTGATTCACCAAAGCTTGGATTGTGTCTTCATAATCCTGTGTCCATTCAAAATTCCTTTTGCCACTTCTAATCAAGTCGAAGAAAGGAATGCATTTATCGGTAGCTCTACAAATAAATCGACTTAGGGTGGAAACCTTCCCATTTAGGCTCTGTACTTGTTTGATGGTCTTTGGCGCTTGGATGTTGCGAATTGCTCGAATCTTCTCAGGATTAGTTTCGATTGAGCAAGCATTGACAATAAAACCCAAGAACTTTCTTGATGCAACACCAAAAGAATATTTCAAAGGATTAATTTTCATTTTGTAATATCAAAGGATGTCGAACACTTTTGCTAAGTCTCTAATGTGGTCGCTTGATCATCGTGACTTCACGAGCATATCATCCCCAGATACCTCGATCATCGTTCCAATCTGATCTTTAAACATTCGGTTGACTAGGTGCAGATAAGTTGTCCAGCATTCTTCAATCCGAATGGCATTAAAACATAGTAATACAATCCAACATCTATAATAAAACTGCTATGCTCTTGGTCGGGGATGTGCATCGGGATTTGATTATATCTGGAGTATGCATCCATGAAAGATAGTAACTCATGTCCTGTGGTTGAGTCCACCAGCTGGTCAATTCTTGGAAGGGGAAAATAGTTAGGCATGCTTTGTTTAAATCCGAATAGTCAGCGTATATCCTCCACTTTCTATTCACCTTTTTCACAAGTACAGATTAGATACCCATTTAGGGAGAGGGCGTCGCGAATAAACATTTTGCTTTTTAGCCTATCCATCTCCTCTATAAGTGTGGCAGATCTCTTTGGATCCATGCCACGCCTTTTTTGTTACACTTGGACATACCTCGCGTTAATGTTTAATACATGGCTCGTAATGGAAGGCAAGATTCTACACATATTAGAATGAGTCCAAGTGAACACATCAAGATTCAGTCGGAAAACCAGCAAGTTATGATTTCGGCAGAGTCTGGACGTAGGAGAGCCAAAAGTCCCTTTTCTGTAGGTCCTAGGCTTCTATTTATAGGCATAGGCCGCAAATATCTCACTCTGATCTCGGAAGACCTCTTCTCTCACGTGGGTGGGCCCACACGATCGATCCCATGACATTTGCATTCGGTCCGTGATCGATACGAACGAATTTCGTATCTATCAAAATCTTGCCCAATCAAGTCGAGATCGATCATGAACATTCTTGAGGATGCATGTAAGCTCCTGTGAAAATTTGGTGGCATTTGGACTTGTAGATTTCGAGTTATGATCGATGCAAGTTCGTGCTTTTCGAAGGCTGTCGAGTTCGTATCGAAGGTTTCCCATCGGTGATTCTGCACGTGACACCAGTTGACGTGGCGCTTGTTTTTAGGATCGATCCACTTTCGATGTCAAATCGACCGAGTCTTTCCAAGTTTACGCCTCGTTCGTATTGACCTATCTTGGTCCTGTTCGCATCGACCAGCTATGCCTCATTTCGTATCGATTCTGTGTATTCCATTAGTACCGATGTTTTGTGTTTAGTTCGTATCGATGGGAAACGTTCATTTCATATCGATCGCTTAACGGTCACTTCGTATCGATAGATGAATGATCCCTTTGTATCGATCACAACGTAGTCTATTTCGTATTGATGTGAGATAATGACTTCATATCGACCTGTGGCTGATGATACGAAGTATGCTTGAAAACTAGATCGATGCGAAATGGACTTTCGTGTAACTGCCGATGGATACGAAGTAGACAGTGGCCGATCGATTCGAAGTGAGCTTGCTTGCTGATGGATACAAAGAAGATATACTTCGATGGATGCGAAGTAGGATAGATACGAGATGAGGTCCGATGGTCGATGGATACGAACATGACGGTTGTATGGTGATGGATACGAATACGAGGGATGCGAACTAAGTGGTCTTATGTGCAACTTGATCGGTCTATAACTTGAGCATACGAACTCCGATTGACTCGAAATTTGGAATGTCAGCTTTTGTGGCTTTTCTTGTCATGTCATGTTAATTGTAGCTTGATTCAGACTCGGAAAATTTTTACCAGTATCCATAGTGAACCTATGTATACCGTTTTCCGGGACGAACTGTCTTTGGTTCTCAGTCAATTTCTTGGTGTCATGGCCTTGCCAAAAGGCGGGATAACATTTTCCCCCCAAAGTACGTCTTGTGAGAACATGACGTGCTTTGAAAAGTTGCAATCTTCATTCTGAACAATTCTATTTGACTTGCTGAGCGGTTGTTGTCTTTTCGTCGAAAGATATAACCTTTGATTGATCTTCAGTAATATGAACTGTTGACCGCCAATTGTTGTACTGTGTACTGTTGTAACTGAGTATCAAACTATAGAAAACTGTCATTTGCTGTTGTAATTGTCATTAGGTGAGCATTCACTTCCTGTGAATTTTAAAAATTGAATGTTATTTGGTTGCGCATAAAATGTATGTTAACCTAACTCTCGTTAACGTTTGTATGTTCATGAGTCGTTGCCAGTTTTTTTGTATCGAATTCTATATCGATCCTCTTCTGAATCGATGTGAAATTTGAGTTATAACAACACTTGATGGTTGTTTCAGAGTATCTCTTCACATCGATCCTCTCCTGGATCGATGTGAAAAGTTAAAAAATTATTTTCGTATCCATGGCGATCGATATGAATTAGTTGGAGTTTCAAGGTAGTTCATATGGATGGATACGAGTAGGAGTTGCCTCAAGTAGGAAAAGCATGGATACGAAGTATTCTGCAGAGAGGATGGCTACGAAATTGTTGCTTTGCATTGATTGGTTGGGGGATACGGACAGTAGCTGCTTCGTGTCGTTGCAGAGTGGGTACGAAACTGCATTTTCTCGTATCGATTGGAAAAACTGTTTTGGTCAAGTACTAGATACGAATTGGGTTTTCCACTTATGGGGTAGAAGGATACGACTGAACTACCTCGTATCAATGTGATGAACAAACCGTTTCGACCGGTTAAGGTAACGGGGAGACGAATGGTCATTTCTATGGGTATAAATATCCAGCACTTAGCAAAAATTTCACTTTTACTTTTCTGATATCATCTTGCCTTCGTATCACTCCTAGCCGAAGAATTACCTACCTCGCTCTCGCCTCTAAACTGAACTAAGCTACGAATCCTCCTAATCGCTTGCTGAACTTAGGTAATTAGATCAATGAGTTCGTGTTAAAAACGATGAGACTCGAACTCTTTGCCATTCCATTTGCCGTTGTGGCCTATTCTGGTGAAGTGAAGGCCAGAGATGACCCAGAGCGAGGTCGAGAATGGTTGAGGTGATGTCTGAGTGGGTTTAAAGAAGAAGAAGTGTGGGGATACGAAGTGTTCATGGAAGAACTGCTCGGCCTTGACTTCGTATCGATGGGAGAAGGGTGGAGATAACATGTTCGTATCGATCGGGGGAGAGGGATTCGTGTCGATTTGCAACCGAAGGTTACGAAGAGGGAATTCGTATCGATTCAAAACTATGGGGTTTCGTATTGACCCAAAGCTATCGTTACGAAGCCGTGGCAAAATGATTGATACAGAAATAGATCAGGTGATCGATACGAAATCCTGAAAGTTGATCAATACGAACTTGAGCTTCCGATCGATACGAAATCCATTCTTCCTTTACCGATATGAAGTTGGCTTCTGGCAACCAATACGAGATGATGTGTAGGTGATCGATATGAAGCGCTTCCTCTTCTATCGATACAAATTGCCCATGTGGAGATCGATCTAAGTTTAAACTTGACAGAGACGAAATCCATTGCACATTTAAACATCTGACTCCGACGAGCTTCAATCTTGCATAATTGGACTCGACCATTTCACTGCATATTTGACTACCTTTCGAAGCTCTTCGATGGAACTGTAACTTAACTAAATTTAACGAGCTTTAACTTGGATCGGTCTCCTAAGCCTGAATGGTGCGGTTGCGACGGTCAGCGATGATGGTCGCTCCGGTCGAATCTCGAAGTCTTGTCGTTTGAACATTTCTCTTTTATTTTCGTGAAGTTTCTTGAGTAATATGTAGCACTGCACAACACATTCACGCACTTCACACTGGGGAACACACGGGCTTATTATCATCTAATGATGGTTTTTGATAAGTTGATTAGCTATGGAATCTACAAGTTCACAGCAGTAGGAGCTTCAAAGTTCGCCTCCCTTAGTAATAGAGATACTAGCTACCGCGGCTGAAGTTATAAGTCCAGCTCCAGATGAGCTTCTTGGAGTGAATGTAATTATGAACCCACAAGACTCGGTTCCATCTAACGTTCCCGAGTTTATGCTAGGAAGAATTTGTCTACGCCATGGGCTATTGCTAAACGACGTTCTGCTTCCGGGGCCTAATGACAGGCCACATGCTTTCCCGGAGGGGTATATCGCCTTTAACCGACATTCTTGTACAGCAGGGACACTTCCTCCATTCAACCAGTACATTCGAGAAGTGTTGGCTTTCTTAGGGGTTGCTCCATCACAGTTGCATCCGAACGGGTATGCTCTGTTAAACAGCACATTCATTGTCTTCATGGAGCATCTCTTGCGGCCCCCAACTCCAGAAGAAATCAGATTTATATTTAATGTAAAAAGTCGGGGAGACAGCCCTTCCTTCACGTTCTTAGAGGCAGTTAGGAACTGCCAGATTATGACCG
The DNA here is from genome assembly GCA_030737815.1 of Allium fistulosum. NCBI lineage: Eukaryota > Viridiplantae > Streptophyta > Magnoliopsida > Asparagales > Amaryllidaceae > Allium > Allium fistulosum. Next base: position 1,165,221,881 of record CM060904.1, read on the forward strand.
ACTCCTGGACCAAATTGAGTTACTTCAAAACTGAATGGTTCTATGTCCGATGCCCGCCGGGTTTTGCCAGTCGATGGATAGTTAGGCGTAAGTGCTTCAACTTTACAATGTTTGTATAAGCAATCCTACTTGGTATCTATTCTAACATTTTATTCCTTTAACAGCCTCGATTCTGCGGCTAGAGGGCGCCCACTTTAAAGATATAATTCGAATTCTTCAAGAGGTGCCGAGTGAAATGAGAGAAATCAATTCGGTGCTCACAGACGAAAACTTGAAGATTGTTGGGCTTATTGATCAAAATCAGAGCATTAGACTTGAAGGGTCGATCAGGGCAGTCCCGACAAAACGGGCCAAGTGCAGGGTGCCCGGAATTGTAATAGTTGAGGAAGGCAATAGAGAAGATACGCCTACCGACGATGAGCCCGTAGTCGGTCCTTCAGGCAGTTTTCAGGATCTGGAGGTAAGAAGAAAAGGCAAGACAGCCGCTTATAAGCGTCATAAGTCTCTAAGATGGAAATCTATGGTTATGTCCCTGCCAGCCTCCGGTGTTAGAATCACAGAGACTCCTCCCCCTTAAGTAGAGAATCCTTTCGAAAGGCTTGCCGATATTCCAATTTCGGACTATGTGTCGATTCAACACGACACCGGATTAGAGGGGCTTCAAAGTGCTCTAGATTTAAGCGAGTCTCTTCCCACCAGTGCGGCCGACATTACCGGTTGGTCGGGGGGTTGCATGCACATATACACTTCACGGCATTACACGGTTTCCAGTCTTAAGTTGTCTGATTCGGAAATCACTAACTGTGTTTTTCTTTCACTTTACAAATACGATGAGTAGGAGAGATTCTATGCTTGGAAGTCTCCGTTCCGCGTGCCAGTCATCGAGTTTATATTATGAGTCCCGCCGGAGGGAAGATGATAAAAACCGCGATCGCGGTTATTCCAGCCAAGAGCATTATGAGAGGGATAGAGATAGAGACAGGGAAATAGATATCGATCCCGATCGCGTTCTCCACCTCTTCGAGTTCCTACACAACCTTCTACTCACAGCACGCATCCCCCGAAGCCTCCACGCCAAAAACCATCTTCTTACACTCCGAGGTCTGAGTCTCAACGCCGCAGGACCGAAGCTACAACTCCCACTGTTACTGAGTAGGTTATTACCAAGCCTATAGGGGAAGTGGCGACTAGAATTACCCATTTGAGAAAAGATTTTCCGAACATTTGCTTCGACGGCTTTATATTCCCTCCTCACTTAAAGAAAATCCCATCTGAGGCTGATGATGTGCACGTAAATGTGCATATTTTTACCACCATATTTAATCTATTTAAATTAAATAAATGATCATATTGGGTATTTTAACTTGTTTAAACCAAAATTCAAATTATTTTCAAATTGTCACATATTCATCTTCATATAGGGGTAAAATGGTCATTTTTATGCATTTATTAAATTGTGAAAATTTACTTGGAATATTCTATGTTGTTTTGTAGGAAATTTGGTGAATTTTACAAGTGGCTTCATGATAATATATGCATGCACAAGAGTGAAGAGAACAAATGAAGATGGAAATAATTCAAAAAGATGATGATCATGGAGGACCCCACCCACTTACCTTGATTTTCAATTAGGAGCTAAGCACAGGATAAAAGGACATTAAAGCTTCATGTACATTTAAGTGGGGGATTAGTGGATGTTAATGATTACTTGGCCACCACACTACCTCAAGGGAAATTTGTGCATTCCCCAAAAATATGAATTATGGTTTAACACTTGTATAAATACCCCATATCTTCATGTAACCCTCTTCTTCTTAGTCTCTCTTTTAGGCTCTCTTCTCTTAGTCTCTTCTCTTAGGAAAATAAAAGGAAAGCTCTCTTTCTCTTTTAATGGCTACTTAGCCATTTTTATTTTATGTAATCTTCTTTTCTTTTTATGCAATGTTAATTATTTTTTCCTTTTTACTTACATGTTCATTTCCTTTCATGCTAGTAGTGTAGAATTTCTTTTATGCAAGTAGATTAGTTTTTTCTTTCATTTAGCTCTCTTTTCCTCTTTGTTTTGTTCTATGTTGCAAGCTATATTTGTTGATATGATAACAAATATGAGAAGCTAAACCCCTTCAATTTAGGGGTAATGAAGCTCTCTAATTATATAGCTTCAACATTTTGATAAATGTTATGCTCTCTTTTTGTGCTTCATGGAAAATGATGTTCATGTAATTTTGTGCTTATTATTGAGTTTGATAGCTTATGTTGTTCAAAACAAATAGGCTATGCTTAGTCATATGAATCACAAATTGCCTCTTCATCTATATATGATTATGGCAAAGAAGTGAATATTTAAATCAAAAATTTGATGGCCTATATTTCTAAACAATAGTTAATAGGCCATGCTTAAAATAGATTTCATTTTCAACTTTGTTGTCATTTTCATGAGAATTAAAAGTGGTTTAAAGGTTGTGCTATAGTTTGATGGCTTATGTTGAGCTAATTAATAGCACAAATGAGCCATACTTATGATAAGCACATCAATTAAGCTAACTAATGACAAAGAAAAGAGAGATCATAACTTCATTTTGTTGATTTATGTGATCTAGAGAGTGGAAGTTTCCCCTAAATTGTCTTAACACTCTCATATTTTTATCTATTTTCTTTTAGCCTGTTTTTACTTTCTTTTAGTTAGTTAACAATCCCTCGACTTTGGTTTAATTTGATTGAATTAACTTTTAAAATCTAACAATTCCCTGCGGATCGACCCGTATTCGCCACGTACTATAAGTGTACGCCGTGCGCTTGCGGTTTATTTTAATTTGAAATTTTTCGGCAAATTTCTAAACCGATAGAAATTTTACCGATTAACAAGTTTTTGGCGCCATTGCCGGGGAGTTGTTTTGATTTTAATTCTCTGTTCTTCGAATTAGTTTTCGTTGATTTTTGTGTGTTTGCGATTAAAAAAAATTGTGTGTTTGTTTGTTGTTTGTTTGTTGTTTGTTTTTGTTCTTGTGCATTTTTCGTTTTCAATTAGCATTTGCATTTCTAGTTCCATTTGTTTGTTGTGTGATTTTTTGTTTGTGTTTTTGTTTTCTACTTCTAATGGCATTTGCATTTCTATTATTATAAAAAAAACACACACAATTTCATAAAAAATATAGTTTATTGCTTTTCATTTTCATTTACGTTTCACATTGGCATTTCTATACATTTTCAACCTCTACAAAAAAAAGAAAAAAAAACATTTGCACTGTTACATTGAAGTGCACACTGTAGTGCACATTTATTGTTTCTCTTCTCACTGTCCACTTCTTCTTGCTACACTTCTCTCCTCCTCTCCACTATCTTTCAACATCAACCACAACCCTCTACCCAAACACTCTACTCCCCTTTACCCAAACCACAGTCCATCAACTCAACACATCCACATACCTCCAGTCACTTCTGATCACTGCCTTACATCTACATCACTGCAAAGCAACCAAACGACTTCAACATCAGTTCAAAAACCACTCCCTGCCTCAGTCACACACCCCATCACAACTGCTACTCTGTGCAACAACTTGCACATACAACTCCTTCCTACCCACAAACTTCATCCACCAGTTCCTCCTCCTTACTATTCCATTCACCAAACTCTCTGCATCAACATCCATACATCTACTGCACTGTACCAAATTCTTCCACCTGCAACCTGCCTGCAGCAACAACAATGTACAACAGACACCTCTGCCCCACTACATTCTTATGACATCAGCCAACAAGCCTTTGCTCATCAACCAAAACCATTTTAACTACGACCTCCCGCGATCCCTCATTGAACTGCTGCAACATCCCCATATCTCCTCGACAACAACTTCAAACCAACACCCTGCAACATCACAGCATAACATTCACTCTACAGACTTCACAATCACCACCCAATCAACAAACATTGAAGCATCTTCCCCACAGTTCACCACAGCCACTGCCTCATTACAAAACCCGTTCCATTTACTGCACATTTTCATCAAATAAACATTTCCTTTAACCACACTTTCCACCAGTCATCCCCTACATCCCTTTAACTTCTCTGTCCCAAATTGCTGCAATCATCACCATTACAACATCCCAAACCCACTTCAAATCGCCTTCCTGTCGCTCAAACAACACGTTGAACCCCACAAAAATCGCCTCAGCGTCCGTTAGGGCATCCATAACCTTGCCTCGAACCATATATAAAAAATCCTTGCCTTGACCAGAAGTTACCTAAATAACACCGTGAACCCAACCCAATCGCCAACCTTCACCCCTTCAACTCGAAGCTGCCGCAACATCCTCGAACAACAGCCTCACCAAAAACCCCAAATCGAACTACCTTCATATCAATCAACTTGCCAACCCAACCTCGAGCAGCAACCACCAGAAATTGCCTCTCTGTCAATCGCCTTAAACCACGAACTCGAATCCACGACCAAATCTCCCTGCGCACAACCCAATCTTCAAATTCTAGGATCGATTTGCCATCGCGTCACTGTGAAGTTTGGTTTGAAAAATAAAAAAAAATAAAAACTCAAATTGAGTTGCGATTTTGTTTTTAGAATTCAATTGGGGAAGTGCGGTTTGTAAACTTTGATCAGAGAGGATTTTGTGCATTCATTTTTAATTGAATTTGGGTACAAGAGTGTTTGGGCTGGGCCTAGTTAGGTTTTTAATAAAAAAAAATTTTCTAACAAGTAGTTTTGTTTTAGTTCTCCTTGTACCTAAGGTTTTCTTCTTCTTTCATTTTTTTTATTTAAAAAAAAGATAGAAAAAGTTTGTTTGTGTTGTTTCAAAAAAATATATATTCAATTGTATATATTTGTTTTAACTCTAATTTGTTTTGTTTGGTGTTGTCCTCATTTGTTTTGTTTTGATTTGTTTGGATTTAGTATCTCTTCCATTAAAAAAATATCACGTGTGTGTGTGTGTGTATTTGAAATTTCAGGGTGCCAAAGCAGAAAATCACAAGGACAAGGAACTGCTTGCGAAATAAACCGCTCTGCACAGCTTGCAAAAATAAAATAAAAAAATAACTGCTTGCTATTTATAATTTTCCTTTTATTTACCTTGCATTGTATATATCTATTGCTTTTGTTTGTCTTGCATTGTTGTTTACTTGCATTTAAAAAAAATCAAAAAAAATTCCATTCATAGTTGCATTGTTAATACACGTTTAATTTTTGCTTTACATTTCATCTTAGATTTTGATTAATAATAACTGTTAGACATCGATAACACTTAATTGTATATTGACAATTTGTTTTCTTTGAACAATTTAATTTCTTGGTGTCTAGGCTACGGCAGAGTAATAACCATTTATAAATATTACGGTGATTCGTAAATATTATAGTGGTTGTTCCTCTGAAGGTACTTAAACCTTCGGTTGCATTGCTACGGTGATTCGTGGTGCACCGATAACCCCTGTCCGTTACCTGGCTGAGAACTATCTTGTTAAACTTAGACAATGTGTAATTATACAATTTTGGGTTAACTTAGGATAAATCATTTGTAATTAATCTTTGCATTCATTTAGTTGCATTAGTTTATGCATATTTAAAAAAAATTCAAAATCCAAAACAAAAAAAAATTGTATATATTCATTTTCCTTTGAAATTTTTAAATCCTTTTTCTTTGAAATTTTAAAAATCCAAAAAAATTTAGAAAAAAAAACCAAAATCCAATTTTTTTTAAAACCTTCTCAAAAACAAAGAAAAAATTGAAAAACCAAAAAAAAAACAAAAATCAATTTTCCTTTTGAAAAATAAATTTTATTTGTAAATATTTTTCCTTTATAAAAAAAAACCAAAAACATTCTTGAAAATGTCCAAGTTTCCCCACTCACTTGAATTTTACAATAGTTGTGAAAATCAATATAATCCATATGATTTCACTCCAAATTCGTATGGATATTTTAATAGCAACTATGGTTTAAATGATTCAAATTTTGAACCACAAAATTTTCAAAACATTGACCAACCCTCAAATCTTGAAAAGAGCATTTCGTCTTTACTTGAAATCTCTACACAACAAAATCAAATGATAAATGATTTGTGTAATTCATATTTGGACAATGATTCAAATCAAAGTTTTCAAAATAATCAAAATTTGAATTCACTTCAAAATTCAAACGATTTCGAGTATAACCCATGCCAATTCAATTTTGAACTCCAAAATGAATTTCAAAATCAAAACGAAAATGTGATCCACTTTTCAAATAATTTTGGCAATGTGAATAATCTCGACTATGATGCAAGTGAAAATGTTTGTTCTCAACAAATCCAAATCGAAAATCCTCAAGCTAATAATTATAAATTGGATTTTGTTGAACAAATGAACGAAATTTACGATGATCACACGGATTCGTTGTTTGAAACTTATATGAAACAACGTGAACAACAAAACCAAATACCAACGTGTGACGAGTTAAGTAATAATCTATCTTTTACCCAAATCGACGATATTCAAATAACAACTTTTGAAATTGAAAATAATAATCTTAATGAAGTTGTTGAAAATACGATAATTGAGTTGGATTTCAATTCTTTTGAGGGTGTGGAACCAAATTTAAAATTCGATCTTCCTTTTCTCGATTTTAAAATTTGAATACAACTTTAGATTTTGAACTTGAGATACACAATGAAGTTGTTGATAATCCAACAAAGGAAGATAAATTTAACGAACACGATTTCTTTGGACTTTTCGAAAACGAGTTGTCAAATTTTGAAGGGGGAGATTTAAATCACCATTTTGATTTTGAAATTAACAACTTTGAAGAAGTTTTCAATGATGAATTTGAATTTGGTAGGAATAAACTTGAACTTCAACCAACTTTTCTATCAACCCCGAAAATTATCGAAAACAAAACAACTTGTATGATTTTTAATAAAACGAAATTCATTTTTCCAAATCAACATTCAATTCCGAAATCTTTTACGATTTGGTTTTCCGAGCTTAAGCTGTGTCTCGCATATTTGATGAGACAAATGAATCAGTCGTTGGAAGATCGTTTCATTTACTTTTTTATGATATACTTTCTGATCTCGTGTAAATACTGTTAATTTTTATTTAAATAAAGGTCATGTTTTTTTATTTTTCTCCTTTCACTTGGGTTGACTGTGGGGACATAGTCAAAATCAAGTGTGGGGGGAGACTCGTCATCATTTTTTAATTTTTCATGATTTATTTAATTTTATTTTTATTTTCTTTCCAAAATTTAAAAAAAATCTCAAAAACAAATTTTTTTATTTAAAAAAAAGCATTTTGATTTATTTTTAAAGAAACGCTATAGGATAAATATATGGTTTTGGTTTATTAAATTGAAATTTTTGAAATTTAATTTGTCTTAACAAAAACAAAAATGAAGTTTGATTACAAATAAAAATGGTTTAACTAGTATATAGGAAGATTCATATGTGATAATTATGAAATATATCCTAATTGAAAATCTTTGTTTTAAAAAGTGGTTGATTTAAAGTAAATGATATAACATTTTTTTTGTCTTTTAAGTTAAATGATGCTAAGATGATTTTGCAAAACTCTCTCCCAAAAAAACAAAAAAATATATTTCTTGTATATATGTATATATTTTCTTAATAAACACCTATAGTCATCTGTTCACACTCGTGTGTTCACTCGCCATGCTCTGTACCCTTCTCACGTAAGCCCGAAACGCAGCGCACGATCGATATATCTGGCCTCAGTTTATCTGAGTTAGGTGTATGTATATAAAAATTCTTTTACTAATAACGCCTACAGTCAATAAGTGTTCACACTTGTGTGTTCACTCGCCACGCTCTGTATTCCCCTCACATCAGTCCGCAAGGCAGTGCATGGGTAATATATCTGGCCTCAGTTATCTGAGTTAGGCATATGTAAATATTGTTAATATCAATATAATTTTCAAAAGAAAAAATGGAGGGAGTTAGCAATTGAAATCCAAGCACTATTTTAACTTATTTGATTTGACTTGTTATTGAAAAGAAATAAAATTACCACTTTGATAAACTTTGATAATCAACTAAGGATCCATTTTATAATTACACTTTGTTATCAACCGAAACAACGAGTTAAACTATAGTCTATTTGTTATGATAACTTAATTTTTGTTGGAAATTTTGATGAGTAAATGACTTAAATTTCAAGATAATGACCAAAACCTATATTTAACTTATTTGTGTCAATTTAAAAGAAAACCCTTCATTTGTATATATTTTCAAAAACTTGCATTCATCTCTTTGTAAATAAATCTTGCATTGTGTAAATATTTTCATCCTGCATTTGGATTTTGTGGGTAGAATCCGTTGAAAACCCTCACGAGACAACACTCGTCCTACTGGGGACATCCAGAGGTTTAACGGCTTGTTGCATACGCTCAATGCAATTGTGCTCCCTATGAAAACGAATTTAACTTAGTTTTCCTTTATTCGAGGATGAATAAAAAGATAAGTGTGGGGGTATTTGATGTGCACGTAAATGTGCATATTTTTACCACCATATTTAATCTATTTAAATTAAATAAATGATCATATCGGGTATTTTAACTTGTTTAAACCAAAATTTAAATTATTTTCAAATTGTCACATATTCATTTTCATATAGGGGTAAAATGGTCATTTTTATGCATTTATTAAATTGTGAAAATTTACTTGGAATTTTCTATGTTGTTTCGTAGGAAATTTGGTGAATTTTACAAGTGGCTTCATGATAATATATGCATGCACAAGAGTGAAGAGAAAAAATGAAGATGAAAAAAATCAAAATGGTGATCATGGAGGACCCCACCCACTTACCTTGATTTTCAATTAGGAGCTAAGCACACGATAAAAGGACATTAAAGTTTCATGTACATTTAAGTAGGGGATTAGTGGATGTTAATGATTACTTGGCCACCACGCTACCTCAAGGGAAATTTAGGCATTCCCCAAAAATATGAATCAGGGTTTTACACTTGTATAAATACCCCATATCTTCATGTAACCCTCTTCTTCTTAGTCTCTCTTTTAGGCTCTCTTCTCTTAGTCTCTTCTCTTAGGAAAATAAAAGGAAAGCTCTCTTTCTCTTTTCATGGCTACTTAGCCATTTTTATTTTATGTAATCTTCTTTTCTTTTTATGCAATGTTAATTATTGTTTCCTTTTACTTACATGTTCATTTCCTTTCATGCTAGTAGTGCAGATTTTCTTTTATGAAAGTAGATTAGTTTTTTCTTTCATTTAGCTCTCTTTTCCTCTTTGTTTTGTTCGATGTTGCAAGCTATATTTGTTGGTATGATAACAAATATGAGAAGCTAAACCCCTTCAATTTAGGGGTAATGAAGCTCTCTAATTATATAGCTTCAACATTTTGATAAATGTTATGCTCTCTTTTTGTGCTTCATGGAAAATGATGTTTATGTAATTTTGTGCTTATTATTGAGTTTGATAGCTTATGTTGTTCAAAACAAATAGGCTATGCTTAGTCATATGAATCACAAATTGCCTCTTCATCTATATATGATTATGGCAAAGAAGTGAATGTTTAAATCAAAAATTTGATGGCCTATATTTCTAAACAATAGTTAATAGGACATGCTTAAATAAATTTTCATTTTCAACTTTGTTGTCATTTTCATGAGAATTAAAAGTGGTTTAAAGGTTGTGCTATAGTTTGATGGCTTATGTTGAGCTAATTAATAGCACAAATGAGCCATGCTTATGATAAGCACATCAATTAAGCTAACTAATGACAAAGAAAAGAGAGATCATAACTTCATTTTGTTGATTTATGTGATCTAGAGAGTGGAAGTTGCCCCTAAATTGTCTTAACACTCTCATATTTTTATCTATTTTCTTTTAGCTTGTTTTTACTTTCTTTTAGTTAGTTAACAATACCTCGACTTTGGTTTAATTTGATTGAATTAATTTTTAAAATCTAACAATTCCCTACGGATCGACCCGTATTCGCCACGTACTACAAGTGTACGCCGTGCGCTTGCGGTTTATTTTAATTTGAAATTTTTTGGAAAATTTCTAAACCGGTAGAAATTTTGCCGATTAACAGCTAAACAAACAATGCACGACTATATCCACGATATTTATACCCAATACAAGGAGTGGATGAAAGCCGTGGATAAAGCGTCGGCGGTGGCTTTTGAGCGAGCGAAAATAATTGAGAAGTTAGAAACCGACCTTGCTCAAAAAGACCATATTATTCAAGTGCTCAATGATGAAGCTTAATCCTCGCGGAAATCTGAAATAGAGGCCACCCAAAAAGCTGATGAGGCAACTCAATCTATGGGAAGAATGCGACAAACGCATTTCGCTTTGGTGGAGGAGATGGGCCACCGACACACCACCGTCACAGCCGAAAGGGATGCTGCTCTAAAAGAACTTAATGAACTTATGGCCAAACTTTCTGATATCATCAAGGAGAAGGATGATGCAAATAAAGCAGCCTAGGAGGCGTGTGAACAGGCTGTGGTGCTTCGGAGTGAACAGGATGCGGCATCACTTAAAATCCAAGAGGTTGAGGCTAAGGTTGAGGATGAAGTTAAAATGGCTGAAGCTAGGTTGGAGGCAGATATTGAAGATCTTCTGATTACGTACAATGCCAGAGTGCTGAAGTACAGAGATCTTACCTGGCTCGACAATTATTCGACGCACCTATACAACGCTTGGGGCCGGTTGGTGCAGGATGAGAAAACTGAACAACAAGAAGAATCGGTTGATGAGTTTGAGCTCGAGAACCGAGTGTTGAACGAAGATGAATGGAAAGTTCTCCATGACACGATGATCTCACATGAAAAGGAGAAACTTGGCGCTCAACACTCGGAGGTTGGAGAAGGCTCTGGTGTCGAGCATCATGATGTAAGTTCCGAAACTCTTGCGCCGACTCAGCCTGAATCCACACCTGCGGTTGATCCTTGGCATGTTCCTGCTTATAACCCGAATCAATCGCAGTTGTCTCTAGCTCACGAGCAAGTCTCTGAAGACCCGTGAGCCAAACTGAGGAAGGTACTCTGAACATTCTTTATTCTTATCCAAAATCGGAAGCGCCACTTGAAATAATTACTAACAGTTTTTTCTTTGTTTTTATCCAGTGATCGGAGCAACATCAGTCATGCCTCCTGCAACTCAAGAATCACATCATGTGCAGGAGGCCATCATAACTGAAGCGATCACCACAACGACCACGGCACCAATTGACGGAGCACAGGGAAGCACACTTACTTTTGACAAGCAGATGATGGAGGAACTTCTCGGTCATCACAGTGACCCCTTTGCCGATTTGCCGTAAGTGCACCAACGACTAGTTCTTCGGCTCCAACTGCGGGAGTCCCCGGTGATGCACAAACACTTCATGAAGAGGAGATTATAGCTGAAATCAATGCTGAGATGGAAGCAGCTACGCGGGGTAGTGGATTTGGAGCTGGAATGGCGGGACCCGGCCCAGCCACCTTGAGGATGATTTCAACGGGAGGAATGGTCGTTGAGACAAGTGTGCCTATTCCACCTCCTACTGTTGATCATGTCCCTCCGACTCCGCTTTCTGGAAACGTTCCAATACATTTGAGTTTGGAGGAGGAAATTGAAATAATGCCCCCGATTGGAGATCGGCCACCGAAAGGCAAGGGCTCAAAGAGAAAACCAAGTGCCAGCTCCAACGGGTCCACACCGAAGAAGAAACCAAAAAAGAAAGAGTAGATATGTCTCTTCGGCTCATTTTTGGTAGGTAGATAAGAATCTATTTTTTCTCTCTTTTTGTAGACCATGTATAGATGCGGGTTCGGCCCCTGCCAGTAGGATTTTTTGGTATAGTTTTGTACTTAACCTTTTTCTTCCGAAGAATGATTGAAATAAAATTTCATTTTTTCTTCTATACGACTTGTGTTAATTTACTTAAGTGTTTCAGTACTCGAATTTCTATTCAACACACTTATGAAGTTTTTTAGTTCCTTACAGACCCAGATTCAGTAGCTAAGTTTCGGAGTTACGGTCTCGGGTCGCGATCGAGTGTTGAGTCGAATTCCGTTATCGCACAGTCTCAATCGGTGGTCGAAGTTTAAGTTCTGCCCCCAGATTCGATGATATATTGGAAAGATCGGTCAGCGATCGTTGTTTGCCTTTAACACATCGATCTCGATCTTTATGAAACAAGGTTGTAACATGGCGAGTCCGAGTAGTTGAACCGCACTCGTTTGTTGATTGATGATCGTATCCACACTCTGGGGATTGTACATGTTCATCAGCGGTCGATTGTGCCCGCTTAAGTTTTAATGATATGTCCACGCTCCGAGTACTTAAGTCATTTTCACGGGCGGTCAGTCACAGCTGTTTAATGTTTGTAACCATTTCCACACTCTGGGGGCTTTAGATCGATTTGTGAGTGATCAGTCACACCCGATTTGCATTTATACTCCGACCGCGCTCCGGGGACTCAGAGTTGTTTTACGGACGGTCGATTCCAATCCAGTTTGTGTTTAAACTCCAATCCACTCTCCGGGGATTTAGAGTTAGTAGATGTTTATACTCCAGTTCGCACTCTAGGAATCTGGAGTTGATATTTATACTCCAACTCGCACTCTGGGAATTTGTAGTTGATTGATATTGACACTCCAGTTCGCACTCTGGAAGTCCAGAGTTAGTTAGTATTTATACTCCAGTTCGCGCTCTGGGAACTTGGAGTTGGCCGATAGATGGTCAGTCACATCTGTTTAGGCTTTAGGATCGTGTTTGCACTCTAGGAACGACGGATTTATCAGGATCATGGATGGTCGACTCACATCCACCCTGAGTTAACAAGCGAGGTCGTTAGACGGACCGGTCCATCCTCCTCGAACTTGGTTTGAATACAGGCAATCGTTAAGTGTACAGATCCACCCTCTTCGAAATCGCATTTATAAATTTATACTCCAGTTCGCACTCTGTGAATCTAGAGTTGGTTAGAGGATTGTCGTGTATCAATCCTCTTTTGGCTTTAGCGTGATGACTTGTCCCCGAGCTCGGGTTTCACTTAGCGAGTAACCGGTCGTACCACAGTTACTCCCTATTTGAATAAACCCCACCGTACGGTGGAACTTAGCTCTTCGTGCATAGTGATGATCATATGATGTATTTCGAATAAATCACAATTCTGGCTCGAAGAGATTGCATTTTATTGATGAAATAAGAAAATATGGCAAAGTCAGTTGCCATATTACAAATTCAAATTTTGAAATGCATAAACAACTTGCAAATGAAAAGTAGACTGAATAAATAAACAGAGCTTGTCATGTGTAGTAGCGACGAAGACTCTCGCTGTTCCAGGCTCTTGGAAGAGTGAGACCGTCAACAGTCGATAATTTAAATGTACCATCTCCGAACTTTCGTTCAATAACATACGGCCCTTCTCAGGTTGGTTTCATGTGTGAAGGAACCGGATAAATTCTTTTGAGGACAAGGTCGCCGAGTTTAAAGGTTCGGGGTCGGACCTTGGCATTGTACAATCGGGCGACTTGACTTCGGTATGCGGCTACCCTCAAATCAGCCTCTTCATGCTTCTCATCCAATAAATCCAGAGATTCGGCAAGTAATATAGCATTTGTCTTTGGATCATAGTATGTCACACGATGAGAAGGCACTTCTAACCGACTGGGATAACAGCTTCTGAAACATAAGAAAGAGAAAACAGAGTGTGGCTGGTCGCAGACTTGTGGGTTATTCGGTAAGCCCATAAAGCCATAGGAAGTTCATCGATCCATTTGCCTTCGGCCTTTTCCAGTCGTTTCTTCAGAATAGACTTTTATAACTTTATTAACAGCTTCGACTTGTCCATTCGCTTGAGGGTGTGCAACTGCAGAGAATTTTTTCTGGATGTGGAACCGTTGGCAGGAATTCTTGAATTCAAAACTGTCGAATTGGGTCCCGTTATTAACGATGATGGTATGTAGGAGACCAAATCGACAGATAATGTTGCGTACTACAAATTTGATTACTTTCTTCGTCGTGATTGTAGCAAGGGGTTCGGCTTCCGCCCACTTGGTAAAGTAATCAACCGCGACGATGGCGTACTTTGCACCACCTTTAGCTAGAGGTAGGGAGCCAATAATGTCAATGCCCCATACTGCAAACGGCCATGGACTGACCATCTGAGTTATTTTGGTAGGTGGGGCACTTGAAATTCGAGCGTGCTTCTGACATCTGTCACATTTTCTGGCGTAATCTGATGCATCGCGATTTACGGTGTGATCGCCACATTCTTCTTCGTATACATCATGCAATACTCGTTTGATCTCATTGTGAGCAATACACTGGAGCAAAGGAACAGAGTATCCTCTTCTATACATGACTCCATTCTGGATGGTGAACCGCGAAGCTTTTCGAAGAACTTGTCTCTTTTCACTCCTGCGCTCTGGCAGGGTCCCATGCTCGGGATAATTTTTGAACGGAGTCATCCATGACTCCTTATCGGGAATAACCTCAAATGCCCAACCTGCCTCCATCTGATCGATGCTCGGGGAAGATAACGTTTCCACAGGAACGAGTCCCATTCGTTGTGCTTCACCTGTACTAGCTAACTTTGCTAACGAATCGACTTTGTGATTGTGCTCTTAGGGTATGCAGTAGATGGCATAATAATTGAACTGGTTCAGTATTTCCTGAACCCGAGCAAGATAAGCAGCCAGTCTTTGATCTTTGGCCTGGTACTCCCCCCGAACTTGACACACGACCAATTGTGAATCACAGTAAATGTCCACAGCAATGATTTTCAAATCTCTGGCAAGTCTCAGTCCGGCAAGCAGGGCTTCATACTCGGCTTCGTTGTTGGTTGCACAAAAATCAAACTTTAAAGCGTAACATATAGATCGACCTTCGGGAGTTTCAAGTACAACCCCAGCATCCGAGCAACAGTCGTTTGATGCACCATCAGTATGCAGCTTCCAGATATACTTAGGAGATTCACCGGTCTCGGGAAGGTCCTCTGGGATAGTAAATTTAGCTATAAAATCTGCTAGGACTTGTCCTTGAATGGCTCGCCTTGGAGTGTAAGTAATATAAAACTGACTTAGCTCGATATTCCACTTGAGTAACCAACCAGACATCTCAGGCCGCGTAAGGACCTGTCGTAATGGCTGGTCAGTGTAAACGGTGATAGGATGAGCCTGGAAATATGGACGGAGCTTCCTTGAGGCAATAACAAGACAATAAGCCAATTTCTCTAGCTTCAGATAATTTCTCCCAGCTCCGGTTAGTCGTTTGCTAATATAGTAGACTGGCTTTTGTACTCGGTCTTCCTCCCGAATTAGGGCAGCACTGATTGTGTTTTCTGACACCGCCAAGTAAATGTACAATCTCTCATGATCAATAGGCTTTGACAGAATAGGCGGTGTGGAGAGGTATTGGATTAGCGCTCGGAATGCGCCCTCACATTCCGTAGTCCATTCAAAGTTCTGTCTCCCTTTTCCGATCAAATCGAAGAAGGGAATGCATTTGTCAGTGGATTTTGAAATAAACCTGCTCAATGCTGCTACTTTCCCGTTAAGGCTCTGGACTTGCTTTATAGTTCTCGGAGTTTCCAGATTTTTGAATGCCAGATCTTTTTGGGATTAGCTTCGATTCCTCGAGCATTGACGATAAACCTAAGGAATTTTCGTGATGCGACCCCAAAGTGACATTTCAACGGATTGAGCTTTATTCTGTATTCTCGGAGGATATTAAACATTGATTCCAGGTCTCTAATATGATCAGTGGAGAATCGTGACTTTACGAGTATATCGTCTACATACACTTCCATGGTTTTTCTGATCTGATTAGCGAACATTCGGTTAACTAACCGTTGGTATGTTGCCCCGGCGTTCTTGAGTTCGAAAGGCATAACCTTGTAGCAATAAAGTCCCAGATCGGTCATGAAGCTGGTATGTTCCTGGTCGGGCAAGTGCATGGGTATCTGGTTGTAGCCTGAATACGCATCCATGAAGGATAGGAGTTCATGTACAGCCGTTGAATCTACGAGTTGATCGATTCGTGGAAGTGGGAAACTGTCTTTGGGGCAAGCTTTATTTAAGTCTGAGTAGTCAACACACGTTCTCCATTTCCCATTTGGCTTTCGGACAAGTACAGGATTGGATACCCACTCCGGGTATAATGCATCTCGAATAAATCCATTCGATTTAAGCTTATCTATTTCTTCCTTAAGGGCGGCAGATCTCTCTGGATCAATACCATGCCTTTTTTGTTTGACCGGGACATGCCGCGGGTCAATGTTCAATGTGTGGCTCGCGATGTCTGGGGAGATTCCACACACGTCAGAATGTGTCCAGGCAAACACATCGAGGTTTGCCCAAAGAAATTCAACCAATTCCTCTTGCATTTGTTGGCTTAACTGAGATCCAATCTTTATCATTTTAGAATCGTCGCTATCATCGATCGAGACATCGATCGTCAGTTCGGCCGGAGAAGCTTGACTGTCTTTACCTTTATCTTCACTTTCAGTATCTCTCGGGTCAAGATCTCTTTGGAATTGGTTGGGGTGCCCGGGCCTAGGCCCAGGCACCAATTGTCAATTTTCAATAAAGCGGACGTAGAGAGATTCCTCTACGCCCTTTCCTTTCTCTCTTCACTGCACATCTCGCAGCTCAGCAATATAACAGGCTCGTTCAGCGGCCTAATCTCCATGAACGACTCCAACCCCATGATCGGTAGAGAACTTTAGAGTCAAACACCATGGGGCAATAGCAGCCCTGAACTCAGCTAGGATCGGTCTGCCCAAGAAAACATTATATGGCGAGTCTATATCTAACACCACAAATTGTAACATCTGGACTCTCCAGCGTTCTCCAATTCCTAACTCCACTGGCAGCTCCACCATCCCAGTGGGTATTGTCGCACTTCCATTGAAGCCATGGATACAGTACTGATAGGGCCTCAGATCCTTTGCTTCCATTTTCATCTGGTCATAAGCTCATTTAAACAATATATTTACTGAGCTTTCACTGTCCACCAGGATCCTCTTCATCCAAGCAGGACCTATTTGGGCTGAAATGACAAGTGGATCAATGGTTAGGGCTTCGACTTTATCGGCATCTCGGTCTCGAAACACGATGTCATCAGTCATCGTCTTCTGTTGCTTGGCCGGAGCCCCATCTTCAAAACTACTATAACATTCAAAGTCTGCATGCCTGATAGAGCTAGCATACGACTCCATTTCCTTCCAGCTTCGGTCTGCTGGATGAGGACTACCACTAACTGTGTTTATAACCAACCTCCCGCCGGTACAAGCGGGTTCCTCCTATCTCACCTGATTCGGTACATGGTTTCGATTTGATGGGCCCGCAACTCCAAATTGCGGCGCCGCACAAGCTGCTCCAACTTTCTCTAATGTGTCGACTTTTCAATGAGATCCTGCAAGTGACGGCACTCATTTGTGTCATGGCCGTAGCTTTCGTGGAATCTACAAAACTTTCCTGTTTTAATTTGTTTCTCCGATGACTGTTTCGGAGCAGGTTTCTTATACTGCATAGTATTGTAGGTTTGTAAATACACATTTTCCAATGACGTATTCAAAGGAGTATAATTATCAAACATAGGAGCCCTATGTCGTGGCCCACGATTCTGATCTTGTTTCCTGTTTTGGTTTCCATTGCCTTTCTGTTGATTCTGTTTATTTTGTATATTCAGTTGCACTTTCCCGGAGCTCTCTTCTGTTTGTTTAACAGCAACATTGCTCTGAATTCCTTCCTCACTAGGCTTTGCGTCATCCTTTTTCCTAGACTGTTTCGCATCCTCCCTTCTCAAGAAACGGTCCAATGACGCAGGAGGTTTTCCGGCCAACCAGTTGCCGAACTCAAAATCGGGGTTGATCCCCTTAGTCAGCGCCATCAGAATAGAATTATCATTGGGGTTACTAATTTCAGTGCATGCGGCATGAAATCTCTCCAGATAACGTCTAAGTGTCTCTCTCGGAGCTTGAGTGACACTAGACAAAGTATTAACATCTTTCGGTCTTGCGACATGCATGCGAAACTGCTCAATAAACTTTGTTGCCAACTGGTCAAAACAAGAGATAGATCGAGGTGGTAAACGGGTAAACCACATAGTTGTTATGCCCCCTAGAGAGATCGGGAAACTTCGACACTTAACTGCATCATCAGCTCGTGCAGCATTCATTAACCATTCATACTTCAGGATATGTTGATTACGATCAGAGCTCCCTTCATAAACGGGTAAAGTCGGCATCCTGAACCGTCGAGGTGGTTCAGCATAGAATATCTCATCAGTAAAAGGGGTATGACTTCGGGAGATTCCCCAGTCGTCATTAGTAAGACCCTGACTTTCACGGATCATTTGACGGATCATCATCGGGATGTCAGGCATCTGGACATTTTAAGCATGTTGGGCCAAGGTGTGGTCGGGTTCCACAATGCGAGGAGAGGCCGGTCGTGGTCGACTGTCCATGTCTCGCCTCCTTAGTTCTATGTCTTCAGGGACATAAGGATCAGGAGTATGGTTGCGTTGGTGGTGGGCCAGATCCGTTTGGTTCTGAGCATCAACTCCCAAATTAGTAGCAGTGGTAGTACGGTTGTCGGTAATGTGATATGGGGTAGCGCCTCCTCAGGAGGAGGGTCCAGTTTGATGGCTGGTTGACGAGCCAACTCTCGGTTGCCCAAGATTCAATGTATGTTGATGCCCAGTGGCCTGTGTGTAACTTCCGTCCAGTCGCGGGCGCATGGATCTATGATTAAAATCTGAAGAGGCTGAACTTTCGGTGGAGGAATAGGAAGCCTGATCCCTTCTGGATCTCCTTCGTCTTTGATGGTTTTGTTGGTTGGTCAATTCTATGTTGGCGCGTAGTTGCTGAGTGAGCTGTTGGCAGCTTTGAGTAAGCTCTTGCATTAGCAATTGAAATTCTTCCCTGGTGACAGGGCCTTGCAGATCTGATGGTTCAGTGGTATTCTGATCGGTAGGAGGTAGTTGTACGGGGTTCTGTCTGTCCCGTCCTTCTGGATCTGTGGCAGTTGAGGTGGTCTTAGTGTTAACCATGATGGGTAGCGAAGCTTTTTCCTAGACTTGATGCAAATCTGAATAGGATAGAAGAAATTTAAACTGGAAATCTGGATCTTCTTCTTAGATTTATGCAATCCGATATCGATAGTAGATCCAACGAGCACGAGAAAAACTAGGTTTTCTTAGTGAAAGCACCGAAGTGTTTGTACCAAAATTGGGCACAACACTCCTCAAAAGTGTTTGGAGAGATAAAATGAAGAAATTAAATGTAAAAAGAGGATTATCTAACAAACACTCCAAACAATAATCGGAAAAACAGCAAAAGAACATAGAGATTTAGAGTGGTTCGGTGTGTTGCCTATGTCCACTATGAAATGATTGACTTTAGTTAACTTTTGCTTGCTGGTTACAATGAATTACAACAGTGAATTTCAAGTACAACGGTGATTTTCGAGTACAACAATGATTTCGGCATAGTCTGGACGTAGGAGAGCCAAAAGTCCCTTTTCTGTAGGTCCTGGGCTGCTATTTATAGGCATAGGCTGCAAATATCTCGCTCAGATCTCGGAAGACCTCTTCTCTCACGTAGGTGGGTCCACACGATCGATCCCATGACATTTGCACTCGGTCCGTGATCGATACGAACGAATTTTGCATCGATCAAAATCTTGCCCAATCAAGTCGAGATCGATCATGAACATTCTTGAGGATGCACGTAAGCTCCTGTGAAAATTAGGTGGCATTTGGACTTGTAGATTTCAAGTTGTGATCGATGCAAGTTCGTGCTTTTCGAAGGCTGTTGAGTTCGTATCGATGTTGTTCGTATCGATGGTTTCGCATCGGTGATTCTGCACATGACGCCAGTTGACGTGGCGCTTGTTTTTAGGATCGATCCACTTTCGATGTCGAATCGACCGAGTCTTTCCAATGTTTATGCCTCGTTCGTATCGACCTATCTTGGTCCTGTTCGCATCGACCAGCTATGCCTCATTTCATATCGATTATGTGTATTCCATTCGTATCGATGTTTTGTGTTTAGTTCGTATCGATGGGAAGCGTTCATTTTGTATCGATCGCTTAACAGTCACTTCGTATCGATAGATGAATGATCCCTTCGTATCGATCACAACGTAGTCTACTTTGTATCGATGTGAGATAATGACTTCATATCGACCTGTGGCCGATTGATACGAAGTGTGCTTGAAAACTAGATCGATGTGAAATGAACTTTCGTGTCACTGCCGATGGATACGAAGTAGATAGTGGCTGATCGATTCGAAGTGAGCTTGCTTATTGATGGATACGAAGAAGATGGACTTTGATGGATGCGAAGTTGGATGGATATGAGATGAGGTCCGAGGGTCGATGGATACAAACAGGACGGTAGCATGGTGATGGATACGAATACGAGGGATACGAACTAAGTGTGTCTCATGTGCAACTTGATCGGTCTATAACTTAAGCATACGAACTCCGATTGACTCGAAATTTGGAACGTCAGCTTTTGTGGCTTTGCTTGTCATGTCATGTTAATTGTAGCTCGATCCGGACTTGAGCAAAATTTACCAGTATCCATAGTGAACCTATGTATACCATTTTCCGGGACGAACTGTCTTTGGTTCTCAGTCAATTTCTTGTTGTCACGGCCTTGCCAAAAGGCGGGATAGCAGGGGTAAAACATGAATAAGCATATTCTTATACCCTAAGCCCTTAGGCCATTCATTCTACACGTTCATTTGCAAAATTAAACATAAGAGGCCGGTCACCATTAAGGAAGAACCAGAAGAAGATAAAGCAATCAAGGGAAGGAAGCTTAATCAATTCAAAACCATTCTCAAATCTCAACTTCTTAATCACAAAGATAAGGTGAATAATGACTACATCTCATATTTTTTATTGTTTTCGATTTTAGATTAAAATCTGAACTATTTTTCAAGGTTTTGCCATGCTTTTGATTATTAAAATTAATATATATGCTTGTTGACGATTTATGCTAATTCATATGAATTTTATGATACGTTTTAATGTGAAAACCCTATTAAATGACATCCAAATGCCTTGCAATTTTAGAATAAGGTCAGAAATGATATTTTAGAGATGGGTTTCAATTTTCATAATTTTCTAAATTAATGTGGATATAATATTAATTTTCTAGTGAAGAAATGGTTATTTGGGTTTAAAATTAATTACGGTTAATATATGTATGTTTTGGGTCAGAAACTAATATATCTTAGAAAACATTTAAAAAATGATTTATGTGAATTTTTATAGATTTTTCCTAAGTTTTTAATAAGTATAATAAGGCATGAGACTTAAATGTTTTATATATTTATAAAAGGAGAAGGGGCATTTTGTAAATAATTTAGTTTGTTTATTTCTGAAATTTCGACAGTACTTTTAGAAAAGAAAATAGCAACCAATCATGTTTTGACAAACAAGGCAGGTTAGTTGAAAAGAATTGTTTTAAAAAGTTAAAAATCAGTTTATACATGCTTTTTACATGTTTCGCCACTTTCGTCACCAAGCCTTCGACACTTTACTTCCGCCTCCATCTCCATCGAAACCAAAGCACAGGGTATCAAAGACTTCGTACGTAGTGAATTGGACATAGGTGAAAGGTACTGGGTTGAAACAAGGGGTTCCAAAGGGGTCGAAGCCTTACCTTGTTTTTTAAATGAAAATGCACCTGGTTTGCTTTCGAAAGGGATGCTTTCGACTTGGTTAGCTTTCGACTGGGATAATTATTTTAAAGGAAGGGCTTTGAAAGAAGTTGCGCCTTTTGTTTTAAATAAATGATTTCGAAGGGATCGAAACCCCTTGCTGCCGCTTTCCACCTTTTGAAGCAAATGGTTTTGAAAGTGTTACTTTGTTTTTAAAACTTAGCCACTTCTCCAATGCTTTCGAAGGGTTGGTTTCGACACCATCACTTCTTTACTTAGGAAATAGCTTTCGAAAGAGTACTTTCAATTTAGTTGTTTTATGACCCCTTTTTGGTTCTATTGAAAGTTAAACCCAAAAGGTTTTGAAAGGAATAGTTTCTAATGGTTTCGAAAGGGTATTCCACATGTTTTACTTGAACCCAAATGCTTTCGAAAGGTTAGATTTTATGAAAAGGATTTAGTGCTTTCGAAAGGTTTAAGATAAAGGTTTCGAAGGGGTGGTTCCCTAATGGTTTCAAAAGGTATTAAATGGAAGGTTCCAATGTTTTTAAAAGGCAATGTTTATAGTGTTTTGATAAGAGGACGTCTAAGGTTTTAAAGCTTTCGAAAGAAAGGTTTTTCAATGTTTCGAAAGGTTTATTAAGAATGGTTTCGAAAGGTATGTTTTGGCCTTTCGGCCTAAGGTTATAAAGCAAAGTAGTTACTTGGTTTCGAAAGGGGTACTTTCAATGGGTTCGAAAGGAGTACTTTCAAAGGTTTAAATGTTTTCATCCTCAAAGTTTTTTATAAAGTATATATAACATGGAAAGGTGATTTGAGTAAAGCATAGAGTATATTTTCCTTGTTTAAAGTATGATTTAAAGCTTTAAATAAATTTGAGAGAAAATTTTTAAATGCTTTACTTGAACCTAAATGCTTCGAAAGGGTATTCCACATGTTTTACTTGAACCTAAATGCTTTCGAAAGGTTTGATTTTATGAAAAGGATTTAGTGCTTTCGAAAGGTTTAAGATAAAGGTTTCGAAGGGGTGGTTCCCCAATGTTTTCAAAAGTTTTTAAATGGTAGGTTTCAATGTTTTCAAAAGGCAATGTTTATAGTGTTTTGATAAGAGAACGTCTAAGGTTTTAAAGCTTTCGAAAGAAATGTTTTTCAATATTTCGAAAGGTTTATTAAGAATGTTTCAAAAGGTATGTTTTGGCCTTTCGGCCTCAGGTTATAAAGCAAAGTAGTTACTTGGTTTCAAAAGGGGTACTTTCAATGGGTTTCGAAAGAGGAGTTTCTTCTGGGAAGGAATGAAAGGGGATGTAGGCTTATGGGTAAAGCAGTGTCCGAACTGCCAACAGGTAAAGGCCAAACATCAAAGCAAAGCGGGTTACTTCAGGCCATTATATATTCCAGTATGGAAGTGGGATTCTATTTCTATGGGTTTTATAGACGGGTTGCCAAGATCTAATAGAGGAAATGAAATTACATCGGTCGTAGTGGACAAGCTAACCAAGAGTGCCCATTTCATTCTAGTTAAGTCAACTAGGACGGCGCCTGTTTTGGCTAAGTTATTTATAAAGAATGTAGTCAGATTGCATGGGATTCCAAGTAGTATAATAAGTGATAGAGATTCCTTATTCACTAGTGAGTCATAGAGAAGTCTATAGAAAATTTTAGGAACCAAGCTCAAGATGACTACAGCTTACCATCCACAGACCTATAGGAAAACAGAAAGAGTTAACAAAGTCTTGGAAGATTTTTTACTAGCTTGTGTGTTAGATTTTGGGGGATCATGGAAAGACCATCTACACTTAGTCGAGTTTTCATATAACAACAGTTATCAGGCTAGTATAAGGATGACACCGTTTGAAGTTTGTACGGAAAGGCCATGCTAATCTCCCGTTTGTTGGTTAGAAACCGGGGATAGGTTAGTTCTTGGTTCGGATTCAGTTAGAGAAGCTGCAGAAAAGATTGAGTTGATTCGAGCTAGGGTGAAGGAAGCTCGGTCTAGGCAGAAGAGTTATGCAGATGGAAGACGGAAGGACTTAGAGTTCTCGGTAGGAGATCATGTTTTCATTAAGGTATTACCGATGAAAGGTGTAATCAGATTTGGAAGGTCTGGGAAATTGGCACCGAGATTTGTTGGACCATTTCCTATTGTAGAGAGGATTGGGAAACTCGCGTATAGAGTAGAGTTACCGAACAATTTGGCAAGAGTCTATGATGTTTTTCATATTTCTCATCTAAGAAAGTGTATTAGAGATCCAGAGACTACTATAGCACCGACTGTGTTAGAAGACTTAGTAGTAGATTCAAATTTTACTATAGTTAGAAAACCAGTTTGTACAGTCACGAGAGATGAGAAGAGGCTAAGGAACAAGATGGTCAGATTAGTTAAAGTCCACTGGAGTGATGATGAGAGAGACTATACTTGGGAGACTAAGAACAGGATTAGAGATGCTTATCCTGATTTGTTTGATGGTATGTTTTACCTTTTTGATTGATTTGTTCAGTAATTTCAAGGACGAAATTCTTTAAGTAAGGGAGTCTGTAACGACCCTAATTTTTAGTAACATTATATAGGATATTTAATTAGTTAAATTAAATAATATAATGTGATGATTAGGGGATTGAGATTTGTGTTAATAGAAAGGTAGTTGTTCCATATAACAAATGAACTAAAGGGGAACTAAAATAAAATAGGTAAGGCAAATAGGTAAGGGGTAAAACAAGAATAAGTATATTCTTATACCCTAAACCCTTAGGACATTCATTCTACACGTTCATTTGCAAAAATTAAACATAAGAGGTCGGTCACCATTAAGGAAGAACAAGAAGAAGATAAAGAAATCAAAGGAAGGAAGCTTAATCAATTCAAAACCATTCTCAAATCTCAACTCCTTAATCACAAAGCTAAGGTGAATAATGACTACATCTCATATTTTTTATTGTTTTCGGTTTTAGATTAAATCTGAACTATTTTGCAAGGTTTTGCCATGCTTTTGATTGTTAAAATTAATATATATGCTTGTTGATGATTTATGCTAATTCATATGAATTTTATTATATGTTTTAATGTGAAAACTCTATTGAATGACATCCAAATGCCTTGCAATTTTAGAATAAGGTCAGAAATGATATTTTAGAGATGGGTTTCAATTTTCATAATTTTCTAAATTAATGTGGATATAATATTAATTTTCTAATGAAGAAATGGTTATTTGGGTTTAAAATTAATTACGGTTAATATATGTATGTTTTGGGTCAGAAATTAATATATGTTAGAAAACATTTAAAAAGTGATTTATGTGAATTTTTATAGATTTTTCCTATGTGTTTTAACTAGTATATAAAATTATTTCAGGTATGGGACTTAAATGTTTTATATATTTATAAAAGGAGAAGGGGCATTTTGTTAATAATTTAATTTGTTTATTTCTAAAATTTCAGCAGTACTTTTAAAAAAGAAATTAGCAACCAATCATGTTTTGACAAACAAGGCAGGTTAGTTGAAAAGAATTGTTTTAAAAGTTAAAAAAATCAGTTTATACCTGCTTTTTACATGTTTCGCCACTTTCGACACCTAGCCTTCGACACCTTACTTCCCCTTCATCTCCATCGAAATCAAAGTACGCGGTATCAAAGACTTGGTACGTAGTGAATTGGGCATAGGCGAAAGGTACTGGGTCGAAACAAGGGGTTCCGAAGGGGTCGAAGCCTTACCTTGTTTTTAAATGAAAATGCCACTGCTTTGCTTTCGAAAGGGATGCTTTTGACTTGGTTAGCTTTCGACTTGGTTAGCTTTTGCTGGGTCAAATTTTTTTAAAGGAAGGGTTTCGAAAGAGGTTGCGCCTTTTGTTTTAAATAAATGCCTTCGAAGGGGTCGAAACCCCTTCCTGTTGCTATCCACCTTTCGAAGCGAATGGTTTCGAAACGGTTATTTTATTTTTAGCCACTTCTCCAATGCTTCCGAAGGGTTGGTTTCGACACCATCACTTCTTTACTTAGGAAATAGCTTTCCAAAGAGTGCTATCAATTTAGTTGTTTTATGACCCCTTTTTGGTTCTATTGAAAGTTAAACCCAAAAGGTTTTGAAAGGAATAGTTTCTAATGGTTTCGAAAGGGTATTCCACATGTTTTACATGAACCCAAATGCTTTCGAACGGTTAGATTTTATGAAAAGGATTTAGTGCTTTCGAAAGGTTTAAGATAAAGGTTTCGAAGGGGTGGTTCCCTAATGGTTTCGAAAAGTTTTAAATGGAAGGTTCCAATGTTTTTAAAAGGCAATGTTTATAGTGTTTTGATAAGAGGACGTCTAAGGTTTTAAAGCTTTCGAAAGAAAGGTTTTTCAATGTTTCGAAAGGTTTATTAAGAGTGGTTTCGAAAGGTATGTTTTGGCCTTTCGGCCTAAGGTTATAAAGCAAAGTAGTTACTTGGTTTCGAAAGGGGTACTTTCAATGGGTTCAAACGGAGTACTTTCAAAGGTTTAAATGTTTTCATCCTCAAAGTTTTTTATAAAGTATATATAACATGGAAAGGTGTTTGAGTAAAGCATAGAGTATATTTTCCTTGTTTAAAGTATGATTTAAAGGTTTAAATCAATTTGAGAGAAAATATTTTCAAAGAAAATTTTATGGGTATATGACCCTAAGTAAAATGACTCAGATATTAGAATACCAGATGGGACTGGTATGGGGTCACGCCCTATACTTTAGCTAGTAGCCCCTAGCAAATATAAGTCCAAAATTCCAGTGTGTAGGGCTTTGTCATAGGTAAGACTAAAGTGATGTTACACACAGAAAGAAATCTATAGAGGAGGGACAATTTATTGGTGAGCCCATAAAACCATTAGGATCAGTTGATCCTGGGAGACCTATGTTAGGGACAGACCATCCAGAAAAGGAGTATCTAACAGAAGTTAGATTATTTGTTTATTTTGCTGGTAGGCCCGAGTCAGCCAAAGGTTAGTAGTTAGCCAAACAAAACTATAGTGTTCGGGTAGATAGTCCATTTGTTATTTGATTTGTATGCATACATGATATTACTTTATTTTTTTTAACCAGTTTTGGTTGTAGGATTAATATTTGCAAAAGATATGTTTTAAAAGGATATTAGTGAGGGGAAACCCATTCCGCTAAGCGGCGTGGTCTCACTTAATATCAAATAACCGAGATGTATAGTATTATTCACACCAGGCTTTATGTCTGACTTGAAGTTTATATTCTTCTCCTTAAACTCTCGGGTGCTCAAAATTGATTTCAATAGGCTGAGGGTTGAGGATTTACAGGTTTTAGTAGGTGGACGAATAAAGCTTCCAGAGACGAGCAGGAGGTTGATGCTAGCTATATTTAGGAGTTGTTATGCTTTATTTCCGATGTGTTGTATTAAATCTGTTATGACTATTTTAGTAATCTGGTCAACCAAGGGGGCATCTTCATATGTCGCTCTTGGCATATTTATGTAATAATTATATTTGATCTGAACTTGGGAAACGTTTGGGATTATGTAATTTGGATATGAAACGTTGTTTTAAAATGTAATCATAAAAGTGTTTTAATCTGTAATGGTTTTATTTCGTATTCAAGTGCATCTGATATTATGGATACCATTAACATTACCGTATTTGGTCATCGAAAGTTAATACTATGGATGACTGCAACATTTGTAGTGCTTAGCTTCGGACCGCCAGATAGGGGATGTTACAACTTGGTATCAGAGCATAAGTTTATGAAAGACTTTAAACTAAAATGATTTTTGAAAACATAATCCTAAGAAGTTAGAGAAAAGATCGGGGTATGGGATAGCGCTATAATAACGTACTTGTATTTGCTATATATAAGTATACGCTTTATCTCTATTCTCCTATCTCTCTTAGGCTATTCTTCTATATCTCACGAGGCTTGAATATAGATATGGATGCTAGAAGTTTAAGAGTTAACCTTGGAGGGGAAAGCACCACTACAAATTGAAATGCCAGACCAAATACGAGATGGAACCAAGGCCAGGCACAAGCTAGAAATGTGGGTGCTGGAGTCCCACAAGTTGACATGGGAGCAATGTATCAATTCTTTGTCAACATGATGCAAGTGGGAGTTGCTGCTGGAGTAGTTGGAGGAGGAAACCAAGAAGCTGCGGTGGTGAATAACTATGCTATTCTGAGTAGGGATTACACTCAGTTGGGAGGAAAGCCATTCATTGGAACTGAAGATGCCATTGAAGTAGAGAACCGGTTACTACACTGTAAGAGAATCTTTGCAGATTTGGGGCTCAATAATGAGCAGAAGAGAAGGTTTGCTTCTAGACAACTTCAGGGATCAACGTTGTATTGGTGGAATAGTGTGACGATTGGAGTAAATGAAGAGACGATGACATGGGCTGAGTTTAAAAGGAGATTTGAGGAGAGGCTTATGTCGGAGATTGCGAAGTCCACACTGCTCAGAAAGTTTGCTAAGTTAGAGCAGGGAGACATGACTGTGCTGGAGTATGCAACAAGGTTTAAGGAGTTAGCAAGATATGGTTATGTTATGGTGAATACCACAATTAAGAGGAATGAGAAGTTCATCAGGGGGTTGAAGCCTGAGCTTGCTAGGGCTATGTTATCGCACATTCGGGATCCATATGATGTTGTTGTTGAGATGGCTTTAAGGTATGAAGAGATGCTTGCTTTTCTGGAGAGAAATAAGGCAAAGGAAGTCCAGGTGGGGCAGAGTCAGAAAAGAAAGTTCTTCCATGAGAAAGGAGCTCGGAAGGGAGGAGCTGCTAAGATAGGAAAGTCGGAGGTTGTCTGCTTTAAGTGTGATAAGAAAGGGCATTTTACAAATGAATGTCGCTTGGATGATGGAAAGAAGGTGATCGGGAAGAAGAATATCAGGTGCTTCAACTACGACCAAATTGGATGTTACAAGAACCAATGCAAGGAGACTGCTAAGGATGGGAAGGGCAAAGTATATGCATTGGAGCCAGCTACCTCGAGGCCAACAGTAGAGGAAAAAGTAAAAGCTGTGTTGGGAGGTACGCTTCTGATTCATGGTGTGTCAGTTAGAATTCTGTTTGATACTGGTGCATCGCATTCTTTTATATCTCATTGTTTGGTAGATAAGCTTAACCTAGAACCCTCATATTTAGTTACTTCCTTTAGGGTTGCAAACCTGATAAGAGGATATGCGACACTTGGGATGAAGTGTGACCACCTAGAGTTTGATTTGTTAGGTCATACTTTTGTTTGTAGTTTGCATGTGTTTGATTTCGTAGGGGTCGGAATTATTTTGGGTATGGATTGGTTAAGTAAGTACGATGCTAGGATATTTTTCCATGATAGGGTAATATCGCTTAGACACCCGACTATAGTGATCGGACTGTAAATACCGTAGAAAACCCTAGTTGTGAGGTGAATGCTTTGTTGGGTGTTGTAAAGGTAGAAGACGAGTTACATCGCATTTTTATTGTTAGAGAATTCACAGATGTCTTTGAACCTATAGTGGGATTGCCACAGAAACGAGCCATTGAGTTTCAGATAGATTTAATACCTGGAGTAGAACCACCGCCAAGTAGGGTAACACCTACCCGAGATGAGGGAATTGAAGGTGCAGTTGGTGGATTTGGAAGGCAAGAATTTTATCAGGCCAAGTAGTTTGCCTTGAGGAGCAGCTGCAGTATTTGCTAAGAAGCTGGACGAATATCGACTATCGTAAGTTGAATGAGAAGACGATAAAGAATCGATATCCGTTGCCTAGAATTGACGATTTGTTCGATCAGTTGAGTGGATCCAAGGTATTTTCTCAGTTGGATTTAGCAACAAGTTTCCATCAGCTTAGAGTAGCAGAGGATAGTATTCCTTTGACGGCGTTTAGATCTAGATATGGATCGTATAAATGGTTAGTAATTTCATTCGGACTAACTAATTCGCCAGTATTCTTTGTGGATTTAATGAACCGAGTTTTTCGAGAGAACTTGTATAGGTTTGTATTGGTATTTATAGATGATATTTTGATATACTCTAAGGATGAAAGAGAGCATGAAGTTCATCTTAGAGTGGTGCTTGAGACGTTGAGGCAGCATCAGCTAAAGGTGAAGTTTTCAAAGTGCCATTTTTGGAAGAAGGAAGTGAAGTTTCTTGGTCATGTAGTCTTAGCGAAAGGGTGGTCTGTAGATCCGACTAAGATCAAGGTAGTGAATAATTGGAAGAGACCTGAGACAGTGACTAAGATAAAGAGTTTTCTTGGATTAGCTAGGTATTATTTGAGGTTCATTAAGGATTTTTCACGGATAGCAGCACCGATGACCAAGCTAACGCGAAAGGATGTGAAGTTTGTTTGGACCGATAAGCATGAGGAAGCATTCCAGAGCTTGAAACACTTACTGACGAATGCACATGTGTTAGTTGTTCCGGAAGGGAATCAGGACTTAGTGGTATATACAGATGCTTGTGAAACTGGGTTAGGAGCTGTGTTAATGCAAAGAGGTAAAGTGATTGCTTGTGCTTCTCGATAGCTTAGACCACATGAGGTTAGGTACCCAACTCACGATTTGGAATTAGCTGTGGTGATTTTTGCATTGAAGGTGGGGATACATTATCTTTTGGGAGAAAGATTCGAGTTATACACAGATCGTAAGTCACTAAAGTATCTATTCTCTCAAAAGGAGCTGAATATGAGACAACAAAGATGGTTGGAATTTATAGCTGCTTATGACTTTGGAATTGAGTGCACACTAGAAAAGGCAACAAGGTTGCAGATGCACTTAGCAGAAGATATCTGAATTCAGTGTTGGCGATGATAGTTGAGTGGAGAGATTTGGAAGCGTTGACGACATGTAGGGTACAATGGAGATCTATAGCTGGATCTAGTGGAGAAACTGTAGTGTTATCATGTTTAGAAGTTCGACTGATGATGATCGAAAAAATTGCTTCTAAACAGACGGAGGATCCAGTATTAGTTGAACGGATCTGGAAGTTAAGGGATGGAGCAGAGAGCGATGAGCTGAAGGATTTTAGTCTTGACCAGAATGGGTAGTTAAGGAAGAAAGGAAGGCTATGTGCTCCGAATGTAGGAAGCATTAGGAAGGAAGTTTTAGAAGAATGCCATCGTTCAAAGTTCACAATTCATCCGAGAGGAACTAAGATGTATCAGGACATGAAGAGGATTTTCTTCTGGGAAGGAATGAAAGGGGATGTAGGCTTATGGGTAAAGCAGTGTTCGAACTGCCAACAGGTAAAGGGCAAACATCAAAGCAAAGCGGGTTACTTCAGGCCATTATATATTCCAGTATGGAAGTGGGATTCTATTTCTATGGATTTTATAGACCGGTTGCCAAGATCTAATAGAGGAAATGAAATTACATCGGTCATAGTGGACAGGCTAACCAAGAGTGCCCATTTCATTCTAGTTAAGTCAACTAGGACGGCGCCTGTTTTGGCTAAGTTATTTATAAAGAATGTAGTCAGATTGCATGGGATTCCAAGTAGTATAATAAGTGATAGAGATTTCTTATTCACTAGTGAGTCATAGAGAAGTCTATAGGAAATTTTAGGAACCAAGCTCAAGATGACTACAAATTACCATCCACGGACCGATAGGAAAACAGAAAGAGTTAACAAAGTCTTGGAAGATTTTTTACTAGCTTGTGTGTTAGATTTTGGGGGATCATGGAAAGACCATCTACACTTAGTCGAGTTTTCATATAACAACAGTTATCAGGCTAGTATAAGGATGACACCGTTTGAAGTTTGTACGGAAAGGCCATGCTAATCTCCCGTTTGTTGGTTAGAAACCGGGGATAGGTTAGTTCTTGGTTCGGATTCAGTTAGAGAAGCTGCAGAAAAGATTGAGTTGATTCGAGCTAGGGTGAAGGAAGCTCGGTCTAGGCAGAAGAGTTATGCAGATGGAAGACGGAAGGACTTAGAGTTCTCGGTAGGAGATCATGTTTTCATTAAGGTATCACCGATGAAAGGTGTAATCAGATTTGGAAGGTCTGGGAAATTGGCACCGAGATTTGTTGGACCATTTCCTATTGTAGAGAGGATTGGGAAACTCGCGTATAGAGTAGAGTTACCGAACAATTTGGCAAGAGTCTATGATGTTTTTCATATTTCTCATCTAAGAAAGTGTATTAGAGATCTGGAGACTACTATAGCACCGACTGTGTTAGAAGACTTAGTAGTAGATTCAAATTTTACTATAGTTAGAAAACCAGTTTGTACAGTCACGAGAGATGAGAAGAGGCTAAGGAACAAGATGGTCAGATTAGTTAAAGTCCACTGGAGTGATGATGAGAGAGACTATACTTGGGAGACTAAGAACAGGATTAGAGATGCTTATCCTGATTTGTTTGATGGTATGTTTTACCTTTTTGATTGATTTGTTGAGTAATTTCAAGGATGAAATTCTTTAAGTAAGGGAGTCTGTAACGACCCTAATTTTTAGTAACATTATATAGGATATTTAATTAGTTAAATTAAATAAAATAATGTGATGATTAGGGGATTGAGATTTGTGTTAATAGAAAGGTAGCCGTGCCATATAACAAATGAACTAAAGGGGAACTAAAATAAAATAGGTAAGGCAAATAGGTAAGGAGTAAAACAAGAATAAGTATATTCTTATACCCTAAACCCTTAGGCCATTCATTCTACACGTTCATTTGCAAAAATTAAACATAAGAGGCCGGTCACCATTAAGGAAGAACAAGAAGAAGATAAAGAAATCAAAGGAAGGAAGCTTAATCAATTCAAAACCATTCTCAAATCTCAACTCCTTAATCACAAAGCTAAGGTGAATAATGACTACATCTCATATTTTTTATTGTTTTCGGTTTTAGATTAAATCTGAACTATTTTGCAAGGTTTTGCCATGCTTTTGATTGTTAAAATTGATATATATGCTTGTTGATGATTTATGCTAATTTATATGAATTTTATTATATGTTTTAATGTGAAAACTCTATTGAATGACATCCAAATGCCTTGCAATTTTAGAATAAGGTCAGAAATGATATTTTAGAGATGGGTTTCAATTTTCATAATTTTCTAAATTAATGTGGATATAATATTAATTTTCTAGTGAAGAAATGGTTATTTGGGTTTAAAATTAATTACGGTTAATATATGTATGTTTTGGGTCAGAAATTAATATATGTTAGAAAACATTTAAAAAGTGATTTATGTGAATTTTTATAGATTTTTCCTATGTGTTTTAACTAGTATATAAAATTATTTCAGGTATGGGACTTAAATGTTTTATATATTTATAAAAGGAGAAGGGGCATTTTGTTAATAATTTAATTTGTTTATTTCTAAAATTTCAGCAGTACTTTTAAAAAAGAAATTAGCAACCAATCATGTTTTGACAAACAAGGCAGGTTAGTTGAAAAGAATTGTTTTAAAAGTTAAAAAAATCAGTTTATACCTGCTTTTTACATGTTTCGCCACTTTCGACACCTAGCCTTCGACACCTTACTTCCCCTTCATCTCCATCGAAATCAAAGCACGCGGTATCAAAGACTTGGTACGTAGTGAATTGGACATAGGCGAAAGGTACTGGGTCGAAACAAGGGGTTCCGAAGGGGTCGAAGCCTTACCTTGTTTTTAAATGAAAATGCCACTGCTTTGCTTTCGAAAGGGATGCTTTTGACTTGGTTAGCTTTCGACTTGGTTAGCTTTTGCTGGGTCAAATTTTTTTAAAGGAAGGGTTTCGAAAGAGGTTGTGCCTTTTGTTTTAAATAAATGCTTTCGAAGGGGTTGAAACCCCTTCCTGTTGCTATCCACCTTTCGAAGCGAATGGTTTCGAAACGGTTATTTTATTTTTAGCCACTTCTCCAATGCTTCCGAAGGGTTTGTTTCGACACCATCACTTCTTTACTTAGGAAATAGCTTTCCAAAGAGTGCTATCAATTTAGTTGTTTTATGACCCCTTTTTGGTTCTATTGAAAGTTAAACCCAAAAGGTTTTGAAAGGAATAGTTTCTAATGGTTTCGAAAGGGTATTCCACATGTTTTACTTGAACCCAAATGCTTTCGAAAGGTTAGATTTTATGAAAAGGATTTAGTGCTTTCGAAAGGTTTAAGATAAAGGTTTCGAAGGGGTGGTTCTCTAATGGTTTCGAAAGGTTTTAAATGGAAGGTTCCAATGTTTTTAAAAGGCAATGTTTATAGTGTTTTGATAAGAGGACGTCTAAGGTTTTAAAGCTTTCGAAAGAAAGGTTTTTCAATGTTTCGAAAGGTTTATTAAGAATGGTTTCGAAAGGTATGTTTTGGCCTTTCGGCCTAAGGTTAAAGCAAAGTAGTTACTTGGTTTCGAAAGGGGTACTTTCAATGGGTTCGAAAGGAGTACTTTCAAAGGTTTAAATGTTTTCATCCTCAAAGTTTTTTATAAAGTATATATAACATGGAAAGGTGATTTGAGTAAAGCATAGAGTATATTTTCCTTGTTTAAAGTATGATTTAAAGCTTTAAATAAATTTGAGAGAAAATGTTTTGAAGGAAAAATTTATGGGTAGATGACCCTAAGTAAAATGACACGGATATTAGTATACCAGATGTGACGGGTACGAGGTCACGCCCTATACTTTAGCTAGTAGCCCCTAGCTAATATAAGTCTAAAATTTTAGTGTGTATGGCTTTGTCACAGGTAAGATTAACATGATGTGACAAATAGAAAAGAATCTATAGAGGAGAGATAGGTTATTGGTGAGCCCGCAAAACCATTAGGATCAATTGACCCTGGGAGAACTATGTTAGGGACAGACCGTCCAGAAGAGGAGTATCTAACAGAAGTTAGATTATTTGTTTATTTTGTCTGGTAGGACCGAGTCAGCCAAATGTTAGTAGTTAGCCAAACAAAACTATTGTGTTCGGACAGATAGTCCATTTGTTACCTGAGTTGTATGCATACATGATATTACCTTATCGTTTTAACCAGTTTTGGTTGCAGGATTAAGGTTTGCAAAAGATATGTTTTAAAAGGATATTAGTGAGGGGAAACCCTTTCCGCTAAGCGGCGTGGTCTCACTTAATATCAAATAACTGAGATATATAGTATTATTCACACTAGGCTTTATGTCTGACTCTAATTTTATGTTTTTCCCCTTAAAATCTCGGGTGCTCAAATTTTATTTGAATAGGCCAAGGGTTACAGGTTTTTGTAGGTGGACGAATAAAGCTTCCGAAGACGAGCAGGAAGCTGATGCTAGCTATATTTAGGAGTTGTTATGTTTTATTTCCACTGTGTTGTATTTACTCTGTTATGACTATTTTAGTACTCTGGTCAACCAAAGAGGCATCTTCATATGTCGCTCTTGGTGTATTTATGTAATAATTATATTTGATCTGAACCTGGAAAACGTTTGGGATTTTGTAACTTGGATATGAAACGTTGTTCTGAAATGTAATCAGAAAATTGTTTTAATCTGTAATGGTTTTATTTGATATTCAAGTGCGTCTGATATTATGGATACCATTAATATTACCATTTTTGGTCACCGGAAGTTAACACTATGGATGACTGCAACATCTGTAGCGCTTAGCTTCGGACCTCCAGATAAAGGATGTTACATCTATATCTTTATAAAACCAACTGTGGCACCCGAGCCAAGGCCCAGGCGATTGTTGTCAATATTCGGTGGCTTGGATGCAGAGAGACTTGTCCACACCCTCACCTTTCTCCTTCCGTTGAGCATCCCTCAACTCAGCCACACAGCAGGCATGTTCGGTCGCTTGATCACCATGCACAAGTCCAACACTGTTATCACTTGGGAACTTCAAGGTCAAACACCATAGGGCAAGAGCTGCCTAGAACTCAACAATGGCCGGTCGACCCCGAAAAACATTATATAGAGAAACAACATCCAAGACAACAAATGACAACATCCGCACTCTCTTGCGATCACCTTCTCCTAACTCCATAGGCAATTCGACATAGCCGACAGCTTCGGTCACAACACCGTTAAAGCAATGAATGCGGGCTTTAGATGGATTCAAGTCCTTGGCTTCCGTCCTCATCTGATCGTAAGCCTTTTTGGAAATTATATTCATAGAACTACCACAGTCAACTAAGATCCTCCTTACAAAGGTGGGGCCGGTCATAGATGAAATGACCATTGGGTAGATTGTTGGTGCCTCCACCTTATTTGCATCTCTATTTCTGAACACAATGGCATCTGCCATTATACGCTGCTATTTTGCCGAAGCCCCATCTCTTATACTTGAACAACATTCAAAATTCATATGCTTGATTACGCTAGCATAGCACTCCATCTCTTGCCAGATCTTATCAGTTGGATGCGGTCCTCCGACTATTATATTGATCACTAATCTTCCACCAGTCCACGTAGGCTCCTCAGCCTTGTGCGATGCTTGTCCTCGGTTGGAGTCGGATGGCCCCTGCCCACCATCCTACGGGGCTTTAACAAATTGTTGTAACTTTCTTTCCCAAATCAGTTTCTCGATAACATCCTAATGATGCCTACACTCATTTGTGTTGTGACCATAACATCCATTGAACCGGAATTATTTTCCTGTCTGCTTTTGCTTCTCCGTCGATTCTTTTGGAGATGGCTTTCTATAGTACATTGTATTGCATGTAGACAAGTAGACATTCTCTAGAGATGTATTCGGCGGTGCGCAGGTATCATACATTGGAATCCTAGGCTTTCCTCTTCCAGAATCCCACTTTCATCCATGGTTCTTATCGCCGCCTTTCTTTTGCTGATTCGGTTTATTTCGAACATTTACTTGAACTTTTTTGAAACTCTCCCCGGATTGTTTCACTGCAATATTACTCTGCATTCCTTCTCCGCTTGGTCCCACAACATTCTTCTTCCTTGAGAATCTAGATTCCTCTTTCCTTAAATACCGAGCTGCTTTTGCATAGAAACGCTCCAACATTGCGGGTGTCTTACCAACTAACCAATCGCCAAAGTCAGACTCTGGGTCAATCCCACTTGTTATCGCCATCAATATTGAATGGTCAATCGGGTTACTGACTTCTGTGACGGCTATATGAAATCTCTCTAAATAATCTTTTAGCGATTCTCCCGAAGCCTGGATCACACTCGATCAGGACATTACATCTTTAGGGCGAGGTGCATGCATACAGACCTGCTTCACAAATTTAGTTGTTAAATCGTCAAATCTAGAGATTGACCATAGGGGTAATCTCGTAAACCACATCATTGCTATGACAGAGAGAGTAATAGGAAAACATCTGCATTTCGTGGCATCATCAGCTCATGCAGAATCCATCAACCATTCATATCTCATGATGTGTTTCCTGGGGTCGGTTTTTCCCACGTAGGCAGGCATCAACGACATGCTGAACCTCCTTGGATACTCCACGTGTAGGACATTGTCAAGGAATGGAGTATGGCTTCTCGAGTTCCCCCAATCATCATTGGTCTGGCCTTGACTCTCCATTACTAGCTGCCTAACCATAGCGGACAAGTTCGACGTTTGGATAGTTGGAGCCAAGCGGTAATCTTGTTCCACCTCATGGGAATGGTCCGGTCAATGTCTGCGGGCTGTTCCATGACTTCTTTTCTCAACGTCCTCTCAATGTGTATCATGTGCGTTCACTTCATCGTCATTCCGGGGAGGTAACTGGTCTGCATCCACCTGAACTCCAGCATCCAAATCAACTGCGGTGACTCCAGTTTATGTTCCAACATGAAGGGGCAAACTTCCTCCCTTGGAGGAAGGATCGGCATGGGTCCCTCTAGAGGGATCAGACCCGATTGGTGTTAGAAACTCAGGTTGGTTTTCTTGTTGATGCCCAAAAGCTTTTACGTGATATCCATTAGTCCTGCGATGTTGCATCTGTGATAATCATCTGATGAAGTAGAGCTCTCTGATGTAGAATTGGGGGTTGGCTCCTTCGTAGTTTTCCCACGCTGTTGATCTCTGAGTTGATTCATTAGATCAATATTGGTTTGAATCTGTTGGTTCAACTGTCGGCGACTATCCATAAGCTCTCTTATCGGATTTTTGAAATCAGCCCTTGTGATGGAATCAGCTGGATTCGAGACATCAACTGGATTGGTAGCATTAACATCTACTGGTAGATTGCTCTGACCACCTTGTTGAATGCTAGCATTCTAGTTTCCTTCTGCGTTTTGAGAAGTAGAACTGGTGTTCCTAACCATTATTAGTAGTTTTACTTAGACTTTTGCAAATCTGAATAGAATGAATAAGCTTCTTGAAAATAATTATGGATCTTTTCAGGGGATTTATGCAATCCAGTAGCAGCAAAGGGATCCAAATAAGGTTGAGAATCTCCTTCTCAGTGAAAGCACCAAAATGTTTGCACCAAAAATTGGCACAAACACCCAATAGAGATTTTGTAGAGAACTAAATGAAGAATATAAAATGAAAACGGAGGAAACAAGTGATCAAATATCAGAAAATCAAAGCAATAACAAGAACATAACGATTTATAGTGGTTCGACATTGTTTGCCTACGTCCACATTGAAGAGATAGCTTTATTAATCACTTTGTAAACTGAGTATAATATGGATCAGATAAAAATCCTTAGTTACAATAGAATACAGAGCAAAAAGTGGAGTCAAGATCCTGAAAGTGAACAATCAAGCCTGTATTTAATGAGGAAGACGATGAAATATTTCCCTGAAGATTTGGCAGAAGGATTTCCAAAACCATATGGGTCCACAGAAAGGATCGCATGGCCCAAATCCCAAGAAATGGGGATCGGTGCCGATCCTAATTTTGGAGGAATTTCGGGGTGCGATTCTTATGGGAGCTTCTCCCTGTTGTAATATGCTTAGCCTCCAAGTTTCATTCCAATTGGATTAGTAGAACTTGAGTTATTGCTTGATCTTTGCTACAATGTGTGTTGTTACCCGATTCTAGCCGATCCCTATAGATGGAAGAAGGTTGGTCCCTCTTGCTTAGTCCTTTTGAGGTGCGATCCCTAGGGTAGACTCCCTAGGATCTCCACATCTTTCTCTCAAAGTTTCATATGTATGGAATTATGAATCTCGAGATATTGATTGCTTTCCATTGAGTTACACTTGTTTGGTTGAAATATGTCGATCCCTATGATTGAGAGTGATAATAGCCGATCTCTCTTCTATATTATACTATATTCCATACCTAGAACATTCTGTATAGCATATCTCTTGATTGTGCTTGATAACGACTTCATAGTATCATTTATACTTGACTTTTAGACCCTACAATCATCGCTTTGGACTTATTGGCTTTGACGATAGTCGAATTTAACTTGTCCAATCAGTTCGGATACAGCCGGGTCAACAAGTTGGAAAAAAATAACATATAATCGAACTTGGATAATAGAACAACTAAAAATAACAATCAATTCTAAATATCTTTTTACTTGTGTAGGATGAATAACAACCGGAATTTTGGACACTTCATATTTAAATATTAAAATTTTGAAGCTTAGATTTAATGTTAGTAAAATGACTTAATAAGTTTTTAATAAGCTTTTTAACCCCCTTTTACATCATAAGTAATGATGGTAAACTTGTTTTGAAAAAATGTTTACAAAAATAAATACTTTGAAAAAATATCGATAATGTGATTGAAAATCGTTTTATCAATAAATAGCCTTTTGACCGTCAGAAGTTGTTCAGATTTTTTTACATACACTTATTTGCTTAGGAATTAAAGAAAATGAAATAAAAATATTTTGCCATTTATGGAAATAAACTTTATGGATGATGTCATGCACGGGTAAGGGAAGATATTTAGGAAATGATCTAAAATGGGAAGTCCTGAAAGTTAAGTAAATGATAAAAGAGAAGTGATGTTTGTAATTAATGTTTGGAGGGTTTTGAGGGGTTTTTGGTCTTTCCCATCACATTCCTAACCCTATATAAGGAGGAATGCACCCTTAGGAAATAATCACAAATATTCACAAAGCTTGAGATGAAGTAGGAGTGTTGAAAATGGTGGAAGTGCTTACGAACTAATCCACTTATTACTCTCTAACCTTTTCAAAAGTTAACCAAATCTTCTCCAATCTCTTTTAGACTTTGGATTTAAGCCTAATACATCATGAGAGGCATGATTAGCAAGTAAGAAGTGGAATAACGTGAGAGAAAGAGGGGGATCCATGGAGGGCTGTGAGCATGAGGGGAGGAGGAGGAGTTGTGGTTTTGTTTGGAAGTGCTAAAGGTTGGACCTTTAGGCTTATGTTGATGGAAGGAGGTGGTTCTATGGTTCTTGTGGCTTTGTTCTAGGGTTTGTCATGGATCTAAGTGAGTTATATCACTATCCTATAAGACTACATTATGTATAGATATGTTGTGTTTGAATTATAAAGTTAAAGCGACATTAGCTAATTAAAGTTATAAACTTTAGACCTCTCTTGCTTTTAAAAGCAAACGATAACTTTATATTGTATACCATCACTTTTATTACCCTCTTAAACATGTGGTGTGACTATGACTTGATGTTTAAATGGTTTTTTAACTTGTGTGTTAAATTGAAGTTAGTTGAAATTGTTTGAAGCGAGAATAGTCGTTATAAGTGCACCTTCGAATCTATTGTTTTCGGGTTTATAAATAAATGGAAAGGTATTCTTAATGATTTCTTTCCATGATTTTTAAGTTCCCTAATGGTAGTACTTACTATAAAAATTTTATATCTTAAATTATTTGTTAAAGTGGTTAAAACTAGTCACAAAGATCGTGCTTTTCAATATTGTTTTAACAAGGGCTTTTAACAGCGTTTATAAAAGCTGCAGTAAGTAGCTTATGGTTTTAAGTAATCAAAAATTATATTTAAATTTGGTATTTCACTCTAGTCTTTTAAGAGATGTTTTCAAACATATTTTTAATTGTCTTAAAGTTGGTTTGAAGTTTAAATATATTTTTAATAATTATATATAAATTTCGAAAAAGTAAAGAAGAGGTTTAACACTAAAAGCTGACGAGGTAGACTTGTCTAATTTCTGAGAGTTAAGATCAATGTCAAGTATGGATGAAGAAATAAAGCCCTAACCTACTAGGCTTCCTTCTTGAGTGAGGAATAGTTAAGTTGGAATGTCGTAAACGTGGTAATCTTATAGTTTACTTACTTGTTTAAAACATAATTAACTTTGCTTAACGCTAGAAGCCGACGAAGTAGGCTTATATATTTCTGGGAGTTAAGATTGATGTCGAGTAGGGATAGAGCAATAGAGCTCTAACCTACTGGGCTTCCCTCTTGAGTCAGGAATAGTTAAGTCGGGAATGTATAAATGGGTTAATCATGTTGTTTGTTACTTTTTTATGGAAATCATTAATACTATACTTAGCACTAAAAGCCGACGAGTATGCTTTTCTATTTTTGAGATTCAAGAATGAACTGTCTAGGCAAGGCTTTGATGCAACTAGTGCTCTAACTTACCCAGCTTCACTTTTGGATGAGGAATAGTTAAATTGAAATGTCAGAAACGAGTTAAGTATAAGAACATTGATTTGTATAAGCAACTGTTTTAACTAGATAATCGATTAATCGACTATTGAACTTTACCTATTATAACTTAGATCTTTAAAAAGAATGTTTTAAAGATAATACAAGTATGAAATGGTTTTGGGTTTGTTGTCATAATACGTTATTTACATTTTTCTTTACCCTTTTTGATTATACGTATGAATGTAAATAGATCATTAAAAGAACGTTTTAAAGATAAGTATAAGTGAAATGGTTTGGCTTTGTAGCGACAATGTTTAAGTAACATTTGTCTTAAACCTTTTGAATGGGTTTGTGAAAGCACTTAGTATTTAAAATGGATATTTTAAAGGAAATTATAAGTATGGAATCTTTTGGAAAAAGATAGAAAAAGAGGTGGTTTAAAGGAAGAAATCTTGTTAATGATTTGTGAATATACTTATACCATTTGAGATAAGTATATGAATACCTTTTGAAGTATAGAAAAAGTAAAGGTTTAAAGTAAGAAATCTTGTTAATGATTTGTGAATATACTTATACCATTTGAGATAAGTGTATGAATACTTTTTGAAATATAGAAAGAGTACAAATGAATAGTGGAAATTGATAAATGAAGTTTTATTAGATAAAAGAAGTTTTACTAATAAAAGAGGTTTTAACTAATAAGAGGTTAATTAAACAAAAAAGGGAGTAGAAGTTGCTTATGTGACTTGATCGTGCTTTGTATGTTTACTCGTTTGTGAAAAACATTTAATCGTAAACTTAGCACTAAAAGCCGATGAAGTAGGATTGTTTATCTGTGGGAATTAAAGACCAATTTTCAAGTAAGGACAGAGAAATAGAGCTCTAACCTATCGGCTTCCCTCTTAATCGAGGGATAGTGTGA
Source organism: Allium fistulosum (assembly GCA_030737815.1). Taxonomy (NCBI): domain Eukaryota; kingdom Viridiplantae; phylum Streptophyta; class Magnoliopsida; order Asparagales; family Amaryllidaceae; genus Allium; species Allium fistulosum. Next base: position 1,165,263,790 of record CM060904.1, read on the forward strand.
GATGAAAATATCAGAAACATGATAAGTATAGAGACTTGGTTTCCATATGCGATTACTCTCATTATCATTGAATGACCAAATTCGTCGATTCAGTCTTGGAGAGACTGAGATCGGTAAGTATTTTACTTACCAAAAACCACTTCAAGGCCGAGATACATGTTCTATCTCTTGGAAGCGGTTGAAAGAGAATCCATGCGGAGATTCGAGATCTGTTCAAGATTCTCGAATCCATGTAGTGATTCATGATCTGTTCGAGATGTGGGAATCCAATTGGGGATTCGTGTTCTGATCGAGTGATGAAGACTCGTGTGAAAGATTCCGAACATGACCTGGATATTGGAAATGACAAAAAATAGAGTAAGGGCATAACTTGGGGTTTGGTTGACCCATAATAGGATATTATCACTTCATATCTAGAGTATGCTTATCGATGTAGCACGTGGGAGGTGATGATATTCGGGATCATGTGTTAGGGCGTGGACTAGCTATGTTTTCCTTAATGGTATATTCTATCTAGAGATGTATGATGCTCGAAGGTAGTTTCTGACCCTTGTGCAAGAGATGGGATCGGCTCCACCGAAGATATTTACACGGAAAATTCAATATGAGAACGTTCCTTATCTGATTTGATTGTACCCTAATATGCTATTGAATGTAACCAATGTAACCATTCCAGCTATGTTATAATATTTGTGTTCTACACCCTAGATATTATCTGATATATTATATTGTGTACCTATTAGATGGCGGTTCTTTTGAAGAGATAACCATTATGACATTCTATGCTGTCTCAAAAGTTCTGTTATATGTTGGTCGTATATTTCTTGAGTTTTCTCATACCAGACTTACGTCTATCGCTTGGTTTTTGTTTTCCTAAAATTCCTCACTTGTTATTTCGAGTAGTTTGAGAAAGGAAGGTTTTCATTGCTATTCTTCGGAGCTCGAGAGGATGAGCTGGATGTTTCACCTACCGTACTATTCTTATTTCCATGCATTGCTATATTATACATATCAGCATTTGTTGTTGGACTTCATGATTTTGATTCATGACAAGGAGCTCAAGACAGAAAGTGGATTATCAAATATTCGACAAGTATGGTTTATTAGAGTTTAAGTTTGGTTTGGTTTAGTATCTATTATTAAAATCTTTCCTCAAGTAAAACCTATGCATATAATTTTTTTATATATTGTGCACAACTTAGTCGACTAAACAGTACAACTTAGTCAACTAAACTGAACTTAGTCGACTAAACACTACAACTTAATCAACTAAACTGAACTTAATCGACTAAACACTACAACTTAGTCGATTAAATTGAATTATTCGACTAAAACTCATGGTTAGTCGACTAAATTCTGCCATATTCGAAATAATATTTTTCTGTTTCAATTTAGTCGACTAAACTTGTTAAAACTGCCATATTTTCAAAATTTCCTGAAGAGATGCTTCTTCTTTCTGAAGAGGAATCTCTTCTAAGAAGATTTGCATCCATTTCCCTCACACAGAACTCTTTGCCAACTGTTGTAACTCTTCATTCATTATATATATGCATTCCATTCAAGATCAAAGCACTTAACTTTTCTATTCTATATCTCTTGAATATTCAGAACTTCTTATTGCTTAGAGTTTGTGAAATCATGCTTATAATTCTTCATTTCTAAAGTAATCTATACTTTCCTTATCTTCATGGACACACAAATATACATATCATACTTGAGGAAAAGATTATAGAAAGGGTGTACTTCATTTGACTAATCTATGTTGTAACAAGAACACACAAAGTCAAGAAAACAATTTATTTGTATCAAAGTCTTGTTCGGTTGCTTAGGCGGCAAAATCCTGTTCAGTTGCTCAGGTGGTCAAAGTCCTATTCGGTTGCTCAGGCGGTGTAAACCTATTCCTCCGGGTTAAGTGAGGGTTTCTAGTTTAAATCCAGAAGGAGTCTGGGACTGGACGTAGAACGGGAGTTCAAACCAGTATAAAAATCTCTGGTGTCATTTTATTTTACTACTATATTAACTTACTTTATATTCCACACTAGTAGTTTGTATAATATTCATATTACACGATCCTACAGTCACTTTCATTTGGTATCGGAGCATGGTCATCATATAACCATAACACAGTTATTTGATGTTTTAGTAATATTGAACACAACACTAGCACAAGTTTTTTCGAAGGTCAATCTACTGCACAACCACCTCTATTTAACGGGTTAAACTATAACTATTGGTCTACTAGTATGAAAATTTATATGCAAGCCAATGGTTATAAAACCTGGAATATTACTCAAATAGAATATCACATACCTACTACTGAATATTCACAATGGTCTAACAAAGAAAAACTAGATGCTACTGCAAATGCTAAAGCTATGAATATGTTATTTTGTGCATTAGACAAAAATCAGTTTGATAGAGTTATCATATGTACTACTGCTTATAAAATTTGGCATACATTGAAAGTTACACATGAAGGTACTAACAAAGTAAAGCAGAGTAATATTTCTATGCTCAAGAATTAGTTCCAGAATTTCAAAATGAAGCAAGATAAAACAATAAATGAAATGTATTCTAGATTTCAAGAAATATACCATTCTCTCTTAGCATTAGAAGAAAAATATTCGGACTCTGATATTGTTGTAAAAATCCTCAACTCTTTGACGGATGAGTGGGAACGAAAAGTCTTAGCAATCGAAGAAGCTAACGACATTTCAACCATCAAACTAGAAGAGTTGATAGGAAATCTAATGTCTTATGAAGTTAATCTCCAGGCAAAACGAGTATAGGCGCAAGATAAGAAGAATATATCATTCCAAGCAGAAAAGGATGAATCAGATTCAAATGAGGAAGATATGGCATTTATTGCTAAGAATTTCAAAACGTTTTTGAAATTCAAAAGGAACAACAAATTCAAAAACAATAAGAATAGCTTCAGCAGTAATAATAACAACAACAATTCATCGTCTTCTGCTCTTAAATGTTATGAATATCACAAGAAAGGGCACATCAAGAAAGACAGTCCTGATCGAAAGAAAGATTCAAAAAGAAAGCCTTCTATGTTACATAAGATGATTCAGAATCATCTTCATCATCAGACAATGACACAGACAACGATTCTGAACAAGCCAACGTTTGTTTTATGGCCACAAATGATAAGGTGAGTGATTTATCTTTTGATGATTTAGTGGATATAAATTAAAAAGTACTTGATAAGCTAAGAAACATCAAAAGAAAATATAAAGAAACTCTTGAAAAATTGAATAGGACTGAAATTAAGGTAGATATGTTAATAAATGAGAAAGAAATTTTAGAATAAGAACTTGAAACTTCTCAAGAATCTTATTCTAATACAACTTCTCAATTGTCTATGTTAAGTCAAGAAATTGAAACTCAAAAGAAAAGAATGATGCTCTTTTAGTTGAAAATCATGATTTGAAAGCTAATATTAAAATATTGGAATTAGATATTTCTAGTCTTAAAACAAAATTAGATGATATTACTAAAATGTCTCTAATTTAACAAAGGAAGAGAAAATCTTTCTAAAATTATAGAAAATTCTCAGACAGTTTCAAATAAAAATGGACTAGGATATAAGCAAGTATCAAAAAGTATTCCTAAGAAAAAGAACTCTTTATATAAAATTTTAAAAGGAACAATGATATTGTTGCAATCAATTTTAAAAGTTCCAAATCACTCTAAACCAATTAAGATTTGGGTTCCTAAAACCAACAATTCTTTGATTAGAAACAAATATATAAAATCTTTTATAGAAACTGTTCACAAAAATAAAGATTTTATTTCCAAGAGGAATTCTAAACCCTCTTGGATTTGGTTTCCAAAGACCTAACTCTTAGGACCCTAACAAAAGGTGGGTACCAATGTTAATTCTATATTTTTTGCAGGTACCACTTAAAAAAGAGGAAAATGAATATTGGACAGTGGTTTATCATTGATATTGTTATAAGCTATCTTATGTTGTGTAAATATAATCCCTTATATATCCCTCTCCTTTTTGTCGATGATAAAGGGGGTGAAGAAGTATTGCACTGCACTAACAAAATTTGCAGGATTACAAGATATCGGCACAAATTCAGGGGGAATTATAGATTATAGATTCTTGTCGAAATTTATCTCATATGAAGTTGTCATCAATCAAAAAGGGGGAGAATGTTGGACTTCATGATTTTGATTCATGACAAGGAGCTCAAGACAGAAAGTGGATTATCAAATATTCAAAAAGTATGGTTTATTAGAGTTTAAGTTTGGTTTAGTTTAGTATCTATTGTTAAAATCTTTCCTCAAGTAAAACCTATGCATATAAATTTTTTAAATATACTGTGCACAACTTAGTCGACTAAACACTACGACTTAGTCAACTAAACTGAACTTAGTCGACTAAACACTACAACTTAATCGACTAAACTGACTTAGTCGACTAAAACTCATGGTTAGTCGACTAAATTTTGCCATATTTGAACTAATATTTTTTTGTTTCAATTTAGTCGACTAACTATTTAATTTCAGTCGACTAAACTTGTTAAAACTACCATATTTTCAAAATTTCCTAAAGAGACACTTCTTCTTCCTGAAGAGGAATCTCTTCCAGGAAGGGTTGCATCCATTTCCCTTCATCGGAACTCTTTGCCAACTGTTGTAACTCTTCATTCATAATATATATATATATATATATATGCATTCCATTCAAGATCAAAGCACTTAACTTAACTTTTCTATTCTATGCTCTCTTGAATATTCAGAACTTCTTATTGCTTAGAGTTTGTGAAATCACGCTTATAATTCTTCATTTCTAAAGCAATCTATACTTTCCTTATCTTTATAGATACAGAAATATACATATCATACTTGAGGAAAATATTATAGGAAGGGTGTACTTCATTACAAATCTGTGTTGTAACAAGAACACACAAAGTCAAGAAAATAATTTATTTGTATCAAAGTACTATTCGGTTGCTCAGACGGGAAAACCCTGTTCAGTTGCTCAGGTGGTTAAAGTCCCGTTCGGTTGCTCGGGCGGTGTAAACCTATTCCTCCGGGTTAAGTGAGGGTTGCTAGTTTAAATCCAGAAGGAGTCCAGGACTAGACGTAGAACGGGAGTTCGAACCAGTATAAAGATCTTTGGTGTCATTTTATTTTACTGCTATATTTACTTACTGTATATTCCGCACTAGTAGTTTGTATAATATTCATATTACACGATCCTACAGTCACTTTCATTTGTGAGGACAGGTTGTTATAACTGTCCAGGCTGATGATAATACTTAGGTTATGTAACTACGAAATTTCTGTGTCGGAGTAACCTTTGTACTGTTCCTTTGATATTATATATTATCGTTCCGTTGTGAGATTATGATGTTGTGTTCTCTTTTTCTTGTTTATTTCCTTTTCTTTTTATTTTACCCTAACTTTTAGTCTTTTCGGCACTTGGATGCTCGACGCACGAATACCGTGGAAGTATTAGTGTCAACACTCGAGGGTCGAAAAGGCGTATCATTACATCAGGATCATGTAGTAAGTTCCTCAATTGAGCGTCCAGCATGGGCCATCGACGGAAGACATGAATGAAAGTATAAATATAAGAAATATCTTTTAATAAGCTGGATAAAGGGCACTGGCTAATAGGACAAGGGGGATAAAAAGATTTATGAACTCAAAGTGTTGTATCCCATGTATTTTGAAAATAAAATGCTTAAAAATATCTCTCTAACATGAAGTGTAACACAATATGGCCAATATACATGGTTTCCATTATAGTAAATGAATTAAGAACCTGGAGTGATGTATCTTATGTATTTTCAACCCAACCTATGAATTCTCTTTGACTAACGATGCAATATTCAAAACACATCTGAGTAACTAAAACTAACATGTGTTACATTTTCTTTTCTTTTTTACGAAATGGAATTTGCCGTAACAGTGAATCATGAATTGCGAAAAAAAATTTAAAAAAAATCCCAAGTTATAGAAAAATAGAGAGAAACGATTCCAAGAAATTATGTTATTTCATCTTTTCCCATATATTATTTCTGACAATCTTAATGTAATAACTCCACCATTATACCCATATTATTAAAGAACATTATATATAACGTCGTCTAATAATACGGAGAATACAGCTTGATAAGGGTGACCAAATGTGAATATAACTTTAAACTAACACTGACACGTCATACTTACCATTTTACTAAATTTATGGAATTAAAATTTGACGTATACAGTCTCAGTTCAAAGTAATAAGCACATTGGTTTCTCAAAATCAGAACGGTACATCATATAAAATAGTAATCACAGATCATAGAAGAATAATAAATCTCATATACATATACAAAACGTGAGTCTACAAAATAAAATACTAGATCCATATAATATACATATGTTACAAATCACTAACTCAAATATACATCTCAAATACAGACAAAAAATCCTACATGAGATAAACTAAAGGTCAAAATAGTTTATCTCTCTAGTAGTCCAACCATCCAAAGGGTCTACCTGTCCTATAACCTGAAAGTCTCTACTTGACCCGAGTATTATAAAATAAATGGGTCAGAGTATCTCTGAATATCCAAAAGGGTGAGAATGAGATGTAACACAAGAATAAATGGCATATAAGTAAATCCAGATGTCCAAGATATAACAAGTCATAGAATTAATTTAACTTAGAATTTATCTCAAGACACATGGATATATATTTTGGTCACAAACATAGATTAGTCACTAAACACAGAATCATAGAATAAAGCACAATATTCCTAGCATAAAGAAACCAATTCCACACTGATCACTCGGATCGTCCATACCATTCTTAATGATTGTTCATCCGTGACAAACAAGTGTGGTATCACTCATACCGATCTGATACCAAGATCGTCGATACCGTTAAATAGAATCACAACTGATCTCAAGGATCGTAGCAACCATGACTCAAAGATTCCAGATTATTCATTATTATTATATATTTATAATCGTAAAGAAATCCATGAGTATACCACTTAAGAATCTATCGGTCCCACCGAACACCGAAAGATAATATACTCTAAAGTGCCAAATACTATCACTCTCAATAATCACTAGAATTTAACCAAAACATCCCACACCGCTTGGTGAAATTCAAGTAAATACTATAAGCTAGTAAATCTCACTCGTTACGGATACCACTGAAAAACCTGAACTATACTCTGTCAAGGATCTATCGGCCCAGCCGAACACCAAAAGAGAATACAATCCTAAAGTGTTAAATACTTCCTATTAGCAATCACAAGAATTTCACCAAGGCATCCCATACTACCTGGTAAAATTCAAGTATTCACTAATGGGCTAGTTAGTACAGTCAAACATTCCATTCAATGAGTTATACTATATTCGATGAAGCGTTATTCGAAAGCATTTAAACCAATTGATAACACTAAGTCGATTATTAGTACTCCGTACATTATAGAGCTAAGGTTCTCAAAATATTTTTCTTATAAGATTTTATAATTTAGAAATCCAATATTATAATTTTCCATATAGGAAATAATTTCCAAATACTTTATTTATCATAAGATAAATTAAACCATATATTCCAATTGATCTCAATATAAATATATATATATATAGATGTAGTTGTCTCAAATTCCATAAAGATTATATTATTCACAAACCATATTCCAAAAGCCATATTTATATATAAATAACCATATATTTATAAAACTATATTTCTTACTCTTTCAAACCTAATTTGATATATATATAAAAAAACCATTTTATTTAGAAATAAATTAGGTTTATATTTCCAAAACTATATTACCAAAATCTGTAACCATTTATAATACCAATACTATATACATATAACTATTTGTAAAAGTCAATTATAAAGAAACTAGATTAATTAAGAAATAAGTTTGATATTTGTAAACTTAATAAATTCTCTTTGTAACGACCCGTATTTTCAACCATTTAGAAATATTAAATTTTATATAATTGTTGAATAAAAAAGGTTATAAATAAATATTTTATGATTTATTAATTGAAATGTTATTAGATGTATAATCTAAGATAAAATTCTTAAATAACAAATTTCAATAAGTTAAAAGATGATAACCCAAATAAATTGAATGTGAAACAATGTTGGGTTGAATATTAACAATAAGATTGGAAATAACAAATGTTAATGTGGTAAATAACAAAATGAATGTCTCTAATTGGAATATAATTATAAAGTTTAATTTGGATATAATTGTAAAGTTTAATAAGGAATAACATAAATGATGTATAAAAGGGGAAATCATATGTTATTTAAGTGAAATTGGTTTTAGCATAGAATTAGAAATCAGTTATTTGGTAAATAAATTTATAGATATTTGAATTACTAAGTTGAAACAATTGTTTTATTTCCCAGCTCATTATTTAATCCGTTTTGAAATTATTTGGTAATCAATTGGAATTAATGTAATTGAAATATTTCAATTAATATGAGAGAAGATGTTACTTGTAAAATAAACGGGTGTAATAAATGAAAACTTATGTTAGGATACATAAGGGAATTGTTGATTTAATACAAAGAACATTTAAATCAAAATAAAAGAATTTGTTGGAAATTAATATGTAATGAATCAGGGTTTATTACGGTTGTAATAATATGATGAAATTAGTTTAATATTTAAATCATGGGTTTAACATGAAAAATTGGATTTTCAAAAGATTATTAAAAAATTCGTTTTAAATGTAATGATGATAGAAAACTTTTAATTTAGAATTTAAAAGTGATTAAATCAGTTTAATAATAATTCTTTTAATTAACGTGTAAAAATAAGTAATTTGATTTAAAGCTAACTTCTATGTACAATAGAATTAATTTCTGAAACTGGTTCCATTAGGTTTAGAAATATTAAAAACCTATATATCAACATATAGGATGACTTATTTTCGTTTTGGGAATGAAATAGATTTTCGGGCCTTTGTTATCGCTTTGGCCCAAATCGATATCTGTTCCATCTATTCATGTTCCTCCTTTTCCTATATATATATATGTGTGTGTGTGTGTGTGTGTGTGTGTGTGTGTTGTTATGGAAATCTAGCAGCCTCCATATATTTCGGTTCATTTCTTTTGTACGTACTTTCAAATCTAACTTGTTCCTTTTCAAAATTCAAACTGCTCAAACCCTATCATATAATATATCCTTGCGAAGATCTCAATGAACAGAATCAGCATCTGTGATTCGTTTTTGCAATTGAGTCTCGGTTTGACCAGAATTGGGCGAAACATTTTTGACCGTTCATCATAGGGTTTGTTGTTCAACGGCGAAACTTTGACCAATCGACGATCGGAAAGCGCTGCAGTGTAGAGGAGGCTTAATGGAGCATATATGTATGGTTGGATCGTGTCATCGGTGCCCGAGATCGCTAGAAATCGAGCTTGTAGTGGCGGCGGTCGTGGGGTTATCGAGGCATTTTCCGGCGATGGCAGGGTGTCGCGTGGTCATGGTAGGTGCGGCCTGAGACGTGGAGCATGGTGGTGGACATGGATATGAGGATGGTGGCCTTGATCGCCGATGATGGGAGGATGAAGTCGACGGTTGGATGTATAAGGTTGGGTTTGAACATGCTGTGTTTGTTAGGGTTTGGGGAGGTGATGATGTAATTACCTTTTTGCCCTTGTGAATAATTTAATTTAATTTTAAAATTTAAACCTTCTAACTTGCATAACTTTTACATACGAACTTTCATTCACGCGTGGTTTCTTCTGTTAGATTTGTATTGAAATTCTGGACAATATGAAACTGGTTTGGATGAATTTGAAGACTGTTGACATTTTAGGCTTTTGTTGAATTTTTAATGGGCTTAAACCAAAGGTGAGTGATTAAACCCACTCACGCAATACTAAATTTTCTGATGTTAGTTAAATTAAAATCATGAAATGATAAAAATTTATTATTATTTGGTAATTTAAATTTGATATTTAAATTTAATTTGAATTTTATATTGAATTGAATTGACATTTAAATTAATATTGAAATTTAATTGCTAGTTAAACATTGACAGTTGATAACTAGTAACTCTCATGATATATTGGTTGATTTGGATATTCATTGTTATTGGATGCCTATTGATTGATGTTGGATGTATGGCTGTTTATTTTTTTGGACATATCCCTGGTTATTACCCTATGTATTATTGACATTATATAAATTGTCATTTATTATTTGAAAATGAACTAAGAAATAGGTTGAAATGATATATACCTATGTCATATAATTATGGGTTGAAATGATATATATCCATTGACAATTAAAATTGAAATAATAGATCACTTGACCATAGGGTAAAAAATTATATATGGACACCGGATTTGGTTAAATTAAATGGTTTTTAAATCTAGAATTTAGATTTGTTTAAATGATATTGTTTTAAAGAGAATAAAATTTTGATTTATATGAATTGAATTATTTTCTAATTCCAGATTTGAAATGTTGAAATTGAAACTATTTAAATGAAATTGTTTAAGGATTTAATTTGAGCTCTTAAGGTTGAAATTGAGATATGATTTGAATTTATTGAAAGTGAAATATTTTAAAGGTTTAAATTTTAATTTAAACTTTGAATTACTTAAAGTGGTTTAAATTAGTATTTCAAAGTTTGGATGTGAAATGGATTTAGACTAAATTGTTTCAAAATGAGAATTTGAATTGAAACTTTCAGCCCTATAAATAGAATCGTTTAAATTGAATTTGAAGTAAAGTTTGAAATCTTTTTAAATTGAGGTTGATTTAAATTGAATTTGAATACGAAATTGACTTGAACTGGAAGTCAAAAAATTGAATTCGTTGTGATTTGGAATTTGAACCTGAATTCGTATTGTTGTGAAAGAAAGAAACGATTTTGATATAAATTGTTTTAATATATAAACTAATTTAATAATCAAATTACTTTAATATATAGACTATTTCACATATTCAAACTATTTTTGATCTTCAAAACTATTTTTAATTATCAAAACTATTTTCAATATTCAAACCTATTTTTAATTATCAAAACTATTTTCAATATTCATTCAAACTATTTTCAATATTCAAACTATTTTAACGGTGGGAACTATTTAGATTTAAATCGGTTATTTAAATACGAATGTTTTGATATGAAGGTATAACCTATTTTTGAATTTGAAATGATTTTGAAGTGAATCTGATATTTTGATATGAAGTATGATTTATATGGTTAAAGTGAATCCGATATTTTGATACGAAGTATGATTCGTTCTTGAAATTTAAAAGAACCAACCGGTGCGTAAAATGATGTTTGGTTGTTAAAGAGACCAGGACCGAATATTGGCATAATCTCTGTCAATACCGGAACCACTTTGACAACTGTGTATGCGGTGGATGATCCAGAATGAAGTGGTTGGATTTGGCGAATGTTTCCTGGATTTGAAGAATGAGAACCATTATGGATAGACCCTAACACTTGTGTCAATTTGAATGACTAAAACAGGACGACTTATCCTGACCAATGAGGCTAGCTACCTCTAGCGACATCTATTCTTCGTATTACCATCTTTATTTTGGACTCGATTGGTGCACTTTGATTTGATTATGGGATGGATGTTCGCGTTGGGCCGTTAGGAGTTACCACCAGTCAGGCGACTTGAAATAGTAGTATCCTACCTTGGGTATTGCCTCATGTAACGACCCACCATTTTAGGCCATTCGCGTCCATTATAAGTGTATAGGTAGACACTCATGCCGGAGTTGAATTGCTCAAAATACCGCGTTGTTAATTTAAATTTGGCAAAACTGAACATATACAGTAAATAGATATAATCACAGATCACAGACACAGAGTAATAAATGCAGCGGAAATAAAAGAGATAGTAGTTCATGAAGCTACTATATGAATATATAAAATACATCAGAGTTTACAACAGAAGAGTAATACGATACATCAGATACAATTCAGAATACATCACTGGAATCATCGAATACTGAAGGCAGAATAGATGGCTGGATCTTCAAGCAAAGCTCCAACTCCAAAGGTGAGTCTCGAAAACTGAACCACTCAGTCTGACCCGAGCGTAAAGCAAAACACAAGACACTCGAGTCAGGATTAACATTCTTATATTAATAAATCCAACTCAAGTGAAATAGCAATTGAAATACAAGTAACTCAAAGGATGTTTGGAATAACCATCCTTTAAGGATCCGTTAAACTATCTACTACGTAGTAGTGTACGATAAATAGATAATGTCTATCAGTAATAATAAGATATCAAAATAGCGTTAAGTCGTGGCCCATTCCACCCTTAACACATTTTTCCCAAAAGCATATACAAGACCGTAGTTTCCCCAAAACCGGAAGTCACCAGAGGGCAATCCATATACTAAAGGTACAAATCAAAATCGTAATGGTCGCGCATAGGATAATCAGTATGACAAGGTACATGAGGCGATACCAACTAGGATACTAGTAGTTGCGTGATCCGGACTGATGTTGGGCATAGCAGCTACTATCCCAACACCGCGAAACAACACTCCCAAATCAAGGGGTGCACCCAAATCGAATCACAAAAGTAATAGATATGGTATCGAAGAAGTGTGTCCGCTAGAGATGGCGATCCTCAATAGCCCGGCGCGGCTCCTGTTTTAGTCATGTCAAGGGTCATCCAAAATCGTTCTCTTTCTTCAGTCAACGCGTTCATCAAAACCATCCACTTCGTTCTGGATCAACACTCTGCGTATAGTTATTAAAGTGGTTTCGGTTCAGATAGAGAGTATATCCATTACCGATCCCGGTCTCTTTAATAACTTTCGTAATTATTACACCGATTGGTCGTTTATATATTTCAAAAAACCAAATCAATTTCAATTTCAAATAGAATTCGTAAATCAACATTTCATTTGTCTTTCTAAAGCAATTTCCAAATTTTCGTTTCAAAAACTTCCAATTTTCCGTTTCAAAATCTTATAATTCAATTTCAATTTCTATTTAAAACAATTCGAATATTGATTCAAGTTCGTATATAAGTTTCATTCCGAAATCATTTAAATAAATTCTATTTAACATTCAAATCAATTTAAACTCATTTATCGATTTCATTCAATATTCGTTAAGTTACTTTATCATTCAAAACAATTTCTATTAAATTTCCAATTCATTTAATCAATTCTTAAGTTCAACTTCATTAAAACAAAACTTACAATTTTGAATTAAACTAAATTCGTCAAATCAATTCTCCAATTACAAGTCTTACATTAATTCCAAAATATCACATTTCATTTTTATTAAAGAAATCCAATTTCACTTATTTACTTCCTTAAATAATTTTCCAAAACTTAATTAATAAAGAAACTCAATTTCAATTCTTTACGAAGTAAAATCCACTTATTCAAAAGTTCAATTTTTCTTATTAAAGAATTTCAATTCAATTTAATCATTTAATAATTCATTATTAAATAGTTCAAAACTTAATTATTAAATAATTTCAAAGTTTAATAATTTCAAACTTAATTATAATTTCAAACCTAATTATTAAATCATTTCAAACTTAATTCAATCATTTCTCAAATTAAACAACATTCTTTCATTGATTACATTGTTAATCTTTTGTTTCAGATTATTAAATATTACCATTTTCCTTTCATCAAAAATTCAAATTTCAACTTCATTTCAAAACCATATTCTTTATTCAAATAAAATCTTCATTTATTTTCAAATCAAATTATTGACCAATCGGGTTTTTATTTAATTTTCTATCCTAAGTCAAAGTTCAATTTGGGTATTTATCATTTCAACCCGATTCCAATTCAATTCAAAATCAAAACATATCAAAGGGAACTTACAGTGTGATAACTGGGATGGTGTCAAAGTAAATAAACAAGCAATAACAACAATCAATAACAATCCAATAATCAATTCAAATAATCCCGAAATAATCCTATTAATTCGCATTGTTATTTGTACGAATTAATATAATTATTTCTAGAATCTACACTATCATTTCATGTAGATTAAAGATTATTACATTACGGTTTTTCACTTGTCATCTATTTACAATTTCATACATCATCAATTTAACAACATACATTCAGTGATTCAAAATGTAATTAAACAAATCCTACGTGTCAATAAATTTAACAGTTAAAGGGGTCATATTATACAAATGTCAGTTAATCAAATTTAACATTTAACTATCCTATATCAAGTTCAATTTCATACTGTTTATCATTTTAACATTAACAATTTAACGTCCAATATATACATCAACAATCAATTAATTATCAACCAAACTATGTTATCATTGCATAAATAATTAACAGATAATGGTGTCAGATGTCACAGGTGAACTGATACAGGTGTAATTTACTAACAACAGCATATTTCAATTGTCGTTTCAATTGAAATCAAATTTAATAAATAAAAGAATGTTAATCGTGAGTGAGTGCTCACCTTTCGAGGCTAGATAGAACAGGAGATGACACGGATACGCACACTGATACGGACACAAAAATTGAATTACGAATCCAAGCACGAATTCGCAAAACCAGGAAAAATTGAATCGGCGAATGAAGCTGATGAATAGAAAGAGACGAATTCAAATCAGAACAGGATCAATGAAAACAATTAAAATCGGTTAAGCTTTATTTATACAGAAAATGTATATACCATTATTATTGTTTTATAAAAATTAATACTCAACTTAAGACAGATATTAAATGGAATACACATTTATACAAAAACATTATACTTAAAACACCTACATTTTAAAGTCAATATGTATTATATTTAAAACTCAACATTCAAAAACAGTATAAAAGAATAAACACTATAGTATATACATATAATATCCCCATATATATTATATATTTTAAGATCAATAAAAATTAAACATACTTTAAAATCGACATGATTATAAACATATACACAAAAAGATCTTGGACTTATTATCTACTCCTATATAAACACTATACAATAAGTTTTGAAACATATGTATTAGATTATACACTTGTACAAATTTTACCTACGTCTGACCTTATGTTGTTTTTTTTTTCTTCATACAACATATAACCACACAGAACCTATTCGTTATAAATCAATATCAACATATCAGCTATTATATATAGCTTGTATAAAATTATACAGGTATATGCAGACTAAACTACAATAGAAATGAAATACATGTAGGTTTGTAAATATAGGTGGAAGCTTTAAAACTGTAGCCTACTAATATATACACTGCAACCAATGTAATAATAATATAACAACTTAAAATATATCACAACAATATAATACAGTAACCCATATAATACTTATATAAAATTAATATATACATAAACTAGTGTATTACTAAACTAACATAAACATATATACTGACAAAAGGTTATACATATGTTCTTTTAACTTATATACTCACGTACATATATAGATTGTAGTAGAAATAGGATACAAAAAAACAAACAAAAAAAACAAAAAAATGAACCTGACAGATATGTGCAGGCCGAGAGGAGAGTGAGCTGGAAACCATGAAGGAGGGAAAGTACTTGGCATTGGATTGAGGGCCAGACGTGGAGAGCTGGTCACGTGGGGAGAGGCGGGTTCTCGGTTGGTTCACGAGCTGCAGACGGAGGGGTGGTGGCAGTTCGTTTGGGTGGTCGAGCATGGAGGGAGAGGGTGACTGTTGAGCAATGGGTTTGGGTCGGAGTTAGCAAAAGGTGGAGGCTGCCTCGCGTGGCTGTCGGAGTGGGTTGGTCAGAGGGGCCATGCGGCTGAGGCCGATGCTAGGTAGGAGGCTTGCGTGAAGACAGAAATGAAGTGGAGGAGGGAGGATCGGGGTGGTTCGGTAGAGGGAATGCTAGCTGCGTGGGAAAGGTGGTTGCGGGCTGTGCACTCGGCGATGGTGGGGACATTCGTCGGAGAGGGAAGCGGGTCCGTGTGATGCAAGGTCATGGAGGCGAGCATGGTCTGATGATGTGGCGAGGAGGTGAGGGTGAGGGCTCGGCCGAGATGAGTAGGTAGAGGCGAAAGTCGGCTGGCCGTGGTTGAAGCTGCGTCAGTGGTCAGGGGTGGAGGAGTTTGGGTGGCATGGCGTGAAGCTTTTGCTCGGTGGTGAGGAGGAAGAGTTTGCCTGAGAGGCCAAGCATAGGCTAAAGGAAGATGTTGGATAAATGGAAGGTGAGTTGCAAGGTTGAGGATGAGAGTAGGCTTCTCAAAGAAACAAGAAACGTACAGGCAAAATGAAGAGACAGTGAGGAGAGAATAAAAGACATCAATTGTAAATGACAGTTCAAGGAACGAAGGGCCAGAGAGCGAACCAAATACTAAAATTTTGAAACCCGTGTAAAACAATAATTACATCCACAGAATTTAAGAAATATAAAAGGTTATGCTTGTTGATTTTCACTGTAAGGAACGAATGGACACAAAGAAGCAAACAGCTCAGACGCATATCGATACGGACAATCGTTTCACGTTTTTCGTCGCGTATCGGATGCCGAAACACAGGAACGAATATACTATGTAGATCAGCTCGACTAGACGATCAAACGACATACAGATATCAATGGTATGATTGAATTATAAAAATTCGAATTTTTCTACTGGCGGAAAATGCAAGAAAAACGCTGAAAAATAAGATCGACGGAGCCAAAGATGTCCGAATTTGGAAAAATGACAAACTGATATTTTGCTTAGAAGATGGTTTAGAATTTTTCTATGTAAAAATATTTTGGTTTCGAAAACATTTTATTTTCAACGCTTTTTTAACTGATTAAATTGAAGTGAATTTACGCGCGAAATAAACTTTCATATTTTCGGACGAAAATTTACCGGTTGCTATGTTTAACTAGACGTATTCCAAATATTAAATTTTTATTTCGAAATTTTATCGTTAAAATTTCACAAAATTTTAACTAATTACGTTATTAAAACAGTTGAAATTTACGGGTCGTTACACCTCACATGCCCTGTCGTACTTTTATCCTTATACTCGACCATTACGATTTTGTTTTAGTATGGTACCTATAGGGGACTCACTGGCTACCGACGTTACTGGTTGTGTTAAAGCACCTGCATAGACTATCTGCTTAAAAATGTGTTAAGGAGGATCAATGTAAAGCCTTAACGCTATTTTAATACTTTACTTTACTGACAGACACTACATATATAGCGTATCTAACTATATATAGATAGTTTGACGGATCCTTAGGAGATGGAAAACCCTATAACATCTGTTTAGTTATTGCACTCACGTTGTACACTTGATAGGAGATGGAAAATCCCGTAAACATCTCTGAAGCTAGTACACTCATATTTTACTTGTTATTGATTTAACTTACATAAAACTTTTAGTTCTGACTCGAGTGTTTTGTCTTTCCATTACGCTCGGGTCAGCCTGAGTATTTCAGTGTTTGAAGACATTATTCCTTGAAGATGAAGATGGAGTTTGATAGACCGTATTTACTATTATTATTCTACTGCATTATTTTGGTATGTTTGTTTATGTACTCTAATTATATTGTAAAATGAAAGTAAAATTTATTGTAAATAGCTTCATGAACTGTTAATTTGATTATTATATTTTGTCATTCAGCTGCGAGATTCTATATTTGCTTTCCTTTTTTGCTCTTATTTTCTTATTAAACCCCATTGGTAATCTGCTCTTTTGAATGGTTTGAGTTAGACATGTATGGTCTATTGTCTACTTAAATCGTACAAAATGGTGGCTCGTCACACTTGGTATCAGAGCTTTCATTTAGAGATACCTTAGCCTATTGGGGATAAACTCATTAGAGATAGGGTTAGTAATACCTTAGAATGAGTCTAAGTGTGTACATATATATACGAGAGAGCGTATTTGTTAGTGCTATATAAAAAATGTTTTTGTATTGTGTTAATTTGTTCTGTTGAGTATTTATGAATTCCAGTCGATACATAGGACACTATGGCATCGATAGGGATTTCTAAAACTTGAATAGGGTAAACTGATATAATATTGTTTTTGAAATTGGTAAATTAAATAATTTACCCAGTATTATAATTTGTATTTAAAATAATAATTTTTTATAAATTATTATAGTTATTTTTGGTGTGTTGTTTGTTAGGAAATGATGATATTCGATTATTGTCATTTATTGTTGGTTAGTCAAGGTTTTCTTAAAACTATTGACTATTGTATGTTATAAGAAAATGTAATTTTATAAATATGGTTTATAAACTATGGTTTACCAATAAAATGAATTTAAATTGAAAATTTGAGAGCTTAAGTTCCGGTGTTTTGAACTTGGTTTTCAAAGATTTTGAAAGGCAATATTAGTACTATTTGGAAGTATTTTCGAATAGAAATATTTTTCAATGAGATTTGAAAGAAATGTTTTCAAAAGAATTTTAAAGAAAATAAGTTATGTACTCTCCTCTTTTGTCGTTGGAAAATAATTTCGGTGATAATCGCGACATCGTCGACATTCACTTTCGAGTTTCAAAGTGGGAAGACTATTATAGTAGCTTTGCTACACATTTGTTTGATAATTTTTTTTTGATTTAAATCCATTAAGTATGAGTTCATATTAAAAAACATATATAAGTATATATTATTTCAAGATGATTTGAAATGAAACCCGGTGTTTAGTTCTTAAGTTCTATTAATAAATGATTTCAATTATTGTAATAGAATGGAATCTTCAACTATTTTAATAGTTGGAAACTTCCAAATTGAAATCAGAAATTAAAGCTAAGTGTTTAATGGAAATATAAAAGAGGAAGCTTTGTAACTCTTAAGTTTAAAGATAATAAAAATTAAAACAGGTTTGAACTATTGAACATTCTTTTGTAGTATTTGAATAAGATTTTTCGTATATGCTTCTAGGGTTTAATGAAATATTATACAAGTAAAAAACTTAAGTAATAAAAAATGTTTCAAAATGAAATTATCTCTATATATAAAAATTAAGTTGTTATAGGAAATGTTATACACTTAGTCAATATTTTATGAAGTGATTTATAATTAAATAGAATAGTAAAAAGAACCTACTATTTAAGTAAATGATTATAAACTTAAGAAAATGTTGAAATGATTTATAATTAATATTAAATGATACTATATATGAAGGAATAAATGTGAATCAAAGAATAGAGATATTTACGCATGAAATGATTCATTAATGAATATTAATATTAAATGGAAATCAAGTTATATAAGTAAATAAATGTGAATTAAACTACAAAGAAACATATGTAATACTGTATGAATTTATTCATTTATGATTTTAAATATTGAATGGGAAATAATTTATGTAAGCGAATGTATGTATGTTAATAAAAGATGATTTTATATGAATGAATGAGAATTGAAAATAAATGAAAAGTAAATGATGTATTAAAGAAACCAATAGAATAAAATATGTAAGTTGTGCGTAGGTCATTTTATCCGCATAACAGTTCTAATTCAGATTCGAATACATGATTTATGGTAATTCACACTATTCCGAGTTAGGATTTTTCGCTCGATTCTTGACGGTGAATGCTTGATATGGATTTTTGATATGATTTTGAAGTTTTCTATCATAGTTTATGGCTATGTAAGAAGAATGGAGATTTCTAATCAAGAAATCGGAACAAAGTCCGCACTAGAGTGGTCAGGTTATCAATACTAGTTCTGAAGTGAATTTTTGTGTATTCAAGCAAGCGATCAGAATTGATTTTGTGTACAAATGATATATGTACATCGTAAAACTTAAATAATATTTAAATTCTATGTTGGTTGGCTTATAAGAAGTTTGGAAAACGACACTTCAAATCGTTTGAGGTTGTACGAGTAATCTATTGAGTAGTTACCTAAGGTTGTTGAGAGTAAGGTACACTTGGTAGTTTATTTATCACCCTTGTGCAATGAAAAGTTTATGAACCTGGACAAACCATTAGATTTTGGTCGCTATGGATGTGTGATGGATTCTTTTGTTGCATATAATGGGCGTACAACATTTGTTTGCATATGAGTATTGTATATAATTGTGTTGCTTATGCTATTGTTTGAAACAACTAATATATATTGCTCTCTTATATGATTTAACTCTCTTTTGGATCAGATAAGTGAAATCCAGGTTTATGGAAGCAATGGTTGTTGCTTTGGTTTCATAAATAGAGTTTTGTTTGCCCGACAAATAGTTATGTTTTCGGATTATGGTTTTATAGAGGTATTTTATTGTTTTCCCATGGTTGGGATGCCTCGTTATTGAAATAAGATGTATATCATGTAATTATTGATATTATTATTTTTCCGAACCTAGCCACGCAAAGGAGTTGCTCTTAAAAAAATTCTTAAATTTAGGACTTAGAAATTATTTCGTGGAAGTTAAGTTATTTCAAATTTATATTAAACTTAAATATGTAAGTTTAATTATAAATTGACTATTTTGAATACAATGTATCAAATTTCTTGATTCTTTCTTTTCCTTTTCGGGGATGAAAAGTTTTGAGTGGGGGAGATTGTAACGACCCATTTTTCAACCATTTAGAAATATTAAGGTTAATATAATTGTTGAATAAAATGGTTATAAATAAAGATTTTACGATTTATTAATGGAAATGTTATTATATGTATAATCTAAGATAAAATTCTTAGAAAACAAATTTTAATAAGTTAAAAGATGATAATCCAAATCAATTGAATGTGAAACAATGTTAGGTTGCATATTAACAATAAGATTCGAAATAACAAATGTTAATGTGGTAAAGAATAAAATGAATGTTTATCTCTAATTGGAATATAATTGTAAAGTTCAATTTGGATATACTTGTAAAGTTTAATAAGGAATAAAATAAATGATGTATTAAAGGAGAAATCATATGTTATATAATTGAAATTGGTTTTAGTATAGAATAAGAAATCAGTTATTTGGTAAATAAATTTATAGATATTTGAATTACTAAGTTGTAATAACTGTTTTATTTCTCAGCTCACTATTTGATCCGTTTTGAAATTATTTGGTAATCAATTGTAATTAATGTAATTGAAATATTTCAGTTAATATGAGAGAAGACGTTACTTGTAAAATAAATGGTTGTAATAAATGAAAACTTATGTTAGAATACATAAGGGAATTGTTGATTTAATACAAAGAACGTTTAAGTCAAAATAAAAGAATTTGTTGGAAATTAAAATGTAATGAACTAGGATTTATTATGGTTGTAATTAAATGCTGAAATTAACTTAATATTTAAATCATGGGTTTAACATGAGAAATTGGATTTTCAAAAGATTATTAAAAAAATTGTTTCAAATGTAATGATGATAGAAAACTTTTAATTTAGAATTTAAAAGTGATTAAATCAGTTTAATAATAATTCTTTTAATTAATGTGTAAAAATAAGTATTTTGATTTTGAACCTGATTCTATGTACAGTAGAATTAGGTTATGAAACTAGTTCCATTAGGTTTAGAAATATTAAAAACCGATATATCAACATATAGGATAACTTATTTTCGTTTCGGGAACGAAACAGGTTTTTGGGCTTATGTTATCGCTTTGGGCCAAATCGATATTTGTTCCATCTATTCCTGTTCCATCTTCTCCTATATATATGTTGTTATGGAAACCTAGCAGTCTCAATATCTTTCTGTTCATTTCTTTTATATGTACTTTTAGATCTAACTTGTTCCTTTTCAATGGTCAATATCCTAAAACCTTAATTTCCAATTTCAAATTCAGTTCAAAATTCAAACTGCTATATCATTGTGAAGCTCTCTACGAACAGAATCAGTGTCTGCAATTCCTTTTTGTAATCGAGTCTCGGTTTGATCAGAATTGGGCAAAGCATTTTCGACCATTCCTTCTAAGGTTTGTTATTCAACTGTGAAATGTCGACCAATCGACGAATCGAAAAGCGCTACAGTGTAGAGGAGGCTTAGTGGAGCATATCTGTATGGTTGGATCATGTCATCGGTGCCCGAGATCGCCAGAAATCGAGTTCTTGTAGTGGCGACGGTCGTGGGGTTCTTGGGGCATTTTTCGGTAATGGCAGGGTGTCGCATGGTCATGGTGGGTGGGGCCTGAGACGTGGAGCAAGGTGGTGGACGTGGATCTGGGGATGGTAGCCTTGATCGCCGGTGATGGGAGGGTGAAGTCGACGACAGGATGTTTAGGTTGGGTTTGAATATGATGTGTTTGCGTTAGAGTTTGAGGAGGTGATGATGTAATTACCTTTTTGCCGTTGTGAGTATTTTAATTTAATTTTAAAATTTAAATCTTCTAACTTACATAACGTTTGCATACGAACTCTGATTCAAGCGCGGTTTCTTCCGTTTGATTTGTATTGAAATAAGGTGTACTAGCTTCAAAGATGTTTTATTTTAAGGTCAGTAACATTATTTTAGAAATGGGTTTAAAGTTTCATAATTTTCTATGTTGTTGTGGATTTATTATGAATTTTCTAGTAAAGAAAATGGTTAAATTGGGCTTAAATTATTTTCAACTATTACATGTTAGCTTTGGGTCCGAAATTTAAATATGTTAGAAAACACATTAAAAGTGATTTATGGGAACTTTTGGAGAATTTTCCTAAGTATTTTATTAAAGATATAAAATTATTTAAGGTATGAGACTTAAATGTTTTATATGTTTAGAAAAAGAGAAGGGCAATTTGTTAAATGTTTTAAAATTGTTTATTACTGAATTTGGCAGCACTTTTAGAAAAAGGTTTTGTAAAAGAATTGGCAACCAATTATATGTTGACAAATAAGGCAAGTTAGTTGGAAAGATATCACTTTAAAAGGTTAAAAACCAGTTTTGTAAAGGATTACTGCTTCGCCACTTATAGCAGCCACCTTTCAACACCATACATCAGCCCCCAACCAAGTCAAAACCAATACACGTGGTATCAATGCCTTGGTACGTAGTGAATTGGAGAAAGGCGGAAGGTATAGAGTCGAAACATGCTTTCGAAGGGGTAGAAGTAGCTCTTATAAACTTGGATCTATTTTGATTACAAATGAACGTTTCGAAGGGGTTGGAGTTTGCTTTCGAATTACCCATCTTGCTTCTGTTTATATAAAGAAACGACTTTCGAATGGGCTTCCACCTTTTGTTTTTAAAACAAGCTTTCGAAGGAGTCGAAACCCCTACTGTCGCAATCAACCCTTCGAATCAATGCTTTCAAAAGGGTACTTTTTCCTTTAAACTTTGAAGCCGCTTCTCCATGCTTTCGAAAGGGTTGGTTTCGAAACCATCCACTTTCTTTTACTTAGGAATAATACGTTCGAAAGCAATGCTTTCGCCCTAGTTTTTTTAAGACCCTTTGTTCTATTAAAAACTTAACCTAAAGGTTTCAAAAGGGATGGTTTTAAATGGTTTCAAATCTATGTTCCACAAACTTTTACTTAAACCCAATGCTTTCGAAAGTTTTATTTTAAGTAAGGAATTTTAATGCTTTCGAAAGGTATATAATGTAGGTTTTGAAGGGGAGGTACCCCAAAGTTTTCCAAAGGTTTACTTGAGCTTTTAACTGAAAGGTTTCTAATGCTTTCGAAAGGCAAGTTTGAAGTGTTTTGAATGGAGGATGCCTAAGGTTTTATAAAGCTTTCGAAAGGATACTCTCAATGATTTCGAAAGGTCTATTTTTAAAGGTTTTAAAAGGCATGCTTTGGTCTTTCGGCCTAGTGTTTCAAGGTAAAGTAGTTAACCTATTTTGAAAGGGGTACTTTCAACGGATTTGAAAGGGACTATTTAAAGTTTTTTTTTAAACAAGGGTTTCGAAGGTGATATCTTAGATTTAAAACCTAATGTTTTCTAAGTTAAAGAAGGGCTTTAACTTGTTTTAAAAGGGATTGGTAACCCTACTGATTCAAGTTTTCATAACCTTGTTTTGTGTAAAGCAAAAAGTATATTTTCCTTGTTTAAGTATGATTTAAAGGGTTAAATCAATATGAAAGAAATGTTTTCAAGGAAAATTTGGTGGGGTAGTTGACCATAAGTACATGACTCGGATATTAGAATACCAGATGAGACTGGTATAGGGTCGCGCCCTATACTTTATCTAATAGCCCCTAGCTAATATAAGTCCAAAATTCCAGTGTGAAGGGCTTTGTCACAGGTAAGACTAAAATGATGTTACACACAGAAATGAATATACAGAGAAAGATAAGTTATTGGTAAGCCTGCAAAACCATTAGGATCAGTTGACCCTGGGAGAAGTAAGTTAAGGACAAACCGTCCAGGAGTATGTCTAACAGAAGTTAGATTATTTATTTTGTCAGGTAGACCCGAGTCAACCAATGGTTAGTAGTTAGCCAAACAAAACAACATTATTTAGACAGATAGTCCATTGATTACCTGATTTATGTGCATATATGATATTACTATTATTGCTTTAATTAGTTTGATTACAAGATTCTGATTTGCAAAAGATATGTCTTAAAAGGGATATTAGTGAGGGGAAACCCGTTCCGCTAAGCGGCGTGCTCTCACTTAATTTCAGTAAACTGAGATGTAATAGTATTATTCACACCAGGCTTTATGTCTGACTCGAAGTTTATGTTTTCCCCTTAAACTCTAGGGTGCTCAAAATTAATTTGAGTAGATTGAGAGTTAAGGTTTTTCAGGCTTAGTAGGCGGATGAATAAGCTTCCAAAGACGAGTAGGATGCAAAGTTAGCTATATAGAAGTAATTAGTCTCATTTCCGCTGTGATGTATTTAAGACTGATATGTTTATTTAGTACTCTGATCATCCAAGAGGGCGTCTTCATATGTTGCTCTTGGCGTAATTTGTAATAATTATATTTGATCGAAACATGAGAATCGTTCAGGGATTATATATCTGAATATGAAATATTAATTTGCAATGTAATCAGAAAAGGTGTTTTCAAATCCGTGTTGATTTTTATTTCATATTCATGTGCTTATGATATTATGGATACATTTAACATTACCATATTTTGTCACCGTAAGTTAATACTATAGATGACTGCATCATCTGTAGTGCTTAGCTTCG
This sequence comes from Allium fistulosum, assembly GCA_030737815.1. NCBI lineage: Eukaryota > Viridiplantae > Streptophyta > Magnoliopsida > Asparagales > Amaryllidaceae > Allium > Allium fistulosum. The sequence continues at coordinate 1,165,288,763 of CM060904.1, forward strand.
AGCCATAAGATAGGGGATGTTACATCAACATTATGGGATTATGTACGGAATATGATAAGCTGATTTGAAATGTAATGAGAAAAGTTGTTTTGATATTGTGTTTGAAATATTTCATATTCTTGTGCTTCTGATATTATGGATATATTAACATTACTGCATTTTGTCACTGGAAATTAATGTTATACTACAGCATCTATAGCAGTTAGTTTCGGGCCTCAAAATGGAGTATATTACAGTATCCGTCAAAAAAGGGGAGATGGATTCTTGATAGCAGATAGTCCAAATAAATGACTAGAAATTAAGACATGCTTGCAAATATTAGGTATATAGATGAATGGCATCATCTCCCTTGGAGATAATTTTAAGGGATATGTCATCGGCATGGGGGATGTCAGCAATAATGGTATATCTAACTCTCCTCTTATTGCAAATGTCCTACTTGCTGAAAATATAAAACATAATTTGCTTAGTATAAGCCAACTTTGCGATAATTGTTTTACAATTTCTTTTGAAAAGGATAAATGTAGTATTTTTTTGTCAAAATAAAATTTTATTGAAGGTATTAGGGAAAGGAATATTTTTGTTTTAAACATGAAAACTAATTATAATAATGATATGTGTCTTCTAACCTATAATCATGATCCTTAGCTATGGTACAAAATTTAGTAAAAGGATTACCCAAAATGAGTTTCAAAGTTAATAATTTATGTGATGCATGCCAACTAGGTAAATTAACAAAATCCTCTTTCAAATCTAAGAAAATTATTTCCAATATTCAACCTCCAGAATTACTTCACTTGGACCATTTTGGACCAACCCAAGTAAGGTCTCTTAACCATAATAAACATGTATTTGTCATAATGGATGATTTTTTAAGATGCTCATAGACTATGTTTTTAAAACTTTTATGTTTTTAAAACATAAAGTGACACTTTTGATGTTTTTAAAAAATTTTCTAAAAGAATTCAAAATACAAATTTTTAAAAAATTAAGAATATTAGAAGTGATCATGGTGGTGAATTTGATAAAGATTTTTCTAATAATTTTTGAAACAAAATGAGTATAAGTCATATTTTTTTGTTTTCTAGGACACTACAACAAAATGGTGCTATAGAATGGAAAAATCGGACCTTGCGAGAATGTGCAAGAACGTTATTAAGTAGTAGCCAATTAACAAAAAATATTTGGGCTGAAGTTGTAGCTACTACTTGCTATGTTTTAAATCGTGTTTCAATAAGGCCGTTGATTAAACATACCTCTTTTGAATTATTTAATGGAAGAAAATCAAATGTTTCATGCTTTATACTCAATACTAAATATAACATAGGAAAATTTGACCCAATAGCCGATAAAGGTATATTTCGCGGATATTCGAAAAGAAGTAAAGCATATAGAATCTTTCACTGAAAATCTAATACCATTGAAGAAACCTAACATGTATCTTATGATGAAAATTTCAAAGTTAATTATGATGATGATGTAAATATTTTAATAAATCAACCAACATTTGAAAATCCCCCTCAACAAGATGCAAATGTTGATAATTCTTTAAAATCACTACCACGAATTTTAAAGGACCATCCACTAGACAATGTAATTAGTTAAGTAAACACTAGAGTTAGAACTAAAAATCAATTGAATCAAATGGGACACGTTGCATTCATTTAAAATATAGAACAAAAGTATATTAAAGAAGCTTTAAAGATGATTTTTGGATTTTAGCAGTGCAAGAAGAATTAAATCAATTTGAATGGAATGACATTTGAGGATTGATTCTAAGGCCCAAAGATCAAACTATAATTGGTACAAAATGGGTTTTAAAAAACAAATTATATGAAAATGGTAATATAAGAAGGAATAAAGCAAGACTCTTAACTTGGGAGTATAACCAGGAAGAAGGTATCGACTATAAAGAAATGTTTGCTATTGTCATTACACTAGAAGCTATTAGAATCTTATTTGCCTTTGCATGTTATCATAATTTTAAACCTTTTCAAATGTATATCAAAAGTGCTTTTAATGAATTTGAAAAAATTATATTTTTGTAGAACAACCAGATTTATTTGGATATGAAAATTTTCCTAATCATATTTTTAAGCTTAAAAAGACTCTTTATGGTCTCAAATAAGCACCACGTGCTTGGTATGAACGATTAAACTATTATCTTCTAGAATCCAGTTTTGAAATTAGGAAGGTTGATTCTACACTATTTATTAAAAAGCAAAAAATTAACATTTTAACTATTCAAATATATGTAGATGACATTATTTTTTGTTCTACAAATAAAACACTATGCAATGAATTCTCAAATGTTATGAAAAGTGAGCATGAAATATCACATATGGGTGAGCTAATATATTTTCTTGATTTATAAATTAAAAGTATTAAATGATTGATATTTTTATTTATCAATAAAAATATTGTAATGATTTATTAAAAAGATTTGGAATGGAAAATGTTCCCAGTAAACCAACACTTATGATTACTAGTCTACACATAGATAAAGTTGAAAATGGCAAGGAAGTTGATCAAAAACTATATAGAAGTATGATAAGTACTTTACTATATCTAATGCCTAGTAGACCTGATTTAATGGCGAGTGTTTACATATGTGCTAGATTTCAAGCAAATCTCAAAGAACCACACTTACAAGCCGTAAACGGACTTGTGCTACTTAACAAATACAAGATACTACAGACTTTCTATTTGAAAGGTTGCCCCTTTGAACTCTTATCATATAGCGATGCGGATTTCAGAGGATGCAAAATGGATCGGAAAAGTAAAAGTTGTACATGCCACTTCATTGGTCAATCTTTTATGTCATGGTTTCGTAAGAAGCAAAATTGCTTTTCACTCTCGACATGTGAAGCGAAATATATTTTCGTGGCTTTAGCAAGTGCGCAAGTAATCTACAAGCAATAAACACCTCAAGATTTTGATCTTTTGTTAAAAAATTCACTCATATATTGTGACAATACTGTGCTATAAATCAATCAAAAAATTCCATCAATAACTCACGTATGAAATACATTGGCGTTAGACATCATTTCTTACGTAATATGTAGAGAAAGGCATCATATCACTTGAATTGTTAACTTGAAAATCAAATTGCAGATATTTTTACAAACCCCTTGGTGAAACCATTTTTATAAATTTAAGACAAAAGTTAGGAATTTGCTCACATTATGAAATAATTTAATATTAACCACAAAATAAAAAGGTTATCTATTTACTGGCTATAACTAAAATTATAATCGGAATCAACAACTTAAAATAACATGCCTGTTTTTTGCTTTTCCTATCTTACTTTATATTGACCTTAAAAAGTTATTTTGTTAATACTATTTATCTTAGAAATAAAAAATAGCTTTGAGAAATAGTACCTCCTCATCTATTATAATAAACCCTTCTTCATTGGAGTACTCAAGTGAATACTCGCCAAAAGAAAAACGAGTTAAAGAAGCCATTACTTTCGATGGTTATTTGATACGAAATCATGAAAATTTTGATAGTTTGAAATATTCTCAACACAAATTAATAAAGCAGCATGACCCAATCATTTAGGAGTAAAGAGAGATAAAGTTGGAATAACTTAGACATTAAGAGAAGTTAAAAACTTTATCGAAAGAACCTTGATGGCTTTCTACTATAAAATGTGTACTAGAAATAGTAGTAAAGGAAGCTTTCCTTCAGTAAAATCAAAAACCACTTAAAATTTTTGATCCATAGAAATCTCCTACCTCTAAAACAGATCCAACCACTCCTCCTACATACAATGATCGGCCTAGGTAGTTCGATCATTAAAATTAAAATCGTTCCTATTTATTTTATTATATATATATATATATTAAACTTTTGTATAAATCTTGTTTCAATAAATAATTTAAATAAAATTGGTTAATTTTTCAAAAAATTGTCTTAAATAATAAAATTCTATTTTTTTTTATCATTTAGACGTTTGAGTGCCTTACCAGTGTTGAAAACACGATTTAATGTTTTGATGACGACAACCATAAGACTTTCTAAATTAATATTATATTTCTCCCCTTAATATTTGCTTCCCATATCAATGTGCTAAATTTTCTCCCCCCTGATTATCAACAAAAAGGTTGAAAATCATCATATGTTTTGGGTCATATATTAATTTAGTCAATTTAGTCAAAAATAATTTTCTTGAAATACTCGTAATTGACTTAAATAACCGTGGTACTTGTTAGTTTTTAAATGTTTGGTACAAGGAAAAAATAATTTAAAATGTGTGCTATTATAAGTACTATCTTATATAATATTTTTTGAATATAAATTCTACTTTTTAAGATTTTTCAAAAAATCCGTAATTACTTGCCAAATTACGGAAATATTTTAACAAAATGGACATAATATTGGCTGGTAGGTATAAAAAATGATTTATACAATATTAAGCATAGTTATATCTTTTAAAATTATTTGTTTCTTTCAAAAAATATTTTTGTTTTCCTCAAAATAATTTTTTCCAATCATTTAGCATAAAGTAAAATGATATATATTTCTAGCCCTTTTTGAATTCAATATCCTATAAAAAGAGTATTTAATTATTTCTCAAAAATATTACTTCGTGATACTCTAAAATTAAAAATGCTAACCCCAAACTATTTATAAAAAGAAAAAAATGAGTTAGATATACCGAATTTGCCATAGGTCTATTATTCATAAATGCTTGTTCTCCATTATATATAGGAATATTTGCTATTCGAAATCCATCTCATCCTTTTGTCTTTCCTTGTTACCTGCAAAAAATAAATTTAATATTTTGGTATCCACTTCCTATGTTAGGGTCCAGGGGTTTGGTCAAAGGTAACCATACCCAAGAGGGTTTGGTGGAACCTTTGAAAATAAAATTATCATATTAATTACCATATCAAAATAATCTTCAATGTATTTTTCCATGTTTTTCTAATAACGGAAACCCAAATACTTAAATAATTTTTATTCATGTTTTTTATCAACGATTTTGTACGTTTAAAGATATTGGAAACATTATTGGTTATAGAAGTACTTGAATTTCTGTAAAAATTGGATTTAGATTTTATTCGAAATCCAGTACTAGCACTAATAGTTTTACTATACATGAAAGTGTATCTAGTACTATTTCTACACTTAGTTTTATTATATCCCAAATCACTTTTATTATTAAAAGGTCTAGAATATGCTAAATTTGAATTTAAATCATTTTGACCTTTATTGAAATTTATGACTTTTCATTAATTTTATCGGTTTTTACCTTATAGTCATCAATTTTATCGGTTTTTACCTTATAGTCATCGATTTCTTTTTCATAAATTTCAACTTTATTTTTCAAAATATCAATTTCTTTAATTAATTCTAAATTCTCATTCTTTAAAGCACAATTCTCTTTTTTAAGAGTCAAACATTGAGAATTTGAATTATTTAAAGAAATTTCAAAATCAATTTTCAAATCGCCAATTTTTTTTGAAAGATCTTCATTTCCCATTTTTAAGGAATTATTTAATTTTTCAAGATGATCTAATTTAGAAACAGAATTTTCCAAAAAATTTTAAGGAGTTATTTTCATTTTCTAAAATATATTTATCATTTTTCAACGTATTAATTTCTAGCTCATATTTATTTATTTCACCCAAACTTTTTTTATGCTTCTTTTTAAGATTTTTAAACTTCTTAAATTAAATACCACAAAATTCATATTAATTGATTATAAGTTTTTAGTACCTCATCGATGTCTGGTGTAGTGGTGCATTTGTCCTTAGTGTCACTTGCAGTTATGTTTGTAGTAGTGTACCATGCACGATGGTCTCCATTACTTATAGTGCTTTGACTAGATTTTCTTCTAACCATTGTTCTAGGACGTTGTTATGATCAATCGAACACTAGGCTCTGATATCACTTGTTAGTCACGTAGCGTCGATCAATATTACTTGTAAGTTGCTATGAACAGGATCAATGGTGGCCAAATATATAAATATAGGACCGAAGCGCAATAATCACAGCAGCATCAATATAAATATAATTTAAGATCACACAATCGATCTATACTGGTTCGGACCTCCTGTCCTACATCTAGTCCCAAAGCCCCCTTCCCTGTTTTACTAACCAAAAAGCCCACATTTCACCCAGAGGAACAGGTTTACAACAACACTGCCTGGAGACTCCTTTTCCAGGACTTGACTTTGTCGACTTCTCGGACTTTTACGACAAAGTAGAATACATATTTATTCGATAATATTTTGTGTCTCAGTACATTGGATTGTCACTATAGTACAAACTTCTTTAACCTTCAAAAATTATTCTTTCATTTTGATAAAAAAATATTACCATTATCCTTTTCAAAGTTGATTTAAAAACCTTTATCACATAGTTGACTAATACTTAAAAGATTATGTTTCAAATTTTTAACTAAGTAAACATTAGTAATTAAGGGAGATTTTGGATTACCATCGTTGCTAACGTCCCATATTCTAATTATATATCATTTAGAGTTGTCACCGAAGTATACGGTACCTCCATCCATTGTTTTGATATTGGTTACTATATTGGAGTTTCCTATGATGTGGTTGGAACATCTGCCATCTAAAATCATTTTCTTTTTTTACTAATATGGGTAGATACCTTATCTTTTATGGCCATGAAACAGACGTTAACTTGTTCAGTGTCACTATTGCTATTTGAAGATAATGAGAAGTCTAAATCAACCCAAGTGGCTTGAAATGTAGACTTTTTCTAATTGTTTGATTTGTAATCCAAGAACATAATTTAATTCGAAGATATGAGACATTTCAAATTCTTTTCGCATTATTTCAGAAAATTTGGTACAAAGTTTTTCATTAGTTGATCCAAAAATAATGTCATCAACATATATTTGGACAACTAATAAATCACTATTTTTATTTTTTATAAAAAGCGTTGAATTTACCTTACCAAAGCCAAAACTATAATTATTAAATAGTTTTTAGTTTGTCATACAAAGCACGTGGTGCTTGTTTAAGACCATATAAAGCTTTTTTAAGTTTATAAACATGATCTAGGTATTTTTCGTGTTTAAATAATGGTGGTTTTTTTTATGATAACGACCATATGACAATTCTACCAATGTGTTTACTGAGATTATTTTAGGTCAAGTAGTTGTACGATGAATGATAAAGTTTATACGAGCTACGTTGGACATTATAGTAAAAAAGAAAAGAAGAAGAAATGATGATGGTGAGATTTGAACAAAAGACATGATACTCAGATGACCACCAAGTTAACGACCATATCGTAAAAGGCTTTAACAATAAAGTCGGTTAGTAGTTTAATATGCTGAATTGAAAAGTTGCAAAATAATTGGCTAAGAAATGGCAAAGCCAGAAATTGAACCCTAATGAAGACCAAAGACATGCAAACCAACTATAATACAACTACTCTCATTAAAGTCTGGTCAGAAGTTTTATTATTGCATAGAAAGGCGAAACTAGATTGCTGGAAAAAGGGAATGCGGTAGGATTCGAATCCAAGCGGCGCGAAAGAGAGCATAAGCTCCTACCAACACACCACACATGCTTTTGAACTAATGCTCGCTAATGAATTTATATTACCATTATGAAAAGAATAGTTAAATCGCCTTTCCAAGCATCTTCTTCGAGTGTTGCGAATTTTCAATGGATACATATTTCCTAAACCAAATATCTGGAGGGTTGCATTGATTTAATGGCTTCCAATCACTCCAATAAAAGCGTTCCATCATTCTCAAATCAATAACCTAACTCCAATGCTCTCAAATTATTCTCATATTGCTTCATAAAGACTAAACTTCGTATTCATTCCAAAAGAAAATTTAGCCGGTGCTCTTTCACTCCACAACATTTGAGTCTAGCGCTATTACACTTTCAAACATGTGCATACTCACTCTACATCATTTTAAAGGTTAAAGAAGTTTGTACTATAGTGTGACAAGTCAATGTATTGAGACATAAACTATTATCGAAGATATTTGTATTCTACTTTGTTGTAAAAGTCCAAGAAGTTAGTAAATCTAAGCCCTAAAAGAGGAGTCTTTAGGCAGTACTGTTGTAAACCCATTCCTCTGGGTGAAATGAGGTCTTTTTGGCTAGTAAAGTACCAAATGGGAGCTTTAGGACTGGACGTAGGACATGAGGTCCAAACCAGTATAAATCAACTGTGTGGTCTACTATTATATTTATATTGTTGTTGCTATGATTACTATGCTTCAATTCTATATTTATATATTTGGCCATCATCAATTCTGGACATATCAAGTTATAGGTAATATTGATCGATGCTACGTGACTGACAACCAAATATCTGAAAACGATCAAATGTCTGAACGCCTGTAGCCTTTTATTTTTTCAATAATCAGTTAGACGTTTGAAAGTTCCCACCAGATGTATGAAAATTTCTTGAATAATCAACTTTCATTTCGGGTTTGTCTACAGATAAATTTAGAAGTCTGAAAAATTAGGTCGAACGTTTGAAAATTATCAAGAATTTTATCTTTACTCTTGGGTTTGTTCAAACACCAAATTAGACGTCTGAACTCATTGACCAGGCGTTTAATGACCTGACAAACCCAAACTCCAAATGTCCTTTTATGTTTCCATTCCTATCCCTTCACTGCTTTTTAATACGACTTTATCTATTCTCCCCACTTAATTTCAACTCTCCAACATCTGAAAACCGAAATCCCCTAAATTCCTAACCCTAATTTTAAAATTCCAAGCCATAATCTTTAATTGCAAGCCCTAGTTTTTCCACTATTTGCAAATCTTACATAAATCTTTAATATTATCTATAAATAATGACACCAAGAATCTCCAAGAAGAAGAGAACAGCAAAGGAGGCTGAAATCTCAACCATTACTCAACAACAATAATGAAGGGATTCATCATGATGTAGAGAACGCTGCTAGATTTAAAGACCTTGGTCAAAGGAAAATCTTTACCGGTACTTTCTACAAAATTGAAGATCTTTTCTTTTACCGGCTTAGAAATTTAAGGGAGAGAGCAAGAATTACTTTAGTAATTGATTTTGATGACAATAATGTTGGATGGCTATTCAACTTTTAATGGCCAATCTCAATATTAAGAGTACTAAATTAAATGATGAACCGGGTTAGACTTGGACAAGTGTTTATGGAAAAATTCTTAAATTTCACAAAATCGATTTTGGATGGACTTTGAATTCTGGTTACGAGGGAATTGATCTTCAAGAAGTAGATTTCAATAGATAGAAACGAGATGAAATTAGTCATAATATTTGGAATGATAACACTACCTTAGCTAACAAAACTTCTAAAGATTTATGGCATAAGGCTAGACTTCTAGAGAGAATTATAATCAATACCTTGCTTCCAAGGATGGGTAGTCATGAGCTTGTGTATGGCATTGACTATCAAGCTTTGTATGCCATTTTTCGAAGCATACAAGTAAATTGGGCTATCAATATTTATTATGAAATTAGATTTTATTTTATGCAAAAGCACCAAACAATTTTCTATGGTCCGTATATTATGCGACTTTTAAAATCTAATGGCATTCAACGTTTTGAACAAAATTTGGGTGTTGTCAAGTATTCCGAAAAGAATTTCTTTAATTTGATGAAATTGCAAAAAGATCCTCACACTTATGAACCGTACAAAATTTATTTGGAAAAACTGAACTTAACGTAGTTGAATCATCCTCTAGACCTTACAAAGTAAAGAAACTTGCCCAGCCTGTCGATGAAATTGGGAATAGTATGAGGAAGAAGGCAATGAGAGCGATTACTTGATTAGGGAAGTTGTAGTGGATGAAAATGAAAGTGATTGTTAGAAAATTTGTGAACCTCAAGTGATTACATTGAAAAATCAAATGAAATTAGATAAAAAGATGGGTAGGAGCCTAAAGTCTTTTAATTTTAGAATAGGCAAAATGGAGAAAAAGGTGGAAATAATGATGTCGTTTATAGGTAAGATTTGGAAGAAGCTAAGTGGTGCCCGTCAGTCATCTTCTTTAGGACACAAGCATAGAAGTTAAGGCAAAAATGAAAATTGGAGGCTTTCTATAATGATATGCTTTTTCGACCCTCGAATGTCGACATTAATACATCCACGGTATTCACGTGCCGAGCACCCAAGTGCTGGAAAGACGAAAAGTTAGGGTAAAATAAAATGAAATAGAACAAGAAAGAAGAGAACACAACATCAGAATCTCATAGTGGAACGATAATATATAATATCAAAGGAACAGTACAAAGTAGTATTCCGATACAGAAATTTCAAAGTTACAAAATCTAAGTACCATCAGCAGCCTGGATAGTTATGACAACCCGTCCTCACAAATGCTTATATATACAATATAGTAATGCATCAGAAATAAGAATACAACGGTAGGTAAAATATTCAGCTCGTCTTCTCGAGCTCCAATGAACATTAATGAAAACCTACCTTTCTCAAACTACTCGAAAGAGCATGCAAGGAATTTGGGAAAAACAAAAACCAAGCGTCAGACATAAGTCTAGTATGAGAAACTCAAGAAATATGTTTATAGTATATAACAGTACTTTTGAGACTGCATGGAATGCCACAACGGTACATAAGGTGATAAATAGACAATGTCTAGGATGTAGAATATAAATATTAGAACATAGCTGAAATAGTTACATTGGTTACATTCAGCAGCATATTAGGAGTACAATCAAGTTCGATAAGGAATGTTCGCATATTGGATTTTTCGTAAAGATCCCTCCGGTGGAGTTGGATCCAATCTCCTACACAAGGGTCTGAAAGTACCTTCCAAGTGTCGTATATCTCTAGATAAAATATACCATTTAGGTAAACACAAGTGGCCCAACGTCCGAACATAAACATGAACAATGTGAACCAAATATCTTCAACTCCCGCTGGCTAACAATCGATAAGTATATCTAGAAATGGAGTTGACAACACCTTGACATAGGTCAGCTAAACCCCAGGTTGTGCATCCTACTATGTTTTATGTCATTTCCGATGTCGAGGTTACATTCGGCATCTTTCACATGAGTCTTCATCACACGAACAGAACATGAATCCCAAATTAGATCCCCACATCTTGAACAAATCTTAAAATCACACATGGATTCCAGCATCTCAACAGATCTCGGAATCACACATGGATTCCCCATCCTGAATAGATCACGAACAACTGCATGTGTTCGAGCATCTTAAACAGATCTCGAATCTCCACATAGATTCCCGCATCTCAAACAGATCCATTTCTAAGAGATAAAACACGTATCTCAGCCTTAAAGTGGTTTTCAGTAGGTAAAACACTTACCAATCCCGGTCTCTCCAAGATTGAATCGATGAATTTGGTCATTCAATGATAATGAGAGTGATCACATATGGAAACCAAATCTCCTATACTGATCACATTACCAATATTTTCATCTCACACTATCCCTCGATCAAGAGTGAAGCCGGTAGGTTAGAGCTCTATTGCTCATATCCCTACACGAACATCAATCTTAATTCCTAAAGATAGACAAGCCTACTTCATCGGCTTTTAGTGTTAAGTATACGACTAAATGTTTACCATAAATGAATAAACATACAAAGCACGATCAAGTCACATAAAGCATGATCAAGTCACATAAGCGACTTCTAATCCACTTTTTATTTGATTAATCTTTTATTAATTAAAACCTCTTTTATTAGTTATACTTCTTTAATCTAATAAAACATCGTTATCAATTTCTACTATTCATTATTACTTTTTTCAATACTTCAAAAGGTATTCATATACTTATCACAAATGGTAGAAGTATATTCACAAATCATTAACACGATTTCTTACTTTAAATCTTTACTTTTTCTATACTTCAAAAAGTATTCATATACTTATCTTCAATAGTATAAGTATATTCACAAATCATTAACATGATTTCTTACTTCTAATTTCCTTCAAAATATTCATTTTAAGGATCTAAGTACTTTCAAAATCCATTCAAAAGGTTTAAGAAAAATGTTACTTAAGACATTTTCACTACAAATCCTAAACAATTTCACTTATGCTTATCTTTAAAACATTCTTTTTAAAGATCTATTTACATTCACAAGTATAATAAAAAAAAGTTAAAAGATAAATGTAGTTAACATACAGTCACAACAAACCCAAAACCATTTCGCTTATACTTATCTTTAAAACATTCTTTTAAAGATCTAAGATAATATTTAGTTAAGTTCGATAGTCAACTAATCGATTATCAAGTTAAAACAATTGCTTATACAAAATCAGTATTTGCATACTTAACTCATTTTCGACATTTCAACATAACTATTCCTTGTTCAAGTGTGAAGCCAGGTAAGTTAGAGCACTGGTTTCAACAAATCCTTGTCTATACACTTCATTCTTGATTCTCACAAATAGACAAGCATACTTGTCGGCTTTTAGTGTCAAGTGTAGTATTAATGATTTCCATAAACAAGTAACAAACAACATGATTAACCCATTTTCAACATTCCTGACTTAACTATTCCTTGTTCAAGAGGGAATCCTAGTAGGTTAGAGCTCTATTGCTCTGTCCCTACTTGACATCACTCTTAACTCCCAGAAATAGAAGCCTACTTCGTCGGCTTTTAGCGTTGAGCAAAGTTAATTACCTTTTAAACAAGTAAGTAAACAAAAAGATTAACATGCTTCCGACATTCCAACTTAACCATTTCTCATTCAAGAGGGAAGCCTGAATAGGTTAGAACTCTATTGCTCTATCCCTACTCAACATCAATCTTAACTCTCAGAAATAGAAAAGTCTACCTAGTCGGCTTTAGTTTTTAGCCTCTTATTTACATTTCCGAAATTTATATATTATTATTAAAAATATATTTAAACTTCAAACCACCTTAAGAATACTTCAAAAAATGTTTGAAAACATCTCTAAAAAGATTAGAGAAAAATACCAAATTTAAATATCATTTTTAAACACTTAAAACCAAAAGTGACTTACTACAGCATTTATAAATGCTGTTAAAAGTCCATGTTAAAAACAACATTGAAAAGCACGATCTTTGTGACTAGTTTTAACCATTTAAACGAATGATTTAAGACTTGAAATTTTTATAATAATTACTACCATTAGGGTACTTAAAAAACATGGAAAGAAACCCTTAAGAATATCTTTCTATTTATTTATAAAAATTCCTGAAAACAAGGGATTCAGAAGTGCGCTTTGTAACAACTATTCTTGCTTCAGACACTTTCAAACTTATTTCAATTTAACATACAAGTTAAACAACCATTTAAACATCAAGTCAAGGCTATAGTACATGTTTAAGAGGGTAATAGAAGTGATGTTATATAATATAAAGTTACCATTTGTTTTCAAAAGCAAGAGGGTTCTAAAGTTTATAACTTTACTTACTTAATGTCACTTTTACAACATATATATATACACAATAAATACTTATAAGATAGTGAGATAACTCACTTAGATCCATTAAAAAACCAATCACAAAGTGATAAGAACAAAGAACCACCTCCCTCCATCACCAAACTCCTAAAGGTCCAGCCTTTAACACTTCCAAACCAAAGCAACCACCTCCCCTTCCTCCTCCATGCTCACGACCCCTCCTTGGAACTCCCTCTTCCTCTTACCTTCTCCTAGTTCTTATTTCCTAATCATGGTCTTATAATGTCTTAGGTCCCAAGTGAAAGTTTAAAAGAGATTGGAGATGATTTGGTTAAGACTTGAAAAAGATAGAGAATAATTAGTGGATTAGTGCTTAAGCACTTCCACCATTTTTAACTCTCATACTTCATCTCAAGCTTAAGTGAATTAGTGATTTATTCCTAAGAGTATGCTCCTCCTAATATAGGGTTTTACAAGAGGTCATAACCACCTCTTACCTTCATGAATGGCTATAAAGGAGCCTCCTTTTATATTAACTTTACACCTCTCTCTCTTTACTTAAAAGTTAAGTATTAACATAAAAGGTCATTTCCTAAATATCTTTGATGACATCACCCATGACATCATCCGAAAAGTTTGTTTTCATAAATGGAAAAAAGTTTTTATTTCATTTTATTTAATTCCTAAGCAAATAAGTGTATGTAAAAATAATTTAAACAACTTCTAACCGTTAAAAAGTTGTTTATCGATAAAACATTTTCGGTCACATTATCGATATTTTTTCAAAGTATTTATTTTTATAAACATTTTTCCAAAATAAGTTTACCATCATTACTTATGATTTAAAAGAAAGTTAAAAAGTTTATTAAATCATTTTAATAACATTTAATCCAAGATTCAAATATTTAAATAATTCAGATATTTAAATACGAAGTGTCCGAAATTCCGGGTCGTTTGCACTTTCCTCTTCTACATTTTGACGCTCCACTTCTTAGAAGTTTGGACTTGGAATCCCCTTTTCATGATTCATTCTTCATTTCTATTTCTATCTTGAAACTTTGTTTGTGTTTTGGGTTGTAAAACATTATGGCCTTGCACTTGTGGTTATTTGTGTTTGGTTCATAAAACATTATGGTCTTGCACTTGTGGCTATTTGGTTTGTAAAACATTATGGTCTTGCACTTATGATCGACTGTGTTTAGTTTGTGAAACATTATGTTATTGCACTTGTTTATGTTTATTCATATGTTTTTAAGTATGTATGTGCAGATCCCTTCATATTTTCTATTTTTTCTCCTTTTTTGTTGATGACAAAGGGGAGAAAAACCAGGCATATTGATGGAGGGAGTGTGACGGCCCACTATTTTCAAAATCTAAAATCAATTATAAATAACGTCAAAATACGCATACAACTAAATTCAGATATTAAAAATAGTGGACCATGAGATGATAAAAATAAAAATTCTAAAACAAATAATAAAAAAGGAAAACCTCACAGCAGAATCAAACATCACTAGAAATAAAATCATTTCATCAACACAATTTCTTTACAGCATTATTGCATCAGCTTTACATTACAATGGTACAATTATCATTAACTTATAATCAATACAATAATGGTATAAGAGAATATACCAAATCAGCTACCCTCGGTATAATCAATATAATAATGTGAGCTTTACTCACCAAAATCTTATGAAAACAAATCAAACTATCACCAAGCTTTGAACCGACAATAGATCTTGGTTTTACTTAATAAAAAATAGATTTTTGAAAGCCCGAATTGGTCTAGAGGGTTCGGCCTAGGTGATGTAGGGAACGACCTTGGCTTGAGGGGAGGGTTTTGGCTTGCTTTTGGAAGAGAGGAGGTGAACTAAGGAAAAGTTCCCTAGCAAACTTCGACGTTATTTCGTAGATTGGACTTATCTATTCAATTGGAAAGATAAGATTTTTAAATAGGGTTTTTAAGGATTTAAATGGAAAAAAGATCTTATAACTTAGAAAAGTTTAGAAGCCATTAAAGTGAAAAAAATGAAGCTTTGAAAAGATGAAATAAAAGTTTGAAATAAAGAAGTGAATTAAAAATGAAAATTAAAAAGAAAGAGTTTTTTTATATAAAATGAAAACATGAGATTACCATTTTACTCATGGATTCTTACCCTCTATAATCAAGTGACACATCATCACCTCCCTTTCCTTATTTCTCATGCGACCAGCAAACCACCCCCTCCATAACATCACCACCATTTCACTTATCCTTCGTACTATGATGAGTTTTCAAGATATGACATTACCTTTTATATTATTTTTTTCAAAATTCAAATTAAAAGAAAAGTCAAACTAAATTTTACTTAAGTAAATTATTTTTAACCTTAACCATTTCATATGTTAAAATATAAGTGTGCATGTGTATTTATTCTTATGCACATAACGTTTTCGGACAACTTTTAGATGATGAAAAGTCGAAAATCCAGAAAACGATTTCTGGTCACATTTTCGATTTTTCTTTGAACTAATATATTTTGTAAACCAAATTTTAAAACAACTTCACCATAATCGGTTATTATTTAAAAGAGGTTTATTTGAGCTATAAAATTCATAAATTAATTATTTAAACATATATTAAATATTCATATTTAAAGTGATTAAATTCCGAATTGTTACATTCTCCCCTCTTAAAAGAATTTCATCTCGAAATTAACACACAAAAAACATAATCAAAATAACTCAAGTGGCCATATATTATTGTTATCCCACCTTTTGGCAAGGGCATGATAGCATGGATTTGGCTAAATGGATTTCGTGGTCATCGAGACAGGAAGCTCGGAGAGATGATTATTAGGTTTGGAGATCAAAGATAAGCAAGGCAATGGATGATGGTCAAGTGGACTTAAGCGAATGGCATTCCAAAATTGGCTAAGTATGGATTGGTACTTCCCTTAGGCAGGGGATCAGTACCTATCCCTTTCCCTAGGCAGGGGATCAAATTGAATCAATATGGTTAGGAACGGATCATATTGGATCCCTATGGCAATGGTTCACTTGGATTGGCAGTTCAACTCAATGATGATCACTCAATAACTCAACAAATACTGGGGGACCAAGCAAACACGAAGAAGAAGTGGAGGGGAACCAACACAACCGATCGGTTGGCGCCACGTTGACCCTACCACCGATCGGTGTCGATCGCTCCTAATGGCCTAGATGGGCCCATTTTTTCTGGATCCGTCCGTCTTGGCCTTGGTCTTCTACAAGTGGAGTTTCAGCTAGATATTTGCATGTCTTCTCCTATAACTGCAGGATCATTGACTCATTGTAGGGGATCTTATTTTTGGGCGAGACTGATCTTCTTTTTTGGGCTCTTCTTCATTGTTTCTCTTTCCTTCCTCATTTAATTTTCTAAGGCTAAAAAAACTGTATTCTAATCCTACAATATAATAAAAAGATTACTAGAGTGGACATAGCCTATTAAATCTATGATCTGCACATTTAATTCTCTATTTGGATATTGGATATTAAATCTACGGTGTTATTATATTAGTTGCGTGTTTGTGACCAATTTTAGTGCAAACATTTTGGTATCAAAGCCAGGTTACATGCACCTGCAGATTTGGAAATGATTTGGAGCTTGGATTTGGATCAATGGTGAGGCAATCTACAAGGAAAGCACCTGCAGATAGTAGTAACCATAGAGGAAGTCAGGAGGCATCTTCAAGAGCTAGAGCTAATCAACCCTTCGTCTGCATTACTAGGAACAAGATGGAGACTATGATGGATGCTATGTAGGAGCGGATGATAAGCATACAAGAGGAGATGATGCAGAATTTCCTTAGGCAAATTGGATAAGTTGGAGCATGAAACCAAGGATTTGGAGCAGCTGGCAATCTGGATCAAGGAATTGGAGTAGTAGGAGCTATAGGAAATCATAACCAGGAGCATAGAGTTGAAGCCAACAGGCCGGAGAATAGAATGGAGCAGGCCGGGGCAGTACTCGGCCAACAAGGAGGGATCAGCACTGATCCCCCCATAAGGATCGACACCGATCGCCCATGGCAAGGGGCATGCCCCCGGGACAGGCTGCATTGGTTCATGGTAGGCTAGTGGTCGATGCTGTATGGTTTGGTGCGGATTAGAATGCAGATGCGTGTCCAAAGGACTATGCTCCAAGATTCCCTCATGGACTCGGGGGGGGCAGACTAGAAATGATGGTTCAAGGCTACCTTTGGATGGCAGTGATAGGTTTGCGGAGATTATCGGACGAGCTATGAGAGGAGGATTGGTGAACAGGGATCTGAAGGATGTGAATATGAGTCCGTTTACTCCAAATATCAGGCGTGCTAGGAATCCACCGGAGTTTAAGTTATCGACATTGGGGGCATATGATGGAAAATTAGACTTTACTATTCATCTCATGAGGTACAAGAGGCATATGGAGGTGCTGGGGGCATCAGAGGAAGTGATGGCACGATGTTTTCCCTTGTACTTGGCGGATATAGCTGCAATGTGGTTTAGGCAATTGGAGAACGGTCCTATTGGTAGTTGGACTGAGTTGGTGCATAAATTCATGAGGTAATTTCGGGTCCACATCACGAGACCCAAGAGTGTGATGACGTTGACAACACTGAATCAAAGGATATGAGAGCCTATGAGGAATTTTTTAACACGGTTTAATGCAGCGATTGCTTTGGTGGATCAACTAGATCCATCGATGGTCTTAATGGCGGTGGTATCAGGAATAGCTGACAACACAAACTTCAAGGTTGCACTGGAACGGGATGCACAAATGGATCTTGGGGGATTTTATCATGAGGCCGAAAGGTTCCTGCAATAGGAGAATGCTAAGGCCAGTAGAGACGTGGTTAACGTAGTGAGTGCCGGAGGACTGTCCGGGGAAGGTTCAGGCAAAGCCAAAGGAAAGCAGATGATAGCTTCGAAAGATCGAAGCAACAAAGGAGAGAATCGAAATTCTCTTCCTATACTGATTTGAACGAGACTTTGAAAAGGATTTATTTGGATACTCGAGGATACCTTCAAGGCCGGCAAGGGGAGAGCCCACCGAGCGTGAGCGGGCATCAGGAAAATACTGCCTATTCCATGAGCTAGATGGGCACACTACCAACGATTGTAGGCACTTGAAGGATATGGTTGAGGAACACGTCAGGGATGGCAAGCTATCACAATATATAAGGACTTGGACTGTGACGGTGGAACAGGAGCAGCCACCGTCTACATCAAATGGAAATAGTCTTGGATTGAGGTAACATACCATTATCTCTTGATCAGGATGGCATGAACTAAATAACTAATAAACTCCACAATAAAATGGCTATGTCACGGTTTTTTAAGTATGCTCCGAGATGATGATAAACCGTTATGCTCGAGGATGCAGTTTTTGGTTTTCTTGTTTTAGGTTTTTCAGTTTTTTAGTTGTAAGAACTTAAATTTAATAATTTAATGAACGAATTTTGTAACGCTTAAATCTTCATTTGAAAGTAATACATGAAACAGGTCACGGTTGTCCCGACTGGATAGACGGGGCAATAACCGTAAGGTGTGAGTCCTTTCACTGGAGAGCGATGGGATGGACTCGTACATGGATTTAAGTCCTCAACTGGGGCATCAAGGCTAGAGAATAATACCAATAGATTGCATTGTGTTCCTACCGGAGATATGGAATTAGAGAAGCAAGAACTAGGCCGCCTCGAGAGAGAGCGACGGGATCGGCCTGCTTATCATTGTGCCCTTCTCGTCGGAGAGTGAGTGGGGTCCAGCAAGCGCCGAAGAGACCATGATCGGCCTAGGAAGGCCATGACATCGCTTTAAGTTCAGGGACACTGAATTGGAGTGTAGGAAGTAATGCCGCTTCGATGAAGAGCAACATGATCAGCTTACTTATCGTTGTTCCCCCTTTCATCGGAGAGTACCTGGATAGGGTCCAGCAAGGGCTCGGAGAGGCTATGATGGGTTTGGAGAGACTATGAACCAGGCTATTGGTCTAATGAGACCTTGGAAATGGAAAACGATCTAGTGAGATTATGAATTCAGTTACTAGCTTTGGATGGATATGGATTCGGCTAAGGACATGGAATGGTTTTGGAATTTTCTATCGACTCGAAACAGTCGTGGACTACGGCGATTCGGCTTGGCAAAGGATTGGATTCTTGAATGGAATATTTGGCTATTGTTGGATTATGGACTCTGGACTTATGTTGATTCAAAACACACCTTCCTATTGCAAGGCTTGTTTTGGGGGGCAAATGTTATCCCGCCTTCTGGCAAGGTCGTGATACCATGGATTTGGCTAAATGGATTTCGTGGTCATTAAGGAAGGAAGCCCAGAGAGATTATTATCTGGTTCTAAGATCAGTTATAAGCAAGGCTATGGATGATGGTCAAGCGGGTTCAGGTGAATGGCATCCTGGAATTAGCTAAGTATGGATTGGTACTTCTCCTAGGCATGGGATTGGTACCTATCTCTTCCGCTAGACAAAGGGATTAGATCGGATCAATATGGTTAGGAACGGATTGGATCGGATCACTATAGCTATGGATCACTCGGATTGGCAGTTTAACCCAATGATGATCGCTCAATAACTCAATAAATACCCAGGGGATCAAGAGAATAACTATGGAAATGTGAAGAAGAAGTGGAGGGGGACCACGACAACCGATCACGTGGCGCCACATGGCCCCCGCCACCAATCGGTGCCGATCACTCCTAATGGCCCAGACAGGCCCCATTTTTTCTAGATCGGTCTGTCTTGGCCTTGGTCTTTTGCACGTGAAGATTCAGCTGGATATTTGCACGTCTTCTCCTATAAATACAAGACCATTGGCTCATAGCAAGGGTTCTTCTTTTTGGGTGAGACTAATCTTCTTTTTTCGGCTCTTCTTCATTGTTTCTCTTCCCTTCCTCCATTAATTTTCTAAGGCTAAAACAAACTGTATTTGTAATCCTATAGTATAATAAAAAGATTATTGGAGTAGATGTAGGCCAGAGTTTGCCGGACCACTGTAAAATTCATGCAGTCCTTGTCGGCTTGATTGGAATAAATCTCTGCCAATGATTTATTCCAATCAATTCCACCACTGTAAAATTCATTTGTAATCTCTCTCATATAAATCTCTTCCAATGATGCTGCAGTCCTTGTCCGCTTGATTGGAATAAAATGAGCACTCTTAGTTAGTCGATCCATAATGACCCACACACCATCATTCCCTTTTCTCGATTGAGGCAACTCGTCTATAAAATCCATTGATATATGCTCTCATTTCCAATTTGGGATATCTAGGGGTTGGAGTAGCCCAGCGGTCCTTTGGTGGTCGCCCTTGATTTTCTGGCAGTTCATACATCTGCTCAATTATAGAGATATCCCTCTTTATTCCAAGCCACCAAAATACTCTCTTCATATCCCTATACATCTTATTGACCCCAGGGTGGACACTCAACCTATGTTTATGGCATTCCGTCAAAACTTCCTATCTAAGATCGTCTGCATCCGGAATGCATAACCTTCTATTTATTCTCAAAGTACCATGACTATCCATCTCAAAACCTAAACTTCGACCTTCTTAAACTCCTTGAATAAATTCTACCATAAGACTATCTACCCCTTGTTTGCCTGCAATCCTTTAGTCAGATAACTTCCAAAAGAGCCAAAACTGCATTGCTGCTCATAGCATCTACCACCACATTTCTTTTCCTGGCGTATAGAGAATATCCAAGTCGTAAGCCAACAGAAATTCCAACCACCGCTACTGCCTCATATTCAGATCCTTTTAAGTGAAAAGATACTTCTGGAACTTGTGATCCATGAAGAGCTCAAACTTTTCACCCAACTAGTAATGTCTCCACATTTTCAATGCAAACAACACGGCTAACAATTCCAAATCATGCGTTGCATAATTTTTCTCATAAGGCTTCAACTAACTGCTAGCATAAGCAATCACTCTCATGTGCTACATCAAAACTGCACCCAACCCTATGCCACAAGAATCAGTATAAACGGTCAACCATTCCCCTCCATTCGGAATAGCTAACACCGGAGTGCTAGTTAACCTCTTCTTCAATTCAACAAACGCTTCCTCGCACTTTGGTGCCCACACAAACTTCTCATCTTTCTTCGTCAACTTGGTTAAGCGAGAAGTGATCTTGGAGTAGCCCTGGATGAATCACCTATAAAATCCGGCCATGCCTAAGAAACTTTTGAACTTCTGTAAGAGTCTGTGGCCTCTTAAAATTTTGAACAGCCGCTACCTTTACTGGGTCAACAGAGATGCAATCCTTCGTCACCATATGCTCGAGAAACCTTATTTCTGACTGCCAAAAGTGACACTTAAAAAAATTTACCTTTAGAATGCGTTTCCTTAACGTTTCTAACACCATTTTCGAATGGTGTTTGTGCTCTTCCACTATCTTAGAGTAGATAAGGATATCGTCTATAAAGACCAATATGAACTTATTGAGAACATCCTTAAAAATGCGGTTCATAAGATTTACAAAATACGCAGGTCCACTTGTTAGCCCAAAAGGCATAACCAGCCACTCAAAGAAAAAGTATGATCCTCTAAATGCCGTTAGGGGTATGCTATCCTCTCTTACTCTTAGCAGGTGAAATCCGGTAGCCAGGTCCATCAGGGAGAATACTCGAGCACTGTGAAATTGGTCAAAATGGTCGTCTATGCGGTGTAAAGGATATTTATTCCGAATGGTCTACTTATTTAACTCCCTATAATCCACACACAGTCTTAAAGAACCATCAAACTTTGCCACAAAAACTACAACTGATCCCCGACTCGAATGACTTGGTCTAATCAGTCCCCTCCTAAACTAATCATTGGTTTGATTTATTAGCTCCTTTCTCTCTCTCTGGGCTATTTTACACATGGGTTGAATAACAAGTCTCATACCAGGAATTAAGTCAATAAAGAACTCAATCTTTCGATGTGAAGATAAGTTGTTAACTTCTTCAAAGACATCAGGAAAATCCTTAACAATTGCTATAGACCCTAACCCTTCTTAGGATGATTCTAAGACATATGGGAAACTACTCATAAATTTTTTGGGTCATCACATGATACTTTAACAAATTTTCCATATTTGGCCTTTAAAGATGTTTTTCTCCCAACATAATCTAAAACAGCTCCATTGTTCGACAACCAATCTATACCGCGTATAACATCAAACCCCTTAAAATCCAAGACAAATATGTCACAAGAAAAATGGTGGGCAAGGTAGGTAATTTGCACATCCTCACAGATCATACATAATAGTTGTACCTCCTATGGGTTAGAGACACAAATAGGGGTTTCTACGAATTTGGAGAAAGTTGCAATTTTTCTATCGATTCTAAAGAAATGATACCATGGGAAGCCTAAGTATCAAACAATACTCTAACACAAATGCCATTAATCATTAAAGTACTTTCAAGAACTCCCTTTCCTTTCACATTTTCCAAGTCGATGGTTCATCCTTGATAGCATACACTTGGACCTGCTGTCCCTGCATCATTAGGGGGCAATCCTTCACCATATGCCTCGGTTACTGACTAATGAAACAAAGTGTCTTTTGAACCATTGGAGAAATAGGTCCTGCTTGCTGCTGTTGAACTCCAGAATTCTTGCAAAACTTAGCGATATGCCCTTTCTGATTGCACTTATTACAAATATAATCCTTAAATTTGTTTCCTTGATCTCCTCCTGACTTCCTTTTCCCTTGTTTCTTCTAGTTCGGGCTAAACTTCCACTTGTTTGGGTTACTATTATTGCCACTAGGGGCTGCTGCTGGCTTCTTTTTCTCAAGAGCTTCATACCTCAAAGCCATGTCTACCAAATCCACAAAAGAGCCCTTCAAATGAGCAGTCATCTTTTCCTGGAAACCTTCCCTCGTCCCCATCACAAACATCTTGTTCTTCTTAAGAGGAGTGTTTGTAAACTCCAGGCCAAATCATGATAGCTCATTAAACTTAGTCTCATACTCTGACACCGACAAGTCTCCCTATTTAAGATCCAAGAAACTCCTATACATGCAGGTTTTTCTTGCAACGGGCATGAACTAATCTTTGAACAGCTCCTTGAATCTAGCCCAAGAAAAATCATCTTCCGGAACATTAGCTGTAACAAAGTCCCACCATGCTCCCGTTCCATCTTGCAACTGCCAAGAAGCTAAGAACCGCTTTTGCTCATCCACGGTATCTAATCCCTTGAAAATCTTTTCATATGAACGAAGCCAACCTTGGACTTCAACTATGGATTTTGTTCCCTTAAACAACTTTCCTTACATATTTGTATAATCCTTGCATAGAGCTGCAAAGTTCACATGGGGTTGCTCTAATGCCGCCTCTTCAACTATTCCAACTTTTCCAACATTCGGAGCTCGACCATTGGTGGTCATGGTGCAACAAGCTCCTCTACCTCGTCCTGTCCTATTGCTCACTCTTACTACCTGGATATGGTTAGATAACCTTTTAGAATACTTAGGCGAGATAAACTTAAGGGAAAGGGTACTAACCAAACATATCAAAGCTGATCTAAAACTCAAGTATATATACGACTAAAAATTACAAATACGCACTCTCATAGACTAAACTCATTCTAGGGTATTAATAACCCTATCTCTAATGAGTTGAGCCCAACCAAGGCCTAGGTGTTCGCTCAACCTAAGCTCTGATACCACTTATAACGATTCGACTTTCTTACTCCTAAAGATGACACTTAATACACTCATGGTATTCATGTGCTGACCATCTAAGAGTCCGAAAGACAAGCTGTTGGGGTAAAAAGAAAAGAAAAGAAGAAAGAAAACACGGAATCTCACATCGCAAGGCAATCACATATAATAGTCAATAGAAGATAGTATCTAATATCATTCCCAAAATGAACATCAGAGTTACAAAAATACCAACTTTAGCCAGGGACAGTTATAACTGCCTACTCCCCCATAATTGCTGATACAAAATATACATACATAGCGAAAACCAAAAGAGATAACTAATTATAATTATCTTACAAAATAAATAATTAAGTATTAAATACCATTATTTAATTAAATAATTAAATAATCATAAAACCCTTACTTAACTAATTAATTAATTAAATATTAATTAAACCTTTTTAATACTCATAATATATTTTGTAATAGTTTTCAAAATTATATTTAAAATGAAAATACTTTTAGTTTACAAAAAGTGTTCGTAATTACGATCTGCATCCATAGTGACTATCGCTATGGATACCATAACTTTAAACTAGTTTTATATATCAAATACCCTTCAAGCCATTACTTTTATTTTAACTTACTTTATAAACATAATATAAAGTTTTTAGAAACTAAAAGGTAAAGTTTCAAAAACTTGTAAAACTTTCTAAAAAATAAAATAAGTAAAACAAGCTTAAACCCAAAGGAATCTCTATGTCACAACAATAAACAAGTTCAAATGCTAACTTTTCTTAGCATACAACATCACATACACGAGGACAAACTAATATACACATGTAAACACTTCCATGAACAAGTAAAGGTCATCACTTTCGAACGTCACTTAACATTCCAACTATACTTTCAAGTCCATACCAAACATTACATATAAACACACATACGTAAAGACAAACAACATTATTTTCCAACGAACAACCAACACAATTATTATGAACGATATAAAGTTTAAAACTTTGCTTAAAAATGTGAGCATTACTCACCAAAATCTCATGAAAACAAATCAAACTATCACCAAGCTTTGAACCAACACTAGATCTTGGTTTACTTTATAAAAATTAGATTTTTGGAAGCACTAGGAGGCCTAGAGGGTTCGACCTAGGTGATATAGGGCACGGCCTGGGCTTGAGGGGAGGGTTTTGGCTTGCTTTTGGATGAGAGGAGGTGTATAAAGGAAGAGAAGGGTTTTAAATAAGGTTTTTAAGGATTCAAATGGAAAAAAAGATCTTTTAACTTAGAAAAGTTTGGAAGCCATTAAAGTGAAAAAAATGAAGCTTTGGAGAGATGAAATAAAAGTTTGAAATGAAGAAGTAGATTAAAAATGAAAATAAAAAAGAAAGAGTTTCTATTATATAAAATGGAAACATGAGATTACCTTTTTACCCCTTGGACTCTTACCCTCCATAATCAAGTGACACATCACCACCTCCCCTTCCTTGTTGCTCACGCAACAAGCATACCACCCCCTCCATTACATCACCACCATTTCACTTATCTTTGGTACCATGATGAATTTTCATGATATGACATTACCATTTATTTTTTTCCAAAATTCAAATTAAAAGAAAACGTCAAACTACCTTTACTTAAGTAAATTATTTTTAACCTTAACCATTTTATATGTTAAAATATAAGAGTGTGTGTATTTATTCTTGTGTATGTAACGTTTTCCGACAACATTTACAAGATGAAAAGTCAAAACCCGAAAAACGATTTTTGATCACATTTTCGATTTTTCTTCGAACTAATATATTTTGTAAACCAAATTTTAAAACGACTTCACCATCACTAGTTATGATTTAAAGGAGGTTTATTTTAGCTATAAAATTCATAAAGTAATTATTTAAAAATATATTAAATATTTATATTTAAAGTGATTAAATTATGGGTCGTTACAGCCGTCAATCTTCAACAACATTAAATGTCAATCCCAATCATTAAACAAGAACATAATAACACAAATTACACTTAAACACACACACACACACACACTAATCATCCATTTAATAACGCATCACTAATTCAAGTATAAACCATCAAATGTGTGTTAATCACCCATAACAGTGACACAAGTTAATCATTAAATGTGTACTGATCCAATCAACATTAGTAATATAACATCCATTATCAAATAAACATAATTAAATACCCGTTAACTAGTACTAATAATGGTAAAATATCGCACACAAATCAAAATGCGATACCATTATAAAACATCAAGCACATGTTATAATTACAACTAATTATCAATCAGACATTCAACAACCATCAAAATAATATATTTGCATCCATTATTCTCTTAAATCATTTTTTTATTATTTATTATAAATCCATCTTTATTTATTTATCTCAAAAACAATAGTAATTCTTCCAAAATAGTAACATACTTCAAATTCCATTATTTACTCCATTTTTTTTCAAATGTCCTAAAACATCATATTTTAAATCAAAAATAATAACCTTCAACACATTGCATTTTAAAACTATATTATTATTTAAAACCTCATTCTAAATAATCAACTTTCCAAATATCAATTAAAATAAAATTTTGTTATTATTTATGAATTTCCTCAAAAATTCATCAATAATAACCTTATTTGATTCCACACTTTAGTTTTAGTAAAATTTGTTAAATCATCGTTATTTATAGAAACCATCTAAAATCTATAAATAACCCTATTTATTATTTATTTATTTAATTCTCTCATTATTATTCACTTCATTTCGATTGATTATTTTCCAATTCAAAATAACAGTTAATTACAATTTAATACCCAAAAACACTACAATCAACGGTAATTATCCAATCAACGCATAAAACATTCAAAATATTATAATAATTAAACATTAGTCTATAGAACACAATTTACATCAACGGTTATATTTTTTCATCAATAGTTATATATTTTATAATATAAATTTCAATTGATTAAATTAAATAATTCATACGAACGTGCTTTTCCAACAATCTCCAAACATAGCAAACCCTGTTTCATAGCATCTGGTTTCACCACAAATCCAATTGTAACGACCCAGAATTTTTGATAATTAAAATTCGAATATTTGATTGATTTTAAATATTAATAAATGGAATTTAGAAGTCGAATGATTTATTTTCCGAATATTGGGTTTAATTTGATAATTTAATCGATAAATTAAATAGTGAAATTCTAGAGATAATTGAATATCGAGTTTAAATGATTGAAAATGATTTGTAAAGTTATATTAAATCATACTGGAGTTATAGAAAGGTTATAGAACTTTTAAAATTGAATTTGGAGTTAATCTGTGAAAATTGAATATTTTAATATTTAATTATCGACTGTAAAAATAGCCAATTTTCGAACAGTCTCAGAATTGAACGAGACCAGTTCCATTGGATCCGTAATAGTTAGTTATTATCGGATTTCAATTTTCGTAGCAATCGAAGTTGTCGTTTGACCGTGGCAACTCGAAACGCATCGATATCGTTTTAATTTTAAATCGTCGAGTTAAAATAGTCATTTTTCAAAAAGTCTCGGATTTCGACGAAACTAGTTTCATCGGATCCGTAATGTGATATTATTGTAAGATTTCAAATTTCGTAATTTTTGGATTTACCGTTTGTCCGGTACGAATCAAAACGCCTCGAAATCGATTTAAATCGGTTTAATTTAAATTGATCGTTTACTGTCATATCTCACACAGACGATCGAATTAGCTTCCAAAACCTGTTCCATTGCGTTCGGAACGCGGGGTAAACCCTAGGAACGCCAGTCACTGCGCGTAAATCGGAGTTCGGGAATTCGAAGTGAATAGTGTTCGTTCGGTCTTCTATAAATACACCCATTCATTCACAAATAAAGAGAAAACCCTAATCTATTTTCACAGCCGCCACCTTCATCTTGAACGGCCAGAATTCATCAACCTTTCTCCCTCCAGATCTCTCAATCCATCACGTTTTAGCAAAAGTTATCAACTAATAAATCGAAGAGCACGCTACGAGCTTCAGATCCATACGGTTGCGATCTTGTTTCGTCGACCAGAGGGAGGGGTAATGAACCGCGTTCGTCTCGAATTGCGCACGGAATTTGAGGAGGTGGGAGGCGAGATGGACGTGCGGTCGGAGGCTGGAGATAGCTTGGGTCGGTGGCGTTCGAACGTTGGGGTTGTGATGGGGTTTAGGTCGATCAAGGCGGTGGTGTTGCAAACCCTAGTTCGTGACATGTTGGGTTCTCGTGTTCGTTACTTGTCTGGGTGTGTTGCGTGAGGAAGGAGAAGACTAATCTCACGGCCACGATTCCATCATTTGAAATGCACGGCTGTAAATTGATGTATGGTTTTGTTAATAAAGAAATTAGTAAAAATTTATATATTAATTCGTTAAACTTTAAATTATTGTATCTTTTTCATACATTATCAGAAAATTACGAAACGAAAAGCGTTGGCTTCGTTTTGTCGAACACTACGCGATGCAACTGATTTGGAGTCGTTTGGAGCTAGTTGGAATTTCGGGTAAAATTAAACGCGTGTTTAATTTTATTCGAAATAAACGCTGGAATCAGAATTAAAATCAAAGTGAGATCTTCTCACTCAATTGAATGTGGAATTATTTACAGTTATTGATTTGATTGATTGACTGTTTGAATGTGCTATTAGATATGATAGGATATATCTATATATATAGCAGTATATACATATTGGCATATGTATATATTGGATTGATTGATTTCCCGCCTCGTATAGCGGATGAGACCCTATTGCGCCGTTAGTAAGCGGATTTTTATAAAACCCATATACCGCGATAATTCCGTACTGGAGCGGAATTGGTATTGTGCTAACATCTGTGGATGCAGGGAAATAGGTTGGAGGGATCCGACTGGATTCCTCACCATATTGATTATTTACAGATATTTTGATATATTCTGTTATCATATGATGATATATGATATTTGACTGTTGTGATGGACTAATTGATGCTGTTGCATCATCGGATTCAGTTTTGAAATGTAAAATAACGACTTTTACTTTAAAAGGGTTTTTAAAGTGATTTTTGAAAATATACGTTTTATGGAATTTTTGAATCGATTTATAAACGTAAAATTTTAAAGTTATAAAAGTTATAATTTTTGGTGAAATATAACCAAAGTGTCGTTTTTGAAATAAAGGTCGATTTATTTATAAAATGGTTTAAGTTGGGATTTTGGAATAACTATAAACGATTTGTATAAAAAGATTTATAAAAATTGATATTTATAAATCAAATATTGGAATTATAAAACGAGTTTTTTATAAGTGTTAAAAATGAAATATTTATGGGATTCATAAATGAATGAAATTCATAGATGTATAAATTGTGAAGTTAAAATGAATGAAATTTATAGATGTATAAATTGTGAAGTTAAAATGAATGAAATTCATAGATGTATAAATTGTGAAGTTAAAATGAATGAAATTCATAGATGTATAAATTGTGAAGTTAAAATGAATGAAATTTATAGATGTATAAATTGTGAAGTTAAAATGAATGAAATTGTAGAATGGAAGATTTATAAGAAATTAACTTATAGATTGTGTTTTTGCCTTCAAATGAAATATTGATCGAATTTGTTAATAAAGGAGATTTACAAATCGAAGTTGTTATAAAGTAGAAATAGAATTTATAAACGTTGTTTTATAAATTCGAAATCAATTGAATTGGATAAATTTAATGTAGGAGGTTATAAAAGAAGATATATTCGCGATTTTGGATAGCGAATCTTTATTGAAATAAAATGTGTAGAAAATATTGAAATTTGGTTAAGTGAACTATATTCACGATTTTGGACAGTGAATATATTCTTAAGGAAAGTGATATTTAAAATGAAGTTAATTGTTTTAAACGATGGTTTAAAATGTATTGAATATCGAAATCATAGATTTCAACATTTATTGTTGAAATAGACGTTTTCGAGAAATAAGGAAATGGTGGACTATAACACTGTTGTTATAGTAAATGATTTCCGAAAGGAAATGTCTTATGTAGTATTGGGATTTACATATCTATTTAAAATCCGAATCCCTATACTAGTGATTTTGAGTTGTCGTAACGATGTTTTACGTAACATTCGTTTTGACTCAAATAAAGGTGTTAAAAGAATGTTTTCCTTAAAGAACGAAATATATACTTAATATTGATTTAAGTATATCGAATATTTTCAAATGTTGAAAATAAAAAGATTTGTGAAATACTTATTTTTAAATAAGTATGGAAATGCTTTTCCAATATGAAATGAACTGTTTTGAGATTTTATCTTTTAAAGATAAATTGAAATGTGGAAGTTGATTTGAAATTGTTTTCAAATGGTTAAGTGTGGAAATTTTATATCTAGTAAAGATATTTTTGAAGATAAATGATTTGGAAAATTATTTGGAATCTGATGATGTCGCGCATCTTTATTGATAGTTAAATAACCGACTATCAATAATTACCTTGAGTAGGTATTTGTTGTGATTGGATGAATTTGAATGCCACACTTATTTTTGAATAAGCGCTCACTATTCGGGTTAACCGGGAAAGGACCATGGGGTCGTATAACCCATTCCGAATATGTGATACGTCGTTATGAATTGCATTCGAAGACCGGTGTTGAAGACCGGATATTTTTGAAAACGGAAGGATTACCGTCGAGTTACTCTACATCGACTGATCTTCGATTTAGAGGTTTTATCACCCTTAGTGACGGGAAGTCCTGACGTGATTAGAAATTTATCCGGATATGCAAGGGCTTCGTGAGAAGTGCCTTCGGTTTTGTTCGATCCCGGAACATACTTGTATGGATTGTGTGTCTGACGTTACAATTTGAGATATAAAGCTGATTTCTTTCAAATACATTTCTGTTGGTGGCGGAGAATTTATTCTCTTAGCTTAACACCCTTCTCTGAGACGTACGAGCTCAGAGGTTATGTAGTTGAAATTCATCAGCGATATATCCCAATTTGGTAACGTGGCATACTGAGTGTTGCTGTGAAATGATCAGTGTTTGATCATTTGCGATATGATCATTTGTTTGATCTTATATCTTTGTGATCATAGGTTGATCATTTTGTTTGACCCGAAGCAGGGCTTTTTGAGAAAGCATAGCTTTGTGTACGAGACTTCATCGAGCCTCACACCCCGGAAATGGTCGAAACAGGAAGGATGCAGCAAGGTTCTAGGGAGTAGCACCCCTTAGTGTATGTCATTCCTTCTGGATAAAGGTGGTATCATGGTATGGAGCCCAGATACTTAACCTCTGTGGTTACTGCATTATTATTATCTATGTGGTTTGTTGCGAATCGGGGATCCTCGGGAAGATCGGTGACGATCGGGGGATGGCATACGCGTGTCAGTAGTTACCTATTTTTGCAGAGGTAACCCGGCCTTGTGTTGGCAGAGATCCGGTTAGGTTCTCGGGTCGTCTATTCCAGGGACGTACCCATCGTGGATAGGAAGTTCCTTAGCCTGACCATTTGTTGGAAATCCAAAGAAACAATACGAGCCTTTACGATTTCAATTGTATAACCTGTCTCCTCAGGAGGCAGCTATAGCAGGCATAATATAATGGTACCTATGCTGGCTAAGATTTATATTATACTTTCGAAATGTTTTCCACTATGCACTAATAATAATATAAAAAAGAATTTGATTTTTTGCGTAGTAAGCATCTTTGACTATCATAAGAAGAAATCTCCTCCAAGTCTGCGTTTGCATTGTGTGTGTGGTGGGAGGTCTTATGGTAGTTTCATTTTCCAAAAGCATTGCGAATTGACTTAAAAAAATATTTCTGTTGTTTAATTTAAAGATAAACTGTTTTACGATCTCACACCAGTCACCATGACTGACTCGGAGTTTATTGTTTCCCTTCTAAACTCTGGGTGCCCACCAATTTCCACACGGGCAGTCTAGAGTTAGATTATCAGGATATTCTGGATATTCTGGAGCTTTGGAAGCAAGCTGGATGACGAGACGTAGTATTTGTATCTGATATTATTTATTCCGCTGTGTATTCTGTATGAGGACAAGTTTATATAACTGTCCATTGTTGTATATTGACTCTGATGATTGATGTATGTATAAAATGATATAGTTCTTTGTCTTAAAGATTACTGATTTATCTATTATATTGTTCCGCTGCGATGTGTAAGATTATGATTTTGTTCTGTTTCTGTTGCTGTTCTCTTGCTCTGTTGTTGTTCTTCTTTCTTTTTCTTCTATCCTCTTCTTCTACCTTTTTCTTCTTTCTTAAAACCATAACTTTTCGGGTTTCCGGCATTCGATGGCTCAGCAGTCGATAAAGTGAGCATCGATGTTGAATTTTCGAAAGTCGAAAATTTTCGGGATGTTACACCAATGGAAGAAACCACACGTGAATCGGAGTTTGTATGTGAAAGATACGAGGATTAAAAGATATACGATATTATTAAACAAAATAAGGTAAAATAAAAAATACACCGTACACATACCATATACATACCTTGAGAGAAATGCGGATTAAGGATCTTAAGGCTAGAATTAACACTAGAGAGGGGGTGAATAGTGTTTTAAGAAATTTGTTAATCTTTTTGAGTTTATCTTACTTTGTTAACAATGTATACACTAATCAGACACAGATATGAACACAGAATCAAACACAGATGCAAATATAAAGTAAAAGCAGTAAAGGAAAGAACACAGCGGATTTTATACTGGTTCGGAGTTACCCTACATCCAGTCCCGCAACACAAGTACGGATTTCCTTTCAAACTCAATTCAACAATTACAACCCTCGGTTTCAAGGCTACGAGGTACACCCTCCAGAATCACAATCCTCTGGGTAGAGATACTTGATTTCCGAGGCAACAAGTTCACCCAATTGATTTCCAGGGCTACAATCACACCTTCTCTCACTCGATTGATTACAAAAAGTCTATAACTCAGATTAGCACTTAGATCTTGTAGAGATAGTGGAGAGAATCAAAACCAGAAATTATCTAGTTAGATTCGATATTGATTTCGGCAGAGTAATGGTGTAATTTGTAAATAAGAAAGTGGAGAAGAAGAAGAGAAGTTAAATCAGAGAAAAGTGATTAAAAATTCGTTGAAACTGACCCATATTTATAGAAGAACAACAGTCATGTCCATTCGTGAAGAGTTATGGCGAGTAGACACTTCTTTTGAAATTTAAATTTTGAACTCAACTGTCTCCATGTCGACATGGTGCCTATGGGCATGTCAACATCCCACAGCCTTTTTTGATGTTTTGAATTTCTTTGAAAATAACATTTATCTTATATAAAAACTATTTTAAACTTTATAAATATACTTGACTTTAGTTGAAATTCATAAGTAAATATAAAGAACAATATATACATATTATTTAACTATAATTTAAATCAAAGTATAAATAATTTAAAAGTTAAATATATTATTTGAAAAGATAGTTTAAAATCAGAAGTAATTTGAGTTTGAAATTAAAGATGTTTTTGAGGCTAAAATTATTTAAAATCAGGATAGAGAGTTTTAAATCTTTTAAAAGGAAAGTTTTGAAATCATTTTGAAAACAAGATAATTTTGTAAAATCATTTTGAAATAAAAGTAAGTGGATACAAAAAGATGTTCCACTAGATTTTTCGTAGGTTCCATCCTACTTAGGGTTCCATCCCTTTAACGAGCACGAAGTGGATTCCATTCCACGAATAAAATAGATTTTAAGATGTCAATGCCTTTCTATGAGTTTTAATAATATTCCTAACTATATAACTTATCTTGGAAACTTGAACTCTTGAAATTCTTGATACTCATGAGTCTTCTATCTCTATATCTTGAATCTCTATACTGTACAGTCTTCATTCTTGATACCTGCATGGTTAGATCCTGCATATACATATATATCTAAACTTGTAATGTTAGTATTTATATTTTATAATCTATTCTAAGGTTGTTACCATCAAAACCATCATCTCATGGACTAACAATCTCCCCCTTTTTGATGATGACAACCTTTGTTTATAAAATATCACTTCTATCCTAATAACTCCCCCTAAAACTAACAACTCCCCCTTAATCTATGCCTAACTACCCTATTTTATATTTCTCCCCCTTTGTCATGAACAAAAACTTACTCTAAACTAGATAACTCCAAACTATATAACTCTATATAACTCCTCCTGAAACTAAGACTACATTACCTGTGATTATAATGATAGTGTTATCATACATAATCAATACTTAACTAAAATATAATCCTAAACTATTAACTATCCTAACTAAGAATTCACAATAATACTAACACATATAAGAACACGAGTTTATTTATTACGAGTATGGTTGTATTTACATTTGCGTTTGAAAAACATAAAAACATAAATAACAACGGAAAGAAAGAGAAGAAACTAATGTGTGTTTCTGAACATAGGAGATTTATGAATTGAACAGTTTGGATAGTGGAAACAGAAATTTCCACGTTGTTCAACAAGATTCCCATTTTTGTTGAAACACACTTCTCCAACGCATACTACTTGGTCATCATCCTCTTCGTGTGCTTCTTCCATTGGTTCTTCTTCTTCTTCGTCGCTGACCTCATGTTCTTGATTGAGTGAAGAGTCTTCATCGATCAAGATAGGGTTGGCCTAGTTATCCATTAGGAATTTTTGTAAATTCCTAAGAATCTTGCCTTGCCTCTCTTGCTCTTTTGCCATACGAAGTTGAGTCACTTGAATTTCAGTCAACATCTGAAGAGTATCCTTCATAGACTCCTCCAATTTAGTTACACGTGCGAGAGTAGTGTATTGAAATGGACCAGAAGTAGGAGAGGGGAATGCGAAAGTTGATTTTATGTTTGATTTAGAGGAAGATGCCATTATTTTATATATTTCAGAATAGAAAATGAAGAGAAAACAGAGAGAATGAATAAGAATTCGAAATAGAGAAGAATATATAACTAAATATTTGAATTTTGGTGGGAAAATTAAAAGAAATAGAAACGTTACATGTCGACATGTCTTTCTAGGGGATGTCGACATGGTCCTTATATTTTAACTCTATGATTTATTTTAATATTAATTATTAATTATACTTGTTATTTATATTTTATATTTCAGTTATAGAACAAATACCTAATTCTCTTCTTAATTTAGTAAATATAGATTCATTTAATGGTTTTGTTAAGATATCAGCGATTTGATTCTCAGAGTTTATATATTCGAGAGTAATTACTTCTTTAGTTATATTATCTCTAAGAAAATGATGTCGAATGTCAATATGTTTAGTTCGAGCATGATGAGTAGGATTTTTAGATAAATTTATTGCACTAGTATTATCACAATAAATTGGCGATTTTGAGATATTTAATCCAAAATCTCTTAAGGTTTGTTGCATATATATTACTTGAGAACAAGCCAAAGCAGCAGAAATATACTCTGCTTCAGTTGTTGATAGAGAAACTGTACTTTGCTTTTTACTAAACCAGGAAACCAGAGAATGTCCCAAAAAGTGACAAGTTCCACTTGTACTTTTTCGGTCTGATTTACATCCAGCATAGTCAGCATCACAGTATGATATTAAATCAAATGAATCATTTTTAGGATAAAATAAGCCATAATAAGAGGTGTGTTTAATATATATTATGACACGTTTTACAGCTTTTAAGTGAGTTTCTTTAGGATGAGATTGATATCTTGCACAAAAACATACACTATGCATGATATCAGGTCTACTAGAAGTGATATAGAGCAATGATCCGATCATTCCTCTATACAACTTTTGATCTACATCTTTCGAGAAATCTTCTATACTTAGATATTCATTGGTTGCCATGGGAGTAGGTTTTCCACTCGCAATAGTCAAACCAAATTTATTGACTAGTTCTTTAGCATATTTTTCTTAGGCTGCGCACCTTTACCTCAAGACTTCCTACTTTCTTTCCTGGCGATTGACTAATAAAAATACCATTATCTAAATATTTTATTTGCAATCCTAGAAAGAAGTTTAATTCACCCATATGACTCATCTCAAACTCTTTTGTCATTATTTCAGAACATTCTTTATTCATTTCAAAGTTAGTTGAACCAAAAATGATATCATCTACGTATACTTGAACTAGTAGAATATCATTTTTATTTCTTTTAATAAAAAGAGTGTTATCTATTTTACCAATTTCAAAATTTGATTGTAATAAATAAGATCTTAGTCTATCTGTAACGACTAGGCTTTTCGACGCTCGAAAGTCGACATTAATACGTCCACTGTATCAAATGCCGCGCAATCGAATGCTGGAAAACCGAAACATTAGGGTTAAAAGAAGAGGTAGAAGAAGACAGAAGAAAAGAAAAACAGAAAAACAGAAACAGAAACAATATCAGAATCTCACATTCGCAGCGGAACAATATATAATAGATAATCACTAGTCTTTAAAACAAAAGATTATATCAGTTTATACATACATCAATCAGAGTCAATATACAACACAATACAACAATGGACAGTTATATAAACTTGTCCTCATACAGAATACATAGCGGAATAAATAAACAAATACGAGTGTACGTCTCGTCATCCAGCGCATCTCCAAAGCTCCAGAATATCCAGAATATCCTGATAACATAACTCTAGGCTGCCCGTGTGGAAAATTATGGGCACCCAGAGTTTAGAAAGGGAACAATAAACTCCGAGTCAGGGTGACTGGTGTGAGATCGTAAAACAGTTATTTCCACAAAGAAAATAAAACAATTTCGCAATGCTTTTGGAAAATGAAACTACCATAAGGCCTCCCGCCACACACACAATGCAAACGCAGAATTGGAGGAGATTTCTCCTTATGATAGTCAAAAATGCTTACTACGCAAAATCAGTTGATATTATTATTAATGTCTGGTGTGGAAAACATTTCGAAAGTATAATATCAATCTTAGCCAACATACAACCATTATTGTATGTCTACTATAGCTACTATGTTAAGTAGCAGGTTACCGCCACATTCCATAGCAGGTAATACAACTAAAAATCGTACAGGGTTCGTATTGTTTCTTTGGATTTCCAACAAATGGTCAGGGAAAGGAACTTCCTTACACCGAAATGGAAACGCCTCTGGAAAGACGCCCCGAGAGTCAACCTTCTCTCTACAAACTCAAGGCCGACGCTACCTCACGCTCTAACCGAGCTGTAACTAGGTAACTAACACACGAGCTATGTCATCCCCCGGTCGTCACCGACCTTTATCCGAGGATCCTCAATCACAAAGCAACAACTACAAAGTATAATCAACATAGGTAAAATATCTGGGCTCCATACCATGATATCATCTTTTATCCAGAAGGAAATGACATACCCTAGGGGCGCTACCCCTACAAACCTTTGCCGCAACATTCCTGTTTCGACCATTACCGGGTTGTGAGGCTCGACGAAGTCTCGTCCACAAAACTACGCTTTTTCACAAAGCAACGCTTTGATCAAAACAAATGATCAACAGCACTTCGTATGCCACATTACCAAATTGGGAATGTATCACTAGTAACCATCAACTACATAACCTCTGAGCTCGTACGTCTCAGAGAAGGGTGTTAAGCTAAGAGAATAAATTCTCCGCCACCAACAGAAATGTATTTGATAGAAACCAGCTTTACATCTCAAAGTGCAACGTCAGACACACATCCATACAAGTCCGTTCCGGGATCGAACGGAACCGAAGGCACTTCCAAAGAAGCCCTTGCAATCCGGATATTCACTAATCATGTCCGGACTTCCTATCACAAAAAGAGTGATATAAATCTCTATACCGGAGCAACTCGGTGCAGAGACATTCGATAGGTTGTCCTTTCATTTTTGAAAATATCCGGTCTTCACCACCAGTCTTCAATACGATCCATATCGTCGTATCACTATTCGGAATGGGTTATATGACATAAAGGTCTTTTCCCGGCTAACCCGAATAGTTAGCGTTTGTTTTAAAAAAAAACAAATCAAGTGCCATTTCAAAGGCAAATATTGATAGTCGGTTATTTAACTATCAACAACATTCACAACAATCAACCAATTTAAATAATTTTTCCCAAATTATTAAATTTCAAAATATCTTCACAGGATATATATTTTCCCACACTTCACATTTGAAAACCACTTTCAAATCACATTTTCACACTTCACATTTGAAAACCAATTTTAAATCTCAAAATGGTCCATTTAAACCAATTAGATAAATCCTTATCGATTTATTTCAAATGTACATTCCAAATCTGTAAATTTATTCCACACTTCAAAAATAAATCAATGTTTATTTTTAAAACAAATTCCCCTTTTCTTTATAAATTCATTTATAAATTCTATTCGGAATTTACATTCTCAAATATTCACTTTTTATACGGTTTTCAAATCGATTTCTCAAATATTCACTTTCAACACCAAATCAACTTTCAAAATTGATTTATCAATTTTATTTCAAACCCCCAAATCAAATTCCAAATTGATTTCTAAATTTACTTCAACACCGAATCAACTTTCAATTTGATTCTAATTTTAATCCCAAATACCAAATCATTTTACAAATCGATTTACAAATTTATTCTCAACACCAAAACTCAATTTTCATTCAAACACCAAATAAATTTTCATATCGATTCCCCGAAGATTTATTTTTCAAATACCAAATCAATTTCAAATTTGATTTCTAGAAATTTATCACTTTTAAAAATAATTTCCTTAATCTTTTCCAAACCCTTTAAAATTCCATTTTTCAATAAATTTTCCAACTTTCGAATAATACTATTCCAAATCCATTTATAAAATATCTTTTCCCATATTTTGGAATTTATTCAATAAGATTTCAAATCAACTTTTTACTGTTAAATTCCTTCTTTTAAATTCACTCAATTCTTTCGAAAGAATTTACTAAAAATTTCCAACTTTAATTTTAGAAATCCAATTTCATTTATTTCTGGTATCCAACGATACCAAAAATACATTAGGCTAAATTATAGCCTTCAACAAATTCAATCACGGATATAATCATACACAGATTATAAATAATCAATCACACAACATATGAAACCAATTCAAATGTTTTGAGGAATCCTGTTGGATCCCTCCAACCTATTTCCCTGCATCCACAGATGTTAGCACAATACCAATTCCACTTCGAGGTGGAATATCGCGGTATATGGGATTTATAAATTATCATCCGCTATTATGCGGCGCAATAGGGTCTCATCCGCTATATAATGCGGGAAAATCAACAACTGCAATATATACATATGCCAATATATATATATATATATATATTGCTATATACTACTATATATAGTATCATTCAAACACACAATCAACAATTTTAAATATAACTATTTAAAATTAAACTAATCCCTTTGTTTGAGTGAGAAGATCTCACCTTTGCTTTTATTTGCAATCCATTTTCCATTCCAATTTGTTTTTCTCCATTTATAGACCTTGTATAAGCAATTATACAATTTATTAATATTCGAACCGATCGAATAATTAATTTCCATTTAATAAAATTTTATTTTATCTAATCAATTTAATTTCAACCAAATTTCCTTTTAATAAAATCTTTTAGTATTTAAAATAATCTAAATAAGCAAATTATTCACCAAATCTATTATTTTAAATAAACTCGTAAATTAAAAATGTGTATAAGTATATTATTATTATTTTCTATTTTAAACATTTCCATCTTTAAAAATCTTATCTCAATATATATTTACTATTTTAGAATTAAATCGAAAACCAAAAGCAGATATACCTCCCTGCAATATATTTTATGTTTTAAACAGTTTATATAAAAAAAACTTCTATATATTTTTTTTCCAGTAATAAAATAAATGTTCTAAGTTCATATATGAAATTGGAGACCCAAAATCGATACGCATATAAACATATACAGATCGAAGATTACTCACCCAACAACTGTCGACACTCTACCTCGATCTGCAGAGGTTCACGCGAGCTCCTCCAGACATCAGCGATTCCACAGCCTCACCAAAACCCTAAATAACTCGTGACAAGGTTGCGAATTCGCCTTGACTATTGGGCCACGAGCACTGCCACCACTCCTCGAGATGCCACCTCGACTCAAGAATGACGAACTCAGCTTCGATCGAGATGACTCATGCCTACCCCGTGTGCGCGACTCAAATCGCGAGGCCCCCCGCCGCTGCTAAGCTATGCCAAACTTCGGTCGATCACCCCTAGCCCTCACGAGCTACGCGTGACTTCCTTGGCACCACCACCACCCTGGTTTCACTCACGAAGAAAATCATTCTCGAATCTCGAGCTCACGATGAAAAGAATGAAACAGCCGATCCTCTTTGTTGATTTCAATTATTTCTGAGGAGAACGATTTGTGATTCGTTCGAACTGGATTTTGATTCGTCTGGGATGTTCGGCCATATTTTTTTGATTTTGAATAGAAGGGAGAAGCGTGATTTTAAAAATAAAAAGGGGAGAGGGACACGAAGTAATGGCTGCGTAATTTTTAAAAGAAATAGGGGAGACAAGGAGTACGTGACTTTGCAGAGAAAGTCTTTGATATCAACGTGCTTGCATTACCTGGCTACAGTGTTTTTGATGGGAAGACAAAGTACTAATGTAGACCAAATACCAATTTAAATTTAAATTGAATTCGATATAGATTTCAACGCGTTTACATAACGTACGGCCAAACTATCACTCCAAATGCTACGAAAACTAAAATCCGGTAATAATTCAATATTACGGATCCAATGGAACTGGTTTCGTCAAATTCCGAGACTGTGCCTTAGAATGCTATTTTTAAATATCGATTTAAACGATAAAATCTGAAACTAAACAGATCAAATTCAAATTCAATTCTGAAGCTTCTATTATTTTCAGTATCATCAATATAAATTTTAAAAGCTTTTGAAATATTTTTCTTCAGCTTAAAACTGAAGATTCAAACTTTTATTCAGCTTTCAATAGATTAAATTTTATAATTTAATCGCCAAATTCATTCTGATAATTTGAAATTCTAGTCAAACCATCATTCAAATATTTAAAAATAAATTAAATATTTTCAATTTAAATTGTTCAAAATTCTGGGTCGTTACACTATCATACCAGGCTCTAGGAGCTTGTTTTAGACCATATAAAGCTTTCTTAAGTTTGTACACATGGTTTGATAAATTTTCATCTTCAAAAAGTGGTGGTTGTTCAACATATACTTCTTCTTTTACAAATCCATTTAAAAATGCACTTTTAACATCCATTTGAAATTATTATGATTTGCGAAAGCAAGTAGAATCCTAATGGCTTCTAATCTTGCTACAGGAGCAAAGGTTTCGTCACAATCTATACCTTCTTCTTGACAATAACCTTGGGCGACTAATCGTGCTTTATTTCTAACGACCTCACCTTGTTCATTCATTTTATTTTTATAGACCCATTTAGTTCCAATTATAGTTTTATCTTCAGGTCTAGGAACAAGTTCCCAAACTTCATTTCTAGTGAATCGATTTAATTCTTCTTGCATAGCCAAAATCCATGAATCATCAGTTGATGCTTCTTTAGGATTTTTGGGTTCAATAGATGATATAAATGCTACATTACTCATTTTACTTAGTTGATTTCTAGTTGTAACAATAGATTGCATATCTCCTATTATATTTTCAATAGGATGATCTTTTAAAAGTTTAATCCTTTTATTAGGATGATTAATTTCATTATTAATTTCGGTTGATTCCTGATTTTGAGTAATTAAATCTTCTTCATCATTTGTAATTTCAAAATCTTTTAAATTATCATCAAACGAAACATGCATTGTTTCTTCGATGGTGTTAGATCTTAAATTAAAAACTCTATAAGCTTTACTTCTATTAGAATATCCGATAAAGATTCCTTTGTCGGATTTAGGATCAAATTTATCCAAATTATCTTTTGTATTTAAAATAAAGCATTTACTTCCAAAAATTCTGAAGTATGATACCTTAGGTTTCTTTCCATGAAGAAGTTCATAAGGTGTCTTATCAGTTAAAGGTCTAATTAAAATTCTATTCAAAATATAACAGGCGGTAGCAACAGCTTTTGCCCAAAAGTGTTTTGGTAAATTACTATCTGAAAGAATAGTTCTTGCACACTCTTGTATCGTTCTATTTTTACACTCAACTACTCCGTTTTGTTGTGGAGTTCTTGGAAATGAGAAATTGTGAGTTATTCCCTTCTTATTGCAGAATTCCTCAAACTTTTCATTTTCAAATTCACCACCGTGATCACTACGAATAGTTATAATTTTTAAAGATAATTGATTTTTGAATCCTTTTTGTAAAGTTCTTAAAACATTCAAAAGTATCACTTTTATGTTTCAAAAATATTGTCCATGTAAATCTAGAATAATCATCTACATTTACAAAAACATATTTACTATGATTTATTGACTGAATTTGAGATGGTCCAAATAAATCAAGATGAAGTAACTCAAGGGGTTTTGAAGTTGAAACCATATCTTTTAATTTAAAGGAACTTTTTCTAAGCCTTCCTAATTGACATGCATCACATAAACTATCTGCTTTAAAATTCACTTTAGGGAGACCTCTTACTAGATCATGTTTTGACAG
Organism: Allium fistulosum; assembly: GCA_030737815.1. Lineage (NCBI taxonomy): Eukaryota > Viridiplantae > Streptophyta > Magnoliopsida > Asparagales > Amaryllidaceae > Allium > Allium fistulosum. The sequence goes on from CM060904.1 coordinate 1,165,331,406, forward strand.
TCTAGATAAGAGTTTGAAATTCAAATGTCCAAATCTCTTATGCCAAATCCAAGGGTCACTTGTATTTGCCAGAAGACATAGGTTATCATTTGAAACTTTCATACTAAGAATATAAATATTCTTTTTTCTAGTTCCCTCAAATATTATGGTTGATTTATTATCTTCAATATGACATTTATCTTTTTCAAATTTAATTTTATATCCTTTATCACATAGTTGACTTATACTTAGCAGATTGTGTTTTAGATTCTTAACTAGCAAAACATTAGTAATAATAGGAGTTTCAGAATTACCGACATTGCCGATGCCAATCACGTATCCTTTTGAGTTGTCTCCAAAGTTAACCAGTCCTCCATCTTTGTATATAATATTATTCAGCATATCCGGATTACCAGTCATGTGTCTAGAGCATCCACTATCAAGTATCCACTTATTCCTTTTGATCTGCACAGATTGTCCATTGTGGATTGATTCCTTAATACCCATAAAGCATCTTTCCTGCACATTATAAAATTTGGGTAGACAACTAGAATTTGAATAACATTCATATGCAGATTCATGGAACAATGATGATTTAAACAATTCCAAACTAGTTTTAACAGATTTTTCAAAAATAGCCATTTTAAAACTTTTCAAAATTCAGATTATGAAACTTTTGAAAACAAAGCTCCAATACCAAATGTGAGAAATGCAGATTAAGGATCTTAAGGCTAGAATTAACACTAGAGGGGGGGTGAATAGTGTTTTAAGAAATTTGTTAATCTTTTTGAGTTTATCTTACTTTGTTAACAATGTATACACTAATCAGACACAGATATGAACACAGAATCAAACACAGATGCAAATATAAAGTAAAAGCAGTAAAGGAAAGAACACACCCGATTTTATACTGGTTCGGAGTTACCGTACATCCAGTCCCGTAACACAAGTACGGATTTCCTTTCAAACTCAATTCAATAATTACAACCCTCGGTTTCAAGGCTACGAGGTACACCCACCAGAATCACAATCCTCTGTGTAGAGATACTTGATTTTCAGGGCAACAAGTTCACCCAATTGATTTCCAGGGCTACAATCACACCTTCTCTCGCTCGATTGATTACAAAAAGTCTATAACTCAGATTAGCACTTGGATCTCGTAGAGATAGTGGAGAGAATCAAAACCAGAAATTATCTAGTTAGATTCGATATTGATTTCGGCAGAGTAATGGTGTAATTTGTAAATAAGAAAATGGAGAAGAAGAAGAGAAGTTAAATCAGAGAAAAGTGATTAAAAATTCATTGAAACTGACCCATATTTATAGAAGAACAACAGTCATGTCCATTCGTGAAGAGTTATGGCGAGTAGACACTTCTTTTGAAATTTAAATTTTGAACTCAACTGTCTCCATGTCGACATGGTGCCTATGGGCATGTCAACATCCCACAGCCTTTTTTGATGTTTTGAATTTCTTTGAAAATAACATTTATCTTATATAAAAACTATTTTAAACTTTATAAATATACTTGACTTTAGTTGAAATTCATAAGTAAATATAAAGAACAATATATACATATTATTTAACTATAATTTAAATCAAAGTATAAATAATTTAAAAGTTAAATATATTATTTGAAAAGATAGTTTAAAATCAGGAGTAATTTGACTTTGAAATTAAAGATGTTTTTTAGGCTAAAATTATTTAAAATCAGGATAGAGAGTTTTGAATCTTTTAAAAGGAAAGTTTTGAAATCATTTTGAAAACAAGATAATTTTGTAAAATCATTTTGAAATAAAAGTAAATGGATACAAAAAGATGTTCCACTAGATTTTTCGTAGGTTCCATCCTACTTAGGGTTCCATCCCTTTAACGAGCACGAAGTGGATTCCATTCCACGAATAAAATAGATTTTAAGATGTCAGTGCCTTTCTATGAGTTTTAACAATATTCCTAACTATATAACTTATCTTGGAAACTTGAACTCTTGAAATTCTTGATACTCATGAGTCTTCTATCTCTATATCTTGAATCTCTATACTGTACAGTCTTCATTCTTGATACCTGCATGGTTAGATCCTGCATATACATATATATATCTAAACTTGTAATGTTAGTATTTATATTTTATAATCTATTCTAAGGTTGTTGTCATCAAAACCATCATCTCATGGACTAACATACCTTTCTTCCCCACCCCATCATCGTGTTCAACCAATTCAGCTCGCCACTTTAACTTGATGTCATTCCCGCTTGAGATGTTAGTTCATCGATCTGAATCCATGGCCGAGCTCCCCATACCGACGCCTTCACATTCGACACTGTTTCAGCATATCTTCTGCAACCAACGGCCAGTCGCTGCCCCCTTTTCACTACTTCCTTCACCGATTTTGGCCACCAGATCCACTTCCAACCCGATCCAACCATATGGATCGACCCCCCTTTTTATCCTCGACAATGCAGTAGGTTCTGATCGTCCAATTGTTGTCGTTTCATCGTCGATCTCTAAGCCCAAAAATGGATGGCTGATGTTTAATCGCCAATTTACAGCTACCTCAAACGCGTACCTAAAAATGAACGATTGTTGTGTATTTCATTTGCCGAGAGCTTTCCAATGATTTATAATTTGATAGGGATTGGACAGTGTAATTTTTAATCACTTTTAATTAATTTGTTAATCGCCATTAGGGAGCAGTTAGGGTTGATTTCGAGATTGGGGAAGAAAACCAAACATAGAATTGACGGCTAAGGTTTCATAGCCTCACTTATATAGTTATCAGACTGGGTTACTAGCTGGGTATCTAGTTTGACCTTAAATGGCTATGTATGCTTTTAAACACCATAAGCCTCTATTTCGCAAACCGTAACTCTAAATATATCAAAATGATCATCTTGGAAAGACCTTCGTAATGGTTCCAAACACGATACCCTATTTGTTCTTCTATTAAAAATTTATTTTTAATTACTTTAATCCTAACAACGTTAAATTTTTGAGTCGTTATAGGGAGCATTGGTTATGTGTATAGATGCGTGTCTTATAAACTTTATAAGCGTATAGTTGTCATCATCAAAACGGAGGAGAATGCTAGATCCTTTTTGTAGGTATTTTGATTGATGACAACTATACAAATATATATTTAGAAGTCTTTATTACAGGAGAAAAGATTCATAGATGTGAGATGTAAAAGGTTCATCGAATATTGGAAATCAAAGAATTCAAGAAGAAACTGTTCAAATCATCATCCTTTGTAAGTTTTAGATGTTTTAATATTGTATAATCTCCATGATGATGTTTCACACACACACAAACACTTTCTAACTAGATTTTTACTTAAAAATAGTTTAAATATTTGATTTTATACTTAGAAAATGTTTTTTTTAAACTTGGTTTTAACCATTTCAAACGTCTGGTCAATATTTTTAGACATCCGAGATAGTACAAAAACCCTATTGTGGTTACTCTTTTACTTTAATTATCTATTATCTACATATTATTAGTTCTCTAAAGATTAGAAATATTCTTATTACCGAGGATCCTATTGACTTTTAGCAATAAAATCACTTCCTCATCTTACTAATATTTTGCATATCATGACACTTTATTCATTAGATATGTTTGTTTGAAGTGTATTTGCATTTTGGGATCTTGGTGTCTTCATGGTGTGGTGATGCTTGCATTTGTTGTTTGTGTGGTCTAAAGCTTTTGTTCGTGTAATTTGTTTGGAGTGTTATTAAAACATTTGTTTATCCTTGTTATTCAATTCATGTAAACATTTGGTACTTTGATGCTATTTGGATCATGTAAACATGGTATGTTGACATTTTGGTTATGGTGAATGATGTTTTATTGTTTCATATTCAATATCGTTCCTTTGTGTGTGTTCTTTTACTCTCACACGTTATATTTTCTCCTCTGTTACCATATTTTTTATGATGCCAAAAGGGGAGAAAATACTGGGCATGTCGATAGAGGGAGTACAAAGTTGGAATTTGCATACACACACGCATGCATGCACACACACACAAGCACACACACAAACATACATACACATACATACATACGTACGTACACACATATATATATTCCTTTTATGAATATATAATTGTCATTGTCAAAAAGAGGGAGAATGTTAAAGCCTGCATTTTTGAGTCTTTTATGAGATAACTATATATTCCTATGCAAATGTACAAGTTGATTGTTACAAGGAATTCAATGATGAAGACTACATGTTGAGCTTGATCAATGAAGACTAACTATCAGAAGAATCATTCTGTATTGTAAGTATAGAGAAAACTTGTACAATATCCTTTGATGATACACACATAATTATTTTAGATTGATTTTAAAATGAGCTATCGTACTTAGAAATTTTCAAAAAAATAAAATTTCAAAATAGTCAGGAGTGAGACATTTGACTCAGAAATTCGAACGTCTGAATATAGTGAATTTTTCACTATAAAGTTTTAGGACAAAACCTAGTAAAACATTAGACATCTGGCTTATATATCCAGATGCATGAGGAATAAAAATCTAATTTCCCTTAACCATTCAAACGTTGGATTGATTTGATCAACCATTTGATTAGGGCATTAGACATCTGATCAAACCAACTAGAGGTCTAAATCAGGGACAGAAAGAACTAATTCTTCTCTGGAAATTAACCAGATGTTCGAAGCTTAGAATTAGGCATCTGAGTAACTTTTAACTTATTTTTATAAACAAGACCAAACATTTGATGTAACAAAGTAGACATCTGAATCAGGGTTAGAATGAATATATTCTTTTCTGGAACTTGTTCAAACATTCGAGGGTTTTTAACCAGACATCTAAGATGTTTTTAACCTGTTTTTTAATAAAAGAGACCAGATGTTTGAGGTTCTAGTCAGACGTCTGAGAAACTATTAAAGGCTAAACTTTGAATGAATAGTTTAATTAGTGAAAGGTTATCTTATTTTACAATTAAGGGATATAATGTTTTTAATGGTCATAACACTTCAAGGACATCTTTCTAGCATTATAAATAGAGATCAAATTCATACTTTTAATTTAAACTCTTGCTCTCTGTTTCTAAAATCAAAATTCTCTTTGAAATCAAAAGCTTTCAAAAATTATCTATTACTTCCTATTCTACCCATTTAAATCACTATCATTAAAGATATTATGGGTAGGGTATATTGTCATGACAAAATCAATATACAAAAGACACAAAGATTATCGATGCATCTAACTTTTTTACTAAAGAGTGGAAGTCCAATTTTGGGAAGAATATGGCACCGGTGTAAACCTATTCCTCTGGGTTAAGAGAGGGATTTTGGTTTGTAGAATACCGAAGGGGAGCTTTAGGACTGGGCATAGAATAGGATGTTTGAACCAGTATAAAAACTCTGGTGTGATTGCTTTTATCTTACTTACTTTTGCTTATATTATCTATATATACTAGTTAAAATCATGTTGTTAATTAGCCATTATCGATCCATAAGCCATTTCCTCTTTTATCATCGCACGAAGATAGGTGATATCAAGGTAGGATTCCTACAGACAGGCAGTTGAGATGCAAATTTCTGAAGATAAGATTCAGTGTAGAATTGAATCTTTTATAAGTACAACTTCATTTACGGCTGAATGAAATACATCTGACTGAAGATAAACGGGGTTGGACACGAAGTTGGCCGAAGGAATATAGTTTTGTTTAGTTAAATAAGAAACGTATCGGATTATGATAAAAAACTAATGATACCGAGCAGTTGTAGAAATTTACTTATATATATAGAGTTATAGTAAATAATGGAATTGCATAGATCATAAACGCATGCATGATTAATATACATAAGTAGTTGAATTACAGATGATAATATTATATACGTAGGTAGGTATATAAGCAATAGAAATAAAAGATGAAATAATGTAAATAAGAAAAAGGATGGACAACAAATGATCTTTTTATTTACTTTCCTTTTGTACAAAAGTTGCGGAGGCTGCTCCCGCACAACTTCAGCCTATATACATGAAATACCAAAAAGAGCAAAATACAAGAGAAGCTAAAGAACCGTTCTTAATGGTGTTTCCCCCTCTTCGACTTCGTACTTTCCTTCTTAGAGGAGGTTGGAGATTTTCTCTTTAGGGGGTCAGCATCCTTCGGAGGTGCAAGACGACCCTCAGGGTCTTTATCCCAGTTGTAATCACTATTTGAGTTAATGCGAGATTTGGGGGTATGGACAATTATGCCAGACATAAGAAGAGTAGATGTTGGAACAACCTAAGGGGGCTTCACCGTGCCCAGTTCTTATTTGATCTTGATCTTAGATATATCGGTTTTCAACCTCTCTGCCATAAATGTAGTGTTAGGAACTTTGCATTGGTTATTGTACCTCCTCATCGAGAGATGCTTTAATGTTCTCTAGTCCCTTCAGTGCCCATGTTTTCTCTCTATCGGTACCGGGGCCAGAGTTGGAGGGAAGTGGTGGGAGAGTAGATGTTGTAGTGACGGAGGTAGATACAGTCATGATAACAGTTTGACCTAGTGCATGACTAGTATTAGAACTAGGCCAGCCCGTAGCGGAAGTTATGAGTGAATTTCAAATATTTTTACCATATTGGATCTTTATTGGGCCTATGAAGTCTAGTTTATTTAGAACATTTCTAAATTTTATTTAAAAAAAATCTTTTATTTTATTTAAATTTATAAAATGATATAGTATTATTTAATTTACGTTGTGATATATATTATATACACGTGTATCATACACAGAGACATATATATATATATATATATATATATATATATATATATATATATATATATCTGTGTGTGCGTGTGTGTGTGCATATGTAACATATCAATCCGTGCAAGGTATAACATGCATGTGTATAGGTGATGAGATTTATGTTGTAACGGACATGTTAACTCATCCAATGTACAAATATATTGTCTGAATGTATGTTTGTATACTTTTATTTACATATATAAAATATTTTATGTATATATATATATTTTAATTAATTTTTTTAAATATAAATATATATACACACACTTATAAACATAATTATGAAATTTTAACAATATATATATTTATAATTATGTGAATGTGTATTTAAATCGCTTATAAATATATTAAATGAAATAAATAATAATAATTTTTATAAAACCGAAAATAATATATATATATATATATGCAAATAAAATAATTATGTATATATATATATATTAATTACCTCTAAATTTATAATAATACATTAAAATTATAGATTAATACTTATAAATATACAAAAATATTTTTAATAAAAAATATGCTTACCTAGTCTTGTATATGACTCAGAAATAATTTTTTCGTTTTTTTCAAATTCTATAAATTATTTTATGTAATTTCCATGTAGTTTTAATTTTAAAATATTAATATAAAATAATTTCAAAAAATAATTTTATGGTTTAAAAATAATTTTAAAACTAATTATCTAATTTTTCATTTTTCCTAAAAAATTTAAACAATAAAAATGTCTTTTTTCTATCAAGGGTATATTTTTTAATAATATAATTTTATAAAACATAGTTTTTATATAATTTTTATATTTAATTTATGTAATTAAATGGTTTAAATAATAATAAATACATATATATATATATAATATTCTCATTACCGTTGAATATAATATATCTATAATAAATCATATAACCATATTTATATAAAGTATGATGAAGTAATTAAATTATAAAGTATATATTTGCATATTTATAATATATATATATATTATTAAATTAAGTAAATAAATAAATAAAATGTATTTTATCTCTGAACCATACCATTATAGGTGTGTACATAACAACGTTTTATATATACATATGTATACACACGCATACAACCAAACTAATTTGTGACAATATAATTGTATAGCATAATCGTCAGCTAACTAACAATACACACACATACAAAATAAAACATTAAATTTAATCATTATTTATCATTTTTTAGTTGAAATGTACCTTACTTCCAATTGCTTGAAGTACATCTAGAAATGATGTAGTATACTCCTTAAAACAATTTCCGATTCAAAAGAGTGCTAGTCCTTGAACTGTTAACCACACACTATCCAACAGCAGTTGAATTGATTTGATTTGAGCTTAGGAAATTTGAGATATATGGAGGAGTTCGCCTAGTAATATATGGGGATAGAGGCTCCAAAAGATCAATATCAAATAAAGGTGGAGATGCTTAAATAGAGGAAGAAAATGAGAGAATTTGGGATCTTATCTTTTACCCAATCTCCTTCCATCTCAACCATCCAAAATCAAGCCACTTTCTCCCATATTCCCATATTTGAGCCGCCTATAGCCCCATAATGCAGCCATATTAACCTGTCCTTTTCTTAGGCTTTAAACCCTTTTTAGGCCCGAACAAATATTATGCAATTAAATCCCATTTAACGCTTATCGATATCGTATATTGATTGGTATATTTGTAACTATAACAAATATATTTAATAATATTTGTTTATTAAAATCAAATTTCATAACTATTTCACAAATATTAACTAATTTAATTAATTTATAACAAATGATTAAATTGTTTGGTCAAAGGAGAATTCATCGTTTCGGTTGTGTGACTCGTTAGGTGTAAATTTGGTCAGTGATTAATATCGAGCTATTCGAATATTAATGTTCACACGTCACTTAGCAAGTGGTCTGACATTTTGGCCAAATTATCACTTACTTGATTTTGATAAAAATCTAATTTTACATTGTTAAGCATTACCTGATGTGACATTTATTTACACCAATTCTCTTCGTCAAAACTATATCACTGTAGACTTATGGAATTTGGTAATGGTCAAAATTCTAGTATCGTCCAAATTCAACTCTATAGTCCAAACACAAAGTCCTTGGTTCTATAATAACAATTATTATTAACCAAATCTAGCCAAAGATTTTGAATTTGAGTTGACTTGAGTTGACCATGATACTAATCCCATATAACTGAGGAGACGAATCCACTATTGAATAGTGCTTCACTTGGCAATACTTCCACTCGACCCAAATATAGTCACTCGATGGATGTAATGCCATGATTTGACTGTAATCAAAGCAGAGCTTTCATATTGAAGATCGGCAATATTCTAAAGTTGAGAGAACTGTGTAAATCAGTCACATTGATATTTTCTATTTGGCCAACAGAACAAATAAAGTGAATCGTTCCATTGTTATCCAATAACTATTAATACATAACCTCTTAGTACCCCCAACAGCCATGAGTAATACACTGCCCAACATTTAGAGAGCATTATGTACCCTAGCCTCAATGGATACGTTGATGTCCAATTTCGATGTATCTTGACTAGAAACATTTAAAATGATGTGTTTTATAATATTGTGATACAATACTCATGATTACAACTATTTGTAATTATTATCACAAACACACTATTTATGGATTTTTTGTTAAATATTTTTTTATTAAATATTTAGTTATTTATAACACGTTATAATAAATATATAACAAAAGGAAAACACCTTTACTATGAACGAGAATTGATTACAGAGTTAATTAATTTACAATAAATTACTGAATTACCCCTAGGGCATACCCCTAACTCTATCAATCTCCAACTTTTGCACTTATGACCAATTATAGAATCTCAATCCCATCCCTTCAGTTAGCGTCTCAAGAGCCGACCGAGCTAGACCCTTAGTGAATGGATCTGCTATGTTGTCCTTAATATCTACCCTTTGAATCACGACCTCATTTTTCTTAACAAATTCTCTAATTAGGTGGAACCTCCAAAGAATATACCGTGACTTCTTGTGTACTCTGGGCTCCTTTGTGATCTGCATTGTCACACTGTTATCATAAATAAATGCCATAGGATTCTTGGTATTGGGAATCACCTCGAGGTCACTCAAAAACTTGCACATCTAAACTGCTGCTTTAGCTGCTTCATGAAAGGAGATGTACTCGGCCTCCATCGTGGAATCAATAACTGTTTCTTACTTGGAATTTTGCCATTAAGCATAAAGACATAACCAAACACCAATTTACTATCATTTATCTCACTTTGAAAGCTCGAATTATATACTCCTTCAAAAGGTCTTCATTCCCATATACAAAGGATAAGTCCCGAGTATTTCTTGATACTACAGTATTGGGGATCCTCTTCGTACGCCCTTTCTCCTCACCAATATGAGGAGCATCCTTCCTAGAGAGGACAATTCCAGACTACGTTGGAACATTTCCACGCTTGGAATCCTTTATACCACACCTTTTCAGTATGGTGTTTATGTACTGGGATTGGGACAATCCCAATAGCCTCTTTGATCTTTACCTGTAGATCTTTATACTTATTATATAGGTTGCTTCTCCCAAATCCTTCATAAAGGATTTCTTGAAAAGCCAAGCTTTCACTGATTGCAACAATGAAGTGCCATTTCCAATCAATAATAGATCATCGACATAGAGCACTAGGAATATGATAGTATTGCCATGTTCCTTTATGTATATGCACGCTTCCTCTGTTTTCTGATAAAAACCGAACTATTTGATTACTTTATCAAAACACTTGTTCTAACTCCTTGAAGCTTGTTTAAGTTCATAAATGGACCTACAAGTCTTGCCCTCACTCCCACTGACTACAAATCCCTCGGACTACGACATATACATGGTTTCTTCTAAACCACCATTTAGAAAAGCCGTCTATACATCCATTTGCCATATTTTGTAGTCATAGAATGCTACAATTGCTAGTATAATCTGAATGGACTTAAGCATGGCTACAGATGAAAAGTCTCATCATAATCAGCACCTTGAATTTGACCAATTCCTCTTACAACTAGCCTAGCTTTGTAAGCCTCTAATTCTCAATCTACATTTAGCTTTTTCTTAAAATTCAATTTGCAGCTAATGGGTTTTATCCCTTTTGGTACTCCCAACAAAGTTCATACTTTGTTTTCATACATCGAATCCATCTCAGATTTCACTACTCCAAGCCAGAGTACAGAGTCTTTACTTTTCAGCTATTATCCCGCCTTTTGGCAAGGCCATGATATCATGGATTTTGCTAAATGGATGGTTATCAGGATTGAAGATCGGCTATATTCAAAAATATGGACGATAGTCAAACGGATTCGGATGGATAGCACCCAGGAATTGGCTAAGTATGGAATTGACACTTCCCCTAGGCAATGGATCGAAGGATCGAATCTGATCAATGGAATGGAGTACAAATTGGATTAATATGGTTATGGATCGCCCGGATTGGCATTTCAACTCAACGATGATCGCTCAATAACTTAACGATCAATGCACCAACTCAGTGGACCGGGTCGTCTTGGTCTAGAGGTTCTTTTGGCGGATTTTCAACTTGATCCATACACGGCTTCCTTTATAAATACAGCAGGTATGGCTCATTGCTAGTGATCTTCTTTCTGACTCTCTTCATCTTCTACCTAGGCCATACTCCACCATTTTTACTCTTGATTTTCATAGATTGTAACTGTAAACAATAGTATAAATCAATAAAAGGCAAATTTTTGAAGTGGACGTAGGCCGGAGTTAGCCGAACCACTATAAATCTATGTCTCTATTCAATTTCTTCCTATTTTTAATTTATTCTCGTCATATTTATTTCTCTATTGTATTCTTTTTGTGATTGGATATTGGATTATTGGTGCTTTCATACTATTTGGGTGTTGGTGGCCATTTTTGCTATCAACATTTTGGTGCTTTTACTGAGAACGACAAGCACCTGCTGATTTGAAAAGGATTTGGAGCTTGGATTTGGATCAATGGTGAGGCAACCGGAAAGGAGACTAGTGGTAGATAGGAACACCATGAAGGGAGTCAGGAGGCTTCCTTAGGAGCTGGAGCTAATCAAACCTCCGTCCATGTCACCAGGGATGAGATAGAGACAATAATGGATGCTATGCAGGAGAGGATGATGAAAAGGCTAGAGGAGATGATCCAAAAAATTTCCTCAGGAAAATTGGACAAGATGGATCACAAAACTAAGGGATTGGAGAAGTACAAAACACTGGAAATATGGATCAAGGAGTTCGATGAGCAGGAGCTGTTGAAAATCAGAATTGGGATCATGGAAATGGAGCAAATGGACTAAGGAAAGGAGAGGAGCAGCCGGAGGCAGCCCTTGGCTAACACAGACCGATCGACACCGATCCCTCTATAAGGATCAATGCCAATCGATTAGGGCTTGGGGGAATGCCCCGGTTTGGCTGGATCGATTCATGGCATGCATGTGGTTGACGTTGTGCAGTTTAATGCAAATCGGAATGTGAATGCTCGTTCGGAGGAGTATGTTCTGGAGTACCCATATGCAGTTTGGGGGCAGGTTGGAGGTATGGATTGGAGACCACCTAAGGATGAGAATGAAAGGATAGCTGAGATGGTACATCGGATAGTGAGAGGCGAATTGCCCAATAGGAGTCTGGAGGATGTCACTAGGAGAACATTTGCTTCGAATATCAAAAATTCAATGAACCCACTAAGCTATATGATGGAAAGTCGGATCCTACTATGCATATGATGAGGTATATCCAACATATGGAGGTGCTGGGGGGCGTCGGAAGAGGTTATGGCAAGATATTTTCCTTTATACTTGATAGAGTTGGCTGCGCTTTGGTTTAGGCAGCTGGAGAATGGATCAATCAGGACATGGAATGAGCTGGTGGACAGGTTTATGAAACAATTTCAGGTTCACATTTCGAAACCCAAGAATGTGATGACATTGAAACAAAGGACCGAAGGGTCCTTGAGGAGGGTTTTAACATGATTCAATGCGGTAGTGGCTTTAGTGGATCGGTCAGATCCATCAATGGTTTTAATGGTAGCAGTATCAGGGATTGCTAATCAAAATGGATTTCAAGATTTCACCGGTGCGGGATCCACCAGTAGATCTTGGGGAGTTCTTCCATGAAATGGATAGGTTCCTACGGTGTAGGACGCATGAGCCAAGAAATAGGAGGTAAACGCCGTGAGAGGTGAAGGATCATCTAGAGAAGAATACAGGAAGGATAAGGGTAAACGAAAAATGGACGATGGATATGATGGATCAAGAAGGCAATGGAAGGAACGGGATCTGAAGTTCTCCTCTTATATGGATTTAACGGAAAGCTTGGAACAGATTTACCTGGACACTAGGGGGCAACATTACGTGAATGCATGCATACTACTAATTTAATGGAAAGCTTGGAATGGATTCCACGAACTGGATGGGCATACTATAGATGAATGTTGGAACTTGAAGGATATAGTTGAGGAACATATCAGGAATCGCAGGCTGCCACATTACATGAGGACATGGACGTTGATGGTGGAACAAGAGTGCCACCTTCCATATTAAATGGGAATGAACTTGGATCGAGGTCATGGATCATCATCTCCTGATCAGGATAGCATGGAATAAATAAATAATAAACTCTATAATAAAACGGCTAAGTCACTTACACATGTACGAGACCAAGGATGGACCCTAGGCATGCTTTGAGATGATGATAAACCGTCAAGCCCAGAGAGGCGATATTTGATTTTCTTCGTTTTTTGGATTTTTGGCTATATGAACTTAAATTTAATAATTTAATTTAAATCCGCATAAATGCGATGAACTAAACATGTCGCAATTTTCCCGACCGAAGAGACGCACAGTAACCGCAAGTTGCGAGTCCCTTCGTTGGAGACTGGCAGGATGGGCTCGTATGCCATGGATTAAGCCCTCGACCGAAGAGTCGAGGTTGGAGAAAGGAAGTCAGTACGGAATGGATCGCTTTATGACACTGACCGTAGAGTCAAGAACCGGAGTGCAAGAAGTGAGTGGCTTTTCTGAAGAACGACAGGATTGACTTACTTGTCATTGTTCCCCCTTTCACCAGTGAGTGGTTGGATGGGGTCCAACAAGGGTTCGGAAAGACCATGATCGACCGAGGAAGGCCATGACATCGCTTTATGTTCAGGGATACTGAACCGGAGTGCAATAAGTAATGCAGTTTCGCTGGAGAGTGACAAGATCGGTTTGCTAGTCATTGTTCCCCCTTCATCAGAGAGTGACATGATAAGGTTCAACAAGAGCTCGGAGAGGCTATGATCGGTCCAAGAGGATCAATATGCCCCAAAAGGGCCAGAGTGCAAGGGGTAAGTTCCTTTGCAGGAGAGCGGCAGGATCAGCTTACTCGTCGTTAAGTTTGGATCGAACTTGGCAAGGGTCAGGAGAGACCATCTATCGATCCAGAGAGACCATGACGATCCAGAGAGATCGCAAATTGGCTTACTGACTTCTAGGATTTCAAATAGTCAAGTATTTAGGTAACGATCCGGAGAGATCGAGGCTTTGGATTTTGATAACGACCCGGAGAGATCATGGATTTTGATGGATACAGATTTGGATTGGCAAAAGATTGGATTTTGGATTGGAAAACCAGGTTACCGATAGACAACGGATTCCGAATTTCAGATTTATGGCAATTCAAAACGCGCTTTCCTATCGCAATGCATGTTTTGAGGGGCAAATGTTATCCCGTCTTTTGGAAAGGCCATAATATCATGGATTTGGCTAAACAGATGGTTGTTAGGATTAAAGATCGGTTATATTCAAAACTATGGATGATGGTCGGATGGATTCAGATGGATAACACCTAAGAATTAGCTACGTATGGAATTGGTACTTCCCTTAGGCAACAGATCAGATCAAATCAATGGAATGAAGTACTGATTGGAACAGGTTAATATGGCTATAGATCGCCCTGATTGGCAGTTCAACTCAACGATGATCGCTCAATAACTCAACGACCAACGCACCAACCCAGAAAATAACTTTGGAAACAAGAAGTAAGCGTCATAGGGGACCCACCCATCTGGTGCCACGTGGCAAGCTCCACCGATCGGAGCCGATCCATCCAAGGGGGTGCAATCGATCTGGTACTTGGTGGATCGAGTCGTCTTGGTTTGGTGGTTCTTTTAGCAGATTTTCAACCTGATCCATACACGACATCCCCTATAAATACAGCATGCATGGCTCATTCCAAGGGATCTTCTTTCTGCCTCTCTTCATCTTCTACCTAGGCTACACTCCATTATTTTTAATCTTGATTTTCATGGATTGTAACTATAACAGCAGTATAAATCAATAATAGGCAAATTTTTGGAGTGGATGTAGGCCGGAGTTAGCCAAACCACTATAAATATGTGTCTCTGTTCACTTTCTTGCTATTTTTAATTTATTCTCTTCATGTTTATTTCTCTACTATATTCTATTTGTGATTGAATATTGGGTTATTGGTGCTTTTATACTATTTAGGTGTTGGTGGCCATTTTGCCATCAACACTTTGGTGCCTTCACTGAGAAGGACTAGCACCCGTTGATTTGGAAAGGATTTCGAGCTTGGATTTGGATCGATGGTGAGGCAATCAGCAAGGAGACCAGTGGTAGATAGGAGTCACCATGAAGGGAGTCAGGAGACTTCCTCAAGAGCTGGCGGTAATCAAACCTCCATTTATATCACCAGAGATGAGATGTAGAGAATGATGGGTGCTATGCAGGAGAGGATGATGAAAAGGCAAGAGGAGATGATTTAGAATTTCCTCAGGCAAATTGGACAAGCTGTAGCACAAAACCAAGGGATTGGAAAAGTAGGAAATGCTGGAAATATGGATTAAGGAGTTGGAGTAGCAGGAGCTATGGAAAATCAGAACCAGGATCATGGTAATGGAGCGAATGGAATAAGGAATGGAGTGGAGAGTTAGGGGTAGTCTCTGGCCAACATAGACGGATCGGCACTGATCCCTCCATAGGGATCGACGCCAATCGATTAGGGCTCAAAGGCATTCCCTGAGTCTGGTTGGATCGATTCATGGCGTGCCTATGGTTGGTGCCGTGCAATTTGATGCGAATCAAAATGCGGATGCTCACTTGGAGAATTATGTTTCGAAGTACCCACATGGAGTCAGGGGTATGTTGGAGGTATGGATTGGAGACCACCTATGGATGAGAATGAAAGGATAGCCGAGATGGTATTTTGGATAGTGAGAGGCGGATTGCCCAACTGGATTCTGGATGATGTCAATCGAAGTCCATTTGCTTCGAATATCAGAAATGCAAGGAACCCATAGAGTTTAAGCTACCAACGCTTTTTCCATACAATTAGGACATGGAACGAGCTGGTGGACGGGTTGGTGATAATCTCCTTTTGCCACGTTGATAATCTCCTGGTACCATTCCATTTACAATAGATCCATTAGTAACTTGGAGCCTCATCTCTCCTTTTTCCATACGATGCCAATACATAATCCCCTTTAACGAACTACAGATATGATTACCAGATCCAGTATCTAAAACCCAAGACGTTCTATTGATTACAAAATAATTTTGAATCATAAATGTACCTAATGGAGCCGCAGAACCATTCTACTTCTTTTCTCTAACAATCTTCAAGTAGTCAGGACAATTCCTTTTCCAGTGACCTTCCTTGAGGCAGTAGTGACGTTCACTCTTGTCATCAACCTTAGATGATGCACTACCCTATACAGCAAGTACAGCCCCTTGATCCTTAGACTATGATTCATTCGACAACAACATATTGAGGAGCTCCACGAGATTCACATTCAATTAGTTAATGTTATTATTCAGTATGAATGGTTCATACCGAGGAGTAAGTGAACCAAGGATCAAAGCTATTTTCAATTCGTTGCTTATTTGTACGTCTAATTGCGAAAGCCTATCAATATAGCCCTTTATCATTTGCATGTAATCGTCCACTTTCTATCCTTTAGTCATCTTGGTATTGAATAGCTTCTTATTTAGCTCGTACATTGCGGAACGTGACTGTTCACCAAAAAGAGCCTTGAGACTATTAAATATCTTATGGACATACATATTTTCGTGCTACCTTTGCAATGGCTAATCTAATGTAGACAACGCGAAAACTTGGGCGATCTCTAGGTCTAACACTTATTTTCATAAGCAATTTGTAGTTCGAGGCGCATCATCGGTGGGTTTTCTTTAGGTTCACATGTAATAACAGTCCAAAGGCGCTCGTAAGTCAACGTTGTTTTAATTTCTCTTAGCCAGTAGGTATAGTTAGGTCTGATAAGCATGTCATTTTTTAGTAAGCAGTTTTGGAGTTGTCATTTTCTGCAAGTTTAAGTGGTAGATTATTAGTACAAATCATAGTAGATGTTCTTATAATATTAGTAAGGTTAAACTTTATGTTTTATTTTACTAATAAGCTCCCACTAGTATTTTATGTTTCGCTAAACCCTATGTCGAAACATAGAAGTCTTTCGAATTCACTAGTAAGTGTTAGGATTCATCCGTCTTATAATTCTGACCTTAAGTTTGCTCAACAAATCACAGCTCCATGGATGATGGATAATTCCTTATCGGTTGTATCATATATAACTCCTAACCTTTTGGTACCTTGTCCTAATTTCACTTCGACCTTGAGTTTTCTCAACAAATCAAAATGAAATTATTCACATGCACCTACCATATTGCGACGACTTAAGTATAGTATATGTACCTTGAGTTTTCTCAACAAATACATATAGTTATTGTAACGTATCGGGTTTTTCCCGCTCGAAAATCAACATCCGTACTTCACATTGTACTAGAATGCCGCAGATTCGACCGTTCAAATCCGATTCGCCGGAGCTATAACACAATTAAGTAAATAACACAGCGGAAAAAAAGAATAATACATTGATATATAATATCTGATACAACAGAGTGATACAATGAATATCAATATACATCAGAGATATGATACAAGAAATAGCAGCGGAAAAGAAAAGATAACAACAGCAGCGGAACAATATCAATAGAAGTGATAACTCCAAAATGATCTTCAGACAAGAATGAATCCACAACTCCAAGATAAGCAACTCCGATGAATGAACTAGCTCCAGATAATCTACTAAATCTGAATATCTGAAAAAGAAACCCAACTCTAGACTGCTCGTGTGGAAAATTATGAGCACCCAGAGTTTAGGAAAGGAACAATAAACTCCGGATCAGTCATGGGACTGGTGTGAGCAACAAAAACAGTTCATCTTTAAACAAACACAAAAGGCTTTTAAACGTTGAAATCCGCAATGCTTTTGGAAAATGAAACTACCATAAGACCTCCCGCCACACACACAATGCAAACGCAGAATTGGAGGAGATTTCTTCTTATGATAGTCAAAGATGCTTACTACGCAAAATCAATTGGATATTATTATTAGTGCATAGTGCAGAAACATTTCGAAAGTATAATATTAATCTTAGCCAACATACGACCAGTATCGTATGCCTACTATAGCTACTATGTTCAATAGCAGGTTACCGCCACATTCCATAGCAGGTAATACAACTAAAACCGTACAAGTTCCGTATTGTTTCTTTGGATTTTCCAACAAATGGTCAGGCTAAGGAACTTCCTTCCGCCGCATGGGATCGCCTCTGGCGGGACGTCCCGAGAGACAAACTGCTCTCTGCCAAACAAGGCCGGGTTACCCCTGTAACAGGTAACTCACGAATATGCCACCTCCCGGTCCTTTGGGACCTTTATCCGAGCTCGGTATCCAACATCACACATCATAAAGAAAGTGTATCCACATGAGTAAGTATCTGGGCTCCATACCATGATACCACCCCTTTCCAGAAGGAAATGACATACCCTAAAGGGCACGACCCTCATAACCTTGCCGCAACATTCCTGTTTCGACCATTTCCGGGTAGTGAGGTCCTGACGAAGTCTCGTCCACAAAGCTACGCTTTTTCAAAAAGCCACGCTTTGGGTCAACAGATGATCAACCTATGATCACAAAGATAAATGATCAAACAAATGATCATATCACAAATGATCAAACACTGATCATCACACAGCAACACTCAGCATGCCACATTACCAAATTGGGAATATATCGCTGATAAATTTCAACTACATAACCTCTGAGCTCGTACGTCTCAGAGAAGGGTGTTAAGCTAAGAGAATAAATTCTCCGCCACCAACAGAAATGTATTTGAAAGAAATCGGCTTTATATCTCAAAGTGTAATGTCAGACATACAATCCATACAAGTCTGTTCCGGGATCGAACAGAACCGAAGGCACTTCTCACGAAGCCCTTGCAAATCCGGATAATTTCCAATCACGTCCGGACTTCCCGTCACTAAGGATGATAAAACCTCTATATCGGGGATCAGCCGATGTAGAGTAACTCGACGGTAATCCTTCCGTTTTCAAAAATATCTGGTCTTCAACACCGGTCTTCAAATGCTATCCATATACGACGTATCACATATTCGGAATGGGTTATACGACCCAAAGGTCCTCTCCCGGCTAAACCGAAAAGTGAGCGTAATATTTAAAACATATGGATATGGGATTTCAATCAAGTCACAACTTAAAACCCAAAACTTTCCATTTGAATGGTTAAAACAAATTACCATTTACATCTTTTTAAACAAAAAAAAGATTCATTTCAACAACCCTCAACGGTTTAAACAATTTCCACACTTTAATCTTTTAAACAAAAGATTCATTCACAGATTTTCCAAATTAATTTCCATTTCAATTTGATTAACTCGTTAAATCTTTAAAACAAAGATTTAACTTATAGCTTTCAAAACAATCCCATTTCAAATGATTTAAACCAATCATTAATTTAAATCTGTTAAAAATAAACAGATTCAAATCATAGCTTTTCAAAACAATTCATTCATAACTTGGAAAACCATTTTTCCATTCAATCTTGAAATTCCTTTAACTAAATTAGAATTTCATTTCTTATATGAAAGCTTTTATCATTTGAAAACAAACAGTTTCATTTTAGAAAATCTGATTCATTCATACGAGTGGAAATCCTTGGGTTAAATTCAAATTCTCAAAATTTTACTTTTAAATGTTTTAAATTCAGATAAACACATTTATAACATTTTCAATCCCTAGTTTCAAATCATAGGATTCAATTCCAAACTTGAATTCAAATTTAAATCAAATTATTTAAATTTTCAAAACTCGATTAAGTTATTCAAAATAACTTTTATATTTGAAATTCCATTTCAAAAACCTTTTCACTTTAAACCCGAATTTCAAATTTCAAAATCAATTGAAATTAAAATTTCAATTTCAAAAACATCAAATTTAAATTATCTGTGACTTAACCGATTTCCACGTGAAATCCATATTTGTGTGTGTAAAGGTGTAGTCCAGGGTTTAACTCACAATAGTGCAACTCAATGAATCATCACATATCAGAATACAGAAATATAATTCGATAAGCGGTATAAGAATAACGCTTATCGTTCATTCACAGATCATAGATATATAAAGGTCACAGATAAGTAAACTACAGATCACAACATAAATCAGGATGTATCACAAAGCATCATATATCAGGGATATCAAACAATCAAGTCATTCAATAGAATCCAAACATCCCTAAGTAAGATAATTTAATTATCTGATAAATTTAAATCGGATGTATCAATTACTAATCCGGTTAATTATCATAATTTAATTACAAATTATTTGAAAATCTTTCTTTCAAATTTATTAGTTAACCCTTAATTATTAACTAAGCATTCTTAAATCAATGAATCAATTAATCTTTAATTATTAAATTAATCTTAATTAATTGCCATTATTAATTAATCCTTTGATTTATTAACAAATAATTAATTCACATTTTAAATTATCATTTAATTAATTACATTCAGTGGTTATCTATTCATTACTTCTCTAAGTAATTTTATTTTCAAAATCGTCAAGTGATTATTAAATTAAACTATAGTTAATACATTTAAACTTATAATTACAAATTATCATTTACCATTCTAATTATCTTAATGGTTAAAGAATTTAAATCTTAATCTTCATTTACTTAAAGAAAACCCATTTTCCATTTATTTATCTAAGTTTCACTTAAATATGTTTGGAAACATTTATTTCAAATTTTCTTTGAACTTTCATTTTTAAACTCCAAGTTCAAACGATCATTAATTTAACTTTAAATCACTTTAAATTAAGACTTTTAAAAACTTTAAATTATAACTTAAAGCAATATTTTGCTAGGAAGGGATTCAAATCAAATTCCCTTTAATTCAAAAATATTTAAATTTTATTTAAATTATTTAAATTTAAAACTCTATTTCTTCACAAATCTGGAATTAAACTTTTCTTTGGACTCAGTCCAACCTGGTTTCAATTTTTAAACCAACACTTAAAAAAAACTGGGAACATGTTACAGGTAAGAAAAACTGGGAAACAACTCTTCCCGAGTTTCCCCTTAATTTACTTCGAGTAAAATATGAATTTACTCGAACCAAACAAGAATTTACTCGAGTAAATCTCGAGTCTTCCCCAGCCTTAATTCGAAATCACCAAAACAGCATCACCAGCAAAACACTCCACCGTGCACGTGCACGCCTCCGTTCGCCATTTCCGGTCGACCACGACCATCTCCACAAATCGGCGATCGCTTCCCCATCTTCTCCCAAACCTCCGATCCTCTCCACAGACTCGAGATCGAATTCGAGTTGCTCAAATCAAAGCCTGGAAACATGAAAACGACATCGCCACGAAACCTGGCAACACACCGCGCTCCACGCTCCGACCACCAAAGGCCACCCAACTCCGGCCATAGCCTCGTCCATCTCCCCTCTACAAAACCCCAAACGCACGCGACACTCGATCCAGCCATGAGTTCGAACGAGACGAAAAAACAAAGCCACGCAAAACTAGGTTTACGAGAAAGAATTCGACGCCATCGCCTCCACGTTGGTCTGACCACCAGTCCACCATTTTTCCGAGCTCCACCCATCACTCCTCCACCTCCAGACAAACGCTCGACCCTTCCAGTCGACTCAATCGTCCACGGCAACTCCAAATACACAAACCAGTCAAAAAAAACTGCTCTTCACCCCCTTCTTTAAAAAATTTAAATCTTGTTTTAAAAATCATACTTTTGTACGTAGTTTCACTTGGTACACTTGAATTCTTGAAACAAGAAATTTGTTTTAAACATAATTAAAGTTATACTTAGTTTTCTTGAGTTACCAGAGGTAACTATAGGTTGTTTTAGCTTTAACATATTTTTAACACTTAGATGACAACCAAACCAATAGTTTTTATTTACATCTTAAGTTCAAACAGAGGTTAGATCATGAGATGGAGGTTTGTTTCATATCTACAAAAACATAACACAGATACAGGGTATCACAGAAACAGATACACATAGACTTGGCATAACATACATATATACAAAATATATATCATCACAGAGGAAAACATGCTTTATCTAAACTTAGGTTATATTTAAAAAAAAATATGTTACTCACCTGTCTTCCAGAGAAGAAAGAATAACAAAGTATGTTGTTTTGATTTTTCTTTGAAACAGGCTTTGCATTTGAAAACTGATCCTTGCTTTGAGTTGCTTGCCCTTTTGATTTTCTGATTTTGTTTTGAAGTTGTATTGTTGTTTTATTGTTTGAGTTTTAAAGTTTAAGCTTTGAAGAATATTTACTTCAGATTTTTGCTTTAAGGAACGAACTGATGAAAATATATGGGAAAGCAAATTTACAGGTTGATATATACAAAAGAGGAGTTGTACAGGGTATATAATTTATTGTACAGAAAACAACAGGGATATTTTCTTCTTTTGCTTGCTGATACTTCCCTTTGCTGATAGATATGTTTTGTAGTGTACTAAGGAGGCTGCATTTATTATCTTGTACCATTTTTATACTTTATACATTGCGTGAAGCAAAATCTGGTGGCTTCTATGCAAGCTTTCACACTTGTATTTTTATTTTCTTTTGTTTACTTCATGTTTGTATTTGTACTTTTTTGCATTTTAATGATATTTTACCTATTTCTTACTTCTTGTTTCGGCTGGAAATGATATTGAGGAGATTTTGTGGTAGCTTACTTGACTTGGCCTGGTTACTTATCAAACATTTGTCAAATATGATAAAGATTGGGTATTTTTATTTTAAAAAAAAAATTATGTTTAGCCCTTATTTCATTTTTTATTTATAAAACATGTTTATCTATGTTATGCTTACATATATATTTTTTCATAAACTCAAATTATTATTAAACCATTTATTTACGATTTAAATTCAAGTCGAATATATACCTATATATTTATTATTTTCAAATTCACTCGTATATGCCCAAATACATATATACACATATATATAATATTTTTAATTTGAAATGATTTATATAGAATTTACTTGAGTTCGGGGATACTCGCATCCATTTAACCATCTATTTCACAAATTTTCATTCAAAAATAAATTTAATTATCGATTTAAAATAGATTAAAATTCGGGGTCGTTACAGTTATCTTACCTCGTCTATCCAATATATTAATAATACTACACATAACATCCCTAGCTTAAGTTTTCTGCATAACTAAGGAGTATGTAAGTAATTATATATATATATGGTAGAGGACAACGTTATATTTAAGGTTCATAATATTTGATATATATTTCATTGAGTGATATCGATTTATGTAATAATGTAAGTCTT
Organism: Allium fistulosum; assembly: GCA_030737815.1. NCBI lineage: Eukaryota > Viridiplantae > Streptophyta > Magnoliopsida > Asparagales > Amaryllidaceae > Allium > Allium fistulosum. The sequence continues at coordinate 1,165,354,895 of CM060904.1, forward strand.
ATGAATTTTTCTCATGATTCAAGTGTTAGACACATTGGAAATCACGATATATATACATTTACATATGTATTTATTACTTAAGTCTATTTGGGTTTCTTTAATGTTCCACATTTAGTTTATACAATCATATTATATAAGTTTTATTATTATATAACTCTTATATTTGTATTACTTATATAATAGTCTTATGTATAATATTATATTAATTAAATCTTATTTAGTCAATTTTAATTAATTTTATATTAACTTAATATATCATTTATATTTACTTTTAATTATATACTAAAACCTTTATAGTATAACACATATATCATATATATGTATATTATTTATTTAATTAACCATTTAATTAATTAATTTAATTGAACAATTTTTAGTTAAATTATATTAATTTTGAAAAATCATTTATATACATGCATGTATACTTATGATATCTTAAACATTTTAAAATATCAAAACATATTCAAATATATAATACATGCATCATTTTGGAAATTTTATTACATTATAACTTCTATAATATATGTATATTTTATTTTAAATATTAATTATACAATCTTATATTGTTTAATTTTCAAACAATTTTGAAAATTAGCCCAAGGCCTAATTCAAATTGGGCCTTTTATATAGGGGTGAGTGTGGGTCGGTTTAGTGCGGTTTGGAGTCCAAACCGCTTCTGCACTGCATCAGACGATTAATCAAAAATACAAACCATTATCCTAATCGTTTAAACAGTTCAATTTTGATGTAATACGGCTCGGTTTTGGTCTGATCCGGTTTGAACCTATATTAAATATAAAATAAGAGAATTACTTCCATCAACAATTAATTTACAAAGGCAGCTGTGTGAAGCTTTTACAGTAAAATGTTAAAACACATAACATCATACTGAAATAAAAGATTAGTTCTTAATTGTATAAATACTTCAATTTGATATTTAGCTACGAGTGAGATTTTTTTTAGTAGATTAGCCAAACATCAACGTCAATCAATGCATAGTCATTAAGTAAAATGACTAGAATAAGATTATAATCAGCATTTATCCGAAAAAATAAGATGAAAAATATTATACTAAAACTATAAATTCTTTCTTTATGACAACGATTATTAATAATATAACAACATACCTGAAAATAGAATAGATAGGAGATGTTTATATTTTTACCATAAGATTACCAGTGTAAATTTTCGATTCGATTCGATTTAAAATGGTCGGTTCAATCGTCTAAATCTCAACTGAACCGTACCGATGCGGGTCGGTCCAGTTTGGGTTATTTGCTTGGATTAGAAGATTCGATGTAGGTTTTCGCACCGTTTTTGTAGTCCGATGCAGGCGATTTCTGTATAGCGGTGAAGTTTATACCTACCCCTACGTTTATGTTAAGGCGACCTTTGGGCTCACATATCTGTTCAAGCCAGGCTAGTAGCTAGGTGGGGTAGAGCACCTAATTACCCAAACCCAATCCTAAACACCCCCATTCTAGATACCATATTATCTAGGTTGCGAGCTTAATAGTTAACCCTAACATGACTAATTTAGACCGTCAAGGTTGCTGGGCTTTGATATAATTGTTGTTCTAGCCCAAACTCATTTGGGATGACACAACTAGGCGCCTTAGGAGCGAGTTTTACATGCAGTCTTTCGACTAGCACAACCATCATAGGATATGTAGGGGTAAGAGGCAATGTTTCGTCACAGATCACAATGTGAGAACCCACTATCATTCTAGTTGCAGGGATCGAACTTGGGACATCCAATGTACTAGTGAATGCCTCAATAAACTTCGCTTTGATGCCATTGTTGGAACTGGGCAGCCCTCGATGGAAGTTATGAATGAATTTCAATTTTTTTTACCATATTGGATATTTATTAGACCTATAAAGTAAAATTTATACAGAACATTTAAAAATTTCATTTAAATAAAATCTTTTGTTTTATTTAAATTTGTAAAATGATATAGTATTATTGAATTTATGTTATGATATGTATACATATACATGTGTCATATACATACATATATATATATATATATCTGTGCGTGTGTGCGTGCGCGCATGTGTAACATATCAATCCATCTAAGATATTACATGCTCGTGTATAGATGTTGGGGTTTACATCGCAATGGACACTTTAGCTCATCTAGTATACAAATATAATGTCTAAATGTATGTTTATATCGTCCAAATATAATGCCTATGTGATGGCCAAAATTCCAATATCATCCAAATTCAACTCTATGTCCAAACACAAAGTACTTGGTTCAATAATAACAATTATTATTAACCAAACTACTCTGGCCAGAGATTTTGACTTTGAGTTGACCATGATACAAACTCCATATAACTAAGGAGACGAATCCTTTCTTGAATAGTGCTTCACTTTCTATACTTCCACTCGACCTAACTATAGTCAGTTGATGGATGTAGTGCCATGATTTGACTGTAATCAAACTGGAGCTTTCATATTGAAGATCGATAGTATTCTCAAGTCAAGAGAACTATGTAAATCAGTCACATCTATATTTTTTATTTGACCTTAGTGATATTAACCAAACTATCGAGTGAGTTGTTCCATAGTTATCCAATAACTATCACTATGTAACCCCTAGGTGCCCCTAGTAGTCATGAGTAAACAATGCTCAACACTTGAAGAGCGTTACGTACTCTAGTCTCAATGGATACATCAATATCTAGTCTCGATGCATCTTGACTAGGAACATTTAAAATGATGTGTGTTATAATATTGTGATACGATGCTAATGATTGCATCTATTTGTAATTATTATCACCAACACACCTTTTATGGATTTTCTGTTAAATATATTTTAATTAAATATTAATTATTTATAACACATTATAACGAATATATAACAGAAAGAAAAACACTTTTATTACGAACGAGAATTGATTACAGAGTTAATTAATTTACAATAAATTACAGAATTTCCCCTAGGGCATACCCTAAACTTTGTCAACTAGCTAATGGTGGATGAGGAAATAATGGTTGACCTGTAAGTTTACAGATAAAAAGGTATAGATTAGAGATGTCCTCTGGCAAGAACTGAAGTTTCATGAAGACTAGGGAGACTAAAGATATACACGAAGAGGTTGGATTTTATGTTGTAGGATATATGACAATTCCCGTTTCTTTTAGAGTTTTTTGAGGTGAAGGTAGAGTAGGTGGGTGTGTTAGAGGAGTCAAAGTTGGGGTGCCAGGATTGCATCCCTTAGAGATACTTATGTCAGGAGCTGTAGATGTGGGCATTTGAGTTACGATAACCTCTGGGGTGCTTGCCGTAGAAGTGACGAGGTATACTGTAGATTATTTTGTACCATAGTGGATTCATCTGCATAATCCGGAAAGTTGGGATCATTGGGAGTCTTCATAGATACCCATTCCTCGACTGCATCCCCTGTCACAAAGATTTTTCGACCTTCTTCTAGGGCTATCAAGTCATCTTCATCTAAAAATTTGTTTTTCAAAGCTTCTTCATCAATATTAATGCTAGAGTCTTTGGCTCTTCTAATAATTTCATCCTAAGCTTTAGCCAAAGTCTTAAGATAGTCACCTTACAAACACTTAAGGTTTTTCAACTCTATGGCATTGGCAAAAAACTAGAGGAGTGCAGCTTCTATCTCTTCTTTAGTTTGGATTGCTTTGGCAGTATGATCTGTGTTTTCTTTCCCTATGATGACCAACTTTATTTCTAATTCGACAGACTTACCTTAAGTGTAACATCCCATAAAATAAATGACAATTGATAAATAATTATTAAAGCTCAAAAGTAAAATTTGAGCAAATGTAGCCATGAAACTTACACCATTGTATTTGGGGCAATTTTTCGAGCTACTTTCATATTTAGAGTTTTGTGATCGGAGTTCAAATGAAGAAGTGATTAGCATTTGAAGTTTCCGGAACAAAAATAATTAGAAAAGAGAAATAGGAAATGACTAATAATAAATGGGAAACCCCATCGGTTGACTTGCTGACTTAGGCCGGTCAACCGCTAGCATTCGACCGCTTATAGGGGAGGTTGATTGGTCGGGGGGTGGTGGCTAGAGTTAGAACCTTGGCCAAACCACTCATTTCTCTTCTCATATTTTCTAATCAAAGCAGATTAGCTCTGCTAATTTCTGTTCTCTACTATTTCTATTAATTATCAAATATTTTATTTATATATAATCGAAGAAGGCCAGAAAATAAAATAGAAGAAGAGAAAAAGTGAATCAATGCCGCAGAAAAGGGTAAATTTCATAGGTATAAATCTATATTCTTCTTAACGCCAAATATCTTCATAGATCTATATTATAATAATATGTATATACCTTGTTATACATATTCTTTGGATTAGAAAGGAAAAAGATTCAAGTAAAGGGATGAATTCGGATTTGGGAGATTTGGAAAGCTCGAAAGGTGAGTGGGAAATTATATAAATTATTTATAACATTGAAATTTATATCGTTGAGTTTTTGTTTAATTATTATGCCTATGTTAGATATTTAGTTGTAGGCTTAGGCGAACATTATTAGTTGAAACCCTGCCTACATACTTCGTAAGTTAGGAAATTTGAATAGTATGTACAACCTAATCTAGAAATTTGAAATCGGTCCAAAATATTTATTATTGTATAACGTGTGGAGAGTTGTAAAATTTATTCCATACTTATAATTGGATTGTAGATTAGGCTGCCCTAGTTGATTCCTTTATTAGGCCTAGGCTGCCTTTGTGGATTTCGATGGATTTCCAATTGAAGACATACATTTTATCCAAACAAATGGGAAGTAAGAACCTATATTTTGCAAGTATTCGAAAGCAAGATGTGAAGGAGTGGTGCAAGTTCATGCAAGAAGGTGTACATTAACCACCACAAGATGATAAACTGGATTTCTGAAGGTGAGTAGAAAGAAGAAAGTCCAATAGAAAGGACAAGTAAAGTCCATTTCTAAGTTTGACCCCATGTGAAAGAATTTGACAAAAGAGTATTTCAAAGGATTTATTGGGAAGTAGTTGTTTTGGAAAAGCAAGGAAATTTTGAATTTCATAGTTTAAAATTGGTTGGGACAAAAGTTTTCGATTTAAAGGTTTTTGGTAAAAAGGGGTTTTTCGTTTTTAATATATGAATGGAAAAGAGGACGTATGTTTGGCTCGATGATTTTTCCTATTTTTGTGAATTCGAAAGGTTTTTAATTCTTTCTAAGGGGTGGACAAAAGAAAGTGGTACTTGTTTGAAATGGGGTAAAGAGAATAGAAGGATAAGAATGCCCAATAATGATGATTAAGAGGAATATTCCTGTATAAGGAAAATACGAAGAATAATAGCTAAAATAGAATCATACATATCTACTTTTCATGTTAATGAAGAAAGGTCAAATGATTAAAGCAATAGGTAAACGCACTGCAATGAGTTAATATTGGGAAATTTAGATAGAAATATCATTAGGTGTTTATATAAAAATAGGATTAGTGATCTAGTTAGAAATAATATAGGGGCAAAGCAATAGGAATAGGATATGAAGAATGTATAAATTCCAAAGTTGTGTAGTAATTGCGCATATATTTTCGATAGGCATTTAAATAGATGTTGCAATTGTACGTACCTTTTAGAAGGCCTCCTCATATGCTATTAAAAGCTCCATTAGGTTTGAAAGTGGAAATAACATGAGTAGTAGGAAAATAATAAATGGTAGTTATCTGTGTCCGCTCCAGTTTTTATTGTTTAAAGTTATAAAGGATGTTTTTGGAAAAATGGTTTGGTATGATAATTGAGTTTTTGATGTTTTGAGTTTAAAAACCCTACTTTTAAAAGAAGTAAATATTTGTCGTAGAAGGTCATTGAGAAAGGAAATTTTTCATGGCTCCTTTCGGAAACCAAGAAATTTTTGAATTTGATGAAAAGGTTTCTAAATTTATATTTTTAAAGATAAAGGTTTTGGATTAGGTACTTCATGATTATAAAGTTTTATTTTTATAAAAAGCAATGAAACCGAACTCAATTTTTGATATGGGGTAGGTAGGGATGACTGCCTAGGTAAGACAAGGTAAAGGTTTAGGCTATGAATAAATCAGCTATGGATGCTCATAGGATAACAACAAGGAATCCACGATGAATGTAAGGAATATTGGAATGAACCAAGGAATGTTTGATTAGACATGTGTGGAAGCCATAGGAAGAACCCTCAAAAGAATGGGAAATGGTATCAAAGTACACTTTTGTGAGTCCAAGGTATGCTAGCATGAAAGATCGAGGATAGAGGAAGTAAATACCAAAGTTTGAGGATATATCAAGAGATTTTGATTGAAATGAGATAGTAGTATGGTTGGAGAAGAGGGTAATAAGAGGGCAAACACACATAAAGGACGGTAGTTGACTCAAGGTTAAAGAAGGCAAGATAGATGGTATAAGTTATTCCACTAAGCTAATTTTCCAATGAGTTATTCTAAATATTCATAGCTTATATTTCCTACCAACTATAGTGTGGGAATGCACAATTTGTCTCATAAGTGGGTGTAATAATTGAAGTAATGGATGGATCTTATTTATAGGGAGCTAAAGAGGTAAGGTAAGACATGTGGATTATAGTTGAATGACATACTAGGAGTGTCCGTCTTAATTAAGTAAGGAGTGATCATACCACAATATCATTAACTCTGGTTGATGATGAAGGGTGGTTTCTAGCGATTATTTCTTTTAGGTTTTTGAATCATTGGTTGTCTCTCTTCGGATATTGGAAAAGCGTATGATATGGTATGAGATATGTTCCTATTTATTACTGTGTTGATGGCTATATATATATATAGGGAAACAATGTAAATAAGGAAATCTCATAAGGACACTTAACTAGTGATAAAATGTAGTTAAAGATGGAAGTGGATTAGGAAATTAGGTTAGCAACTAAAAATAAATAATGCTTTAATCCCAAAAAGTTTAGAATTTTAGGAAAATAAATTTAACAAGCGAAGGACAGGGAAGGGTTATTGCGAAATCATGGGACATTATCCCCATACCTTAAAAGATAAAATGTATAAATAGGCTTATGTCTTGTTGTTTAGGAGAAAAAGGAAAGGTTCCCCAAATCTAGGATTGACTGCATAATGTTAGAGTCAATTACATACCTTAACTCATTGACTAAGTTCCGATTACGTTAGAATGTGGCTTGATTTGTTTTAAGGATGGAGCGGTAAATGTTTTGAAAAAAATTATGTTCTAATGCTTTTGGAAATTGTTTTTTAAATGCCTTTGAGTAGTGGGATCAAATGCTTTTGAAATTTTTTGCTCAAGTGCTTTGGAAAAAAAATGGTGTTTAAATACTTTTAGGAACTCGATTTTTCAAACTGTTTTGCAAATTTGATTGAAAGGGGAAATTTTTTTTAAGGAAAACAAAAGAATTTCTGATTTTCAAGTGCTACATGTCGAGTGTATAGAGGATCAACGTGTTAGTAAATATGAATTTATAGCCCGATAAGGGCGACAATATTCATAACTTAGGGAATAACAAGGGGAAAAACTGTTTTAGCTTTGGAATTTATATTTTTATACCTTGTTAATAATGTAACAAAATTAACATTCAGATAATTATGTTTCAACATCCAAAAATAAACCTCCTTATGCAAATTGTACTTGGAAAAGTTGGAAAAGAATTGGGGGCAAAAGAGAAGGTTCCAAAGTACAATGGAATAGGTTCCCAAAAGAAGGATGGAAATGTGAAATTTTCCACTTAAATTCCTTTTTCAGCTTAGGAGTATAGATTTAGAAATCTAACATTTCAAAAATTTTGGATGTTAGAAATTATGTGCTAGGTTTTGGGTGGTAAGAATTGGTTGATCCATACTTCTACACGTAGGAGTATGGAAATTATTGTGTGAAAAAGGATTTTTGATTTTTGATTTTTGAAAAATTGCATACATATAGAATTACCGGTATATGTAGGTTGTTTACATCATATTTTCATATTTTTTTAAAAGAATGCATTCATATAGGAGGCGCCGATTTAGAATTATTCAGCATGCATGTCTTATATGTTATGATACATCATGCACTTGTACATGTTTTGATGTAAAATTGGTTGTACATTAATCGGTTGGATAGTTTAGATTGGATGAGTGCTATGTTGCATGATTCAATCCTTAGGGAATTTTGGGGACAAAATTCTTTTAAGGAGGGAATGTAACACCACGTAAAATAAACGATAATTAGTAAATACTAATAAAGGCTCAAAAATGAAATTTGAGTAAACGTCGGAATTTGACCATGAAACTTGTACTATTGTGTTCATGCGATTTTCAAAGCAATTTTCACATTTGGAGTTTTGTGATCGAAGTTCTAACGAAGAAGTTATTAGTTTGAATTTTCCAGAATGAAAATAATTAGAAACGAGAAATATGAAATAAATAATAATAAATTCGAGACCTTAACATAATTTTTTCCAAAACACTTGCCTCTACATCCTTAAAACAAATCAAGCCATATTCTAATGTAATCGAGACTCAGTCAATGAGTTAATGCATATGATTGACCCTAACATTAACTAAGTCCCAGTTACGTTAGAATGTGGCTTTATTTGTTTTAAGGACGTAGATGCAAGTGTTTTAAAAAAATATGTGTTTAAATGCTTTTGAAAAATCGAATTTCCAAAAGGAGCCATGAAAATTACCCTTTTCAAAGACTTTCCTTCTTATATCTAATGATATAACGCCCTGTAAAATAACGATAATTAATAAATAATTATTAAGGCTCAAAAATAGAATTTGAACAAACATCGAAATTTGACCACAAAACTTGCACCATTGGAGTTTTGCAATCAGAGTTTAGACGAAAAAGTTATTAGCGTTTGAAGTTTCGGGAATAATAATAGTCAGAAACAAGAAATAGGAAATAGGAAATAAATAATAATAAATGCGGAATCCCATAGGTCGGTCAACCTCCTTACTTGGGCCGGTCGATCTCTAGTGGTCGACCGCTTATAGGGTTGGTCGACCGGTCAGAGGTTGGCGGCTAGGGTTTGAACCTTAGCGAAACGACCCCGAATTTGATTATTTTAATCTTACGATTATGGTTCATTCGAGAGCCTATAAATACATGCCTAACTCCTCACTTCTCTTCTTATATTTTCTAATCAAAGCAGCGGATTTTGTCCTTTTCCCTTTTCAACTATTTCTATTAATTATAAAATAGTATATATATAATTGGAGAAGTGCAGAAAATAAATGAGAAGAAGAGAAGAAGAAAATCAATACCATGGAAAAAGGTAAATTTCATAGTTATAAATCTATATTCGCTTTAATCTCAAATCTCTTCTCAGATCTGTAATTCTAATAGTATGTAGTATATACTTTGCTATATATTTCCTTTAGGATTTGAAAGAAAAAGGAGTCAAGTAAAGGGATGAATTCAGATTTGGGAGATTTGGAAAGCTTGAAAGATGAGTAGGAAATTATATAATTTATTTATAACATTGAAATTGATATCATTAAGTTTTGTTTAATTATTCTGTCTATGTTAGATCTATTGAGTTGTAGGCTTAAACAAATGTATTTAGTTGAAACCCCAGCTACATGCTCCGTAAGTTAGGAAGTTGGAATAATATATACAATCTAATCTGGAACTTTGAAATCGGTCCTAAATATTTATTATTATATAATGTTTGTAAAGTTGTAAAGTTTATTCCAGATTTATAATTGGATTGTAAATTAGGTCGTTCTAGTTTATTTGGAATATGAATTTTTACATTTTAATTAATTGGGAGCGGAGTACAGTTGTACCTATTTCTATGTAATCTCCATGAATTATCCAATTCCATAAATCTATGAAAAGTTCACATTTGAAATAATAAGAAATATACTAAAAATGAAAGAGATGTGTAATGTACAGAGGTTCTTCCCCATAGTTTACACTGTCTATTATAGTTAAAGAAAAGAGATAATTCCTTGTATTTTCAAACGGAGTCAGTCTCATTTTTGGGTAATTTATGAAAAGTTATAAAATGAATCCTTTTTGGGAGAATAGCTCTAATAAATTAAAATATAAGAATTTATGTTCCTCACAGAACGTAAATGCAAATGTATGTCCTGGAATTCCTAAGTATAGGAATTATTGTGTAGGAATAGGAATACACACACATATAATTACGTCTTTCGATTAGAACATAAATATTTATAGCGTAATTTATAATATGCATAAGTATTCGCATTAGTTACAATTAGGACGACTAGTTATTAATAGCATAGCAATTATAGGATTATGAGATTGAAAAAGGAAGGAACCGTAATTCCATATTTTATGATAATTAACTACAAATTTAATGGGCAATAAATTTGTAGTTAATAGGGAGTTAAAGGAATTAATTGCGGACTGATTGGAGAATTTAATATGGCATTTATGAGAAAGTTAAATAGGCATTATAGGTTGATTTTGAAACGAGTAATAAATGTCATTATAGGTTGCCTAATTTTGATATTAATGACCATTTATTATCTAAAATTGACATTTATTATAGATAAGAAGGAAACGAGTAATTTAAAGAATAAGTGTATAAATTAGAAATAATTACGCAGCGAACATGTAAGTGTTAATGCTAGTGGATACACGTAGAAGGCAATATAATTTTCATAGCATGAAATTATATAATCTTAATTATACGTTTAGAATGAATGTTAATTAGTGGGCCTAGCCTAACATTTAGGCTTAGGATGGTTAGTTTGGTTTAGTGGGTTGGGATGCGAGGTCAGTAGAGTTACACAACAAAAGTTTGCCATTCACCTAGAGGCTACTAGCAGTTGTGTATACTTACTACTGATGTGAGACATCTCCAACCATAGGACCTGTGGGAAAAGGGATATGCATTGCGGATAGGTAGGGGAAAATATATCAAGGGTTCGCGTCAGATTTAAAGTATTAAATAGCCCGGTACTTTTAAGGAGATGGGGTATGCTTCATTTCTAATAAGAAGTATTAAGTAACTAAAACAGGCATTTTTCTTGACATACGTTAGGTTAGTCTAAACGAGATGTCAGCTATGGAAGTCCGGCGGGCTATGTCAGTATTTTTGTTGGACTAGTATTTAAGTAGGGTTGGCATATAGGCTATGACCACCAGCAGTCCCGAGTGGTTGGTAGCAAAGGATTGGATTATGCCTTGCCGGATTTCACTTCCTACTAGTGTAGAATCCTTATGAGATATGCACAGACCTCAAAGTTAGTTGTTTGTCAGAGGTGTGCTAGTTAACCCGTAGATGTGTCTTTGAGATGCGTTAGTAAACGGTAATTAAATTATAAATCCGTATTTATGGGTCATCGATCAATGTAGCTAGGACTGATTGACTAGTGCTTATGTTGTAGAGGGCCCACTTCAGGGTTGAGGTATTAAATGGTCGTTGGGTCTGCCTCCTTCCTATTTAAGAAGTATTAAGTGGCTGGGGTTTTTGGGTAATACATCGTTTATATATATATAGTTGTACCTCAAAGGAGGTTAGGCATATCGTACGCGCATATAGGATTGAACGGATTAGCCATAAATAATAGACATAACACTTAAATATGAATCATTCAGCATAAATTAGTGTTATGGATAAAATATGTAATTTTTCAGTCACCAGAACGTTGCTCTGACCCCCTCCTCATTACAACCCACATGATAGATTTAGAGTGACAGACTATTGGAGCAAGACGAGAATGGTAGATGGCGAAGTCATCTTATTCATGCTTGGTGCTAAAAAGGCAACTAGACATCCAAGGAATAATATTGATTCTAAGGTAGTAGACTTAGTCAGTATATATGTTCTATTGTATTTTTATATTCCACTGTGAGTTTATATTTATCGCTCTTTGATATACTTATGTTTATTACATGTTACGAAAACCAACAATCCGTACCCTGATGGATTTGGGTTTCGATTTAGTTGAAATTCGAACCCATTAAGGTGTGGGTTGTTGCATTAAGCATGCTCCTTTGATTCTTATTCAGCTTTACATCGGCTTCGACTTTAGAGACCTTCACCTAGAGTGTGATGTCTTCGGCCTTTTCACCTTGATTGACTTCTCGAGATCGACATTGGGGACATGAACATCTTCAGCTGCGAGTTTAGAACTAAGGTCTTGGCTATATGAGCTTGGGCCAACTCAGATAGCCTTTGCTGGGAGTCCTTGGCAGATTTGGCCTTCTTATCTCTTTCCTCCTTAACTATGGCCAACTCCCTTTTATAGTCCTCACATATTCAGTTATGGTCATCCCTCTTTGTGTCGAAGGTACATATGAATAGCTTGTTAGCATGGTTGATGTCAAAGAGGCCCTTAGCCAGTTTCTTCCACTCATATAATTGCTCCACTATCTCCTACTATCTGGCGAGGCCTTCGATTGCATAAATTTATGGAAAGTCCCTAACATTGAAATCGAATCTAATCCCCTAAAGGCAGTATCCTGAAAGGGCTACTTGCATCTTAGTAGTAATGGTAGTAGAGTGGCCTTTGGGGGTGGAGGAGGAGAAGCATGATGTAAGGTTTTTTTTTCCAACCCTGTGACATTGTTGAGATTGGGAGGGGTTAACAGTTTTGAATTGAGGGGGAACTGAAGTAGCAGTTGTAAGAGGTCGGAATGGTGGAGGAAGCTTGTGATAACAAGATTGTCGGTGATGGGAAGATTGTGTGTGCGAGTGTTGTTAATGATGGGAATCAGAGTCGTGCCTAGAGAGGTGGCGTGGTTCCCTTTGCTCATCATGATGGCACTATCTTTTTTTAGCTTCACGTTGTTTTTATTCCTTCCTTCTTAATTTCTCACTCTCTATCTCGTGATAAGAGTCGTGATGTTAATATTAGGCTTTCGAAGTCTGGGAATGGCGGTGTCTAGTGCGTTCTTTACACCTTCTAATACGACCGCATCCCTCCATTTTACTTGAAAGGAAAATAGATCTTATCATGATTGAATCGATGGGTTAAGAACGAGTGATGAGTGTTTGTGCTTGTGATCCTAGAAGTGTGTGAAGTGTTAGCGTGCCCTAGGTAACCTATAGAACATGTTCAAGGGGGTCTAGAGATGGAGTCTCGTCACCCTCAACGGTCTGAAAAATATCACCGGAAGGGAAGCTGAATTCGTAGGGGCTGGTGTTGATAATGTCTTCAAAATTTAACCCACCGGAAGAAAATTCGGAGAGGATCCCAAGACCACTCAGAGAACCAAAAATGTTTTCAGATGCACATACCGAATGGGTTTTGTAACAACCCATTTTTGGGTTTCTAATAGTTTTTGCTAAAATTTATATAGATGGGAAAAAACATAAGTTTTTCATATAATGGAATCTAGCCTTGGGACCACTTCCACTGTGTTCAAAATTTCATTTCCATGCCATTTAAGTATAAACTTCGATATATTTTGAGTTTTGGATTTTGAGCCAAAAGTTAGGACTCGACCCTTGAATGGTCAAAAAATCTAACCTCTACATATGATGGAATTTGGGATTGGGACCACTTCTGTTGTGTTCAGAATGCTATTTCTGACTCTTTTAAGTATAAGCTTTGATATATTTTGAGTTTGAGATTTTTGAATATAAGGCTAGAAGGTTATAGGAAATTAGAAATAAAAGGGGTTTGACTTGTTCAATGAAGTCTTGCCTACTTAAAACCCCTACACCCTCTTCTCTCTTCATTGGCTTTTCTCTCTCTCTCTCTCTCTCTCTTTATTTTCTCTTTTCCACTCAAACCCTCTTTAAATCGAGTCAAAACCCACCTAAACAAAATCAGTAAATTCTAAGAAAATCACCATAATTCAAGTTGGATGATTTAGAGCAAACTCAATTCATCTCAAGCCGACAGAAGAAGAAAGTGGTTCTAACTTTTTGGAAGAGACTTGTAACGACCTGGATTTTTTTGAACGTTTTATATTTAAATATCAGAATTATTTAAATAATTGAATCTTGGATTTAATGAGAATAAAAATGATTTCGAAAGCTTATTTAAATCCTTTTTAAATAAGTAATGAAATGGCAAACTTTTAATTTATAATTGAATGCGATTAAATTGGTTTTAATAATAATTCTTTTATTATTAACGTATGAAATTATCATCTTGGGGCACTGTCTCGAATTTTTACAAAACTACTCCTATTGGGTCCAGAATAATAAGACGTTATATGCCAACGAGTTTCATGGTGATCAGACGCATTGTATGGTCATGCGAGATCAAAACGCGAAATGATTAATTTCAGGAATTAAAATATGATATAATTTAAAAGCTAACTTTTGTATACGATGCAATTAGGTCCCAAAACAAGTTACATTGAGTTCAGAATAGAGGTATTTGGCTAGGAACGCCAGTGAGCATGCCTCGTTTGGAGTTCGTGATTTTTAAGGGTGAATAGTGTCAGAGATTTTTCTAAAAAGGATCCCAATTTTCTTTTATTTCCAAAAGCTAAAATCCATGTCCTAATCCTAGCCCCTCCATCCAATGGCCAAAGTTGATCGGTGCCACTAGAGGCCGAATTAGGCTTGGGTTCTAACTAGAGAAAGGTGCAGCTAGGGGAGACGAGGAGGATAACCGGTTGGATTGGGGTGCGGTGGCTCGAGACGACGTAGATCTGGAGTTGAATGTGGCAATTTTTTTTATTTCAATGATGAGCTACAGGCGATAGAAGGAGGCGAAACCGGTGGCAATGGGTTGCTCTTGGTCAGGGTTACCTTTGATGGGCATGCAGCGGCAGTTGGAGCGACGTAGTGGCAGGGGCGAGTTGTTGAAGATGGTGGCTTGGGTTTTGACGATGGCGATTTAGGGTTTGAACGTGATTAGCGAGGTATTTAGTTAATTACCTAATTGTTAAGTGATTAATTGGTCTCAAGATGTTCTAATATCTGTATCTTGTTCATACGACGTTGGATTTGGATGTAGTCTTTTGCGTTGGACTCGTATCGATGATATCCACGCATTGGAGTTGGATTCGTCGAGTTTAGAGCAAGTGGGATTTTTAGCCAAAATCGTGGGCTATTCAAAAACACGTAAGTGTGGGCTTGAACTTGAGTGAGTTTACTCACCAGTTATGTGTATAGTGTTGTGTATATAATTATTGTTGTATTAAAATATAAATTTTACAAGGAATAATGCAAGTTATTACTTTTGGACCCCACCCTGTTTTGTAAACCAAGTGACAACATTGTTATGGAGTATACTCTCTCTTTTAATCATCTATAACATGTATCATGGCCCAGACTACGTGTTTACATGTTTGATATTGCTACTTGATTAAGTGGAAATCGTGTTGCGAATATTTGAAGCAACATAGTTGCTATAAACGTGCTTTGAAATCCCTGATATTTGACATATGTTAAATTGGATAAATTGTGAGACGTTGTGGAAATATATATATGTATATATATTTGGTTACACATGTTTTGGTGTGTTTGACATAGAGGAATTGGTTTGGACATTTTTGGAAATTGGAATTGGAAGTTGTAAATGTTAGAAGCAAAAAGGTCGATATGGATGCACTTTGAAATCGCTGTGATCGACGATTTTAAAGTTAACTTTGGAGAACATCCTAGGGCTTCTTCGTATTTTTAATAGGTACTAAAAGTGTACTTATTATCGGAAAATAACAAGGTTTAGATATATTACTGATAATCAATTATGGATTTTAAAGTAATGGTTTTAAATTATAAAACAGGTTTTTATGGTTTTTAAATAAATGTTTTAAAACATAGTATAGTATTATAAAAGTATATTTTTAGTATATATAGTTTTATAAAATTTGTCAAAGATTTTCTTTAATAAGTTAAAGTTTTTATATTATAATATCTTTCAAATTGTTTATAACATTTTATTAAATATCTTGGTTTTGTAAATAAATTAGTGTATGTGTGTGTGTCTATATATATCTTTTTAAAGGTATTTTATTATGTTAAGAAGTTTTAAAAGGAAGTTTAGTATTTGTAAAAGAATATATAGGAGTTTTAGATTATAACATTTATGTTATAATGGATTGTTTTGTAAATTGATTTAAAAGGTATATTACCTTGTTTAATAAGTGAAGATGTACTTAGAGCTTTAAATGATTGTTTCAAACCTAATGGCAAGTATAAAATCAATTTTGGGTTTATAGTAATGATGTTTGGGCAACATTTGTTTTAACCCATTTAACTATACTTTTGAAAAGTAATTAGAACTTTAAAATGGAGTTTTAAAGATAATGATTAAGTGAAGTGATTTTGGGTTCGTTGTAAACAATATTTTAGTAACATTTGTTTTTAAAACTTAAATAATATTTTAAAGAGGTAAAATATTGTTAATTGATTTTGGGAAAATACTGATCTTTAGTAATGGAATTTTAAAGAAAATTACAAGTATGAATTGGTTTTGGGTTTGTTGTGACAATGTGTTAATAGCATTCGTCTTTAACCTATTGTGATTTTACTTACGAATGTAAATAGATCTTTGAAAAGAATGTTTGAAAAATAATCATAAATGAAATCATTTTGGGTTTGTAGTGATGATGTTTGAGTAACATTTGTCTTGATCCCTTTGAAATGATTTGTGAATATACTTATATGGTTGAGATAAGTATATGAATACTTTTGAGAAGTATTGGAACGTGTATAAATAAATATGGAAGTTTTAATTAAACAGTGAAGTTTAACTAATAAACGAAGTTTCATTTATAAAGAGATTATTGAGTAAAAATGAGTTTTACTAATAAAAGAGGTTTTTAATTAATAAAGGAAAATTAATTAAAAAGGGATTAGAAGTCTTTTATATGACTTGATCGTGCTTGTGTGTTTTGATCGTGCTTTGTGTATTACTTGCTTATGGACACTATACGGGACTTAGTTTCATGTATGCGATTATTTTCATTGTTATTGAGTTTGACCAAAATATAACTCTGGAAGTATCTAGAAGAAACACGGGAATTATATGGTACAGTTATCTTCGATGATACTATACTGTACGTATAATCATGTTTTCTCTTCTAGGACAAATGATAAGGAAATCCATCTACTTAAACGGTTAAGAGGTAATCTTCGCTCTTATGTATTGTCTACGTATTTCCCATAGAACCAGAGTTGAGTTTACTGGAAATTCGTCGATTGGTTTTGGAGCACTCGATAAGCAGGGAGTGTACTTATATGAGATGACTTGAAACCGTAACCACTCCAAAACCATATACGTTTTCTATGCTTTAGAAGAGGCTCGTGATTGGTTCGAGATGTTGGAATCTATCTAGAGATTCGAGATCTGTTTGAGATGCTCGAACACATGTAGTTTTTGTGATCTATTCAGGATGTGGGAATCCATGCATGATTCTGAGATCTCTTGAGATATAGGAATCCATGTGTGATTTCGAGATCTGTTGAGGAATCCATGTGTGATTCCGAGATCTATTAAGATATGCGAATCCGTATGCGGTTCCGAGATCTGTTTGAATTGGAGCTCGTGTGGAAGATTTGTTCGAGTGGTGGCTTGTATGCTGAAATAATGAACATAGCCTCGTTAGCGAAAATAACTAGAAATCAAAGATGGGATGCATATCTATATGGTTAGCAACCTATAAGGGTGCATGTGACTCCATCCTACAGTTATTTACATATATGTATGCGAGAGAGATTCACTCGGCTAGTTTGGTCAGCTATGTATTTCCTATGGTACATTCACTAGGATGTATGCTGCTTCGGAAGGATATCTCTGATCCTTGTGCAGTAGATCGGAGCCAGCTTTGATTCGAAGAGATCTACGTGGAAATTCTACATAATTAGCGAACGCGCCTTAGCGATTGTGATTGTATACCTATTATTGTTGTGATTTACACTCGCATGCATCTCAGCTATGTGATTATTTATATTTCTCACCTTAAACATTATGATATTATCACTAGATTTTATAATAGAAATGGTTTGGTTGTCGTAAGTTAAACGTCCATTCGTGTTCATTGGCGGCGTGGTCTTACGAGATATCTTATTTTGAAGGTTTTACAAATATAGCAATCCTATGATTTGAGTTTCTCACGCTAGTTTACCAGACCGATCCGGGTGTTATTATCTTATAATGCTCGGGTTAGCTCGAGTATATTTCTCTATTTAGCTGTGGTTCATTGGAGCTCTTGGAGTGGAGCTGGATGATTTCCTACTATACTTATACTCTGCTACATTACTTGTTTTGTATCTATCAGCATTTGTAAGGACAGGTTGTTATAACTATCCAGGCTGATGATAGGTTAGTTTACTATGATTGATGTAAGTATATCAAAGTTTTCTTTTTGGTAAATACCTTTTGAGATATTATATATTATCGTTCTATATGTGAGATTCTGATATTGTGTTCTTCTTTCTTATTCAGTTTCTTTTTCTTTTACCCTAATGTTCTGTCATTCCGGCACTTGAGTGCTCAATACATGAATACTATGGATGTATTAGTGTCGACATTCGAGGGTCGAAAAGCCTGATCGTTACAAGGCTTGGAAGAGAGAATGGAGAGCTTCTACTTGTTCTAAGCTTAGGTTTAGGTAAGTGGTGATGATCCTTAGGCTTGTAGTTATGTTAAAAATTTGCATCTTCAATATGATATTATAGGTATTTGAAAATGTTTGGGTTTCATTGATTTGAAGCTTGATATAGCTTTAATGGATGTTGGTTAAGAAGAGGAAGAAGGTTCATATTGTTAAAAGTGAAAAAAGGTGATTAAGTTATGTTATTAGCTTGGTTAATTTTCCCATTATATTAATCATGCTTGAACTTGCAATGATATTAAGATGATAAATTCCAAATTCGATGAAGTGTTAATTTAACTATAAGGAGATAGTAAGCTATGAAATGAGTAGGCTTGCTTACGATGTTAATCGTATTGAAATAATGGGCGAAAGTGTAAATTTAGAATGATGGACAAGTTATAATGATTGTTAAAAAGTGTTCATTAACATTGATAATCAAGTTTGATTGATTAGTAAAAATTTAAAAAGCGTAAAGTTTGAAGATTGGATAAGTAATTAAAGTATGTTGGGATAGATTATGCAAAATCATTAAAATAGGAAAGTACCGAAAGTTTGAGAGTTCGAAAGCCAAATATCGTCTAGACCGCCTTAGGAGGCCGAAAGAACCCTCCTCCCCCCGGGGTTGAAGTTATGCAGCGAGACTATTGTGCATGCACAATAGTGCCGGCATAGCATTGGTTGTTACAGGCAGTGCACCAGCACTGCATGTAAAGCACTATTGTAAAAATCCCTCTAGCCCTCTGCCTAGGCTCCACCTAGGAGCTAGGTAAGGCTTTTCGCCTAGCGATTTTCTTATGCCTGCTTAGACAAGGTTTATAGCCTCGTGTATGAGTTAGGCGCTAGTTAGGCATTATTTAAGATTAAGTGCCACATATAAGCATCAATATGCTAGCTTTAGACAATCTTTCCTCCCTGCCTACTCCTGAGCACATTCAAAATTCCAATTTATATCAATCGACACTAAATAAAACACTATAATTCTATCCAAAATTCATGAGTTATCAAATTCCTAGCTCTGATTAATCCCTAGTCTGTATTAATCGTCCTCCGCCTAACAATTTTTACAACCTTACTATAAAGGCAATGCACGTGTACTACCCGGAGGCAGTGCTTAGGGCAATGCAAAGCTGCATCGCCTTGCGGGCAGTGCCAGGCGGATTCGTGTTTCGGGGTTCTCTTTTCAGAGAAATTGTTTGGGCTTGAAGAGCTTTTTGAATTTTTTGGGTAAACTTATGGGAATTCTCTATCTTGTTGGGGCATCAGAGTTATAATGTTGCTCAATAGCATAGAGTAGCTTGAATCTGGATTTTATATCCATAGACAATCGGATTATATCAGTTTTCTAAAAGGAATCCATTGTACCACTGAGGCGCATGACCTATAGACGTGGTCCAGAAGCAATGGTGGAGAGAGATTGGGACGGAAGTCTAGAGTAGGTCATATAGTATTCCATTGTATGACTGGATGCTACGACAGGACCTATAGGCCAACTTCTTTTAAGGTGTTGGTTCCACAATTAGTTGTGACTCTCGATAGGTCTCTTTGGTAGTTAATGGAAATTCGACAAGGGTATCGATTATAAATATTCATATTTCAGTATAGGGTATGTGATGCTTTGATTATAAAGTATTGTTGTTATACTTGTCTTGTAATTCAATTAGGCCGAGATTTAAGAAGTATATAACACCTTTGACCATGGGATGCAGTGTTACCCCTGCATTCGTCTGTTCATGTTGTCAATATTAAATAGTTAAAACAGATGTTTTAACTGGTGTATTTCTGTTTAGACCCATTGCATGCTAGGATGTATATTTATACTTAACTATTGTATCTTAAAGCTAGTTCCCTTCACCAGACTTGTATCACTCGTTTTTCTTCTTGTATTTCCTATTTGGGCTTATGATTACTCTTAACGGAGTATTTAGAGCGACAAGTTATTATGGCATGCTGGCTAAGGAGCTTAGCTTATGGGCTTATGCGTGATTCACTTATAATGCCTATGTCTTAGCTTTTTTGCTTATAGGCTTATTCTAGGTTTGGATTGGATGGGTTGTCATAGCATGGTCCTTGATTGAAAAGGGTGATGAGTTAGTTTGAGGGATAGTAATGGGAAGAGGCTTGAGATACGGTGTGGGCCGAGTAGTGAAATGATGAGTAGTTATCTATATTCTCTTTCCATTTATAGTGATGAGTTATCATTCATTACTATTATTTGTGAGTACAAGGAAGTTTTTGAGGAGGTGGTAGGATTGGCTCCCCATCGGGAGATAGAGTTTCATATTGATTTGGGAAAGGATAACAAACTGGTGGTTATGGCCATTAGGTGCATGGTGCCCCAGGAGCGGCGGGAGCTTGAGGTTTAGATTTGAGATTTGTTAGTAAAGGGTTTTACTCAAAAGAGTACATCTAGATGGGGAGCGACGGTTGTATTTGCAACTAAGGCCGATGGGTCATTGAAGTTGTTGTCAACTATCAGGAGTTTAACAAGCAGACTAGGAAGAAGAAGTATCCCTTACCCCGCATAGATGATCTATTTGATCAATTGAGTAGTGCAAGGATATTTTCTCAACTGTATCTTGGCACGGGTTTTCACCAGCTGAGGGTAGTAGAGGAGAGTATTGCGAAGACTTCTTTTAGGACTCTAGATGGGTTCTTTGAGTGTAGGGTCATGCCATTCGGGCTAACTAATGCGCAAACTTATTTTGTTGATCTTATGAGTAGGGTTTTCAGAGACCAACTCAATAAGAGTGTGCTTGTATTTGTGGATGATATATTTATATATTCTAGGAATAAGGAGGAGCACCAAGTGTATCTTTGGAGAGTATTAGAGACTTTGAGACATCATTAGCTTAGTGTAAAGTTCTCCAAGTGTCATTTCTGGTGGGAGGAGGTAATATTTTTGGGGCATGTTGTTTCAAAGAAGGGGATTTCTATAGATCCAAGTAAGGTAGCAGCGGTGCAAGATTAGAAGGTGCCGGAGAATGCTACTGACATTAGAAGTTTTCTTGGTCTTGTTGGGTATTATCGAAAGTTTATTAAGGACTTCTCAAAGGTCACCAAACCTCTTACTTTTCTAACTAAGAAGAACCATCCTTTCCATTAGAATGACAATCAAATCTTCTTTTGTTAGGATGAAGGAATTATTGACTTGTGCTCCAGTTTAGTTGTTCTGAATGGGATTGATGAGCTTACAATTTATACCGATGCATGTGGCACCAGATTAAGAGTAGTCTTGATGCAAAAGGCAATGTTGTCACTTATTCTAGTGGGCAATTGAAGCAGCATGAGAAGAATTACCGTACTCATGACTTGGAGTTAATAGTTATTGTATTTTCTTTGAAGTCATGCTGGTATTATTCACCGAGGGAAAGGTTTGAGCTCTTCACGGACCATAAGTCCTTGAAGTACCTTTTATCTCAGAGGGATCTAAAACTTCGTCAGCAAAGTTTACGCAAAATTTTGCTCAAACACCCAGAGATTAGTGATAGAGAATAAAATGAAGAAAATAACTTAAAAATGAGGAAAACAAGAACACACCTTAATTATGGTGGTTCGACTAATCAAAGGCCTACATGAACTTAAACTTTGTTGAAGTCTTTGATGAGTTTTTACAGAACTGTTCTTAGGGATCAGTGATGATCCATGGAATTACAGGAAGAATACTATAACTTGTTAACAGCTAAAAAAGATCCCTAAAACTATGCCCCATATCCCTTTATTTATACCTGCAGGTCGACAAAAATAACTCGTGCATGTTCATGCCAATATTTCCCACATTCTGGAGTGTTTAACAGAGGAGATCGTGGCCATGCCACAAACAACCAGGGATCGGTACCGATCTGTGCTTAAGGATCGGTACCGATCAGTGCATTTGATTGTAGGATCCCTATTTGATGCTTCTGGATGTGTGGTTTGCTCGTATCTTTATCTCTATTGCCTTGTTTTCATTGTTGGAAGCTTGGACTTGAGTGAACGCCTTGGTTTAGGGATGGAGTAATAGTGTTTGACTTAGGTGTTGGTTATGGTGGTTGACACAAACTTGCGAACTGTCTTACATAGCGTGAACTTGGTTGTAAATACCTTAGCTTGGCATGGCATGAGAAGAGCAGCAATGTAGAGGAGCATTTAACTGAGCCCAAAACATCACCATTCAAGAGAAAGACAAGGATCTATACCGATCGCTATTTAGGGAACGGTATCGATCCTTATCTTTCTCTTGAATAGTGAAGTTTTGGGCTTGCTGATCATCCAGAAGGTGTGTTGGCTTTCATTTGAATATTGTTTGCTATCTCTGGATTCCATTCCTCTTTCTCACCTAACACTTGAGTACATCAGTTATTGCTCTGGATTCCTGATTGATAACTTCTTAGCCTAATTGACCCGATCTGCCCGAATATGGCCTGATCACAAGGCTGGATAACATTTGGCCCCCCCAAAGTGTTTGAATGATGTACATTTTGGAGCTAAAGCGGAGCATTTGAACGTGGATCAGAATGCAGAAGCACAGCCATAGGAGTATGTACCAGAATCCCTTCCTAGAGTCGGGGGCAGGGTGAGAATACTAACCTTAGAGTTCCTTTGAATGACGATGATAAACTTGCTAAGTTGGTGAATCAAGCTATGAGAGGTGGATTGCGTAACCAAAGCTTGGAACATGTAAGCAGGAGTCCATTCACTCCAAATATTTAATACGTTAGGAATCTACCTGATTTCAAATTACCAAAGTTGGAAACGTATGATGGAAGGACGGATCCAATATTTCATTTGATGAGGTACATCCGGCACACGGAAGTGTTGGGTGCGTTTGAAGAGGTAATAGGACGGTGTTTCCCTTTATATTTGACAAGTTTAGCGGCCTTACGGTTTAGACAGCTAGAGAGCGATCCATTAGCACATGGGCCGAGTTAGTAAATAGATTTTTGAAGCAGTTCCGGGTACATATCTCATGACCCAAGAATGTATTGACATTAGCAAGCATGAAGCAGAGGGTCAAAGAGACCCTCAGGAGTTTTCTAACAAGGTTCAATGCGGTGGCAACTGCAGTTGATAAGCCCGACCCGTCAATGGTTCTGATGGCAGCGGTTTCAAGGATAGCCGCTGTGACGGATTTCAAGATTGCATTGTAACAAGATCCTCCTAGGGATCACATAGAATTTTATCATGAGGTTGAAATATTTTTGCGCTAGGAGGACACTAAAGCCGATGAGGAAGAGGTTAATGCTTTGGATGGCGGAGGATTACTTAGACTGGATCAAGCAAAGATAAAGGAAAAACGAATGACGGCTTTGACGGATCAAAGCAACAGAGGAGGGAATCAAAATTCTCTTCTTAGGTGGATTTAAATGAAACCCCAGAGCGGATTTATCTGGATACTAGGGGACAGATCCCCTATCGGAAATTGGCGATAAGAGAGCGCACGGAGCGCGAAAGGGCATTTGGAAAATATTTCATATTCCATGAGCTTGATGGACATAACACAAATGATTGCAGGCACCTGCGGGATCTGATCAAGGAACAGGTCGGAGATAATCGGTTACAGCAATATGTAAGGAATTGAACTACGGCAGCGGGACAGGTGCAGCCATCGACCACAACAAATGGAAATGACCTTAGATCAAGGTCAAGGATAGTCACTCTTAATCTGGATGGAAGGGGATCGGGTCTGTTTCTCGCACTCTATTTTTCTTTTTCAATAAACCAGGCAATAATACAATCTAGACACTTACTCGTATACGGGATCTCGATCGATCCTTAGGCATGCTCTAAGCTGGATGCAAGACTGTAATGCCAGGAGAGGCATATATCGTAATGTTTGGCCTTTTGTTCCTTAGTACTTGAATTTGATATATTGGATAAATCTTTGATTATTGAAATCCACATTGAATGTGATGATTGGTATCCATCACTTTAAGTCCCGAAAGATGGGACCGGAGTGCAAGGTAAAAGTCCCCTCATAGGAGCGCGAGCGGATGGACTTGTATGATATTAATCGCTATAAAGTCCTCTCCGAAGGGACGTGACGGGATCAGAGTGCAAGAAGTATGTCCCCTCACTGGAGCGTGAGTGGATGAGCTTACTTGTCGTTGAGTCTCCTCATCGAAGAGCGAGCGGATTGGGCTCAACAAGGGTTCAGAGAGACAATGGACTTTGATCGCGTTATATCCCGACCAGAGAATCAAGACCGAAGAGAAGGAGGTAGGTCACTTCATTGGAGAGCGACTAGATGAGCTTACTTGTCATTGAGTCTCCTTGCAAGAGAGCGAGCGAATTGGACTCAACAAGGGTCCAGTGAGATAATGGATTTGATTATCAGCCCTAAATAGGCATGGATTTGATTAACAACCCGAAGAGAACATGGATTTGATTCTCGACTCCGAATGGCCATAGATTCACTTGCGGTCTCGAATGATCACAACCTCAATTAAGGATCCAGAGATATTGTGGATTTAACTATTGGCTTTGAACAACCATGAACTCAATTAATGATTCAAAGAGATCGTCCCCTTAACTCAAACAATAAACGATTCGGACACCGTTGAAAACTGGACATTAAATGATACGGAGAAATCATGCGTTAAACTGAATATGAAACGATCCTAAGAGATCAAACCTTAAAATATATGTTGATTTTGACAAAAGGATTTGAACGCCTTGAAATTAAAATGAAACAGATAAATCCTGGATGAACACGGGACGATTTTGATATGTAATAACTCTGAATGAAATCAAAATGATAATGATATAAATCCCAAATGAACACGGGATGGTTTTGATATGTGATGTAATAACTCCGAATGAAATTGGAATTGTGATGATGTATTGATTACACTTAAAGTAGAGTCTAGAGTCTTAGGCTATGGCAGGTCTGGAACAACCCGTAACTAACAAGAGAATCCAAAGGAACTGGATGATTCACCAAGATTGAAGTGGCCAAAGAACTCAACTATCAAAGATTGACATTACATTTGTTCTGGAACAAAGCACACCTTCCATTCGTAAGGCATGCGTTGAGGGGCAAGTGTTATCCTACCTTTTGACCAGGCAGTATACGGATAGACTTGATGAATCAAACTTCAATGTTGTCAAGACAAGACGTCCAAAGAGATGACCATGAAGCCCAAAAACCAAAGTACAACCAAGATCACAATGCAAACACAAGTGCACCCTAGAGATTTTAAAGCCTAGAGTGCAGAAGTGTTGGGTCGGTACCGACCCCACCCAATGGGTCGGTACCGACCCCTAATTACTCCATCATCATGGTCCATCTTCTGCCTATCCCTCCTTGATGCTAGAACCCTACTTCCAATGTTGTTTTGTTGCTTCCATGCAACATACCATCAATCTCTACAAACTCCTGAATCATCAACTTCATTCATTTACTACTCCGTTATTTGGACTCCAAAAGAAGCTAATATTCGTATAAACAACTATGGAATCATGAAGCTAACCACAAGATGAGCCGAAGCAGAGAGTTGGACGCAGCCAATTTGAGTAACTTAGGTGTCGGTAACGACCCCTACCCATGGAGATGTACCAACCCATAATATCTGATGATTTAGCACCCCTATTTTCATAGATAACCGGTCTACAGCAAGGAGAACGACCTGGAGACTTTTGTGTGAGATTTTAGGCTCTCTACCTCTATAAATAGAGGGGTAGGGCTCATTTTTCAGGATCTTTTGGCTCTGATTCTACTCTACTCTATATTCTTGTAATTCTCAAAATCTAAGTGTCAGAGTTGCACCAACCCCTAAGAACTTCTATCCCTAAGTTAGAAGCTAAGCAATAAAATCATTAAGTGGACATAAGCTGGAGTTTGTCGAACCACTATAAGTCTCTATGTATTTATTTCTTACTCATTTTAATTTATTTTCTTCACTTTTCATTCTCTACTTAATCTTTTTATTGGATGCCATTTTTGGTTCAAACACAAAGTATATCTTGTTTTAACAAAATGTAATTTGGAACGCGACAAGTCGAAGGATCTACATGGTTGGTTTCTCGCTTTGTTCTGAAAAATGTCGTCTTTCCTTTGAACTGTTTCTAAAGAGTGCGGCATCTTTCATCAATTGTTGCATCGCTTCAGGTAGTTTAGGCCTGCAATTTCCTTGTAGTATAAGAGTTGGAGTATGCTCTTCAAGTTTGCTATTTCAAACCAAAAGGCTTTTGACGATTTTCCCTTCCGGAGTCTACAGGTTCGAGCCCGTTCCTTTGGAATTCCACTATTATAGTGCCATGCATATACATGCACACATATGCAAGCCTTTTTTTCCATCATCATCATCATTATTATTTTTATATAAATAAGGTTCGGTACCGATCGTTGATCAGGGATCGGTATTGACCCTTGTCTTCGAAAACTTAGGCAAATTTCTTGCCTAAGTTTCTGGGTCAAGTGTTGTATAAGTATTTGAACCAACACTCCAACCATTTCCACTTCTATTTGCTCATCACATTGGAATCCATCTCCACCAAGTTTCTAAAATGCCATTGCTAGGTTTAACCCATCACCTCGAACTGCCGCTGCCATCTCTTCTTACCATCTTGAATCGCCACCGCCATCCCTATATCCATCGCCATTTCCCTAAATCGAAATTCTAGGACTCTGATCCATCACTAAAATCAAGATTTGGATCTCAATACTTCTAAATTTAGCTAGATTGCATGAACTTAAGTAGGCGGCGTTGATCAAGGGAGTGCATGCATCGTTGTTAACATCTCTGGTTGCATGTGATTCAAAGAGGAGATAGGAGCTTCTCTTATGTTTGGCCTTGGGGGTTGGTATCGATCTCGCACTTGGAAGCTTTTCAGTTAAAAGCTTGAATGCGTAAATATTCTTTGCATAGAGAATTTGCTAGCTCGCGTTGCAACACCATTCCCATGAAATAGTACCCGAGCTCAATACTTGGTGTTCAGATCTTCGAGAGCAATTTCATCTTTTCAAGTGAAAAACTTCCAAAGTGTTGCCATGAAACCATGAATGAAGCTATATGATCGAATGTGGTCAAGTCGTCGTCGACGATGCACGATCGATTGAGATGGTCAGTGATGATGGTCACTTCGGATGCTATATAAGCACTTGAACGAACCGTTTGTCGATTTCTTTTCGAATGATTACTTTGAATTACATGACGTTAGATGCAGCACTGCATGGTTCTAGATGCATACACTATGTATAACATTTAACTGCACCACATCACCCCCCATCGATATACGAGGCTCAAACATTGATATCCGTCGAATTTGGTACATTGACTTTATAGGGCTCTCTTTCAAGCATGGAGATTACAGCTTTTAATGTGTCTGATATCACTTATTGTTAACCTTTGATAGTTATGGATCATAGATGCTCCTCACGTCTCTCCACAATGATCGTAGGTCCTTCGACCTCAAAGTACATAGAATCTAACAAAAAATCTAGTTCCACTAAAATCCCTATAGCAAGACATACTCCTCAGTCGACTAGTCATCAAGCAATGCAGCCATAAGAAATGATTCCTTTTGTGCCTACTGAAGAGCCTGCAGTTGGGGCTGCCCCTGACGTTGACATGGGTGATGCTATTATTTTAGATAACCCCCAGGATTTCCCCGCATTGAAGGTTGATAAGGCAGCTCTCTGAAGGATATACGAGAAACATATCATTTCATTTGAAGACGTGCTAGTTCCTCTATGCCATTAGCGGGCACATCAGATATATAGCTTGTAACCATTATATGTGTAGGTCGGTTATGTTCCGCCATTCAACAACTTTATCCACATATTTGTGCAGTTCATGAAATTAGCTTCAGCCCAACTACACCACAATAGCCATGCCTTTTTGAACATCATTTATATCATTTTCTCCCACCATCTGAATCGCGAGCCAACACTCGAGAGATCTACTACTTGTATAACTTCAAACACTAAAAAGGATCTCCTTAGCATACATATCTTGAATCTTCCGCTGGTTGTCAAATTGTAACGGGTCTTTGGAACAAATTGACCTATTTTAAAAATGAATTCTTTTTGTGCGTTATCCGCTTGGTTTTGCACAGAGGTTGTTGTCCGGACATAAGTCTTGCCTTCATCCTTTTTATGTGGACAATATAACTTTAGTTGCTCATATGATTGTTCCTTTTTCTTGTAGATAGCTCGAGAAGGTCTAGCGGCGTAGCCTTGGCGAGCACTCTTGCATCTCTCCATCAAGTCTACTCGAGGAAAGAGATATGAGGGCACTTCTCACTGATGAGAATTTGAGAGCTTATAATCTCTTATAAGGGGATCGCAGCATTAACCACGTTCCCGAAGCTAGTGATGAAGACGATGATGGTCTTTGTCGGAGGATGGTGATGATAACTAAGAAGTGCCCCCAGTCTGGAGTCCCGTTGCGGAGATTGGAGTGGTTCATGAACACACTGAGGAAGGAAGAAGGGGTGGGGAGATAATGATGATGTTGATATGGGTGTGAGCCCTTTAGTGATGAAGGCAATGATGAACAAGATTTCCTTCTAAAGCAGCAACCCAAGAAAAAGATCGTCCTGATGCGGACTCCAACACAACCTCCACCAACCATCGTAATAGAGGAAACTCATATCCTGCTTTCTAAAGACATTTATCAGAACCTCGGTCTGATTCCAGACGAGTTCAGTTCTTATGGCCCAGGTAAGATCGGTATTGGGGATATTGGATCCCTCATCCATCTACCAAATGAAGTGCCTGCCACTTGCGCAAGGGAGATCACCCTTGTTAGCAAACTCTAAGTCCACGGTCCAAGGAGGGACACTAGGACACATACACACACCCATACAACACAACGCTCTGTTTAGCTTACGCCATGTTCCTATCTTGTTTTAGCTAACTCACTTGCATTTCGTTTGCAAATTCAATGGAGCGCAGAGGCATGTATGATACCATCAAAAGCAAAGGAGCAAGCAAAAGAAGCATGGGTCATCCAACAGTCCTCATGGATCCTCTTATGATTTTGATCCAAGGAGGCATTCTAGTGGAGACCATAAAAGTCAGGAAAGAGGCTACACATCTCGCAAATCGTCTCTGTGGCCCAAGGGTCAATCACCCCTGCCTCGTAGTTTGGATCCGTACCGACGAAACCTAGTTATATTATATCTATGGATTTGCCAAATGTTCCCGCATTAACACAGCCAACGACAACCTCTCGGGTGCCATGATGCTCTAAGGAACTATCGAGTCCTATCACTTTCGATATTCCTCATTTGAGGAATGACAAGAGAGTGGTTCGAACAGAGAAGGAAATGGATTCTAATCCTCACACCGATACGTTGAAGTACACATTCCCAAAAATATTTTTCGATGATGTCATGTTCGTCCCTGACCTGAAGGACATCAATCCACACATCAAAATTGACACAGTGGCTTACGTCGATGATGAATATGATCAGTACTTCAAATGGAGACAGTTAGCTAAGGTTATCTTCGAGGGTGCTTACAAAAGAAAGGTTGAGCTCGATGGAGTGAAGTTAGAAAAAGAGAAAGATAACCGCATCATTACCAACCTCAATGAGGAGGCCGAGAAGCTCAATGCCTCGTTAGCTAAGTCTAAAAAACAACAGGGTGACCTAACCAAGTCGGTCGTGGAAGAGCGCCAAAATCAATATAAACAAATTGAGGCCGCTTACCATAGGAGTTATAATCCGTCGCTAGAAAACGACTGGCTTAATGAACAAGTAGAGGAATTAAAGAAGCTGCTTGAGAGTGAGAAGAAAGAGAAGGACGATGCTCTCATCCTAGCCCAGAGCTACTGCGAAGAGTTGCTGGATGCACATAAGGCAAGAGACTATGTAGAGGCCTAGGCAAAAGATGTCGAGAAGCCGGATGAGGCTGTAGAGAAGTGGGTTAAGGACGAGCTCGAGCCCATACTTATCCATTATAATGCAAACTTCATCAGGTTTGGCAACCTAAAATGGCTTGATGAATGGTATCCGAGGCTTTGGCCCTGGCATGAGAGGATATTGTAAATTAAGAATGAGAGTTCTCTGGTGGGGCTGAGGTCGACGTGGAATGGCTGAAACTCGACCTTCTAGATGAAAAGGACCTGAAGGCACTTAAGATTGGTGAATGTGTCATGCACCCTGAATCTGCTATTGGGGGTCGAAACGACCAAGGTGAGGGCTCCGGGTCTGCTCTTTATGAATCCACAGAAAATATTGCTGCTTCTCCGAACTTTGAGTTGCAGACTATTGAAAATATCAGTTCACTTCCCGGCTCTACCACTTTTTCTGCTGCCGGGATGGTTTCTAAAGTAACAATAGTTTCGGCGCCTTCGTTGGAGGGTCAATACAACGCTGGCGAACCCTTGCTTCCAAAGTCGTTCATCTTATCTCCCATTCATGAGGGAGGCTCACATCAAATCCATGTATCTTGGAGGTATATCATTAAGCTTGCCCATGTTTGAGATGACCTATATGACAATGGTCGATGTCACTAATCTCTACTTTTATATTTACCAAGTTTCCGGTCAGCCTTCGATTATCCCTTTGCCCGAGTAAAGCATATTAGTGGGGACACAAGTTACGGTTACAAAATCAGTCATTGTGTCTGCTTCCTAAATGCTCCTAGATATTTTGGTCGGCAAGACTCCGGGCCCTGGGGATGAAATGATTCATGCCTTGGAAGAAGAGGCAACAGGAGACTTTCATGAGGCATAGGAGGAAGAGGACGTCGTTATAACTGGAGCTTCTAATCCTTCCTCAGGGCGCACCATGGAGGAGATGCTCTGAACTCAAATCCTGCTAGCTAAGGAGATCAAGAAGGAGAAAGATGTCGATATACCTCCTCCCATGTCCATCTCATTTCTCGATCAACCTATCTTTTTGCTTCAGAGACTTCATCGAGCAATCCTCTGAAGGATCATAAAGGCAAAGATAGGAGTCGGAGGAAGCGTGGTGAGTCCTGAACACCCTCTTCTGAGGAGAAGAAGGAGGAGACGAAGAGGAGGAGGAAGATATAGTCGCATCCTTCCTTGTTTTTGTCATCCTTTTGTTTTGATTCGAATAACTATGTAAATAGGCTGAAGTTGTGTGAGCGCAGTGCTCGCTTTTTGTTTTAAGTAGTATGTTAATAAAATTAGAATTGCTTCTTGTTCAAATCTTTTGTCGATATGTTTAAGCATTGAGAAATGTGTTTGTTATTTTTGCTCAGGTACTTCAGTCATTTCTCTATCATCAGTTAGCTAAATCAATAGATCACTTTCCTATCTGTTAATCGAGTTCTGTTCGGCTAGTGATAATGTTTAAAATTACATTATTTTCATTCTTGGAGAAAAATGGACAGGATGCATATCTTTGGGAATCCTTGTTAGGCCAGGGTTAGCTCTGGGTCTTGATCGGAATTGGCTGCCAGAGCGGCAGTCTGAACATCCACTTCGTGGATGTTTTCCTCCGATCTTTCCTAACTCTGGGTGTGGATCCGGTTTGATCACTTGAGTCGATGGTGATAGTGTTCATCCCCAGGGTACTTGGGGAAGATCCTGTTGAACTTTAGGAGCGGATCTTTAACCTCACCATTCTCTAGGTGAGGAGTTTGAGCTTCACCAAACTCCATGCGAGAGCTTTGTCATGATGTAAAGTTTTTATTTTACCAACTTCGGGCAATGGTTCTTGGGATGAACTGTCTCGTTCGATCCCTTATGTGTTTATACTCTAATGTCCAAGTCATGGGTCAGAGGAATTATTTGGCGTATACTACGGATTCCAGTAACAATCGTGTCCCTTAGGTTAAGTCACGGACCGTAAAGTTTGATTAGCACATAGTTTCGAGCACCTACAATTATGTATTACATAAGCATGCATCATTCAATCATGCTATTGTTTACAGCGCAAAAATTAGCTAATGAGAATGTAAATTCATCGATCCCCAAAGCCAATTCATTTCATATTCATAAGAACGACCAATCATGCCTCTTTACATTGAGATTAACAAAATATGTACAAAGATAGTTCTAAGCAAAATAGCATCGTAAATGTTCGCTATTCCACACCCTTGGAAGTGAAATTCCATCTAAAGTCGCTAGCTTGAATGTTACATCTCCAAGCTTGTGTTCAATAACATGCATACCATTCCAAGTTGGGCCCATGTTCACCGGACCAGGGAAGATTTGTTTAAGAACGAGATCATCGATCTTGAAGGTCCGGTTCCTAACCTTTGTGTTGTAATGCCGAGCTATTCACTTTCGATGAGCACTGGCTCTCAGATCAACTTTATCACGTTTCTCATCGATCATGTCGAGGGATTCGAAAAGGAGTTCCTCGTTCCTTTTAGGATCATAGTGGATCTTCCGTTGAGATTGGACTTCTAATTCAATTGGAATCATGACCTCCGACCCGTAAGCCAAAGCGAATGGAGTGTGACCAGTCGTGGATTTGTGAGTCATTCAATAAGCCTAAAATGCCAGTGGTAATTCGTCGACACACTTGCCTTTGGCCTTTGATAATCACTTATTCAGAATGGACTTGATGATTTTTTTTATTGCTTCCACTTCTTGATTCGCCTATG
Source organism: Allium fistulosum (assembly GCA_030737815.1). Lineage (NCBI taxonomy): Eukaryota > Viridiplantae > Streptophyta > Magnoliopsida > Asparagales > Amaryllidaceae > Allium > Allium fistulosum. The sequence goes on from CM060904.1 coordinate 1,165,387,859, forward strand.
GATACGCTACTGTAGAGAATCTTTTCTCAATCCAATATTTGCTGCAGAAGTTCTTGAACTCCGCACTGTCGAATTGGATCCCATTGTCGAAAAAGATCGTTTGTGAGATCCCAAAATGATAGACAATGTTCTTGACTATGAAGTTGGTCACCTTCTTCGTGGTGATTGTGACAAGTGGTTTTGCCTTGACCCACTTCGTAAAATAATCAACCGTAACAATAGTGTACTTCGCCCTACCTTTCGACATCGACGACACACCGATAATGTCGACTCCCCATACCGCAGACGGCCATGGGCAAAACATTTGCGTAATCACCATTGGTAGGGCTATAGGAATTTTGGTGAATCTCTGGCACCGATCACACCTCCTGGTGTAATCGACTGCATCTCTGTTGATGGTCAGCCAAAAATATTCATGGCAAACAACCTTCTTCGCTAACATTTGCTCTTCGGTGTGGTCGCCACAGGCTCCTACGTGAACATCCGCAAGGATCTTTTTAGCTTCTTCGTGGATGACACACCACAGCAAGGGTACAGAGAAGCCTCTTCTGTATAATAGCCCATCTTGGACAATAAATCATGGAGCCTGGTACAGTAATTTCCCTTATTCGCTCCTCCCACTTGAAAGAGTTCCCTTCAATGGGTACTTTGTGATCGGAGTCATCCACGATTCATTTTCAGGTTTAGCATCTAAGGTACAATCAACCTCCATCTGCTCGATGCTCGAAGTTGATAATACTTCCACTGGATCTAAATCCTTGAGTTGCGCATCCCCAAAGCTAGCCAATTTGGCTAGAGAATCGGCTTTTGTGTTTTCCTCTCTGGGAATGTGTGTTATCGTGTAACACTTAAAATTGTTTAGCAATTCCAGAACCTTTATCAAATAAGGAGCATGCCTAGCGCCCTTTGCCTAGAATTCCTTCCTCACCTAGCAGACCACCAAGTAAGAGTCACTGTATATATGTAGGGTCTTGAATCCCAATTCCTCCACGATCTTGAGTCCTATAATTAGCACTTCATAATCGGCCTCATTTTTCATTGTGGGGATCTCAAGTTTTAAGGCGTAGCAAACTAATCGTTCCTCGAGGGTTACCAAAACTACTCCTACCCCCAAGCAACGTTCATTGGACGCTTCGTCCGTATACTGCTTCCATTGAGCCCTCTACTCTACAACTTCTTCCCTTTCGTCATCTCAATAGTGAACTCGGCGATGGAATCGACCAATGCTTGGCCTTGGATCGCCCTCTTGGGATGATACAATATGTCGTACTAACTTAGTTCGATATTCCACTTTAACAATCTCTCAAAGGTCTTAGGTCATTGCAGGACCTATCCTAAAGGCTGGTCAGTCAACACCTTAATTGGATGAGCTTGAAAATAGGGACGGGGTTTCCTCGATGCAATCAATAAGCAATATGCCAGCTTTTCTAACTTTGGATAGTTTCATTCAACTCCTGTTAATCGCTTGTTGATGTAATATACCAGCCTTTGATTTCTAGCTTCTTCGCGTACGAGGGTAATACTCAAAGCATGAACAGATGCTGCCAAATAGACAACTAAATATTCTCCTTCCAAAGGCTTTGATAAGATAGGCGGCCTTTCTAGGTGATCAAACAATGCTTGGAAAGCATCCTTACCAAGCATCTAAAATTTTTTCTTCCCTATTTTGAGGACATCGAAGAACGGTATGCATTTGTCTATAAGCTTTAAGAAGAATCAACTCAGCATGGTTACTTTCCCGTTCAGACTCTAAACCTTCTTAATTATCTTTGGGGCTTCCACGTACCTCAAGGCTTCAATGTTATCTGGATTGGCCTCAATTCCTCTTGAGTTCACAATAAAACCTAAGAATTTCCCTGATGCGACTCCAAATGAGCATTTCAGTGGGTTGAGCTTCATTCCATATTTTCAGAGCACGCCAAACATTTTTGGTAGCTTCTCCAAATGATTCGTCAACCGCCGCAACTTCACCAACATATAGTCCATGTAGACTTCCACCGACGGTCCAATCTAATCTCCGAACATCGAATTCACCAGTCTTTGGTAGGTGGCTCCAGTGTTCATTAGACCAAATGGCATGACAAGGTAGTAGTACAATCCTAGTTCGGTTACGAAGCCAGTATGTTCGTGATCCGGGATGTGTATTGGAATTTGATTATAACCAAAGTAGGCATCCATGAATGACAGTAATTCGTGGCCAAGCAGTTGAATCTACCAGTTAACCGATTTTTTGTAGCGGGAAACTTTCCTTCGAGCATGCTTTATTTAGATCCGAATAATCGATGCATGTCCTCCATTTCCCATTAGACTTCTTAACTAAGACCGGATTGGATACCCACTCCGGATATAGAGTGTCACAGATGAAGCTGTTATCTTTTAGCTTATCCACTTCTTATTTTAGCGCAGTAGATCGCTCCGGAACCAAACTACGCCACTTCTATTTCTTTGGGAGAAACCTGGGGTTTACAATCAATAGGTGGCACGCTATCCCCAGCGATATCCCACACATGTCGGAATGTGTCCAGGATAACACATCTAGGTTTGCCTAAAGAAAACCTATTAATTCCTTCCTCATCTTCATGCCAAGCTGAGACTTGATTTTCAAGACCCATGTAGGATCATCTTGACTGATCAAGCTACAGATCATTAATTCAATATGAGTTGCCCTCTCATCCTCTGGCTCTTTCCTCATATCCATAACTTTATGGAATCTGCTATGCCAACCGAGGCATGACTTAGGTGGTGGTTCCTATGCATCCATTGTATTAATGCAAAAAGTCTTCTCTACATCCATTCCTTTCTCGTGTCGCTTTGCTTCCTTTACGTCCATGACATAGCATTCACGCCTGACACTTTGGTCTCCTTGAATGACATCTACCCCATTTTCTGTAGGAAATTTCATTTTCAAGCACTATAAGGCAAGGGCCACCCAAAAGCTAGCTATGGCTAGTCGTCCGAAGAAAGTGTTATAAGTAGAAAAAATGTCCATCGCCACGAAGGATATAGCCCGCACTCTCTTACGATCACCTTCACCTAGAACTACCGATAAATCCATACAACCCACAGGTGTTGTCGCCACTCCATTAAACCCCTGAATGCAGGACTTACACGGCTTCAGATCCTAGCCATCCATCAGCATGTGATCGTAAGCTATTTTTAAAACTGTTCACTGAACTATCATAATCAACTAACACCTTCCTCATAATCGTTAGCCCAATCATAGTCGATATCATCAAGAGATCCAGCATGGGTGCTTCAACCCCATCGGTATCCCTATTTTTAAATACAATATCGCCATTCATCGTCCTGAGCTACTTCGTCGGAGCTCTGTCTTTGACAACAAAGCGAATTTCGTGCACATCATACTTCAAAGAACTTACATGCCACTCCATCTCATTCCAACCCTTCGCAGCGCAATGAGGTCCGCCAGAAATCATGTTAATAACCAATCTTTTCCCAAGATGCCAAGGCTCGTCATCACTAGGCCCAAGATGACCTTTTGGAGTAGTTTCCCCAAGGGATGAGCATTCTTTTGCCCGCCATCCTACAGGGCTTTCACATACTGCTGAAACTTCTTCTTTCTAGTCAGATCCACAATCGCATCTCGCAAGTGTCTACATTCATTCATATTATGATCGTGGGTCTCGTGGAAGTGGAAAAACTTTCTAGACCTCTTCTCTCTCTCAGTCGACTCCCTGGGAGTTGGCTTCTTATACTGTTCAGTACTCTGTGTTGCAAGGTATATATTTTCAACTGAATTGTTCAATGGTGTTTAACTTTCGTATTTTCAATTTTGGGCGTCTCTTGAAATCAGGTTTCCTGCCTCCATCGTCCTGATTGTTCTTCTTCTGGTTATTGCCATTATTTTCCACATTCACAGCTACATTTCTGGAACTTTCACCAGATTATTTCACATCCACATTACTTTGAATTATTTAGCCGATCGACCACCATCGGCCTTCCCAGTGGTCGTACTTGCCTCTTCCAAGCGCAAGAATTGAGTCACCTACCTACCTATAAAAAACATCCATCGTCGGTGGGAGTTTCATCTTTAACCACCTTCCATAGTCCATATCGGGGGGTATCTCCTGATCAAAGCCATTAACACAATATCCTCCTACGCATTGCTCACTTCCTTCACCGCCGTATTGAATCTGCTTAAAAAAATCCTTCAGTGGTTCTCCTACTCCTTGAAAGAGGTTTGATAATGACATCACATCTTTGGGACGTGTTGTGTGCAACAGAATTTCTCAACAAACTTTCTTGCAGCTGATCTAAAGACGATATGGATCTTGGCGGAAGCTGAGTGAACAATATCTTCGCTACACCTTCATGAAAAATTGAAAAACATCTACATCTCACGGCATCCGTCACCCTCGCCGTGTCCATATGCCATTCATATTTCAGCAAATGCTGCTTCAGATCTGTTGTCTTGTTGTAGGATGACATCATTAGCATAGTGAACCTCCGGGGGTATTCACACGCAATACCTCCACGGTGAATGGGTTCCTGCCAAGGGAAGAGCCCCATTAATCATTACTCCTATAATGGTTCTCACTTACTAATTTCCTTACCATATTCGCCAGTGACTCTGGCTTGACCTAATCTATTGGACGATGATAATCAAGACCTGCCCCGAGTGTTTTGGCTCCGCAACCGGTCTAGGTCAGTTCCATGATACCTGGGTTCTCTAGTCTTTAAGAGAACCATTCGTTTAGTTGAAGCATTCTTACGGTTTTAATGAGGCGGATAGCAACAGCGTCCTAACTTCCAACTCTGGCCGTCAGCAACACGACCAACATCACCTCTAGCATCACCATCCAAATTAGCAACATCTCCATCGTCCAAGTCAACTTAGGGTTCGGTACCGATCCCTGTGTTCGGTTCGGTACCGATCCATGGTCCTTTGTTGTGAGCTCCACCCAGTCCATCTTTCGAAGCACATGTTTCCTTTTGCTTCATTTTCTATTTTCCATCTCGATGTTTTTCAGCAATTGAAGAAGAACTATCTTCTGAGTTAGAAGGTGATAAATCTTTCTTACTCCTTCTACGACTATGGGATAACTGATTTAGCAAGTCAGGACTCTCCTTCATCTACCGCCTCAATTCATCCTGACTCTCTTACACCTTTTCATTCATCTGCTTCATCATACGATCCATTTCAACCCACGTTATCATGTCCAAGGGATTTTGAATTTCAATAATTAGGACTGAGCAACTTCTTCAATGTGTTGAGAACCGACATTCCAACATCAGTAGAGGTAGCATATTTCTCCTTTTATAAGGTCATAACTTCAACTAATCCCGTGATAGATTCTGCATAAATCTGAATAGTTATGGATTATAGCAACAAAACTAATGGATAAACCTTGTGGATTTAAACAACCCAAAAGTAGAAAATAGATCCTAATAGCCTAAGATCGAATATGTTCTTAGTAAAAGCACCAAAATATTTACACCAAAAGTTGGCACAAACACCCAAAGATTAATGGTAGAGAATAAAATGAAGATAATAACTTAAAATAAGGAAACCAATAACACACTACAATTATAATGGTTCGGCTAATCAAAGCCCTACGTCCACTTAAACTTTGTTGAAGTCTTTGGTGATTTTTTACAGAACTGTTCTTAGGGATCGGTGATGATCTGTGGAATTACAAGAAGAATACAATAACTTGTTAACAGCTAAAAAAGATCCTCAAAACTATACCTATATCCTTCTGTTAATAGTTGCAGGTCGACGAAAATCACTCGCACGCGTTCTTGCTCATGTTCCCTATGTTCTATAGTGTGTAGCTGAGGAGATTATGACCATGCTATGAACAACCAGGGATCGGTAGCGATCCATGCTTAGGGATCGGTAATGATCTGTGAATTTGATTGTTGGATCCTCATTTGACTCTCATGGACGCGTGTTTTGCTCGTGTCTTTATCTTTGTTGCCTTGTTTGCATTGTTGGAAGCTTGGACTTGAGTGAACGCCTTGGTTCAGGGATGGAGCAATAGTGTTTGACTTAGGTGCTGGTTATGGTGGTTGACACGAACTTGCAAACTGTCTCACATAGCGTGAACTTGGTTGTAAACACCTTGGCTTGGCATGTCAGGAGAAGAGCAGCAATTTAAAGGAGAATTTAGGGATTGATGTTGATCCTTATTAAGCTATCTGAATAGATCCTTGTCTTTCTCTTGAACGGTCAAGTTTTGGGTTTGGTGATCATCTAGGAGGTGTGTTGACTTTCATTTGAATATTTTTTGCTATCTTTGGATTCCATTCCCCTATCTCACCTGACACTTGCATTCAACCGTATTGCTTTGGATTTCTACTTGATAACTTCTCAGCCTAATCGACCTGATCCGTCCAAATATGGCCTGATCATAAGGCTGGCTAATAGATGGTTAGAGTTTCCTACCTCATATGATTTTGAGATTTCTTATACTCTAGGGAAGGATGATGTTATGGATGATGCCCTCAGCCGAAGACATTCGATGTTGGGGAGTATGTTTGGGAATTGGAAGCAGTTGTTGTTCATTTCAAACTTTGACTTTAGACCTTTAGGTGACCTTGAGCCTGAGTTGTTAACCACCTTAGAGGTGATGCCCACCCTTATGAACTGTGTTGATTCTAGGTAGAGGGAGGATGTTAGATTGGTGAAGATTTTAGATCAACTGAGGCAGGGTATAGACTTTAGGGAGAAGGATTGGTATTCTATTGATCAAAACGGTTAGGCCCGTAGGGACAAACGGTTGTGTGCCAGATATTTCCAAGTTGAAGGAGGAGGTCCTTCAGGAGAGTCGTCATTCTAGGATGACTATCCACCCAGGGAGAAACAAGATGTACAATGATGTTAGATGTACGTTTTATTGGAAGCAGATGAAGAGGGAGGTTGTTTGATTTATTGCTCAGTGTATGATGTGTCAAAGGGTGAAAGCGGAGCAGGGGAAGCCAAAGGGGTCGTTACTATCTTTGGAGATCCCAGAGTGGAAGTGGAAGATGATTTCTATGGACTTTATGGATTGGTTGCCGATAAGCAGAGGGGGAAATGAGAACAATTGGTTTGTGGTGGATCGTTTGATAAAGAGTGCTTACTTTATCCCCATGAATTCCATAAGGATGGCTATGTCCTTGGTGGTAAAATATATTAGTGAGATTGTGAAGCTTTGTGGTATTACAAGGAGTGTAGTTTGTGATAGAATCTGTTGTTCACTAGTGGATTTTGGCGTAGTTTGCAGTTTTCTTTGGGTATGGAGTTGATTTTGAGTATAGCGTACCACCACAAACTGACGGCCAAATAGAACGGGTTAATCAGATATTAGAAGATCTCCTTCGGGCATGCATTTTTAATTTTGGGGGAGCATGGGAGGATCATTTCCTGTTGGTAGAGTTTTCTTATAATAACATTTTTCAAGAGAAAATTGATATGGCAACTACGAGGCTTTATATGGGAGGCCATGTAGGTCACTATCATGTTGGTAGGGGATTACAGATAGACTGTTATTGGGATAGAGATGATTAAGGAGACTTCAGAGAGTATTGATCTCATTAGGAGAAGGACGAAGGTGTCCCTGGATCGACAGAAGCCTTATGTTGACAGGAGACGCACATATTTGGAGTTCTCCATGGGAGATATGGTATTCATTAGGACTTCTCTGTTGAGGAAGCTGATGAGGTTTAGAGCTTTAGGTAAGCTTGCACCAAGATTTGTAGGACCCTTTCCTATTTTGGAAAGAACGATACTTCAGCATATAGGGTCGATCTTCCTAAGAAGATGGTCGAGGTGCATTATGTTTCATATTTCACATCTGCGCAAGTGTATTCATGATTCCAGTGTCATTGTCTTACTGAGTCAATTGGAGGAGGTGGACATTGAGCGGGAAGTATCTGGGCCAGGTGGGCCGATTTGCATTATTGAGCACAACACCAAACGACTTAGGAATAAAGCCATCGAGCTAGTTAGGATCCAGTGAAGCGATAGTATGGGGGATAGATCTTAGGAATCGATGGAGAGGGTTTGGGCTTCGCATCTGAAACTCTTTACTGGTATAACTCTCTCTATTTTGTTTTAATTTTGCTTAGTAGGATTACATATATGCCTGCTAGTTTGTCGAGTAGGCCATAGTTCTCCACTCAAGGGATTTTGGGAGCAAAATTCTTTAGGGGGGAGAATGTAATAACCCGTTTTTGGGATTATAATTGTTTTTGTTATTTATGAAGATGGGGAAAAAAATAAGTTTTGCATATGATGGAGTCTGTCCTTGGGACCACTTCCATTTTATTCAGGCTGTCATTTCCGAGTCTTTTAAGTATAAGCTTCTATAATTTGGAGTTTTAGATTTTGAGCTAAAAGTTAAGACTTGACCCTTGAATGGCCGAAAAAGTTAACTTCTGCATACGATGGAATTTGGAATTGGGACCACTTCCATTTTATTCAAAATACCATTTTTGAGTCTTTTGAGTATAAGTTTCTATATATTTGGAGTTTGGGATTTCTGGATATGAGGTTAGAATGTTAGAGGAAATTAGAAATAAAAAGGGGTTTGACTAGTTCAATGAAGCCTTGCCTATTTAAAGCCCCCCACACCCTCTTCTCTCTTCATTCACTTCTCTCTCTCTCTCTTTATTTTCTCCTTTACCACTCAAACCCTCTCTTCAAATCTACTTAAACCCACTTAAACAAAATCAATAAATTCTAATAAAATCTCCATAATTCAAGTTGGAAGATTTAAAGCAAACCCAATTGCTCAAGTAAATTGAAGGAGAAAGTGGTTACTAACTTTTTGGAAGAGGCTTGAAGGAGAGAGTGGAGCACTTCTACTTGTTCTAGGCTTAGGTTTAGGTGAGTGATGATGAACCTTAGACTTGTAGTTATGTTAAAAAAATTGCTTCTTTAATATGATATGATAAGTATTTGAAAATATTCGAGTTTCATTGATTTTAAGCTTGATATAGATTCAATAGATGTTGGTTAAGAAGAGGAAGAAGGTTCGTATTATTAAAAGTGAAAAAGGTGATTTTTAATAAGTTATTAAGCTATGTTAGTAGCTTGGTTGATTTGCCCCTTGTATTAATCATGGTTACAGCTTGCTAATGATAGCAAGATGATAATTTCCATATTTGAAGAAGTATTGATTGAACTATAAGGAGTTAGTAAGCTATGAAATGAATAGGCTTACTAATGATGTTAGTCATGTTGAAATAATGGGCAAAAGTGCAAATTTAAAATGATAACCAAGTTATAATGATTGTTAAAAAGTGTTCATTAACAATGATAATCAAGTTTAAATGATTAGTAAAAAGTTAAAAAGTTTAAAGTTTGAAGAATGGATAATTAATTAAAGTTTGTTGAGATAGAGTAGGCGAAATCATAAAAAAAATACCAAAAATTTGGGAGTTCGAAAGCCAAAAAATAGTCTAGACCCCCTTAGGAGGTCGAAGAACCCCACCCTTCCTAGTATTACCCACTAAGCTGTTAAAAATCAAATGAAACTTCAAACAACCATATATACCAAACGATAAGTCCATTTTTCTATTATGACCACTCTATGGAAATGGAAACCTTCATCCCAATTTAATGGTTGTGGTGTCAGACCCCAATCAACTCCTATCAAAAGTTATAAGCGCTAAATGATTTTCAAGGATCCAATAAAAATTCTAAGGATGGATCCCTCTGTCATTCCCCAAAGTTATAGAATCATACGACCCTATGTTAGAATTGCGCTAGCCCATAGCGGAAGTTATGGGTGAATTTCAATTTTTTTACCCTATTGAATCTTTATTGGGCTTATGAAGTCTAATTTATTTAGAACATTCTAAATATTATTTGAATAAAATATTTTATTTTATTTAAATTTGAAAATTATATAGTTTTATTTAATTTATGTCTTGATATATATATATATATATCTGTGTGTGCGTGTGTGTATGTATGTATATCATATACACATATATCTGTATGTGCATGTGTAACATATCAATTCATGCAAGGTATAACATGCCCGGGTATAGATGCTAGGACTTACATCGCAATAGACATGTTAGCTCATCTAATATGCAAATATATATTGTCCAAATGTATGTATATACAAATATACTATTATTTGTATGTAAATATTATAAATATTTGTATATACATACATGTATATATATTATAGTTTTGTTTAAATAATTTTATATAAGTATATAAATATATGTGTGTGTATTTATATATATAATTATATGTATAAAATAATAATTTTAAATATACATCTCTACTAATAATAAAGAAAATTCATTACACTACTTCCACAAGGTCTTTTTGAAATCCCAAAAATACCCTTGCATTTTCCAGGACTGCATTCATACTTCCCGTTTTCATTCTTAACTCATAAAACAAAATTGTGTTCCTCCCCAAATTCGTCCATGTCCCTAAATTCAATTCCTTCGAATCCCCGATTCCATTCACCATCATCATTCGATCCATAAAAACTAACCAACCTCCCCACACAATCGATTTCTCTTGCCCGAGAATCAGCAACTGTAGTATCACTAGCGACATAGCATCCCCAACAGGCAACTAGATGAGCTGCAAGAGAAAGCTCAGGTAGAAGGTGATTTCTCTTGCCTTTTGTTTTTTTGCAAGGCATAATTCTATGCAACATATACAGTTTGACTGAAATGTTTTCACGCTTCGATTACTGTCACTTTTTGACACCAACCACTCGCTGTTCTTTGCTCTCACTGATCTGATCTTTGAATGTTAGACATAATATCTTCGATCTGATTCATGTCTTATGAAATAAATTTTGTTATAGATCCATACAACTTCTGACATTGTTGCTCATTATTTTTTGGTTCTGTTTGATCTAATTTATGAATCTACAACATAGACGAAATTTTTTCTACCTGATTCATGATTCACGAAATAAAATTTGTTATACACAGAAAATCTTGGATAGTTCTTTTCCTTTGTGTAATTTTAGGACTTCCAGTATGTTTCTATGCAAGTCCGGTACTTATTTTATTTGGCCAACCTTCTGAACTAGCAAATCGAACAAGAGAATTATATGTATGGCTCATTCCACTGCATTTCTCATTTGTAGCATGGGTTCCGCTATAAAGGTTTTTGCAGTGCCAGAAAAAGAATGTCGTTAATGCATTTGGACCATCTGTTGGATTATTTTTTTCCATATATTGATGATTTGGTTATTTGTTGGCAAGTTGAAATATGAAGTTGCTGCACTTGCATTAACTCTAAACATGTCTTGGTGGATTGTTTATAATGTTTTGTTATGTTGTATCTAGAGGTTGTCCGAATTTATGGAATTGGTTTTTAGTTGAAGTAGTTTACGGACTTGGGGACTTCATTAAGTTTAATACACACACTCAAAAAACAAGAGTTGAATTAGGTTGTAAAATTAGAAAAGTTTAAATATGTAGTTTAAAGTAAACAATGAATCAACAAATCATCAATAGATTTAATCTTTGAAATAGTTAAGCTCTTCCATAACAAAGACAATAAGGGTTGCTCAAATTACAAATCTTAGTGATTGGGTTATGATTATTTTTTTCATTTAATATATTATAGCCTAGACAAATTTATCATAAGCTTAAAGTGTTTACATATGTAGTTTGGAAATGTAGTATTATAGAATACTATTGACTGAGAACCTGAGAATGCAATAATTGCGGTGGATACTTTATCCATAAGATACATTATTAGACTATTGATTTTTGTCTATAACTTTATTTCTTAAATCTGAAAATTTGTATACAACAATACATTCAAAATTTCACAATATTAATTAGACCCGTCGGGTTAGATTCGAACCTGACTCGGTAGGTCATAGTTCCAAACGGGGCAGGTTTTGTCGTGTCCAAACTATACTATAACGACCCACTATTTCTAACCATTCAAATCGACAATCATCCACTCATGTCAGACTTGAATTGCTCAAAACAACAGATTGTTAATTTATATTTGGGAAAACTTAGCATATACGGTAAATAAATCAATCACAGAACCACAGACACAAAGTAATATAACAATAAGCAGCGGAAATAGATAAATAGTAGTTCATGAAGCTACTATATAAACATCAGAGTTTGAATAAAATACAACGGAAATCTTAAATACAAAGATGTCACTAATACAAAAGCAACTGATAAGTCTGAACGTAAAATTGGAATAAACTGAAATCAAATATATATTTTCTTTTTCTTAAAATCAATATTCAAATATAAAACACATTTCAAAATAAAATCTATATATATACACACTTTAAAACCAATATTATTATAACCATATATATACACACACACTTTAAAATCAATATTATTATAAACATATATATAAAGCAGACAACCACTATGCAAATAATTTTGAAAACATATACATATGAATATACTTTGTTGTTGTTATTATTATTATAACATATATATATACTTTAAACTAATATTATTATAAATATATATATATATATATAATTTTAAACAAAAGGAGGATGCAACGGTATGCTCGGCTATAGCTTGGCGCTAGGGTGGGTCTGCACGTTGTCAGAGGGGATGGAGGCTCGGCTGGTGGCGGGTTGACTGGAAGGAAGAGAGATGGGGTTTGCAGGGCTGTCGGTAGGAGGATGGGAGCACAGTGGTTCAAGGAGAGAGAGTGGAAGGCGCTGATGTGGGTGCGAGTGCGGTGAAGGGGAGAGGCGGTGACAGCTGTGTAGGTGGCATTCAGGGCTGCAATGGCCAGGAAGCAAGGCGAGGTGAAGTGGAAGGGCTACGAAGTGGTCGGATCTCGGAGCTCGATCAGTGATGAGGCGATGGCCGATGGGTGATGTGGCCGATGGTGGCTGTTCGGAGGGGATGTGGGTGGGCGTTGGAGGCTGCACGGGCCAAGAGCGAAGTGCTTGGGTGGCTACGGGTGCAAAGAGGGGAACGAACGGGTTTGAGGCGGCGAAGGTGAGAGGTCGGAGAGGTGGATTGGTGGAATGAAGGTGACGATCTGAAAGGGCAGGAGAGAGGGTGGTGGAAAAGAGGTTGAGAAATAAGGTGCTGCTGCTTGGTGTTTTTGTGCACGCTTTTGATGGTGGCAAGGGGCGGATCTAGGGTATCGGAGCTGTGCTAATGGGTTTGGGCGAAGATGAGTGGAAAGGGGGTGCTTGAGATCATTGGTTTTTCTCGACGTCAGTTCGCTGGTGAGGGCAAGGGAATGGGTAAGATCGGATTTTGGAAAAATGAAGGGACAAGGCAAAGAGCAGTTAACAGAAAATATATATAGCTTAGATATATATTCCTTTTTTTTATAAAATCAAAGAACATAACGAAAATGGGGAAGAGAAGGAGTAATAGAACGGAACCAGAATTATTGGATCCAGAGTATATATTGTAACAAAGGGAATAACAAAAGCCATACTTAAATTTCTGGAATAATAAAGGCAAGTGGTTGTTTGCTTTCAGCCGGTGGGTAACTGAATAGTCACAAGGAAATCCAAAATCCCAAATGCGGAACCAATACGGAAATCGTTTCACAGATTTCACCGCGTACCGGAAGCCAAAATACAGGAACGAATATACTATGGAGATCAGCACGACGAGACGAACAGAATGGTACACAGATATGAGCGATACGATCATCCTATCAAAAGTCGATATTCGCTGCCAAAACTACTGCTAAAATAACGAAAATAATATAAACGGGGCTAGAGCAGTTCAAATTTGGCGAAACGAAATACGACATCTCACTCAAGAAAAGATTTACATTTTATTATATAAAAATATTCAGATTTCAAAAATATTTTATTTTCAACAAATTAACTGATTTTAAATGGAAATTGAAAATTACACGACAAAGCTAACTTATATATTTTCAAATGAAAATCTGCCAATGGCCATGTTCAAATAGACGCATACCAAATATTAAATTTTCATTTCAAAATTTTATTATTTATTTTCATGAAAAATTTAGTTAATTACGTTATAAAATCGTTAAAATTCCCGGGTTGTTACACTATATATTTTAAAAACACATACTCGACTCAACTCGATGTTCGGTTCAGGTCTATTTTGATTTAATTGTTGTAAACAACAACACTGAATCCATAAAAAAAATTAATAAAAATAATTTGATTGTCGTAGTCAGTGATTATACAAATATTGAGCAGTAACTATTTTAATTTAATTAATGTTTAGTTTTACTAATGCATTTGGTTAAACTCCCTATGGACCACATGAGTATCTTTGATTCTAGAATGATAAATTTTATGGCAATACTTACATGACTATCCAAAAGAAGTTTCTTGAATCATGAGAATATCGTACTTATTGTATTTTAAGTAATATGGTTATTAAAATTGTATCGATCAATATTAACTCTTTATTCGGGGTCATCTTTGTAGTACCATAGGTGGAATTGCATCTCTGTATTTTACATTGTTCAAGAAATATTAAACTATCCCTCTTAAATATCACTAGCATAATGCAACTAATTGTGTTCGCAAACTGAAAAACTAATGAATTAATTTTTGTTTCTATTTCAAAGTCTACAACTAATTTATTTCTACTCCAACGTTTTCACATTATCCAACTCTAATGACCATACGATGGCTCGACTAAATTATAATTTACATTCCATATGTTTTATGAAATTTGGTGCTTCTGTTGGAACTCAACGTTAAAGTTGATTGTAGGATGATAGTTTTGAATAATCAAAGTCTACATATTTTAATTATCCGACGATAAATGATGAATTTGAGTTTAGACTTTGGGCTTAGTTGTTAACATCATATTATTCAAAGGCAATTCATATTTGATATTTCACATTTTGAATGAATTATACATGTATGATACAAATATGGTGTGATTAGAGCTTAAGAAGTATCCCTACTACTTTAAGTAATATTTTCTATAATGTCGTGTGGACGTGGAAAAATATCATTGTTAATTAGCCTACTACTACAAAAGCAATTTATATGCGAACCAATTGTTAATAATCGTATATTATCCTAAATTGAACAAATATATATTTCACTGTTAGTGTTATATATATAATGTAAAAAATTAATTTTGATTGCATATGGTATAACTTATGTAAATTTGTGCACATTGTGCATGTCGGTTTATAAATAACGCGGATATCGGGGCGCGCGCGTGTATATACATATACGTACGTACATACATAAATATATGTGTGTGTGTATACATATATGTATATGTATATATATATATATATATGATTGTGTATGTGTGTGTATGAGTGTGTGTATGTATGTATGTATGTATGTATGTCCACATACACACAAATACCTAAACACACGTGCGCCTTCTCAGGCCATTCCTCAAAACCCGGGTATGAAAAAAAACAATTACGAATAACATCAAAACTTTGAACATCTATACTATTATATTATTAGTGAGTTTGGTTTCAAGAGCACAGAAGCCCCCTTGAATTTTGGCAACTGAACCGTCTCCCTATTTGTCTTTCTCTACGAAGTCCGTATTTTTATCTTTCCCCTTTTCCTCCACCTAAACCTTCCGTTCTCTCCAGCCCTATTCTCCTCCTCCCAATTTCCTCCCCTGAAATCGATCGATTCCCCTTCCTCTTCTCTCCTCTTCCACTTTTCCTTCGATGGGAATCGATAAATTCCCTTCGATTTCTAACTCAGCCATTCCTTTACCCCCTCTTTCTGCCCCACATCGTCCAGTATTGTACAAACCCTACCTTGCTTTTACCTCCTTTTCGATTCATGTTTATCATCTACATTGGCTACATAATACACGATAGACAGTTAGCGACTTCGTACAATCGCTTCACCCATCAAAGTCGATGCTTACTTTCAATGTCGCCTTGGTAGTTCGAGTTCATCAAAGGGGTTTCTTCCACTTTGCGCACTCTTCTCCCGATGTAAGCACATGTTTTTATTCTTTTAGGCAATCGATTTTGAATTAGTTAGGTCCCCTTTCTTGATGGTTCGGTGAAGACCCCTTTATTGATTTCATCTATTATACGATAGAATTTGATTTTTTAGTATTTAAAGGTTCGTAACAAAAGATAATTTATTGAGCATGTGGAAAGCTATCACATGCAGTGTAAAAGTATAAGGTAAATTATTGCCCAACATTTAATATAGAATCTGGTACCTGCTAAAATGAATAGATGTATATTTGGGTATTCAGCTGATTTTTCATAACGTGCCCGATATCATGTTAATATGGTTGAATCTTGCACAATGCTGTAAAAATATGATTTAATTCTGCCAATATGTTTTAACTATACCAAGAAAATTTGCATGACTGAGCTGCTTGCATAATACAGACAATAGCCAATCGTTATAAATAGAAATAGTGCTTTTATTGTGGCATTCAAATCCAACAATTTAAAATCTCAGACCCAAAAAACTGATGCTTGCTCCTCTTCCATTTGTTTGAGTTTTCTTTTCTTCTATGCTACTTTGTGCATTAGGCACGCTGCATTGCGCATATAGTATCTAAAGTAGTCACTCTTCTAATTGTAATTTAGTCACAAAAAGAAGCCATAGTAAACATGAAATCAAAGTCATTCATGGTTACATATAACAGGAGTAAACATATTATAGTTTCACTAATTCTCATTGACTAAAATTAGAATATCATTATGATAATTTAAATATGTATCCCATAGTTATTTACTACCCGGCTGAAAAATAACTTTATAACGTAATCTTGGTTCCAAGTTCCAGTAATTCATATCTTTGCTGCCATATACTATGGTTAGCCACTAATTTCTCTCTATTCATAGTGTTTTAGCTGTATACGTAATTTCAGTGGACCGGCTATATATAATATATACGTACAATTTTAGGAGAATTCAAGTACTAAAAAAGGAAAATAAAACTGGATATTTATTGGATAACTTTACTTTTTATTGCATATCAGATTGACCATTCTAGCTAATTTTTATTTTTTAGTCCTACATTATTTATGACACATTAAACCATGTGTTTAATGCATCCGTGGGGCCTGTATATTAGTGGTATTAAAAAATTTACTGTCTTTCACTTTAGTTGTACTTACCCTCCATCAGTGCAATCGTTTTTTTAACTAATGCAGAATTCACTCCGGTAAAAGAGGACAACAATTATGTTTTTTCTACCTAATAACAAATAACTTCACTTATTTCATACAATAGCATCAACTGATAGGGGAACACATGATTGCACAAAATGAATTATTAAGCTGTAGCTGTTTAGTTCTAATGTTGTTTTAATTTTTAGCTTCCTATATAATCGCTGTATTCACAATCATACAAAACTTATGCATCATAAGTTTTGGTCCTGAATTCTCCCTTCTCAATGCAATTCAGCCATATGCAGTATCCTAGCTACATGTGGTGCAGTTATTGAATTTAATTCGTGATCCATTACCCAATACTGAACTTAGTTTAACCACTATTTTTTCTTTTTCCAACTTTTATTCTCTGTTTAACATGGCTAACAACTGTGCTTGGACTGTTGCACACTCCTAATCTCTAGCTTGGGAATATAAAACTTTCTTAGAACATAATATTCAACCACGCACAATGTGAACTAGCGACATGGTAACAACAGTTAGAGAACATTGTTGCAAATGTTTATACAACAACTACCACTGCTTTTACAAAGCAAAATAAATTTGTGATCGTAAATAAATTTGCATACTGAAATAAAGGTTATCAATCTTGCAGGTGCTATTTTCTTCCTTCTTGGCCTTACCATGTGAACCATAGGTGCACCTATTTAATATTCAACCAATTCATTGAACCAAAATGTCACTGACCATTTTAATTGAAGTTTTCTCAAACTTCGATTCAAAAAACTTGACATGTTTAATTAATCAAGTTCAAGTGATTAGCGATAAGTTAGGCTGTAGCTACTGAAAAATAAAAGTTTTATATGCGTGAATGGTTTAAATGTTGGAGTTAACAGCAATTTCCCTTTATTTTTAGGTTATAGTGCTATTGTCTGCAAGTCCACTTACAAATGTATAATTTTGCTTCAAGCAAAGAAGGCTTTAACAATTTTGAATCAATATTTACCGATGATTTACTGGAAATAATTTATATGTAAGGTATTGCGACTACTTTCATTTAAGTTCATAAATCTGTAAAATTCAAAAAAAATTCTAAACCAAATTTATGTTAATGTGTTCTTTAACATTCAGTTTTTCAATTTATCAAATTTAATTACACACACACACAGATATATATATATATAGCAAAGTTATTTTATGTATAGATTATTAGCATTAAAATATAATTTTTATAAAGGAATTTTCTTATTTTTACGACTGATTGTTTTTATTTTAAGCTGTATAATATGCAAGGAAGTTATCATTTGTATCAATGCTTGCCATCATTACTTTGTAATTCATTTACACGAAGCCCTGCATTTTCTTTTACGGGTCCGCAATGCACATAAAAGGTTAGGGGAGAAAATAGATCTTATACAACATGGTGTTGTATCTACTGCAAATAAAAATACATTGTTTGGATGTTTTAATTGAATATAATTAGAATTGTACATTTTGATTAGTATCTCCGTCCACCAAAGCTATAAGAAAAAATTGTAAAATCCTCAACTTTTAAGAGTAGACGATGTAGTATGTACAGATTGTTGTTGTTTTTCCATAAGAATTTGTCAGACTCCTACCTTTATAAAACTTGATTGTATTATCTATAATAATCAATCTGAATTGTGACACACATTTGAAACCGGATTTCTTTGTTGTCCAACAGATGAATTTACATTAAGCTGAAACTTTCTTTGAATAATTAATATATTGGAAACAAGGTTTTTTATGATTTGTATGTCGTAAAATTAACATCCACATATTTATAGGAGTGGCTATTTTCTAGAATTATATTTTATATTCTATTTTGGATCAGTTTTAATTTAACATTTGAGTCTTTTTTTTCATTTTGACTTGATTTTTTAGATAGATACTTATAAAGATTTTGACCTTCTTGGTCAATGTCAAAATAATAGATTTAAGGATTAGAAAAAGGCAATCATACATAGCCCTTTTCAATCATTTGCCAAAATTTTAAATGTGATGGTATGGTTTTACTCTTGGCATAAGTATGATATTGACACAATAAGTTCTATCTATGCTACAAACAATTTTGGGGAAACTGTTCTTAGCCAAACATGAGTTAAGAATGTGATTTTCCCTGTGCTTTCAATGGATATTTTGAAGAAAGATGATGGAAAATGATATAAGTTTAAACAATCTAAGATGATGACAAAGATGCCAATAATCTCCAACCATACAACACATTCTCCATCATTTCTAACTAAATGTTAGCTTTCTACCAATTCTTTTATAAGAAATATTTGAGCGGTTTATTTATTTACTTAATGGTTGGATCGCTATCATCATTATATAGCAGTGATCTCCCATAAATAATCAGTGTACATATTTGTCATGCATGCAACCATTTTTTGATCTGAAGAAATTAGTTCTATGGGACATGAATTGTGCGAGTTGACAATTATGAATAATTTGCGGTTTAGTGGATGAAATTGTTGAGTATTTTATGTTTTGAACTCCAACTGATTACTAGGGGAAGAACAATAAAAAAAATTATGCCCCTTTTGGAGTAGATTTTCGAGTTTCAAACTCAATAAAATAGAAATATGAACTTCTTCTGATCTATCAACGTCATTCCGAGATGATTGTAAATAACTACCTAGCAATGAAAAAGCTATACTTTTTGGAAAATAAAATTAAGTAATAGTCCATCGTTGAAGTATAAACAAAAGTTTGAATCATAACTACTTAATTATTTGCAGTTTGAGATAATTTGAGAAAGCTTTTCAGTTTATCAGTTTTTGAACAGTCTATTGACTTTAATATTTATACAATCATCTACTCATGTCTCATGTCCTTTAATTTTACCTTCAACCATTTAAGTGATGACTATGGTTTGTGTTATCACTGTAATAAAACATGAGGCTAAATTTCAAATCATAATAAACAACTTATTTTATTTCTTTGTGTAATACAAAATGAATTGAAGTGAATTTGGTCTTCTCACATTTTTTTCGATGAAAGAGTGATCCTCTTAAGAGGAGAGCACTCATATTTTATTAAACTAAAATCAAAATCAATACAACTGTTTGTTGGGTATAAGCTATTAATAGAGTGGGATCATCACTATGATGATCAAATAAAAGCGAGCAAAATTTTTATTACAATTATTTGACAAGAGTCTTTACATACATAAATAAAAAAGTGAGCAGTAGGGCCATGTAGCTGAAAAGAGGTTGTGGTCTGGGACAGGGAGCAATGACTGCAGCTGAGAGAAGTTGATGCATGTATTGTATAAAAGCATTAAGGGGCACTAAATAAATGTTGGGGCAGGGAGCACACTGGAATGTTGTTGCGTGCATATTAGTCAAGTTGCTGCTGCTAGAAGAATATGGCAGCAATGAATCTAGCAAGCTGGGGGTGCAGCACTAAATAAATGTAAACTGGAATCCATTGCGTATGCACTGAGTATGCAGGATGAAGAAAGCTGCAAAAACAGAATCTATTGCGTGCATACTGATGAGAGTTGTGTGCAAACTTAGATGAATAATGAATGTGCTGATGCTGCAATGTAGACTAGGTTTGCCTGAGCCGAACATAGAATGTCTAGCAGTCAGATCCCGACGATGGCAAATGCAGAATCCGTTATATGACTGGGCAAGGCAGGGAACAGTAAGACAAGGCAGCAACAGAGGATGAATAGAGAGACGAGCATGTTGGAGCAATGACTGAGCACAAATGATGCAAGAAGAGGTTGCTGCAAGTCGGACAATATAGATGCTTACTGAATTGGTGTACTGATCGTACAGTTGTCGAGGTTGCATGGAGTGCCTACTTTCTGATGATTTCCTAACCAAGATCCACGTTGGAATGGATATGATCATCTTTTATGTGATGATGGTAAGTATTTTGTTCGTATTTGCAGTAAAACTAAAATAATTCAGACTATCTGATATATAAATATAGAGGAAACAATACAGCTTTAAAAAAATACCAGTTAGGTAATAGTATGCAGTTATCTTTATATTTACTCTATTATAAGTACCTACTATAAAGTACAAATTTGAAATGTTTATATGCACTACATCATGTTGTCTTATCTAAATTCTTTGTCATACGCTTACTTTGATATTTAAGTGCACCAATTAATACAAAATTTCAGCATAAATATGTTAGTATGCATAAACATGTTAGTATGTTCATTAAAAAAGATATGATTAACTGTGGTTGTGTCGTCATGAATGGGTTAAGTGATCACTGATCATTTTTTTTCATTTTTATTACACATTGTCTATTAGGATAGTATGTAGTGCATGATTCTGAAGTTTTACTCATATTTTTTTATGTAATTGGATTGAAATCTTTATGGAAGTTTGATGCCATGACCGGTTAGGCAATATTATCCATGCTTTAGTTGGTTGAGCTGGTGAGCCAGATACAAATCCGGAGGATCTCAATTTAAGGTTTGAGCAATTCTTTTCATTACTTTTCTATTTGGGCATATTGTGCACTCCATTGTTGTGGCAAATATTCTTGTGGCCATTTTTACATTTAAATAGTGCATCCCTTACCTATCCTATACTAATGAGATCATGTTTATAATATATATTTCTGAATGACTGAAGTATGTCCCTATGGTTACATGAGGTGGAATATCAGTGATATATATCATTGGTTTTCAAAATTCTTCTCTAATCTGCAATAAACTTTGCACCAACTATTATCAACATATCCACAAAATTTTAAACAAAAAGAAGAATAAGAAATAATTTGCTAGACAATCGATGTAAAGAAACTTTAGCTAATTACATTTCTACTAGATAAAATAGGAAACGTTCACAAAAAAAACTTGGTGAGTGGAATAGTTCTTTTGATTTCATATCCTTATATATGATGTTGCTTTGAATATTCACTTTGTTTTACCTGAACAAAAGTACAGAGTGTAGTATTATTAGTAGCCCTTTTAAGGGAATAATCTATCTTTGCTCACTTTTCTACCAATATACAGTATGTGATTTTCAATTTAAATTTCAGCTTAAATATAACCATGAGTTTATTCAATTGTGTCTGATTTGTACATCTAGGTTGTTTAAAGCTGCTTTTGGCATGGGTAAACCTAATTTCAGGTTTTGACTTCTGATTTGCTAAATCAATATGAAAAATGAATTAATTTTCATCCCATATTTTTCTCATTTCAAATTGGGACAGAAACCCAAAACTTTGCTTTCCTAAACGAACTAATTGGGTAACTTAGTTTGCTCAATGAATTAATTCTCAATTGGGGCCGACTTAATTTACTGGTGAATTAATTCTCATTTGCAAGTTCTCAACTTGAATTCTCATTTTTTTTACCTTCATTTATTCAATGAAATCCATGCTAGCTTCAATTTGTTGAAAGAATTCTAATTTGTCGAATGAGTTGCTTGGTTATTTAGTTATCATTATGGTTAATTTTGTTACCCTCCTTTTGTTTCTTTACCAACACACTAAAAAATCGATCATTTTAGAAGACGGTATCATTCTTTTCACTAAAGAAATACCTTTCCTTTAGAAGTGCTATCATGCTTCCATATTCAGTATATTTTAAAAGAACAAATACAAGGTGATTTTAATATAGTTTTTACAAATGTCAATCCAAATATTCCAATTTAATTTTAACATACACAATTTTTTTCACTAATACATTTTTGAATCTTAATGAATATAAACAATTATAATTTTAGATACCATTCGAAATCTAAAGCAAAAATAATTCTACTGATTTTCTTTTATTTAAAATGTTTTTGCGATGAATTTAATTTTGGTTGACTATATAAGATACTAAGATCACGGTGAATAATTTTCAAAAATGTAAGAGAAGGAAGATGTTATGAGATTATCAAGGAGAAGAATGTAAGATAAGTAGGGGAAGAAATGTAAAAAGATGAGGGAATAGGGTAATATAAAGGATGAGAATTATCTTACCAAAAGAACAAAGGGTGTAAAAAAATAACGAATTAATAGAATCTCCCTATAATTAATTAGATTTAATGAATTGATATATTGATTGTTATTTGTGGCTACTAATTATTTGTTATGAGTTTTATTATCTATTTGAATAGTAAAAAAATGGGGGTAATCTTCTCGAACATCCAAAAATTTTCAGATCGTGACCCACCAATCCTAATAGGTATGTTCCAAAACTAAAAGAAATTCAAAACAATTTGACCTATAAATTGATTTGGTTTAACCTTTGCTTCATTCAAATGAATCTTCAAGTATTAATTGATTTTATGGTTCTTGAAGTAGACTATGTACATTTAATTTGATCCATAAAATTCAGTATAGCAGCTTCCATTCAGGTTCACATACTGATCATGTTGAGGTAAGTTATGGGTCTATCAAAATTGCTATTTCTAAATCTCTATTCTTCTTAAAAGTGTACTTTAGTATTATATCTATAGAACCTGGTGGCATCATTTTGGAAAGAGTGGCACAACCATAAATAATTGCTATTAAATACAAGGTGATATTCAAGAATTATTATTGTACATGTGCATGTCTTCATAACCTGAACTATTAACTTGACCTTTCCCACATGTTGAATGATAAATTTTTGGATTTTTACTTTCTTAATAACAGTGAATATGGTACATGTCAAAGAATAGTTTATGGCCCACTTAAATTCCACTAAAATCATAAGATATGCCTTCCTTTTTTCTTGATAGAAGCAAGGACAATATGCTATTTTTTTGAATTGTTTGATTTTTTATTTTATTTTTTCACCTGATATAGTTGAGGTACATCTTTACTAGCTGTATTGTGCCATTTGAATATTAATTCATATTATATATGTTCATTTAAAATGGATAATTTGTTGAGATAACTACTTATCATTAATTAGATTATTTCTTAAACCAAGTTGCTAATTTTCGTGACTTTGTTTTGTTATCATTTATATGAAGAAATGGATCCCTGCTACCAAGGAACAATTTGACATTAATGATCAATATGGTAAGTACATGAAAGAGTTTTTATAGTTATGAAATGTCCAAGAGCACAAAGAAACCACAATTATTTCATGTGATAATTTAATTGTTCTGCATTGAAGCTTTTATAACCAATTCAAATCTCTGTATTATGTTCAATTTCTTAACTTTCATCTCAACTGTGTTATTTTTTATATTCAATTTTTCATGTGGCTTATGTAGATTTTCATTATCTTCAGGAAAGCAGCTGAATCAATCGAAGAGACCCCTTCCTTTTTCTTATTATATTCATAAAGCAAATGAACTCACTTAGATTGAAAAAACCATTTTCTCTCCTATCAAGTTTTAACAACTGTACATATGTTTAATACATCATTTAATTTTATATCATTACTCATTTCTTTCTAGGTTTTACAAGCACTGATTCAACTGGCTATTGTGATGTAATATATGGGGAAATAGGTTAGCTTTGTGTAATTGTAGGGGTACAGTATAATACTTCTTCCTCCTTTATTTTGAATTTTTTTTTCTTATAACAAAGCTTATCTACTTTATTATATGAGAAAGTGAGTATGTATTTAATATTTATCTCACATTCAGTCTCATCAATTTTATCTTATATAGCATACTTAATTGGGTAGTATGAAGAAGTCAAAAAGCATAAAGGTGGTTCACAAATAGACCTAAATCGATTTATTTATGCCAATAACTCTCTGTTTTCCTAATTCAAATCCATACAATTTATTATGTACACTATTATATCCCTGCGTTCTTTCAATCTATTATATACACAATCTACATATCTATTCTATTAGATGAAGTTCGGAATCTACCAGTATGCAATTTCTCTCCACTCCACTCTTAGATCATATCATGAACGCTTCTTAAATAAACAACTGATTTTGCTCTTTTTTGCTTAATTAGATTTATATCTCAGTCTATTTTATACTTTTCTATTTTGTTATTCAATGGACTATGAAATGTTCCTAAACAACACCCTTTTGTGATCTTATCAAAACAAAGTCCTAGTGGTCTTATGAAATAATTGAATAATTATCCATGATTTCTACTAAGTCTATTTTATATTATGTCATTTCAAATTTTTTTGTAATTCAAAAATGGTCATTAATAGTTATAAATTAAAATATTTTTATTCATAACGGTAAAATCATATCAAATTTTGTTACCATGCAATAAATAAAAAAATAATTGCTGTTAATTTTGATTAATTTGAATTCAAGGTAATTTAGGAACTAAATTGAAGTTCAATTCGATGACAGAGTTAATTACAAACTAAGTCACTTTATTGCCAATTATGTAATAAAACAATAATCGCTTAAGCTGTGTTTTCAATATAAAATCTAGTACCAATAAGTTAAGATATTTTTTCTTTCTCACCTTCTATATTAAATTTAGTTTTCATATTTTTGGCATGGCTATGAAATTGGGGTCCTCCATTTAATTTTCAAGAATTTATTGCTTTGTTAACGCATAGATACAAAAAGATCATAAGTTTTTTGTATAGTCAAATTTAGGTAATGTTGATCTTTATTTCATTCTGAAACATAAGTATATAAGGAAATCAAGTTGGAAAAAAACATTATATATGAAGTAAAAGATTATTTCAATAATGAATTTCACACTATATTTGGGGAAAAGTGTAAATGTATAAGAAATACTTACATTTTGTCTTCGACGGACAGATCCGTTAAAATGTTAGTTTTAAATACATGTTTTGGAAGCCTATCCATTTTCAACTGTTTTACGTTATCTTAATTAGTCTAAACTTTTTTTGGTAAATTTTAACATTGTCTTTCTTTGATCAATCTACGCTTTAACTATTTTTACTTTGTGTAATTTAATCTACTACGTAATGTTCATAGGCAACAAATATCTATGATTATCATCAAATTCTTGAAGATATTAAACGAGAATGAGGTAATTATTTTTGAATTTTGTGAAATTAGTTTTTTTTTTGTTTTTTTTTACGGTTGGGAAATGTTTATGAATAAATATAAATTATAAATGTTGTTAATCATAATGGTTGTAAGTAAACTATTTTTTCGTAGGAAAGACCATATCAAATATTATGCAAAAAATAATATGAATTAATTAATTTCGATTTCGATTGATTTACTTAAAAGTACTTAGAGAAATAAATTGTAATTCATATTAATGAGAGAATTAATTACATATTAATTCCTTTTAATGCTAATGAATTATTTAATTTAAATGTAATCAATTAATTGTTTTTACTCATTTCCTTTTGTCATTTGCATTTAGATGAAAATCCTACGAGGGAATAAGTAACACGAAGTATTCTACAAAATAATGAGTATAAATTAGAGATAAAGTTATTCTTTGTGGTTATAAGTGAACTATTTTTAAATAAAAAGGATCATATTAAATACTATTAGCATGCGGTTAATAAAATGAATTAACTGCTTTTAATTTTGATCGGTTTGTATCTAAAATAAATCGAGAGTTATATTGTAATTAAATTTAATAAGAGAAATGGTTGTATATTAAATCTCTTTAACTCTAACCAATTATATAATTAATATGTAATCAGTTAAATCTTTTTATTTATTTCCTTCTATAGGCTATCAGCAATATTAAAATGCATAACTTAATGATGAAACTGTAAGAAGAAACGTTTTGTAAATTTAATGAATGTTTCCATAATGTGAGAAATATGCGTGTAAAAGGAAAATAATAATATAAAGCCTATTACATTTTTTAAATATCTTACTTTCCTTCATTAAGATTAGTCAAAAATTAAAAAAATTCACGATAAATATAGCTGTAAATAATTTTTTCCAACAAACTTACCAAAATAACATTACCGTTACATTTACTTATGCTTTAAGAGCATCAAGATATTTTTGACATATTTTCTTATGCTACATTTACTTATGCTTTAAGAGCATCAGGATATTTTTGACATATTTTCTTATGCTTGAAGGGAAACATTATTTATTCAATATATTTTAAAATGGAAATATGATTTTTTTTTTGCTTGCATTATAGTTATATTGTTTATAACTATTATATTTCGTTGATGTTGGATGTACAAACAAAAATAACACAAGAATTTATAATGGCATAAAATTACATGATACTTTAACGGTTCACTTTGTTTATTATATTTTTATGTCATTCGGTCTTATATTTATTTTCAATACGATGTCATATAAAATACTTCTTTGCATATCCACAAGTATTTCTCATAGTGATAAATATTTTGCTTTTAGTTATGCTATATATTTTTTAGTTATTATATGGTGGTCTGATTATTTGAAGTAAAAGATACAATTATTTAGTTGTTCTGAAAATCATACTGGAATGTCCTTAAGTGGCAGCAATATATTCATGACATTATAGATAGTGAAGTGGTGCAAGAGTCGATTATTAATAACAGCATTAAATCAATTTGTTGATCAACTAAAGTGGAGGGTGTCTTTGATGCACTCACTCAGGGGTTTATGAAACCATCCAGTTTACCTAGATGTTCAAAAATAATATAATAAACTTTTGTTATTTCTTTATATTTCTTACTTTATAACAGGCTATATTAGTTAAGAATATAACCTTTGAAGACATCAAACTATTTTTATGATTCAATTAGTATTAGACTTCATCAATAAGTGTACTAATGTAAATGTTAGAATATTATTTATTTAAACCAATTTCGAAATACTATTTCACACTTAAGGTAATTTCTTTATTCCATATATATAGGAGCAATATTATCATATCGAATACATATTTGAATTTATATTCTATATAAAATGAACCCGTGGTGAATTTAGGCATCACATAAATTAGTAAGCATGCTCAGTAATGTAATAATGCTACAAAGTAAAGGAATAGTTGACATTAAATGATAATCCTGTTGTATAAATCCATTATTCTCCATAAAATTGTTGTAATATATGCGCTTCAGATTACTTTAGCATATATATTGATAAATATTTTCCATTGGTATTCAAGTAATAAATAAATATAAATATATTCATTCCACAAGTATACACTTTCATCTTCATATGACTAACATCTGAAATACACCACTAATAAAATATATGGTGCACCCCGTGTGCGTAGCACGGGTTCACACTAGTTGTATCTTTAAACATTTCTTCTCAAGTCATTCCTCAAAACCTGGGTATGAAAATAAACAATTACAAATAACGTCAAAACCTTGAATAGTGTATCTTAAAACTTGAAACGTTAATTTATAGACGTGATTCATAAATATCATCAAAGCTTTTACAAATAATTTGTACGCATAAAATTATTCCAAGGATAAATTTATTTCTATAACCGAGATAACAAATAATTGTGCAATTGAACTCCTTACTCATTTTGATTTATTAATAAAAAAATACAAAATTGCATTGGACAAATTCGAGAGAATCGTTTATTACTGTTTTTGTTTGTTCTGTTTTTAATGTATAGATACAATGCAATGTTTGGCAATATTTAAACTGAACTGTAAATTATTTTACTCCAAAATCAATTTATACACATAACATTCATTTTTCTTCTTTTAATGAACTACTGTGATGAGGAATGATTTAACTTTGGCATTAACTAAGCATTTGTTAATTAACATTGATTTTGGTTATATGTGAGCATTATTCAATGTCAATGACTTGGTTTTAATTTTTATGACTGATATTTATGAGGTTAGTGGGTTTTATGTTTGTAGGATGAAGCTTTAATGGAGATGTGTACTCTATAGAAATTTGGGAGAAATTTGTTGCTGATATACTAAGGTATGACAGTTCAATATCATTTGAGAAAAAGTGGAAAAATCATGGTATGAATTGATGCACTTTATGTTTGAAAAGTTCAATTAAATTGATGCATATCAATTAAGTTATTATATGATGATAAATATTTAGAGCATGTACTCTACATAAACAAATGAATCTGTAGGAGATATTCAAGAGCAGAAGAAAAACAGTTATAGACTACCGACCGATACAATTTCTTTTCCTAAAATAGATCCGCATACTTAAGTAGCACTCAGCATTTGTTACACCTAAAATTCTAAAATTTAGTCTTATAGCATCGATTTAAGTCCACTTATTAGTTTAGTGGTTATAGATATCATGGGATCTGCTGAGTTCAGTTTTCTGCACATCGGTGTTTGTTTTAAGATGAAACTTACTTAAAAATTGAAATGAATAAGAGATGAAACTTTATGTTTTTTATTATTAAATGAATGGTTAAGAAAATGTCATTGGACTTTATGAAAATTCAATGTTTTTTTTGTTTCTAGTGAAAATTCACTGTTTTATTTGTCAACACTCTCAAATGAACTAATATATCACATGTGCAGTAAATAATAAACATAGACCTAGATGTGTCTCCTTAAGTAAGATTTTAGTTTTGTATATATGAGCTTTATCGGTTGAATGACATAATGATTTCTCTTAGTTTATACAAATAAGTGAATATGACTAAAGTGAAAGTGATTTTGGAAATGTTTGTTTCTGTACTTTGTGTACTAAAGTTAATATAGATATTTATTTACACAATGATTCTAGTTCAAACTAAATAGTTTTCATTTTTGAATTTTTCAGTTTTCATATAAATAGCACGTAACAACCCACCAAATAAACAGACCGTACAAAAAATGGCATCCCATTGACTACTCGCTTCAAAAAAATTGCATCTAATAACTATTTAATTTTTACTACATAACTAACTGTGCATTTAGAATATAAATATTAGTTTACTTAAGAACAAGCTGATTTAACTTGCATTTATTTTATATTTTATAGTTCAATTCGGGTACAAAAAAGTAGTAAAATGCTTAACCAAATAAGCCAACATTGGTATGTTAAGCATCTATTTGATGCATGAAAAAGTTCACTGCATATATTTTAACTCATCTTCGATACATGAAAAAGCGTAACTAAAATACCTTATTATCATATGCATTTGATACATTAAAAAGTTCATATATGACGCATTTAGCGCCTATGTAAACCGATCAACTTTGAATGTAAATGCCACTCGGTACCTTGGAACGTTGCTGCATTAAGTGTTAAAACTGAATGATCACCTAGGCAATTTACAAGTTAGTTTGGTGACTCTACTTTGTTAAGAAATTTATATTAAAGAACATTTTGTATTTTAAAATATGTTTTCTGTATTTCCTTTTAAATTTTTAAAGTATATATTTTGCTTCACAAGATAGTTTCATAACATGACCCAGTTTTCAGGAGCTTACAAGCATATGCAATAACATCAACAAGAGCTTTTGCAATTGATTTGAAGCCTAAAGAGCAAAACCATGTTTCCGTTGTCGTCATTGTTGTATGCAGAACTATATTTTTTGGGGTAGGTTCACTATATAGTCATTTTAATTTTTATGTTAATCATATGCTACTTACATGTTGAAATCATGAATGTATATTGTAAAATTGAATGTCTGCGGACTGATATAGTAATCTTGACCAGTTTGCTTAGTAAAGGTAAAATACTGAGAGAAAGCATTGATAAAATTGTTTGATATAAGCTCGTGTACAAAATAGTTTGATAAAATAAATGGTTAAACAAAAAGGGGTGCATAGAACATTATTGTTTATTAGTTACAGGTCGGATCTTATTGTTCATATACACTGAACTAATTCATGAGATAGTTTAAAGACAATTAGCTATATTTGAATGTGTTAACGTGGCAAGCGATCATTGCATTGATTTTTATTACCATTGTTTTTTAATAGCTACGCTATAAAAATATGGCCCAGCGATCAAATGCAGGTCCACCTGGACATGCATGTATATTCATTTTGAATAGCGTTGCCATTTCATTTGCTTGAGGAAGAATTAGTCTGGAAAATAAAAGTTAACTTTCTAACCTTATGCAAATTATAATATCATAAGGTTAAAGTAAAAACATCTTTGATTCATACTTTGAATTTTTTTATCATCTAATGTGTAATCTTTTCACAATCACAAAATTTAACAAAAATATTGATGAGTATATTCAACAAAATGTGAATTTAAAAAGGGGAAAAATACAACGTAAATGATATATGAGGTACTACCGACCATGAATCACTAAAAAGGAAGGAGGAGGCGATCTAGCAGCAAGACATTGTGATTAGATGCAGGTCCACCTAGGTATGCATATATACTCGTGTGTGTGTATACAAACACACATAAATATATACATATATATATATACAAATATATATACGAGTACATTGATAATTTTTTATATTGAATATATATATACATAAAAAACAATATATATATATATACAAAAATAAAATTCTTAAAATATTTTGATAAATATAATTTACTAGGTCTTGTGCACGGCTCTGTAAATATACATAAAAAAATTTCATTTTTATTTTAATATATGTTTTATTTGAATATCTTTGCGAAAAATGTTAAAATATTAATTAAAAATTAATTTCTAACTTTTATTTTAATTTTAAATTTCCAATAAATCCTAAATGATATTTTATTGTTTGGAAAAAAATTCATAGTTTTTCTGGTTTTAAAAATAATTTTAAAATGATTTTTATTTTCGGCTGAAATTTGAAAATTAATTTAAAAATAAAAAATGATTTTTTCATTTTTTGCCAAGAACTTTTTTACAGCTAATATTATGTTTTAAAATATAAAATATAATTTTCTAAACACACTTGAATTAATATAATTTATTTATGTAACAAATTAATTTAAATAATATTAAATAATAATAATAAATATTTTGTCACTGCCGAAAATTATTATTGCTTTAATACTTCGCATATAAAATTATATGACTATTTTTGATTAAAGTATGATGATGTAATTAATTATAAACTATATATATCTCTTATCCAGCCTTGTGACCAGGTCATATTCGGACTAGCCAAAGTGGTCAACAAAGATATAACCAAGCAGGAATCCAAAGTGATAATTGCCAAACCCAGGTATCAGACAGAGACAAGAAGTGAAGCCATAAGTTAACCAATTATCTTGAATTACAACCCCCACTACACCACAATAAGAACTAAGCTCAAAGTCCCATGCAAGAAGAGAAGTCATAGATCGGTACCGATCCTTGGCCTGGGTTCGGTACCGATCCCTAAAATCTCTTTACGATCATCACTAATTTTAGGACATATGAAGATGGGGGCAATTACAAGATTTCATGCCAATATGGAATAGTTCGCAAGTCCGTGTCAACCACTACGACTGATGCATAAGTCAAACACTATCGCTCTATCCTTGAACCAAGAAATTCACTTAGACCAAGCTTTTAGCAATGCAAGTGAAGTATCGAAGACGAAGGCACGAATAACTCAAACATCCATAGGACTTAAGTGAAGATCCAAGAGACAAGTACATGGATCAATACCGATCCCTGAATGTTCATGGCATGACCACGATCTCTTCACTTAACCAGTCCAGAATGTGGAGAACGTGGGCAAGTGATTTTCGTCGACCTGCAGCTATAAATATAGGGATATAAGCATAGTTTAGGGGATCTTTTTAGCTGTTTAACAAGTTCTTGTATTCTCCTTATGATTCCATGGATCATCACTAATCCCTAAAAACAATTCTGTAAAAACTCATCATTAACTTCAACAAAGTTTAAGTAGATGTAAGCCTCTGATTATCCAAACCAGTACTATAATTGTTGTATGTTGTTGTTTTCCTCGTTTTCAATTTATTTTCTTCATTTCATTCTTTACTATTAATCTTTGGGTGTTTGTGCCAACTTTTGGCGTATACATTTCAGTGCTTTCGCCGAGAACGTATCGGTCTCAGGCTATTAGAATCTATTTTCTACTATTAGGTTATTTAAATCCACGAGGTAGATCCGTCATTTTGTTGCTGTAATCCATGACTATTTGGATTTCCATAGAATCTATCATAGGATCAATCGAAGTTATGGCCCCACAAAAGGAGAAACTCGCTGTCTCCAGACTTGCTGCTGATGAATGTCGGTTCTTAGCATGTTGAAGAAGTTGCTCAACCCGTAAATGCTTAAATTCAGAATCCCACGGATATGATAACACGGGTTGAGATGGATAGGATGATGAAGTAGATGAATGACAAGGTGCAAGAAAGACAGGACAAATTGAGAAGGCAAATGAAGGAGAGTCTTAACTTACCCATAGTCGTTCAGGAGTAGGAGAGATCTATCGCCTTCCAACTCGGAAGGCGGTTCTTCTTTATTTGTTGAAAAACATCAAGATGGAAAATAGAAAATGAAGCAAAAGGAAACAGGTGCTTCGAAAGATGGACAGGGTGGTGCTCAAAGTAAGGGATAGCGGATAGGTACCGAACCGAACCCAAGGATCGATACCAAACCCTGAGTTCTCGACTTGGGCAATGGAGAGGATGCTAATTTGGATGGTGATGTTGAAGGTGAGTTGTTGTGTTGCCGACAGACAGAGTGTTGGAAGTCAGGCGGCTGCTGCTGCTGATTGGCCTCGAAGAAACCGTATGTGTAACAACCCGCATATTTATCGATTTTATATTTAAATATTTTATTTAAATATTTTATCGTTAATCAGATTTTGGTCCGAAAAGCTACTTTTTACATACGGTCAAATTAGGACTCGAGACCACCCCCATTGAGTTCAAAATGACGTTTGCGATCTTTTTGAGTATAAACTTCGATATGTTTGGAGTTAGTGGAATTTTGTCACTTTTTCGCTTAGGGCTTTGGTTTGGGCTGAACAATTACTAACTCAGTCCCAACCCATCTCCTCTTCATCACTTCCTTCTTCATAATCCTAACAGCAAAGCTTCTTCAAAAATGGTGGAGGGAATGGGAAATTAAAATTCCAAGCTCAAGTTCATTTGCAAATTCAACATCTAACTCCAAATTCAAAGTGAAGCATTGATTCAAGCTTGTGGTTGCTTCTCACTTTGCTTTCAAGCTCGGTTTCCATCAATTTCCATGAAAAGGTGAGATTTTTATCTCACATTCTTGTTTATGACTATCTATGATTGTTGGGTATGAATCCCTACCACTATTATGTGTGCATTTGCTTTTGGTGTGGATTGAATTGGTGGAAAACCCAGAATTTTTGAGTTGTTAGCATTTTCCTGCACTTAGGTCATTCGACCAGAGGAAAAGTCGCCCCTGCTTGTAGCTCGTTCCACCGTGTTGGGTCGTTAGCCTTTAGGTCGCTCGGCTTGCTCGCATTGATAGGTCGTTTCTATATAGGTCGCACCTTTTTGACCACTTAGGTCGCTCTCCCTAGGTCGTTAGCCCTAGGTCACTCCACTTGGTCGATCGTCCTTAGGTCGCTAGGTCGCGACAAGTTAGGTCGGTTACACTATGTCGTTTGGCAAAGCTCTTGGCCAAACCTTTAGGTAGCTCGACCATTCAACCAGTTAGGTCGCGCCTTTCCTTACTTCGGCCATGAGTTAGGTCGCTCGACCTATCTTCCCTCTAGGTCGCTCGCCTCGTTAGGTCGTTTGGATATTATAGGTCGCGCCACATGCTTAGGTCGCTCAGCATGCTATACTTAGGTCGTTCGACCTATCCTACTTTAAGTCGTAACCCACTAGGTCGTTCGCCCAGACTTAGTTGCATCATTCGCTTAGCTTGACCGTGTTAGGTCGTTCACCCCATTAGGTCGTGTAATACGTTAAGTCACTTGACCATGCCATCCTTAAGGTCGTTGCACTTTAGCTCGACCACGTTAAGTCGCACCATGCTTTGGTCGTTCCATCACTTTAGGTCGCTCGACCTGTTTGCTCCATAGGTCGCGCCATCTTTTAGGTCGCATGCTACTCCTAGGCCGTAGCTCCTTAGGTCGCTTGCACCTTAGGTCGGCCACATTAGGTCGCAGATTCCCTAGGTCATAGGCCGTGGAGTTTAGTCTGCATTTCTGCTTTGATGGATTTGGAATTGAATTCCTTGGATTTTTCTCACGTCTTCGAATGTGAATTTTTGTGATTAGATTTGTTTCAACAATCGTTTTGTGACTTGTCACTTTAAAAAAATATAAAGGTTTCAATACTAGTAGTAAATATCAAAACTCTTTCATCAAAACGATTTCAACTCTATTTTATTACAAAGCTCTTTTTCCTAAACCGTTTTCCAATCTATTAGTATATACAAGCCTTTACTTCACTCGGATGAGAAATCTAATTAAACGGCTTAGCAAAACAGGTGGTATGAAACGCTTGCGTTTACTTCGTCGGTTAATTCTTGGACTTGTTCGACTGAACCTTTTGTGACAATTTCCTAGTGAAGATCTACAGTTTGTTCGTAAATATTTAAGTTAAGCTAGTGGTTATGGGACATGAAGCTAAACTCATATATTTACTAGCTTAGTGTAATTAACACTTCTTGATGATCATGACGATCATTTTTGTGATTTAGACTAGCGATTGAGCGATGTCTCTTTGTCTACGAGGGAGATTAGACCCCGCTTGTGTGATGTTTCTACTCACATATGTGGGGTAGCGCCCCATGGTCTCCGGGCCATTCGTGTGTTCGATGGTTTCCGGGCCGTTCGTGTGTCAAAGGTCTTCGGGCCATTCGTGTGTTCGAAAATTGAATGGATAGCTTCCATGAGATAGCATCTCATTTGTGTGATAGGCCTCCCCCCCCTTCTTGTGGTTTCTGGATTTCGTGTGTTGATTTCTGGAATTTGTTCTGGATTTCGTGTGTTGATTTCTGGAATTTGTGCTTCACCAATTTTCGTGATTTTCATTGATATGTTTTATCAATTTTTGTGCATTGGTGAATTCGTGTGTCATTACCCTTTTGTGGATTTGGATCTTTGAGAAGATTCTTGTGATATTGATTAATCTCTTGTTGATTATCATTTACATACTTATAGTAGTATGCCATTATGGTTATTATATGTTTATGCCATATCTCTTATTCTACATCATGTCATCTGATATTTATAGCTAGACTGATCCGTTTATTATTTTCTTATGAAATAATACTCGGGTCAGACCGAGATGTTACAGGTGCTTCTGCTTGACTTCTCTCCAGGGATTTATTACTCTGACTTTTGGCAAACTACTTAGATTAGTAGTTTCTGTTGTATACATTTGAGATATCGACTCATAGATTTATTCTTTTGTGTAGCACATGTTGCTATTCTTTTGTATTATCGTGGATCTTTCTGACCACTACTCTGATGTACACTTTCATGTGTTATATATTCATATCTTTTTCCGCCTTTGTGATATGGATGTCTATGACTGGTTTGTGTTATGTTTATTTCTATATTTGTTTTCGAAGATTATATATAGCCACTGTGTGATAGCTTTGAGTTTGTAACGGTATGTCGGATTTCCTCCTTAAATGAAATGCATGCTATACTATTTGACATATCGGTGCTCGCACAAAGAAGTTACATGGATGGTCGCTCCTCAACAGCCTTATTCTCCGTGTTAGTCGACAGCACTACCTCGTAGTGTTCTTGGTTAGCGTGGGTATAGAGGTGGGGCGTCACAGTATGAGTGTTCGACGATCGGTTCTCCTAGAGATAGGAGAACCTATATATCATGGAACTAACCAAGACTGTCCGTAGAGTCAAACACTCAGGGCAGGCTATGATTACCGCTGTCCAGTAGATCAAGTTGAGCCGGAGTAGCCAGCGGATATGTAAAGAAATTAGTGAGTGAAAACCAACACAGAAGTAATGATGAGTAGGGCTCTTTCCCTAGTAGGAACCAATTCACCGAGGAGATACTATGTGAGGAGTATCCTCAAACGTTCGCAATGCTGACGATGCCATCCTACACCGGAATAACGGATCCAAGGCGGTATTTGTTGAAATATGAATGGCATATGGACACGGCAAGGCGACGGATGCTGTGAGATGTTGATTTTTCCTGATTTTTTTTGAAGGTGTAGAGACAATGTGGTTCGCTCGGTTTTCGCCGAGGTCCATATCATCATTTAATCAGTTGGAAAAAAGTTTGTTGAGTAATTTTGTTTGTAGCGGCCCGTCCCAAAGACGCGATCTCGTTATCGAACCTCTTCCAGGGTGCAGGGGAATCATTGAAGGATTTTTTGAGTAGGTTTAATACGACGGTGATAGAGTTGAGCAATGCTAAGGAGGACATTGTGTTGATGGCTTTGATCAGGAGTACATATCCTGATATAGATTTTTGAAGGTGGTTAAAGATGAAACCCCCACCGACGATGGATGTTTCCTATAGGAAGGCGACTCAGTTCTTACGCTTGGAAGAGACAAGTAATACCACCAAGAAAGCCCATGGCGACCAATTAGCTGACGTGATACAAAGTAATGTGGTTGTGAAGCAATTTGGTCAAAATTATGGAAATGTAACTATAAAGGTGGGAAATAAAAGAAATAACCGAAAGAAGAACAATCAAGGTAATGGAGGTAGGAAGCCTGATTTCAAAAGATGTTCGAAATACGAAAATTATACACCATCGAACGATTCGATTAAGAATATATACCTTGCAACGCGGGGTACTAAACAGTAAAAGAAGCCGGCCCCCAAGGAGTCAACTGAAAGAGAGCCGAGGCCTAGGAAGTTTTGTCGCTTCCTTGTGACCCACGGTCATAACACGAATGAATGCAGACATTTATGAGATGTGATCGAGGATCTGATCTAAAAAAGAAGCTTCAGCAGTATGTGAAAGCTCCGTAGGATGGTGGGCAAGAGTATACTTAACTCTAGGGGAAACTACTCTCAAAGGGTCAGACTAGGCCTAGTGATGACAAGCCTAAGTAGCTTGAGAAAAGATTGATTATTAACACAATTTATGGTGAACCTCATCCGACTGCGAAGAGCTGGAATAAGATGAGAGGTATGCACATTCTTTAAAGTACGTTGTGTGTGAAAGTTGCATCTCTATCGAAGACAGAGCTACAACAAACCAGCTCAGGACAAGGACTGATGATATTGTGTTTAGAAACAGGGATGCTAACGGAGTCAAAGCACCTATGCTAGATCCCTTGGTGATATCGACCATGATTGGACCAGCGGCTGTGAGGAAGATATTGGTTGATTATGGCAGTTCAGTGAACATTTTGTTTAAAAAACTTATGATAATATGTTGATGGATGGCCAGAATATGAAGCCATGCAAATATCAAATTAAGGGATTTAACAAAGTGGTGATAGAGCCTGTGGGTTGTGTAGATTTACCAGTGGTTCTAAGTGAAGGTGATTGCAAGAGAATGAGGGTTGCGACCTTCATGTTGATGGACATTTTTTTTGCTCATAACGCTTTCTTGGGCTGACCTTCCTTAGCTAGCTTT
Organism: Allium fistulosum; assembly: GCA_030737815.1. Lineage (NCBI taxonomy): Eukaryota > Viridiplantae > Streptophyta > Magnoliopsida > Asparagales > Amaryllidaceae > Allium > Allium fistulosum. The sequence continues at coordinate 1,165,426,079 of CM060904.1, forward strand.
AAGATGGCCCTAGCCCCGTAATGCTTAACAAGGAAATTTCCTATGGAGATTGTGGGAGGCATCATTCAAGGAGACCAGAGTGTCGGAAGTGAATGCTACGTCGCTGAGCTAAAGGAAGCAAAGTGATGCAAGGAAGGAAAAGATGTAGAGAATACTATCGGCGTCAAGATGATGGATGCATAGCAACCACTGCCTAAGCTCTGGCTCAGTCAGCATAGTAGATTCCACAAAGCTATGGATCCAAGGAAAGAGCCAAAGAATGTGAGGGCGGCCCCTACTGAGCTGACAATCTACATCCCAGTCAGTCATGATGATCCTACATGAGTCATCAATATTGGGTCCTAGCTTGTTATGAGGATGAGGAAGGAATTGACGAGTTTTCTCTGGGAAAATATAGATGTGTATGCCTGGACACATTCTGACATGTGTGGAATATCATCGAGGATAGCGTGACATGCATTGAATGTGAACCCCAGGTGTATCCTAGTGAAATAGAAGTGGCGTACTTTGGGTCCAAAGCGATCTATTGCGTTGAAAAAAGAAGTGGATAAGCTAAAAGTCAATGGATTCATTCGCGATGCTCTATACCCAGAGTGGGTACCTGGTCTGGTCTTAGTCAAGAAGTCCAATGGAAAGTGGAGGACGTGCATCGATTATTAGGACCTGAATAAAGCAGGCCCAAAAGACAGTTTTCCATTATCGAAAATCGATCAACTGACAGATTCAACCATCGCCCACAAATTGCTGTCATTCATGGACGCCAAATTTGTTTACAATCAAATTCCAGTGCACATCCCAGACCAAGAACATACCAGCTTCATAACTGACCTGGGACTGTACTGTTACCTTGTCATGCCATTTGGTATGAAGAACACCGGAGCCACCTTCCAAAGACTGGTGTATTCGATGTTCAGAGATTAGATTGGACGGTCAATGAAAGTCTACGTGGACGATATGTTGGTGAAGTCGCAGAGTTCGGCGAACCATTTGGAGGACTTATCAGAAATGTTCGGTGTGCTTCGAAAATATGAAATGAAGCTCAACCCGCTCAAATGCTCATTTGAAGTCACGTAAGTAAAGTTATTGGGTTTCATTGTAAACTCGAGAGAAATCGAGGCCAATCCGTAGAAGATTGAAACCTCAAGGAATGTGGAAGCCCAAAAGATGATTAAGGAGGTACAGACCTGAATGGTAAAGTAGCTATGCTTAGCCGATCATTTCAAGGGCTACGGAAAAATGCATGCCATTCTTTGACGTCTTCAAAGTGGGAAGAGAAACTTTTCTTAGACCTAGGAATGCAAGGATACTTTCCAATCATTGGTCGATCACCTAGAAGGGCTGCTTGTCTTGTCGAAGCCTTTGGAAAAAGAGGATCATTCGTTTATCTAGCAGTATCCGTTCATGCTTTGAGTGCTGCTATTGTATGCGAAGAAACAAGAATCCAAAGGCTAGTAATTACATCGGCAAGCGATTAGCGGGAGCTAAAAGAAACTACCCAAAGCTGGAAAAGCTGGCACATTGCTTGTTGATCATGTCGAGGAAGCTCCGTCCCTACTTCCAAGCTCGTCTCATCAAGGTGTTGACTGATCAGCTCTTAAGACAGGTCCTACAATGACCTGAGACCTCTGGGAGACTATTGAAGTGGAATATCGAACCGAGTCAATATAATATATCGTGTCACCCCATAAGGGTGATCCAAGGCCAAGCGTTGGCAGATTTCATTACCGAGTTCATGGCGTGAGATAACAAAAGGGAATAAATTACAAAGCGGAGTAATCAGTAGAAGTTGTACATAAACGGAGCATCCAACGAACGTTGCTTGGGGACAAGATAGTTTTGGTAACCCTCAAGGAATGATCAGTTTGCTACGCTTTAAAATATGAGTTACCCGTAATGAACAATGAGGCCGAGTATGAAACGCTGATTGTGGGACTCAAGATCGAGAAGGAATTGGGAGTCAAGACCTTACACACATATAATGACTCTTGGTTGGTGGTTTGCCAGGTGAATTCCAAGCAAAAGGTGCTAGACTAGCCCCTTATTTTGATGAAGGTTCGGAACTGCTCAACGATTTTGTGTATTACATGATAACGCACATTTCCAGGGAGAAAAAACGAAAGCCAATTCTTTACCCAAGTTGGCTAGCTCCAGAGATGTGCAACTCATCGGTTTAGTTCTAGGAAGTATTATCAGCTCCGAGCATCAAACAGATGGATGTTGATTGGATCTTGGAGGCTGAACCTGAAAAAGAATCGTGAATGACTCCGAGGATTACATACTGAAGGGAACCCTTCCAAATAGAAGGAGCGAGCATAGGAAATTACTGCGCCGGGTTTTGTTATTTATTATCTAGGATAGGCTATTATACAAAAGAGGTTTCTTTGTACCCCTGCTACGGTGTGTCGTCCACGAAGAATCCAAAAAGATCCTTGCGGATATTCATGAAGGAGCCTATGGTAACCACCCGGGAGGGCAAATGTTAGCTAAGATGGTTCATCGCTACGGATACTTTTGGCCGACCATCAACAGAGGTGCAACCGATTATACCAGGAGGTGTGATCATGCTAGAGATTCACCAAAATTCCTAGAGTCCCGCCTATGGAGATTATGCAAATGGTTAGCCCATAGCCATTTGTGGTGTGGGAAATCGACATTATTGGTGTGCCGTCGATGTTAAAAGGTTGGGCAAAGTACGCTATTATTGCGGTCGATTATTTTACGAAGTGAGCTGAGGCAGAATTGCTTGCCACGATCACTACAAAGAAGGTGATCAACTTCGTACCCAAGAACATTATCTGTCATTTTGGGATCCCACAAATGATTATTTCCGACAACAGGATCCAATTTGACAGTTTGGAATTCAAGAACTTCCAAAGCAAGTATCGGATAGAGAAAAGATTTTCTGTAGTAGCTCATCTGTAAGTAAATGTCCAGGTGGAAGCGGTGAACAAAATCATCAAGTCGATTATGAAAAAGCGATTGACGAAGGCCAAAGGCAAGTGGGTCGATGAATTACCACTGGCACTTTAAGCCTATGGAACGACTCATAAATCCACATCTGGTCATACTTTGTTCGCTTTGGCCTATGGGTCAGAGGCCATGATTTCAATTAAATCGGAAGTGCAATCTCATTGGAAGATCCACTATGATCTCAAAAAAACGATGAACTCCTTCTCGAGTCCCTCGACATGATCGATGAAAAACATGATGAAGCTGATTTAAGAGCCTTTGCTCATCGAAAGCAAGTAGCTCAGCATTACAACACAAAGATCGAGAACCGGACCTTCGAGATCGATGATCTCGTTCTTAAACGAATCTTCCTTGGTCCAGTGAACATGGACCCGACTTGGGAAGGTCTGTATGCTATCGAACACAAGCTTGGAGATGGAACATTCAAGCTAACAACAACAGACATAATTTCACTTCCGATGGCATGGAATAGCGAACATATACGATGCTATTTTGCTTAAAATTGCCTTTGTACATATCTTATAATCTCAATGAAAGGACACATGATTGGTCGCTCTTGTGAATATGAAATGAATTGGTTTTGAGGATCGATGAATTTACATTCTCATTAGCGAGGTTTTGTGCTATGAATGCAACATGATTGAATAATACGTACTTATATAGTACATAACTATATGCGCCTAGAGATAGACACCAACCAAACTATACGGTCTGTAACTGGACCTAAGGAATGCGACTGTTCTGGGCATCTGAAGTAGATGCCAAATAGCTCCTTTGACCCATGACTTGGACATTGGAGTATAAACACAAGGGAGTCAAATGAGATATTTCACCCAGAGAACCATTGCCAGGAGTTGGCAAATTAAATGATTTATGCCCTAATAAAGCTATCGCTCAGAGTCTGGCGAAGCCCAAACTCCTCGTCCAGAGAATGGTGAGGTTAAAGATCCATGCCCGAAGTTAGGCGTGATCTTCCCCAACTATCCAAGAAAGGGACACTTTAACCACCGTTTCAGGTGGTTAACGCTGATCCATACCCAGAGGTGGTGAGAGTAAACAAAAAAAATCCACCAATTGGATGCTTTAATCACCGCTTTAGGTGATCGACCCTGCTCAACGTCCAGAGTTAGGCGAGATCGGGTAGAAACCTCCATGAAATGGATGTTCAAATCGCCGCTCTAAGCAACTGATTTTGGTTAGGACCCGAAATTAGGCTTGGCTGAGCAAGGATGCTCGAAGATAGGCATAAGGGTCACCATTCTCCAAGATTGAGAAGAATGTAATTTTAGACATTACCATTGGTCGAACATAACTCGACTAATGGATAATGAAACAAGCTATTGATTTGGCTGATTGATGACATAGAAATGATTCACATGAATGTGGGCAAAAATAATAAACACATTGACGCAAGGCTTGAACGAAAAAATAGTATAATTGTTATTAATGTACTGCTTAAACAAAACAAAAGGGTTGAACTCGCACAACTCCAATCTATCTACATAGTTATTCAAACAAAATAAAAGATGACAAAAAGAAGGAAGGATTCAACTAAGTCTTCTTCCTCCTCTTCGACTCCTTCTTCTTATCCTTAGAAGAGGGCGTTCCAGACTCATCAGGCTTCCACCTACTTTTATCCTTCCCTTTATGACCCTTAGGAAGATCACTCACCGAAATTTCATGAGGCACAAAGATAGGTTGACCGAGCAACAATTCTCTAATCTTAATTATACATTTTTCATATAAGGTCCAAATTCCTAAATGGGATAAACTAAAAGTCCAAATGTTTATCTCCTTGCTAGCATAACCATTCAAAGGTCAACCTATCCTATAACCTGAAAAGTCTCGGTCTGACCCGAGCAAAATAACACTCGGGTCAGACTATTTTTAATTATCCAATACAGTGAGAACAAGATATAACACAAGAACAAACAACATATAAGTAAATACAGATGTCCATGAAATAACGAGTCACGGGAATTAATTTAACTTGAAGTTCATCACAAGGGACATGGTTATACATTTAAGTAACCAACACATGTTAATCACTAAACACATAATAACATAATTAACTAAACATCCATCACAAGACACAAGAACATATATTTATTTCACTAACATAAGACACAAAAATATATATTTATTTCACAAATATAGAATAGCCACAGAATCCAAATATCTAGAATCCAAGAGATCTTAATCCAAACCGATCGTAATGATCGTCCAAAACAATCACAATGATTGTACTCAAAACCCATGGCAAACAAACAAACAAATTGGTATCACTCAAACCGATGCGATACCAAGGATCGTACTAAGACCGGGAATACAAAATCACAGAATGATCTCAAGGATAGTGCATACCGATCAAAGTGATCGTAGAAACCATGACTCGATCAATCTACATTTATTTAATATTATTATATTATTACGTTCGAAAAGAAATCCAGGAATAAACTTCTTAAGGATCTAGCAGCCACTTGCCGCACACCAAAAGAGATTAAACTCTAAAGTGCCAAATACTATCACCTTCAGTAATCACTAGAATTTAACCAATACGTCCCATACCATATGGTGAAATCCAAGTATTTACTAAAAGCTAGTAAATATCACTTATTACGGATACCATTGGAAAACCTGAACTACATTCTCTTAAGGATCTAGCAACCACTTGTCGCAGATCAGAAGAGAATACAACTCTAAAGTGCAAAATACTTCCTAATAGCAATCACACGAATTTAACCAAGGCATCCCATACTACCCAGTGAAATTCGAGTATTCACTAATGGGCTAGTAATTCCACTCAAACATTCTATTCAATGAGTTATACCATATTTGATGAAGTCTTATTCGAAAGCATTTAAACCAATCGATGACACAAAGTCGACTATTAGTACTCCCCAAATTATAGAATTAAAGTTCTCAAAATATTTATTTAATTTGTCACTTATCAAAATATTCCATTATTCCAAATTGTTCCAAGAGTATTTATTTTATAGAACAAGATTTTCCATGTTCCAAAATCACATTGATTCTTTAAATTCCATAAGTTTATAATGTTTACACATCATATTTCAAAAGCCACTTATAAAAGTATTCATTTATTTGTGAATCCATAAATCCATTTTCAAAACCAATTTAGTATTCTAATAATTAGTTAAAACCTCGTACAATTATATTTCCAGAATTTGAAATTCCAAATCCATAAAATCATTTATAAAAGTAATTAGACTACTTTAGAAAACATGTTTGATATATAGAACTTAAATAAACTCTCTTTGTGAAATTATTTGTATACAAAACAAAGCACTTATATACATTTGCAAAATAGGTAGATTTAAATTTATAAATTTCCAAAGCTTTGAATCAAAAATGATTCAAAGTCCACAAAGCAAAAGAAATTCACTATTACATGTCACAAGATTGTAACGACCAATAGTTCCATAAGGTTTGAGTTTCATATCATCTCTAAACACAATTTATAACTTAACAAACCAGTGGAAATACATATATCAAAACGATCACGAGTGAACATTCAAAGCACATTTAAACAACATCACAAACATAGCAACAAATCATAGGTCACAATAGATTTTCAGTTTTGAAACACCATTTCGATCCATTTTTCCTCATACATAAAAGTTGTTACTTAATGTCTCAGCTTTCCAACAAAAAAAGTTTTGCACAATTTGGATTTACAGTTAAAAAGTTATGGTGATTTTAGTTTTAAAACAATAGATTTTCAAATAACTTCTACTGAAAGTAATTTAACAAATAGGTGTACTTAAATGGTGTAATTGAAAAAGTAACATAGATTCTTTTATTTATGTAAACTAGAGTCTCCAAATTAAGATTCGGACTTCCCGAAACTAAACAAACCTGTCACTACAATTACACTTTAAAGATAGTGTAAACAAGCCAAGCCAACATCAAGCAAAAGGATAATGAATAAGGCAACAAAGCAAGATAACCCAAGCAATTAGACATGGCATTGCTAGAGCACAAAATGGAAAGGCTAACAATAAGGTAAAAAACAAAATAACACGAGGCATCATAGGGAAAGACAAGAACGGAGAAGGAAATGCAAGCACCTCAAATTTCTTAATTTAAGATTTTCAATACTCAGGTCATCTTCACAAATCGGTGATTTTCAATTAACTACTCTCATAATTTGACAAAACTTATAATAAATAGTTTTTCCTTACTGTGATAGCTTTCCAAAAAGCACAAGTTTACTGAAATCGGATTAACGGATCAATAGGTATGACATAAACAAATTTATGCTTCATCTCGGAACTTTACCCGACAAGACAGAGCTTATAGTTTTGATTAAAACATGAATTCGATCAAGAAAAATTCAAAATTTGGAAAAATGATCAAAATAAAAGTTATTCTTTATGAAATTATCTTTCTACTGCAAAACGATTCATCAAAGAAGGATTTACCAATCAAAAGATATGGTCGAAGAAATTTTCAGATTTTTGTTGCTTAAGCCTGTTTTTCATTCTCAGGATAGCGAAGGAAAAATGCATTTTCGACCATTTAAACATCAAAAATTGGCAATACTCAAAACAAAATTTTAGAAAAGTATACGCTTTCCAGAACTTCAAGAATTATCAAATTCCGATCAAAAATGAAGAAGATATGCCTAAATTACTAACATGGTCTAGCTAAGAAATGTAAATTAACAACCATGTATTTCAAATCAACAAACTTCAAGCAATCAAACAACAATCAACAATCACTCAACCATCCAACATGAAATCACACAACCAATCCAACATAAGATCAATAATTAGAGATAGTTATGAGTTTCTACTCACCTCAATTCCATATTTCTTCTTGCTAATACTTTGATTCGGCCTGGTAATTGAATTTCCAGCAACTCTAAGCTTTTCCAGATTTTAGAAACTCTTCTTTTTATTTTAATAATGGAGATTTGGTTGTATTATGAAGAAGGAGCTAACCCTAGTTTTTGGTTTCTGGATTATGTCCTTTGAAATAAACGTATTGAGGAACTAAGATGAGAAGAAGCTTCTCGGTTACACTTAAATGGGCTGAATTTGTGTTTAGTCCAAACCCACAATTTATTGAAATGAATCATCTCAATTTTTACCTATTTTCTCATTTCTAAACATCATTTATTAGTTGAGTTTTATTTCTAAAAATTTACACAAAATTCTACACTATAACTAAATCTTCTAACAATGTATATATTAAAGAAAAAGAATTATAATTTAACAATTATTTTAACTCTCCTTTTAAGATCTAAAAAGATAAATTATCATTCCTTAAAAATGGAAATTTTTCTAAATTTACAATTTATAAATCGAATAAATCCATTTTACATAATTTTCCAAATTAACACTTCAATTTCCAATTACTTATTCTCAAAAACTCGATTGAATTTCACAATTAAATCTCACAAATTACAAATTAGAATTGATTAACTACAATTAAACTTAATTAATAACATGGTTCTTACATACTTTCCCCTTAAAGAAATTGCGTCCTCGCAATTTCCTTAACGAAAGAAATCCAAAATATAAATTTCCTCTTAAAACAATTATATGTTAACTGGTTTTTAACTTCATTTCCAAACCATTCAATTAATATCACTCCAAATTATAACACTAAACTCGAAAAAAATTTAACTATCAAAATTTCTTAAAATTCTCAAAAATATTATATTGGCTCAAATTTGCGGAAAATTTTGCCAGCGTCTCCTTTGCGCAGCTAGCGTTTCGAAAATTTACAATATGAATATATTTACATAATATACATCTCATCTCAAGGATGAGGCGTCCCGTAGGGAAAAGCATAAAAATGCGATATTTAGTCCGAGATACATACCTTATATTTGAAATATTAGCGAGTCCGCTAATATTTATTAAGCAAACAATTTATAATCTTTTAAATGATAACTATTTAACTTCGGATACCTGCACCTATCCCAAAAATTCATATTAGTATTTAATATCAAATTCATATCATATAAGAGATATTAATAATTCATGATCACACTTTAATTAGATTGACATCATAATATTCCATAGTGAAAGAAATCCGCATCTTATATTTCCAAATATTAATAATTACTTATGTCAAAATGTCACGTTCGATGTTTAGGAACCCCTTTCGATAACACGGTGTCCCATATATCGATCAGAATCCTTAAACAATGTCCGGATAAGTCAACACAATAGATAATCACAAGTTTAGATGCATTTATTTTATTACCACTAACATCTATGTATCCAATTATAAATACATGCAACCAAGCAATCAATTCCTACCAACTAATCAACCTAAACATACATGATCACTTATAGCGGAACAATTCAATGTCTGAAATTCCGCTGCGCAACTCTGATTATTTCTAGATCATTTAAATATTAAACTTACTTACTCAAATTTCCCAAATTTTCTATTAAAAGAAAATAGTTCACTTTAATTTAATTCATTCCAGTTTAATTCCAAAATTTTCTAAACTCTAAAATATTTTACTCATTAATTTCCAAAAGGTTTAATGTCACAAATTCTAATTTATCAATTAAATTTTTTTAAATCAATTTATGCCCCAAATGATTATCCCGATAATCATTTTATATTCGTATCCCTAATTAATATAACTATCTACCATACGCCCCAAGGGACAAAACTCTAAGTCATCTAGGTCTCAGATCCGTAATATTATATGTTATAATGTTCTGACACAGCTTTGATACCAACTGTAATGACCCCACCATGATGCACAGTTTAGCAAAGAACGTTACAAGTAATGTCATCTGCTAATCTGGAGAATACGGCTTATTAAGGACGATCGAATGTGAATATATCTTTATACTAACACTGACATGTCATTTATACCTTTTTACTTAATATCTGAACTGAAATTTGACGTGTACAATATTAATACAAAGTAATAGACACACTGATTTCTCAAAATCAAAACAATATATCATATAAGCATCAGTCATAGATCACAGCGGAATAATAATCTCATATACATATACAAATTGTGAGTCTACAAAATAAAACACTAAACTCACATAACATACAAGTTTTCCAATTCTCTAATCTCAATTATACATTTTTATATATAAGGCCCAAATTCCTAAATGGGATAAACTAAATGTCCAAATGTTTATCTCCTTGCTAGCATAAACATTCAAAGGTCAACTTGTCCTGTAACCTGAAAAGTCTCGGCCTGACCCAAGCAAAATAACACCTGGGTCAGACTATCTCTAAATATCCAATAGAGTGAGAACAAGATATAACACAAGAACAAACAACATTTAAGTAAATATAGATGTCCATGAAATAACGAGTCACGAGAATTAATTTAACTTAGAGTTCATCACAAGGCACAAGGTTATAAATTTAAGTCACCAACACATATTAGTCACTAAACACATAATAACATAATTAACTTAACATCCATCACAAGACACAAGAACATTTATTTATTTCACTAACACAAGACACAAGAGTATATATTTATTTCATGAATACAGAATAGTCACAGAATCCAAATATCCAGAATCCAAGAGATCTTAATCTAAACCGATCGTAATTGAAATGACCCACTTCTTTTTTTGCATTTATTTTTAAAGATTTTCAGCTGAGTTTTTTATATATATATAAAAATCAATGGATCACTTCTCTTAATTAATTTCCCAAGATCCAGAATTTTACCAATATAAAAATATTAGTATATAAATCAAATCATGCCATTTATATATATGAAGATATATAAATGTTTCCTTACTTATTAGAGTAATTAAATTAGCAAAGAAATTCAATCATATAGTATTTCTCACATTTGAGAGATTTTGTGTCACATAGCCATTTCTACTTTTTAATTTTTTTTCTTTTGAACTCAAGCTTGATTAATTTTTAGTTCAAATATTACCACTTATTATTTTCTTGTTTTACTTCTCAAATTAATTGATTCCTGGATTTACAAGCCATACATTTGATTTCTACGATTTTGTAATTTTGATACTTATTGTTTTTGATTAAATAAAGGGTGTTTAAAACATCTCATGCATATTTGTTTAGCCCGGGGTTCTTGTTTCAAACACAAACAATTTTTATGTCAGGTAGAATACTCATATTTTGGTTTATAAAGTATGCAATGATCATATGAATAATAAGGTAGTAAACTAGTTTAAAGGTCAAGCAGAGGAAAACAATACATTTGAGCAAAGTGCAAACACAAACACACATACTAAATGAAGGCTTAGCATATACATGGAGACAGTATGATCAAGGAAATGACAAAAATCAGATCAATGCAAAACTTTCAGATGAACATATGGTGAAGACAATTGATGAATCTCCAAGTAGTAGAACAAATGACTGTGATCAATAAACAGTGGAATAATGGACATGCTTATTACAAACATGACCACATGATACCACAAACTGCAACAGGTTTGACTATAACCAAATGCAACCAGACTTGAATCAAGTATCTAGATAATAGGATTTAGTTAAGTATAGTTGCAGTGAAGCCTACAGGTACCAAGCATACATATGAACTTATTACACAAAACAATACAAGTTTTTATTGGAAAATCAAATGCCCAGATAGGATTACAGACTATGTCTTCAAACTTTTGCATGTGCTTGTATCAATTACTAGTCATGATTAGGCTCTACTGGTTGACCAAGACCTTATTCTACCCATTCACTTAAAACCTTGGCACATATTTATTCAAGAATAACTTCAATCGTATAACTGAAGTCAAACAAATATGTCAAGGAGAACATATCCACATATCAGATTATATGTCATGTTCTCATCCATCTTAATCCATCAGATTACTTCAGAACCTATTACTTAAATTCATAACTCATAAGCACAGATGTTACTTAAATCAATAATCCACAAGCACATATAGTACTTCAGTTTTTACATGTCCTTTGCAAGAAAACAAGCAAATTTCAATTCTGGAAATACTTAAAACATAACAGAGTTTTGCATAACTTATTCATTACAATAATACTGCTACTTTTCTTAAACACTTTAAATTCATCAAGATCTCCAGATATCCATGCAAGCAAGCTACTCATGCATCTTTCCCTGCAGCAATACTTTGAGCTGCCTCGATAAAAATGAGACACCCCAAATATTGCAAAGGCAACAAATAAGGTCAGAAATAAATTCTGGTGTGAGTGAAATCAGGGATTAAAATAACTTGTAAATTCCTATGACTGTGCAGAGAGATGATATGTGTGATGCTATTCAAATTCATATTAAAATCTGAGTATCTGTATATATGTAAGCTTATCTAACAAACATACACCCAAGCATTCATCCATTCACTTCATTCAGTTGTACATGTACAAGCTCCTATGGATTAACTCCCTAAGTTCCATAGCATAATTTCTCAATCTCATCTTTTATTTTATTTGGTCTGAACTCTTGCCATTGAACACCATGTGTGCATTGCAAAGGGGCTCAGTTCTGTTAACCCTTTACACAGAGGCCTACAGGACTTAAGCAAGTCATGCACATACCCATCATCCTCCTGATGATGAATAGATCAAGGCACTACTCCTAAATTATTTTATAATTTAGAGACCATGCTTATTTATTTTCTAGGGAATTTTTCTTTTTAATTCCAGAGATGCTTATGTTCTTTCCTTCATTACATAAGTCAAGAATTATTAAACTCACTCAAAGATTATATCCAGACATACCAAACATTCATGCAAAATTGCACATCTCATTTCAAAGTCATTTTTGCTTAATCATATTTTCTAAAACCTGCTTGTATATTTATTTCTAGAAATTTTCCCATTGCTTACATAAATCTGAAGAAGTCATATGAAATACTATATTTATTTTTTTACTGTGAACATAGGATATGGTTTTTAAGAAAAACCCATAAAAACATATTGGCTTATGATCTGAACAAATCAGCATATATTTGTAGTATTGCATTGTTCATATCATTTTTAATATAAACTAGGCATAAGCATGAATCTCATTATTCACACTGCCTACTTCTTTTTTTTTCATTGATACCCTATTTCTCAGTAAAACATTTAGTTCATTTTCATATATAAACTAGAATATAAAATCTATTTCTGTGATTAGAGTATTTGTTTAATTATCTATATTTCAAAACAAAAATTGAAACCATCACAACAGATCAAAACAGATTAAAATCTCAACCAAAAATTCAACCAGAATACCATCCATGATCAACATATTTTCATTCAGAGAATAAAATCAAACAGAAAAACATAATATAATTTTTTTTATAAAATAACTTGGTTGCCCTTAACTTGGGTCTTAATGCCTCAAATCTCATAAGTGATTAATCACTCACCTTCCTCTTCTCTCCCCCGAGAATGCTTAAGCTTGAAGACAGTGTAAGTTCTTCCCTTCTATATTTTTTTTTTTTGAAAATATGTTTTTGTTTTTCCCTCAGAGAAAACTACTGCTTCCCCCTTGATTTAAATCATTTAGCTAGGGTTCTAATGGAGGAAAAGCCCATTTTATCCTTACAAAAATAAAAGAATTTTGTATGCATGTTTATGGCTAATTATGCCATTTTCTTTTGATCCCATTTCAGGTAAAAGCAGTTGCTTCACTGCTTTTCTGTGTACATGTTATTTGCATGTCTCACACTATTTATATGTGGCTTCTCTTCCATATATGTTTTCTTAAACCTATAGTGTTTACACATATATTGATTCCTTGCTAATATTTCGGCCCATTTATTTTCTCTTGATTTATAAAAATGTATTTATGCACAATCAATACTAAACTGGTTTCTTATATTTTAATTATCATAGAATTTATTTTTGTCACTTTAAACCCCTGACTACTTATATATAGTATATATAAGATATGTGAATTTTAAAATTCATTCATACTTAGTTATCTCCTTTTCATGTTTATTTATTGGAAAACAATTATCCACTTACTTATTTATTTTCACTCATCCTTGATATTTATTTTCAAACTATTTATCCTTTAACTATTTTTCTATTAACTGATTTCCATTTTTTTTCAAAATTATTTTTATCTCAATAATTTGGGTCTTCACATACTCTCCTCCTAAAAGGAATTGTGTCCCACAATTATTATATTTTTTTTTCATATATTTCCATTCAGTTGCATATAGAGCATAATTTCATTTCATAAATTTCAAAAACTCAGGCACTCAAAACCAATCAAACACACTTAAGTAATGTTTTAGTTTATCATAATTTTAGGCATACCTTTAAGCAGAAAATAGATTAGGATATTTATCCTTCATCCTATCTTCAGCCTCCCATGTACAGTCATTCTCATCTAAGCTCCACTGGATTTTAACCAATTTAATTACTTTATTTCTCAATTTCTTTTCTTCTCCAGCCATAATGCCCACTGGTTCCTTCTTATAAACCAGATTTTCTTGAATTTCAACATGTGTAGGAGATTCAAGAATGGTCTCCTTATCATGCACCCATTTTCTCAATTGAGATACATGAAATACATCATGTATATTACTCAATTCCTCTGGCAATTTTAGTTTATAAGCCAAAGTTCCTATTCTTTGAATAATTTCATATGGACCTATATATCTTGGTGTTAATTTTCTTGCCTTGCCAAATCTCAGTATTTTTCTCATTGGTGAAACCTTGATAAATACATAATTTCCTACCTCAAACTCCACTGGCCTTCTCCCTTTATCTGCATATGCTTTTTGTCTTTCTTGTGCTGCTCTCATTCTCTGCCTCACTAATTCAATTCTTGCAGAAGTTTCCTTCACATGTTCTGGTCCAAGCAATACTCTTTCACCTACCTACATACAACATGCAGGAGATAAACAAGGCTTTCCATACAAGGCCTCAAATGGAGCCATACCTATAGTGAATTGGTAGCTATTGTTATAAGCAAATTCAGCTAAGTAGAGATGATCTTCCCAGCTGCCTCCAAAGTCAAGTATACATGCTCTAAGTAAATCCTCTAAAATCTTGTTAACAATCTCAGTTTTCCCATCTGTTTGTGGGTGGTAGGCTGTGCTTAAGCTTAATTCTGTCCCCATGGCTTCTTGAAAGCTACCCCAGAACCTTGAGGTAAAAAAGGTGTCTCTATCACTAATGATAGTCTTGGGGATGCCATGTAATCTTACTATCTCTTTCACAAAATAATTGAGCTAACTTGTGAGCATTTCTGTTTGAATTCACTGGAATAAAATGTGCTGTTTTTGTGAGCCTATCAACCACTACCCAAATACTATCATTGCCTCTTCTTGTTCTTGGAAAGCCATCCACAAAATCCATTGAAATACTTTCCCATTTTCAGGTAGGCACTTCTAAAGGTTGCAGTAGGCCTGAGGGTCTTTGGTAATCTGCCTTGACTTGTTGGCAGGTTAAACACTTTGCTACATATTTTTCCACTGCTCCTTTCATTCCTGGCCACCAATAATTCCTTTTAAGATCATGGTACATTTTTGTACCTCCTGGATGTATGGTGTATTTGGTCTTGTGGTGCTCATCCATAACCTCTTGCTTCAGTTCTTCCACATTGGGTATGCAGAGCTTCCCTTTCTTCCTTAAGTAGCCTTTATCATCAACTTCATAATTTTCCACTGATATACCTTGTGATATCATGTCCTTCTTTTCTTTCAAATTAGCATCTTGACTCTGCATTCTTCCTATTTTATCAACCAGGGTTGATCTTACGGAGATGAGACTTAATTTTCCATATTCAATCATGTCACTGTGTGCCTTATCTGATGCATCAATTTCTATCTTTATTTCTACTTCACTGAGTATTGTTAAATCCTTGAATTCAGTCATCATTAAACTTGTCAATCTTGCTTGATGCCTACTTAATGCATTTGCCACTTTGTTAGCTTTTCCAGGAGTATATAATATATCAAGATCATAGGCAGCTAGAAATTCTACCCACCTATGTTGCCTCATGTTCAAGTCTTTTTGGGAAAACAAATACTTAAGTGATTTATGGTCTGTAAACAATTCAAATTTAGTACCTAACAAGTAGTGTCTCCATAGCTTCAATGCATAAACAACAGCAGCAAGCTCTAAGTCATGTGTAGCATATCCTGTTTCATTTGGCTTGAGTTGCGTTGATGCATATGCTATGACTCTACCATGTTGCATGAGTACTGCCCCTAACCCAGACCCACTAGCATCTGTATATACCACTAATCCTTCATTTCCCTCTGGAACTTGCAAGACTGGAGCTTCCATTAATGCTTTCTTTAATGATTCAAAAGCTTGTTCACACTTTTCTGTCCACACATATGGTTGCTCCTTTTTGGTTAGTTTGGTCAGTGGAATGGCTATCCTTGCAAAGTCTTTTATAAACCTTCTATAGTAACCTGCCATTCCTAAAAATGATCTCACCTCAGTCACTGATTTGGGTCTACTCCATGATTGCACTGCCATGACTTTGTTTGGGTCTACATTAACCCCCTGTTGAGATATAATGTGTCCCAAAAATTTAACTTCATTTTGCCAAAATGTGCACTTAGTAAATTTTGCTTTTAAATTATGTGCTCTTAGTCTTGACAAAACCAGATGCAAATGCTTTGCATGCTCCTCTTCTGATTTTGAATACACCAATATGTCATCAATAAAGACAACCACAAATTTGTCTAGAAAATCTCTAAATGTCATATTCATTAAATCTACAAAATAAGATGGTGCATTTGTCAATCCAAAAGGCATTACTAAAAATTCATATAGCCCATACCTTGTGTTGAATGCAGTGTATTTAATACTTTCCTCCTCAACCTTCATCTGATGGAACCCAGAGGCTAAGTCTAGCCTTGAAAAGATTTTTGCTCCATTTAATTAGTCAAATAAATCATCAATTCTGGGGAGTGGGTATTTGTTTTTGATGGTGACTTTATTTAATTTCCTGTAATCAATACACATTCTCATTATACCATCATGCTTCTTCACAAATACCACTGAAGAACCCCAGTTTGAACTGCTAGGCCTTATGAAGCCTTTCTGCTCCAATTCCTCCAATTGCTGCTTTAATTCCACTAATTCTTTTGGACCCATTCTGGTAGGCTTCTTGATGATAGGACTTGATCCTGGGATCAACCTTATTTGAAATTCAACTTGCCTATTTTCTACAACTCCTATAACCTCTCCAAAAACATCTGGGTATTCTTTTATCACTTCTATATCTTCTAGAGTCAATTCTTTTTCAATCATGCTCCATATTTGACTAAGGCAATATGTTTTGGCTATTTCACTCATGACTATAATATTTTTACCATTTTCTGTTTTCAAAGAAATGGTAAAATTTTCTAAATTCAAAATTGCTTTGAATTTACTCAACCAATCTACCCCTAGAATAATTCCTATTCCAGGATATTTCAACACAAATAAGTCAGATTTAAACACATTTCCACCTATGTTTAATTCTACTCCCAAACATCTTAATTCTAGCAGGCAAGAGCTACCTAGGGGACTCTGAATAAACAAAGGTGTTTCAACTAAATTGCATGTGAGAGCCAATTTATCCACTATGTCTTGTGATATTAAAGAATGTGTAGCCCCAATGTCATATATAACTGAGATTGGATAATTTTTAATTAGAAGTATACCTTCCAATTGTCCAGAATTTCCCACTGCACTTGCTTTTGCTTTGCCTTCCAATGCTCCTACCTTTGCTCCTTTCTTGAACTCTGGGCAATTCCTTTTGATATGACCTTCCTTCCCACAATTATAGCAGCTGAATGGGGTCTTCTTAGCTGCTTGACACCTATTTCTCATGTGCCCTTCTTTGCCACAGTTGTAGCAAGTAACTTTCTTCTTAATTTCCCCAGTGGCTGCTCCTTCAACTTTCTTATCTACATTCTTCTTGTCATAAGGGTGTGCTCTATTTTTCCCTTTCTTTTGATTATTAGCCCTCATGTTCCTAAATTTCTCTCTTGCATTATCATGTTGTTCAAAAGAAAGAGTGAGATCTATGACTTGATCAAATGTTTTGTCTTTGTATGGTAGCATTGCTCTACTTAAACCAGCATTAAGTCCTTGAATAAATCTTGAATTCTTTGATTCCTCATTCCCTATGAGCATGGTTCCATATTTAGACAAGCTCTCAAATTTTTGAGTGTATTCAGTCACACTCATTAGTCCTTGTCTCAGCCTTATGAATTCCTCAAGCAGTGTTGCCTTAGCTGTTGCTGGGACAAATCTGGCCTCAAGCATCTCCTTGAATTGATCCCATGTTATCTCATTTTCTGGTCTTCCTGTGATGATTACCTCCCACCAATCTAGTGCTGCTCCCTTGAGCCTTCTGGAAGCTATTTGCCTCTTCCTTTGATCATTTATTTGCATGTCTGCAAATATTCTTTCTAAGGTCCTCAGCCATGTTTGCACACCCATGACTCCTTCAGTGCCTTCAAAATCCTTGCCTCCTAAATCAGAGAATGTTTTCAGTAGCTTAGCTAACTCCTCATGAGGATTTTCTTCCATCTACACTGCTCCTTCCCTAAATGCCCTCACCAAATCTTGCAAATTGACCATTGGTGTTGCATTAGAGGATCCTGCTCCAGTGCTTGGTGGTCTTCCTACCATGATTCACTATTCAATTGCATAGCTAGTTAGTCTTGTTTCTAATTTAATTATTTCAGCAATTCATTCCTGCTGAGAATATTTTATATATATATATATATATATATATATATGCTATGTTCTTGTTAACATAGCTCTGATACCAACTGAAATGACCCACTTCTTTTTTTGCATTTATTTTTAAAGATTTTCAGCTGAGTTTTTATATATATATATATATATATATATAAATCAATGGATCACTTCTCTTAATTAATTTCCCAAGATCCAGAATTTTACCAATATAAAAATATTAGTATATAAATCAAATCATTCCATTTATATATATATGAAGATATATAAATGTTTCCTTGCTTATTAGAGTAATTAAATTAGCAAAGAAATTCAATCACACAGTATTTCTCACATTTGAGAGATTTTGTGTCACATAGCCATTTCTACTTTTTAATTTTTTTTCTTTTGAACTCAAGCTTGATTAATTTTTAGTTCAAATATTACCACTTATTATTTTCTTGTTTTACTTCTCAAATTAATTGATTCCTGGATTTACAAGCCATACATTTGATTTTTGGGATTTTGTAATTTTGATACTTATTGTTTTTGATTAAATAAAGGGTGTTTAAAACATCTCATGCATATTTGTTTAGCCCGGGGTTCTTGTTTCAAACACAAACAATTTTTATGTCAGGTAGAATACTCATATTTTGGTTTATAAAGTATGCAATGATCATATGAATAATAAGGTAGTAAACTAGTTTAAAGGTCAAGCAGAGGAAAACAATACATTTGAGCAAAGTGCAAACACAAACACACATACTAAATGATGGCTTAGCATATACATGGAGACAGTATGATCAAGGAAATGACAAAAATCAGATCAATGCAAAACTTTCAGATGAACATATGGTGAAGACAATTGATGAATCTCCAAGTAGTAGAACAAATGACTGTGATCAATAAACAGTGGAATAATGGACATGCTTATTACAAACATGACCACATGATACCACAAACTGCAACAGGTTTGACTATAACCAAATGCAACCAGACTTGAATCAAGTATCTAGATAATAGGATTTAGTTAAGTATAGTTGCAGTGAAGCCTACAGGTACCAAGCATACATATGAACTTATTACACAAAACAATACAAGTTTTTATTGGAAAATCAAATGCCCAGATAGGATTATAGGCTATGTCTTCAAACTTTTGCATATGCTTGTATCAATTACAAGTCATGATTAGGCTCTACTGGTTGACCAAGACCTTATTCTACCCATTCACTTAAAACCTTAGCACATATTTATTCAAGAATAACTTCAATCTTATAACTGAAGTCAAACAAATATGTCAAGGAGAACATATCCACATATCAGATTATATGGCATGTTCTCATCCATCTTAATCCATCAGATTACTTCAGAACCTATTACTAAAATTCATAACTCACAAGCACAGATGTTACTTAAATCAATAATCCACAAGCACATATAATACTTCAGTTTTTACATGTCCTTTGCAAGAAAACAAGCAAATTTCAATTCTGGAAATACTTAAAACATAACAGAGTTTTGCCTAACTTATTCATTACAATAATACTGCTACTTTTCTTAAACACTTTAAATTCATCAAGATCTCCAAATATCCATGCAAGCAAGCTACTCATGCATCTTTCCGTACAGCAATACTTTGAGCTGCCTCGATAAAAATGAGACACCCCAAATATTGCAAAGGCAACAAATAGGGTCAGAAATAAATTCTGGTGTGAGTGAAATCAGGGATTAAAATAACTTGTAAATTCCTATGACTGTGCAGAGAGCTGATATGTGTGATGCTATTCAAATTCATATTAAAATTTGAGTACCTGTATATATGTAAGCTAATCTAACAAACATACACCCAAGCATTCATCCATTCACTTCATTCAGTTGTACATGTACAAGTTCCTATGGATTAACTCCCTAAGTTCCATAGCATAATTTCTCAATCTCATCTTTTATTTTATTTGGTCTGAACTCTTGCCATTGAACACCATGTGTGCATTGCAAAGGGGCTCAGTTCTGTTAACCCTTTACACAGAGGCCTACAGGACTTAAGCAAGTCATGCACATACCCATCCTCCTCCTGATGATGAATAGATCAAGGCACTACTCCTAAATTATTTTATAATTTAGAGACCATGCTTATTTATTTTCTAGGGAATTTTTCTTTTTAATTCCCGAGATGCTTATGTTCTTTCCTTCATTACATAAGTCAAGAATTATTAAACTCACTCAAAGATTATATCCAGACATACCAAACATTCATGCAAAATTGCACATCTCATTTCAAAGTCATTTTTGCTTAATCATATTTTCTAAAACCTGCTTGTATATTTATTTCTAGAAATTTTCCCATTGCTTACATAAATCTGAAGAAGTCATATGAAATACTATATTTATTTTTTTACTGTGAACATAGGATATGGTTTTTGAGAAAAACCCACAAAAACATATTGGCTTATGATCTGAACAAATCAGCACATATTTGTAGTATTGCATTGTTCATATCATTTTTAATATAAACTAGGCATAAGCATGAATCTCATTATTCACACTGCCTACTTCTTTTTTTTCATTGATACCTTATTTCTCAGTAAAACATTTAGTTCATTTTCATATATAAACTAGAATATAAAATCTATTTCTGTGATTAGAGTATTTGTTTAATTATCTATATTTCAAAACAAAAATTGAAACCATCACAACAGATCAAAACAGATTAAAATCTCAACCAAAAATTCAACCGGAATACCATCCATGATCAACATATTTTCATTCAGAGAATAAAATAAAACAGAAAAACATAATATAATTTTTTTATAAAATAACTTGGCTGCCCTTAACTTGGGTCTTAATGCCTCAAATCTCATAAGTGATTAATCACTCACCTTCCTCTTCTCTCCCCCGAGAATGCTTAAGCTTGAAGACAGTGTAAGTTCTTCCCTTCTATATTTTTTTTTTTGAAAATATGTTTCAGTTTTTCCCTCAGAGAAAACTACTGCTTCCCCCTTGACTTAAATCATTTAGCTAGGATTCTAATGGAGGAAAAGCCCATTTTATCCTTACAAAAATAAAAGAATTTTGTATGCATGTTTATGGCTAATTATGCCATTTTCTTTTGATTCCCATTTCAGGTAAAAGCAGTTGCTTCACTGCTTTTCTGTGTACATGCTATTTGCATGTCTCACACTATTTTCATGTGGCTTCTCTTCCATATATGTTTTCTTAAACCTATAGTGTTTACCCATATATTGATTCCTTGCTAATATTTCAGCCCATTTATTTTCTCTTGATTTATAAAAATGTATTTATGCACAATCAATACTAAACTGGTTTCTTATATTTTAATTATCATAGAATTTATTTTTGTTACATTAAACCCCTGACTACTTATATATAGTATATATAAGATATGTGAATTTTAAAATTCATTCATACTTAGTTATCTCCTTTTCATGTTTATTTATTGGAAAACAATTATCCAATTACTTATTTATTTTCACTCATCCTTGATATTTATTTTCAAACTGTTTATCCTTTAACTATTTTTCTATTAACTGATTTCCATTTTTTTTTCAAAATTATTTTTATCTCAATAATTTGGGTCTTCACAGTAATGATCGTCCAAAACAATCGCAATGATTGTACTCAAAACCCATGGCAAACAAACAAACAAATTGGTATCACTCGAACCTATCGGATACCAAGGATCATACTCAGACTGGGAATACAGAATCATTGAGTGATCTTAAGGATAGTGCATACCGATCAAGGTGATCGTAGAAACCATGACTCGATAAATCTATATTTATTTAATATTATTATATTATTATGTTCGAAAAGAAATCCAGGAATAAACTTCTTAAGGATCTAGCAGCCACTTGCCGCACAACAAAAGAGAGTAAACTCTAAAGTGCCAAATACTATCACATTTAGTAATCACTAGAATTTAACCAATACATCCCATACCGTATGGTGAAATCCAAGTATTGACTAAAAGCTAGTAAATATCACTTATTACGGATACCACTGGAAAACCTGAACTACATTCTCTCAAGGATCTAGCAACCACTTGTCGCACACCAGAAGAGAATACAACTCTAAAGTGTAAAATACTTCCTAATAGCAATCACATGAATAATAAAGACATCCCATACTACCCGGTGAAATTTGAGTATTCGCTAATGGGCTAGCAAGTTCCACTCAAACATTCTATTCAATGAGTTATACCATATTCGACGAAGTCTTATACGAAAGAATTTAAACCAATCGATGACACTAAATCGATTATTAGTACTCCCCAAATTATAGAATTAAGGTTCTCAAAACATTTATTTAATTTGTCACATATCAAAATATTCTGTTATTCCAAATTGTTCCAAGAGTATTTATTTTACAAAACAAGATTTTCCATGTTCCAAAATCACATTGATTCTTTAAATTCCATAAGGTTATAATGTTTACACACCATATTTCAAAAGCCACTTATAAAAGTATTCATTTATTTGTGAATCCATAAATCCATTTTCAAAACCAATTTAGTACTCTAATAATTAGTTAAAACCTCGTACAATTATATTTCCAGAATTTCAAATTCCAAATCCATAAAATCATTTATAAAAGTAATTAGACTACTTTAGAAAACATGTTTGATATTTAGAGCTTAAATAAACTCTCTTTGCGAAATTATTTGTATACAAAATAAAGCACTTATATACATTAGCAAAATAGGTAGATTTAAATTTATAAATTTCCAAAGCTTTGAATCAAAAATGATTCAAAGTTCATAAAGCACAAGAAATTCACTATTACATGTCACAAGATTGTAACGACCAATAGTTCCATAAGGTTTGATTTTCATATCATCTCTAAACACTATTTATAACTTAACAAACCAGTGGAAATATATATATTAAAACAATCACGATTGAACATTCAAAGCACATTTAAACAACATCACAAACATAGCAACAAATCATAGGTCACAGTAGATATTCAGTTTTGAAACACCATTTCGATCCATTTTTCCTCAGAATTTTCGAAAACTTACAACATAAAAGTTATTCCTCAATGTCGTAGCTTTCCAACAACAAAAAGTTTTGCACAATTTGGGTTTACGGTTAAAAAGTTATGGCAATTTTAGTTTTAAAACAATAGATTTTCAAATAACTTCTATCGAAAATAATTTAACAAATTGGTGTACTTAAATGGTGTAATTGACAAAGTAACATAGAGTCTTTTATTTCTATAAACTAGAGTCTCCAAAATAAGATTCGGACTTCCTGAAACTAAACAAACCTTTCACCACAATTACACTTTAAAGATAGTGTAAACAAGCCAAGCCAACATAAAGCAAAAGGATAATGAATAAGGCAACAAAGCAAGATAACCCAAGCAACAAGACATGGCATTGCTAGAGCACAAAATGGAAAGGCTAACAACAAGGTAACAAAACAAAATAACACAAGGCATCATAGGGCAAGACACAAGAACAGAGAAGGAAATGCAAGCACCTCAAATTTCTAAATTTAAGATTTTCAGTACTCAGGTCATCTTCACAAATCGGTGATTTTCAATTAACTACTCTCATAATTTGACAAAACTTATAATAAATAGTTTTTCCTTATTGTGATAGCTTTCCAGAAAGCACAAGTTTACTGAAATCGGATTAATGGATCAATAGTTATGATAAAAACAAGTTTATGCTTCACCTCAGAACTTTACCCGACAGGACAGAGCTTATAGTTCTGATTAAAACACGAATTCGATCAAGAAAACTTCAAAATCTGGGAAAATGATAAAAATAAAAGTTCTTCTTTATGAAATTATCTTTCTACTGCAAAAAGATTCATCAAAGAAGGATTTACCAATCAAAAGATATGGTCGAAGAAATTTTTAGATTTTTGTTGCTTAAGCCTGTTTTTCATTCTCAGGATAGCGAAGGAAAAATGCATTTTCGACCATTTAAACATCAAAATTTGGCAATACTCAAAACAAAATTTTAGAATAAAGTATACGCTTTCCAGAACTTCAAGAATTATCAAATTCCGATCAAAAATGAAGAAGATATGCCTAAATTACTAACATGGTCTAGCTAAGAAATGTAAATTAACAACCATGTATTTCAAATCAACAAACTTCAAGCAATCAAACAACAATCAACAATCATTCAACCATCCAACATGAAATCACACAACCAATCCAACATAAGATCAATAATTAGAGATAGTTATGAGTTTCTACTCACCTCAATTCCATATTTCTTCTTGCTAATACTTTGATTCGGCCTGGTAATTGAATTTCCAGCAACTCTAAGCTTTTCCAGATTTTAGAAACTCTTCTTTTTATTTTAATAATGGAGATTTGGTTGTATTATGAAGAAGGAGCTAACCCTAGTTTTTGGTTTCTGGATTATGTCCTTTGAAATGAACGTACTGAGGAACTAAGATGAGAAGAAGCTTCTCGGTTACACTTAAATGGGATGAATTTGTGTTTAGTCCAAACCCACAATTTATTGAAATGAATCATCTCAATTTTTACCTATTTTCTCATTTCTAAACATCATTTATTAGTTGAGTTTTATTTCTAAAAATTTACAAAAAATTCTACACTATAACTAAATCTTCTAACAATGTATATATTAAAGAAAAAGAATTATAATTTAACAATTATTTTAACTCTCCTTTTAAGATCTAAAAAGATAAATTATCATCCTTAAAAATGGAAATTTTTCTAAATTTACAATTTATAAATCGAATAAATCCATTTTACATAATTTTCCAAATTAACACTTCAATTTCCAATTACTTATTCTCAAAAACTCGATTGAATTTCACAATTAAATCTCACAAATTACAAATTAGAATTGATTAACTACAATTAAACTTAATTAATAACAGGGTTGTTACATTCTTCATTCAAAGCATGAATCATGTCAGCACCGGGACCGAGGGGCAGTGCTCCCATTACAAGTTAGGATTGGCATTGGGGAAGACACAATGACTGACTTGGTCAAAGTAGCATGCATGCCCGATGTTAAGCTCTCTTCAGGAAGAAGGACGACCAAAGGCTGACCTGAAACTTGAGAAACATAAAAGCAGATATTAGTGACGTCGATCGGTCTCATATGGGCTATCTCAAACACGGGGCGAGGTTAATAATATACCTCCAGGAGATATAGATTCAATAGGAGCTGGAGTGCCACCAGAACCTCCCTCTTGAATGGGAGATAAGATGAACGACTTTAGAAGCAAGGGTTCATCAGGATTGTATTGGTTCCCTAAAAAGGGTGCCAAAACCGTTGTAACTTCAGAGACCATCCCGATGGCAGAAATAGCTGGGATGAGGAGTGACATTTTTAGTATACAGTGACTCAAAGGTCAAATGGGAAGTAAAGTTCACTGTGGAGTCATGGAGAGCAGACCCAAAGCCCTCACCTTGGTCTTTTTGACCCCCGATAGCAGATTTGAGGTGCAGGATACATTCACTAATCTTGAGTGCCTCCAGGTCCTCTACATCTAAAAGGTCGAGCTTCAACTTTTCTACATCAACCTCAACCCCATCGGAAAGCTTTCTTTTTTGATTCAACATCTCCTCCCATGCCAGGGCCAAAGCCTCGGGATAACCTTCGTCAAGCCACCTTAAGTTTCCAAACTATATCACATTTTCATTATAGTGGATAAGCATGGGCTCGAGCTCGTCCTTAACCTATTTCTCTACAGTTTCGACCTACTTCTCGATGTCTTTGCCTAGGCCTCTACATCATCTCTCACCTTGTTGGAATCAAACAACTCTTCGCAGTAACCTTGGGCTTCGATGGGAGCATCGTTCTTCTCCTTCTTCTCCTTCTCGCTCTCTAGCTGCTTTTTCAACTTCTCTACTTCTTTCTTAAGCTGCTAATTCTCCAGCAACAAGTTGTAGCTCTTGTGGTGAGCGGCCTTGATTTTTTTGTTGATTTTAGCACTCTTTGTCGACCCACTTGGTTAGGTCACCTGGTTGTTCTTTAGACTCAGCTAATGAGGCATTGAGCATCTCGACCTCCTCATCGAGGTTGGCGATGATGCATTTATCTTGCTCTTTTTCTAGATTCACTCTATCGAGCTCAACTTTTCTTTTGTAAGCACCTTCAAAAATAACCTTAGCTAACCGTATCCATTTGAAGTACTGATCGTATACATCATCAACATAAGCAACGGTGTCAGTTCTAATGTTCGAAGAAATGTCCTTCATTTCAGGGACGAACATGATGTCGTTAAAAAATATTTTTTGAAAAGTGCGCTTCAAGGTACCCCTGTATCATGAAGACGACTCGCGAGATATAAAGCCTCTTTCCTGACTTCTATGGTCTTGCCCAGAAGGCCTCCCTGGATCAAAATCATAAGAAGAGCTATGAGGATGATTAGTGTGCTTCCTTTTCTTGCTCCCTTGGCATTTTATGGTATCGTACATGCCTCTGCGCTCCATTGAATTTGCAAGAGAAACATAAACAAGTTAGCACTAACAAGATAAGAGAATGCTACGAACCAATCAAGGTGTGCAAGTGTATGCACGTGTCCTAGCATTCCCCTATGGACCATGGACTTGTAGTTTCCTAACAAAGGTGATTTCCCCCACACAAGTGGCAAGCACTTCGTCTAGCTGAGAAATAGGAGATCCAATACTCCCGATGCTAATATCGCATACACTAAAAGAGCCGAATTCATCTGGGATTGGTCCGAAAGCCTTGTAGATGTCCCCGGAAGGTAGGATGGGAGTCTCCTCTATCATGGTGGCTGTTGGAAGTTGTATGGGTATTTGAGGCAAGATGATTTTTATCTTCAGTCGACGAGTCATGAGAGATTCTTGATCGTCATCACCTCCATCATTAGAAGATTCGCGGCCGACATCAGCACCATTATTGTCTTCACCATCACTCCCTCCTTCCTCGGTGTACTCACTCCTCATTCCTCCATAGTCTCCAACCTTTTGACATGCCTAAGGTCGACAACAGGGCTTGAAAATAGAGGCACCTCTTGGACTTCATTAGCCTCTGCTGCGATGTTATGTTCTTGTGAGGAGTCATCATTGTCATCATCATCCTCTACGGCTTTTGAAATGTGGCCAACACTACGACCTTCTTATAATAAGTGATAAGCACGCAAATTCATCCGTAAGGAGTGTTTTTATTTCCCTCTCTTTAAGCGGGACTTAATGTAGATCAGCCAGAGTTCTCACTAAAGTAGCACCATCAGGCCTCCTTGAATTATTTACAATCATGAAAAATAACGATGTGAATAGTTAACACTATGACATTTGCATTGGGAGAAGAAAGTAATAATAAGACTTATGTCTAGATAGCCACCTCTATGCAAAGCAAGGTGGACAGTGAACAAAGAAAAATTCATCTTTAAAATAGCTTAACTTGTTCCATAGGGCCATTACTATTCGAAAACTCTTTGAAGGCTTTAGATAAGTAAGCGAAGGGGACCCTTTTCGGTGTTTGAAGCTATAGAGAATTTCTCAAGCGCTTGGCTTACGGTTCAAGTGGCAAGCGAAAATTATGTACATGCTATTCAAGAAGGCGTAGCTGTTTGGATGCAAATGAGCCGAAGCGAGCTTCAAATACTATAGCGTCGAGCGGATAAAATGATTGAATGGTGGGACGCAGCCAGCCATACACATATACCGGTTGCAGGCCATATATCTCATGGGTGGAAGGTGCGCTCGCTGATGGCGCGAAGGAACTAGTGCATCTTCAAATGGGATGCTCTGTCTCTCTTATATCCTTTGGAGGGATGCCTCATCAACCTTCGATGTGGGGGATCATCTAAAATGATGGCATCACCCATGTCAATGTTAGGGGTAGCCCTAATTGCAGGCCCTTCAGCAGGCACAAAAGGAATTATTTCTAAAGGCTGCGCTTCTTGATGACCAGTCGACTGAGGAGTATGTCTTGCCGTAGGAACCATGGTAGAACTAGATTCTATGCCAGATTCAGCATATATCGGTGTTGACGGACCTACTGCCATAGCGGAGAGACGCTCGGAACGTCTACAATCCATAACAAATAAAGGTTCACACATAAGTGATATCAGACACGTTAAAAGTTGTAATCGTCATGCAGGAAAGAGAGCCCTATAAAGTCAATGTACTAAACTCGATGGATATTAACGTGTGTTGATCGATTGAGTCACTTACAATGATGGGAGGTAATATAATGCAGTTTAGATTGTGCAGTGTTTGTATGGTGTATACATCTAACGTCGTGCAACTCAAATCAATCTACGTCCAAAGTGACCGTTATCAGAAACCATTTCAACAGCTCGCACATTGTCGACTATGACCCGATTAAATTTTAGTATAAAGTTCCATTTGTATCCTTTTAAGGAATTGTTAGGGTCTTTTCAATAAAAACTTAAGCACATAGACAAAAACTCGGATTGGGACGGTATATAGCGTGAAGCCAATACAAGCCAATGCCTTAAAAACTAGAACTCGAGTCACACTTCGGGGAAACAAGGCTAAGGCCCGAGCATATCTGTGTTGTGTGTAAAGTGCCTTCATGCACCCAATTTTTTGTTGAAAACTTCTCCAAGGACAGGATCGGTACCGATCCATGAGAGTGAAAATATTCATTTCTCTTTTCCTCTTTTACATTTTGGTCGAACATGGCTGAAGAGAAGGATCGACATCGAACTTGGTCAAAGCTCAGGCCAATGGTGACCATTACCAGGTCGCGTCACCTACCTAAGGCAATTTGATGTGCTTTGGTTCGGCTATGCTCAAATTTGAATCTTGAGTTTTTTAGGAAGTTTGATGCTCAAGAGCTAGAAGAACAGAGCCTCTAGTGGCAGTGATGACTAGAGGAGAGGACTTTGAATGCTAGATCGTCGATGTGAAGTTTGGCAATGGTGGACTGGAAGCTTGGAGAAAAGGGACTTCTAGGCATAAAGAAAATGAGTATAAAAGTGGAAACAAACAATTGTGGGTTCGAAGTTATATAGAGCCTGAACCATAAGTTAAGGCACATAAAATGCCTAAATTATAGACGTCTTGGATCGATACCGATCCCTACTCGAGGACTGGTACTAAACCCTAAAAAAATTGTAATAGATTATAATAAAACAACATATATATATATATATATGATATATGTATACACACACATACATATATGATATGATATATATATATATATGCATAAATGTAGGTATGCATATGGATGCCTGAGCAACAAATGGGCAGATGTATGTATGTGTGTGCATATAACGTTAAGCTATTGAAGTTCCAAGAAAACAGAGTCAACCCTGCAGAATCTGGTAAAGAAAATTGTTGAAAGTCTTCTAAATCTGGAATAGCAAACATGAAGTGCACGCTTCTGCTTTCATACTAAAGAGAATCTACAGGCCTAAGCCAAACGAAGCTATACAGCGATTGACGAAAGATGCTATGCTTCAATAAAATAGTTTAAAGGGAAAGATGATATCTTTTCAGCAAGAAACCAACAATGCAGAACCTCTGATTCACCTCGTTTTAAAGTACATCTTTTTAAAAACAAGATATACTTTAGGGGGCAAATGTTATCTAGCCTTGAGATCGGCCCATATTCGGACGAGCCAGAGTGGTCAACATAGATACAACCAAGCAAGAATCTAGAGTGATAACTGCCAAACCCAGATATCAAAACGAAGACAAGAAGCGAAGCCATAAGTTAACCAGCTATCTTGAAGTACAACCTCCACTACATCCATAATAAGTACCAAGCTCAAAGTCTCATGCAAGAAGAGAAGTCGTATATTAGTGCCAATCCCTGACCTGGGTTCGGTACCGATCCCTGGCCTGGGTTCAGTACCGATCCCTAAAATCTCCTCACGATCATCACTAATTTCACGACATATGAAGATGGGGAAATTACAAGTTATTTCGTGCTAATATGGAATGGTTAGCAAGTCTGTATCAACCACCAAGACTAATGCATAAGTCAAACACTACCGCTATATCCCTAAACCAAGAAATTCACTCAGATCCAAGTCTTTAGCAATGCAAGTAAAGCAGCGAAGATGAAGGCATGAAAAACTCAAACATCCACAGGAGTTAAGTGAAGACCCAAAAGACAAGTACATGGATCGGTAACGATCCCTAAGCATGGATCAGCACTGATCCCTGAATGTTCATGGCATGACCACGATCTATTGATTTAACCACTCCAGAACATGGGGAACAGGGGCAAGTAATTTTTGTTGACCTGCAGTAATAAATATAGGGATATGAGGTTAGTTTTAGGGTCTTTTTTAGCTGTTTAACAAGTTCTTTATTCTTCTTAAAATTCCACGGATAATCACTGATCCCTAAGAACAGTTCTGTAAAAACTGATCATTAACTTCAACAAAGTTTAAGTGGACGTAGGCCTCTGATTAGCCAAACCACTATAATTGATGTGTGTTGTTTTTATCCTTGTTTTCAAGTTATTTTCTTCATTTCATTCTTTATTATTAATCTTTAGGTGTTTGTGCCAATTTTTGGCATAAACAATATCTATTTAAATAATATATATTAATTTAATAAAATATAAAAATTATATTTTTTATTCAGAGCGGTTTTGACTTGATGTATATTTGATTAAAAAATTTTAAATATATATACATATGTACAACCAAGCAACTTTGTGACAATACTACTTCCATATCAAAAACGTCTCCTAACTAACAATGTAATAAACGTATATAATAAAACATTATAATTGTGTATTAGTAACTATATTATGATTAGATACACACCTAACTTCCAATGCCTTGAAGTACACATTGAAATGATGATATCTGGCCCTTGAAACTATTTTCGACTCAACAGAGAGCTAGTCTTTGAACCGTTGACCACCAGATATTAGATAATGATTGAATTAACTTGATTTGAGCTTGATGAGATGGATAGACAAGTGGGAATTTTTGGCTAGCAAGCACGGAGGAGGAGGCACCAAAAAGATCAAAATCAAATTAGGTTAGCGATGCTTATATAGTGGATAAAAAGGAGAGAAGTGTGGATCTCATCTCATACTCATTCTCCTTTAATCTCAGCCATCCAAAATCAAGCCCCCTTTACCCAAAAACAAGCCGCCTATACCATGTTTGCTGCTGAAAATAACAAGCCCGATGATGGGATTTAAACCCATTTAGGCCCAAGTAAAATATTATACAATTAAATCCAATTTAATCATTTATTGATATTGTAAATCAATTGATATATTTATAACTATTATAAATATATTTAATAATATTTATTCACCAAATCATTTTATAATTAATATTCCATAAATATTAATTAATTTAATTAATTTACAATAATTATAAATTAATTAAATTATTGGGCCAAAGGAGAATTCATCGTTTTGGTTCTATGGCTCGTCAGGTGTAAATTTGGTCAGCGATTAACATCAAACTATTCGAATATTAACATTCACACGTCACTTAGCATGTGGTGTGACATTTTGGCCAAATTTATTACTTACTTGGTTTTGGTAAAATCCAATTTTACTTTATTAAGCTTTACCTGATTGTGACTATTATTTACACTAATTCTCTTCGTCGTAACTATATCACTTAGGATTTATGGAGTTTGGTAATGGTCAAAATTCCAATATCCTCCATATTCAACTCTATAGTCCAAACACAAAGTTCGTGGTCCTATAATAACAATCATTATTAACCAAACTAATCTAGCCATAGATTTTGACTTTGAGTTGACTTGAGTTGACCGTGATACCAACCCCATATAATTAAGGAGAGAATCCTCTCTTGAATAGTGCTTCACTTCCAATACTTTCATTCAACCCACCTATAGTCACTCGATGAACGCCATGCCATGATTTGACTATAATCAAATCAGAGCTTTCATATTGAAGATCGACAATATTCTCAAGTTGAGAGAACTATGTAAATCAGTTACATCGACATTTTCTATTTGACCTTAGTTATATTAACCAATAGAAAACTATCGAATGAATCATTCTATAGTTATCCAATAACTATCAGTACGTAACCTCTAGATGCCCCCAGTAGTCATAAGTAATATACTGCCCAATATTTGGAGAGCGTTATGTACTCTAGTCTCAACGGACACATCGATATCCAGTCTCGATGCATCTTGACTAGGAACATTTAAAATGATGTGTTTTATTATATTGTGATACAATACTCATGATTACAACTATTTATAATTACTATCACAAATACACCATTTATGGTTTTCTATTAAATATATTTTAATTAAGATTCTAATTATTTATAACATATTATAATAAATACATAACAAAAAGAAAAACACCTTTATTACGAATGAGAATTGATTATAGAGTTAATTAATCTACAATAAATTACAGAATTTCCTCTAGGGCATACCTCTAACTCTATCAATCTCTCACTTGCACTTGAGGCCAATTATGAAATCTCAATCTCATCCCATCAATCAGCTTCTTGAGAGCCGATCGAGCTAGACCCTTGGTGAATGGATTTGCTATGTTGTCCTTGGTATCTACCATTTGCACCACGACCTCTTTCTTCTTAATGAATTCTCTAATGAGGTGGAACTTCCAAAGAATATGTTATGAGTTCTTGTGTACTCCAGGCTCCTTTGCGATCTGCATCGCTGCATTATTATCACTGAACAATGCCATAGGATTCTCGATATTGGAAATCACTCCGAGCTCTCTCAGAAGCTTGTGCATCCAGATGGCTTATTTTGCTGCTTCATTGAGGGTGGTGTACTCAGCCTCCATCATGGAATTAACAACTATTTCTTGCTTGGAACTTTTTCGACTATTGGCTCTACCATTAAGCATAATGACATAACCAGACACTGAATTACTATCATTTATATCACCTCAAAAAATCGAATCTGTATACCCTTTCATAAGGGGGTCTCCATTCTCATATATAAGGAATAAGTCCTTAGTATTTCTCAAATACTTTAAGTATACATTTTACGGTCGTCCAATGCTTTACTTCGAGATTAGACTGGTATCGGCTTGCGCATCCTAATGTGTATGCTACATCCGGTCTAGTACATAGCATAGCATACGTTATGCATCCTATGGCCGAAGCATAAGGGATCCTCTTCATATGCTCTTTCTCCTCATCGGTATGAGGAGCGTCCTTCTTAGAAAGGATGATTCCAGACTACGTTAGAATGTTTTCAGATTTGCAATTTTTCATACTAAACCTTTTAAGTATGGTATCTATGTACAAGAATTGGAACAATCCCAACAGCCTCTTATATCCATCTCTATAGATCTTTATACCGAATATATAGGCTGCTTCTCCCAAATCCTTCATGGAGAAGTTCTTGGAAAGCTAAGCTTTCACTGATTGCAATAACGAAGTGTCATTTCCAATCAATAATATATCATCGACATAAAACACTAAGAAAACGATAGTGTTTCCCTGTTCCTTTCCATATATGCATGCTTCTTCCGTGTTTTGATAAAAACCAAACTGTGTGATTACTTCAAAGCACTTGTTCCAACCTCTTGAAGCTTGTTTAACTCCATAAATGGACTTTAACAACTTACAAGCTTTTCCCTCACTCCCACATACTACAAAACCCTCGGGCTGCGACACATAAACGGTTTCTTCTATTTGCCATATTTCGCAGTCATAGAATGCAGCAATGACTAGCATAATCCAATTGGACTAAAGCTTGGCTACGGGTGAAAAGGCCTCATTATAATCAACACCTTGAATTTGGGTACGTCCGACAAAGTCAAAACTTTGTTTTCGTACATCGAATCCATCTCGGATTTCATAGCTTTAAGCCAGAGTGCGGAGTCTTTACTCTATAGTTCCTGTTGGAAAGATAGAGGAGTGTTGTCATCTAAGACACGGTCCTCCTTTTCCCCATCCACGAGAAAACTATAGTATCTCTCTGGCGTACAAGACTCCCTACCAGACCTTTTAATAGGTTGCATGTTTTCGTATATGGATGAATTTGGTTCTCCCACTGGTTCGGCCTTGGTGTTAATTTCTTGAATCTCATCCAAGTCTACACCTCACTGTTAATTTCCTTTGATACAAACTTCTTTTCTAAAAAGAAAATGTGTTGAGAAACAATGACCCTTTATTCCTCGGTATTGTAGAATACATATCCCATCGAGCTTTTGGTATATCCTATAAATTTACTCAGTACCAATCTTGCCACGTATGCCAAACAACCCCTCGTCTTTAAATGTTCGATTTAGGATTTCTTACCATACCACATCCCATATGATGTTTTAGGCACAGATTTAGAGGGTAACAAGTTCAACATATGCACCATAGTTTCTAGCGCATATTCCCAATAGGACAAAGGTAACTTAGCCTTACTCATCATGGAACGAACCATATCTAATATGGTTTGGTTCCTACGCTCTGACACACCATTGTATTGCAGAGTATATGGTGGAGTAATCTGAGAGATAATACCATTATCTTTTAAGTATTGTTCGAAATTCTGTCCAACATACTCACCAACTCGATCTGATCGAAGAATCTTAATCTTATGGCCTATTTGGTTTTCTACTACGTTTTTATATTCAGCAAATTTCTGATAGACATCGGATTTGTTCTTTATAAGATAAACATATCCTAGTCTCGAGAAATCATCAGTGAAGGTAACAAAGTAAGACTATTATCTTTGGTAATTACAGGCATCGGGCCACATACATCACTATATACTAACCCTAAGATTCATTAACTCTTTTGTTACTCTCACTGAAGGGGTGATTGGTCATTTTACCTTTGAGACACGACTCATACGTGTCAAACGATTCAAAATCAATTGACGGTAAAAACCTTCGGTTTTCATTTTGTATAGTCATTTCTCACTAATATGACATAGCCTATAATACCAAAGCTAACTATCATTTATATTGTCAGAAGCACTATTCATAGAACACACATAATTAGTATTAATCACATAAATGTCATTTTCAAGAATACCATCGCAGACTTTATTTCCATCCAAAATAATGTTCATAACATTACTTGCATAATGATATATATATATATATATATATATATATATATCTAGTCTAAGACAATCTAGAAACAAAAATAATCCCACAAATAAAGTCTTTTACAAAATGGCAATTATTTAATACTATACTACTCCATTAGGCAAAAATAAATGATAATCTCCTACCATCGTTGCATCTACCATAGACCCATCAGCAACTTGGAGTCTCATATCTCCTTTTGCCACGTGATGCCAATTCTTAAGCCCCTGTAACGAATTACATATATGAGTACCAGATCTAGTATCTAAGACCCAAGACATTTAATTGATTACAAAAATAATTTTGAGTCATAAATGCACCTGATGGAACAGTAGAACCATTTTGCCTCTTTTCTCTAACAATCTTCAAGTAGTAAGGACATTTTCTTTTTCAATGACCATTCTTTTGGCAGTGGTGAAATTCACCATTGTCATCAGTCTTCTTACTTTTCTTTTTCTTACCATCTCTTTTCCGTTTCTTCGAACTCTTCGAAGATGATACACCACCCTTAACAGCAAGTAAAACCCCTTGATCCTTAGATTGTGACTCAGCCAACCTCAACATTTCGAGGAGCTCCACAAGATTCACATTCAATTGGTTCATATTATAATTTAGTATGAATGGATCATATTGAGGAGTAAGTGAACCAAGGATCAAAGCACTTGCAATTAGTTGCTTATTTGTACGTCCAACCATGAAAGCCTATCAATATAGCCATTCATCATCGGCACGTAATCGTCCGCTTTCTGCCATTTGGTCATTTTGGTATTGAACAACTTCTTCATAAGCTCGTACCTTGTGGAACGTGACTGTTCACCAAACAGTGCCTTGAGACTATAAATTATCTCATAGATAGACATATTTTTGTGCTGCCTCTGCAATAGTTTGTCTAACGTAGATAGCATAAAAACTTGGGTGACCTCTAGATCTGACACCCATTTTTCATAAGCAAGTCATAGTTCGGGATCCGCATCATTGGTGGGTTGTTCTTTAGGTTCGCATGTAATAGCATTCCAAAGGCTCTTGTAAACCAATACTATTTTAATTGCTCTTAGCCAGTCGGTATAGTTAGGTCCGTTAAGCTTGTCTTTTTTATAAAACAGTTTTGGAGTTGTCATTTTCTGCAAGTTTAAGTAGTAGATTATTGGACAAATTATAGTAGATGTTCTTATAATATTAGTAAGGTCAAACTTTTTGTTTTATTTTACTATAAGCTCCCACCGGTCTTTTATGTTTCGCCAAACCCTAAGTCGAAACATAGAAGTCGTTCGACTTCACTAGTGGTGTTAGGACTCGTCCGTCTTGGAATTCTAACCTTGAGTTTGCTCAACAAGTCATAGCTCCATGGATGATGGATAACTCCTTATCGGTTGTATCGTATACCACTCCTAACCCTTGGGACCATGTCCTAATTTCACTTCGACCTTGAGTTTTCTCTACAAATCAAAATGAAATTATTTACTTGCACCTACCATATCGTGACAGCCTAAGTATAGTAGTATATGTACCTTGAGTTTACTCAACAAATGCATATAGTTATCTTACCTCCTCTATTCAATATATTGATAATACTACATATAACATCCTTGGCTTGAGTTTGCTCGACAACTAAGGAGTATGCAAGTAATTTAGTAATATATATATATATGGTAGAGGACAACATTATATTATAGATTCATAATCTTTAATATGTTACATTGAGTGATATCGACTTATGAAATAATGTAATTCTTATGAATTACCTCCGTGATTCAAGTGCCGGACACATCGGAAATCACGGTATACGTACATTTACGTATGTATTTATTCTTTAAGTCTATTTGGGTTTCTTTAATGTTCCGCCTTTAGTTTATACATTCATATTATATAAGTTTTAAAATTATATAACTTTTATATTTTTTATTACTTATATAATAATCTTATGTATAACATTATCTTAATTAAATCTTATTTAATTAATTTTAATTAATTTCATATTTTCTTTTTCTTTTTTCTTTTTTCTTTTTTTTTAGCAAGGCTAGCCGGCTTTATAGTGGGTCGTGCCACTGTATATAAAATGAAAAAACAGGTGCTCTGCACATGCACAGAACAACTATACGGGCAGCAAGCCCAAAACGAAAATAAAAAGAGAGCACAGGAGCTAGACTAAAATGCCTAAACTACTATCACATCATGACTAAGCTTCCTCAGAAGAGGGAGAACAATCACAACCATCAACCAGAGATGGACCAGTAACATGAGAAAATCCCGCAAAAAGAGCAGCTAGATGAGGGTCATAACCAACAGAGGCAGGAGAGTAAATAAATTTCCTATCCCAAGTGACATCATAAAACTTACTTTTGTTCTCCTTACCAATCGCACCATCCCTAGTAAGGCACAAACCATCTCCCTCAATATGGTAGATAAGATACCGGCTCTCACCCCCATCTTCACTGATAAAAGCATAAAAGGTGTCTCTCTCAGGAGAAAATCTCATATCAGAAGGTACATGAATCCAAGCACGTTCATCAGAATTCTAGGAAATGATATCAGACGAGGTAGCTGAAGGGAGATCCTCCAAGACCGAAGGAGGAGAAACAGTAGTAGGAGCTTGAACTGGCGGAGAAGAAGATGAAGCCACACAAACCGGAGCAACAACAGGAGGATCCACATAGGTAGCAACAGCAATGGGAGCTACCGGAGCAACAACAAAAGGGACAACAGGAGAGACCTTCGGAACCCACTTCCGAGCAGGAGGACGAGGAAGAGGTAACCGAACATCTAGGGGAACAGACGATGAAGAACAAGAGTCTGCAAGATGGCCAAAGGACTGACAAGACGAACAAATCTCAGGTTTCCAACTATAACAAACTCTGACCTCAGCAACGTGGCACTCATCTAATCTGACCTTCAAAACGTTAGGCAGCGGTTTGTTAGGAGTAATCTCGATTAGAGCTTTGGCATAGACTAGTTTCTTTCTGGCCACAGTATTTGCATCATAACATATCACCTTACCCACAAGACCAGCTAGCCAGTCAATCCCAATAAGAGGCTGGAGAACAGAAGGAATATGCGAAAAGTGGGCCCAGACAGGAATAGATAGAACTTGCTCCTTCGCACGATCCACAGAAGGACTCCAAGTAGTAATAATAAAAGGCTTACCATCAATAAGAATGGGGTCGGCCTCAAGAATACGAAGCCTTTCATCACTACGCGAAAACTTAAAATAGAACATTTCATTATCAAAGTGAACACTCAGACCACCCCTTGGCTTCCATGCAGAGTTGCACCTAGCCTTAACAATATGATAGGGAGGATTGGAGTCAAGAAAGAAACCAACCAAGTGGTCTTTCCAAAATCCACACCGGCTTCGATGACCTCCGATGGCGGGATCAACACACCCTCATGCTCAACAATATCAAAGAGACGCGGCGAATGCACACCGGCATTAATAGGCATCTTGGAAAATAAGGATGACCACTTTGGGACAGGACGAGGCGGGGCAGGAACCACCAAATTCGCATTCGAAACAGCAGAAAGAGGAATAGTGTCTAAAGCATTTCCACAAACACCAGTAGTGCAACCTAAAGAAACACCAATTGAAGCGAGGGAGAGATCATTCGCATCATTCAAACTAACAACATGCGCTGTTTCCCCTACACTACCTGATTCAATAGCAATACCAGATTTCTCAACATTAATTTTCAACCCAACCTTAGTATCAGACCAAGAGGACATATCTCTACTCGACAGCAACGGCGAGAGAGGGGTTGAAACGAGAGGGCAGACAGGAACATGACTAGCTAGAGGTAGCGAAGAGGCAATATCAACCAAATGATTGGCCATAGGGTTGTCACTGGCAGAAGTGTCAGAAGAAACACACCCAAAATTCGTCGACGAAACATGCGGAACTGCTGCAGAAAGGACATCAGCACTGACACCACATGGGAGAGCAGAAGGCAGAGCAGGCTTATTCTTCTTCGTCATTGAAAAGGAGACGAGGAGATAAGACAGAAGCAGAAAGCCTCACCTTTCTATATATATTTCCATCTCATATTATTTGATACTCGGATTATTTTCTCTCAAAAATAACCTTTAAAGTATAACACTTAAATTGAATTTTAATTATATACTATAACCTTTAAAGTATAACATGTATATCATATACACGTGTATATAATTTATTTAATTAACCTTTTGATTAATTCATTTAATTAAATAATTTTAATTATATTTTATTAGTGTCAAAATTCATTTCTTATACATACATATATTTTTATTTTACTTTAAACATTTCAAAATAGCATAGCATATACCATAATATATAATACATGTATATATTAATTAATTAATTAATTTTTATTAATCTTATTAATAAATTTTGAAATTAACATTTATATATTTTCAAACATTTTGAATTTTTTTTATCATATTATAATATTTATAATATATTTATACCTAATTTTAAATTTAATTTTAAATTCAAACCTTATATTTTTAATTTTCAAACATTTTTGAAAATTAGTCCATGGCCCAATTCAAATTGGATCTTTTTTATTAGAAGCAACCTTTGGGCTGTGAGCCTAATAGATAACCATAACATGACTAATTTAGACCAAATAGGCTATTGGGCTTTAATACCATTGTTGGAACTGGGCTAGCATACTGCGGAAGTTATTAGTGAATTTTAATTTTTAACATATTGGATCTTTTGGACCTATGAAGTCTAATTTATTTAGAACATTTCTAAATACTATTTAAATAAAATCTTTTATTTTATTTAAATTTGAAAATTATATAGTATTATTTAATTTATGTCTTGATGTGTGTGTGTATGTGTGTGTGTATGCGTGTGTGGGCGTGTGCGCATATGTGTCATATACACATATATGTGTGTGCATGTGTGACATATCAATCCGTGTAAAGTATAACATGTCCGTGTATAGATGTTGGGATTTACATTGCAACGGACATGTTAGCTCATCCAATATGCAAATATATATTGTTCAAATGTATGTATGTACAAATATACTATTATTTGTATGTAAATATTATAAATATTTGTATATATACATATATATATATGCTATAGTTTTGTTTAAATAATTGTATATAAGTATATAAATGTGTATGCATATATATACATATATTTATATATATAATTATATGTATAAAATATTAATTGTAAATATACGTATTATGTAATAGATTTATATAAATATAAATAAATTATTTATAAGTGTTTAAAAAAATTAAACCATAAGCAATATATACATATATGTACAAGTACATTGATAAAAAAAATTATTGAACATATATATATATATATATGCATAATAAAATAATATATATATACACGTATAAATTCTCAAAATATTCTGATAAATAAAATTTACTAGGTCTTGCGCACGGTTATGTAAACATATATAAAAAAATTCTTTTAATACATGTTTTATTTAAATATCTATGCGAAAAATGTTAAAATATTATTTAAAAATTAATTTATAATTTATAATTTTTATTTTGAATTTAAATTTCGAGTAAATTCTAAATGATATTTTATGTTTTGGAAAAAAAATTCACAATTTATTCAGTTTTAAAAATAATTTTAAAATGATTTTTAGTTTCAGTTGAAATTTGAAAATTAATTTAAAAACAAAAAAAAATTATTTTTTCTTAAGAGCTTCTTTACAGCTTATATTATTTTAAAAAGTATAAAATATAATTTTCGTAACATATTTGAATTAATATAATTTATTTATGTAATAAATTGATTTAAATAATAATAATAAATTTATAAAAAATATTTATTTCTTTAATTCTTTGCATATAAAATTATACGACTATTCTTGATTAAAGTACGATGTTGTAATTAATTATAATCTATATATCTATTTAAATAATATATATTAATTTAATAAAATATATAAAAAAAAATTATTCAAAGTCGTGCCGACCTGATGTATATTTGATAATAATTTTTTATAAATATATATACATACATACAACCAAACAACTTTGTGACAATATTACTTGCATATAAGAATTGTCACCTAACTAACAATGTAATAAACATATATAATAAAACATTATAATTGTATATTAATAATTATATTATGATTAGATACATACCTAACTTCCAGTGCCTTGAAGTGCACCTTGAAATGATGATATCTGCCCCTTGAAACTATTTCAAATTCAATAAAGAGCTAATCTTTGAAGCATTGACCACCTGCTATCGGATAACGATTGAATTGACTTGATTTGAGTTTGATGAGATGGATAGACCAGTGTGAATTTTTGACTAGTAAGCACAGAGGAGGAGGCACCAAAAAGATCAAAATCAAATTAGGTTAGAGATGCTTATATAGTGGATAGAAAGGAGAGAAGTGTGGATCTCATCTCATACTCATTCTCCTTTAATCTTAGCCATCCAAAATCAAACCCCCTTTACCCAAAATATGAGCCGCCTATGCCCATGTTTGCTGCTGAAAATAACAAGCCCTATGACGGGCCTTAAACCCATTTAAGCCCAAGTAAAATACTATGCAATTAAATCTAATTTAATCGCTTATCGATATTGTATATTAATTGATATATTTATAACTATTACAAATATATTTAATAATATTTATTCACCAAATCATAATCAAATTTTATAATTAATATTCCATGAATATGAATTAATTTAATTAATTTACAATAATTATAAATTAATTAAATTGTCGGGTCAAAGGAGAATTCATCGTTTCGGTTGTGTGACTCATCAAGTGTAAATTTGGTCAGCAATTAATATCAAACTATTCAATTATTAACGTTCACACGTCACTTAGCAGCTGGTGTGACATTTAGGCTAAATTTATCACTTACTTGGTTACGGTAAATCCAATTTTACTTTATTAAGCGTTACCTGATTGTGACTATTATTTACACCAATTCTCTTCGTCAAAACTATATCACTTTGAATTTATGGAATTTAGTATTTAACGGTCAATTTTCTATTAGATTAGAAAACCGCCGATAAAATTTTAATTAAAAATAACCGCAAGCGCACGGCGTACAATTTTAGTACGTGGCGAGTACAGGTCGATCCGTAGGGAATTGTATTGATTTTAAAATTTCTACCCAATCAGATTAAACCAAGATTTGAAGTGGTGTTAAGCTAAAAATTTCTAAAAATTAACAAAAACTAAAAGTGGATAAAAATATGAGAGTAGAAGACAATTTAAAGGCAAATCCCTTCTCATGATCACATAAATCAACAAAATGAAATTATGATCTCTCTTTTCGTCATTAGTGAATTTAGTTGATGTGTTTATCATAAGTATGGCCTATTCGTGCTATTAATTAGCCCAACATAAACCATCAAACTATAACACACCCTCTAAACCACTTGTTAACTCTCATGAAAATGTTAATGAACTTGAAAATAAAATCCATTCGAAGCATGATCTACTCACTATTGATTAGTAATATAGACCATCAAATTTTGATTTTAAAATTCACTTTATTACCATAATCATATATAGATGAAGAGGTAATTTGTGTTTATGTTTGCTTAAGGATAGCATATTTGGTGTCAACAACATAGGGTATCAAATTCAAAGTTAAAACAACAAAATATTTACCACATCAAAACTTCCATTAAGCACAAAACAAGATCAAATGAAATCACTATGTTGAATTTACATGATTAAGAGAGCTTCATTACCCCTAATTTGAAGAGGTTTAGCTTCTCATATTTGTTATCATGTCAACAAATATAAATTGAACATAAAACAAAAATAAGAGGAAAAAGAGAGCTAACTAATTTTGCATGAAATAAATCTACTCTACTTGCAAGAAATAAAACTATACTAATTACATAAAATAAAGAACAAGAATTAAAAGAGCATGAAATTAAATTGCATAAAAAGAAAATTACATGAAAGAAGGCTAAGAAGCCATTAAAAAGAAATAAGATTTTTTGTTTATTTTTGAGCCTAAAACTAAACTAACTAAAGAGGAGGCAAAGAGCTCATTACATGAAACATAAGGGGTATTTATACATGTTTTGAAACCCTGATCATATTTTAGGGGACTACCCAAATTACCCTTGAGGAAGTGTGGCCACCAAGTTATCATTAGTATGAAAATTAATCTTCCATTAAGTGTTCATGTAGCTTAAATGGCCACTAACATGTGCATTAACTCCTAATTGAAGATCATGGTAACTGGGTAGGTGGGGTCCTCTATGTTGCATGAAATAATTTATTTCCATCTTCATTTGCCTTCGTCTCTTGTGCATGCATAATTTCCATGAAGCCTCTTCCAAAATTCACTCAAATTTCTACAAAACAACACTAAAATGTCCAAGTAAATTTTCTCAAATTAAATCATATACAAAAATGACCATTTTGCCCCTATATGAAGATGAATAAATGATGATTTGAAAATAATTGAAATTTGGGTTTAAACAGTTAAAATACCTTATATGCTCATTTATTTAATTAAATTAGATTAAATATGGAAGTAAAAATATGCACATTTACGTGCACATCATTTAGTAATGGTCGAAATTCCAATATCATCCATATTCAACTCTATAGTCTAAACACAAAGTCGTTGGTTCAGTAATAATAATTATTAATAATCGAACTACTCTTGCAAGAGATTTTGACTTTGAGTTGACTTGAGTTGATCGTGATACTAAATCCATATAACTAAGGAGACGAATCCTCTTCTAAATAGTGCTTCACTTCCAATACTTCCACTCGACCCAACTACAGTCACTCGACGGACACAATGCCATGAATTGACTATAATCAAAGCGGAGCTTTCATATTGAAGATTGACAATATTCTCAAGTCGAGAGAGCTATGTAAATCAGTCACATTGATATTTTCTGTTTGACTTTAGTTATATTAACCAACAAAAAACTATCGAGTGAGTCGTTCCATAGTTATCCAAAAGCTATCAGTATGTAACTCCTAGGTGCCCCAGCAGTCATGAGTAATACACTGCCCAACATTTGGAGAGCATTACATACTCTAGTCTCAACAGACACATCGATATTCAGTCTCGATGCATCTTGATTAGGAACATTTAAAATGATGTGTTTATAATATTGTGAAACGATACTCACGATTACAACTATTTGTAATTACTATCGCAAATACACCATTTATGGATTTTCTGTTAAATATATTTTAACTAATGTTTTATTTATTTATAACACATTATAACAAAATA
Organism: Allium fistulosum; assembly: GCA_030737815.1. Taxonomy (NCBI): domain Eukaryota; kingdom Viridiplantae; phylum Streptophyta; class Magnoliopsida; order Asparagales; family Amaryllidaceae; genus Allium; species Allium fistulosum. Next base: position 1,165,470,870 of record CM060904.1, read on the forward strand.
TAACAGAAAGAAAAACACATTTATTACGAACGAGAATTGAATACAGAGTTAATTAATTTACAATAAATTACAAAATTATTCATAGGGCATACCCCTAACTCTATCACCCTATACAAAAATAATATTAATATTTTACGATCCTTATATATGTAAAATATGGATTGTTGCATCTTTTTTTTCATGTGTGCACTTGTTAAAAATCGACCAAAGTTGGTCGCTTGTAAAAAAGATTAGAAGTTAGGACCCTGGAAACCCGAAGTGGACACCAGGCAATTGATTAGAGAAAAAATTGGGGTCAGACCAGCTTCGAGCGTTGAGAAACCATCTCTGGGATTGTTCATTCAAGTCGGTCGTAAAAAAAGGTTTGTAGATTCAAGGTTGAATGTGGATCGATGATGGCGGCCAAACATCGGTGACGATGACGATGACGAGATGATGGTGGTGGAACCGCTGAGAACAACGCGAAGCTCGCCTAGGTTTGAAGTCGAGATATGGCAGGGATGTAAAATATTATCGATGCCGATTTAATTGCAATGAACCAAATGATGGCGACCCTAAGATTGCAGCGGGGCTGGAGTGGTTGATGGCATTATCGTAAAGGTCAAAATCTGATAGTAGTTGAAGGCTTGATGTTGCGATAGCAAAGAAGCTAGAAAATGGGGATGTGAACTTAGAAAATTTTAAAAGTGTTGGATTTATACACAACTTGCGAAACATGTTGGTACCAACATGATCATGTCGGTACTGACATATTTTGACCCACTATTTAAAAAAATCTACTTGATCGAGTACGATGTAGCTTCCAGAAAATGAAGACTTCAACTTTACTGTGGAGAAGAGATGATTCAACGACTATTTGAAGCAATGAATGGTTGCTCTTGGAATAGACGTGGTGCTTCAAGATGACTGCTAATTGAATGATGACCCTTCTATGGTTAGCATCTAATTGCTTGACTTGATCCAAAGCATGCTTTGTTTTCACAAAAGCATACTTTAGGGGGTAAACACTATCCACCGTTTGAACGAAGCGACTTCTTAATGAATCTGGACTTCAGTGATGAAAGAATAAATCAAGGAGTTCAAGAGATATAGGAATGATAAAAAGAAGAAGTACAAGAAGTTTGATAAGGTTATGCATATGCCAAATCACGTCGATTAATCATGCTGGTACCGAGATGATTTTTGATGTGGAGTTCACTTCTGAATAGTAGGTGAAGACGTAGTGTACTTGGCAGAAAAAGACAAGATTTGCATATAACAAATTATTTCGGTACCGACAGCAATTTTTACAACGAAACTTGAAAACTTGAAGACTTGGATAAATATAAGGAAAACTCGAAGATATGAGTTGCAAAATCTTGTTGGCACCGACATGATTTGAGTTATGAGTTTTACTCGTTTTTCCTGTCTAATAGGGTGGATCTAATCTTCTACCCACTCTTTCACGAGCTAGCAACTTTGGTGGATGAATTCACGTATAAATATGCATCCTAGGACAATGAAAGAAAGATTTTTTTTCCTCTAACTCATTTTACCACGAAGTACCATTGAACACAAGTTTACTTAACTTTCGAGATTTGAAACTTTGTAATTTGATTGTACTTGTGCAAAATCTTATGAAATAAAATTAAAAAGGGCTAGACAATGATTTGAGACCGAACCACTATAAAATTTTGTATGTTTGAACTCTTTAATTTCATTTTTAGATTTACTGTTCACGTTTTCGATTGACTTGAACTGATGTGTCTTTTAAAGCAAAGAAAATCACTTGGTCCGAAAGCCTCTGTCCCAGGTACGTTCGGCCAATCAAAACATAGACTTTTTTATAAATTTTGCAGAAATCTCATTCATTAAGAGAGAGAATGTACATTTATATTTAAAAAAACCTGATTTGACTGAACGCACCGGTGTAGAGGAATTTGTACGTGATCTCCTTCCAAAAAAAGTGAGGTGAAAAAACAAGGGAAGGGCTAAGAGCATCTCCAACCCATTTCACAGATAATGTCATGTAAAGTCTATGTGTCAATAGATTGTAGACAATGTTAATTCAATGTTTGCATAAATGACAATGACATTTACAATTTCTCTCCAATGCAAATGTTAAAAATGATCATTGTTTGCACACATGTCATTCTGTTATTCGTACCAATTAAAATAATTTATTAAATTTATTAATTATTACTTAAATTTAATACTTCACATTGTAATGTGCAATGTCCAAAACTAGACATTGCACTTCACAGTGTCATTTTAGAATTAGAAACTACATTAGCATTGGAGAATGTATTTTAAAAGACATTTTGTAATTGCTAATGTGGTTTGACATTACATCAAAAATAACGCTGGGTTAAATGCTATAATTTTGTAATGTGGGGTCTTGAAAAGAGTGCGGAGGCAAGAAAATCAGTGCTGCTCTGAATTTCAAGCAATTTCAGCTAATCCAAATACGGATTAGCCTTCGTTTATGGTCCCTGTAAACATTAATAGAATTCCAGTATAATTGAAAGATGCAAATTGCTTCTACCTTGCTTGCTTCATATCTGTGCACATTAGCTACTCCAAAAGCTCTAAATAATTCGACATTTGCATTCTTCTCGGTTTCAGCCACCAAAAGAAAAAAGAATCTTTTCATTCGCTGTTCTGCAAATCAATACGAAGCCAGTGTGTCAATAGACTTTCCAAATGGGTGAGTTTTGCAGATTAGGAAGTTCACATTATTAGTCCGACAGTTCTTAATTTAAAATTTACAGTACTCATTTGTTCCTTGCCTTCAAAATTGTGACATGGTTATTGCTGTCCATGTTGAGTTAGCGCTTACGAGTACAAGCAAGAAGTTAGTAACTATATCTTGAATTGGCTTCTTTTTTCCTCATTAATACCTTAATACTATTATTTATTTGCTATTGCTAAATTTGCAACGTGTTGATGTAGATATACAGTTTATGACGTTTGACGGATTGCCCCTTAAGTTTTAGCAGTGGAAATCACCAGATTAAGGATATAAGTATATAACTCAAGAAGTTGAATTGGCGAACTAAACAATACCTCAGTACTAATTAAGCTGATTTTATCTTCATTTGGTTTCTTTCTTCATTAACACCTTAGTATTAATTAATTATTTGTTATTGCTAGATTTGAGGTGTGTTTATGTGGATATACGGTTTATGTATGATATTTGCTGAATTGCCCCTTAACTTTTAGCAGTGTAAAACACCAAGTAAGGTATAAAATTATCATAGCTCAATAAGTTAAGTTGGAGAAATGAAATAATAATACCTTAGTACTAATTAAGTTAACTTTATCTTAATTTGGTTTCTCCTTTATTCATTAATACTTCAGTATTAATTAATTTTTGGTAATTTTTAAGTTTACTGAATGTTAGAGACACTCTGACACATTTATTTTTGACCCCCTATGCCGGTACCCAAGGCCGGATGCAAAAAATGTGGGTGTTAGGTTTGCAGTTGACTGTAAAACCATGTCAAATCTTATGATGAATTCTAAACAACAAATTAAGGAAATTGAGGATTTATGTTTCCGACCCGAATTATTTGGAAATAAGACAAGGATGATGATGATAGAGACACATTAATTTGAATACAACTTCTGGTTACTTGATGTAGATATACTCATATACAGTTTATGATGTTTGATTAACTGCTTCATTGGTATTTATTAAATGGAAACTCTAAAATCTAATGACTTCTCCAATTCAGATCATCAAATAAAAACAGTGTAAAACAACAAGTTAAGGGTAAATTTCTCATAACTCAATATGTGTGTTTTTTCATTGTATTCTCTTGTCAAGTGAAGAAAAGAATCCATTAGAGACATTTTTATTGGTCAAATCTGTTGTGTTAATAAACTTTTGAATGTGTGGCTGTTTGGAAGAAAATAATTAGTGGGAACGTGCACCTGCAATATATTATAGGTCTGTCAACAGATACTTTCGAATGCGGATAGTGTCATATTCGCATCCGCATTTGAAATCATTTTCGAATATCGGATATTCGCGGATACGAACGAATATCAGATAATTATCCTACCCGAATATAGATAGAAAATTTTAGTTTAATGTAAAAAAAATTCAATCCCATTGATTATAAAAGTGTTATAGAGGAGAGTGATTATTGCTGATATTCTTTGTATTGTTTTTGTAACAGTTGTTTTTGTATTTTCTATTTTTAGTTTTACCTTTTATTGTTGGGCCGTATGTTTTAGCCCATTTTGTATATATATGCTTGTGAACATCTTCTGGATCTCTAACTCTCGATTCAGAATAATATTTTTTTTCTTTCTGCAAGTTTCTTTTCATGGTATCAGAGCTGTGGTTCCAGATCTAGATCTTCTTTCTTCTTCTTTTCTCTAAAAATGGTGAATGATAGTTCGGATTCAGTTCAATCGGAGGTACCTATTCAAAGCGGTCAACCGATCAATTTCAATGATCCATACTACCTTTCAAACTCAGATCACCCAGGTATGCAGCTTGGAAATCACATATTAACTGGTTCGAATTATCTGAATTGGTGTCGAACAGTTAGAATGGCTTTAATTGCTAGAAATAAATTGCAATTCGTCGATGGTACTCTTCCGATGCCTTCGATTGAATCAGTTGATTATCAGAAATGGATTAGGAACGATTACATGGTTATGTCATGGATCTTGAATTCTATGGACAAGGTTTTGTCTGAAAGTTTCATGTTCGTCGATTCATCTTTTAAGTTGTGGAAGGAATTGGTAGAGAGGTTTGGTCAGATCACAGCGCCAAGATTGTTTGAATTGCATCGGAATTTGACTTCTACGTATCAAAATGAAATGAGTATTGCTGAATATTATGGGAAATTGAAAGGAATTTGGGATCAATTGCAGCATCTTGAAGGGTTTCCTGAATGCACATGTGGTGTTCTACGAAATTGTAGTTGTGGAATTCTTAAGAAGGTGCTTGAGAATGATCAACGTAACAAGCTTATGCAATTTCTGTCTGGACTTACAAAGGAATACGATCAAGTTACGACAAATATATTGAGTACTGATCCTCTTCCTACTGTTTACAAGGCATATTATGTTTTGCAACAAGTTGAACACCAGAATAAACTTGCAGAGAAAGATTTGAATCAACCTGAAACAAATGCGTTTAATGCTATGAAGCAACCTTCGAAGTTTAATTTTCAGAATACAAAAAGAGATGTGAAAAGACAAAAGAGTGAACTCTATTGTGAACACTGCAAAAAGAAGGGACATTCTATTGATCAATGTTTCAAGTTAATTGGCTATCCAGAATGGTGGAACAAGGAAATAGCAATGAAGACAAAACAAGTTTCTAAGAATGCCAATAATGCTCAAGCTCATGGTGATAAAGGAATACTTGGTAGTAAACCAGAATCAGTTGATGGAACAAGTGCTGCTATGAACTTAGCTACTGTTGAAGATGAACAATTCGATCCTGTCATGGTTTCTGCATTATATAACCAAGTTATGAAGATGGTTCATGAATCTTCTTCTTCTTCTCGGTTCGAGGATAATCCAATTATTTCCTCAATCAACTATGCAGGTAACATTTCTTCAAGTAATCAAAAGAAAAGTGCTAAATATGTTGATCATAAAAGTTGGATAGTTGATACTGGTGCTACTGATCACATGACATTTAATATAACACTCTTTGCTTCACTAAGAAAAATTAAAAATCCAATAAAAGTTACCTTGCCTGATGGTTCTTTAATCTTCGTTCATTATTTGGGAACTGTAAATTTAAATCAAGATTTACAGTTAGAAGATGTCTTATATATTCCTACTTTTAAAAATAATCTTTTATCAGTAGGAAAACTTCTTGATCAAAACAAAATTATTGCCAAATTCACAAATTCTTCATGTTATTTTCAGGACCTTGAATCAAAGCAGACTCGAGCTGTTGGATCAAGGATTTCTGGCTTATACAAGCTATCTTTTCCTTCAGCCTCATACCAAATAAATTCAGTTGCTCATTCTGAAAATAATTGTTTTTTAGCCTCCATAAACAATACTATAACATCCTGTAATAAACCTAGTGTTGACATATTGCATGCTAGGTTAGATCATCCTTCTTTTAATAAAATGAAGAATATTCAAAATCTTGTATCAGGCAAAATACTTAATGATTTTTCTTGTGAAGAATGTGTGTTAGGGAAACATCATAAATTTCCTTTTCAAAGTTCTGATTCTTATGCTCGGTCTCCATTTGATTTAGTTCATATTGATTTGTGGGGAAGATATCATAGACCATCTTTATGTGGTGAAACTTATTTTTTGACAATACTTGATGATCATACTAGAAATACTTGGACCTATTTGATTCATTCTAAAGTGCAAGTAGTTACTGTTATTGATGCTTTTATTCAATATGTTTTAACTCATTTCGAGAAAAAGCTCAAAGTGGTCAGATCAGACAATGGAACTGAGATAATTCAAGATTCCTGTAGAAAGCTATTTGCATCAAAAGGAATAATGCATCAGAGATCTATTCCTGGTAATCCACAACAAAATGGACGTGTGGAGAGAAAGCATAGGCATTTGATAGAGACAGCAAGAACTATTAGAATTCACTCTGGTCTGCCTTACAAGTTTTGGGGTGACTGTCTTTTAACTGCTACTTACCTTATTAACTTGATGCCTAGCTCAGTGTTAAACTGGAAGACACCCTATGAATTACTGATGAATAAGGTTCCTGATTATACACATCTTAGAGTTATAGGATGTTTATGTTTCCCTTTTCAGAAGTTAAAAGACAAGTTTGCAGAAAGATCAAAGAAATGTGTTTTGATTGGGTACCCATATGGACATAAAGGTTATAAACTTTATGATTTGGACACACACAAAATTGTTTTCAGCAGAGATGTACATTTTGTTGAAAATGTGTTTCCTTTCATACTTAAATCAAATTCAAATCCCAATACAAATTCTTCAATCAAGAAACCTGATTTTGTTAATCCTGCTTTAGATCAGAATGAAATTGATTTTCACTATTCAAAAAGTAATGTTAGACAAGATGAATCAATACTTTCAAATGATGATCATCAGCCTATCATTTTTCAACAAAATGATTCTACTAATGAAGATCAATTGGTTTTTTCTCCTTCAAATGATAGTCATCAGCCTCAAGTATTACCCATTAGAACTTCATCCAGAATTTGTTCAGTACCAAAGAAATATGATGATTATATGATTGGAAAACTTCCTACAAGACAAGTAAACAATTCTACTTCCTTCAATGTATTTTTTGAACCATCTCTTGTTCATTTAAGCAATTCTGAACTACATAGTCTTGCAAATGTTCTTTCATCTTTTGAACCTACTTCTTATAATCAAGCTAAAAGTTATCCAGAATGGGTTCAAGCCATGAAGCAGGAATTGATTGCATTGGAAGAAAATGACACCTGGGAACTTGTTCAACTTCCTTACGATGAGAAACCTATAGCTTGCAAATGGGTTTTTAAAACAAAATTCAAGCCAAATGGTGAAGTGGAAAGGTATAAAGCAAGACTAGTTGCGAGAGGAGACAAGCAAATTTATGGTAAAGATTATAAATATACTTTCAGTCCTGTTGCTAAACTAACAACAGTTCGAATTGTTTTGGCAGTAGCAGCAGTTAGAGATTGGTCAGTTCAACATTTGGATATCAATAATGCTTTTTTACATGGGTACTTAGAAGAAGAAGTATATATGCATCCTCCTGCAGGGTATGACAAAGCAAATTCAGGTCAAGTTTGTAAACTAAAGAAGTCAATTTATGGTTTAAAGCAGACCTCAAGATGCTGGAATAAAGAGTTGAGTAAGTTTTTGATTAAATGGGGTTTTGATCAGTCTAAGCAGGATTATTCAATGTTTACATTTGCAAAAGAAACTGATTTCGTGGTGATTGTTGCTTATGTTGATGATTTGTTAATAGCTGGTAACAATTGTCAAATTATTGATACATTAAAATCAGATCTTCATCATGTTTTCACAATCAAAGATTTAGGTGAAATCAAGTATTTTTTGGGTATTGAAGTTTCAAGATCAATTTCTGGTATTTCTCTTAATCAAAGAAAATATATTCTTGATCTTTTACGTGATTTCAATCTGGAAAATGGAAAAACTGCAAGTTTTCCTATGCAAAAGGGCTTGAAGCTTAGCAATTTTGAAGGTGATATTTTACTGGATCCTGAAGTTTATCGTAGATTAATTGGCAAATTGTTATATTTGAATTTAACAAGGCCAGATATTTCATACTCTGTTCAACAATTAAGTCAGTTTCTACAAACTCCTAGAGTTCCTCATTTTCATGCGGCATTACATGTTTTACGATATTTGAAGGGAACAATTAATTTGGGTCTGCATTTTCCTGTGAAGTCTGATTTAATGTTACATGCTTTTTGCGATGCTGATTGGGGAATGTGTAGTGATACTGGAAAATCATTGTCTAGCTATTGTATTTTTCTTGGTAATTCACTTGTTTCATGGAAAACAAAGAAACAAAAAGTGGTTTCTAAGAGTAGCACAGAAGCAGAATATCGTAGCATGAGTTACACAGCTAGTGAAATAGTTTGGATTGAAGGGTTGTTGCAAGATCTGAAAGTTTCAGTTTCATCTCCTATTGTGCTTCATTGTGATAATATTTCAGCCATGCATATTGCTCAAGATCCTTGTTTCCATGAGAAGACTAAGCATATGCGTACAAAGCATAATAAACTGGACGTTCATTATGTCAGAGAAAACATCCAGTCAGGTTTCTTAGTTACCAGATATATCAAATCTACATTACAGATTGCAGATATTATGACTAAACCACTTGGTGCTGATCAACACAGGAATTTGATGCATAAACTTGGTATGTTGGCTATTTTTCCTTTTCAAGATTTCTCTTTGTCTCCGCAGGGTAATCTTGAGGGGAGGGTATAGAGGAGAGTGATTATTGCTGATATTCTTTGTATTGTTTTTGTAACAGTTGTTTTTGTATTTTCTATTTTTAGTTTTACCTTTTATTGTTGGGCCGTATGTTTTAGCCCATTTTGTATATATATGCTTGTGAACATCTTCTGGATCTCTAACTCTCGATTCAGAATAATATTTCTTTTCTTTCTGCAAGTTTCTTTTCAAGTGTTAAAAATAAACAAATATGATGGTAACAAATAATTTTGAGCAATTAATATGCATTAACTGCATATAAAATAAACTACTAACTTATTAAAATAATAAATAAATATCTTTTATTGTAATAAAATACACATAATTTAAACTATAATCTTGACAAAAATCGGACGGATAATTTTCAAATGCAGATATATTCGTGTCTGTATCTTTTTTTTCAGATATAAGATATTTATCCGCTTTTCGAATACGGATGCAAATGAATTTCGGATTTTTCGGATATCCATTAACCGACCTTATATTATCCAAATATAAGAACTGTATGTTATATGAAATTAACTAAAAGTAGTAATGAATTTTTAAAGTCTTACTACAAATCAAAGTATTGTAAATACCGCGTACAATTTTTGTGTATGATGATATATTAATTATTTGATGAGAAATATCACTCCAAGGCACGATTCGATCTCAAGAATGTTTCCTCTTCATATATGACCAGGTTAGAACTAAAACTTATTTCAGGATAGAATGAAGAATATCTATGCAAATTGTGATTACTTGTAGAGATCAAAAGAATACTTGAGTTATACTGATGATTACTTTTAAAAAAAGTTTAATTCGAAATTAAGAATAAAAATATATTTTCTGACGAGATGATGTGGTCTATAATCTATATATGAATTAGAGTGATTGTTGATGGTGTTCGTTGAAACAAACAGACAACTCTTAACCCCAACATGTATAATCATTAGCGTTTGAACTCAAATTCAAACGGAAACGAGATATACTGGTTTTCGGACGGGACGTTGCCCCCGTCCCTCCACTTGGAGGGGTTGTCATCCCCTCTGCACCCCATCCGCAGTGGCGAACATTATAGAAGGAAATTTATGAAAAATTTCCCAACGTAGTATCGTTGAAGTTCATTTATTGGTCAGCAGTATTCCATAAATGTAATGTAAATCATCATTCAACATTGAATCTAGTATATAGTAAAATTCCCTGAAAGTTTTGAGATAATTTATGTTAACAATCAGCTGCTATTCTAGGTCCATATTTTAAGTGGTGTTAAAATTTATCGGTAGAAATGCTACTATGCAAATTGTGAGAATGCTAAATTTTTATTTATTTATTTTCTAATAGAAAAAACATGGTTATTATGTATGCATGGGGATTCATCCAAACTATATTAAAATATAGGAAAAATGATAGATATAGTTATGTAATATTCCCTGAATTAAACAAAGTAAATTGCAGGTATCCTAAATATGACCGCTTACTCCCATGCCCATTGGAACATGTGCCACCTAGGGTAGAGCATCTCATAGTTACCAAAGGAGAAGTTGTTCTTGACTACATTTGTAGAGCTTTGCATCTTCCTCCATTGTGAGTAAACACCATTTATTTCTAAATTGTTATATAAAATGAGTTTAATCGCTTCATATGAAAATAGCTCTAATTTGAGTAAATGTATTTTTTGTTTTTAATCATAAGGAATTCTGATGAAATTCATCGTACAATTTTGGCTGTACAGATGAAAAATAGCTGCATTTTGACTGTAATAATGCAGAAATTGCAATGTGCGTTCAAAATTATGGTAGAAATAGAATTTTACTATTATACTGTGTTTTGATAAAACACCAATATGGAAAAAGATATGGTAGTGGAAAGTTCCTGTTGATTTAGGATTAAGCAAGCATTTAATGTTTATTGTACGAAGACACTTCATACTTTGGAGGACTAAAATTTATATGGAATAATGTGATATATTTTCAACAAGTTATGAATGTGGATATAGATGGTGGTTAGCGACTAAAATCACTATCACTGTTCATGCAATTAACATAATTTACATTTTGATTTCATACATCTGCTTAAGAGTCTTGACATGCATATATCATATAATAATTGTCCTACTTTTACATACAAAGGTATGTTGCAGATCTGATCAAATTTGGTGCCGTGCACTACGCATTAGTGAGCCCAAAGCCTCCAGCCAGTGCAACTCCTGAACAGTTCCAAATTTATGAACAGTTTACCAACCCATTAGTGCTACGAAAGAGATCTTCTATCAAAGGGAAAACTTTTCAAGCAGCTCAGAAGACTTATAGGATAACAGATGGTAGTCAATTTGTTGAACCGGGGATTTATCTACGTGTGTATGTGCACCCAAAGCGTTTCCCAAGGTAAAACATTAGTGCATGTAGTTCATACCATCTGAATATGCAACATTTTTCAAGTCTCTTAATAAATGACCAGGATAATGTTTGTAACCACACCCCCCCCCCCCCCAAAAAAAAAAAAACCCAAAAAATAATAATAACAACAATATAACAATAACAATAATAATTGCAAAGGTACCTATATTCTCTTTTTTGGTTTGCAAAACCTGTAAACATTAGGTTACTGCAATGGCATGAATATTAACTTGCTATTGGATGCATAAGACTAAAATTAAGTCAATGGTTTTTTTTCCCCTTCTGTAAAAATTAGGTATGTAAATTTTCCTTGGCTTCCATATGGTTTTCTCATGCAGTAGCTAACCAGTCAAACGCAAATTTTCAGATGCTATGAAATTGACTGGATGTCGAGAATTATTGGAGTCACTGATATGTACGTGGTCCTTGACAAACCATTTGCAACGTCGGTATTTCTCATGTTTATGTTACAATTTTAAGCCAATCTATCGTGAGATTGCATATTAATACTCGGTTGTATACTTACAGCTGCTAATCTAGTTCATCGACTTAATGTCCAGAGCCATTGGAGTCGCTAGTATCCTTGTCCACTCTGTACATGTCATACACCCAAATTGTATTAACTAATATACTGAAAATTTGAAATACATTATACTGGAAGGGGGGAGAAAAAAAACTCTGTGGCAAAATGAGATTAAAATTCGTTTTCAATGTTAATTCGTGAACTTTTCAACCCCATCCAAATTCCGTATACATGAACTGGAAGAAACAAAGATTATGGGCTCACCTGTGCTAGTGTTGAGAAAAAGAGAAGGCGACCAATATATAAGTATATAACATGTTCTACCCATATGAAACAAAATTAAAATATGATCTGTTCTTGCTTTCTTGGTTGAATACCTCTTGTTAAATATAATGGTTTCAGAATTATAATCTATTCTGATTATCTGAAGAACTCTTAGTATTATACTTATATACACTTGATTATAGATAGAGATTAGCAGTTACAATCTAATAAAATATGTACCATTCTTTAAATTTTGTAGGTTGGTGGAACAACTAATAATATTGAAGAAACTTGTGTTGCATTTGCTTCTCGTGCATTGGCAATAGAAACTCCTCTAAGAACAACCCATCAACTGGATAATTGCACAGAAGGATGGTTAGTCGTTCATTTTTTTATTTTTGTAGAAAATATTCATCTATTGGTGTACATGATTGACTTACAGATTTGCAAGTTTGTATTTCAGCGTTTTATTGGCGAAAACACAGGATTTCTGTTCCACTTTTCATGCAATGATCAGGGTATTTATATGTCCATTTCATTATATCATGTCCTATGTTTTTCAGATAATCTGCCAAACGATCTTGAAAGGTTGGAGGAGTTTAATGATTATATGTGTAGCACTACAAGTTTATGTGAACCTAACTTTTATAATTGTTTTTTTTATCATTCCTAGTATGAGTTCACTGTGTTCTTAAATTTGTAAAAATGTAAAATAAGTTTGCAAGAAATTATGGTAAAGAAAATAGTAGTTGAAGAACCAAATGAAAAAATAATTATGTTAAAAAGGCATACTACATTTTCGTTCATATAATCTTTTAATTCAGGAAAACAAAGTGAACAAGCAATATCTTGCTCTTACTGCTGCTCCTGTGCCAGTTGGGGTGATTTCTCACTACATGAAACCAGCAAAGCTTGCTCCGAAATTTGTTTCAGAAGGTACATTTTTCATTTCATGATTCAAATATATACCAGCTAGAAATATTTGATATTTTTATGCTTATAATTCTTCTTCTTGTGCATAATTGAAAAGTCAAAGATCCAATCGTGATAAATCAGTTCAGTAAAAGCAATGCCTTTCCTAAAAAATGCAAACGTTTGGTTCCATAAAATATCCAAGAGCAATAGCAGGGGTCTTTAATAACCACTGCCTGTCCTGAAATGTACCTTGCTTGCACATAACACAGCTTGACAAAATTTCAGTTACATGATATATTTTGTAGGAAGACTATCTACTTAAAACATAAAATCAGCTGAAATTGGACTGCACGCATGCCAATTGTGTATGTGTGCATATGTGTGAGCATGCGTGCGTGCATATGTGTGTGTGTATCATCATTATCATTGTCATTTTTCCAAATAAAAGGGGTCGGTCACATGAGCTCTTATCTCAGTATGTTTATATCTTGAGTTATATCTTTAGTCAAATTTAGTTTATTAGATCATTTCAATATATTTTTCCCATGTAAATTTATCTTTTTGCTTCTATTTTATATTATCTCCTTTACTCACTTGTACACCGTCGGTCTTCTTTGTATATATTCATATCATCTAAATCTATTTTATTTTTCTTAGTTTTTTATTGCGAAAACTAGCCACATCTTAATTTTACACAAAAACTATTTCTACCTCCCTCTCATTTCATAAGTCAACTGCAAGTTCCTATAATTGTAAAAAAACTAAAAAATCAACAAAAGATGATCAGAAGTGTTGAATTTGGTGGCGATGAATTTGGTTCGATGAAGATTTTGTTGGTGTCAGAGATTAGTTGGAAGTTCACTCTGGTGATCCGGTTAAAGGTTTCAATCGCGACATCAAAATTAGGGTTTTTGGTAGAGACCATGGATGAGGGATTGATCCTATTTGATGTGAATTTGATCTAGAGTAAACTAGTGGTGGGCGAGGCAGTGGTTTTAACATTCAGAAATATTAAATCTCATAATAATTTTGAAAAAACATATACAATATATATTTTATACCATTTCGAAGGACAATCTTATATATATAAAAAGAGAGACTTGATTTACATTGTCTCCATGAAGGGATGTAAGACTAATTTTTTTTTCAAAACAGGGACTTGAAACAAATTCTCCTTTTTTATTTATATTTGTCACTTGTAAGGTTGTCTTTGTTTAAAATACCAAGTACTGAATGTTGATCATTCAGTGCTGATTGCTGAATGTTCAAAATGTTAAAATACCAAGTTGTAAATTCTGTTTGGACATGGGTGTTTCTAGGGCAAAATACTGCAATAAGCAATTAGCATTTAAAAAAGGCAAAAAATTATGGTTGAATCATTTTACTGAATGGAAGTGATTAATTGAAATTGCTTTTCCAAAACAAAAGGTTAATATACCGCTGATGCTTATTATAATCAGCATTCATCCCTTTTTTCGTCCAAGCCAACAGAGCCTAACTTGTCTCTCACGTCTCTCTTAGCAGTCTATATTTATCTCTGTTTCATGCTTCTTTTCTAGCAAGTTGGTCTGTTCACTGTTCGATAAGTGGCAGTTGTTTCATGCACACACATATAGTTTGGGAAGACCACATCACTGAAATATCCATGCCTTCTTCACATATAATTTGTTCACAAATTCACAGTGTATTCAGTTTTAGAATTTTCAGAGCCGAACAATTTCCCATCATGGTTTATTTAGTTTGGTTTGGTGTAACAGATTATATTGAAGGATGGCAGATTTGTAAATTGGAAGTTCTAGAGTGCACGAAAGTGTGTTGGCCAAATGCTATAGTGGAAAAATGCTACAGTGTTGATGTTTGTGGATGGTCCAACAAAGACCATGCATATGAGTGTATAATCAAACTTATTACAGGAAAAACTCATCAGGTACCTTTGTTTTATCTGCTACTTTCTAATAAGACTGATCACAATCGCTGCTTGTTTGATATGTTCATATTGTTACAGAATGTTTTAGAAAGCGTTTACAGCTTTGTCCAAATCATTTGAACAATTAGCTTTACATTTAGTTGGAAGTATTACTTAAAACTGCGAAGTTAAACCAATTCAGGAATCACTTTCCATGCTATAACACGATTTGCATTTGATATGAGATAACTCTGGTATTTAAAATTGAGTCTGAGACGACTTTGCTCAAACATAGAGTTCATATTAGATGACTTGTTTATAGATAAGAGCACAGTTGGCAGCTCTTGGTGCACCAATAATTGGTGACTCAATGTACACGGCAGCAGCTTTAGCACAATTTGAAAATCCGAAGATCAATCCATTCAAAAAAGTAAGCCAGTTAAATTATGGAAGCGGGGAAGAGAAATCAAAGTTAACTGAAGATTGGGCCTCATGTCATGGCAAAGAACCAAGAACCATGATAGGCCTACAAGCTTCTCAACTTTCATGGGACGATGGCAATTGTTACTATGAGGCTGGACCTCCATGGTGGAGAGACAAACAAGTATGAAAATGTAAAGAATTTGTTGAAATGGCTTGCCAAAAAATGTTAAATGTTAATTGTTGTATTTTGATAATATGTCGTTACTTTCCATCCAACTTTTTTCAATAGTACATAAAATTTTGTTTTGGATGCAATGCAATAGCATATTGAAGATTTTGTAGACCTGGGTTGGAGTTTTCTAATTGACAATCCTGAAGAGAGATTTTTAGAACTACAACAAGAGAATAAACACTTATTTTTCCATAGAACTTGTGTTCATACTGAAAATGTGAGCCTATTTATATTTGTAGAACCTTTTATGCATGTGTATCTTGTTTATGAGCCACTCGGAATTTTTCCTGCAATATTATGAAGATTTTTGCATTTCTGATGCATTTTGCTGCATTTGTAATGCATCTACAAACAAATTTTCAGGCAGCCAATTATCAACTCACTACAGTTTTCTTAGATTCAAACTGCAATTTATCAACTTATGGCATTAGAAAACGAACAACCAATTTATACAAGATTTTGGCCTCCGAATTTCATTCCACTTCCCCTAGCTCTGTACTTTCTGGACCTTCGAAATAACCGAAGGAATGATAAATGATAAAATATCTTACAAACCGACCATTATCAATAACAAACAAGTCACTAAACAAACGTTTCAACTTTCAACTTCCAAGTTATTTGAGATGGCATGAAAAAACAGTGTACATTTCAGTATATTGTTTTCCCAAATCAAAATAAACACGAGATATCAAAATGAATGTTCTACTTGAATAAAATACCACTGTTACTATAAAAAAACATACAATTTACAAAGTCATGTTTATCATGCTTAAAAATAATTTATTAACTAGATAGGATAACTGCAAGGAAAAGGAACACCAATATGAGCTTTGGCTGATTCTTTTATTCAGAAGGGCACAATTTCAGGAACTTAAAGAGGACAAGCATTTGCTTGGTGTATTGTTCATTCTAGTTTAATTTCTCTTTTTGGAGGATCCAAATCCAAGTATGTAAAAGGCTCTGTAGGTTCCTCCCTGCAAAACATATTTGTCCATTATACATACAAATTGACGCATACTCCACTTAAGAATCATGACAAACCGACAAACTGGCCGTCCTGTAAAACGGCAAAAGAATGGTCGAACTGTGCATTTGAAGATCATTAATAAAAATAAATTCATTCTTAATCACATGTAATACTTCCAGAGAAAATAGTAAATAGAATGCAGCAGAGCATGTAGCTGGAGAATATACCCAGGATTTGATCGCATGCATCGCCAAAAAAGCTTGAAAGGTCCTGGTACCGTCTTAAACGGGTTCCCCTCAAAACAAGCCTACAAAAACAATATTTGTAATATATCATAGAGAAGATAAACAAATGGCGCAGCCAAGAAATAACTTTTATTTTGAATTACTAATGATAACCAAGGTTTTCAAGATAGGATTTAAATCGTAAATCGTAAAATTTAAACTTTAAATCGAAATAGGATTTGAATCGTGAATCGTAAATTCAAAAGATTCATATTTTAATGTTTGTACACACTTCGAATTGATTTTATTGTTTGAATTTCTGCATCTAAACCAAAAACTTAGGGTCCGTTTGGTTTGCTGTTTTTAGTTTTGTGTTTTCGTCTAAACAAAAATGCGCATTTCTTATGCATTGTTGGAAAACACACAATTTTGAAAAATGAAATTAACATAGAAAATAGAAAACAAGTTTATTTGATTTTTCGTGTTTTGAGACATAACAAAAGGACGGAAAACAATTCCTCCCCTTCATTTCTCGTTCATCGTTGTAATGGCTAAGAATTGTAAAAAAAACTCATGTTTTCTTGTATTTTGTAGTGTATGTTGAAAACACAAAACACAAAACTCAAATGAAACCAAACGGGCCTTTAATTTTTTCTTTTATTCCAAATTTGTTTAGTTTTGAAAACATTAGGATTGAAATTGTGAATTCAAATAAGTATATTAAGTATGTCAGCATGCATTGAATGATGTTTTTAAATTGCAGTAGCTTGAATCGGAATATGAATCGAATCATAAAGGGACAGATCCAATATGAAACGGGAGTTAAATCATAGGATTTTTAGATTTTTGATAACGATGGCGACAGCGACTCATGTTGCAAAACAAGATCCATTTTATCTTCAATCCTCGAGATATGTAATCATCTGAAAACATTATTTTACCACAAAATCACCCAAGTATTTTGACTGAAAAAAAAAGGGTAAATCATGAAAATTACCTCATATAAAGGAGCGATCAACAGTTCATATTAAATCAAATCAAACAAATCAAAATCAATATTGGATAGACTGAATCAGAATGAGCAGTTTGATGCTTATTACGAATTCAATTCAAACCAATTGAAATAAAATAGAAAGAGGTAAACAAATGACAATTGATGAGTGAATCATAAAGCTGATATTTTAGTGGAAATCCAAATCCCTATTTTCAGAGCACTCTTTTCCAGACCCCTATCAGTTGGTTTCTATTTTGTAGATCCTGCTCTCTTTTTTCCCTCCATTTTTTTTTCGGCACAAGTTCAACATTCGTTAATAGCATTTGTAATTTTAAATGTAAAACAAGCTAATATTCGCAGTTCAAACACTTGCATTGCAAAAAATCACATTAGCAACATATTTTGAAAATAGTAAAAAAGAGTCAAGTGCCTATTTCTGGTGTGATCAAATGAAATGCGCTTGCCTATGTGTGTGTAAATTAAATCATTATTTTTGAAAAAATAGAAAGCTCAAACCAACTTGCATGTTTATTGAAAGCTAACTTTCGCTTTTCGGAAAAAAAAAAAATCAAAAAACGTGTAAAATTTGATAATGGGATGTTATTCGTTAAACAAACATGTTTAAATAACAAGTATATACATACCAGTGCAAATCGATTTTTTAATTTTTGAAAAACTTCCATGAATGCACTAGTTAGCTTGCGCTTTCTATTTCTCAAAATTAAGAACTTAATTTACATATGCATTAATGTGAGATTTTTCTTATGACCACATCAAAAATATGGATTTGATACACAAAGCCCATTTCGGAAAAAATGACTAACAATTTTGAATATACTATATCCCACATTCGAGATTCATAGAACGTCCATAAAATATCAAACTTGATAATGATTGTAGGAATTTTACAATATATGTTTTAACATCATTCTTCAATAATAATTTTACAAATATTAAAACATAGATATGGGTTATATTATTTTCCTAGCATAGGTATGACACAAAACATCACTATATTTTATTTCAAGGTAATGTCAATTTTTAACCACTGGGTACATCTAAAGAAGGAAAAAGAATTGCATCTCATAATTCCAACATTACCTCGGTTCTACGATAAGAATATAATATCCATAATATAAGTTCAGAAATTGGGACACGCATAAACATTTCCCTAACCTTGAGGCAAGTAAAGTCCATTTTCAGACACATAATAATACTTTTATTTATTTTATATCATAATATTAAAAGCAGAAACCAATAACAGTTGAGTCATAAACTTCTACATATCATAGTTGTTGATATGCTAACTAGTTTAGCATTCAGAGTACACCGTCTGAAAATTACATATTTGTTGATATAATTAAAGTAATATTCATATTGTCTATTGAGTCAAATTAAGTCGTTATTATGTTCAATATTACCCTTTTGCATATAAGAATTTGATGCATTACATAACTAATTGTTGGACGTTTTTTACTCTCAAACTACCTATGCAGTACATGATATACAATGATCCCAAACTCGTTTCTGTATGTACTTCTGAAGGTGCTAAACTATTTAAATCCAAAGTTCTCAATTTTGATTCATACTTCAAATTTGTAACATTATAGAATACTGATACATCAAAGAAATTACACTAACGCCTTTAACGGCCGGTAACAAATTTAAGTCACTCTCTATCAGGGTAGTCAATTCAAAAAACTACAGCAAAGACTTATGCCTTGAGCTTTTTTGCGCCTTGCACATAGGTGCACCAATTTCTTTTCACAACCGCAAATGTTAATTTATTATGCCTATTTGTTAGTTTCATTAAGGCTGATCAAAGCCTTTTTTTCTGATATTGTGAAACAAACTATCTCTCTAAGAAGTTCAAGCCTAATCCATATCTCGTCATGCCCTCAGGGCACATATGTTGTACATTGCTTTTAATAGAATTAGTACGGCCGTATGACTCTCAGAGTTATACATCCTTTTCTTAAAAAAAAGTCCTTATATTAAAATAACATTAAAAATACGTAATTGGTATACTCTAGACTTTCAATACAATATATTAATAACATTATAAACGGAATATATCATTAAAAAATGAAATAAATACAAAAATAATCAATAAAAAATAAAACCTAATTTATCATTCCTTCAATCAATTTCAGCTTCAGATCGAAGCTTTCTACCAAAACTTGAACAAACCAACGACAAGGAATGGTTTTCCCAAGTTATGACATTCCTAGGATGAATGAAAGGGGATCTAGAAGAAAACGACAAAATAGTAGAAGATAATGGAAAAGAAGAAGAAGAAAAAGTGTTAATATAATCACATTATTTTTAAGGTACAATACGCCTTTTCAATTTTGGCAAAAGCATGTTTATTGCCTTATCGACACGAGTCATTGGAGGTAGAAAAGTGCAGAGAACGCACATTGAGCCTTTTTGGGCCTAAAAACGTTTAAGTGTGCACCTTGACGACTTTGTTCTCTATACACATTTGAAAGTTGTTCTACATCCTGTGCTTGATGAAGAGGTTACATCAGCCAAACTTAATGTGTAAAGGAAATTCAAGTTCACAACTCGTTGTTGCCGAATTTTCCTTTCTATTGATATTTTTTGTTGTCATTAGTCAGTATAGAAGATGATGTCATGTTGATAATTCATGTTTCCAAAGTCAGTTCACAAGCATTTAAAAATGATAGAATAAATGATTTGACTCGTAAATATTCAAAGCTACAGTTAAGAACAATAAAAAAACAAAAAACAAAAAATCTCCTATAATGTAATAGAAAATAGTTATCCTAGGAAAGCATGAAAATCATGTCTCTTAACGTCACAAGAGGTTTGTTAAAAATGAAAACTAAGAACAAACAGATGCCTTAAACATTTGTAAGGACAAATATGAGTATGTCTCACGAATGTATTGAGTTAATTGACTCCAGACAAAATCAATGAAATGATAGCCATGAAAGTTTCATAGGTACATAACCAATTCATGTGCTTAATATAAAATATGGTTGTCATTTATTACGTTCAGTAGCTCACTAGCTTATAAGAAAAAGAACTCTACAAATTGACGAATGGAATGTGAAACAAAAAGTGAACATGTTAACGCGATGAAGCAAATAAATAAGGAAAAAAAAGGAGAAAGAGATGTAAGAATGAGAATATGAAAAAGGGACTGTCCATTATCACAGAGAAGGCTCTTCCATTTTTTCCCCTTTTTTTTTCACGTGTCTATAATTATAACAAACATGATGAGGTCAGTCATTTAGATAAGTGTAATCTTGAAACTTTAGTTCAAACTAGACATTTTTGAGTTTTTTTGGCATGTAATTCTGTCTCTCTGGTGGTCAAGGCAAATATAAATCCCGTTAACATATTCAAATGTGTAAAAAGCAAAAAAGAGGTGAAAAACATGATTGTGAAAAAGAAGTGTTTATGTGCAGTAAACCAGAATATTAAACCTTTTTGGATTTGTGACAATCAAGATCAATATCATATTAAACATTATTTCCACCTCAACTTCAAAATAGTGTTTATTTTCAGTAAACCATAATGCTTATTATTAAGCAATTTTTAAAGTGTTAATTTGCAAACAAAAGAATGTGTTTATTGAGTTCGTAAAGCAAGAACCACCCGATAATCATAATAAATGTAAGTTACAGAACATCACAAAATACTTTCTTTGAATATTTTTTAGCATTTCTACTCAACATTTAGCCTTTTTTAAAGTGCAGAGCAAACGTGTTCTAACTGCTAAATCCACATCGACCCACTAACTATATCATATTGGTCTATAAGAAATTTTAATCTAATAATTTAATTAGCACTAATAAATATTGAAATACATAGCTCAATCAATACATATCCAATTTATTAGTCATTCCATCGATGTTTTATAACTTAATTTCCAATATATGCATGTTTGATGCATATATACATGAAATCATGGATTGATTGTCGGATGTTTAGACCATTGTTTGAGGTTTTAACTAGAACATCAAGATTTCAGTTCATCTCAAGTTGGTTTTGGTGAGGAATTTCTGATTTGATCCGCAAACATGAAAACGGTTAAAATTGACTTTCAACGTCAGACCGAATAGGGAACATTTTATACAGACTATAAATTTAGCTTCTGCACGTTAAACCAAAACTAGATTTAATATAGAATCATTAGACAAAAAATAAAAATGAAATAACAGTTAAAAAAATACTCACTTGAAACTTCACAGAGGAATTAAACTAAAATACATCAAAATCTTGAACTTGATTTTTGTGAAATTTTGTCATTTTTTGAAATCAAATTAGGAAATATATTTATGAAAGAAATTTAATTAATGCATTTCAACAGTGCACTTTTATAATTACATAACTACCGTCTTCCGTTGTTCGATATGGTAGTGCAATCGAAAGGTTTTGCCACACTAATTTCGCCTCTGCCTCTACGGCCAATGATGAGATTGATTGCATAGAAGTTCAATCGTCGTCACTTTAACCGTACATGAAGTTACATAGTTACTCCCTTGAATTTGCTTGACATGTGTGTATATATGTGTATGTATGTATATATGTATGTATATGTATACAAATAATGAAACGGAAAAAAAGAGGGAAAGGAAAAAATGAGTGGATGAATGGAGATTTTTAATATCATAAACAAAAACATACTTCAAAATAAAATTAGTTGATGTATATGCGTATGCACATCGTGTGTGCGTTATATGTGCATACACATTGGGTGTGACATCGTGTGCGTGCTACACTGGTATTTACTGTATAAAGTGAAAATGACAAGCATAGCCAAAAAATGAACTCAGAGAGAAGGTTGCGGTACGCAAATATGATGGTGATCTAAGTTTCTGTAAGTTGTAAATTTGTATGCCAATGTTTACCCACAAATGTTGCTTATTTCAATGTTTTGCTACTATAAAAATTCGTAAATAAATCATGCATGGATATTTGTTTTATTTACATTACTATAAACAAAAATGCTATTCAGGAAAACAATTTGAATTGGCTAAAACCAAATGTATTAAGGATGATATATAGTTCGTTTCAGTAAACTTATCATTCAACAATTTTTTTACCCAAAACCTAAAAGATAACCATAATTTTCAATATAACGAGATATGACCAAAAAATGACTTTTTTCTTTCTTTCTTTTTCCCGTTCAGATCCGTTTCTTGTAGCTTTTACAAAACTTAACACTTGTTTAAATTATGGTTATACAAACTTTTTCACATGAGTTAATGCTATTCCATTACTCTCTTTTTTCCAAAGAACTTCCACAGCAAGGAAAAAAAGGAAATTTTTTTCTAACAAATCATTAGTACGCTGTTTAGATGAAATATAATTTGGTTTAAACATGACTCTTAGCACTTTCTAATTCTTAATATTTTTACACGAGCAAGCAGGCAAAATTCTGAAGGCTTTATGACACCACTATGCAGTGTTGTCAAGGTGCGTGTCTAGGCGCAAAAAAGCGCAAGGCGCCTGATGGGCTTTTTTGGGACTCAAGACTCAAGTGATCATCAAAGCGGCAAAAAAGCGCAAAAAGCCCTAAAGCGCACAAGGCACGAAGCTATAAAGACGTGTTTTCGTTTTATTTGAAAGAAAATTATATATTTTGTTGTTGTAGACTTAAGTTGAACAACTTTTCGACTACTTTTTTTTGGTTTGTGATGAACTTATGAAGTTTTATTCTCAAAATTGCACGTATTTGCAATTTTTAATTGTCAAAAATCTATGCTTAATAGCAGTTTTCAGCTGCAGTTTTAGAAAGGAAAAGCGCAACTAATGGGCACACGAAAGTGCAAAGCGCAAAAAAATGCAAGGCGCAAGCCTTGCGCCTTGACTACTTTGCCACCATGTCTATTTTATTTATGGATGTTCAATTAAATATGTAGCAAAACAAATTTTGATGGTAAGTATTGATTAGTATGTAAATAATACACAAGAATAGATACCTGGATTACATCCTCGGCACGATCATTGCAACGATGAGCCACAGGCTGTCTTGTATCACCTTCTGGACGTCCCCAAGGGCTCTCCCTCCTAGGTACTGGTGTTGTGCTCATCGTCCTATCGTTATTAATCAGAAACAAGCCGCTGCAATGTACTCAAATTACATATGAACACGGTGAAAGTCACAGTGAATGCATGAATTATTACACGTCACAGCGTTTTCTAAAGGAAATCAATTGTCTCATCATTAATGCACATCACATGAAGGTAAAACTTAAATACTGGATTAAAATAAATTGTGCAATTTGTTACATATGAAATCTAGTACATGGGATGAGAACTAATAGTGATTGTTCCAAAAAAAACGAAAAACGAAAAATGTAACAAATGGTTTGGTACATGCTGGCTTTATTTCAATAAAAATAAAACTTCATGGTTTAAATGAATCAAAAAACAAAAACCAACAATTTAATTCATGCAGCATTTTTTAGAAGTGAGAATGAACATCATTTAAAAGTGTTTTCTACGGGCCACTGTCAAAGGGACTCCATTTTGGGAATATGAAGGGGAAAAAATTCGGTCTGGCCCGTCGAAAAAAAATAAAATTACACTAGGCATGGTTACCCATACCGAAAAATACACCCAAATTCGTGACCCCAGCCAAAAACCTCTTCATATTCACTGAAAACTAACTAAAAGTGGTCCTTCTATATCCGATTCTGTTAAATAATGCGAGCATTACGGAAGCGCGTGAGTTGTTTTTCTACAAATTGTATATGTTTCAACACATTAAAAAAAGCACAAATGTTTAATCATATTTTGCGTTGAAATCATGTATAGTTTGTTTGAATTTTTAATTCTAAGTTCCGGTACTTTTTTTTGTAGTTTGAATTTTTATTTCTATTGTTAACTAATAAAGAACGAATTTATAAAGAAAGTTTATTTGTTAGATCATATTTTAAAGTGATCAAGATTTCATAATATTGCTAATGGGCGTTCTGAATTTGTAAAAAAAAATTATTTATTAGATCCTATTTTTACGTGATATTAAGATCTGTTAATATTTGTAGAGGGACATTTTGAATTTGTAAAATGAGTTTATTTGTTAGATTCTATTTTTAAGGAATTTGATAAGGACATTTTTGTTACAACAAACATATTACAACTGTTATTAAAGATTTTTTCGGTGTTGAAACAAGAAAAAGAAATATATATATTTTTAAATACTCAAATTCATATCATATTACATGCAAATTGCGCTAGATTAATCCTAAAAAACAATGTTCAGTTTCTAAACTAAAGCAATGTCATTATTCATTATTTATTGCATAGCAAAAAACCAGTAACATAAAAGTTTAATGGATAGCAATTGCGATTTACAGGTTACAGCTTCAACCTTTAGAATCTATCTTAGTAGGAAATTAGAATTTCAAAATCTTTTGGTAGATCGATTAAAAGTCGTGAACTTGAAATCAGAACCACCCAAGAAGCTAATGAAATCTTAGAGAAGGCTGTCAACTATTTAAGCAAGCCATCCGATTTCAATTAGTTACCCCAAAAAAGTTAAATAAAAAATTAACTAGCCAAAGGAGGCCGCGGAAGGCAGCTAAATAGAGGAGGGTGCCAAGGTGGCGAATACCTGAGACGCACAGGGGGAAGCACAGAAGTTAACGAAGATTCAAGCTAGGGTTCTGGAAAAGAGATTTGGTATTGGTGTTGATGTGGTAGAGTGATAATAACCGCCGGGTAGGGTGGTAACTGATCACAAAATACTGGGTAAAATGGTAAGGCCCGGTTTTCCTTTCCAGCTTTGAGTTCAGTCCCCACAAAAATGCGCCGATCGTCTATTTCTAAAATGAATCAAAATTGAAAAAGGAAGTTATATATAAAATATAAAATAAATTTATTCCATTGAAAACTGTATGTATTTTTAATGTCCATTTAAAATCTCATAATGGTTTGTGATATATTTTTATATGTTGTAATTGTGTTTCACTGTTGATAGTATACTGTCGAAAAATAACTTTACGCATTTAGTGTAAAACTAAGATATAACTAAGCATAAGAGAATGATGAGAGTATAGCTTTTCTTTTATTATTGTCCTCTTTATCATCTCTTTTTCACTTAGCAATACGGTACATATTTATTCATGATATATTCGCACATATTTATACATGATATAGTGCATGGGGTGCAACTCCAAAAGCATGCGAAAGTGGGGTGGTGAAAGTGTTGCACGTAACGAAGAGGTAGAAGAACATTCATGGAGACCTCAACAACTTATATTATTCACTTCCTCAATAAAAAGGATACATAAGCAAAGTAAGAAAATCGAGATCACAAATAGATCGAGAATCTCTCTAATCTCAACTACAAACAAGAAAATACAATAAACACTAAAGAGGGTTGAAACTTCTAAAGTAGACGAAGTAAAAGCTTCGGTTTTCTAATTTGATGTATGTGGAAATCTCTCTTCTCGGTATAGAAGAAATAGAGCACTTATTTATAGAGATATATTTGAGAATGAAGATAATAGTTTGTAGATAGTAATTTAATTGCCCAAATTTTTTGAATGCTTACTTGGATTTGCATTATTCTAATACAAGAATCGAGAGGAATGACAAGGGACACAAAATTTTAGGGTGGTTCAGCTAGAATCTCAAGCCTACGTCTACTATCAATATTATTTCGAGTTTCTTTTGCAATTACAATCGCTTTTACAACGATTTCAATCTAGAAGCGAAGTAGATCTCAAAAATGTCAGTAATTCAGTGCAAAGGACGAAATAGAGTCAAAAAGTCCCTCTTTGTTGCGCATAGTCTTCTATTTACGGGTGTATTCCTGCTCCACGGTCGATGGATTTTGTAGTGCATAACTGTGGAGGGTCTAATGCTGGTGGAGCAAGAAATACTGGTGACCCCAAAGGGCTACACCACCTGCATCACACATCGAAGCCACTATAATGTCCGCGATAGCGCAATTATGTTTGAATCTATCAGACATCTTAGACTGCCTATCCAAAGTCACATGTGTAGCCCGTCTTCTCAAACAGGTAGCCTAAAACGAAGATACCTTAGCAACTAGCGATAGAAATAAATCGAGGTTCAGAAGATAGGTGGTATATGCAGTATTATATAGTAGAAAAATACTAGTTCACTCTCTCAACGTATCTCCTTCTACTGGATTGTTTAACCTAAACTAGTCTATTTGGTTCTGAGTGCTGAGCCTAAGCTTTGATATCAAATGTAACAACCCGTTCTTCGTAATACATTGAAATCAATGTTGAACGGTAATATCTAACTTTTGAATACCAAGAAAGATAGTTTGTTGGAGTAAAATTAAAACAAGACATTATACTAAGGCGTGACGATGGAATCTCAAAGCGGAATGATAATATATAATATACTGAATATACATGAATAGAACCGAAGAACAATATATAAGAGACTGCATTGATGGAAGCAACTGATAAATAGATATAAATATAGGAAATCAGAATACAATATCTGATACAAAGAGTCTCATATCTTTATTAATAGTTGGAACAGAAACACAATCTTTTGCTCCGGCCGTGAACTCCATGAAATACCCCTACATATATAACTTTTTAAATATTAATTTGTTATTTCTTATGATCTCCCTAATATTAGGAGATAAAATCTCCCTACAATTAATTTAGACGTATTCAAATCTGTATGTTGATTCCAATTATTCATAGAATAGAATTATTCAAATCTAATTATAATTAGACTTCAAAAGGCGAGTCAAATATATATATGGCAGCATTAGAATAGGTAATGCAAGATTTTTGTAGATAAATTAACCAATATATATATCTTTATTAATTCTAATTAATAGTTGAAACAAAAAAACAATATTTTAGTCCGACCATGAAATTTCGAAAATGTCCTTCCATGCAAACAAGAGGTCATGAATTCGAATCACACCGTGAAAAAAAATTAACATCTATTTTTAAATGGAATTTTAAAAAACAAACAAGGTCACAAGTTCAAAACCTATTCCAGCAAAAAATTACATTTTTTCTTTATATTTTTAAGTTTGCTTTTATCAAACTACATAGAACTTTCAAATTTAATAATTTAATAAAGAGGTTATATGCATGTGCGTTGCACGTGCCAAAATATCTTTATAAATAACATATCTATCATGTACTGCTATAGTATCAAGTATACATATCCAAAATATCAACATCACGCCTCCAAAATGCTCCAGCTACGCCACTCTGATAGCGTTTCCCTAAAGGCATCTGACTCCTAAACTACTCAATCGAGTACTCGAGAGTTGTCATGACATAAACTTACAAAGACCAAACATGGGTTAGACATAAAGCCTGGTGTGAGGGGAACTATCTTAAAATACTGTTTATCAAAACTATATACATATATAAAACAGTAAGCTACTAAGGCATAGTAGATCCTTTCCATAAACGTGGCTCAGGAATAATCTGAACTACCCATAAACAAGTAAACACATCTCAAAGGTAGGGAATCGTACCATAATCTGCTATTCTCCTGTAATGATCAACGAGTCAGCACAACTAATATAATAAGACTAATACATAATGATATATCATTACAAAGGTAATCTAATATATAAATACACAGGTAATAAAAATATCATAATATGAGCCAATCCTATGATAAACACCAATAATATCAACTAACTAATATAACACACAAACAATATAATGATAAGCAATAAAGAGAGAATATAAATTGATACTCATCATTGCCGACGAGTGAAGTCCACGGTAGACCTGTACCCAAGATAAATAAAGTCAGTACCAAATTATACTGTAGACCCCGAGTCGCATCCAATGCGATCAAACTCATGTAGATCTCACCTACCCCACATCGAGCATAAGTGATATATCATCTACTCTAGATGTCTGAAACCTAAGTCTGCGTTGGATATAAATATATATACACATCAAAAATAATGTCATGTAAACATATACGTTTATGACGAACGAAGACTGATATCTCATCATCATTTATCTATACGAAGCCATTACTAAAAGACCAATTATACGTACGATCACTAATATCAGGCCAATACGACGTACGGTCACTAATATAAGACCAATACGATGTATGGTCACTAATATAAGGCCACTGGGTATGGTCACTAATATAAGACCAATACCATTCATTAAAGTATACCTACCCCAAGGTCGAAACCAAGAGGTATAGACTAACTCCGCAAATTCGTACGCGCTCACTAGATGTGATCGTGCAACTAACCACTTTACATTAGCATTTGGATCTCGAGCTTCATCTTGCATTCCACCCTCCTGAATAGCCTAAAGTCTTCCTAAAGTCACTCTAAAGCTTCATGCCAACTCACGTATAAACAAGGGAAAGAACTCCCTGAAATCATTCCTAGCCCAAGCCTTATTATCTGGAACTGGTCTCATACAACCATATCGATAAATCAACAAATTCATACCATTAAGAACCTCCTATAAATCATAACATTCAATTCAACCAAATGCATCTTACTTAAGAAATTAATCTAACAATCATATCATTTATACTTTTTCCAATCACATCTCTTCATATTATTTTATGAAGTTCTAAAACTTAGTTTATAAAATTATATACTTGCCTAACAATCATGTTATAGCTTAATATCTCTTAATCCTTTTATTAAAATTAAGTTTAATTATCAAAAAGGCCTCAAAATACTATATAGCTCATGTATATAATTTATATATATGTGTGCATATATGTCACAAACCATTTCTTGGGGTATAAAGTTAATAAATCACATTATAATAATATTCGAGATTTTATAATATTAACCAAACTCTATTAAATAGTACAATACCTCTTCTGTAATTTACTAACTTTTTAATTCTCATTTATAAAAATTCAGTAGTTGGTTAATTATTTGGATTACACCATAATAAACCATTATAAAGGCCAAATGAAATTTAAAGCCATTTTAAAATAAGTTTGACTCGCCAAACCCATTAATTTAGCCTTCTAGATTATTTTTAAAAGTTCTACTTTTAACTTTCGATTAATAATAAAATATGTAATAATATTTACATCATTAATATCACTAAAAATTAGAGTTTAATTAATTTATAACCATGTTATAAATTAATATCAACTCCATCTAACTCTATTCAATACGAATAAAACACAATTTATATATTCGAGATCGTAATCAACTATCCTAAATACCTACACAAACTAATCTAATCAAATAGGGGAATAATTATATATATATATATCCTACATCTTCTAGATAATATTTTTAATATATATAATTATGAGGATTTATACTACAATATATAAGTTCATAGTATTAATTCTGCTCACCTAAACACGCAATTTCTCAAGTGCTCGAATCCAGTCCAACCAAATACGTTATCGTCGATAATCTCACTAAGAATGCAACTGTGAAGATCGTGTCTCGATTGGATCTCATATGCAAAAGACACGAATTAAATACGAATTAGACAATCACTTTATTAATAAACAATAATTAATTTATTAATTACCTCATTTCCCCTAATCACCTTTTTCGCCAAATACACCTGCACAAAATGTGCACATTCAAACCTAATGTCCACCTCTGTCTCTCCTCAAATCTCATCCAATACTCAACGAATTGACGAAACGCCAACTCCATTGTACTCCACTTCGTGTGCTCTTTATAACACACCAC
Organism: Allium fistulosum; assembly: GCA_030737815.1. Taxonomy (NCBI): domain Eukaryota; kingdom Viridiplantae; phylum Streptophyta; class Magnoliopsida; order Asparagales; family Amaryllidaceae; genus Allium; species Allium fistulosum. The sequence continues at coordinate 1,165,501,270 of CM060904.1, forward strand.
ACCGTTAAGAGCTCAGCCCCTTGATGCATAACCTGACCGCGCTCCCCCTCTACTGTTCCTACATGTTATGATCTAAAAATGATGATCGGAGCTCCAATGGTTTATGCGGGGAGGTGCGCTGTGACGACCCACCTCCTCGACCCTTAGAGATCGACACTAATACATCCTCTGTATTCACGTGTCGTAAATCCAAGTGCCAAAGAGGTAGATTATCATGAGGTAAAGAAAATAAAGAAGAAGACAAGACAATAATAAAATCTCACATCGTATTCAACACCTAATCATACATATGAGTAGTACATGCAATTAGTCCAAATTGCTCCATCAGAGTTCTAGTAAGTACTAACCCAACCAGGATAGTTATAAATACATATCCTTACAAGTGATGGTAACACATAATAAAAAATACGGACATAGTGGAAAGTGTTGGATAACTTCAACAAAAAGACCCAAAATGCTCCATGCTCTATCCCAAAATGCTCCAAACAATCTAACTACTTGGTTTCCCGAAAAATAGGGCACATGGAGTTTAAGGGGAAAGAAAATAAAATCCGGATCAGTCATGAGATTGGTGTGAGAAACTCAAAATATGGATATTTGAAAACAAAGGGTATCTTATAAGACCACGCCACACATAAACACGGAACGAGTTTTTATCTTATGATAACCAAAACATTTGCTATGCAAAATCCAGGAATATTATTTTTAATGACATTCTTTTAAAAATGCTTTTCAAATAAACTTATGAATCTTAGCCGAAATTGTTACATTGATTAAATTCCAACGTTCTAGCTATAAAGTAGGTTCTACAATCAAATCCAAAGGTACTTATTTGAGAATGGATTTCCATACAATGGCAGGTAAGGAACTACTTTCCTTACAGTACACCTCTAGAGGGATGTACCGAAGATCAACAACTTCCGAAACCTCTACATCTGGCAAGGCCGGGCTACCCGCAGACCCAACTTAGTGGCGGATAGAACTGAATATGACATCACCCTAGTCGTAACTGATCTATCTGGGATCCCATAGCATACACAACATACTCGACATATATAGAGTAATTTAGAAGGATAATGACCATACCCTTATGGGCGTGACCCACATAGCCTCAAGGCATGCCCTGTTTAAGCCATCTCCAAGTGATGAGGCCCAAGGTAACGATTACCTTTTACATATCACATTCCACTTCAAATGTCACATTGTCATTCCATGATCACATAACTGATTTCTACAAACGATAACTTCTGAGCTCGTATATCTCAGGAAAATGCGTTAAGCTAAGAGAAGTTTCCTTCTCCGCCACCAACCATATAATATGTTTGTAGAGATCAATCAATGTGTTTAAAAATGCAACGTCGGACATTCGTCTATACAAGTTATCCAGGAACAGGACAAACCGAAGGAACTCTCCTACCACATCCTTTCGGGAATCATCCTTAGGATTAGTAGTGAGCAAACCTTGCATCGAAGATCAAATGAAGATACCGCTGCCACATATATATGATATGGAAAATTTGCCCCGAGGGTCAGTGACAAGCAAACCTTCATTCTTTTACTATCCTTCCATGTATTCACTTTGAATACGTAAATTGGTTCGAAGTAGTTTTCGGATAAGAATCACTCAAATTCGACCCTGGTTCCTTCGAACCAATCATCGATAAAAAAATGTTAGGTAAATAGGTGTTATCATTTGATTAATTACTTCATTTTTATCAAAAATATCTTCTAGAGATATATACCTTTAAAACATTTCTTTCCGGTATATACGGAATCATTAAACCTCTCTTTAACTTTGGAAATACCAATCATTTTCATAAGTCATGTTAGGAACATTATTGAGTAAAAAATGTTGATAGAAATTATACTAATTCTACTCAACATCAATTTCCGTATTCAACCTTTACTATCTGTCGAATAATGGTGAAATCACTTTGTAAATTCACAAGGATGGTACGGGTTCCTTCCTAGGAATTTAATACTAAGTATAAGAAGATTATCTCTATATAGTCCAGGTTGTATTAAATTAAATCTGTAAATTTGAATCTTTTATACTTGTCTCGTTTTCGACATTTTGACCTTATCTATTCCTCGCCTAAGAAAAAGGCAAGGTGAGCCAAAGCACTGGTTGCTCCTGAACATCTCCTTAGTTTAAGCACCTCACATATGGATCTTACGAATAGAAAAATCCAGTCTACTCATTGGCTTTTAGAGCCAAGATTAAATCACTTGATTTTAACAGCTTTTCTTTAAATCGTTTATTTAAAACTTTTTAAAATAAATTATAAAACCTCCAAATCATCTCTAAAATACTTAATTATTTATTTGAAAACATTTTATAAAATTTTTGGAAAAGAATACTTAAGTTTGAAGTCATATTTCAAAAGTTCTTAAAAGTGCTGCAAAAAGTGCTGCGAATAGTGCTTTTAAGCTTATTTGATCAAAAACAACTTTTCGATCATTTAGAAATTCATTTTTATAACTTAAATCTCTTCTAAAATATTTTAAAAGATTTATAGAATTTATTCCATATTTTTTTAGAATTTAAAATATCAATGTTAAAGAATTTGTCGCTTTGGTTTCTGAACTGCCAAACCGTGACTATTTTGAAAACTTGATTTGCTCATATTTTAAAATCTACTAAATGATATCTTGATCTCTTTCTTTTGTTTGAAAACTATAATTATAAGAGTTCCAAAAAATTCTTATTACAAAGAATTCCAACTCTGAATCCATCGTTTAATTGGTTTTAACTTCCTACGGCGTGAAATCGCGAACTGTTGTTATGCGACGCGCCTTTTTTTGACTCAATTTTCATAACTTGTCAAAACTTCCCCAAATTGAATTTTAGTATTTATAAAACATTTATAAACCATTTTAAATAGGTTTAACAATCTCATATACATCATTTCAATTATTAAAGGAAAGTGATTTCCTTGTGATATTCGACGTGTATTAAACGTGAATTATTTACACATCCATACAACAATATTTCACAACCAAACATAATGATCAAATCATAGCAACTAAACACCATATCCTATCATCATCCAAAGTATATATATAAATATAAGTGGAGTTTTCTCACCTTGGATTAAACGATTAACTTAAAAATGGCTATAACTTGGCTAACTTGGATTTAAAGCTCACGAACTCTTGCACCTTGGCTCCTAGGTGGCTCGGCCCTTGCTTGGGATGGTTGGAGGTGCTCACGGCCTTGGCTAGGGGAGAAGGAAGGCTCAGCATTAGGGGAAATAAGGTGGTGGCCGTGGGTAATGAGAGTGGAAAGGAGGAGTGTTGTGATAGTTTTGAAGTTGTTTGATGTATATTTATATACTATATAATTTTAATTTTCTCTTGCAAATATTTTTGCCATTATTTCTTTAAGTATGGAAGCCTTGAAAATAAAGAGGAAAGCGTAGGAAAATGAAGAAGGAGAAGTGAGGAAATGAAGTGGAGATGGTGTGATATTTATAGGGAAAGGAAGAGTAAAAATATCATGATTTTTAAGTGCAGATACATCACCTTTCATCATCACCATCACCTCCCCCTACATCCCATGGTTCGACCAAAATGACCCCATATGTGTAGCCCATGTGCATGTACTTGTGTGTAAGTGTTGACTTTGGAATGCTTAAGTATTAACGAAGTGAGAAAACATCTTAGATATTTTTGATTATATATATATATATATATATATATATATATATATTTGGCAAAGCCAGCAGGGTTAGAAATGGGCCCCTACCATTTATTGATATACCAGGAACGGAGTACAACAAAGAAACTTAGAAAACAAAGGAAACAGGCATATCAAAGAAAAGAAATAAAAAACACAAAAACCAAAACACAACATAGTACAAGAAAACCACTACGATCTAGATAAGGCAGACAAGAACCTAGGTTCAAATCGATGACTTGAAGCAGCAATACCAAACTTCAATCTCCCAATGATATTATCTTGCATTTGAGTATAAGATTTCCTTTTAGCACATAAAATTATAGCATTTCTCTCTTCCCATATCAAAGTAATGAAAATTTTAAGAGTGAACAGCAAAATGTAGGTAGATTCACCTCTCCATCTAGTTGCCTTGAAAATGATATCCCACTCCTCAGCACTGTCATTTGCTACACGCCTACTCGATATGAAGGAATTTGTTAAGCACCATAAACTGTGAACATAAGAACAGTTGAAGAAAAGGTGATGAGTGTCCTCATCCGCCGCCTGGCAGAAGCTACATGTTGTATCAATGGTGAGACCTCTCTGTCTCAGTTTAATTTTAGTTTTCAAAGCATTACCAAATATCTTCCATAACATAAGGTTCTGAGTTTCAGAGTTGTGATTCAACCAAATACGTCTATGCCAACTGAGCAAAGCAGTATTAGAGCCGCAAACAAATTGCTTATACATTGCACCAATCATGAATCTGCCATTGCAACAAGACCAAGATATACCATCATGAGGATGAAATTTAACCTGTCTACCTCTCAACTGATTCCAAAGTTGTCTAACACTGAGATTGCTTGAAAAAGGGAGATCAACTTTACCATAGTTAATACAATCCAGAGCTAGGGCAGATGGACTAATACCAGATTGCAGTTGTTGGTTGTAAGTAAGACTGAGACGTAATATTGTTCCAACCTTAACCCATGGGTCATGCCAGAAAGACATACGACCATTATAACCAATTTTACTTCTAGCAAATGGGAGAATATCAGATCTAATTTTGAGAATACTACGCCATATCTAGCTACACGAGTGAGGAATATCCATGGTCCAGAAGTTTTTGTTGCCTATGATATATTTGTATGACCAATTCACCCATAAACAATCTTTATGATTCAAAAGATTGTCAATGTGATAAACCATTGCCGCACGGTTCCACAAAAGCATGTTTTTAATTCCTAGACCACCTCTGGATTTTGGTCTTTCAAGATTGAAGTAGGCACATGGGGAGAGCTTATTGGAAATAATCGAACCATGCCAGAAAAATTTTGACATAGCAGACTTTATCATTTTGATTAACTTGGTAGGAAGGATGAAGGAACGAGACCAATACACAGTCATAGCGAAAATTATGGAATTTATTAGAGTGAGCCTTCCTGCTTGACTAAGCAGTCTGTTAGTCCAAAATGAAAGTCTAGCAGTAATTCTGTTATAAAGAGGTATACACTGAGCATACGAAATTCTCGAAGTTGCTAAAGGAATGCCAAGGTACATGGAAGTCTCAGCAGCATGTGAAATGCCGGTGAAGGTAGTGATTTGAGAAATCAAGTTAGGGGAAACACCAGCTATCATTAGTTCAGATTTTGTTAAATTAATGGCTAAGCCTGATATTTTGTAAAATTTGTCGAGACCAGCCATGATAGATTTAACAGTCATCATATTTGGCTTGAAGAAAATTACCAAATCATCAGCAAACATCAAGGAAGTGACAAGGGGAGTCTTACATTTTGGATGAGTCGAAAAACTACCTTCATTGACAAGGTGGATAAGAATTTGGGTTAGAATTTCCATCACTAGAATAAATAAGTAAGCAGACATCGGGTCACCCTGTCTAATACCCTGTTTTCCTTGAAAAAATCCAACATTACAGTTGTTGACCATTATCGAATACCTAGGGGTAGATATGTAGGAATGAATCCATGCGACAAAATGTTTGGGGAAATTCATTAACCCCATAATTCTAACTATAGAGTCCCAATGCAGAGAGTCGAATGCTTTCGAAATATCAAGCTTGAACATAGCTCTGGGAGAAACATGAGAGTTTTTATATCCCTTCAGCAATTCATGAGACATCATAACGTTATCCAAAATGCTTCTACCTTTTAGAAAAGCAGCCTGGTTGGAGGAAATGACCCTATCAAGAACCATTTTTAGCCTATTAGCTATAATTTTCGAAATGCACTTGTATATGGTGTTACAACATGATATCGGCCGGAAATCAGAAACTCTACAACTGTTCTTCACCTTAGGGATAAGGGCAATGTTAGTGGCATTAACGGACCCTATCATCTTGCACTTGTTAAAGAAATTATGAATAGCTTTCAAGAAAGTTTGGCCAATAATTTCCCAAGAGGAGGTAAAGAAATAAGCATTGAAGCCATCCGGACCGCCACAGGAATTAGCATTCAAGGAAAACAGGGCAGCTTTAATTTCACTGTCAGAAATAGCAGAGCAGAGGTAGGCATTGTCTTCGTAGGAAATTGTGGGAATATTAATCGACTCCAGAAGCTCAAGCGATGGATAGACTTGATTACAGTTTCCAAGCATATTACTGAAATGATCAAGGAACATATTAGCAATATGGTTAGGGTCATTAATGTACTCACCATTTTCATCAATAAGAGTACTGATTAACTCTCTAGACTGCTTGGCTCTTAGCGAGGAATGGTAGAAAGCAGAGTTTCTATCACCATCCTTAAACCACTTAAGCCTCGACTTCTGTTTAACCATATCAACTTCAACCTTTAAAGCCTCATAAAGTTGGGAGGATAAAGTTGCCTCTTTTTGCGCCAGCTCACTGTTTGTTGTATCACTCAACATAGACTCCTGAACATGCTGAAGCTCGGTTGAGAGAGAGGAGGAAGCCTTATTTCCTAGACCAAAATTGCTCAATGCCCACTCTTTCAATTCAGTTTTAACAACTTTCAGCTTGCACTGCAAGATAAACATAGGATTACCAAAGAATTTAGTTGACCATGACTTGTTAACAATTTGAAAGAATTCATGGTGGTTAACCCAAGCATTAAAAAATTTAAAATTTGTATTTCTTTTTCTCATGGCAGCACCAAAGGATATAATCTGGGGAGAGTGATCCGATAAGCCAGGCATTGGGATAAGATTAAACATATTAGGCCATTTGGAAAGAGCATTGAGATTCGAAAAGGAGAAATCAATTTTGGAGAAGGTACGAGGGGAAAGTCTACGAGAATTATTCCATGTGAAGGGAGCACCGACAGAATTTATCTCAATAAGGTTAGATTGGGAGATAGCACTGTTAAGGGGTCTTATTTGACGGAGAGATAAGGGGTTTCCACCTTGCTTATGAGATAATAGGAAAGAGCAGTTAAAGTCACCAATAACAATCCATGGGTGAGTTTCTTGTCTCAAAGAAGGGAGAAGAGAGAGATAAGATTGTCTAGCTAAGATAGAGTTATGACCATAGATGACAGTAATATAAAAGGAAGTTGAAGTTGAAAGATGAATACTGTGAAGGTGGATGAGCTGAGAAGTTGTCAAGATAGGATTTAGCTGGAAAATAGATGGATTATATAATATAAGAATTATACCATAGGGAGCATCAGAAAGATTATTAATCATTTTCCAAGTCGGATTAATGAAGGTAGCTGCCTTGAACGAGAAAGAAGCATTAAGCTTAGTTTCAAGAATCGCAAATAGACTAAACGAATGAGCAGAAATAATTTGTTTGCATTGGTTTAATTTAATTTCCGAGTGTGCACCTCTAATATTCCATGCTCCAATGTTGTTCACCATTGAGCAAACAATTGTTTTTGTTGAAGTTTCTTCTTGCCACCCCTGGTGAGGGGTGAAGATTGGACATTTGTTACCGGAAAGGAAGGGGTAGATGCAGATCCAACACAAGGGTTGAGATCCAGGTCAAAATGTAGATTAGATGATGCCTCACAGTTTCGATCTGGCGAATTGCTTAAATTTAATAACTCAAGTTGATTAGCTTTACTGGAGGTAGGGCTAGAAGTGGACGGAGGGGGTTTCCAAGCATGAGGAGCAGAAATGTGATTATACGGTTGATTAGTTTCATGGAGGATTTTAGAAACTTTAGTTGAAGGAGATGAAGCAGATACTGGATTACCATTGGCATCATTTGGATTGTGCACGTGCACAGAGGAAACATGCACAAGCTTTACTTGGGTTGTTGGATTTTGGTTTAAGGTACTAAAGTTTTCTTTGGAATAAGATGATGTTGAAGAAATTAAAGTTGGATTAGATGAGGGGATAACTTTATAAGTGGCAGAATCAACATTGGTGTTGCATGGAGGGAATGGCATGGAATTGCTTTCTGAAATGTTGGTAGCATCGGGAAACAATACTTCAAGTTTACCTTCAGGAGATTGGAGAGTTACATTCATTTTAATTTGATCAGTTGGATTTTGGGTAAATTGAAAAGAAGATTCTTCGATTAAGGTAGATGGAACAGAAGACAAAACAAGATTGGTTTTACATGGAGGAAAAGTGATGGGATTACTTTCTGAATTATCACAGACCACTGGGTTAACAGATTCAAGATTACCATCAGCAGTTTGAAGAATTGAGGTACTAAATGTTTTGGCATTTACATGTTCATGTTCACCAGAAACATTATCATCATCACTTATATTCTTCTCAGTGCCATAAGTTTTGCATAAGTCCACTTCTGTATCATTACCACTCATCCCAGTTAGAAGATGAAAACCATTATTTTTCAGAATTTCACAGTTTTCATAATCATTCAATTCTCCATGTCCAGATGACTTAACAGAATTACCATTTACTATCACACCTCGATTAACTTCCTTACCAACTGACCTTATAGAAGAATCAGTGATATTATCTTCATTAACATCCAACGACCGATTTTTCATAACAGGTAGATTATTTTTCTGCTTTCTAGATTTGCTCACCATTTGCCATTTTTGTTTTTTTCGTCTAAACATTAAACCATTTTCTTTTGTATTTTCTTTAGTTTCTTTTATAGTGACTGCTTCAGGAGGAATTCTCTTTTCAATCTTCTCCACTGAACCAGAAGACAAAATCTTTTCACAGTTAGACTCCGAATGTCCAAAAATGCAACAATTAGGACAAATGTACGACTTCCAATGGTAATCAATATGAATATATTGGGTTCCACCATCAAGAAGTTGAACTGGAAAGGAATCAATGAGACCGCGGTCTGGCTTTATTTCAATTAAACACTTAGCAAAAGACAGTCTTTCCATTTTTTCAGTAGATTCATCCATACAAACTAGCCTTCCCAATCTGCTTGCTAACCAATTAATGCCGCAATGAGACCACGCAAACATAGGAATATTAGATAATTTAACCCACACTAGCACAGACGAAATGGTTGCACAAGCATTACCAACATAAGGATCCCATTGTTTGACAATAAATAGCTTATTACGCATGACTATTGGGTCTCCCTTCAAGATTCTGGTCCTATCTTCATCACAAGAAAGGTGAAACAAAAATAAAAAACCATTAGATCGGACTTTGATCGCACCTTTCAATTTCCAATATTTCTTCAGGAAATTAATGACCATGGTATACGGGAGTGGTTTGTCAAGAAAAAACCCAACAAGGTAACTGCTCCACACTTCAGCTCCAGCTTCAATGATGCATGAAGGAGGAATCATAATCTCATTCACGTACTCGGGGGACATATCAACTGGAATGTACTTCCCCGCATTACTTGGTTTACGCTTGAAAAGGGAAGTCCATTGCAGTTGAGACGGTTGAGAAGGAAAAGGGAGGAGAGGAGATGGAGGTTTTGGAAACTGGGATGAAGATGGGTCGATGGGGGAAGACGAAGAAGGCAAAGGCGGAGGAGGGGGGTCAGGAGCTGGACGAAATGATGGAGTAGACGTTTGATTAGAGGGGGACAGGGGAGGTACGGTAGGGGATGGTGGAAGGACAGGGTAGGTACGGGAGGGGATGGTGGAAGGACAGGGGGGAGGTACGGGAGGGGATGGTGGAAGGACAGGAGGGAAGGTGGGAACTGCCATCAAAACTTTGGGGCCATGGATACTTTGTATTCCATTGCCTTTGGTTAAGCCGGTTTTATAAGTGGCCGTGCACTATGTCTCATTATTGTGGCCGCTGGGTATCGAACCGGTGCCACTACAACATAATGTAGCAACTCCACTATGTCTTAACCACTGGACCACTAGAACTTGACTATATATATATATATTTAAGTATATGTATATATATGTGTGTTCATTTGCATGTGGATATGTTCATGGATGTGTACATGTATATATGCATATGTATGTCACATACAATCCACAACGTTGCATAACTTCTACATGTTGAGTTATTACAAATTCCGATTTCGATTTCCGGTCATATTTTCACTTCTTAGTTAATATACATATATTTCTAAACAAAATTTGATAATAATATTTATATCATTATATAATAATTAAAAGAGCTTATTTAATAATTAAAATAATTATTAAATCATTTAAGTTCTATTTTAAATTCAAAAATCAATTATTCCAAAAAGGCGACATCATTAATGATGTCATATATACTTTTGTTTTTCCAAAATAAATTAAATTATTTTATTTCATATTCTCACTCATATGAATAAATGAGTGTATGTATTCAGCTCCGTGCATGATGTCGGATGACCAAAGAGCTGTTTATCGATAAAATAATTTTCGTTCATTTTATTGATATTTATTCCAAAGTATATAATTTTTGTAAATATTTATTCAAAATGAGATTTCCAATATTATTTATTGTTCAAAACATCATTATTTATGTTAAAAATCTTATATTTGAATATTTTGAAATTTTTCTGAAGTGACGAATTTGTGGATCGTTACATACTTTCACCCTTAAAAGAATTTTGTCCTCGAAATTTAAGGATAAGAAAAAGATAACTTAAAAACGAATATATATTTGACAAAATGAAATATATACAAGATACGATAAGTGACTACACCATAGACGGTGAGTACGCTTCACCGATACACATGCAACTATACATCAATCCTTAACTCAGGATATGCTTTCCTCATTCTATCTTCTGTTCCTAGGTGCAGTCTTCTGTATCACCACTCCATTGGACTTTCACCAATCTCATAACTTTCCTTCTTAAACGTTTCTCATCGTGATCCACGATTCGAACCGGTTATATAATAATTGACAAATTTGGTTCAACTTCTAAATCTTCTTGGGCAGCCGTTTCTATAATCTGCTCTGGATCATGCACATATTTCCTTAGATGAGATACATGAAAGACATTGTGCATGCCAGACAACCCTTCAGGCAATTCCACACGATAAGCTAATTTGCTCTAGAATGGGAAAATGTCCAATAAATCTTGGTGCTAACTTTCCTGCCTAACCAAATATTACCACTCCTCTTATCGGAGAAACTTTCAAGAATATGAAATCTCCAACTGAGAATTCCAAATTTCTACGTATTTGATCTGCGTAACTCTTCTGCCTGCTCTGGGCTTCTTTCATCTTCTTTCTGATCATGTCAACATTTTCTGAAGCTTCTCTAATCATGTCAGGACCAAGTACTAACTGATCTTCAGTTTCGATCCATCATGCTGGAGGTCTACATGGATGGCTATACAAAGCTTCATACGAGGCCATGCCAGTAATAGCCTGATAGCTGTTGTTGTAGGAGAACTCAATAAGATGAAGATAATTTTTCCATGATCCTCCAAAATCCAAGATATAAGCTCTTAGAAGATCTTCCCATACTCGATTTACCCTTTTAGTTTACCAGTCAGTCTGAGGATGATACCCGGTGCTAATACTCAACTTCATTCCCAAAGCTGTTTGCAATGCCTCGCAGAACTTACTGGTAAAGATCGGGTCTTGATCACTGATTATGCTACTTGGGACACCATGCAACCAAATAATTTCCCTCATGTATATTTCTACAAGACTTGCAGCTATTCTCGTTGGCTTTATTGGGATAAAGTGTGTGTTTTTTGTCAATCGATCTATGATAAACCAAATGCCTTCATTCCCCTTCCTTGATCGAGGTAAGTTGTCGATATAATCCATCGATATTTGGTCCTATTTCTAAATCGGAATTTCAAGAGGTTGAAGTAATCCAGCAGTCTTTTGTTGATTGCTCTAGATTTGTTGACAATTTGCACATCTTGTAATGACCCTAATTTTGAATAACATTTAATTAGATAAATTAAATGAAATAATATAAATAGTTAAGGGATTGAAATTTGTTAATTTAGAAGAAGTTGTGCCTTAATGAATGTATTAGCAAAAGAGAATAAAAATAAGTAAGTAGGAGGAATATGGTAAGGGTAAAATAGGAATAGCCTTTGTTCTTATAACCTAAACTCTTCTATTCTTCATTCCTTATTCATTTTAACGTTCACGAACAAAACTAAAGCCTTATTCTGCTCGGTCGATCACCATTAAGAAGATTGAAGGAGAAGAAAAGCTAGGATTCAAGTAGAAAGCTTAAGCAAATCAATCTAAGGGCAAATCTAAACCTTCTTAACATATAGCTAAGGTGAATAATTAACTTACATTTTACTTTTGATACTGATTTCGGTTTCAAGTTAGATCCAAATTAATTTTTCAAGTTACATTCCATGTTGTGTTTGTTTAAATGGATATATATGCTTGTTGATGATTTATATCGTTTTATATAGATTTTATGATAAGTTTAGATTGGAAAACCTATTAAATGACATCCATATGATTTTCATTTTTGATATATGGTCAAGAACATTATTTTAGAAGTGGGTTTCAAGTTTTAGAATTTTCTAAGTGATTGTGGATTTATTCTGGATTTTCTATAAGAGAAAATAGTTAATATTGGGTTTAAATTATTTAAGGCAATTAAACATTGTTTGGGTCTGAAATTTATATATGTTAGGAAGCATATTTAAACTGAATTACAATGATTTTTGGGGATTTTTCCTAAGAGCATTAATATGGTTATTAAATTATTTAAGTTGGAGCATTAAATGTTTTAAATGTTTTGTTGAAGGGATTGACTTATTTATTAAAATGGTTTCAATTATTAATTATTGAATTCGGTAGCCTTTTTAGAAAATATTTTGATAAAGAATTGGCAACCAATCATATTTTGACAAATTAGGCAAGTTAGGTGATATTGAATTACTTTGAAAGGCATAAATCCAGTTTTTCTTCAAATTACAATTTCGTCACTTCCATTGCTTGCTTTCATCAACATGCTTAGAAGGCCTTTCGCATCCATTCGAAACCAATGCACATTGTATCAAGCAATTGATACGTGGTGTATTGGAGAAAGGCAGAAGGGACTGTGTCGAAGGCATGCTTTTCGAAGGGGTTGAAGCCAATTTTATTAGCTTTCGAACTCATTAACGTTTCCTTGTTCTAAAAAGGAAGCTTTCGAAGGAGTTGTCAATTTTGAACCTATTTGATACCTAGCTGTCGTTATCATACCTTTCGAATTAGTTAAGGGCCGCTTTTCTTTATAGCCTTATAACTATGCATTCAAAAGGGGAGTTGTCCTCTTTTAAATTTTGAAGTCGCCTTCCCAATGCTTTTGAAAGTGTCCTTTTAGCCACTTTTGTCAATGGTTTTGGAGGCAATGGTTTCGAAAGGATGGTTTTAAAACTAATCACTTCCCTAATTCTTTTAATTAAGATCAATGCTTCCAAAAGGGTTACTTTCGCTTCTGTTTTCTTTGACCCTATAGTTATACTATATGTTAAACCCAATGGTTTTGAAAGGGATACTTTTAAATGGTTTCGAAGCTATGTTTTCACAAACTCTTACTTGAACCCAATGCTTTTGAAAGGTACGTTTTAAGTATTTCAAAGGGAAGGATTCCAATGCATTCGAAAGGTATACTTTGAGTGTTTCGAAAGGTTTATTTTTAAGTGTTTTGAAAGGTTTGTTTTAATGTTTTAGAAAGAGGATGTCTAAGGTGTAAGTGATGATTTCGAAAGGTCTATTTCCAATACATTCGAAAAGTATGTTTTGGCCTTTCGGCCTAATATTTTCAAGGTTAAAGTAGTTAACTTATTTTGGAAAGGGTACCTTCAATGAATTTGAAAGGGATTGTTTAAGGTTTTAAACAAAGGTTTCGAAGGTATTGTTTTGGCCTTATAGCCTAAAGTTTTCTAAGTTAAAGAGAGGCTTAACTTATTTGAAGGGATAGATAATCCCATTGATCATATTTCATCAACATTGTTTTGTGTAAAACATATATAATGGCATAAGTATTTTGAGTAAAGCAAAGATCATGATTTCCTTGTTTTATAAAGATATGATTTCAAGGGTAAATCACTTATAAAGACTGTTCACAAGGAAATGAAATTTGAATGGGGGTAAATAACCCTAAGTATATGACTCGGATTTTAGAAGACCAGATGAGACTGGTATGGGGTCGCGCCCTATACTTTAGCTAATAACCCCTAGCTAATATAAGTCCAAAATTCTAGTAGTAGGGCTTTGTCATAGGTAAGACTAAAATGATGTTACACACAGAAGGGACTATACAGAGTAAAGAAAGGTTATTGGTGAGCCCACAAAACCATTAGGATCAGTTGACCCTAGAAGAAGATAGTTAAGGGCAGATAGCCTAGTATTGTGTCTAATCGAAGTTAGAATGTTATTATGTCTGGTAGGCCCGAGTTAGCCAGTGGTTAATAGTTAGCCAAATAAAACTATGGTGTGGACAGATAGTCCATTGATTAACTGATTTATATGCACATATGTTATTGTTATTATTGTTATAATTAGTTTGATTGTAGGTTTTTGATTTACAAAACATATGATTTTATAAGGATATTAGTGAGGGGAAACCCGTTCCACTAAGCGGCGTGGTCTCACTTAATATTAGTAAACCAAGATGTAATAGAATTATTCACACCAGGCTTTACGTCTGACTCGAGTTTATGTTTTCCCCTTAAACTCTCGGGTGCTCAAAATTAAATTTGAGTAGATTGAGAGTTAAGGACTTTTCAGGTTTAGCAGGTTGGACGAATAAGCTTCAGAAGACGTGCAGGAGGCAAAGCTAGCTATGTAGGAGCTATTTAGTGTTATTTTTGCAATGATGTATTTATGACTGATATGTCTATCTATCTAGTACTCTGATCATCCAAGAGGGCATCTTCATATATCACTCTTGGCGTAATTTGTAATAATTATATTTGACCAAAACCTAGGAATCGTTTTGGGATTATGTTATTGAATATGAAATACTGATTTGAAATGTAATCAGAAAAAAATGATTTTTGAAATTTGTGTTGATTTTATTTCATATTCATGTACTTTTGATATTATAGATACCATTAACATTACCGTATTTTATCACTGGAAGTTAATACTATGGATGATTGCAGCAACTGTAGCGCTTAACTTCGAGCCTCAAGATAGGAGATGTTACACATCTGCTAACATGAATGGAGATGTCCCTTTTCATACTTCTCCGCCAAAGTGTTTGTTATACGTCTTTGTACATTATGTTAACTATTGGGTGAATGTTTAGCTTGA
Organism: Allium fistulosum; assembly: GCA_030737815.1. Classification (NCBI taxonomy): domain Eukaryota; kingdom Viridiplantae; phylum Streptophyta; class Magnoliopsida; order Asparagales; family Amaryllidaceae; genus Allium; species Allium fistulosum. Next base: position 1,165,516,495 of record CM060904.1, read on the forward strand.
ACTGATGGCATTCATTCAACACTTCTTGTCTTAAGTTGTCAACATCAGGAACACAAATTCTTCCCTTTAATCATAATATCCCATGGTTGTCGACTTTAAAGTTTGAACTCTGTCCTTTACTTATATCTTTAATAATCTCCTTTAGAAATTGATCTTCTTTTTGCTTGCTAGCAATTCTTTCTAGAAGAGTAGGGGTTACTATCAAATAAGCTATAATGGTATGCTTCCTTCTTAATGCATCCGTTACTATGTTGGCTTTACTGGGTGTATGTAGAATACCTAGATCATATGATGTGAGAAATTCTAGCGGGAAATTCTAGCAATGCTGTTGTCTCATATTTAAATCCTTCTAAGTGAAAAGATACTTCAAAGATTTATGATATGTAAAGAGTGTGAACTTCTCACCTATTTAAAGGAGGAATATCAGTTACCAAGGTCAAACAAAGTTTATCAAAACAAACTATGAGAAATTCTTACCCAGTAAATAATGTCTCCAAACCTTTAGTGCAAACACAACGACTAATAGTTCTAAGTCTTGTGTTGCATAATTTCACTCATGCGTCTTTAATTGTCTCTAGCATATGCAATAACCCTCCCATGTTGCATTAGTACCGCACCCACCCTTCATTGTAAGCATCAGTATAAACGGTTAAACCACCGCTTTCATCAATAATAGTCAGGACTTGACCTGTAGTTAGCCTTTTCTTGAGTTCCTAGAATGCTTCTTCACATTTCGACATCCATTCAAATTTAATATCCTTCATAGTCCACTTTGTTAAGTGATGAGAAATCTTAGAGAAGTCTTGAATATATCTTCTATAATATCCTTCCAATCCTAAGAAGCTGTGAATGTCCTTTGGAGTTTGGGGCTGCTTCCAATCCATAATGGTTGTAATTTTCCTTGGATCAACTGTGATTCCTTCCTTCGACACAACATGCCCAAGGAATCTTACCTTCTTTTTCCAAAAGTGGCACTTCGATAACTTAGCTTTGAGCACATTTCTCCTTAATATTTCTAGCACAATCTCTAGATTTCTTTCGTGTTCTTCTTCGGCCTTTGAATATATAAAAATATCATCGATAAAAACTAACATGAATTTGTGGAGCATATCTCTGTATACTCTTTTCATAAGGTCCACAAAATAAGCGGGCGCATAGGTTAGACCAAAAGGCATAACCAACCACTCCTAAAAATCATTTGGTCCTCTGAATGCAGTTAAAGGAATGCAATCTTCTGCTATCCTTAATTGATGGAATCCTGTAGTTAGGTCCATTTTGAAGAATATTCGAGCACCATTAAGTCGATCAAACAAGTCATCAATATATGGTAAAGGATACTTGTTCTTAATCGTTTGCTTATTTAGGTCTCAATAGTCTACACATAGTCTTTGGGAGCTGTCTGACTTTGCAACAAAAACTACTGCTGAGCTCCAACTTAAGTGACTTGGTTTAACTAGTCCTTTCTTTAACAATTCATCTGTTTTATTCTTTAATTCATTTACTTCCTTGAGGGCCATTCTTCGAGAAGAACGGAAAACAGACCTTGCACTGGAATCAAGTCGATTCGAAACTCAATTTCCCTATGTGGGGGTAATTTTAACTTCCTTAAAAACATCTGAAAATTACTTAACAATCGGTATTTCTTCTAGACGTTTTTGAACTGAATTTAGGGTATACATAAAATTATCCATTACTGGACTTGATTCTTTACACATTATTTTAAAAGGTTCACTTCTATTATTTTCTAAATGCACAATCCTTTTAACACAATCAAGAACAATCTTATATTTAGATAACCAATCCAGACCGAGTATAATCTCAAATCCAATAAAATTGAGGACGATTAGGTCACATGAAATTTTTTGGGATAGGTAGGTAACTTGTACTTTTTCGCAAACTATACCGAGATTAGTTTTACCACCTATGGAATTAGAGTATCTAATATATTTGTGGTAAGTTTCAATTTATCAGCTAATTCTTTATAAATAAAACAGTGGGAAGCCCCAGTATCAAATAATACTCTAACTAGATTTTCATTGGTGTAGATATTACCTTCAAGAACTCTCTTTCCCTTCGCATTAGTTGAAGTTGAGGGTTCATCTTTAATGGTAGAAACTCTGACTTGTTCTCCTTTCTTTATCAGTGAGCAATCCTTCTTCTATTGCTCTGGTTTGTGACAATTGTAGCAGTTTCAGTCCTGGGCCTTAGGATTCTTACAGTTGGTGGCAAAATGATCCTTTTTTTTCAATTATAACAAGGAATATCCTTCAAATGGTTTTCTCACGGACCCCCTTCTGGCTTACCTTGCTATGGCTTCTTCCCAGAATGGTTGAACTTCCTCTTCTTCCAGATATTGTTGCTACTTGGAGTTGTGGGCGGATTCTTTTTGTCTAGAGTTTCATATCAGAAACCCATGTGTACCAAATCTACAAAGGTTCCCTTTACATGCCCGGTCATCCTATCCTGATATTGCCCCTTCATCCCAGTGATAAACATTTAATTCTTTTTTTCAGGAGTGTCTATCAGACCCAGCCCAAAACGGGGCAATTCACTGAACTTGTTGGAATACTCCTATACCGACATCTCTCCTTGTTTTAAATCCATAAAACTTCGATAAAGGTGGGATTTTCCTGTAGTTGGCATATATTGTTCTTCCAAGACTTCCTTGAACTATTCTCATGAGAAATCACCTTCTGAATCATTCAGAGTTATGGACTCCCACCATGTTGGAGCCCCTTCTTGTAACTGCCAAGAAGCTAAGAACCTTTCCTGCTCATTCTCGATATTTAATCCCTTAAAAATTCTTTCAAAATAGCAGATCCAAGCCTGAACTTATGGACTCTGTTCCTTTGAATGGTTTACCACCCAAACTGGTGTAATCTTTGCATAGAGTAGCAAAGTTAATTTGAGGCTGCACGGGTATTACCACTTCCTCAATTACTATAGCATTTGATCGACCATTAGTGGTCGTAGTGTTGCTACCTCCCCTTCATCCTCTTCTATTACTCATCTCCTACTATCTGCATATAGTAAGGAAACATTTTTAGAAATGTAGACGAAATTATCTTAGGGAATGGGTATAAACTCGAATATACTTATTCGGATAAAATTTCAAATATGCGCTCTCTCTGACTAAACTTATTCTAAGGTATTACTAACCCTGCCTCTAATGAGTTGACCCCATCCGAGCTTAGGTATTCACTCAACCATAAGTTCTGATACCAAATTCGACGACCCACCTCCTAGACCCTCAGATATCGATACTAATACATCATCGGTATTCACGTGCTGTAAATCCAAGTGCTGGAGAGGCAAGTTATCATAGGGTAAAGAAAATAAAGGTAGAAGACAAGACAATAATAGAATCTCACATCGTATTCAAACCTAATCGTACATATCAGTAGTGCATGCAATTACTCCAAATTACACCATCAGAGTTCTAGTAAGTACTAATCTAGCCAGGATAGTTATAAGGACCTATCCTTACAAGTGCTGGTAATACATAATACAAAATACAGACACAGCGAAAAGTGATAGATAACTTCAACAAAAAGACCCAAAATGCTTCATGCTCCATCCCAAAATGCTACAAAAAATCTAACTACTTGGCTGCCCAAAAAATAGGGCACCTAGAGTTTAAAGGGAAAGAAAATAAACTCTGGGCCAGTCATGGGACTGGTGTGAGAAACTCAAAATATGGATATTTGAAAACAAAGGGTATCTCATAAGACCACGTCGCACATAAACATGGAACAAGTTATTATCTTATGATAACCAAAACATTTGCTACGCAAAATCTTGGAATATTATTTTTAATGACATTCTTTTGAAAATGCTTTTCAAATAAACTTATGAATCTTAGCCAAAATTGTTACATTGATTAAATTCCAGCATATTAGCCATAAAGTAGGTTCTACAATCAAATCCGAAGGCACTTATTGAAGAATGGATTTCCATACAATGACAGGTAAGGAACTACCTTCCATACAGTACACCTCTAGAGGGATGTACTAAGGATCAACAAATTTTGAAACCTCTACACCTGGCAAGATCGGCCTTCCTGCGGACCCAACTTAGTGGCGGATAGAACCGAATATGACATCACCCCGGTCATAACCGAACTATCCGGGATCTCATAGCATACACAACATATTCGACATATATAGAGCAATCTAGAAGGGTAATGACCATACCCTTATAGGCGCGACCAACATAGCCTCGCGACATGCCTTGTTTAAGCCATTTTTGGGTGATGAGGCCCGAAGTAATGATTGCCTTTCACATAACACATTCCACTTTGAATGCCACACTGCCATTCCGTGATCACATAACTGAATTCTACGAACGTATAACTCATGAGCTTGTATGTCTTAGGAAAGGGTGTTAAGCTATGAGAAGTTGCCTTCTCCGCCACCAAACATATAATACGTTTATAGAGATCAATCAATTTGATTAGAAATGCAACGTCAGATATTCGTCCATATAAGTTGTCCAGGAACCAAACAAACCAAAGGAACTCTCCCACCACATCCTATCGGGAATCATCCCTAGGATTAGTAGCGAGCAGCCTTGCATCGAAGATCAAATGAAGATACTACTGCCACATATATATGATAAGGGAAATTTCCCCCAAGGGTCAGTGACAAGCAATTCATTCTTTTACTATCCTTCCATGTCTTCACTTCGAATATGTAAACTGGTTCGAAGTGCTTTTCGGATAAGAATCACTCAAATCCTACCCTGGTTCCTTCGAACCAATCATCTATAAAAAGATGTTAGGTAAATAGGTGTTATCATTTGATTAATTACTTCATTTTTATCAAAAATATCTTCTAGAGATATATACCTTTAAAACATTTCTTTCCGGTATATACGGAATCATTAAACCTCTCTTTAACTTTGGAAATACCAATCATTTTCATAAGTCATATTGGGAACATTATTAAGTAAAATGTGTCGATAGAAATTATACTAATTCTACTCAACATCAATTTCCATATTGAACCTTTACTATCCATCGAATAATAGTAAAATCACCTTTTAAATTCACCCGGATAGTACAGGTTCTCTCCTCGAAATTTAATACCAAGTATAAGAAGATTATCTCTATACAATCCAAGTTGTATTAAATTAAATGAGTAAATTTAAATCTTTTATACTTGTCTCATTTCCGACATTTCGACCTTATCTGTTCCTCGCCTAGGAAAGAGGCCAGGTAGGCCAGGGCACTGGTTGCTCCTGAACATTTCCTTATTTTAAGCACTTTACATGTGGATCTCACGAATAGAAAAATCCAGTCTACTCGTCGGGTTTTAGAGCCAAGATAAAAACACTTGATTTTAACAGCTTTTCTTTAAATCATTTATTTAAAAAAAAATTAAATAAATTATAAAACCTTCAAATCATCTGTAAAATACATAATTATTTATTTTAAAACACTTATGAAAGATTTGGGAAATAATACTTAAGTTTAAAACCATATTTCAAAAGTTCTTAAAAGTGCTGCGAATAGTGCTATTAAACTTATTTGATCAAAAACAACTTTTCGATCATTTAGAAATCCGTTTTTATTACTCAAATCTCTTTTAAAACATTTTAAAAGATTTATATAATTTATTCCATATTTATTTTTAGAATTTAAAATATCAATTTTAAAGAATTTGTCACTTTAGTTTCCGAACTGCCCAATCGCGACTATTTTGAAAACTTGATTTGCTCATATTTCAAAATCTACTAAATGAAATCTTAATATCTTTCTTTTGTTTGAAAACTATAATTATAAGAGTATGGAAAATTCTTATTACAAAGAATTCCGACTCCGACTCCGAATCCATCATTTAAATGGTTTTAACTTTCGACGGCGCGAAATCGCAAATTATTGTTACCCGAGCGCCTATTTTGGACACAATTTTCATAACTATGTAAAAAATTATCCAAATTGGATTTTAGTATTTATAAAACATTTATAAACCATTTTAAAGAGGTTTAATAATATCATATACACAATTTCATTTATTAAAGGAAAGTGATTTCCTTGTGATATTCGACGTGTATTAAACGTGAATTATTTACACATCCAAACAACAATATTTCAAAACCAAACTTGATGATCAAATCATAGCAACCAAACAAATATCATATCATCATCCAAAGTATATATAAGTATAAGTGGAGTTTTCTCACGTTGGATTAAACGATTAACTTAAAAATGGTTATAGCTTGGCTAACTTGAATTTAAAGCTCACGAACTCTTGCACCTTGGCTCCTAGGTGGCTCGGCCCTTGCTTAGGATGGTGGGAGGTGCTCCTGGCCTTGGCTTGCGGAGGAGGAAGGCTCGACCTTGTGGGAAATAAGGTGGTGGACGTGGGTAATGAGAGTGGAAAGGAGGAGTTTTGTGATAGTTTCAAAGTGGTAAATACACACACACACACACACACACACACTATATAATTTTAATTTTCTTTTGCAAATATTTTTGCCATTATTTCTTTAAGTATGGAAGCCATGAAAATAGTGAGGAAAGTTTTAGAAAATGAAGAAGGATAAGTGAGGAAATGAAGTGGAGATGGTGTCGTATTTATAGGGAAAGGAAGGATTAAAAATATCTTGATTTTTAAGTGCATATACATCACCTTTCATCATCACCATCACCTCCCCTTACATTCTATGTTTCGATCAAAATGACCCCCCCCATGTGTGTAGCCCATGTGCATGTACTTGTGTGTAAGTGTTGACTTCGGAATGCTTAAGTATTAAGGAAGTGAGAAAATATCTTAGATATTTTTGATAATATATATCTTTAAGTATATGTATATATGTGTGTGTGTTCATGTGCATGTGGATATGTTCATGGATGTGTACATGTATATGTGCTTATGTATGTCACATATAACCTACAACGCTGCACAACTTTTACATGTTGAATTGTCATGAATTCCAATTCTGATTTCCGGTCATATTATCACTTCTTAGTTAATATACATATATTTGTAAACAAAATTTGATAATAATATTTCTATCATTATATAATAATTTAAAGAGCTTATTTAGTAGTTAAAATAATTATTAAATCATTTAAATTCCATTTCAAATTCAAAAATCAATTATTCCAAAATAGCGACATTGTTAATGATGTCAGATATACTTCTAATTTTCCTAAATAAATTAAATTATTTTATTACATATTCTCACTCATATGAATAAATGAGTGTATGTATCTAGCTCCATGCACAATGTCAGATGGCTAAAGAGCTGTTTATCGATAAAACAAATTTCGGTCATTTATTGATATTTATTCCAAAGTATATATTTTTGTAAATATTTATTCAAAATGAGGTTTCCAGTATTATTTATTGTTCAAAATATCATTATTTATGTTAAAAATCTTATATTTGAATATTTTGAAATTTTTCTAAAGTTATGAATTTTCGGTTCGTTTCATGCGCCCTGCCAAGAGAAGTCCAATGATGCACTTTGATTGGCTTCACACTTTCTCCATTGCTGACGAACCCTAACCATAGGCGATGGCTACAAGAAATCGTCTTCCCTTAGTGTCACTACACAAGCCAAAACCAACATAGATTCGAAGCACTCCTCACCATGAGTTCAACAGATTAGATCCCGTCGTCTATCATGGACCGTAGCTCATGGAATTGCATAAAACTTGACTTCCACTTTTCTTGGACCCATTGAATATCTTGAAGGAGAAAGAAAAGAGGGGGAGGAATGTCCTGGGTGAATGTGTGGATATATATATATTAAAATATATTTTTTATATTTAATTTTTTAAATAAATCGCCATACATTTAGATTTCATATGATCACATAGTACGTCGGATCGCCATGGAACTCGTCAGCGCACATCGCTTCATTATTCCGGCCCTGATGGCATAAATTTCGCAAGCCATCAATCGAGATTCCATTGGACCCAACTACGCATGTATTTTTGCAAAATACATATAACAACATGTAAATTGTAAAAATGTCATGGCTCCAAACGTAGCAATATTTATACTCATTTCGATTCGAAAACATCAATCCAAACTCAATGGAAGTGGTCTTGAGTCCTAATTTGTCAGTCCGTATGTAAAAGTTTAGATTTTGGACCTTCAGTTAATTGATGATTCAATATTTAAATTAATTAGTTAAATATCCAGTCATTTAAAATGCGGCTTGTTACACTGACTGAATTCACACCTCTGAGTCATACAACCACATTTGTTCGATGAAAGATACACGATTTAATTAGTTTATAAATTGTTATAAACTAATTAATATTTAAGAAAAAATAATTATTAATTTATTTTATGTTTTGGATGTTGTTGGTAATTATTTGGATGTGTATATAAAACTAATATGTGCGCATATCGATATACGATGTAGGTATAAACTAAAACGGGCTTCAAATATAGTTAATTACTTAATAAGCTTTTGGAAAAATTAATCCATGTAGGGGACAAGTGATGGCCGGCTGTAACAACCCGCCTTTTTGATCCTTAGAAGTCAACACTAATACATCCACGGTATTCACGTGCCGAACGTCCAAGTGTCGGAAAAACAAACTGTTGAGGTGAAAGAAAGAAAAGACAAAACAGAATCTCACAACGTGAATAAACAATGAATTTTGGTAATAAAATGAGAAAATAAAGTTTGTCTATGGTCTTAAGAAGTATGGTCATGGGTGCTTATATATCAAAGCCTTCACCTCATAACAACGTCGAGGCCTTTTGAGGAACAAAACCCCACACCTTGGCTTGGCCCATGAGGCGGAGGTGACTTAGTTGGGGACAATATCTGCGTTAAATGAGGTGCGGGCTGTTACATTGGTACCAATGATCATTACAAAAGAAAACTAAACTTTAATATACATACTATCATCGGAGCAAAACTAACCTATCATCAGCCAGGACAGTTATAACAATCTGTCCTTACAACCGCTGATAAATACAATCAAGAGAAAACAGTGGAAGATAAAATATGGGAATACATCTCGGAGGATCCAGCTTATCTCCTGAAGCTCCAAGGCATCTAACTAAATCTGGAAAATATGCTCGCGCTGACCAGAGCATTACAAGAAAAATAATGCCCGGATCAACTTGGTAAAACCAGCATGAGAAACACAATCAAATGGATTCTTGATATTTTAAAAATCTTTCAAAATAAAGGCATCTCGTAAGATCATGCTGCATGTAAACATGGATAAGTTTTTTACCTTACAATAACCAAACCATTTGATAAAAAATCTTGTCATATTATAATAATGACTAGGGGTTGAAAATAAATAAATAAAATATATGGAATGGTTACCCATAATTACATTGAACAGTACTAGTTCTACAACGAAAACTGTAGGGCACGTATTGGAGATTGGATTCCAACGATGACAAGGTAAGGGACTACCTTCCGTACAGTCAACTCTAGATAATATGTACCGAGGCTGCAAATCTTGCACCTCTGCCAATACAGTGCCAGCTGCCCCTTTTACATGGCATACTGGATTACATCATCCCTCAGACACCAAGGCTGCAAACATTGCCCTTTGATCACCCCGTGCGCACATACTAAATTCATAAATCCCGATCTAGATCTGAGGAATGATGCTGCTAATGGTAGCGAACCACATAGCCCTGCCGCATCTTCCCTGTTTTAGTTGTTACTGGGCTGTGAGGCTTATGAGGTCTTGATTACCTTTTTCCTCTCTTAGCAAATCCCACTTGGAATGCTAACACTGCCCTATAGGCGACAATGCAATGTTAGCATTCGTCCATACAAGTTGTTCAGGATATGAACAAACCGAAGGCACTACTTCTACTACATCCATTTAGGAATAACCCTTAGGATTAGTAGCAAGTTGCCCTTGTACTTCAAAGAACTCCGTCTTCGATCATCTTCAAGATATCTCTAATTTGAATGCTAATGCCAGTTTGAAGTGGTTTTCGGATGATATATCTGATCCCAGTCTATCCGAGCTGACAACGATAGTTTCGGTAAACTCAACCCTAGTTCTTTTGGAAATAATCAGACAATAGATAAGAGCGGAGTTTACATCCTAACCATTTAAGTGGATGGATTTTCTTATCATTTGTCCTAGGAGAACAAAATGAGATATATACGCACAGTACATCATCATCAAAGATGACTGTGTTATATAAGCCCCGTGTTTCTCCTAGATATCTCTAGAGTTAGAATTTGGTCAAGATTTGATAGTCGGTTATTTAACTATCAAACAAATAATCAAACATAGGTTTAATTACATATGGGATCCACTAAGCCTCTATTAATTATTCTTTCACTAATTGAAATCCCATTCAATTATTTGATTTTAAAATACCTTCCTAAAAGATATATACACACACACACACACCCCTTATATTTTTTTCAATACTTGGAAAACACTCATATACTTATCTCACTGGTATAAGTATATCAACGAAATATTATACTTTCAATACTTCGAAATTAAAACCATATGCTTATCTCAACGGTATAAGTATATTAACGAACTTAAGGATGATTTTCCTCTTTTCCAAAATCATATTTAAATGAGTCAAAACAAATATTATTTAAAATATTTCTTACTATAAACCAAACCATTATCCTTCGGTGTTAAGTATGAAAGAATGTTTCCACACCACTATAATAAAGAAGGATTAATTATCAAAATCAAATCTCATTCCTTTTTATAAAATTTTCTTTTATGTAAGTCCATTTCATATTTACAAATACTTTTATAAATCTCCAAATTAATTTATTAAACTTCTTTTGTAAATCTTTAAAATGGATTATAAACTCCTTATAAAACTCCTTTACCAAAATATCATTTATAATCTCTCTTACAAAATATCATTTGTAAATCTCCTTAAATAAATCCTTTTTATAAAAAAATTATTATCCATAAACACCTTTATTCAATTAATTAATTACTTTTAAACATCATAAATAATTAATTAATTTACTTTAAACAATACAAATAAGATAAGTAATTAACTTTAAACACATCATTAATAAAATAATTAATTGTCTTTAAAACAAAACTAAACCAATTAACCAACAACATTAATTATATAATTAAATAACTTAAAATATCATTAATTATATAATTAAATAACTTTAAACATCTTTATTAAAATAATTAAATAACCTTAAACCTCTTTTAATAAAATAATTAAATAACTTATTTTAAAATATCATTTATAACCTCAAATTGTTACACAATTGAAATTATTTAAATCCATAACTTTACAAATTCGAAAAGAGGCTTAGTGACTATAATGGTACTAAATCAAGTAACCATTAAATTCAATTTGATTTTTCAAGTCACGTACCTGGTATTTACATAAGCAACATGTATGTAAATCAAATCCATAATTTACCGCGCACCCATAGTTAATGTGTCATTTATCTCAAATAAATCAGCTGGCATAACACTAAATGTCCAAATTAATTTAATAGCAGAACGGGGATTTATTTTGCTAAACAGATGTCATTAGTAATCTATTCCATTTAATTATAGCAGAATGGAGATTTATTCTACTAAACAGATGTCATCAATAATCTATTCCATATTTTGTTTGGTTACTTAAAGACATAGACAAAAGAGAATCCGTTGTATTTAAACCATTCTTTGAAAAGAAAGCTACATTTTAAACACACCGATCCTTGGAAATAAAGTAATTAAAATAAAACCTTTGTTTAATAATAATTAAATAAATAATTAAGTCTTAATTTGATCTTAATTAAATCTCCATTAAATCTTAACTTAATTAATAACTAATTAGTACTTAACCCTGCCTGATTAATAATCAATTAATAATTAAACCTTGATTAATTAGCAATTAATTAATAACTAGACCTTACTTAAATAATAAATAATTAAATAATTAAAATTTATTTAATTAATAAAAATTAAACCTTTTTAATTAACCAACTATAATTATCTTACTTAATTAATACTAAAGTACTAATTACCTTTACTTAATTAATTAAATAAATAATCATCCACTCCTTAATTACATAAATTAATTTAATAATAATTAAATTTTTTTAATATTTATAATATAGTTTTAATTGTTCGTCAAAATATCTAAGTGAAAATCTCATTTTAGTTTACAAGAAAATCTCCATTTTGCGAACCGCACCCATAGCGACTATCGTTATGGATGCCATAACTTTAAACTAGTTTTACATACCCAATACCCTTCAAGACTTTACCTTTTTATGTTTTTAACTTTCCTAAAAGCATTGTATAAGGGTTTAAAAAAACTAAAAGTAAAGTTTTAAAAACTTATTAACATTTCCAAAAAACACTTAAGTAAAACAAGTTTAAGATCAAGGAATCTCGATGTCGAAACAAAACAACTTTAAGTGTTATTTCTTTAGCATACAACAACATAGAATAAGCTCATACATTTATCACATGTCATAATATTATACACAAAGTAAAAATCATTACTTTCAACCACTTAACATTTTAACTATACTTCCAAATCCATAACCATACATTACATATAATCACACATATGTAAAGCACAACAACATTATTTTTCAACTCACAATCAACACAATTATTAGCGAAAAATAAAGTTTAAAACTTGTTTAAAAATATGAGCTTTGCTTACCAAAAGCTTACGAAACAAACCGAACTTCCACTATGTTTAGAATCTAACCAAGATCTTAGATTTTCCCAAGTTAAAATTGGATTTTGGATCTTGTGAAGTAGGGTTTTGGGCTTGGCCTAGAGGACATGGTTTGGCCTTGGGGTGTAAAGGTAGGTGTGGACTTGTTTTTGAAGGAGGAAGGTCTATAAAATAAGAATAAGGGTTTTAAATAAGTTTTTAAGAACTAAAAGTGAAAAAGAAATGGTATTTAAACTTTTAAAAAACCATGTAAGCCATTAAAGAGTCTTTTAAAAAGCTTTGAAAAAGAAGGTGGAGTTTCAAAGAATATGGAATTTTGAAAAATATGGAATCAAATGAAAAATGTGAGAGAAAACATTAGAAATTTGTTTTCATATAAAGTAGAATAAACAAATTACAAAGATTCCCTTTAAGAACATAACCTTCACTCATTTTGTGCCACTTCATCACTATCCTCTCCCTCTCCTTCTTGAACACGTAAGGACACAAGCTCCCCATTTTAACCAACATGTTCTTTACTTCCATGTACTAAGATGTGATGTGTAAATGTGACATTGCATCTTATCTTATTTTTATTTAAATTTTAGGATAAAAGTCACATCTTCTTTATATTTACTTAAGTAAATATATTTTACCATATATTATTACTAACCATACTTATGTTATTAGTATTTGTGTATATGTTTACTAAAATGTACACAACATTTTCGACAACTTTAAAATGACGAAAAGTCAAAAATTCGAAAAACGATTTCCGGTCACATTTTCTGTTTTTCATCGAACTACCTATTTTAGTAAACCAAATTCAAAAATGAATTTTCTATCATTAGTTATAAATTAAAAGAGGGTTATTTAAATATTAAAAACATTAATTAAATATTAAAATAAATTAAATATTCACAAATCAAAGTGATACAATTTCGGGTCGTTACATTCTCCCCCTAAATGAATTTCGATCCCGAAATTTAAACACATGAATATCAATATTATTCATAAGTCCATATGATGTTCACAGATTATCCATACGCAAAATCTGATTTGATCTCTACTCAAATACACACCTCCAATTCTGAACTAGTATTGCTCACCCAATTCTCTAGTGTGGACTCCGATCGGGCTTCGTAATTAGAAACCTCCATTCTCCTTACATAGCCATATACTATGATAGAAAACTTTGGTTCCATATTAAGAACCCTCACCAAGTGTTCACCGTCAAGAATCGAGTGATAGATCCTTATTCAGAACAGTGTGAAACACCTCAAAGTCATATACTCGAATCTTGGATCAAAAATTATGTGAAAAAGAGAAATGATCTATGTTCAACTTACGTACTTATCCCTATTGGTTCCCACTAATACCAATTCTTTTACCTTTAAAATTATTTATGAAAACATTTCATAAAACTAAACTTAAGTTTAACTTGTACAATACTCTACTACATCCTGAGAGCATATACCTTTATCCGGTTCAACCTTTTCCATTTGAATTTATTAAGTAAACTCAAAATCCAAATACCCGAGTTTTATTCCAAAATCCTTTTTGTAATGAAACCATATATTTAACCATAGAAAATGCATACATATAGCCCGAGTAACCCCAAAATAATACTGAGGAACTGGGTACTATCAAGTAGTATCATATATTCCTTGACTAAAATGGCTAATACCTAAGAGAAGTGCTTACCATCCGAACACACTTCTTTTCTATTTTTAGTTATTTTCGGGCCACTCGAACTAGTTAACATAAAAATAATTCTTCCATTTCAAAATCTCCCTTTTGAAACAATTCTGTATATACTTCAGGTTCGTTCGAACTTGAACTTATTTCGATTGTACGATGATAAAGAGAATAATTTACTAAATGCACTACCATGTTCATCTAGGCAAACATCTGACCGTCACTTAGAAAATTATTCAAATTATCACAAAATAAATTGACTCATCCCCTAACCAATCAAAGAAAATACCCTTACTTGAAAATTTTGTTTTCCCAAAATATTTATACTTAAAAAATATTTTCAAGTAAAACTATTACTACTTTTCTTAAAAACATTTGAAATAGTAATATATCTATTTGCTTTTGTAAATCAAATCATGTTCTTGGAATCAAATTAAAATCCGTTTTATCAAAATAATTCTAAAGCAAATTGTTATAGTAGCATTTCCCCACTTAGAAACTTGTAAATGAACACCAATAACATTGTAGTCATCGTCGGAATTATTTACAATGAAACAAGTGAGTTCATGCTTTCTATTCCTTTAAAATTCCATAGAAATATTTCTATTCAAAAAATACTATTATTAATTTTTTTTCCAAAACCTTGAAAACCATCTTTCAAAAGCACTGGGATTTATATCCTTAAGTTCTCTGCTTAAATATTTTTTTATTTGTAAACTACTTTATTATAAATCAATTTTATAAAATTAACTTGTTTTATAAAATCATTTCTCAAATAATTATTCTAAAATATTCTAACTTTTAATAAACATCTTTTATTAAAATTAAATTTTAACCTAACACAGATATCAAATATCTTATAGTCAAATTGTGAAACTTAATTCACAAGGTGTTCGTTTCCATGCTCCCACAATTTCTATCTACCCTACCCATGTTTTAAAATGGAAAATTACTTGTAAATCAACAAACAATAGTCAATGCTCCAAAATTGGATGAGCATGACTAATCACACCCTAAATGATCATAATTGAATATTATCATTTCCTAACAAACAAACACAATGCAATAACTATATTAACTTTGAAAAATTACCTTTTATATATAAAATATACTTCTAGGTAAAATTATTTCATTTACCGATTTAAAACAATACTGTGTTGGTTGGTCTTGTTCAAGTGTTTAGGAATCCTTATCAATAACCTAGGCTAGATGCATTGACCAGAATTCATAAAGCATTCAACCGATAAAACAACACAATATAATACATTTTTATATCATTAACAAATACACGCTCTTACATATATATACACTCGGACTCATTCTAGGGTGTTACAAACCCTATTTCTATGAGATACACCACCAGGGCCAAGGTTATCACTTAACCTTCAACTCTGATACCACTTGTAACGAATTGCCTTTTCGATCCTTAGAAGTCGACACTAATACATCCATGGTATTCACGTGCCGAACATCCTAGTGCTGGAAATACAGACCGTTGGGGTGAAAGAAAAGAAAAGGACAGAACAGATCTCACAACATGATGAGTAATCTGTAATATATAAATGAACTTTACAAAAAGAAAACTTTTATATACGTACATAAATCAGAGTACAATTATCCTATCATCAGACCCTGGACGGTTATAACAAACCGTCTTTGCAATTTCTGATAAATACAAACAAGAACAAATGGCGGAAGATAAATATACGGGAATACATCATGGAGGATCCAACTTGTCTCCTGAAGCTCCAAAGTGTCCAGCTAAATTTGGAAAATATGCTTGGGCTGACCCGAGCATTATAAAAAAATGACGCCTAGGTATACAACTAAATTCATAGGCAATTATTAGAGAATGGATTCCGACATGACAAGGTAAGGGTCTACCTTCTGTACATTACACCTCTAGAGAAAATGTACTAAGGCTGCCTTAATTTGCACCTCTGCTACTCAGGACCGACCTATCCCTTCCTGAATAGTACCGAATATGATCACCCCTGGTTGTCCCTGACAAACCGTCTCTGTGGCCACCAATATACATAATTCATAAATAAATGTCGATCTAGATACAGGTGATGATCATACCCTAATGGGAGCAACCCACATAGACCTGCGACACGTCTCTGCTTTAGTCAGTCGCCGATTGTAAGGCACGACGCTATGTTTACTTTTAATAGCAAATCCCACTTGGAATGCTAACACTGCCATCCAAGCAACAAAGCAATGCTAGCATTCGTCCATACAAAATTTTTTTGGGACTGAACAAAACCGAAGGCACTACTTCTACTACATTATTTTTGGAATCACCTTCAGGATTAATAACAAGTAGCCCTTGTGATTCAAAGATCTCCATCTCCAATCATCTTCAAGATATCTCTAATTTGAACGCTAATGCCATGTTCGAAGAGATTTTCGGGTAATATATCTGATCTCGGTCTCTCCGAAGCAACAACGATAGTTTTGGTAAACTCAACCCTGGTTCTTTTGGACAATAAATAAGAGCGGAGATCACCTTCTAACCGTTTAAGTGGATGGATTTCCTTATCATTTGTCATAGGAGAACAAAATGAGATTTACACGCACAGTAAATCATCATCAAAGATGATCGTGTTATATAACCCTTGTGTTTCTCCTAGATATTTCCAGAGTCGGATTTTGGCCAAGATTTAATAGTCGGTTATTTAACTATCAAATAAACAAATAATCAAACATAGGTTTAATTCCATATGGGATCCACTAAGCCTCTATTAATTAATCTTTCACTAACTAAAATCTCTTTCAATTATTTGATTTTAAAATTCCGTCCTAAAAGATATATATACACACCCCTTATATTTTTTTCAATACTTGGAAAATATTCATATGCTTATCTCACTGGTATAAGTATATCAGCGAAACATTATACTTTCAATACTTAGAAAATAAAACCATATACTTATCTCAACGGTATAAGTATATTAACAAACTTAAGAAAGATTTTCCTCTTTTCCAAAATCATATTTAAATGGGTCAAAACAAATATTATTTAAAATATTTCATACTATAAACCAAACCACTATCCTTTAGTGTTAAGTACGGAAAGAATGTTTTCATACCACCATAGTTAAGAAGAATTAATTATCAAAATCATATCTCATTCCATTTTATAAAATTTTCTTTTCTATAAGCCCATTTCATATTTATAAATACTTTTATAAATCTCCAAATTAATTTTAAAAACTTCTTTAGTAAATCTCTATAGTGGATTATAAACTCCTTATAAAACTTCTTTACCAAAATATCATTTAGAATCTCCCTTACAAAATATCATTTGTAAATCTCCTTAAATAAATCCCTTTTAATAAGTAAAATCCTTTTTATAAAAAAATTATCATTCATAAACACCTTTATTCAATTAATTAATTACTTTTAAACATCATAAATAAATAATTAATTTACTTTAAACAATACTAATAAGATAAGTAATTAACTTTAAACACATCATTAATAAAATAATTAATTATTTTTAAAACAAAACTAAACCATTTAACTAACAACATTAATAATAGAATTAAATAACTTAAAATATCATTAAAAATATAATTAAATAACTTTAAACATTATTATTAAAAAAATTAAATAACTTTAAACATCTTTTACTAAAATAATTAAATAACTTATTCTAAAACTGGTAACCCAAAAAATGGATCAACACCCTGGATTGAGTGTGAAAGCACCATCCCTGTTCTTATAGAGCAATAATATAGAAAATAGATGAAAAAGAGCAGAAATAGTAAAGAGTCAAGAAGATTTTAATAGTGGTCAGTTGTTAACGAAGCCTACGTCCACTTTATAAGCTTTATTATCGACTGATTGCTATTACAAGTTGAATTCAGTTACAAGTTGTTGAGATTAGAATAAGTAACAAGTGCAAGAGTTCATTGGAGAATCACAGTGAACTAGATGACTGTTGTATGGGAGAAGAAGAGTAAAGAATAATCTCTATAGATTTCCAACAACAAGTCCAGAAGATCCTCTTTATATTGCAGGTAGGATTGTATTTATAGGGGTATGAGAGTAGTTGGGCCAAGGCCGACTTGTCAGAAGCCTCTACTCAATGCTAAGAAGAAGTCCAGAAAAACTCAAGGCGACCCAAGCTAACATGGTGGATTGTTAGTGATCCATGGGTGATGGATCGCTAGCGATCCATGTAACGCCCCACCTCTATGCTCATAATAACAAAGAGTATTAAAAGAAATACTGTCTATTATTACGAAGAATAAGGCTGGATAGGAGCGACCATCCGTAATTGGCCTTACACTAATATTGGTTATCTCGGTAGGAGTGGTACATTCTTTTTATTTTTCTTCTATTATTTATTTACTCCCATCGACATATCCAATTATCAGTATAAAACAAACTACGATAGTTCATAATAGTTTAGGACATTAGATATAACAATAACACAGATAATATAAATGCGGAACACAGATAAAAACAAAAGTCTCATATATATATAACTGATGTCAGTTACTACATAGTTGACACAATACATATGATACAACTACAACTGTCGACTCTAGAAGTTATATATACAAGTACATTATCAACTAATATACATGAATACATATCGTTCTATACAATGACACGACTACTACAAAATGACACTGACAACTTCAGAAGATATGAAAAGTCTTCAAATCCCGAACAGCAACTCAAAGAAGGAAATCTACTACCTGAAATAACTCGGGTCTGACCCGAGTATTACATTCAAAAGAAAATAATACCCAGGTCAGCCTAATTCAAACCAGTTTATTAGTGCATATAGGCAGTAATAATTTAAATAGACGACAGTCACAGAAATCTCGTATATCCAACTCTCGATACGAGAATTAGATAACGGCATATATAACACTAAATAGTGTTAAACAACAAATCAGCAATCCAAATCATAATATAACTCCAAAACATTGAAATTTACCAACGAAACAATTCAACAAATCGAAACATCAATTTAAAACTGTCAAATCTGATAGGGCTGCAGTACACGCACGCGTGTACTGCCTCGCCAACATCGCATGAGGTACACAAGAACTCAGTGAAAGTCGCAAATGATCACAAGGTCAAACCCTGAAATCGGGTTCAACTCAAGTGTGATTTCATCAATCAACATGAAATAATCAAGAACCAACAAAGAAGATCCAATCAATACATGTATCTACCATACATATGTATGTACAGATAAGGATACACATTTGTGCCAGCAGTACAAACCAACAAAGTCAATAACAAGACCAGAACCAAACAAAGGCCCGAGTACAAAATGGCCAAACCAGTGCACCACTAAACCAACAGCACGATCAGAGGCAAATCAGTAAAAAGAATTTACTAGAGGGCAAGTGCTACACTGATAACAAGACGAATGAAGTACAACCATAATTGCATATGGCGAACACAGTTCAGATATGAAGCAATGCCAAAGTCAAGCATGCAACTATTTGTGGATAGACCAAAGCGGAGACATCAAAGTCACAGTGAAAATTACACATGACCAAGTAAGACAGTGGACAGGACAATATCAGAGCAACCTTAATATTACAACATCAGTAACAACATTGTTAATACAACTGAAACCGATCACAAGTGCAACCACTACAATGAAAATGAGGTGCAGACTACAGAGTAAACATTTTCAATGAAATCAGAATGCCAAATGGAGATAACAGAGACTAGAGACCACAAGCAATGCATTAAGTAAATGCAACTGATAATAGTGGTAATCACACAACAACACTAACAGACCAGAGAACCCTACAACTTCAATGTAAGCAAGCAATGCAGACTATACAATAGTGAGAGCAATGCTTATTCAAGCTAGTCAAAGAACTGGAATATTATGCAACAGTATGTCGAATACAAAGAGATGCAACAGTGGATGTCGAGTACAATGAATGGAGAGATGGCCAGAGACGAAGCTCTCAAAGGGTTCACTGAGAAATCAAATACAAATGTAGACAACAGCATCCAATGAATATATGAAGCATAACCAGAGTAACTCAAATGACAAGACTAGATGTGCAATACCATACAAGGCAATGCATCAGGAAACTCAAGTGAAGCTACAGATAATCAACCCTTCGAAGACCATCAATACAAAAGTCAACGGTGTCAATAACAAGTGCAGGAGCTACAACTACAACCATACATGTATACAGAATTGTACATGTACTCGAGGCAATATGATTGCCATCAAGACTCGAGTTAAAGTGATAACAGAAAGCATGTCACAGTTAGATTAGAATGTAACTCAATGAATAAGTGACAGTGCAACAGAGGTGAGTCCAGAGAAATACAAGAATATGCCAAGCAACCAGACCAGCAACAAAATGGACAACACTGCATTTAAATTCAAGAAGATATACATACACACATCATATGTATATATGCACATATATAGTCTTGAATAATCAGGTCAAAATGAATACAAACTTCAAGTGACAGTGGTGACTAGACTCTAATTGAAACACGCATGAATAAGGCTCAGTAATGAAACAACGATATCAAGTGATACTGAGCACCCGTGAACCAATGCAGGTAGGTCAAATGAGGTGCTTAGTGTAACATGGGGCAACCAAACATCCATAGTACTACACAACAACGTGTAGTCGCAAATAATCATGATCTGTTAAATGAAATCTCAAGCCAAGGCAGTAGACAGCAGAAATTCATGTCATCAGAAAAATGAATTCACCAAATAAAAATCGTGTCAACCCAGTAATCATGTAAAGAACGAAAGTCAGGGAAATCATCAACATCAACAATACTCACGTAATCATAGCAAAACAAAATCGAATGGCAGAGATAATCAAGAACTTCGACTTAAGTTCAAACAATGGAATGAATAGATGTGAGTGAAAAAGATCACTCACCTTTCTCGAAGGGCATACATCCACTCGGCCTAAGTTAACATCGAACGAATCAGATGAATCACCCTCGATCGAAGACAGGTTGAACAAGTCAAAGACGCGATGGTGAAGAACGGCAAGGGAACTGGAAGTCGTGGCGGCCAAAAATCGATCAAAACCCTATTTTCTGGACGAACGAACAAAGACGTTTCTTGTGGCCGCCATTATTTTTGCTCGCTTGATTTTTAGGGTTCGAAGAGAAAAATGAATTAGGGGGAGGGAACGGCATAGGCCTTTATCTCAACAACTGTAGAAATGGGCTAAATAGAATTAAAAAAAGGGAAATGTTTATTTAAAGCACGTATATCCTTTAACAAAATTATTTAAGAGAATTTATAATTGATAAACGAATTACAACTCGAATATAATTCCAATTACAATTGTCAAACAAATTAAGTCGTCATTTGACGATAATCAACAATTATAAAACCTCGGGTTGTTACAGACTCCCCTCCTTATAAAAATTGCGTCCCCGCAATTTTCATAATTAAGGTCGTTAAGAATTATTATTCTTCTAACATAAACTGGTTACGTTAGAAAAGTAAAGATCGAGAACCTAATACCAAAGAAATCTTTCAAATGCATACAAGAGATTCACAAATTTTCAATAGAATCTAACTATCAAGATAGATAATCAGAAAACAAATCGGCACATATCTAATTACCAAAAACGGTAATCAAATCTCAAATCAACCAATATTCGATTATCAAAAACGATAATCAAATTTCAAATTCAACAATTATTTGGTTATCTCAAGCGATAATCAAATTTCAAATTCAATAATTATTTAATTATCTCAAGCGATAATTAAATCTAAAATCAACAAATATTTAATTATCTGAAGCGATAATTAAATCTCAAATCAACAATTATTTAATTATCTCAAGCGATAATTAAATCTAAAATCAACAAATATTTAATTATCTGAAGCGATAATTAAATCTCAAATCAACAATTATTTAATTATCTCAAGCGATAATTAAATTTAAAATCAACAAATATTTAATTATCTGAAGCGATAATTAAATCTCAAATCAACAATTATGTAATTATCTGAAGCGATAATTAGAAGCAACAAATATCCGATTATTGGAAACGATAATCAGAACTCATATCAACAAATATCTAATTATCACAAGCGATAATTAGAAACAACAAATATCCGATTATCAAAAACGATAATCAGAACTCATATCAACAAATATCTAATTATCACAAGCGATAATTAGAAACAACAAATATCCGATTATCAAAAACGATAATCAGAACTCATATCAACAAATATCTAATTATCACAAGCGATAATTAGAAACAACAAATATCCGATTATCAAAAACGATAATCAGAACTCATATCAACAAATATCTAATTATCACAAGCGATAATTAGAAACAACAAATATCCGATTATCAAAAACGATAATCAGAACTCATATCAACAAATATCTAATTATCACAAGTGATAATTAGAAACAACAAATATCCGATTATCAAAAACGATAATCAGAACTCATATCAACAAATATCTAATTATCACAAGCGATAATTAGAAACAACAAATATCCGATTATCAAAAACGATAATCAGAACTCATATCAACAAATATCTAATTATCACAAGCGATAATTAGAAACAACAAATATCCGATTATCAAAAACGATAATCAGAACTCATATCAACAAATATCCAATTACCTGCAGATAATTGGAAACAACAAATATCTAGAAATCAATTAAGAAGACTAGAAAATCAACATAAAAGCTTGGATCGATCCCATCAGATGGCGAGTTTTTAATTCGCCGCACGTGCATCTCAGAGTGGCCGAAGCCTACCAAGTACTCAACATAATTTTGGCGCCCATCAGATTGACCCGAAGGTCCGCAGAGTGACCCGAAGGTCTAGTACTGGTATTTGACCCGAAGGTCCGCAGAGTGGCCCGAAAGCCCAACAAATGACCCGAAGGTCCAACAAATGACCCGAAGGTCCTCATAGTGGCTCGAAAGCACACGAAAGCATCAAAATGTTTCAATTAACGAGTCCGGAATTAACCAAAATAGCAAACGCACATGTCCCATAACCACGAGTTTTACTAAATTGTTTAATTTTCTTCATCGTTTCCTTGAAAGTGTAGAATCATCAAAACAACAGATATTCAATTAACGAGTCCGGAATTAACCGAAATAGTAAAAGTGTGGTTCCATACTCCGCACTTTTGCTAAATCGTTTAAATCACTTCATCGTTTCCTTGAAAGTGCAAAATTGTGTATTTTGTAAAAATACACTTTACATTCTCAAACGGACAAGTCCGGAATTAAGCGAATCAGTAAAAGAAAGGGGTCATAGTCCTCGATTTTGCTGAAACGTTTAAATCGCTTCCTCATTCTTTTGAAAGCGTAAACTGTTAAATTTCTGAAAACAATTTTTTATTTATTTTATAAAAATAACAATTCACCTTCTCAACTGGACAAGTCCGGAGTTAAGCGAAACAGTAAAAGAAAGGGGTCATAATCCTCGATTTTGCTGAATCGTTTAAGTCGCTTTCTCATCCTTTTGAAAACGCAAACCGTTAAAAATTTATAAAATAATTTTCATTTTTAAAATGATTTTCCAATCACGTGATTAAAACAGCAAATCAGTAACAATTTCGATAAGGAAATTGTACTTCTCAAAATACCGTAAAAACGGTCACAAATCAGTATTGCGGAATAACCGCTTGAAAATCCACTTTTAAAATTTGGCGGTTACTGAAGCTGAAGCGACAGTAGTTTTTAAACGTCAAAATCTCATCAAAATAATTTACATCAAAATGTAATATCAGTGAATTTTCATTCATCAAAATGCCACAAAACACCGTGCTTCAAAATATAGCATTGGTGTAAAATTCCGTTGTAAAAATAACGGCAACAAAATACGTTTCATAACCAAGCATCGGTTCAACGTAAAATAAATGCAATAACGTGCAATTTAAATTTTTGCACGTACTACAAAATGAACAAAGAATCATTCAAATGTATCTTCAATGAAGATAATTTAAAACAGCAAAAATCTAATCAATAGATGATTAGTACAAAAGAAAGCCAGCGGAAATTTCAACAAAAATTACATATCTGCAATTTCTTCGAATCCTCAATTCGGATTCGAAGTTCTCAAAGAAACAAAATAATTACAGCTATGTAAACAACAAATGAAATTCATATCAATTTCGTATTTTGATATATTTTGTTTTTTTTTAAATCAAAAAGATTATCAGTTGTACTCAGCGAAGACAGTTTCACTGTTTCCGCTGCGCACTCTGATAAACAGAGCACAAATCAATCAAATCATCAGAACACAATTTCACTATTATTTTTAAATAAAGATATTTAAAAATTTCATCCAAATTTCAAAACTTTAGTTTTGACTCAAATCACAGATAAAACATCGACTAATAGTTGTAACATATGTTCCATCCAAGTTATGTTTTATATTATGTCCATAAACCCCAAGCTCTGATACCAACTGTAACGCCCCACCTCTATGCTCATAATAACAAAGAGTATTAAAAGAAATACTGTCTATTATTACGAAGAATAAGGCTGGATAGGAGCGACCATCCGTAATTGGCCTTACACTAATATTGGTTATCTCGGTAGGAGTGGTACATTCTTTTTATTTTTCTTCTATTATTTATTTACTCCCATCGACATATCCAATTATCAGTATAAAACAAACTACGATAGTTCATAATAGTTTAGGACATTAGATATAACAATAACACAGATAATATAAATGCGGAACACAGATAAAAACAAAAGTCTCATATATATATAACTGATGTCAGTTACTACATAGTTGACACAATACATATGATACAACTACAACTGTCGACTCTAGAAGTTATATATACAAGTACATTATCAACTAATATACATGAATACATATCGTTCTATACAATGACACGACTACTACAAAATGACACTGACAACTTCAGAAGATATGAAAAGTCTTCAAATCCCGAACAGCAACTCAAAGAAGGAAATCTACTACCTGAAATAACTCGGGTCTGACCCGAGTATTACATTCAAAAGAAAATAATACCCAGGTCAGTCTAATTCAAACCAGTTTATTAGTGCATATAGGCAGTAATAATTTAAATAGACGACAGTCACAGAAATCTCGTATATCCAACTCTCGATACGAGAATTAGATAACGGCATATATAACACTAAATAGTGTTAAACAACAAATCAACAATCCAAATCAGAATATAACTCCAAAACATTGAAATTTACCAACGAAACAATTCAACAAATCGAAACATCAATTTAAAACTGTCAAATCTGATAGGGCTGCAGTACACGCACGCGTGTACTGCCTCGCCAACATCGCATGAGGTACACAAGAACTCAGTGAAAGTCGCAAATGATCACAAGGTCAAACCCTGAAATCGGGTTCAACTCAAGTGTGATTTCATCAATCAACATGAAATAATCAAGAACCAACAAAGAAGATCCAATCAATACATGTATCTACCATACATATGTATGTAAGGATAAGGATACACATTTGTGCCAGCAGTACAAACCAACAAAGTCAATAACAAGACCAGAACCAAACAAAGGCCCGAGTACAAAATGGCCAAACCAGTGCACCACTAAACCAACAGCACGATCAGAGGCAAATCAGTAAAAAGAATTTACTAGAGGGCAAGTGCTACACTGATAACAAGACGAATGAAGTACAACCATAATTGCATATGGCGAACACAGTTCAGATATGAAGCAATGCCAAAGTCAAGCATGCAACTATTTGTGGATAGACCAAAGCGGAGACATCAAAGTCACAGTGAAACTTACACATGACCAAGTAAGACAGTGGACAGGACAATATCAGAGCAACCTTAATATTACAACATCAGTAACAACATTGTTAATACAACTGAAACCGATCACAAGTGCAACCACTACAATGAAAATGAGGTGCAGACTACAGAGTAAACATTTTCAATGAAATCAGAATGCCAAATGGAGATAACAGAGACTAGAGACCACAAGCAATGCATTAAGTAAATGCAACTGATAATAGTGGTAATCACACAACAACACTAACAGACCAGAGAACCCTACAACTTCAATGTAAGCAAGCAATGCAGACTATACAATAGTGAGAGCAATGCTTATTCAAGCTAGTCAAAGAACTGGAATATTATGCAACAGTATGTCGAATACAAAGAGATGCAACAGTGGATGTCGAGTACAATGAATGGAGAGATGGCCAGAGACGAAGCTCTCAAAGGGTTCACTGAGAAATCAAATACAAATGTAAACAACAGCATCCAATGAATATATGAAGCATAACCAGAGTAACTCAAATGACAAGACTAGATGTGCAATACCATACAAGGCAATGCATCAGGAAACTCAAGTGAAGCTACAGATAATCAACCCTTCGAAGACCATCAATACAAAAGTCAACGGTGTCAATAACAAGTGCAGGAGCTACAACTACAACCATACATGTATACAGAATTGTACATGTACTCGAGGCAATATGATTGCCATCAAGACTCGAGTTAAAGTGATAACAGAAAGCATGTCACAGTTAGATTAGAATGTAACTCAATGAATAAGTGACAGTGCAACAGAGGTGAGTCCAGAGAAATACAGGAATATGCCAAGCAACCAGACCAGCAACAAAATGGACAACACTGCATTTAAATTCAAGAAGATATACATACACACATCATATGTATATATGCACATATATAGTCTTGAATAATCAGGTCAAAATGAATACAAACTTCAAGTGACAGTGGTGACTAGACTCTAATTGAAACACGCATGAATAAGGCTCAGTAATGAAACAACGATATCAAGTGATACTGAGCACCCGTGAACCAATGCAGGTAGGTCAAATGAGGTGCTCAGTGTAACATGGGGCAACCAAACATCCATAGTACTACACAACAACGTGTAGTCGCAAATAATCATGATCTGTTAAATGAAATCTCAAGCCAAGGCAGTAGACAGCAGAAATTCATGTCATCAGAAAAATGAATTCACCAAATAAAAATCGTGTCAACCCAGTAATCATGTAAAGAACGAAAGTTAGGGAAATCATCAACATCAACAATACTCACGTAATCATAGCAAAACAAAATCGAATGGCAGAGATAATCAAGAACTTCGACTTAAGTTCAAACAATGGAATGAATAGATGTGAGTGAAAAAGATCACTCACCTTTCTCGAAGGGCATACATCCACTCGGCCTAAGTTAACATCGAACGAATCAGATGAATCACCCTCGATCGAAGACAGGTTGAACAAGTCAAAGACGCGATGGTGAAGAACGGCAAGGGAACTGGAAGTCGTGGCGGCCAAAAATCGATCAAAACCCTATTTTCTGGACGAACGAACAAAGACGTTTCTTGTGGCCGCCATTATTTTTGCTCGCTTGATTTTTAGGGTTCGAAGAGAAAAATGAATTAGGGGGAGGGAACGGCATAGGCCTTTATCTCAACAACTGTAGAAATGGGCTGAATAGAATTAAAAAAAGGGAAATGTTTATTTAAAGCCCGTATATCCTTTAACAAAATTATTTAAGAGAATTTATAATTGATAAACGAATTACAACTCGAATATAATTCCAATTACAATTGTCAAACAAATTAAGTCGTCATTTGACGATAATCAACAATTATAAAACCTCGGGTTGTTACAATCCATGCCCTTAAACTATTTTTGAGTCTACCCATTTGGGTCCTTCCTTTCATCTATTTGAAGGCCTTGTCCAAATATCAAGTCTTTTGGAGTTGGTTTGATCATCCGTCTTCATAGGTCATCTAGTCTAGAAGAATCGTCCATAACTCGCTCAAAACTTAACGGAATTAGACGAAACTTTGCATGTGCACTCTGGAGGATATCTGGGACCTATCCTTAAAGGTGGTGAGGCCTAATCTACATGGGTCGCTCCATATAGTTAGGTCACTAGCGATCCATCTAGCCTTATCAAATCAAGCCCATTTTTGGTGACTATCTTCTTTATGTCTTCTAAGTGTTCTCCCAAAATTTCAAATCAATCTGACTCTGTATAACTACTTTAGGTCCAATTTAAGTTAGTTGCTTTGGTTAAAAAGCGGGTGAACATTTGCCCCCAAAGTACGCATTTTGAAAGAAAGGTGTGCTTTGCTTAAGAACAAGTTCCTATCTCCGGTCTTTGATAGTTTAGTTTTCCAGCTGCTTTAGCCTTGGTGAATCGTCCAGTTCCTTCGGGTTCTCTTGCCAATCACAAGTCGTTCCAAACCTATTACAGCCTAAGACTCTTGATTCTGCCTAAGTGTAATCTATACATCATAATCGTTTTGATTTCATTCAGAATTATTACATCACACATCTCTAACTATCCCGTGTCCATCAGGGGTCTACATTTTTATCATTCCGACTCTTGTTCAGAGTTATAACATCATATATCAAAATCATATTATATATCAAAATCACATCATATATCAAAATCACATCAAATATCGAAAGCATCATGTGTTCATCCAGGATTTATTAGTTTTATTCTATTTATAAGGCATTCAAATCCTTTTATTAATTCAAATCGAACAGTTCTCTATGGATAGTTTAATGTTTAAGTTAAGGGGGATGATCTCTCTGGATCGTTTATTTGTTAAGTTAAAAGGGATTAAATAGGCTCATCCGCTCACTCTCCGGTAAGGGGACTTACTTCTTGCACTCCAGTCCCATCTCTCTGGTCGGGACTGTAAGGTGATTAATATCGTACAAGTCCATCCAAGAGGACTTGCACCTTGCACTCCGGTCTCGTGTCGGGACTCTAAGGCGATAAATATCTTATAAGTCCATCCACTCGCTTTTTTGGCAAAGGGACTTGCACCTTGCATGACAGTCCCATGTTGGGACTCTAAGGTGATCATCATTAGTCATTACAATCAAAGTGGATTTTTCAAAATTCAAATATTCAAATCAAAATAAACAAGCAGAAATCAAACAAGCAGGAATCAAAACAAGTAGAAATCCTAAATGTTCACCTCGGAGATCCGACTCAGAGCGTGCATAGAGACCAATCTGGGTCTCGTACATGCGTAAGCAGTGCGAGCTTGTTATTATCCTAAATAGTCATCTCAGGCATCCGACTAAGATTGTGCCTATGGAACGTTTAGGATCCTGTACACATGCAAGCGGCCTAAGGTTATTATTATCTAAGTACCAAAAGAAAAGTGCGGAAAAAGAAACGAAAAAGCAAAGTATGGGAGCCGGATCCGACTCCTATCTACCCCGATCATGGGATAATTTGTCTTGGCTCAAATCCCTGGGCGTTTCTTGATGCATTTGCCGCAGATGGTGATTGTTCTTGCAACTCTACCGTAGTTCTATTCCTTATGTATTGTGGCAGCTGGTAGTTTCGAACTAGTTCTTCTATCAGATCACGAAGGTGTCGGCACTCATTCATTTCATGCCCATTCGGCTCATGGAAGATACAAAACTTTCCAGTTCTTTTCCCTCGATCAGTGGGCTCCCTCCTGGGTGGCCTCGGGTAGAGGTTCCACCCCCTAGTATCCAAGTATATCCTTTCCAATGTTTAAGTCATGTCAGTGTATGAAGAGAATCTTGGATTCTTCCTTTGTCGTTTCGGCTCCCCGAAGTTATCATCAATTTTCCTTTTCCCATTGTCTTTTCCAATTCTATCTCTGAACGGTCCCCTGTCCTCCACGACATTTATTTCAGCATCCACTTCTTCATCCTCAGCTTCAGCATTTTCCCAACGCAAATATCCCTCAGCTTCGTAGTAGAATTCCATAAGATCCATCGGTGGATCCCTTTTCAATGCAGCTTTGAAATCAGTCTTACTTGCGACTCCATATACTGCTGCCATTATGATAAACGATGGATCTGGCTTGTCGGCCGCAGTTGCCGCCACATTGAATCTTGTTAAATAACTTCTTAAGAACTCTCCAAGCCTTTGTTTTACATTTGAGAGTGTTAGTACATTCCTCCGTTGTGAGACGTGAACTCTGAACTGTCTCAAGAACTTTCTCGCCAAGTCGGTCCATGTGCTTATGGACCCATTCTCCAACTATCTGAACCACATTGCAGCCAAATCCATTAAGTATAATGGGAATCACCACCCCATTACCTCCTCAGAAGCACCTAACACCTCCATATGTTGGATGTATCTCATCATATGAATCATCGGATCTGTCTTCCCATCTTACATTTCCAGCGTCGGAAGCTTGAAATCTGGAGGATTTCTCACATTTTGGATATACGCAGTAAACAGGTTCTTATTCACATCTTCCAGACCCTGATGTGGGGGTCCTCCTCTAATGAACCTTCATACCAATTCAGCAGTTCGGTTCTCACCGTCCAATGAAGGTCTCCATCCTAAAGCAATATTTTTCCCCCTGTTCCAATGGGGGTATCCCGGGGTGTACTCTTCCAACCACACGCTTGTGTTCTAATTCATAACTCTAGCTTTATTCAGACCTACGTTCCGTCGAGTTAGTTTTGGTACATATTCTTCTGTCAATTGCATCTTAATATTTGGATTAGCTCTCGTGCCACCAGTTCCTATTGTTTCAACAGTCACTCCGGCATTGGGATTGATTCCCATGTTGATTCCAGCGTTGCCCCCAAGTACCGGTTGCTTTGGGCATAGGGCAAGACTCCATTTTGTTCCAATACAACTCCGGCAGCTCCTGCGTTGTTTCCTGGAGTTTGATTCCTATTCCCCGCAAATCTAGCCATCCCTTGCTGCTCCATCCTCTAGAAGAAGCCGTCCATCATCTCATGTTGTCTAGCTAAGATTCCACCCTGCATCTCTTTCATCATCCTTTCCATCTCCTATCTAATCACATAGTTGGATTGATGAGAATTTGAGGACACATCCTCGCTGCTCCCAGGCTCGGGTTGATTTGCTCCAGCTATAGACCTGGTATTAGGTCTGCTCATTTTCGCTAAGTCATAGATTCAAAGTTCAAGTCTTCAGATCTAGCCCTAAGTTCATTTCTCTCATTGATAGAACCAAAATGTTAACCCAAAAATGGATCAGCACCTTGCATTGAGTCTGAAAGCACCAGCCATGTTCTTATAGAGTAATAATATAGGGAATACATGTAAAAAGAGTAGAAATAGTAAAGAGACAAGAAATTTTTTATAGTGGTTCGGCTGTTAACGAAGCCTACGTCCAGTTTATAAGCTTTATTATTGACTGACTACCATTGCAAGTTGAATTCTGTTAAAAGTTGATAAGATTAGAATAAGTCACGAGTGCAAGAGTTCACTGGAGAACTACAGTGAACTCCTAGAAGACTGTTGTGTAGAAGAAGAAGAGTGAAGAATAATGTCTGTAGAGTTCCAGCAGCCAGTCCAGAAGATCGTTTTTATGTTGTAGATAGGACTGTATTTATAGGGGTAGGAGAGCAGTTGGGCCAAGGCCGACTTGTTAGAAGCCTCTACTCAATGCTAAGAAGAAGTCTAGAAAAACTCAAGGCGACCCGAGCTACTATGATGGATTGCTAGCGATCCATGCCCTTAAACTATTTTTGAGTCTACCATTTTGGGTTGCCTTCCTTTCATCTTTTTGAATGTCTTGTCCAAATATCAAGTCGTTTAGAGTTTTTTTGATCATCCATCTTCATGGGTCATCTGGACCAGAAGAATCATCCATAACCCGCTCAAAACTAAACGAAATCAAACGAAAGTTTATAGGTACATTCTAGAGGGTGTCTGGGGCCAATCCTATAAATTTCAGGTGGTGGAGCCCAATTTACATAGGTCGTTAGCGATCCATCTTGTTAGATCACTAGTGATCCATATAGCCTTATTGAATCAAGCCCATTTTTGGTAAATGCCTTCTTTTATGTCTTCTAAGTGTTCTCCCAAATTTTCAAGTCAATCCAACTCCGTGTGAGTTCTCTAGGTCCGTTTTAAGTTAGCTGCTTTGGTTAAAAAGAGAGTAAACATTTGCCCCCCAAAGTACGCCTTTTGAATGAAAAGTGTGCTTTGCTAAAGAACAATTTAAACGAAAGGATGATCAAGAATAAGTACCCTCTGCTGCAAATAGATGATTTGTTTAATCAGTTAAGTGGAGCCAGAGTGTTTCCCAATTGGATTTGGCAACGGGGTTCCATCAGCTAAGGGTAGCAGAGGACAGCATTCCTTTGATAGCATTTCGAACAAGGTATGGTTCATATGAGTGGTTAGTGATGCTGTAACGACCCGTAAATTTCAACTGTTTCAATAACGTAATTAGTTGAAATTTTGTGAAATTTTAAACGATAAAAATTTTGAAATAAAAATTTTATATTTGGAATACGTCTAGTTAAACATAGCAACTGGTAAATTTTCGTCCGAAAATACGAAAATTTATTTCGCGCGTAAATTCACTTCAATTTAATCAGTTAAAAAGCAGTGAAAATAAAATATTTTCGAAACCTAAATATTTTTACATAGAAAAATTCTAAACCATCTTCTGAGCAAGATGTCAGTTTGTCGTTTTTCCAAATTTGGACATCTTTGGCTCCGTCGTTCTTATTTTCTGCAAAATAGCAGTATGCTGGTACCGATATCGATTTTGATCGGATGATCGTACCACTGATTTCTATATACCATTTTGATCGTCTCGTCGTGCTGATCTCTACGGTATATTCGATTGTCAAATTCGGTGTTCCGGTGTAAGTTGCACTTTGCGTAACGTCTACCGTATCGGTTTCGTGACTTTTGGTTTGTGAC
Organism: Allium fistulosum; assembly: GCA_030737815.1. Classification (NCBI taxonomy): domain Eukaryota; kingdom Viridiplantae; phylum Streptophyta; class Magnoliopsida; order Asparagales; family Amaryllidaceae; genus Allium; species Allium fistulosum. The sequence continues at coordinate 1,165,549,481 of CM060904.1, forward strand.
CTTTTGACTTCGTTGTCCATTCAACCTTCCATCGTTTAACTCAAAAGCATTATGATAAATTTATTATTCTGTGACTTTTGCATACCCTGTTTCGTTTTTCAAAATTTTACTTAATATCTTTGTTTTGGGAAGAGTTTATTCACGGGTGCTTCATTTTCTTTTCATTTGTTTGGAAACCTTCCCCTCCTCTGACACCATAGCCTATTGCCTATTTTTTCTTTTTTCTTCTTCTCTTTCTTTTCTCCTCAAAAACCCATCGCCGAGCACAGCCTCACGCACTGCGTCCTCTCCTCCGACCTCTCCTATCACGTGAAGCCCGCCACACCATCTCGCCGTGCCTGCTCCTTCACGTCCGTGCCCCACCCAGCCGAAACCCCATGCCGAGACCACCCCTTACTCCTCTAGTTTTACCCCACCGTCCTGCCTCTCTGCTCGTCCTCCCTGGCTCGCCACCTCGCCTCAACCCAAGACCACCACGTCTCGCCGAGAACCCACGCCATCCACCTAGCTTCCACGTCAGCCTCCCACTTCGGCCCTTCCACGCGGCCACGCAACCCAGATCCGTGCCTCTCTCTCCACCATGGCCACCCACTTCCCTCCGTCCAACCCGAACCCATTGCTTTGTCTTGCCGCAAATTCATGTATACGAGGTAATATGGTTGATTCCCTGCTCGTTCCCTGTTCCTTCTAACTAGCAGTATTTTGTATATATATTAGTTATGAATTTTTATAAAGTGTGGATATATTTATTTTATAATAACAGTATATATGTATACTTTGTTCTATTTACATGTTGCGAGTGTTCCCATGTTACTATTTGAGTCATGGTATTTATTTATTTCTGGTATATGACGTTTGAAAGTAATAAAAATAGCATGTTCTGGTTATGGTTTAATATATAGTATCACTTACCTTATAGTTTTGTTTTTTATTAGTTATATAATTTAGATGTTTGCTATTATGTATATAGTATAGTGTCAGAAGTTTATAACTGGGTATATTTTCCAAGGTTTGCTGTTATGATATATGAGAGTTTGGGTTCTGTTAAATATGAAAGTACATAGATATACATATTCTATTACCTGAAGTAGTTCGCATATATGACCTTAACAGTTATGTAAGTATAACAATATAGGTCTACATAAGATATATTTATTTATATAAGATCACTAAGTATATTGTTTATACCGTGCAAGTTATATAATAGTTATATGTTTTATATATTGGTTGTTTCGAATATAGTACATGTTAGAGGTTTTAAAATATGGGTTTATTCCATAAGTTTAAAATATTGATTTAAGATAAAAATTTATATATACTCTGATTTTAACATTTGAGTTTTAAATATAATGATTTTGAATTATATTTATTTTTGATATTTGTCTTAAGCTATATTTTGAAATATACATAAACAGTATAATAATAATGTATATAGTTATATATATATGTTCACTTATACCGTTGATCTTCGTTAATCCAGTTTGATTTGATTTCGTCAAATTTCAAGCTTTCAACTTCGTTCGTCGATTCGAGTTCTATCTTGCCTGTTGAGTTTCGTGCTTGGATTTCATAACTCAATTCCATCGTCTATCGCTCTAGCCTCGAAAGGTGAGCAATCACTCACGATTAACGTTCTTTTATTTATTAGATTTGATTTCAATTGAAACGACAATTGAAATATGCTGCTATTAGTTAATTACACTGTTATATATGCTATTGCCTGTATCAGTTCACCTGTGACATCTGACACCATTATCTGTTAATTATTTATGCGATGATAATACAGTTTGGCTGATAATTGATTGATTGTTGATGTTTACATTGGATGTTAAATTGTTAATGTTAAAATGATAAATAGTATGAAATTGAACTTGATATAAGATAATTAAATGTTAAATTTGATTAACTGACATTTGTATAATATGACCCTTTAACTGTTGAATTTATTGACACGTAGAATTTGTTTAATTACATTTTGAACCATTGAATGTAAGTTGTTAAATTGATGATGTATGAAATTGAAATTGAACGACAAGTGAAACCGTAATGTAATAATCTTTAATCTACATGAAATGATAGTGTAGATTCTAGAAATAATTATATTAATTCGTACAAATAACAATGCGAATTAATACGGTTATTTCGGGATTATTTGAATTAATTATTGGATTGATATTGATTGTTGTTATTGCTTGTTTATTTACTTTGACACCATCCCAGTTATCACACTGCAAGTTCCCTTTGATATGTTTTGATTTTGAATTGAATTGGAATCGGGTTGAAATGATATATACCCAAAATTGAACTTTGACCTAGGATAGGAAATTAAATAAAACCCGATTGGTCAATAATTTGATTTGAAAGTAAACGAAGATTTTATTTGAATAAAGAATATGGTTTTGAAATGAAGTTGAAATTTGGATTTTTGATGAAAGGAAAATGGTAATATTTAATAATCTGAAACAAAAGATTAACAATGTAATCAATGAAAGAATGTTGTTTAATTTGAGAAAAGATTGAATTAAACTTTGAAATGATTTAATAATTAAGTTTGAAATTATAATTAAGTTTGAAATTATTAAACTTTGAAATTATTTAATAATTAAGTTTTGAATTATTTAATAATTAAATAAGATTGAATTATTTAATGATTAAATTGATTTGAATTCTTTAATAAGTGAAATTGAATTTTTGAATAAGGGAATTTACTTCGTAAATAATTGAAATTGAGTTTCTTTATTAATTTAGTTTTGGAAAATTATTTAAGTAAGTAAATAAGTGAAATGGAATTTCTTTAGCAAGAAATGAAAATGTGATTTTTGGAATTAATGTAAGACTTGTAATTGGAAGAATTGATTTGACGAATTTAATTTAATTCGAAATTGTAAGTTTTGATTTAATGAAGTTGAACCTAAGAAATTGATTTAATGGATTGGAAATTGAATATAATTGATTCGAATGATAAATTTACTTAACGAATATTGAATAAAATCGATAAATGAAGTTAAACTGATTTGAATGTTAAATTAAATTGATTTAAATGATTTCGGAATTGAATCTTATATACGAATTTAAATTGATATTTGAATTGTTTAAAATAAAGATTGAAATTGAATTATAAGGTTTTGAAATGATAATTTGGAAGTTTTGAAACGTAAATTATTGGAAATTGGTTTTGAAAGACAAATGAAATGTTGATTTACGAATTCTATTTGAAATTGAAATTGATTTGGTTTTGAAATATATAAACGACCAATCGGTGTAATAATTACGAAAGTTATTAAAGAGACCGGGATCGGTAATAGATATACTCTCTATCTGAACCGAAACCACTTTAATAATTATACGCGGAGTGTTGATCCAGAACGAAGTGGATGGTTTTGGTGAACGCGTTGACTGAAGAAAGAGAACGATTTTGGATGACCCTTGACATGACTAAAACAGGAGCCGCGCCGGGCCATTGAGGATCGCCATCTCTAGCGGACACACTTCTTCGATACCATATCTATTACTTTTGTGATTCGATTTGGGTGCACCCCTTGATTTGGGAGTGTTGTTTCGCGGTGTTGGGGTAGTAGCTGCTATGCCCAACATCAGTCCGGATCACGCAACTACTAGTATCCTAGTTGGTATCGCCTCATGTACCTTGTCATACTGATTATCCTATTCGCGACCACTACGATTTTGATTTGTACCTTTAGTATATGGATTGCCTCTGGTGACTTCCGGTTTTGGGGAAACTACGGTCTTGTATATGCTTTTGGGAATAAACAGGTTAAGAGGTGTATGGGCCCTGCTTAACCCTACTTTGATATCTTTATATTACTGATAGACATTATCTACTTAGCGTACATTACTACCTAGTAGATAGTTTAACGGATCCTTAAAGGATGGTTATTCCAAACATCCTTTGAGTTACTTGTATTTCAATTGCTATTTCACTTGAGTTGGATTTATTAATATAAGAATGTTAATCCTGACTCGAGTGTCTTGTGTTTTTGCTTTACGCTCGGGTCAGACTGAGTGTACCAGTATTCGAGACTCACCTTTGGAGTTGGAGCTTTGCTTGAAGATCCAGCCATCTATTCTGCTTTCAGTATTCGATGATTCCAGTGATGTATTCTGATTTGTATCTGATGTATCGTATTACTCTTCTGTTGTAAACTCTGATGTATTTTTATATATTCATATAGTAGCTTCATGAACTACTATCTCTTTTATTTCCGCTGCATTTATTACTCTGTGTCTGTGATCTGTGATTATATCTATTTACTGTATATGTTCAGTTTTGCCAAATTTAAATTAACAACGCGGTATTTTGAGAAATTCAACTCCGGCATGAGTGTCTACCTATACACTTATAATGGACGCGAATGGTCCAAAATATCGAGTCGTTACAGTTGGTATCAGAGCTTTGGTAGCTCTAGGCAAAACTTAACATATAGGGTAAATGTATTTACAGAATCACTCTCATTCGAGTTTCAATCTCTTCCCTTGACTCAATTCCTTTGAATTTTGGAACGTTCCCCTCGGTTCCGAAATTCATTCGTGTCCTTCACTATTCGTCTTCTTTCAATCCTGGAGCACCCCATAACTCCATTCTGAATGTTATCTATAATAGATCGGCGGTCTCGCCAATCTTCGAATGATTCGTAAAGGAGCAAAACTCCTTTATAATAGGTATTGATTTACTGGAGATTTCTGTATCCTCGGTTTACGATGCTATCTATTCCCTGCTATACCCGAATTCCATCTCTTGAGATCGAATGTAGATTGCCCGAAATTCTGCACCGATCTTATTCTGAAGTCCCAGTCGACCCGGTTAAGGTTGCCCGTGAATTAAATAAGCTTATCCATCTCCCGATTCTGTTAATCGAATTATCTTATCTTCTGTTTCTAACTTATTTCCGAATCAAATTTCTCTTTTATCAGAGTCATCAATTTGAATCCCTATACTTGCTTTAAAATCCATTCTTGTATCGTCAAGCGAGGAGGTGTATTTATAAAATTATATTTAAAATGTTTTAAAAATATATTGTGTTGTTTGAGTTGTTGATGTTGATTTGGGTTTTCGATCGATTCGTCTGATCAACGCTATCGATAGAATTTCCAAAACGCTTGAACAGAGCAAACTGACACAATATTATTTTTAAATTTGGTAAATAAAATAAAAGTTTTGAATGATTATATTATATATAAATATAAGTTTTCTGAAATTAAATTGTTAATAAATTTGTTGTATGAAATAATAATATTTGATTTTCATTTATTATTTTGTAAACCATTGACTATTGCATAATATAAATAAATGAATTCATAAACTTGGTTATAAATTGATTTGAAATTTGAAATGAATTTAATTCAGAAATTTGAGAATTTAGTTTCCGGTGATTTCGAACTTTGATTTTATAATTTTAAAAGTATATATTATTTGAAGTATTTTTCGAATAGAAATCGTTTCCAAAGAATTTTAAATGTTGAAATCAGTGCTCTTCTCTTTGTCGCTGGAAAATAATTTCTGTGATGGCGGCCGCATCATCGACATTCATTTTCGAGTTTCGAAGTGGAGGAACCATTCTGTAGCTTTGCTATGGTTTTGTTTTGAAAAATATTTTGATTTGGATTTCTTCTGTATAATTTGATTTATATATATATATAGGTATCTTATTTTAAAATTTAATTTGATTTGATATAAATATATTATATATATCTCTAAATTGTTTAGAGTTAATCAGAAAATCTAATTCTTAAATTTTGATAAAGGATGATTTTAAATTATAAACAAAACCAAAATTTTGGATAAATATTTAAACTAGAATAATTGAATTGGGAAAATTTTATTTGTATATTGTTCAACTGCATTCTAATACAACTTGCCTAAATCATTCAGAAGTTGAATATGTAATTGGGTAATATATAATATAAATTGAATTTATAAATAAAATTTGAGTGTTTATAATAAATGTTATACACTAAATTTTGATGTTAATAGGGTTAGATAAGATAATAAGTAAATTCAGTTAATAATAAAATTTGTTTTGAAAGAATTAATAAATTGAAATTTGATCAACATATGAAAATACCTTGAATTTAAAAGAAATTAATAGATGTAAATTAATTTAAATCGAAACTTTTATGTTTGAAATTAACTTATATGGGTTAAATATATGGGAGTAGATATATTAAGTAGAATAAATTTAAAAATAATTTGGAATAAAGAAGAATTTAAATTGTTGAAAATAAAATATGATTATAATAAAAGATTATTCAAATTTGTGGTTTTAGAAATTGTAAATTTAGGATAATTGGATAGTAAGATAATGAATTTAGAAATAGTGAGATTGATTTTAGTGAAATCAAATGGATTAAATCAATTATTGAATATCAATTAATTTAAATTTGAATTTATACGGTTTAAATTAATTGTTATTTTGTATTTCAAATCTGTTTTTCTTTCTGGTTGTTTCTATTCTCCTACCTCGTTCCTTTTCGGGGACGAAAAGTTTTGAGTGGGGGAGAATGTAACGACCCGTAAATTTCAACTGTTTCAATAACGTAATTAGTTGAAATTTTGTGAAATTTTAAACGATAAAAATTTTGAAATAAAAATTTTATATTTGGAATACGTCTAGTTAAACATAGCAACTGGTAAATTTTCGTCCGAAAATACGAAAATTTATTTCGCGCGTAAATTCACTTCAATTTAATCAGTTAAAAAGCAGTGAAAATAAAATATTTTCGAAACCTAAATATTTTTACATAGAAAAATTCTAAACCATCTTCTGAGCAAGATGTCAGTTTGTCGTTTTTCCAAATTTGGACATCTTTGGCTCCGTCGTTCTTATTTTCTGCAAAATAGCAGTATGCTGGTACCGATATCGATTTTGATCGGATGATCGTACCACTGATTTCTATATACCATTTTGATCGTCTCGTCGTGCTGATCTCTACGGTATATTCGATTGTCAAATTCGGTGTTCCGGTGTAAGTTGCACTTTGCGTAACGTCTACCGTATCGGTTTCGTGACTTTTGGTTTGTGACCTTTTGACTTCGTTGTCCATTCAACCTTCCATCGTTTAACTCAAAAGCATTATGATAAATTTATTATTCTGTGACTTTTGCATACCCTGTTTCGTTTTTCAAAATTTTACTTAATATCTTTGTTTTGGGAAGAGTTTATTCACGGGTGCTTCATTTTCTTTTCATTTGTTTGGAAACCTTCCCCTCCTCTGACACCATAGCCTATTGCCTATTTTTTCTTTTTTCTTCTTCTCTTTCTTTTCTCCTCAAAAACCCATCGCCGAGCACAGCCTCACGCACTGCGTCCTCTCCTCCGACCTCTCCTATCACGTGAAGCCCGCCACACCATCTCGCCGTGCCTGCTCCTTCACGTCCGTGCCCCACCCAGCCGAAACCCCATGCCGAGACCACCCCTTACTCCTCTAGTTTTACCCCACCGTCCTGCCTCTCTGCTCGTCCTCCCTGGCTCGCCACCTCGCCTCAACCCAAGACCACCACGTCTCGCCGAGAACCCACGCCATCCACCTAGCTTCCACGTCAGCCTCCCACTTCGGCCCTTCCACGCGGCCACGCAACCCAGATCCGTGCCTCTCTCTCCACCATGGCCACCCACTTCCCTCCGTCCAACCCGAACCCATTGCTTTGTCTTGCCGCAAATTCATGTATACGAGGTAATATGGTTGATTCCCTGCTCGTTCCCTGTTCCTTCTAACTAGCAGTATTTTGTATATATATTAGTTATGAATTTTTATAAAGTGTGGATATATTTATTTTATAATAACAGTATATATGTATACTTTGTTCTATTTACATGTTGCGAGTGTTCCCATGTTACTATTTGAGTCATGGTATTTATTTATTTCTGGTATATGATGTTTGAAAGTAATAAAAATAGCATGTTCTGGTTATGGTTTAATATATAGTATCACTTACCTTATAGTTTTGTTTTTTATTAGTTATATAATTTAGATGTTTGCTATTATGTATATAGTATAGTGTCAGAAGTTTATAACTGGGTATATTTTCCAAGGTTTGCTGTTATGATATATGAGAGTTTGGGTTCTGTTAAATATGAAAGTACATAGATATACATATTCTATTACCTGAAGTAGTTCGCATATATGACCTTAACAGTTATGTAAGTATAACAATATAGGTCTACATAAGATATATTTATTTATATAAGATCACTAAGTATATTGTTTATACCGTGCAAGTTATATAATAGTTATATGTTTTATATATTGGTTGTTTCGAATATAGTACATGTTAGAGGTTTTAAAATATGGGTTTATTCCATAAGTTTAAAATATTGATTTAAGATAAAAATTTATATATACTCTGATTTTAACATTTGAGTTTTAAATATAATGATTTTGAATTATATTTATTTTTGATATTTGTCTTAAGCTATATTTTGAAATATACATAAACAGTATAATAATAATGTATATAGTTATATATATATGTTCACTTATACCGTTGATCTTCGTTAATCCAGTTTGATTTGATTTCGTCAAATTTCAAGCTTTCAACTTCGTTCGTCGATTCGAGTTCTATCTTGCCTGTTGAGTTTCGTGCTTGGATTTCATAACTCAATTCCATCGTCTATCGCTCTAGCCTCGAAAGGTGAGCAATCACTCACGATTAACGTTCTTTTATTTATTAGATTTGATTTCAATTGAAACGACAATTGAAATATGCTGCTATTAGTTAATTACACTGTTATATATGCTATTGCCTGTATCAGTTCACCTGTGACATCTGACACCATTATCTGTTAATTATTTATGCGATGATAATACAGTTTGGCTGATAATTGATTGATTGTTGATGTTTACATTGGATGTTAAATTGTTAATGTTAAAATGATAAATAGTATGAAATTGAACTTGATATAAGATAATTAAATGTTAAATTTGATTAACTGACATTTGTATAATATGACCCTTTAACTGTTGAATTTATTGACACGTAGAATTTGTTTAATTACATTTTGAACCATTGAATGTAAGTTGTTAAATTGATGATGTATGAAATTGAAATTGAACGACAAGTGAAACCGTAATGTAATAATCTTTAATCTACATGAAATGATAGTGTAGATTCTAGAAATAATTATATTAATTCGTACAAATAACAATGCGAATTAATACGGTTATTTCGGGATTATTTGAATTAATTATTGGATTGATATTGATTGTTGTTATTGCTTGTTTATTTACTTTGACACCATCCCAGTTATCACACTGCAAGTTCCCTTTGATATGTTTTGATTTTGAATTGAATTGGAATCGGGTTGAAATGATATATACCCAAAATTGAACTTTGACCTAGGATAGGAAATTAAATAAAACCCGATTGGTCAATAATTTGATTTGAAAGTAAACGAAGATTTTATTTGAATAAAGAATATGGTTTTGAAATGAAGTTGAAATTTGGATTTTTGATGAAAGGAAAATGGTAATATTTAATAATCTGAAACAAAAGATTAACAATGTAATCAATGAAAGAATGTTGTTTAATTTGAGAAAAGATTGAATTAAACTTTGAAATGATTTAATAATTAAGTTTGAAATTATAATTAAGTTTGAAATTATTAAACTTTGAAATTATTTAATAATTAAGTTTTGAATTATTTAATAATTAAATAAGATTGAATTATTTAATGATTAAATTGATTTGAATTCTTTAATAAGTGAAATTGAATTTTTGAATAAGGGAATTTACTTCGTAAATAATTGAAATTGAGTTTCTTTATTAATTTAGTTTTGGAAAATTATTTAAGTAAGTAAATAAGTGAAATGGAATTTCTTTAACAAGAAATGAAAATGTGATTTTTGGAATTAATGTAAGACTTGTAATTGGAAGAATTGATTTGACGAATTTAATTTAATTCGAAATTGTAAGTTTTGATTTAATGAAGTTGAACCTAAGAAATTGATTTAATGGATTGGAAATTGAATATAATTGATTCGAATGATAAATTTACTTAACGAATATTGAATAAAATCGATAAATGAAGTTAAACTGATTTGAATGTTAAATTAAATTGATTTAAATGATTTCGGAATTGAATCTTATATACGAATTTAAATTGATATTTGAATTGTTTAAAATAAAGATTGAAATTGAATTATAAGGTTTTGAAATGATAATTTGGAAGTTTTGAAACGTAAATTATTGGAAATTGGTTTTGAAAGACAAATGAAATGTTGATTTACGAATTCTATTTGAAATTGAAATTGATTTGGTTTTGAAATATATAAACGACCAATCGGTGTAATAATTACGAAAGTTATTAAAGAGACCGGGATCGGTAATAGATATACTCTCTATCTGAACCGAAACCACTTTAATAATTATACGCGGAGTGTTGATCCAGAACGAAGTGGATGGTTTTGGTGAACGCGTTGACTGAAGAAAGAGAACGATTTTGGATGACCCTTGACATGACTAAAACAGTAGCCGCGCCGGGCCATTGAGGATCGCCATCTCTAGCGGACACACTTCTTCGATACCATATCTATTACTTTTGTGATTCGATTTGGGTGCACCCCTTGATTTGGGAGTGTTGTTTCGCGGTGTTGGGGTAGTAGCTGCTATGCCCAACATCAGTCCGGATCACGCAACTACTAGTATCCTAGTTGGTATCGCCTCATGTACCTTGTCATACTGATTATCCTATTCGCGACCACTACGATTTTGATTTGTACCTTTAGTATATGGATTGCCCTCTGGTGACTTCCGGTTTTGGGGAAACTACGGTCTTGTATATGCTTTTGGGAATAAACAGGTTAAGAGGTGTATGGGCCCTGCTTAACCCTACTTTGATATCTTTATATTACTGATAGACATTATCTACTTAGCGTACATTACTACCTAGTAGATAGTTTAACGGATCCTTAAAGGATGGTTATTCCAAACATCCTTTGAGTTACTTGTATTTCAATTGCTATTTCACTTGAGTTGGATTTATTAATATAAGAATGTTAATCCTGACTCGAGTGTCTTGTGTTTTTGCTTTACGCTCGGGTCAGACTGAGTGTACCAGTATTCGAGACTCACCTTTGGAGTTGGAGCTTTGCTTGAAGATCCAGCCATCTATTTTGCTTTCAGTATTCGATGATTCCAGTGATGTATTCTGATTTGTATCTGATGTATCGTATTACTCTTCTATTGTAAACTCTGATGTATTTTTATATATTCATATAGTAGCTTCATGAACTACTATCTCTTTTATTTCCGCTGCATTTATTACTCTGTGTCTGTGATCTGTGATTATATCTATTTACTGTATATGTTCAGTTTTGCCAAATTTAAATTAACAACGCGGTATTTTGAGCAATTCAACTCCGGCATGAGTGTCTACCTATACACTTATAATGGACGCGAATGGTCCAAAATATCGAGTCGTTACAGATGCCATTCGGGCTAACGAATGCAACTGCTTTCTTCGTAGATTTGATGAATCGGGTTTTCCGAGAACACTTGGATAAGTTCGTGTTGGTATTCATAGATGACATTTTAGTGTACTCGAAAGATGAAAGAGAGCATGAGTGTAACATCCCCCTACTTGGAGGTCCAAAACTAACGACTACGAATGCTGCAGTCATCCATAGTTATTAATTCTTGGCGACCAAATACGGCGGTGTTAGATACACTGATACACAGATCACAAGAATATGGAAAAAAATTATCAAATCAAAACACATTTCCACATTCCATTCAAAAAATTTCATGTTCATTACATAATCCCACAAACATTAACCACGTTTAGAAAAATATAATTATTACACATACGCCAAGAGTGACATATGAAGATGCCCCCTTGGTTGATCAGAGTATATAGTAAGGCTAATAAGTCTGCCTTTACTTCCAAAATACACAGCGGAAGAAGATAACTCTAGATAACTAACTGCCTCCTGCACGCCTCCAGAAGCTTTATTCGTCTAAGAAGAGAACCTGGAAACCCTAAATCTCAAACTGCTCAAAATCAATTGAGTAATCGAGAGTTTAAGGGGAAAACAAAATCTTCGAGTCAGACATAAAGCCTGGTATGAATAATAATCTAACATCTCAATCCATTTAAATATCTAGTGTGACCACGCCGCTTAGCGGAACGGGTTTTCCCTTCACTAGTATCCTAAAACCCTTTTTATAAAACCATATACTATGCTCCTGCATCCACAATGGTCAAAACATAACATTTCAAAATATAAGGATGATATACATATATAAACATTTTGGATATCTCATCCCTAGATTAATTGACTCCCTGTCATATTTTTAGTTTCTATGGTCAATATTAACCTATTAGTTTTCACGGGTTTACTAATAACCTTTTTATAATTCATGGACAATCTATCATATTTCAGAGTTTTCATGGGATCACTAAGAACCTATAGGCCCCTGTCAATTAATGTAATTAATTCATGGGTTCCCCTGAACCTATTGGTCATTTCAATAACTCATCTTATATCCTAGTTTTCTTGGGTCGACTAGGAACCTATGGATTACTCCAGTAACTCCCCTCTTAGCCTAGTTTTCATGGGTTGACTAAGAACCTACTGATGCCTCCCTTAACTTCTTTCTTATCCTAGTTTTCATGGGTTGACTAGGAACCTTTTGACTGATGTCAATTCTTAATCCGAATATAGTTTACATGGGTTCACTACAAACCAATTGGCCTCTATCAATCATCCTTTATACATTGTTTTCATGGGTTTACTATGAACCTGTTGGTTACCCCCAATAACTTCCTAATCATAGTTTTCATGGGTTTACTATGAACCTATCTCCTGGATAACTTCAAGGTTTAAGCATCTTATACTTTGGCCTCCCTGACTCCCTGGATGCAATTCTACTCATTCAGGAGTTTAATCAATTTATATTCACTATTGGGTTAACCTAGCTGGTTCTTCTACCCCTTTATCCCTGAAATACAGTTATGCATCCATTATCATGCGAATATATTCATATTTGAAGAAGCAAACATAACCACTTAACAATACCACTTCTGTGGGTTTAAGGTCCTTGAAAACATTTACATATAAAATATGGTTAATCCCTTTAACCCATACTTTTATCAAGGAAATACTTCTTCAAATTTACATACTTGAAATCCTTTTAAAACTCCTTTATTTAGCCATGGATTTTTCCTTTTTAAAAATGAGTTTGGGTTTAAAAAGTCTTTCGACACCTTTGAAACCTTGCTTTTGACTTCATTGGACAGCCTCCTTTGAAAGCATTAAATTCTATTTTAAAACATTAGGCTCCTGCCTTTCAAATACTTTAAAACATCTCTTTGGAAACCTTTCGACCTTGTTAAAGTATTATCATATAAGTATAGAAGCATAGCTTCGAAACCATTCAAAAATACCCCTTCGAAACCATTGAAGGTTACCCTTCGAAACCATTGAAAGTTCCCCTTTCGAAATCGTTGAAGGTTGCCCTTCGAAACCAATACCTTTCGAAGCCATTGGGTTTATATTTAAAATAACATTTTTGGGTCAAAGTAAACATAAGCGAAAGCATCTCTTTCGAAACCATTCTTTATTTCAAAAAGTATTAGGGAAGCTTGAGGGTGTCTAAACCATCCTTTCGAAAGCATTAAAACTTCCGGGTAAAACAATTGAAGGTTGGCTTCAAAACCCCTTCCGAAACTATTGCATTCAAAACCCCTAACCCCTTTCGAAAGTATTAGGAAGTGGCTTATATTTATAAAACAAACGGTACCTTTCGACAGCATTGATGTCTTTAATACCATCGAAAGGCATCAAATCATAGAAGGATTCCGACTTGGTCAAAACTACTCTTTCCGTAAGCTTCAATTAAAAACTAAGTAACTCCTTTGGAAGTTGCTATTTTAAAACAAAGGTGGCAACTCCCCTTCGAAAGCTTCTTTAGAAATACCCTTTCGAAACAAAATAAAGGAACCAGCCCCTTCGAAAGCTACATTTCGACACCCTACCTTTCGCCTTTCTCCAATCCACTATGTACGAGCTAACTGATACCATGTGTATTGGTTTACTGGTTTCGAAATAAAGGTTTCAACTAGGTTGGAGGTGGAAGCTCTGGGTCGAGAGGTCCTTCTAAAGGAGGCAGAACCTACATTTATGAGTAAAAGGCTGTTTTTACCAAATAAAGTAAACTTTTTGTAACAAACTTGCCCACTTGTAAACACTTGATTGACTATCATAAACTTTCAAATAATTAAGCTAATATTTGCGGCATTTTGTCAGATCTAAAACCCATTACCAATTAACACATAAGCACATCCAAGTAATAAAGCAATTAAATCATTTAGGTCTTTCTTTCAAAATAATTTAATTTCCATACTAAATCACTTTGTAAAAATCCCAAAAAATTCCAGAAATTCACTTTAACCATGTTGCCTAACATATCAAAATTCCAGACCCAAATTCTAAATATAATTTTGAAATAAATTTATAAACCCAAATAACCATATTTTCCTTTGAAAATTCATAACTATCTCCACGGTTGGAAAATTATAAAAATTGAAATCCAACTCCAAAATCATGTTTCCCATAACATATAATTTTTCCATGGCATTTAAAAATCATTTAATCTCGGTTTTTCCCTAAAACCGTGCTTATCTCTCTTGAAACCATCTTATTTAATCTAAACAAATTATAAATCAAGCAAATCATCATCTAATATATCATAAAAATGAATTTACCCTTAAATCCAAAAACATATGATTATAAAACCAAAAATAGAGATATATTCACCTTAGCTTGGATAAGGAAATTGGAGATTGATTTCTTCTAGCTTGAATCCTAAGCTTTACTTGATTTTCTCTTCTTTTCTACCTTCTTAATGGCCGGCCTTGCTCTTTCGTTTTCTTACGTTTTTGCTTATGATGAAAATGAACGTGTATGGCTAAGGAATAATAGTATAAGGGTGGGAAATATGGGCGGCTATTTACCCTAATGCCTTTATATTTAATTAGTTAGCACTTAACAATTTATAAGTTCATTCAATTTAAATAAGCACAACCACCTATATTCATTTACCAATACCAATCCCCTTATCACTCTACATTATTCCATTTAATTTATTCTAATTAAATCTCATGAATAATGTTAATAAAATTAGGGGTGTTACAATGAGGATCATCTTATAGTGGTGCTTGAGACGCTGAGGTAGCATCAGCTGAAAGTGAAGTTTTCCAAGTGTCATTTTTGGAAGAAAGAGGTTAAGTTTCTTGGTCACATGGTTTCATAGGAGGGCTTATCAGTCGATCCAGTTAAGATCGAAGCTGTCAATAATTGGAAGAGAACCGAGACGGTAACCGAGATCAGGAGTTTTCTTGGACTTGTTGGCTATTATTGGAGATTCATTAGGATTTCTCGCAGACAGCAGCACCTTTGACTAAGTTGACCAGGAAAGACGTGAAGTTTATTTGGTCTAACAAATGTGAGGAAGGGTTCCTTAAGTTAAAGCGTTTATTGACCAATGCACCAGTATTAGTAGTTCCAGATGGAAACCAAGGGTTGGTAGTATACACTGATGCATGTGGGATAGGATTATGAGCAGTATTAATGTAGAAAGGTAAGTTTCTTGCCTACGCATTCAGATAGCTTAGACTGCATGAAGTGAGATACCCTACTCATGATTGGAGTTGGCCATGGTGATTTTTGCATTGAAGATTTGGAGACATTGTCTCTTAGGGGAGAGATTTGAGCTATACATTGATCATAAGTCTTTAAGATATTTATTCTCTCAGAAGGAGCTGAATATGTGACAACAGAGGTGGTTGGAGTTTTTTCCTGTGTATGACTTTGGTATAGAATATACTTCTGGGAAAGGAAATAAGATAGTGGATGCTCTTAGCAGGAAACATAAGAATATGGTGTTAGTTATGTTGGCAGAATGGAAGGATTTAGAAGCTTTGACTACTTGTAGTGTACAGTCGAGATCGACTGTTGGTTCTGGTCAGAGTACCTCCGTGTTAGCCTGTTTAGAAGTGCGACCAGTGCTAATCGAAAGGGTAGCTTCTAAGCAGAAAGAGGATCGAGTATTAGCTGAGAGGATTAGAAGGCTTGAGGTAGGATCAGAGATCGATGATTTAAAGGATTTTAGCCTTGACCAAAGAGGATGGTTGAGAAAGAAGGGATGATTATGTGTTCTGAACGTAGAGAACTTGAGAAGAGAAGTTCGAGAAGAGTGTCATCGATCCATGTTTACGATTCATCCTAGAGGAACCAAGATGTTTCAGGATATGAAGAGGAGCTTCTATTGGGAAGGCATGAAGAGGGGTGTTGGTTTGTGGATCAGGTAGTGTGCAAATTGTGAACAAGTGAAAGCCGAACTCCAAAGGCCGAGCGGGTTGCTTCAGCCTTTAAAGATTCCAGTTTGGAAATGGGATTCTATATCCATGGATTTTATTGATGGGTTTCCAAGGTCGAATAGGGGAAATGAAAGCATATGGGTTATAGTGGACAGGTTGACCAAAAGTGCCCATTTCATTCCAGTCAAGTCAACCAGAACGACACCAGTTTTGGCAAAGTTGTTCATGAAGAACATAGTTAGACTTCATGGGGTTCCTAGTAGCATAGTCAGCGACAGAGATGCATTGTTCACTAGCGAATTTTGGAGAAGTCTATATGAGGTATTAGGTACCAAGCTCAAGATGAGTACAATATATCACCCACAGACGGATGGGAAGATAGAGAGAGTCAATAAGGTACTCGAAGATTTATTGAGAGCTTGTATATTGGATTTTGGGAAGATCACCTAAATTTGGTTGAGTTTTCCTATAATAATAGTTACCAAACTAGCATAGGAATGACACCTTTTGAAGCTTTGTATAGAAGGTCATGCAAATCGCCAGCATGTTGGTTAGAGACTGGAGACGGATTGGTCCTAGGTCCAGATATAGTTAGAGAGGCGTTAGAGAAAATTGAGATGATCCGAGAACAGATGAAGGAAGCTCAATCCAGACAGAAGAGTTACGCTGATAAGAGGCGTAAAGACCTAGAGTTCTCAGTGGGAGACAGGGTTTTCATTAAGGTGTCACCGATGAAGGGTGTGATACGATTTGGAAAGTTGGGGAAGCTGGCCCCAAGATATGTTGGTCCATTCTAGATTATAGAGAGGATTGGTAAGCTTGCGTACATAGTAGAGTTGCCGAGCAGTATGGTAGGTGTCCATAATGTATTCCATGTGTCTCATCTTTGCAAGTTTGTGCATGATCCAGAGACTACTAATCCTCCAACAAGGTTGGAAGACTTGGTAGTAGAGCCAAATTTGATAGTTGTTAGACAGCTAGTTCGGGTTGCAACGAGGGATGAGAAAAGATTGAGGTCCAAGACAGTCAAGTTAGTGGAAGTTTAATGGAGCAACAACGAGAAGGACTATACTTAGGAGACTGGAGACAGGATTCGAGATATTAATTTGATCTGCTTTGATGGTATGTCTATATTAGCTTTATATAGATAGTTGCTAGTCCGATAGGCTAGTATGTTTGTTAAGAGTCATTACAGATGATTGCTATGTTTAGTATAAGTCTTTATTGAATTTTGAGGATGAAATTCTTTAAAGATGGGAGCCTGTAACACCCCTAATTTTTAATAACATTATTCAGGAGATTTAATTAGATAAATAAAATAAAATAATGTAGAGTGATAAGGGGATTGAGATTTGCTAATCAATTAGTGGCCGTGCTTACTAAAATGAATGGGCTTATAAATGGATGAAGGTTAATTAATTAATATAAGGGCATTAGCGTAAATAGCCGCCCCATATTACCTCTCCCTTATACTTATGTTAGCCTTCTATTCGCGTTCATTTTATCATAAGCAAAAACACAAACAAAAGAAAAGAGCAAGCCGGCCATTACTAGGAGAAGAAGAAGAGAAATCAAAGTAAAAGCTTAGGATCAAGCTAAGGGGAATCAATCTCAAACAAATCTCTAATTTCCTTATCCAATCCAAGGTGAGTAATACTCAAAACATCTCTATTTTGATTTATATATGATCATTGAGTTTCAAATGTAAGATTTAATCTAATGTGATGATTTTTAGATGATATGCTTGATTTTATGGAATGTTAGATTCAAACAAGATTGTTTGAATTAGATTAACACAGTTTTAAGAGTAAATCCATAAGATATGATTTTATAATGTTATGGGAAAATTATATGATATGAGAAACATGATTTTGGAGTTGTGTTTCAATTTTTATAATTTTCCAAGCCGTGGAGAATTTGTTACGAATTTTCAAGTGTATTATTGAGTTTAGAAATTAATTTCTGTTATTATATTATGAATTTGGGTCCGAAATTTATATATGTTAGATAACATATTAAAAGTGAATTTCTATGATTTTTGGAGATTTTTACTAAGAGGTTTATTATGGAAATTAAATTATTTTAAAAGGAGGACCTATATGATTTAATTGTTGTAAAATGGAAAGGGCTTATTTGTTAAAAGTTAACCTTGTTTTAGATCTGAGAAAATGCAATTATCTATAAAATAATTTGAAAAGTTTAAGGCAACCAATCAAGTGTTTACACGTGGGCAAGTTAGTTATAAAGAAATTACTTTATTTGGTAAAAACAGCCTTTTACCTAGAAAAGTGGGTTCCGCCTCCTTTGGTAGTAGCTTTCGATCTAGAGCTTCCGCTTTTGACCAGGTCGAAACCAAAGAAGCCGAAACCAATACACATGGTATCACTTAGTTGGTACGTAGGGGATTGGAGAAAGGCGGAAGGTAAGGGCCGAAACGTGGCTTCCGATGGGGTCGGTACTATGGTTTTGTTTTCTAAAGAAAAGCGCTTGCCTGCTTCTTTATATGCTTTCGAAGGGATCGAAACCGATGCTTTCAAAAGAGACTTTTAACTAGCTTTTGAAAGAGAGTTGTCGCCTTATTAATTAAATAAGTAGCTTTCAAAGGAGCTACTTAGTTTTCAAAGTTGAAGTGTTCGAAAGGGGTAGTTTCGACCAAGTCGAAACCCTTCTACCGCTTTGCCTTTCGAAGGCATTGAAGATATCATTGCTTTCGAAAGGTAACCCTTGTTTTAAAAACGTAAGCCGCTTCCCATAGCTTTCGAAGGGGTTAGGGGTTTCAAAGGCAATGGTTTTGAAAGATGTTTCGAAGGCAATGGTTTCGAAAGACGTTTCGAAGCCAACCTTCAAGTATTTTACCCAAATGACTTATGCTTTCGAAAGGATGGTGCCGACTGTAACGACCCAGAATTTTGACCAAATTAAATTGAGAATATTTAATTAATTTTAAATATTTGAACGATAATTTAATTTGAATCCCGAATAAAACTTTGAAATTTGCGGTCAAATTACAGAGTTTAATCTATTGAATGTTAAATAAAAATTTAAATCTTCAGATTTAAGCTGAAGAAAAATATTTCGAAAAGCTTTTAAAATTGATATCGATATTACTGAAGGTAATAAAAGTTTCAGAATCAAATTTGAAAATGATTTGTTCGATTTTGAGAATTAAATCGTTCGAATCGAATTTAAAAAAATAGCCGTCCGAGGCACAGTCTCGGAATTCGACGAAACCAGTTCCATTGGGTCCGTAATATTGAATTATTGTCGGATTTCAAATTTCGTATTTTTTTTAAGTTGATACGTGACCATACGGTGATAAAACGCATTGAAATGTAAACAGATTCAATTTAAATTTAAATTTTAAAATTTGTCACGTCAATTGCTTTTGGTTCCTTAAGGCACGCTCCTTGGTTTCTGCCGAGAATCACGAACAAAAGAAAAAAATCGTGCAGGCCTTGTTCGTTCATTTTTAAAATTCCCCTCTTCCCCTTTCATAAATCAATTCAAAGAAAGAATGGCCGAAGCCCTCAGTTTATTTTCCCTCGTTCAAAAATCAAATCCTCTTTCCCTTATATTACACGCAACTTTTCCCTTTCCTCTTCATGGCATTCGAACTGAAGCGATATTCAGAGAAGAAATTTTTTTTTATCAAGTGCCGCAGCTTCTCCCTCGCGTTCATATTTGGGATCGAGTTCGACGAACTCGTCAAGCCAAAGGCGAGCAACTGGAATCGCGTGAGCAGGCGAGCTCGGCCATTCGACGACGTGGGTCGCAGTTCGACGGTGGTAAGGGAGGTGGACGATGTTACGGGGAGAAGGGCACGGGGTCAGTGTCGATCGCGATTGTTCACCGATGATGCTAGGGTTTCGGCAAGCGGCTGAGGAGACGCAATCGCGTGGGAAGGTGCGAGCGAGGTCGAGCAGAATAGCGGAGGCGTCGCGCGAGTTCGAGGCACAGAGGGTTGGTCGGAGTCTCGACTTCGGGGAAGGTCGATGTGAGGTTCCTGGCCAAGCACGATCTCGGGTTTAAGTTGAAGACACAATAAGGTATAAAGCAATTTAAATTCTCCAAATTAAAATTTTTGTAATGTATATAAAATGTTTATACAAAACAGTAAAGGTTAAAAAAAAAAAGGGCGATTTTAGTAGTCAGAGAAATAATGCAGGGTATATACCCTGCATTATTTCTCTGACTACTAAAATCGCCCTTTTTTTTATAACCTTTACTGTTTTGTATAAACATTTTATATACATTACAAAAATTTTAATTTGGAGAATTTAAATTGCTTTATACCTTATTGTGTCTTCAACTTAAACCCGAGATCGTGCTTGGCCAGGAACCTCACATCGACCTTCCCCGAAGTCGAGACTCCGACCAACCCTCTGTGCCTCGAACTCGCGCGACGCCTCCGCTATTCTGCTCGACCTCGCTCGCACCTTCCCACGCGATTGCGTCTCCTCAGCCGCTTGCCGAAACCCTAGCATCATCGGTGAACAATCGCGATCGACACTGACCCCGTGCCCTTCTCCCCGTAACATCGTCCACCTCCCTTACCACCGTCGAACTGCGACCCACGTCGTCGAATGGCCGAGCTCGCCTGCTCACGCGATTCCAGTTGCTCGCCTTTGGCTTGACGAGTTCGTCGAACTCGATCCCAAATATGAACGCGAGGGAGAAGCTGCGGCACTTGATAAAAAAAAATTTCTTCTCTGAATATCGCTTCAGTTCGAATGCCATGAAGAGGAAAGGGAAAAGTTGCGTGTAATATAAGGGAAAGAGGATTTGATTTTTGAACGAGGGAAAATAAACTGAGGGCTTCGGCCATTCTTTCTTTGAATTGATTTATGAAAGGGGAAGAGGGGAATTTTAAAAATGAACGAACAAGGCCTGCACGATTTTTTTCTTTTGTTCGTGATTCTCGGCAGAAACCAAGGAGCGTGCCTTAAGGAACCAAAAGCAATTGACGTGACAAATTTTAAAATTTAAATTTAAATTGAATCTGTTTACATTTCAATGCGTTTTATCACCGTATGGTCACGTATCAACTTAAAAAAAATACGAAATTTGAAATCCGACAATAATTCAATATTACGGACCCAATGGAACTGGTTTCGTCGAATTCCGAGACTGTGCCTCGGACGGCTATTTTTTTAAATTCGATTCGAACGATTTAATTCTCAAAATCGAACAAATCATTTTCAAATTTGATTCTGAAACTTTTATTACCTTCAGTAATATCGATATCAATTTTAAAAGCTTTTCGAAATATTTTTCTTCAGCTTAAATCTGAAGATTTAAATTTTTATTTAACATTCAATAGATTAAACTCTGTAATTTGACCGCAAATTTCAAAGTTTTATTCGGGATTCAAATTAAATTATCGTTCAAATATTTAAAATTAATTAAATATTCTCAATTTAATTTGGTCAAAATTCTGGGTCGTTACAAACTTCCCTCCTTAAAAGAATTTCGTCCTCGAAATTACAAGTTAGGAAAAGTGATTCTGAACTCGTCTACTATCTTTCCACATTCAAATAGTTTTATCAATTTTCCAAAACAAATCTTCCTACTAAAGATTCGTTATCATTCCAACTATCTTTCTAACTTCAATTATATGTTTCAAACAACATTGCTTGACTTCAATTCAAATTTAAATTCAAATTTCAAATTTAAACTTTCAAAATTTCTCAAAAATTTTGTAACGCCCTAAATTTCCGAAAAATTTCGCCAGCGTCTCCTTTGCGCGGCTAATACGGTACGACTACAAAACGTCCCTACGGACTCTCAGATTTCAAAAAAGAAAAAGAAAAAGCCAAGCGGCTAGAGAGAAATCATCAAAAACTCATATTATAATTCAAATACGTACCTTTTGTCGAGCAATTCAAATTTATCTTTGAAATCAAAATTCCAATTCCTTTATATCTGTATATCTACTAGCCATGATATCTAGTTACAGCATCCAATCATTTTGCACATTCGATTACAAATTTTCAATATATACTTCTTATATCCTTTTTAAATTCGCTATTGAAGTTACATATTCAATTTCATTCAATTCTTCATTTCACATTCATTTGAACTTATAATTCACATTTTCAATTCTATTGGAATTCAATTTATCTTTATTTATAATCATTGAATTTTAATTCGTTCAAACCTTATCCATTTGGTCAATAAATCAATTAGCTTCACTTACTAACCTTCAGTTTAATACTTCATTTATCAAATTCAATTCCAGTTCTATTTACTTTTAAATTCAAAATGAATTTTAACATTCAATTTCATTTTCTGGCACTTGCAATCGTAATTTATTCATTCATTCACTAATTCATTCGATTTTCAATTATAAATTCACTTACACTTTAAATTTACAAATTTCATTCGTATATAAAATTTTATTTTCTTATCTTTCAATTCACAATTATAAATTTCACTTGTTAAATGGATTTATCTTCAATCTTTGGTTATTACTTTAATTCAATTTCAATATAACAATGATAATATTTCAATGTTATTTCTTCCTAACAACCAAGCATCCATATACTAAGATAATTTATAGAAAACCATTTCTTTTCTATACAAAAAATAGTTTTGGGCAAAATTATTTCATTTACCCTATTTAAAACAATACTGTGCCGAATTGTTCTATTCAAGTGTTTAGAAACCCCTTCGATACAGTTTTGCAGACTGTGCCGACGAAGGTTCATATACCACTCAATAAACCAATCATCACAATACAAAACAACTTTATATTCAATAACAAATACGCGCTCATATCTATTATTACACTCAACTCATTCTAGAGTACTGCTGACTCTATCTCTAATGAGTAACACCCAACAGAGCAGGGTTGTCGCTTAACCATATGCTCTGATACCAATTTGTCACATCCCGAAATTTTCGACTTTCGAAAATTCGACATCGATACTCACTTTATCGACTGCCGAGCAATCGAGTGCCGGAAACTCCAATAGTGAGGGTTTTAAGAAAAAGAAAAAGTAGAAGAAGAAGAAGATAGAAGAAAAAGAGAAGAAAGAAAGAAGAAGAACAACTGAACAGCAACAGGAACAGAAAACAATATCAGAATCTCACATATCGCAGCGGAACAATATATAATAAATAAACACTAGTCTTTTAAAACAAAGAGCTATATCAGTTTATACATACATCAATCATCAGAGTCAATATACAACTCTATACAACAATAGACAGTTATATAAACCTGTCCTCATACAGAATACACAGCGGAATAAATACTATCAGATACAAATACTACGTCTCGTCATCCATCTTGCTTCCAAGCTCCAGAATATCCTGATAATATAACTCTAGGCTGCCCGTGTGGAAATTGGTGGGCACCCAGAGTTTAGAAGGGAACAATAAACTCCGAGTCAGTCATGGTGACTGGTGTGAGATCGTAAAAACAGTTATTCTTTAAAATAAACAACAGGATAATTTTAAAGTCAATTCGAAATGCTTTTGGAAAATGAAACCACCATAAGACCTCCCGCCACACACACAATGCAAACGCAGAATTGGAGGAGATTTCTTCTTATGATAGCCAAAGATGCTTACTACGCAAAATCAAATTCTTTTTTGATATTATTATTAGTGCATAGTGTAGAAATCATTTTCGAAAGTATAATATTAATCTTAGCCAACATACGACCAGTATCGTATGCCTACTATAGCTACCATCCAAACAGTGGGGCGCCACCATAAGTGAATGACAGGTTCTACAACTAATACCGTACAAGGCTCGTATTGTTTCTTTGGATTTCCAACAAATGGTCAGGCTAAGGAACTTCCTATCCACGATGGGTACGTCCCTGGAATAGACGACCCGAGAACCTAACCGGATCTCTGCCAACACAAGGCCGGGTTACCTCTGCAAAAATAGGTAACTACTGACACGCGTATGCCATCCCCCGATCGTCACCGATCTTCCCGAGGATCCCCGATTCGCAACAAACCACATAGATAAAAATAATGCAGTAACCACAGAGGTTAAGTATCTGGGCTCCATACCATGATACCACCTTTATCCAGAAGGAATGACATACACTAAGGGGCGCTACTCCCTAGAACCTTGCCGCATCCTTCCTGTTTTGACCATTTCCGGGGTGTGAGGCTCGACGAAGTCTCGTCCACAAAGCTACGCTTTCTACAAAGCCCTGCTTCGGGTCAAACAAAATGATCAACCTATGATCACAAAGATATAAGATCAAACAAATGATCATATCGCAAATGATCAAACACTGATCATTTCACAGCAACACTCAGTATGCCACGTTACCAAATTGGGATATATCGCTGATAAATTTCAACTACATAACCTCTGAGCTCATACGTCTCAGAGAAGGGTGTTAAGCTAAGAGAATAAATTCTCCGCCACCAACAGAAATGTATTTGAAAGAAATCAGCTTTATATCTCAAATTGTAACGTCAGACACACAATCCATACAAGTCTGTTCCGGGATCGAACAGAACCGAAGGCACTTCTCACGAAGCCCTTGCAATTCCGGATAATTTTCAATCACGTCAGGACTTCCCGTCACTAAGGGTGATAAAACCTCTAAACCGAAGATCAGTCGGTGTAGAGTAACTCGACGGTAATCCTTCCGTTTTCAAAAATATCCGGTCTTCAACACCGGTCTTCAAATGCGATTCATAACGACGTATCACATATTCGGAATGGGTTATACGACCCCATGGTCCTTTCCCGGCTAACCCGAATAGTGAGCGCTTATTTTAAAAATAAGTGTGGCATTCAAATTCATTCAATTCACAACAAATACCTATCTAAAGGTAATTATTGATAGTCGGTTATTTAACTATCAATAAAGATGCGCAACATCATCAGATTCCAAATAATTTTCCAAATTATTTCATCTTCAAAAATATCTTTACTAGATATAAAATCTCCACACTTTCAATCATTTGAAAACAATTTCAAATTAACTTCCACATTTCAATTTATCTTTACTAGATAAAATCTCAAAACAGTTCACTTCATATTGGAAAAGCATTTCCATACTTATTTAAAAATAAGTATTTCACAAATCATTTATTTTCAACACTTAGAAAATATTCGATATACTTAAAATCAAAATTAAGTATATATCTCATTCTTTAAGGAAATCATAAATTTTAACATCTATTTGAGTCAAAAACGAATGTTGCGTAAAACATCGTTACGACGACTCAAAATCACTAGTATAGGGATTCGAAATTAAAATAGATATATAAATCCCAATACTACATAAAAATATTTCCTTTCGGAAATCATTTACTATAACAACAGTGTTATAGTCTACCATTTCCTTATTTTTCTCGAAAACGTCTATTTTAACAATGAATGTTGAAATCTATGTATTCGATACTTAACACGTTTTAAAACATCCTTTTAAAACAGTTACTTCATTTTTATAATATCGCTTTCCCAAAACCATATCCATTCTACTTCAAAAATATATTCACTGTCCAAAATCGTGAATATACTTCACTAATCACATTTCACTGTTTAATTCATCAAATTCAATTTATTTCGAATTTATAAAACAACGCTTATAAATTCCATTTCTGTTTTATAACAACTTTGGTTTATAAATCTCCCTTTATTAATTTCTATAATGCACTTATTAAAATAAGTGATTTCAGATTTATAAAACAACGTTTATAAATTCAATCTTATATTTCACAATAACTTTGATTTATAAATCCCCTTTATTAACAAGTTCGATCAATACTCCCTTTAAAGGTAAAAATCCAATTTTTTTAAGTTAATTTATTATAAATCTTCCATTCTACAATTTCATTCATTTTAACTTCACAATTTATAAATCTATAAATTTCATTCTTTTTACTTACAATTTATACATCTATAAATTTCATATCGATTTAACTTTATAATTTATACATCTATAAATTTCATATCGATTTTCCAAATTCGCTTCAATTAGCCACATAAATTTCTAATTGGACTTCCCACTTATTTCTTTGTCTCTTTCAATCTATTTAAAAATCCAATTTTAAATTAATTTCTTCAATTTAAAATCACTGTTTTATGAAATCCTTTTATTTAGCATTTTCACTTTATTTTGGAATTTATTCGATAAGATTATAAAAACAGCTTTTATACTTTTAAATCCTTTTCTTCAAAATTTCTTCAATTTCAAAAATTGATTCACTTAGAAATTTTCTACTTGAATCTCAAAAATTCAATTTTGTTTATCTTTGGAATCCAATGATGTCAAAACATCCATTCAGCTGAATTTTAGTTTTCAAACAATTTCCAGATATCAATATGATTAATAGCATCACTATAATCATTCACAGATTCATATCAAAATAGAAATAAATTCAATCAATGTGAGGGGTCCAGTTGGATCCCTCCAACCTGTTTCCCTGCATCCAAAGATGTTAGCACAATACCAATTCCGCTCCAGTACGGAATTATCGCGGTATATAGGTTTTTATAAATCCGCTTACTAACGGCGCAATAGGGTCTCATCCGCTATACGAGGCGGGAAATCATCAATCCAATATATACATATGCCAATATGTATATATTGCTATATATATATAGATATATCCTACTATATCTAATATCACAATCCAAACAGTCAATCAACACAATCAATAACTGCAAAAATTCCACATTCAAATTTGAGTGAGAAGATCTCACCTTAGCTTTTATTTTTGCAATCCATTTCCATTTCGACCATTTCTTCTTGATTTTTAACCTTGTATAAATAATTATACAATTTATTAATATTCACATCAATCGAATAACCAATTACCGTTTAATAGTTTAATTAACTGATAGTTTTTGTTTATTTACCAATTTAATTATTTTGAGTGTTAAAAGATTTCAAAGGAAAATATTAGTTCAAATTACTTTATTAAGAATAAATTATTAGTTTAAACCCAAATCGTTAGCCAAATTTAAATAAATTTATTAAATGGAAATTTAGTTTAAATTTAATCTTTAGTTAAATCAAATTATTAAAGACAAAATTGGGTTAAACAAAAACTATCAGTTAATTAAACTATTAAACGGTAATTGGTTATTCGATTGATGTGAATATTAATAAATTGTATAATTATTTATACAAGGTTAAAAATCAAGAAGAAATGGTCGAAATGGAAATGGATTGCAAAAATAAAAGCTAAGGTGAGATCTTCTCACTCAAATTTGAATGTGGAATTTTTGCAGTTATTGATTGTGTTGATTGACTGTTTGGATTGTGATATTAGATATAGTAGGATATATCTATATATATATAGCAATATATACATATTGGCATATGTATATATTGGATTGATGATTTCCCGCCTCGTATAGCGGATGAGACCCTATTGCGCCGTTAGTAAGCGGATTTATAAAAACCTATATACCGCGATAATTCCGTACTGGAGCGGAATTGGTATTGTGCTAACATCTTTGGATGCAGGGAAACAGGTTGGAGGGATCCAACTGGACCCCTCACATTGATTGAATTTATTTCTATTTTGATATGAATCTGTGAATGATTATAGTGATGCTATTAATCATATTGATATCTGGAAATTGTTTGAAAACTAAAATTCAGCTGAATGGATGTTTTGACATCATTGGATTCCAAAGATAAACAAAATTGAATTTTTGAGATTCAAGTAGAAAATTTCTAAGTGAATCAATTTTTGAAATTGAAGAAATTTTGAAGAAAAGGATTTAAAAGTATAAAAGCTGTTTTTATAATCTTATCGAATAAATTCCAAAATAAAGTGAAAATGCTAAATAAAAGGATTTCATAAAACAGTGATTTTAAATTGAAGAAATTAATTTAAAATTGGATTTTTAAATAGATTGAAAGAGACAAAGAAATAAGTGGGAAGTCCAATTAGAAATTTATGTGGCTAATTGAAGCGAATTTGGAAAATCGATATGAAATTTATAGATGTATAAATTATAAAGTTAAATCGATATGAAATTTATAGATGTATAAATTGTAAGTAAAAAGAATGAAATTTATAGATTTATAAATTGTGAAGTTAAAATGAATGAAATTGTAGAATGGAAGATTTATAAGAAATTAACTTAAAAAAATTGGATTTTTACCTTTAAAGGGAGTATTGATCGAACTTGTTAATAAAGGGGATTTATAAATCAAAGTTATTGTGAAATATAAGATTGAATTTATAAACGTTGTTTTATAAATCTGAAATCACTTATTTTAATAAGTGCATTATAGAAATTAATAAAGGGAGATTTATAAACCAAAGTTGTTATAAAACAGAAATGGAATTTATAAGCGTTGTTTTATAAATTCGAAATAAATTGAATTTGATGAATTAAACAGTGAAATGTGATTAGTGAAGTATATTCACGATTTTGGACAGTGAATATATTTTTGAAGTAGAATGGATATGGTTTTGGGAAAGCGATATTATATAAATGAAGTAACTGTTTTAAAAGGATGTTTTAAAACGTGTTAAGTATCGAATACATAGATTTCAACATTCATTGTTAAAATAGACGTTTTCGAGAAAAATAAGGAAATGGTAGACTATAACACTGTTGTTATAGTAAATGATTTCCGAAAGGAAATATTTTTATGTAGTATTGGGATTTATATATCTATTTTAATTTCGAATCCCTATACTAGTGATTTTGAGTCGTCGTAACGATGTTTTACGCAACATTCGTTTTTGACTCAAATAGATGTTAAAATTTATGATTTCCTTAAAGAATGAGATATATACTTAATTTTGATTTTAAGTATATCGAATATTTTCTAAGTGTTGAAAATAAATGATTTGTGAAATACTTATTTTTAAATAAGTATGGAAATGCTTTTCCAATATGAAGTGAACTGTTTTGAGATTTTATCTAGTAAAGATAAATTGAAATGTGGAAGTTAATTTGAAATTGTTTTCAAATGATTGAAAGTGTGGAGATTTTATATCTAGTAAAGATATTTTTGAAGATGAAATAATTTGGAAAATTATTTGGAATCTGATGATGCTGCGCATCTTTATTGATAGTTAAATAACCGACTATCAATAATTACCTTTAGATAGGTATTTGTTGTGAATTGAATGAATTTGAATGCCACACTTATTTTTAAAATAAGCGCTCACTATTCGGGTTAGCCGGGAAAGGACCATGGGGTCGTATAACCCATTCCGAATATGTGATACGTCGTTATGAATTGCATTTGAAGACCGGTGTTGAAGACCGGATATTTTTGAAAACGGAAGGATTACCGTCGAGTTACTCTACACCGACTGATCTTCGGTTTAGAGGTTTTATCACCCTTAGTGACGGGAAGTCCTGACGTGATTGAAAATTATCCGGAATTGCAAGGGCTTCGTGAGAAGTGCCTTCGGTTCTGTTCGATCCCGGAACAGACTTGTATGGATTGTGTGTCTGACGTTACAATTTGAGATATAAAGCTGATTTCTTTCAAATACATTTCTGTTGGTGGCGGAGAATTTATTCTCTTAGCTTAACACCCTTCTCTGAGACGTATGAGCTCAGAGGTTATGTAGTTGAAATTTATCAGCGATATATCCCAATTTGGTAACGTGGCATACTGAGTGTTGCTGTGAAATGATCAGTGTTTGATCATTTGCGATATGATCATTTGTTTGATCTTATATCTTTGTGATCATAGGTTGATCATTTTGTTTGACCCGAAGCAGGGCTTTGTAGAAAGCGTAGCTTTGTGGACGAGACTTCGTCGAGCCTCACACCCCGGAAATGGTCAAAACAGGAAGGATGCGGCAAGGTTCTAGGGAGTAGCGCCCCTTAGTGTATGTCATTCCTTCTGGATAAAGGTGGTATCATGGTATGGAGCCCAGATACTTAACCTCTGTGGTTACTGCATTATTTTTATCTATGTGGTTTGTTGCGAATCGGGGATCCTCGGGAAGATCGGTGATGATCGGGGGATGGCATACGCGTGTCAGTAGTTACCTATTTTTGCAGAGGTAACCCGGCCTTGTGTTGGCAGAGATCCGGTTAGGTTCTCGGGTCGTCTATTCCAGGGACGTACCCATCGTGGATAGGAAGTTCCTTAGCCTGACCATTTGTTGGAAATCCAAAGAAACAATACGAGCCTTGTACGGTATTAGTTGTAGAACCTGTCATTCACTTATGGTGGCGCCCCACTGTTTGGATGGTAGCTATAGTAGGCATACGATACTGGTCGTATGTTGGCTAAGATTAATATTATACTTTCGAAAATGATTTCTACACTATGCACTAATAATAATATCAAAAAAGAATTTGATTTTGCGTAGTAAGCATCTTTGGCTATCATAAGAAGAAATCTCCTCCAATTCTGCGTTTGCATTGTGTGTGTGGCGGGAGGTCTTATGGTGGTTTCATTTTCCAAAAGCATTTCGAATTGACTTTAAAATTATCCTGTTGTTTATTTTAAAGAATAACTGTTTTTACGATCTCACACCAGTCACCATGACTGACTCGGAGTTTATTGTTCCCTTCTAAACTCTGGGTGCCCACCAATTTCCACACGGGCAGCCTAGAGTTATATTATCAGGATATTCTGGAGCTTGGAAGCAAGATGGATGACGAGACGTAGTATTTGTATCTGATAGTATTTATTCCGCTGTGTATTCTGTATGAGGACAGGTTTATATAACTGTCTATTGTTGTATAGAGTTGTATATTGACTCTGATGATTGATGTATGTATAAACTGATATAGCTCTTTGTTTTAAAAGACTAGTGTTTATTTATTATATATTGTTCCGCTGCGATATGTGAGATTCTGATATTGTTTTCTGTTCCTGTTGCTGTTCAGTTGTTCTTCTTCTTTCTTTCTTCTCTTTTTCTTCTATCTTCTTCTTCTTCTACTTTTTCTTTTTCTTAAAACCCTCACTATTGGAGTTTCCGGCACTCGATTGCTCGGCAGTCGATAAAGTGAGTATCGATGTCGAATTTTCGAAAGTCGAAAATTTCGGGATGTGACACCGACGCCATCAAGTTTTCCCTAATAGTTTTAAAGGATAAAGAATGGTTTCGAAAGAGATACTTTCGTTTGTATTCACTTGACCCAAATAATATTTCAAGTATAAACCCAGTGTTTTCGAAATGGGTATTTTCAATGGTTCCGAAAGGGATACTTCCAAAGGGTTCGAAGGAGTCAAAAGGCTTTGTTTTCCAAAATGAATAACCCAAACTAAATTTTTAAAGGAAAAACCGATGACTAAAGTAAAGGAGTTTTTGTAATAGTTCTAAGAATAAGCTTTCCTTGATAAAATAATAGGTTAAAGGGATTAACCGTGTTTTATATTAAATCCACATGAGTGGTATCGTTATGCTATGTTGTTTGCTTCTTCAAATATAAATATATTCACATTATAACGGACCCATAACTGCATTTTGGGGATAAAGGGCAGAAGAACCAGCTAGGTTGACGCGGTAGTGAATATAAATTGATTAAACTCCTAAATGAGTAAAATTGCATCCAGGAGGTCAGGGAGACTAGAATATAGGATGCCTAAATACAGAAGTTGTTAGAGAGACAGGTTCATAGTGCACCCATGAAAACTATGATTAGGAAGTTACTGGAGTTACCAATCGGTTCATAGTGATCCCATGAAAACTATGTTATAAAGAGTGGTTGGCAGAGGCCAATTGGTTTGTAGTGCACCCATGAAAACTATATCCGGATTAAGTTAATTGACAAATGTCAATAGGTTCCTAGCCAACCCATGAAAACTAGGATAAGCAAGAACTTATTTGAGTCACCAATAGGTTTAGGGGAACCCATGAATTAATTAAGTTAATTGGCAAGGGACAATAGGTTCATAGCCCATGAAAACTATGAAATAGGACAGGAAGTCCGGAAATTAATTACAGGTTATTAGTAAACCCATGAAAACTAATAGGTTAATAGTGACCTTAGAAACTATAAATATGACAGGGAGTCAAGTAAACAAGGGAGGGGAAATCCAAAATGTTTTAACTTGTATGCATATCATCATAATATTTTGAAATGACTATGTTTTTAAACATTGTGGATGCAGGAGCATAGTACATGGTTTTATAAAGATTTTGGGATACTAGTGAGGGGAAAATCGTTCCGCTAAGCGGCGTGGTTTCACTATCTAAATGGTTTGAGATGTTAGATTATTATTCGTACCAGGCTTTATGTCTGACTCGTAGTTTATGTTTTCCCCTTATACTTTCGGGTGCTCAATTGATTTTGAGTAGCCTGAGAGTTGAGGTTTTCAGGTACCTCATTAGACGAATAAGCTCCCGATGACGTGTAGGAGGCAGTATAGCTATTTAGAGTTCTTGTTTGTTTTGATTCCGCTGTGTTGTTTTGTAAAGGCAAAGTTGTTAATTGCCTTATTATATACTCTGATCAACTAAGGGGGCATCTTCATATGTCGCTCTTGGCGTATTTGTATAATTATATATTTCTGAACGTGGTTTGCGATTATGGGATTATGTAAAGAATGTTGAAATGGCTTTTGGAATGGAATGAGAATGTTGTTTTGAAATTTAATTTTTTTTCCATATCCATGTGTTTCTGCTATATCAATGTACCTAACATTATCGTATTTGGTCGCCGAGGATTACTAACTAGGGATGACTGCAGCATCCGTAGCCGTTAGTTTTGGGCTTCCAAGTGGAGGATGTTACAAAAGGTCTGTAAGCGACGAATTAGACCAAATTATCTCACCACTAGCTAAGGTGACGTGTTAATGTTAATATTTGAATTGTTCATAATTAATCGCTAATTGAATTTGCACCTTTAAGTTTCATAATTATATCTTTAAATTATTTGAAAAACCGCATGATTTAACTAATTTATAAAATATTTTAAATTAATTAAATCATTTAATATTTGAGAAATATTGATCATTATTTAATTTATTTGATGTTTTGGAGTTGTTTGGAATTATCTTACGCATATACAAAAAGTTATATTTGTGTGCATTGATCTACGATATCGGTGTAACTTTAAACGTGTTTAAATAAAAGTTAATCTATTGACGGACTTTTTGGAAAAATCCATGCAGAAAATACATGCTTGCCCGGTCTAGCACATGATATGAAGTGGTTTGAATTGAAAATTGATTAGGAATTAAAAGGGGAAGGTTGTAATTAAAATTAGGAAAGGTTTCCATTCTTCCATTAAAACAAATCCCTCTCATTTATTTCCTCATTCTATTTTATTTTCTCCCTCGCTCATTATCCATGGAAGAAACTTCCTAGAGAAGTTTCAGAAAATTAAATACTCCAAATCGATTAAAAACGTTAAATAAATGAAAGTTAGGTATTTCATCCTTCACGTGCAAAGTTGGATGTGAAATTACTTAGTGATTCAAGAAGAAATCTCAAATCATGGTGTTACAAAAGGAAAGACTTTTCATGTTCAATTATTTTGTTTTATTTTATTTATTCATGATGTTTAACCCTGACCAAATTCACATATATGTGTATACAGTTTTCCACTTATCAAATTAAATTTAAAATCTCTTTTGTATGGTTATTAAATTATAAAATCAATCTTGATTTATTTTGTGCATTCAAATTATAGGTTGGATCTGAAATTATTAGTTAATGAAGATTTGAATTGTTGTAATAAAATTCACATTGGTTTTCACAATTTATTTCACTAATATTCATGGATTTAATGCTTAATTAGTTAAATTATGTATGTATATATTCATATAATTTATTTTTCTTGTTGTCCAGAATTGTAATTCAATATCGGTTTGAATCTTTTATTTAAGTTAATTTGTTTTTCAATTAATATTCAATGTCTTATTATTTAATCGATTATATGTATTTAAAATTTAAATCTTACATTTCCATTTTTACATATGTGTATATGTATATATGCAAAGTTAAAAATAATAATTAATCATGTTATTGAAGCAAAATATTAATTGTGACAATAGTTTGTAATAATCTTGTTTTCTCGACATGTATGTTTTCATGTTTGCAATTTTTAAAAGCCAAGATATTTTGCTGTGATTAAGCAAAGAATTATTTTCATATATATATATATATATATTGAACTTATTATTGATTAGTGTTTGTAAATGAGGAAATCTAAATACCACCGATTCAGTTTCAGTCCTGGTTTGATTAGATCTAGATTTAACGAGAAATTTTATTTCCATCATTCATTTTTCACAGAGTATATTCAAACATATATACATACGCATATAGAGATACACACACACATACTTAGGCATTTATATTCCTGATATTCATATGAAATTTTCACACACACACACACATATATATATATGTATATATATATATATGTGTGTGTATATATATAACATATTTGTATATACAATAGATATAAATCCCAATATATATATGTATTCATATATAGCTATACACATGGTTATATTTCATTATGTGTTATTATTATATCTTTGAATGTATGCTTGGTACGCTTAAAATAAAACAGTTAGTTAAATCAATTGATGTGATTAATTAATATATTCAAAAAAATGTTGAATAAAGTAAGATTTTATTTGATAACAAGATTGGATCTGATGAAACTTATTAGACTTCATAGACCCACTATGATGCAAAAAGGGAATTTTCTAAAATTTACCTATTGTAGACTAACCCGATTTCTTCAATGGTATCAGAGCCCAAATAGTTTATGCGGTCTAATCAGCAACTTTATGGCCAACTAATTAAACCTACCTATTCGATGGGTGTCTAGAAAAGTAGTGTCTAGGTTTGGGGTTGAATAATCAAGTATTCTTCCCTACCTAGTTGGCGGCTTAGCCCAATAGGTAGTCCAATAGTTTGGGCCAATTCTAAAGGCCTAAATTGATTTGGGCTTTGGCTTAGTTTTCAAAATTCAGTTTGAAAATTTAAAATACATTTTAAATTTAAAAGTTAAGTTTAAATTATAAAAGGATATTCTATAAAAGTTATAACATGTATTCAAAATTTTCAAAATTGTTTTGAAAAAAATAAGTAATTTCAATTTTTTAATATATTTAATATATTTGAATAATTAAATTAAACTAAATAATGAATTAAAATTTAATTAATTAAACACACTCACACACACATATATATTGGTATATGTATGTAACTATAATTTTTACAATGTGTATCTACCTTAAATTTATTTAAGGTAAATTAAACTAAAATTTTCAAAATATTTAATTAAGTAAACAAATTTATTAAATAAAATTAATTAAAATTTATTTAACTAAAATGTATAAAAATATTAATATGTATATGTTAACAAACTATAAATGTTATAGTTAATTATTTATCTTAAATGGTTTATGATAAATAATATGAAAATTAAATTAATTAAATGTAATTTAATAAATAAAATTAAAATTAATTAAATATGATTTATTTGATATGAATTAACTAAATATGATTTAATTAATATAATACATATATGTATATTATATATGTTAATTTAATTGTAAATGTTATAAACAAAGTAAACATATATAACTATATATGTATAAACCTAAGTGGAACCGAAATAAACCCAAAATAGATTTTTGGAATAAGTACATATGTGAAGTACATATAACGTGATTTCAGATGTGTCTAACACTTGAATCATGGAGGTGTTTCTATGAGAAACATATTATTCCTTAAATTAATATCACTCGATATACATATATATGTGTATGTATATATGTATGAATGTATGTAAAGTAATGATTATGAATCCTTAATATATAAGTTGTAATATATCATTTAGAAATTAATATATTACTTGCATACTCTTTGGTTATTGAGCAAACTCAAGCCACATATGTTATGTATAGCACTATTAATATATTGTTAGACGGGTTAAGAAACGTGCACTTCTTTGTGGAGCAAACTCAAGATACGAGCATTATACTTTGGCCATCATTAAATGGTGGGTATTAATGAATAGTCTCTTTCGATTTGTTGAGAAAACTCAAGATCGAGATTGAGATTAGGACAAAGACCACAGGTTAGTAGTTGTATACGATACAGCCGATAAAGTGTTATCCATCACTTAAGGGCCTATGATTTATTGAGCAAACTCAATGCCAGAATCCTGAGGCAAGCAAGTCCTAACACCCATAAGAGAAATCAAAAAAATTCTATGTTTTCTTAGGGTTTTGAGAAACATAAAAATATAGTAAAGCCTTATTAGGAAAATGAAATGGTAACATTTAACCATTCTAATATTGTAAGAACATATGCTATGTAAAGTTAAAATAATCTACATCGATAAACTTTTGCAGCTAATATGAATTGATAAAATGATTATCGGTTAAAATATACAAATGAAATGCATTAAGCTTGATGTTTAAATAAAAAATATACTTACCAACATTTTGTCACATTAAGACCCAAGCAAGAGCCAAATTATATAATTATTAAATACATTCATACCTTGGTTACTTATATCTTTGTTTGGCTATGGTTGTATATTGTCTTCCATGAGTTTTGAACTCTAAAGCAATGCAAGAATATGGATATTTGATCTATATTCAATCACTATAAATGTTATACGGTGAAAAGTCGCAATTAGTAATGTACGAAATCTCAATGAAAATTATATTATTCAAAATGAGCAGGTAAACCATAATGCAAGATGATGTGTTCAATACGATTGAATACAATGGTTATCTAATTGTGTCAGAAGCAACATGGACCTATAATTACTAGACCAACCTAGAAATTCGATCATTGAAATATTAGTTTGATCAGTTCACATAAAGTGCAACATATTCAATATCCTTAAATGTTAAGGACGACCAAATGCACTTTTGTAAAAAGTTATGTGCGCTCTTGTAGTAAGGATTTGCTTTAAATGGTTTAACCATTTGGAAAGGAAAGTAAATGAATGAGTTGATATAACTTAGGCGCAGTTGGGATGAAGAGAGTGAATGGTCACCTCTACTTCATATAGAGACATTGAAAATGAGAATTGTATAAAAATACTAGTAGATAATATGGAATAAGAAATGTGATTTCTATTCTAAATGTAATTTCATACAGAAATTATTTTCTATGAGAGTTATTTCTACAATTTTGAGATATTTGATCAGAAACTCTCGACTGTAAACTTGGTACAGTGGATGAAATAAAATATGATAATAAGTGATTGAATATGTCATTGTATTTCATAAGCTATTATTGTAGCAATGGAAATAACGGGAGCATACCATATGACACTTATTAATAAATCCATCAAATTATGAAAGATTGTCTTTGTATATATACACACCAAGTATTATTTATGAAAGAATAATAGCTTTTTAGTATTGATTGCAAATAGATATAATTTTATTTAATATGAATATTATGAATATTCATTATAAGATAAATTTACAGTACTTGTTTTCATAACTGCATTAATTATAGAAAATATAAAAGTGTCTAAAACTTTCTGTAGTTATTCTAGAATTATGGACTAAGCCATATGTTTGAGAAACAATTATTTAGCCATATGATTATGGATCATATGGTATTGGAGAATTTTTTCTCAATCAATTAAGCACAAAGCAGCCATTTAGTGAGAGCAATAAAAGAGTTAGTGAACTCTTGAGATTGATAAATATAGATGTACGTACTCGAAGGTCTAATGATACCGAAACATATCCACTTACTTCATTAAAGGTCACCGATGAATTATCATAGAATTGAACATTTTTATTTGATACACAAGTATTGTATTTATGCTAAGTTCATAGAGTATAAAATGGAAGTAGAAAATATTAAATGCAAAAGAAATAAAAAATTCGATTTGATTGAATAGTTGAGTGTATTGGAAAAGAGCTCCAAATGTACCTAAAAATGAATAAGTTTCAATCTCAAAAGTCACTCCTCCCTATGATACATAATGATATATCGACAATGAGTAATCGGACTTTGTTGGAAAAAGTATGATAGATGATGAGTGAAGTCGAGTTAACTTCTTTATGTAAGGACAGGTACTTAAGAGTAAGTACATAAGTTAAGTTTTGTTTCATCTAAAGCATAGTTTACGGTATCATATTCATATAAGATACGAATTGATAAGGTAATTTGATCTTAAATAGTTTAAGATGTGTGGTTGTCTAATTTATGTTATAAATGTGAGTTTCGTAAACTTAAAATTAAATCAGTTTTATACACATATAAAAGGCAGCTTATAAAATGTTTTTGAATGCCTATTCCATCGTATTGAGAAATAATTGTTGTTTCAAGAAACACCACCATCACAGTCGAATGAATTTCTTATAGAAATCATTGGTAGTAAATAGACATAGATATGATCAAAAAGACTTAAACATAGAAACTGATTGCAAAAGAATAAATGAAATTAACAAAGCCTAAAATGGATGAACAACATATTAGAATGTCTAATAATAATTCTCGTACATTAAATACAAACTATGAGTTTCTAATCAATGTCGAAAAAAAGAATTATTAGCGGTAACAATTCCCTTGGTTGTCAATAAACCATAAAGAGTATAGACTCTGCCATACACTACTAGAAAAGTTACTATTTACCTACCTGACATTACCGGCACCCTGCCAACGCCATTCTTAAGGCATCGACGTGACATCGGTAAGTCGTAGGTAAATCATTACTTACATAACATTATCGATGCATTGCCTGCGTCTATAATGGCACCGACAGGGCGTTGGCTAATTAGCATCGCCCCTCTCCATAAACCCGCATTTGATGCTCCTCTTCCTTTTTCACAACTGATTTAGTAAAAGAAACCCTCCTCCACCTTATGTCTCCACTTCGGCCAAGCAAGCATCCCTTCCATCATGCCTTCCACTCGACTATGCAAGGATTCACTCCCTCGCTCCTTCATTTAAAAGCATCCCATCCCCCATACAAGCCTCCATCCACCTCCATGATGTCTCCCCCTTTGCCAGCCCCCACCCGCCCTAGCGCTACCCCAACCAGGGCTATCGCAAGCGCTAGCCCCTATCAGCCCTAGTTCCAGCCAATCGCAAGCACCCTTAGGCTATCGCAAGCACCAGTCCATAGCCTAAGGCACCCTGCAAGCAATTGCCTCAAGCAACCACTATCCTAAGCACCACACCTCTGTCAGTATAATTAAATGCTCTCATTCATTTTTTTGAATGCTATGATTTGATATATGATATATTATTACAAATTTGTTGGTAAATGTTAATTGTTATAGATTTTTTAGTATGATCATTCGTATATGATTTGGTCATTGGTATTGTTATGGAAATTATTCGAAAAAGTCATTATTATTGATATGATATTATTAATGAAACCCCGTAGATGTTTAATTTGGCCCGGTCTAACAAATAGCATATATGATCGTTATATAGATATTCATTTTTAAATAATATGAAAATCGGTATTCATTTGATACATTATTTGTCGGATTTGTTTCAGTATTGGATAAGTTATAAACACAATGATATTTATGTTTCATAAATCAATATTTCAAATCGAACGTTTAACGAAATTTCGATGGCACTTCCTTCTTGTTCCTCATGTACGCTCTTTTGTGTATGATACGGGAAATAAGGAGAAGTACTGCCAAAATTTTGTTAATCGTTTGATTTGAAATGATTTACAAAACGTAAATCATTGCATTTGTAATGGAAACTAGGATGACCAGCTATTTAAAAAATTACAGAAATCCCTAGGTTATATATTGTTTAGGAATTCCATTGTTCTATAATAAAATTAACAAAACTATATCATGCTATTTGAATTTATAATATTGTTTAAAATATTAATAAACTTAATAATGTTATTTAAATTAATAACAACATTAACAATGTTATTTAAATTAATAATAAAAATAATAATATTATTTTAATTAATAAAAAAATTATATAATGTTATTTAAATTTGTAGGCTTAAAATATTAATAAACTTAAGAATGTTACTTAAATTAATAACAAAATTAACAATGTTATTTAAATTATTAATAAAAATAATAATGTTATTTAAATTAATAATAAAATTAATAACATTGTTTAAATTTATAATGTTATTTAAAATATAATAAACTAAATAGTGTTATTTAAATTAATAACAAAATTAACAATGTTATTTTTTTAGCAAAGCTAGCCGGCTTTATAGTGGGCCGTGCCACTGTACATAAATGGGAAAACATGTGTTATGTACATGCACAGAATAGCTAAATGGGTTTAAAGTGTCCATACCACTAAAAAAGAAAAGCACAGGAGCTAGACAAAAGAGCCTAAGCTACTAAAAGGAACATGACTAAACTTCTTCGAAAGCGGAGGAATAGCTACGGCCATCATCCGTCGTCGGTCGAATAACATGAGAAAAACCAGAGAAGAGAGTAGCCAGATTATGATCATATCCCTCAGAAGCAGGAGAGTAAATAAATTTTCTATCCCAGCTGGCATCATAAAAATTACTTTTATTCTCCTCACCAATCTCGCCAACCCTAGTAAGGGTCAGACCCCCACCCTCAATGTGATAGATAATTAACAATGTTATTTAAATTATTAGTAAAAATAAAAATGCTATTTAAATTAATAATAAAATTAATAAAGTTATCTAAATTTACAAAGTTATTTAAAATATTTACAAACTTAATAATGTTATTTAAATTATGTTATCCTTTCAACAGTGAAGTGTGGAAACATTTCGATAGGACATATCTTGATTTTGCTAAAGAATCACGTAATGTTAAAATTGGTTTGTGTACACATGGTTTTGCCCTATTTAATTCATTCGGTAAGCCTTACTTAACGTGGCTAGTTATTCTAACAACTTACAATCTCCCTCCGTGGATGTGTATGAAGAATCCATATATGTTTCTACGTATATTTATTCCCGGACCTAAAAATCCAAAAATTGGGATAGACGTGTACTTGTAGCCTTTGGTTGATGAGTTGAAAAGGCTATGGACAGAGGGTATTGTCACATACGGCGTCTTAAAGAAAAAGAACTTTAAAATGTTTGCTTCTTTATTGTGAATGATAAGCGATTTTCCTGCGTATGAGATGCTTTCTGAATGCAATACTAGTAGCAAATTTGCTTTTTTCGTTTGCATGGATTGGACAGAATCATATAGACCTACACATGGTGGTATAAAGCATTGGTGGGATTAACATGGTCATTATTACACATAAACAATCGCTTTATATTTGATAAAACTTCAGACGAAACACAAATATTACTTTGGAGCCACCGTCCATTCTAAGTAGCGAAGATGTGTACGAGCTTTGCAAGATTATCCCAAAATACATGAGATAGGAAAAGAGGCCAAAATTCCTAGTAAAGGAGAGCATTAGAATTGGTGCACACAAAGTATATTTAGGAGTTATCATGTTGGAAAAATCATAAACTTCGACACTATATACGTAATGCATAATGCGAAATGTGAAAGGAAAAAAAAGATGATTTGAAGTCAAGAAAGGACATCGCGTTATACTGTAACCGTCATGAGTTTATAATTTATAGTGAACGACCAAATTTCAAACGTCTTGCTTGTTACGAGTTTGAAAATAAGCATCGACAAAAATTATTATAGTGGGGTCAAAATTTGAGGTTTCCAGATGGAATTGGTTCGAACATGAGAAGATGTGTTGATATGAAGGATTTTCAACTATCGAGTATGAAGAGTCATGATTGTTACGTATTTTTAGAGACACTTTTCCCGACATTATTTAAGGAGCTTTTGCCATCGAAGGTGTGGACGCCTATCACTAAACTTAGTTTGTTCTATAAAGTGTTGTACTCAACCACACTTAATAAAAGTAATTTGAAAAAAACTAAAATGGATATACCCAAATTATTATGTAAATTGGAGAAAATATTTCCTTCCGGAGTATTCAACTACATGGGACATCTACCTGTATATCTACTAACTAAAGCTTTAATGCGAGGACCGATGCAATAGTGTGTATCCTTTTGAGAGGTACATAAAATACAATTAGAAGTTATATATTATTTTTTGAACCTAACATAGTAGATGTATAAATGATAACTTTTTGATATGAATGTACCTGGGTCACCTTAAAAAAAGGTAAAACAAAAGGCTCGCATTGAAGGTTCAATATGTCAAACATACATTGTTGAAGAAGCATCCACGTTTTTCAGCTATTATTTTGAAGACCATGTTAAGCTGAATTCTAACACTGGTATTCGTAATAATGATGTTTGGATGAGTCGTCTGACATTTCTCTTTCCATTTTTGAAAAATGCGGACGTCCTTTAGCTAAATGGAAGGATGGAAGTTTTCCAACACTTAAAGAGTTTGTCATAGCTGGAACAATGGTGCTTCTCAATTGTGAAGAATTTTTGGATCTTATTAGGTAACATAATATTTGTTTATTTACTGTCAATTAATACCGTCTTATATAGCATAATCATGTTTATCTTAATAATACAGTTGTTTAACAGTCAATTTGAGCAAGAAAATCCAAGGGTCCAACCCAGTAAAGGATTTGTGGCTTGGTTTTAGAAATATGCAAGCCTATATAATTGTTGAATAAAGTTAGTATTAAAGAATTGAATTATTACGTATATTAATGTGTATTGTTTTAATGCAATAGGCTGTTGATAATGAAATCAATGAAATTTGTTATAAAACTCTTGCGTTTGGTCCAATGACGAAATACAAAAATGGCCTATCATGTACGTAAACGGCTTTCAATTTCACATAAAGGAGCCTGGAGCCGGTAAAGCAACTTCGATAATGGGATATGTGTCAAAGGTGATGAACAAGGTGCCGATTTACAAGATTATTATGGAGTGTTATCGAAAATAATTGAACTCACTTATTCTGCAATACTGGAGCTTAAAACAAAACCCAAATGGTTATTCAATGGGGATATGATCATAATTAATGATCATCCATGCCAAAATGTGCCCAAGGACAAAGGAATACTCCAAATAATAGAAGATGCTGATAATATATGATCACCTAATGATGAAGTATTTGACGAAGTTGAATTAGATGAAGATATCGAGGTTGATGATGATTATTATGTCGAACTAAATGAACATGAATATGACGATGATATTGTAAATAATGATATTGATAATAATGCTAACAATTAGTAGCTTATGTATAATTTATTAAAAGAATGTTTTTATGTGTGCACGTTATTTTCATTTTTCTCTGTT
Organism: Allium fistulosum; assembly: GCA_030737815.1. Lineage (NCBI taxonomy): Eukaryota > Viridiplantae > Streptophyta > Magnoliopsida > Asparagales > Amaryllidaceae > Allium > Allium fistulosum. The sequence goes on from CM060904.1 coordinate 1,165,592,921, forward strand.
TGGTATGCCAAGTAAATGTAAAAAAAATTATTTTGTGCTAAACACATTGATTTAGGCCAAAATGATTTTATGTTAGATCGTATGCCTTCGTATTATAGTAGTTTCATATCATAGTTGATGATATATTGAATGTAAAAACTGTTGAATATCAACCACTAAAATATAAAGATGAATTTATCGTTCTTTATTATATCGTATACATCCGTATATGCATTATTATAACATATATGTTTAATCGATGCCGACACAGCCAAGGTGGCTCATCATTAGGTCAGGGCGGCTCATCAGATTATGGTGGCTCTTATTCATTAGAGCTTGATGTCGATGCACATATGATGTCACCTTTCATTCAGACCGTCGACGCTCCTATTGATGCTCCTACTGATAGTACCGGTTTATCTACCCATGTGTTTGAGATGGACTCTTCCACCTCCAGCCACCGACTTGATGTCTTCACGAGAGAGCGAGGATCAGGGTGAGTAATTACTTACACACATACACTCACATACACATGCACATACACATACATACATATACATACATACACAGACATACACATACACTCACACACACATACATATACACTCACACACGCATATACATACATGTACATATACACTCACTCACAAATACACATACACACACATTTATACAATAATTTACTAATTAAACATTCATACGTTCGTTTATATGTACAAGTTTGATTTCAACAGCGGCATATCATCTAATGTCATTCGCGATGGCTTGCCGACACGGATCACGACATTTGGCCTTTATTTTGTGACATTTCCATTGATGTGAAGAAGGTCATGTTTGAAGAATTTCAAGTAAAATAATTTTATTACATAACACATTATATAAATATGTATATCATTTTGTTCACAATATATTAAATTTGCATTTCCATAGGAAATTCCATTGGAAAGAGGGAGTTCATGAACATGTAGTGTATAGGGTTTGATCGGCTGTAACTTCTAAAAAATACTATAAGTGGACATATGGTATGCATAGGAGTGGAGAAAAGCATCCAGCCCTTGCCCAGGAGATATATGAGTAGATCTTGCACTACTGCGAGTCAAACAAATTCAAGACATTATCAAAAAAGAATGTCGAAAGCAGGAATAGAAATCCTAGATTACAACATGGTGGCTCCAGATCATCATAACAATCTAGTATGTATTTATTTCTTAAATTTATTTAATATTTAAAATAAAATAAAATAGACCTATATGATAGTGTACTTAATTCAAATTTCAGTACGAAGAGCAGCATAGTTGTAACAACCCACATATTTTACGATTGTATATTTAAATGTTTTATTTAAATACAGCATCGTTAATCAGATTAAAGTCCGAAATGTTACTTTTTGTAAACAGTCGAATTGGGACTCGAGACCAGTTCCATTGAGTCCAAAATGGCGTTTACAACTTTTTTGAGTATAAACATCGATATATTTGGAGTTGATTAGAATTTTGATGTTTTCATTTGGGACTTTGGGTTTGGGTTTCAGCCCACTAACCCAATAAGAGAACCCAACTCCTTTATCAAACACTCTAATTCAACTCCTCTTCATTAATTTCATTCCTCATTTCCTAATACTCAAGCTCAAGAGAAAAATAGGGGAAAAGATTGGAAATTAAAATTCCTAAGCCCTAGTTCACTTAGGAAATTCAAGTTTTTGCTCTAAAATCAAAGAGAAGCTTAGGTAAGCATCCTCTTCTTCTTCTCCATCTCAATCTCTCTTTAATTCTCAGAAGTTCCTAACCCTAACTTAGGAAAAACTTCACCTTTGATAATAGATTGAAGATTCTAGAGGTGTATTGAAGAGGAATTGGTCTTGCTTTGTTTTAAAGCCTCTCATTTGTTGTCTTTGAGTTTTAAAGGTGAGTTTTTGAACTCACATCTACGTCTATACTTTCATTGTTGTTAGGTATGAATTCCTAACATTTATGCATGTTCATTTGCTTTGGATTTGAATTGATTTTGGTGAATTTTCCAAATTTTGGTGTTTTGAAGTCAAAATCTTTAAAGATCCTATCTTGGATATTTGGACGTGTTATTCGAGGTGTATCGAAGAGCCTATAGGACTGGGTTGTCACTTGGCATAAATCCCTAGCCTCCGTCGTTCGTCTGATCGCTCCCGAATCGTTTTGGCCATCATGGCCTAGGCAAACTGTTGCCCAGGCCAGGTGACCAAACGTCTGGTGATCAAGTCCAGACATCTGGTTATAGATAGAAAAGAAAAAAAAAGACAGACACTCGGACCAGACGTCTGGTCCAAACCTACCAGACGTCTGGTTAGTTTCAGACAACTGGTTGGAGCTCAGACGTCTGGAAGTTTTCTGGAATATTTTCAGAATCTAAATCAAGACGTCTGGATTCTAAACCAGACGTCTGGATTCTAAACCAGACGTTTGGATTCTAAACCAGACGTCTGGAACTGTTCAGTTTTGCCTATTTTCTTGTTTTTTATGGATTTCCAATTTTAATCGATTTTTGTCGATCCGGTTAGTTGTTATCACTTATTATCGACTTTGATGATTTCTTTCTTTGGATTTTTGGGAATATCCATTTGATGGATTTGATATCGATTTTTATGGATTTAATTCACATTCTCGTATGTGAATTTTTGGTGATTGATTGTTTCTACAATCATTTCTGTGGTTTGTCACTTTAAAATACAAAGGTTTCTATACTAGTAGTAAATACTCAAACTCTTTCACAAAAACAATTTCAACACTACTTTTATATACAAAGCTCGTTTTTAAAACCGTTTTCTAAATCTATTAGTATATACAAACCTTTACCTCATTCGTATGAGAAATCTAATTAAACGGCTTAGAAAAAAAGTGGTATGAAACGTTTGCGTTTACTTCGTCGGTTAATTCTTAGACTTGTTCGATTGAAATCTTGTGACAATTTTCGAGTGGAAATCTATAATTTGTTCGTAAATATTTAAGTTAAACTAGTGGTTATGGGACATGAAGCAAAACTTTTATATTTACTAGCTTAGTGTGATTCACACTTCTTATTGATCAATGGTGATCATTTTGTGGTTTAGACTAGCGATATGCGATGTCTCTTTGTCCGCGTGGCGGACTGTACCTCGTTCTATAGATTTTCGGCTAATTTTGTTGGGCTAGCGACCCATGGTCTTTGGACCGTTCGTGGAGCAATCAACTCGATAACTCAGTGCATGGGGCGTATCTTTTTAGGTGCGTCGATGTTCGACTAGGCATGGGGCGCATCTTTTGAGGTGCGTCGATGTTCGACTAGACATGAGGCGAATCTTTTTAGGTGCGTCGATGTTCGACTGTACATGGGGTGTATCTTTTTAGGTGCATCGATGTTCGGTTCATGGGATAGCGACCCGTTTTTGATACACGTGTTGGTGATTTTTCATGCTCCCGTTTGTGATAGGCCTTCCCCTTTTTGTGATTTCTGGATTTCTAGTTGATGATGTCTAGAATTTGTGTTTCACCGATTTTTGCGATTGGCATTGATATGTTTTGTCAATATTTGTGTTTTGGTGAATAATTTAAAGAATATGACATTCTTTCTAGTGTTTGAGTAGATTTGAGATATTGTACGATTTTTATTGTTATTGAATGTATACTTGTCACAGTATGGCATTATTGTTATCATACGTTTTTGTCATATCCCTTATCCTATCTCATTTTATATGATATTTATTGCTAGATTGATCCATTTATTATTTTCTTCTTAGATAATACTCGGGTCATACCGAGGTGTTACAGGTGCTTCCACTTGACTTCTTAGCAAAGACTAGCATCTGACTTTTGGCTAACTACTTTGGCTTAGTAGTTTTTGCTTTATACATTCGAGATAGAGACTCCTTGATGTATACATATTCTTTTGTCTAGCACTTGTGAAAGGGAGTGCAGATTAAGGATCTTAAGGCTAATTTAACACTAGAGGGGGGTGAATAGTGTTTAATGGATTCTAAGACTTATATGGACTAAATTAAAATTATGACACAAACAAATGCAGAACTTAATCATAGAACAATCACAGAATCAAACACAGATGCAAAAAGTAAATAAAAAGCAGTAAAAGGAAAGAACACACCGGATTTTATACTGGTTCGGAGTTACCCTACATCCAGTCCTGTACCAAGGCAGAACACCTCATACAGAGTTTTATTATACCAAATTCAAAATTACAATCCTCAGTTTCTAAAGGCCTTGAGGTACCCTCCTGTCTCACGAGTCCGGGGCAAACTCTCTTGATTTACGGGCCACAAGATTACCTAATTGATTTCCAGGCACAACCACACCTTATAGAGAGACTCGATAAACTTTTGATTACAAATTGATCCTATAACTCTGAATAGCACTTTGATCTTCGAGAGAGGGTAGAGAATCAAACAAGAATGAGATTCTAATTTGATTCACTTGAGAATTTGGCAGAATTTCGGCACGATCTTAAAAATATGAAAATTTTAGAATATGGATTTATGGAGAAGAAGGAGTGAAGAAAATATGAAAATAGTTAGTTAAAAAATTCGTTTGTGAAGGCTATTTATAGACCAGTAACGGTCATAACCATTCGTGAAGAGATTTAAACGAATAGACACTTCTTTTGAAAATTGAAACTTTTGAATTTAACGGCCACCATGTCGACATGGGGTATCCCATGATGTCGACATCCCTAAGTCAAAAATAATGTAAAATTTGTTTTGAAAATGGTATTGAACGGAAAACAAGATGAAATGATTTTGGAGTAAAATAAACTAATTTTCCTATGTTTTAAAATAAAGAAGAGTAGAAAAATATTTTTTTAGAATGTATATATAAATTTGATTTTAAATCTCAAGTATATATATTATAAAAGAATATTTAAAAAGTCAGAAGATAGTTTTAAAAACAAACAAAGTTTAAAACAAAAGTTTATTTAAAAACAAAGACAAAGAATATTTTAAGGCTAAAACATTTTTGAAAAGCAGTTTTGAAAATCATTTTGAAAAACCATTTTGAAGTAGTTTGCAAGCTTCTTCTTACAGAATATCTCATCACATCAGGACTCGAGAACTTGTACAAAACCAGAATGTTCGTGGGTCTGTAAGCCATTTGTCGTAGGTTTGTAAGCTGCTTGTCGTGGGTTTGTAAGCCACTAAGAAGATAGAAATGGGTTCTATCCCAAATGAAATTTGGAATGAAGATTTCCGTGCTATTATGAAGTTTTAACAATAAACTAGACATATATCTTGAAATCTTGATCTTGATACTCTAGAATCTTCAATCTTGAATCTTGAGTCTTGAGTCTTTGTACTGATCAGTCTTCAGTAATCAATACCTGCATATATATATATATATATCCGGCATATACATATCTATCTAGACAATAGTGTTAGTATATATTTTATAATAAGATAAGTTAAAAAGGTTGTTGTCATCAAACCCAACATCTCGGTTCCTAACAATCTCCCCCTTTTTATGATGACAACCTGTATTTATAAAATATACTTACCACACCATAACTCCTATCATAACTCTCCCTTACTCCATGACTCACCCTTACTCCAATCATAACTCCCCCTTACTTCAAGCCAACTACTATTTTATAACTTCTCCCCCTTTGTCTTCAACAAAAACTTCTTACTAATAAATTCCCTGAACTTGATATAAGATGATCAACCATAATACAAACTAGAGTAATCCATATATAAGTGTAATAAATGCTAAGTGTGATCATAAGTATGAAATGTGATCATAAATGTGAAATGTGATCATGAGTGTGATCATAAGTGTAAACCAATAGTAAATCAATCATCATCCAATCATATTTACAGTAATTATTCAATCAATCATATATACAAACCACACCAAATGTTTTTAAATAAGTCAAGTCAATTAAGTTTAAAACACACCAATAACATACAGAATGACTAGACATTCCTTGGTACTTCCACCCATCCATCTTCTCCAAAGATAGGATCTGCTTTGATGGCATCCCATTCTTCTTTATCTTTGTCGAGAGTGACTGGTGGATTTCCTTCGAGATCGTCCTTGTTAAGGGCTGAGATCATCCAACGAAGGGCATTGAAATGTCTCTCTTGCTCCTTGATCATCTGTATTTGACTCAATTCTAGGTGACGCTGATTACGAAGTATGAATGTAAGGATATTCTTGAATGAAGTGAGAGTTTCCTCAAGATTATCACTTAGATTCTTAATCGGAGAGGCCATAATTTAAGAAGTAGGAAGAAATATGAAGGAAAGTGATTAGAAATGAGATTTGATAAATTATCCTGGAAGAAACAGGTATAAATAGGGGTAGAAAGTCGTTTAAAATGAATAGACACAAGTTAGTTACATGAAATAAAAATTTGAAAGTGTAACTACTTTCTGCCCGTTGTATGCCGACATGGGGGGATGGGGGATGTCGACATGCCTCTGTCTAAAGTGACAATTTGCTTTTTTTTGAATATTATTAACAAATCTATGCAACTATAATTTGTATAATATAAAAACAAGCAATTACAGAGACAAGTGAGGTTGAATAAAAGATTTCATTGATGATTCTAGTCAACATTACATAAACTAATATAATATTAACTAAAATAAAGGAAAATACATGGATAGAACTTGAAACAAACAAGATAACATGAACTAAAACTAATTAGGTGAAGATGAAGAAGATGATAGTCCTAGCTTTCTACTAACTTTCCCGAAGAACTTGTCGATTTTAGTGGAAATCTTATCCATTTTCTTACTCGTTGACCTTTTAAGTGTCTTTTGATTTTCCACTATAATTCTTTGATTATTGAGAATGGTCTTATTGGATGGATTAGCGGGATTAGTAGGATATTCAATACTTTCTAAGGAAGTTACTTGATCTTCCTCTTCTTCCTCTTCAATTTCCATTCCTTCCTCTTCCTCTTCTTCTTCTTCCTCCATTTCTTCCATCTCTTCGTGAGCAAGCATTTCTTCCTTTTCCGTAAGTGTTTCATATGGTTGAAACACTAATGGAATTTGCATAAGGGAAATGTTTCCATGGTTGAACACTTTTCTAGTTATAAATTCTTCCCTTTTGAAATCAACTCCAAAGTAATTAAAAATCCGAGTGAGATAAATTCCATGATATAATGTGTTTTCACCCATAGTAAAATTCTTGGGCCTTAGCTCATCCAAAATAACTTGAGCCCAATTGATATCATAATTTCCAAAAATTGCAAAAAGAGCTTTGCAAACTTTCAAAGTTGGGTTGTTGTAGTTTCCCGATCTTGGTATAAGGGTGTGTTGGATAAGAAGGTTAATAATTCTTGCTTTTGGACAAAAATAACGATTTTTGAATTCAAAATTGTCATCCCCTTCAAAGATGTGATGAAATGTCTCTCGATCATTTTCATTTATTTGAAATTCCGAGAGATTCATTCCGGTATACTTGCATCCCAAAATATTTCCTAAAATTTCACAATCCAAAACTATTTGTGTTCCTTTAACACTACTCCAAATTTGTCCATCTTGCCCATCATAAAAACCACAATTTAAATTCGCATAAAACATCTTAACAAGGTTTGGATAACATACAAAATCATTTTGTTTGTTATCTACTACACTAAGAATAGAACACTGTTGAAAAAGATTTTCAATTTCATAAGAAGGAAAATCTTCAAAAATAGCAAATTTCCCCGTATGTATTTTACCAAAGTTTACATAGTTGATGTAAGCTTTGATAGCTTCCGGGTCATTAAAGAGAAATTTTTTGATAGATTTTGGAAGTATAATGGTGTTAGGAATGCTTGAAGAGGCCATTGAAGAAGTTTGAGAGGAGTTGAAGATAATGAAGATAAATTTGAAATTTGAAATAAAAGTGAAAAGTGATGATAAAGAGAGTAAATTAAATAGAGATTCTATAGACATGTTCTCTGGTCAAGAGGCATCTTTCCAGAGCATTGAAGTTGGTGAAAAGGTGGAGGGAAATTCAAAAGTTTGAATTCAAATTTTGAAATCAAATTTCTGAGAGGCATGTCGACATGGGGTATCTCGGTATGTTGACATGTGCCTATTGAATCAAAGGACAAGTGACTATTCCTAATATCTAATAAATGTATATATTATTTCCTATATTCTACTTATATAATTCTTGTGATAACATTAAATATAATAATACTTAAATATTAATAATTTAATATTTAAAATATTATTAAAATAATATTATTTTGTGAATTTAAAATTCAAATTTCAGGGGATAAATTTGAATTTAAAATTCAAGGAAATTAAAAATTCAAGCAAACAAACAAGCATCCATTCAAAAAAGAAAATTAAAAATAATGTAAATGCGTACTTATTTTTAGATCCATACTCCCATCGTCGTTTGATTCATGAATAGCAATGAAACACATATTTGAATTATCCATCTTCTTTTCATCGTCACTGGATGATGAGTCTGAGTCATTAAGAGTTGCTGTGTATGATTTCTTTCTTTTCCTTGACAAATCATTGTTTGGAGGGAACAACTGTTTATCTGGATATGGACAATCTTTCCTATGATGCCCGACTTTATTGCAATTGTAGCATCTATCATTGTTGACGTTCTCCGTATTATTTCTGGAATTCCTTTGATCATTTCTTTTGTAATTATTCATTTTTCTATATTTAAGGAATTTCCGGAAGTTTCTTGTCATGAAAGCAATCTCCTCATCACTGTCTGGTTCCGAATCTTCAGTTGTTGCATTGAATGCTAATGACTTCTTTTCTGTAACCTTGTTTTCTCTTCTTCCTTGCAGTTGAACTTCATAAGACATCAGATTCCCGATCAATTCTTCTATTTTCATTAGACTGATATCATTTGCTTCTTCGATTGCAAGTGTCTTTTGATCCCATTCTGTAGTGAGTGAATTTAGAATTTTTCTGACTTGGTCTTTCTCCGAAAAGCTTTTTCCCAGTGCAATTAGTGAATGGACAATATCTTGAAATCGACAATACATGTCGGAAATGGACTCATTTGCATGCATTTTAAACAATTGAAACCGATTAGTTAATATGGAAATTTTAGTCTATTTAACTTTGCTTGTTCCTTCATGAGTAATTTGCAAAGTTTTCCAGATTTCAAATGCAGACTTACAAACAGACTCTCTATTAAACTCATTCCTATCTAGTGAACAAAATAATATATTCATGGCCTTTGAGTTATTTTGTACAACATTCTTTTGCTCAGTAGTCCACTGGGAAAAATCGGTAGTTGGTTCAACATACTCAGTTTGTGTGATATTCCAAGTGTCCAATCCTACTAATTGTAAATAAATTTTCATTCTACAAGCCCAATATGCATAATTACTGCCATTGAAAAATGGTGGTCTGACAGTATACTGACCTTCTACTAATGAACTAGCGTTAGTGTTAATATAACTAGTGCCAGAGTTGACGTTACCAGTGTTGGTAGCCATTAAAACAATTTTCAAGTTTCAGATTATGAAAACTATGAAAACCTTGCTCTGATACCAATTGAAAAGGAGTGCGGATTAAGGATCTTAAGGCTACTTTAACACTAGAGGGTGAGTGAATAGTGTTTAATGGATTCTAAGACTTATATGGACTAAATTAAAATTATGACACAAACAAATGCAGAACTTAATCACAGAATTATAACAGAATCAAACACAGATGCAGAAAGTAAATAAAAAGCAGTAAAAGGAAAGAACACACCGGATTTTATACTAGTTCGGAGTTACCCTACATCCAGTCCTGTACCAAGGCAGAACACCTCATACAGATTTTTATTATACCAAAGTTGAGATTACAATCCTCAGTTTCTAAAGGCCTTGAGGTACCCTCCTGTCTCACGTGCCCGGGGCAAACTCTCTTGATTTACGGGCCACAAGATTACCCAATTGATTTCCAGGCACAACCACACCTTATAGAGAGACTCGATAAACTTTTGATTACAAATTGATCCTATAACTCTGAATAGCACTTTGATCTTCGAGAGAGGGTAGAGAATCAAACAAGAATGAGATTCTAATTTGATTCACTTGAGAATTCGGCAGAATTTCGGCACGATCTTAAAAATATGAAAATTTTAGAATATGGATTTGTGGAGAAGAAGGAGTGAAGAAAATATGAAAATAGTTAGTTAAAAAATTCGTTTGTGAAGGCATTTATAGACCAGTAACGGTCATAACCATTCGTGAAGAGATTTAAACGAATAGACACTTCTTTTGAAAATTGAAACTTTTGAATTTAACGGCCACCATGTCGACATGGGGTATCCCATGATGTCGACATCCCTAAGTAAAAAATAATGTAAAATTTGTTTTGAAAATGGTATTGAATGGAAAACAAGATGAAATGATTCTGGAGTAAAATAAACTAATTTTCCTATGTTTTAAAATAAATAAGAGTAGAAAAATATATTTTTAGAATGTGTATATAAATTTGATTTTAAATCTCAAGTATATATATTATAAAAGAATATTTAAAAAGTCAGAAAATAGTTTTAAAAACAAACGAAGTTTAAAACAAAAGTTTATTTAAAAACAAAGACAAAGAATATTTTAAGGCTAAAACATTTTTGTAAAGCAGTTTTGAAAATCATTTTGAAAAACCATTTTGAAGTAGTTTTGCAAGCTTCTTCCTGCAGAATATCTCATTACATCAGGACTCGAGAACTTGTACAAAACCAGGATGTTCATGGGTTTGTAAGCCACTTGTCGTAGGTTTGTAAGCTACTTGTCGTGGGTTTGTAAGCCACTAAGAAGATAGAAATGGGTTCCATCCCAAATGAAATTTGGAATGAAGATTTCCGTGCTATTATGAAGTTTTAACAATAAACTAGACACATATCTTGAAATCTTGATCTAGATACTCTAGAGTCTTCAATCTTGAGTCTTGAGTTTTTATACTGATCAGTCTTCAGTAATCAATACTTGCATATATATATATATATATATATATCATGCATATACATATCTATCTAAACAATAGTGTTAGTATATATTTTATAATAAGATAAGTTAAAAAGGTTGTTGTCATCAAAACCAACATCTCAGTTCTTAACAACTTGTAACTATTCTTTTGTGATGTAGTGGATCTTACATGGCCGCTACTTTGGTGTACACTTCTATGTGATATATTCATATATGTTTTCTGCCTTTGTGATATGAATATCTGTGACTGATTTGTGTTATGCTTATTTCCATATTTGTTTCCGAAGCCCATATAGCCACTGTGTAGTAGCTTTGAGTTTGTATTTGATATGTCGGATTTCCTCTTGTAAAGAAATTGTCATACCATCTTACATATCGGTACTCGCACAAAGCAATTACACAGATGGTCGCTCCTCAATAGCCTTATTCTTCATGCTAGTTGAGGGCATTACCCAGTAGTGTCCTTGGCTAGTGTGAGTATAGAGGTGGGGCGTCATAATAGTGAACCTGCATCTTAGTAACTCTTTTGTAGGACTCACAAGATTGAGTCATCGGATGGGTCCACCGCTAATAGCTAGGTAGATGATGCTCCCACAGAGTTTGCCAGTATGTTATCCATAAAATGTAATTCATTTATATAATATTTACATACATATACATGTATAAAGTTCTAATGGATACGTAAAATGCAAAATAGGCAAAATACCGAGCTAGGATTGACGAGCTTAAGAGTCAAAGTGCAAAGATAATCAGAGAAGTGGACGATGATGTATTTCACACTCACTGGAGCTACTACAAAAAGGGCGGATCGTAAGCCCAATAATGGAAATATTCCTTGGGTATGTAATACCTTAAGCATTCGTTATATACATATGATATTAAGCATATATGTATACAAAACTGTATACATACATATATATATATATATGTATAGTATAATATATGTATATATACATTGGTTTTAAAACCCAAGAATCACATGTATATAAAAGTATTTTATACGTATGCTTAGTATGACCACCACGGCACAATGTTAAAACAATGGTCAATTCCCTTCATTTCAATTTATAAATGCTTCATTTCCATTGTCACTATTGCGCTAATCTTGAAAAATTAAAATCAATGGCTCCCAAAAATATAATTAAGTTAAATTATAAATTTTGTTTCAATAAATCAAACGAGAGTTTAATCGAGTTAAAATAAAGACTTTTTAAATCACACAATAAATTAAACAAATATATAACTTAAATCACTCAATAAATTAAACAAATGTATGAATAATTGGATTAAATTATACATATTATTTCAATAAATTAAATAAGAGTATGTTTGTATAAGTTAAATAACTCAATAAATTATATACATACATACATACATACATACATACATACATACATACATACATACATATACAATTACATTAAATTATAATTTTTGTTTCAATAAATCATACAAGAGTTTAATTAAGTTAAAATATCTTTTTTTCGAATCACCCAATAAATTTGTTATCCGGCATTTTAACCACGCAACATTAGGATGAAGACGAAATGATTAATGGACTTGGTAACATGCTTGGAAGAACAATAGAATGGACCTAGGATATTGAAGCAAAGTAGGAGCTAAGGACGGAACTTGGTACCGAGCTAATTTACTCAGTACTGAATGCTTTTTTGGCCTCTTGTGTGGACCTAAAGATATGATTTTGGGAACTATGACTTGGGTGATCCCCTTGAAGTCCATTTCTTAGGGAATAAGTGAACAACTTCAAGGAAGTTCTAAAAGAAAAGTAGACAAGTACGACTGACATCAGAACCTCTCAGAATCAACATGATTTCTAAGGAAAAGTGCTCGGAGCTCATTGAATTGAAAATAGAAGGCCAAAAGAAGGAGGAATGACTCCCCTTCTAAAAATCAGGTCAGTACCGACCACTTCTGGTTAGTACTAAGCTGTTTTTACTACTCCGAGGACTCTGTCTTCCCCTCCTTCTTTTTTGAATCTAAAGTAAAACTTAGCATATGGAGAAAAAATTAGCGGTCAGGTCAAACACGAAAATGAGTCTGGAGCAGCGTCAAGCTTAGGGGCGTTGTCGGCGAGGGCGGTTGCTGTGATGGCGTTGGCGGTGAGAGTGGTTGGGTCAACGGTGGATGACAACGACAAGGGTTTTGAAGTAGCTCAATTTGAAGTCATCTGATGATGGAAAATTGATGGCTCTGGTAATATGGACGTCGTGGTGAAGTGGTGTTTTAGAAGAAACATCAATTCGAAGAAGAAGAAGAGCAAGTTGAGGAAGAAGAAGGGCAAGCCGTGAAAGAATTAAGAGAGAAGAAGTGGTATCGGCTGTTAGGTATTAGTTTTCTAATTTGTAAGTACATTTTCCGAAAATATTTGTTATTTCTGAGTTTGTGATTTTTGTTGTATAACAAAATTATTATATTATAATAAATTCACATTTTGAAACGAACATTTTTTAATTGTAATTTTATTTTTCGCATTCATATTGGTTTGATTGATAATGTATTGTTGTGTTGAGTTTAGTGAGGATCAGTTTTTAGGTATCATTTTTGTTTTTTCTCAGTATCATTTTTTAAAATAATGTAGTATAAAAGTTTTTTTTTACTATTTTGTTTGTTTGATTATATAAAAAAAATGAAGTTGTTACATAGTAAATATGATGATCATTGAGTTGAATTAGTGTTTTGTTAGTATCAAATATTTAATGCATTTTGTTTAAGTATCAGTTTTACTATTAATTTGAAGATCAGTTTTTAGGTATCGCTTTTAGTAACAGTAGGTATCATTTTTGTAGAAACTGTTTTATTTTTTACATAGAGATGAACCGCTGTCGTGTTCGTCATTGTGCACACTACCTTAGTTGAATGGAATCCATGCTTATGCTGGAGTGGAGCCACGCGATCTGGCTTGCATCGGAGAATAGAGATGCTTGAGTCAAAGCATCGTTATATGAGATAATGATGCAATTTCATGAGCTTGATAGATGTTGATTATGAGTGGTCTACTTGTGCTTTAAATATGATGATGAACTGATTTTCTATAAGAATGATTGAAATGCTTGTTCAAGAATGAATTGTAAACTTAGATAATGATGGTCGAATTTGATAAATTTGAGAACATAGAGGATTATGGGCGGTTTATTTAAGTATCAGCTGTTAGGTATCAGTTCTAATTGTCGAAAGCGGTTTTAGGTATCAGTTTTTAAGTAGTAGTGTTTAGGTATCAGTTTTTAATTACCGGTAGCAATTTTTTTGTATTAGTTTTTAAGTTAAGAGTTATCGGTAGTATAGTATGTGATGGTCGCGAGTGGTGTTGGGGGCGGCGGCGAGGCTGATGGTGCAGGTGATGGCGGTGGGTGGTGGTGCGACTAGTGGTGATTGATAATTTTGACGGTTTGTTCTTATGACTAATTTAGAAAGAATGTTTGTCTCTATCATTAATTTTTGAAGAATATTTGTTCTTTTGTTTAAAATATTGAAGTTGTGTCCTTGAGGTTAAAAAAATACAAATTTTTGTCCTTTTAAAAAAAAACCCCATTAAACAATGCGTAGTATTTTGAAATTTTTTAGTAACTCTACAAAAAATTACATTTTAGTGTGTATTAGATCGGTCATTCTTGCAACGGCTGCGCTTATACCGAAAATAACGTATGCAGTGGGCTGCGATAATTATACTATACAGGCCCAAAACAACCCATAGGCCATACAAAACATAAAATTAAAATGGATAAAAGAAAGATAAGAGCATAGAGAGCTAAAAGGAAGAGCGCAAAATGGCAGCGTCACTCTCTCCTTCAATCCATTCATCCTGGTGAGTTCTTTTCCATATAATAATTTAATACAAATTTCAATTCAGTTCTTAGAAATGCTAACTTTTGTCGATGTCTCAGTTTTAAACAATTAAGGTTTCTTTAGTTTAGTCCTTTTTTGTAATCAATTTTCTGCAAATAAGTTGAAGTTGGAATGGGATAGTCAAATGAGGCAGCATACTGGGTAATCGTGCGTTGGTACTTTTGAGTTCTAAGGAATTTATGAAATTGATACTGATTAAGTCTTAATTAAATAGAGTTTATGATGTGCAATCCTCCTTCCTTTATACTGTTGAAAAATAACAATGGTTTACTTGGTTTAATATGCTAGATCGTATCCTGTAACTTGGGGGTCAATGTAATGTTCAATTTAAGGTCATCTGACAAGGCATATCCATGTGTATTCATAAACAGCCATTGTAATTACTAATTTCTGTTTAAATTTGTGCTTTGTAGTCTTACTCAATGTTACAGTAAGACAAACACAATGAAGATATATGGAGCTGTGCAAAAATAATGATTGCCTAATGATTCTTGTTAATTACAAGCAATTCGTAATATTAAATATCTTTCGAATCAGATCCATGATGTATGAATTACACTTCTATTATAACCACACAAACATATTAGTGATATGAAGAAATTGCCTTTATCTTAATTTTACTAGTATTTTAACAGTATCTTTTGATAAAACATTACCGTACGAGCTCAAAGTTATTTGATTCGAGATGTGGTTATATGCTGGAAGGTATAAAAAGGATATGCTATGTTTTTACCATGACCAAATAATTTGTAAATATTTATATTACTTATTCACAATCACATGTAATCAGCTTCAATTTCATCTCTATCATATATTTCCATAACTCACTTAAGACTGGTTCAATCTGTAAGTCTTACATTTTTCCTTTTTGTAAAATTTGAAAGAGGCTGGTAATGTGAACTCATTTCACATAATGTTTTGGCAAGATGTCATGTGCACTTCATATCATTAGGCTGCTGCATGCATTGTATGGTTTGTTCAGCTTTCCTAAACAAATACCCAAGCATATAATATATTTTCCTTTACGGAACTATTCTTGCTCAATGTAGGCTGTGAAATTAAGCTACTGTTTGAACTTTGAAGTAAAAATAATAAAACCTGAGCTAGAGCTGATACTTCTTTTGTTTTAGCAATCTGAAATCAGGATTTCTGGGTGAGAAATATGGCATTCTGTCTACTAGCAATCATGTTGCTAAAGTTGGATTTCTAAGGAAACAAATTGAGTGTAAGGAATCAAGAATAGGAAAGAGGCCAATCGAGGTGCCATCAACTGTGACTATTCTATTAGAAGGACAAGATTTGAAAGTCAAAGGTCCATTAGGTGAACTTTCAAGATCTTATCCACGTGAAGTGAAGGTCGTGAGAGAGGAATCTGGAATTTTAAAGGTGTCCAAGGCTATGGATACAAGAAGAGCTAATCAGATGCATGGCCTATTCAGGTGAAAACTTTAGGTAGTGTTGGGCTTTAAAATGAGTTTTGCGTTTTTCATTTTCAAAATGTGTGTCAAATGGCGTGGAAGATAAGAAAAGGTTGGAAAACCTTAGTCATTCCAACAGAGGAGGTATTTTGATATTTCTAGAAGACGGAAAAAGGAAATCATTTTTCATTTTATATGTTAAAACCATTCTCCAAATTGACCATTTTCCATCATCTAAACACAAAACACAAAATCGGTTCCCGAACCAAACACTACCTTAATATTTTGTTGTATTAGTCGCCGTATCAGCTTATGTTTTTGGTTTATCAGTTATCTACTGCAGATATCTTGAACTCAACTAATGTTTAAACTGTCATGCATTTAAAATTATGCTTTGTAATATACATGTTTCTACTCTAACTGAGTTAACCTAAAGTATTCAGGAAGATAAAATAAGATACTTTGACTTCTAATAATGTGTCCCTGCTCTAGTTAACCTTGAAACGATTCCCTTTTTGTTTTCTCCATCTAATTATATGAATGTGTCTTGTTTGTTTTCTTGTAAAATGCAACAACTTATTTCTCAAGGAGAATGAATATTATTCATTGATCACTGATGCTTAACTATGTTTGAGATTGAAAATTTTGGAAGCCATCCAACTTATGGGTATAATATGAAAGTAACGAGTTTGTGTTGTTCTTTTCTTTATTATCGGTACTTTGCACTGAATGGGACAATATTGATTTTATACTTCTTCAATCGAATTTTATAGGCTGGGACCATTGTTATCAAAAATCTTAAAATCCTACGATTTGATGTCCTTTTTAAATCAGATCTATTCAATTATAATTCGATCCTCAAAATACGATCCAAACTCAGTTTAAATCAAAGATGAAAGAAGAAGAAAAATCAAGTTTTGTATCTGAAGCAGAAGCTCAAACTTCAAAACTAATTTAAAAAAAAATATCACTATAAAAAGGAGAATCAAAGCTTTTACACACGAATATTATTTGATGATGACCGTAAAGGGAAAAAAAATTCAACACCAAAACGCATAGAATCATTCGAATATGAATCCATTGAATATACAATTTACGATTTAAATCCAGTATTGATTCAAAATCTAAACTTTATGATATAAATCCTATTTTGAAAACATTGCCTAGGAGGCTAGGATACAATCGACATATTTTGATGAATAACATAGAGGTACAGAGGAAGAAAATGGGTGCAGGATCAGATTGGTTTAATATATAATTATATCACTATTTTGATCATGATTCAAGTATTGCATCTATGTACATGTACTTAGAGTAGCTAGGGGCTTTGGAACTGATCCCTTAAACATACATAATAGCAAAGTTAAAAAAAAAAAAGATTTTATTTTTTATTTGAACCACAATCGATATTAGTGAAAATGACAATCATATTTTATTTGTAGACTAAATCCCTGTTGTAGATTTATAAGGCTGGATAAAAACAACTTTTGAAATAAACAGTTGAGACAATGGCTTAGCGCATAACAATTCACAACAAACACAACCATTTTCTGCAATCACTTATTTCTTAATCATGGATTTCCCTTCATATTATATATATCCAATGATCTCATGATTTACAACAATAACAATTAAGACGACACAATATACATAAACCATTGTCTTAATGATGCAGGACATTAACCGACAACATGGTAGTTGGAGTATCAAAAGGATTCGAGAAAAAACTGCAATTAGTAGGAGTAGGTTATCGTGCCATGGTAGAAGGCAATGATTTGGTTCTAAGTCTAGGCTTTTCTCATCCGGTTAGAATGGAAATACCACAAGGGCTTAAAGTTAAGGTCGAAGAAAACACGAGGATCATGGTAAGTGGATATGATAAATGCTCAATTGGAGAGTTTTCAGCTGCCATTAGGAAGTGGAGACCTCCTGAACCATATAAGGGAAAAGGAGTTCGATATGTAGATGAAGTTGTACGAAGAAAAGAAGGCAAAGCTGGGAAAAAGAAGTAGAATTTCCCATTTTTGGTTTTGTAATATTGTCTTATTGCATCCAGTGTAACTTTTGTTTGTCAATTATGGTGTATGTAATCGACATTGAATTGAATTCTACTTATCTTTTTTGTTTTAGATGAATTCAGGCAATATTATTGGTTGCTTTTGTAAGAATATGCACGTTCTTTTCTAGTTAAGACAATCTATATGGTTTTTATAGTATTTTTGAAGAAAAAGTGAAAGTTAGAAATTGGATTTGAAAGTTTAGACAGTTGAATGAATACAAAATCCTTATAGACGACTCGGATAATTAACAAACGAGCTGTTATCTGGCCAGGCCTTGCCAATTGGACTTATAACGGTGATTAGATCTAACCATGGTTGCTTGTAGTTATGATCTCCCAATGGGTGATTTATAATCTACATATATGTGTCTTAATCTGCTAATTGATCAAATGATCATTTATTTATTTCTGGTAGTTTGAGAAGTATCTCAACTTTAATTCTGTGCACATGATTCATCGTGCTCACATGCTCTAAATCATATATCAGCACATTTTGTACTGGGACCACGTTTAATTTCGGAAGATATATAGAACTCATCAATAACAGTATATAGATCTATAATGCACAGTATTATGAATTTTTGAATGATTTCATTATGAAGTGATATTGATGATTCTTTAAATCAACGGGGTCAATGATTCTTCCTAATCAATTTGTCTATGAAATAATTTTATAAAATAGCACAAAAAAGTTCAGATATACTCCTTGTTATACTCTGTGTTATTATCAAGTATCTGCAATGATCGACCTTAAAAATAAAAAATCTGTAATTTGAACATCAAATCCGACGGTTAAGTATCATAGTATTACAATAAATCGGCCATATGGGTTCCAGAATTGTAATTTGAGTTGCACACCTATTGAATACGTTCAACACTTAGACGGTTATTAAAAAGGTGTCTGACACATAGCCACGTGTTTGATGTTCGATTGGTCTAGAAATTTATTGGACAGACAATAAACATCTATTTAACAAGCGCCTATGTGTTGAGTATCTATAACAATGTCCAGCTTAGAGTCTGTAATAACTATCAAGAAAATGTGGTAATTTCGTGAAATTATGCCGCATCCCCATCACAAACCAAGGTTCGACCCTGTGATATTTTTTTTTATCCACTTTCTTTCTAAATTTGTTTGCTCCTTCATTCCACATGGCTACTACATCATTGGTGAACATTTTCTTGGGTAACCACAGTAAAACACATTATAACTTGTCCAGCACTACCGTCTCATTGATTAAATGCTTTGGTTTTGGTTCATGAGGTTATGGATTCAAATCATGCGTAGCACGTGATTTGAACCACTGAACATATGTGAGTTGTAGTAACTAGATACTACACAAGACTTGTAGTACAATCACGTACTACCGGCTAAGTATCCGGTTTTTAAAAAACACATTATGACTCAACAGTTACGTCGTCTATTTCATCTGCTCATTTGCATTCTAGGTTAATGGGCAATGTTTCGACTTTAAATACTAATATTTATTGGCATACATCTATTTGGGAGTTACATATATCAATAAAGCCATCCTTCCAAATATACCAACAGTCCCAAGCTAAATTCTTATGGTCTATTCATTGTGCATTTGGCATACACTTATTTGAGAGTTACATCTAATTGGCATTCTGCATTTGGCATACCAAAAGTCCCAAGCTAAACATCTACTGGCATACATCTATTTGGGAGTTACATCTAATTGGCATACATTCTGCATTTCTCTAAATCGTTCCACCTTAAGTTCAAAAGTTTGAAAGATTATTGTGTTAACCTTAGGAGGAGCTAACGATGATTACTTAAGTCGTAGCCATGTCAAATTTGCTTTCAATGCAGTGGACTATTCATGGACAACTGATAGGTTCAAGAATATTCCCTATTAGAAATTATCAATTTGATATATAAGTTGATTCTAGCGAATCTTGTTTGAAATAAAGCAGGCTTTTATTTTTATTTTTTGTTGTCTATATAGTTATATAGTGATATACTATAACATCTCCCATTTTGAAGCTAAAAAATAGATACTAATGATGCTACAGTCATCCTTAGCGTTATTCCTCGGTAATAAAATGAAATAAGTCATTGTATCATTAATATAAAAAGCACTACACCAGAAAAGTCATTTCGCCACGGCTTTGGACCGTGGCAAAATAGGCAGTGACAAAAATTTTGCCACGGCTCTGAGCCGTGGCTGTTTTCTATTTTGCCACGGCTTTAAGCCGTGGCAATATTTAGATCAGCCACGGCTTAGAGCCGTGGCAAATTCATGGTTAGCCACGGCTTAAGGCCGTGGTTAATTTACCGTCTCGACGGTTCTTACTTCAGTTCAATTCAATACAAAATAGTGTCTTAGTTCACAATATGGTTCACTATTACAAACAGTTCATCAATTACAATACAATGATACATGAAGACAAAAGTTTCAGAAGGTTCATCAAGTACAATACAATGATACATAAAAACAAAAGTTTCAGATAGTTCATAAGTACAGTACAATGATACATGAAAACAACAGTTCAACAACAATACATAATACATGCTACAAAGTTGTAACTAATCTCCAGCATTGTTGTAAAGAGGCAATACATAATACAAGTACAATACAATGATACAATACAACACATAAACGAATCACGAAAATTTCTAAAATCCAGGTACAAATAAATGTTTAGTCCAGTTTACCCAATATATTCCAGGTTCAAATGTATAATGGTGTTATTAAACGATATGACATTACATATGAATACATCCCCTAGAAATGCTCTGAGTGCAACACTTCTGGACAATCCGAAAAGGTGCATATAGCAGAACCTAAGTGGATCCCAAAGAAACCAACTTTTGCAGGAGGAAACCAACACCAAGCTGGTCCATCAAATCCAGCATCTCAACCTGAAAAAATTAACATAGAGTTGGATGTAATCATTCACAGAAATCGACCTACTTACGACACAAGAGAAGGAAAACCAACTGCCATACAACAAAGGAAAAGAAAGCAGCACGTTGATACAAATGCTTCTACCATTATGCATCTTTTGTTTCTACAAACCCAGAATATGAAAACGACTTGCAATCAGAAACAACAAAAATATAAGAAACCAAAGCCCCCTAAAAGAGTAACCAGGGCAAGAAGGATAGGTAAATGACATTTCTATCTTGTCTTCGAATATAAAGAGAGTTAATCCTGATTTTAAAATGAATCAATTGTTATCTTTCCTTAAATCCAATAAACCAAGTATTATTGGTTTACTGGAAAATAAACTATCTTCAAATAGAATGTCGAAATCAATGATGAAAATGAAAAAAAAACTGGGATTATTACATAATAATGATTGTGGTTCAAAAGGGAGAATTTAAATGATGTGGGATAAAATAATATGGAAAGTAAATATTTTACAAACAAGTACTCAACAAATAACATGCACAATTAATAATTTGGGAGGATACATTATGTATTTAACCATTGTGTATGCAAGTAATTTGTTTCCAGAAAGGCGTTGCTGTGGCTAGAACTAGCTACTCTATAAAAGACAATATTGAAGACGTTACATAAAAGACAATAAAAAATTTAGCCAAATTTCATTCGGCGGTAGTCCTGCCAAATGAATCTGGGTAACTTAGATAGTGTAATACGGCATCTTTAGCACCACTCTATATTAAATGCTACGAATCTAAGCATTTTGCAACTAGAATATTGAATAAACAATCAACAACAGCATTGATGGCAGTTAAATACAGAAATTATGTGAAGCACCAATTTATGAAACTGAACGCTTTACTATAATCCAGTCATTTCTAATTAGCAGTCTTCTTTGACCAAACTAAGAGAGTTCACACTCCTGCAAACCGCTATTGCATCATCTCAAAAAAGAACAATTACTGAAAACATAAATTTGGAAGGAAGCTTGAAACTTGTGAGATGATCTAAATTATTGTGTGCATACCATGTTTACAAGTCCTATAAACTGATCTTCCTTACCTCTATCATGAGCAATATCCATAGTGCTCCAGTATCCAGCTTCCCACCAGAAGAATTTGGTGATGTAAACCAACATTAGTATAGTATTCACAAGCATACGCTATTAATTTCCATTATGCAATGTATCTAATCTAATATTAATTTTATATATCTTCTATTGTGCAATTGGTTGATTCTAATTCTCTGATCATCTTTACAAATTTCTGTTTTTGTCTTCGTTTTTTTTTGGGGACTTGTACATTAATATATTATGTTTCACGCAAATTATTATATCGGGATGCCATAACCAATTACATCTAATAATTGATTGGATGGGATAAAATATAATACTTCTTTGTATTATAGAAATAGATAAATTAGGAAATATATATATTTTGACAGGTCAAAATTCAATTTTAGAAATATACTTAAATGTTTGGTAGAGAAATGACTTCATTAAATTATACAAAAGTAGTGTTAAAACAAACATGTAGAATTTTGTACTGTTGTACACGTCCGAAACGCCGATTAAGAAACCAAAATATCAATTTGCAGATCAGATACAACGTCACACTTGTAAAAGTAGCGTGCACATATAATTTTGAACTAATATTAGAAAAAGAGTACTTATATGAACTAATATTGAACATATGTAATTGAGAGACCATGACTCGTTTTATTTATGCATGTAAGATCTAATCAATCAGGATGTACTATTATATTATGTAGTTTATTTTATCATCAAGTTCAGTTGATCATACTTTTTACCTTTTGTGTGTGTGTAGATACAGATATAAGTACGTACGTGTGTGTATTTATATAAAATATGTTGTATGTGCTCTGTGTGATATGAATATATTTACTTAGGTTTAGACTTACTCTATATTGTTTATATGTGAAGGATGGTTTGAGGTAACATTTTGTTATCAGAATTGTCTTGGTAGGGAAATATAACTATTGATTATTTGATTAGTCTCCATTGCCCCAACTCATGTTTTTGGTCTCTGTGATGACCACTACCTTCTCAACTTTTGCCCCAACTGAACTTGATGATAAAATAAACTACATAATATAATAGTACATCCTGATTGATTAGATCTTACACGCATAAATAAAACGAGTCATGGTCTCTCAATTACATATGTTTCATTGAATGCTTTTAAATGAAACATTACACCATTAACAAATCAATAGAAATTGGCAGTTCGCTTGAAATGCATACCATATGGATAATTGAATGCTTTTTAATGAAACGCATATCTACAGAAGTTAAAATTAGAGATTAAACAATAAAAATGTATACATGGAATAAAAGGTTTCCATTTTAGTTCAAAAATAAACCAAAGAATAGCAATTCTAGCTGTTATAAGCACACTACCAAAAATATCAAAATATCTTCCATCGTACCGAGGGAAAATAAAGTTTTATTGAAGATTGAGCTATATCTATAGCACGGTAGTTAGAACTATGTTATGGGTTGTATAAAATTTTCTCTACTTATAGATATTTCTAGATACATCAAAATAATATATTAATAACCGCAGATCAACAATAGAATTTGAGTGATCTTTGTGCAAATATTTTAGTTTGTCAATGCAGTAATATTGATATAATAAAAGGGACCACGTTGGATTAAAAAGATATTGTGTCGCAGATATAAAATCGCTTTAGGAGAATATAAAAAAATGTTGTTCTCCATGACTTATATAAAAGTAATAAAATGTAGTAAAGTCTTAAGCAAGAAAAGTCTTAATAAAAAACTTGAATAACAATCATAATATGTAAAGTAGCATTCCTAGCTTCTCCTTGGATACTGCAGTAGACTTGGGATTCACTTTCAATATTTTAATTTTGTAAGAGCATCTCGAACGATTAAAGGGCTTAATATCCAATTTCTAAATATTAAGCCCTTAGTATTAAGAAGCTTGACCAACATTCAAGCGCCTATTTAATAGACGTCTGAGTTTATGTGCTTATTAAATAGACATCTAAACATCAGACCTTATTTAATAGGCATCTGAGGCTCAGCCGCATATTAAATAAGTGTGCGGGGCTAAACCTATAGTAGGCGTTCAATTGTTGGACATCTGTTAAATAGATGTTCATTGTTGAACACCTATTTAATAGTGTTTGGTATTGGGAGTAGACGTCCAGGACCAATTGAATTGGTTTCTGAATATCTGTTGCGGATTGTTGCCTGAATATTAAGCCTTGAATGAAAGATATGTAAAATCCATCCATCGTGTTGTCCATGTTATACCTTCACATATAATTTTGAACTAATATTAGAAAAAGAGTACTTATATGATAGCATGAATAAGGTTGACTTACTGTCTAAGCCCTTGGCTGATGTACTCATAAGAGCTTAAGATAGCGATATGGGTGCCATCTCCAGAAGGAGCTTGGAAGAGAGAGTCGACCAATCCTTTACCCCGAGTAATATCTTGCTGATCATCAGACATGTCATAGGCAAGTCCTCCCCATCTGTCTTTATTTGTCTGTTTTGACTCATCCAAGTCAGCAGCCATGACTTTAAATCTGTTATTGTTGGCCGAGGATAATTTTCCATGGTTAGTCAACTGGGTTGACTTTTTCAGGGCTGGTCCGAAAAATGAAGTAGCGGGTATCGCCGATGCTGAGTTTGAGCCATGAACCAACTGTAATAGGAGATTGTACTTGTTTACATGAGAAAGTAATGTTGAAATCGACATGCCACAGTGGATGGAAGAGATTAAAGTGGACATAATGAGTTAAAAACTTACACTTCAGAACACAAAATCCAAGTACTTTTTGATTCATATAAACCAAATTAGACATATCCAATACCAGATATTGTTAAAAAAAAAGAAAGTTTCAGTATGTACCGGCAATCTGTTCACAACTCCAACGGTAGTAGTGACTGAAGTAGCCATCTGCTTACTGAACAACACGAAAGAGGAATTCGAAAGCTAAAATGAGTTACTATTATGACCAAATAATATATCTTAAACAAACTTTCAATAATCATGAAAGTATGTAAAATTCGATCATATTATAATTTGAGCTTGCAGAGCACCTGATTTGGTTCATTTAACACCCAGCTCCAAAACAAAACATAACTAAATAATTAATTATCTCCAGTTCTGAAATCAACCATAAGAGGTAATTAACAAGGTAATGAGTAGAATCTCGATATTGAGAAGCATTTTGATTCAATTTAAAGGTATTTGGTAAACTGTATATTGATAACATCCTTAGAATGTCTTCAGCATGGCTAGCTAGCTCAACTACAAGTCTACAAATTCTTATTCTTAGTTATGTGTGTGTATGAGAAGGTTCACTGATAGGATACTAAAGAAAAACAAAGGAAATTCTACAGATCTGAAGCTCACTGGCGGTGGGCTCTATACAATATGAATCTATATAATGTGAATGCTGGTTGAATGTGAAGATTTGGAAATCTAATCTATTAAAATTGTATATAGAAAGGATTTAATATTACCATTAATAATTCTTCTAAATAATGTGATGTAAAAATTAGTAAAATTTGTATGAACTCGTTTAAAAGTCAAATGGACTCACATTTGGAAACTCCAACACTACTCCATACTTAATATTACAATTTTTGCGTACATATTATTGTTTGGAGATGTTCCTAGTAAATCGCTTAAAACAAAATCAGATGCCTTTAGAAACACTCTATTTAAACGAGTTCATATATAAATCTACAGCACTACTAATCAATGAAATAACGGATTTTACAAGAACAATATATCTAATATTTATTAGAGATTGCTATTTATGAAAGATATTTCATTCAATTAGATAATATCAAACGATACAAGATTGCCAGGGCGGACAGATAATGAAATTAAGAATTACTTGAATACTTACCTCAAGAGGAAAGTAACAGGTGAAACTTCATGTCAGCGATCTTCATCAACAGTAAAAAATGCTTTCCCAACCTGTTGTTAGCGTACAGGTGAAACTTGCATGATTCATTTCTAGCACCTGCATATTTCCCAATAAAACAAAAATCTGAAAAGTTGCATATGCTTTTAGAAGAAAATAGGATCCTATGCTAAAGCATTATTTGTGCTACTTCATGCTTGTGGAAATCAGACCAGCCCTTAGCATATGCCAACTCATTATCACCTAATCTCGTAGAAAGATATAATGATCTTTGGCAAATATAGTTCCATATTGGCAAATTAGCACGAGCTGTACTCAACTTCGGTGATTTATTTGGGAAGAATTATCATATTTTGGCTAGGCATTTTTTCCGATGCATAAGTTGCAGTAGAGAGGGAATTACAAGGGAGACAAATGGCTATATACAAATGAGTGCTCTAATAAAACCAAACAGTTTGAAGTATCCAATTGTTGCACAAAATATTCAAGAGAAAAAAAGAAAATTACAAACTAAAGGAGATAATACTGCTCATCAGTGCATACTTATCAAACCAAAAGTTTACACCCTGCAAATTCACTGAACTTCCCAAAATATTAACCCAATGTACATTATCTCGGTCAAATCTCACAAATATTACCCGCTTCATCTTACTGAGTTCTCATTTCACCTTGCTAGTTCCCATTTCACTTGCTGAATTTTCATTTCATTCAGCATAATTTCATCAAGTTCAAATTTATGTATTTAAAAGTAAAATCAGAGTAAGGTACCTGCTCGTACTAAAATCCAATAGGGTACGTTAAAAGGGTGGGCGTGATACCGCTAACATCAGGTCGGGAAACAGACACGATCTTTGCTTTCGGCAATTCATCAAAATTCTTTTAATGGATGTAAACGAAATGAACCAAATGTAGATGTCAACGACTCCAATTACATCTTCAAATATCCATTGATGATTGAGAACTTGATTTACACGATCCAAGGAGCGATTTATGTTTCTGGGCGATTCAAGGAACGTCGATGGGGATTTGGGTGAAAATGGACGAGAGTTAGGGCGCGGGGGATGGAAAATATTTCTTGCGTACGCGGGATGGAAAATATTTTCTTACGTACGAGATTCAAGGAAGGGGGGTTCTGGGTGTATCGATTGTGTGAGATGTCAAAAAGGAAGGGGGTGAATTTTTTTTTGGTAAATTTAGAACGGTCTACAACCATTCCAAAATTGCCATGGCCAACAACCATGCTAAATTGTTTTACCACAGCTGTGGACCGTGGTAAAATTGCCACGGCTTAAGACCGTGGCAATTTTTCCGCATTTGGGTGTGGTAAAATTGGCTGTATGGTGTAGTGAAGCACAATAATTTACAAATTTTAACAAAACATTTTCATTCCAATTGCAAATTCATTATATTTCAATTACATAACTCCATGATTTAATCATTCAGATAAAATATAATAAATCCAAATATAATTCCAAGAGCGACATATGATGATGTCCTCTTGGATGATTAGAGTCTCAATTACTTGATAGTTACAGTACTCGTCTTTACGTACAACAATAAAATAAAGTAGTTAAACTACACAACAGAAAATACTCCTAATAATAGCTTGCCTTATGCATGTCTCTGAATGCTTTATTCGTCTAAACCTGAAAAACCATACTCTCAGCCTACTCAAATGAGTATCTGAAAGTTTAGAGGGAAATAAAAAAATTTAAGTCGGACAAAAGGTATGGTGCGAATAATATAGTTCCACTTAAACCAAAACAAAATAGTGAGACCATACACTGAAGCACAAAATGGGTTTTCCCTCATTATTATCTTTACAATCAATATGCCAATCATGACATATACCTGCAACCACAATGGTTAAAACATAATCATAATATCATCTCGAATAATGGATTAAAATGGATAGTTTGGTATTCACTAAGGTCTAAGGGTCATAATTTCCATGCTTACCCAATCTCATAAAATAGTCTATTTAAAGGCATAGTTATCCCTAGGTTACGATGAACCTCTTAGTTTTCACATGCTAACTAAAAACCCGTCGGGCCGACTCAGGCTAAAAAATACCAAATAATCTAACGGTCTTCTGCTACCATAAGAGTACCAACAAACAAAAGAAATAATCAAAACAGTCTTCTGGTCCTTTCAGAGGAAAATAACAATGGTCTTCTGATTTTCAGTAGAAGGAAAATATAGGTGGGCACGGCTATGAGTTCCTTTGGATGCTTAACTGCAAATTTTAACCTCAATATGGGAAAAGCCCAACACACCAAAATCGCAGATCTGATCAACCAAGGTATTAATGGTTGGAGTATAGGGCATGACCCTACACCAGTCTTCACCTCAGAGTATGGTTTTGAATGTCAATGAGTATGATCAGTTCGGGCATCGTAACATAAGTTGATCTTCATGATCTCCTAGAGGCAATTCCATCCATTCAAGAGTTAAGTCTGACTACATCCATTACTGAGACAACCCTAATTGGCCATCAATTCTCATTCCCTAAGGTTATAAATGTTCGGTAATAACATATAAGTGAACATGTCAAAAATTTACATATTCAATATCAACCGATCAAAATGCAAAAATGTAACAAGTTGCACCTCCAAACACACTAATTCAAGGCCCAAACCTACATTTCAACTCACTTTGTGCTAAGAAGTACGAACCATTAGGTTGAATTACATGATATAGGGACAAATATAAAATTAGAACATCCTACACTTTCAGATCTCACAATAGAAGGGAATAAAATATAAGCACTGAAATAATCCAAATCAGATAGCAGTCTTAACAAAACATAGTCCATACAACAATGTCTCAAAATAACCAATATGAAGAGTTTGATAGTAACATGACATTTAACTGATAAAAGCAATATAATATAAAGTACATGAAGAGTAACTATAAATAATATAACTCTAAGCGCCTAGGCTCCACCTCCACGCGTTGGGTTCACACCAAGTCACTATCGACCCTCCTCTTGGAATGGGTATAAAATGGAAGAAAAGGAGTGGGTCAAGCAAAGTATGGTGCATGAATTATATTACTAGTCTATGGTGTTCATAAGCAATTAACTTCATTTATTGTCTACATGACCTAGGGTGTTTATTTGTGGTTATGGAATATATATATATATATAAGAATTACATGCCAAAGTACTTAATGCAACAGTCACCCTAAGTGTACTTCACAATTGGTCTGCATCCTTAGTGATCAACCATAAAACCTCTACATTGGATAGAAAATCCCCAGATGAGGACCATGGACATATGGTCTCGGTAATAAACGTATCCTATATAACATGTGAGGTATAAATCATAATGCCTGAGCCCACTTACCCCTAAAGCATTGAGTTACCTCCCCGTTATCATCCGTAATCCTATGCACACTAGCCGGGTATACATCACAATGTCTGAGCCTCCTTGCCTGTGAAGCCCCACCTCTATACCCACGCTAGCCAAGAACACTACGGAGTAATGCCGTCAACTAGCGCGGAGAATAAGGCTGTTGAGGAGCGACCATCCGTGTAATTACTTTGTGCGAGCACCGATATGTAAGATAGTATAACAACTTTTCATTTCATCTCAAAAGGAAATCCGACATACCGATACATACTCAAAGCTACTACATGGTGGCTATAATATCTTCGGAAACAAATATAGAAATAAATATAACACAAATCAGTCGTAGAAGTTCATATCTCAAAGGCGGAAACAGATATGAATATTACACATCAAAGTGTACATCAGAGTAGTGGTCAAACAAGATCCACATATCACAAAAAGAGTAGATATAGGTGCTACACAAAAGAATATATACATTAAGGAGTCTCTATCTCTAATGTATAACAACAAAACTACAAATCTAATGTAGTTAGCCAAAAGTCAGATAATACTCCCAGATGAGAGGTCAAGCAGAAGCACCTGTAGCATCTCGGTCTGACTCGAGTATTATTTAATAAGAAAATAATAACCGGATCAGTCTAACTATAAATATCAGATTAAAATGAGATAGAATATGAGATATGACAAAAGACGTATGATAACATTAATGCACTGCTATAACTAGTATGCATGTAAAACACCAAAATCATACAATACCTCAATAATCTCAAAACACAGAAAAGAACGTCATATTCTTTAGTTTATTCACCAAACACAAAAATATTGACTATAATATCAATGCCAATCACAAAAGTTAACGACACACAAATTCACCAATACACAAATATTGATAGAGCTTATCAATGTAAATCACGAAAATTGGTGAAACACAAGTTCTAGAAATCATCAACAAGAAATCCAGAAATCACAATAAAAAGAGGGGGGAGGCCTATCACAAAACGAGAGCATGAAAACTCTCAGCACGTGTATCACAAAACGGAACGCTATTCCATGGTTGCTAACCATTAATTTTGAGCCGAGGCTCCACAAAACGGCCCGAAGACCATGGGTCGCTACCCCACCAAATTGAACCGAAGTTCCACAGAAATGGGGTTTAGTCTCCCTCGCAGACAAATAGACATCGCACATCGCTAGTCTAAATCACAAAATGATCATCATCGATCAATAAAAAGTGTGAATTACACTAAGCCAGTAAATATAAGAGTTTAGCTTCATGTCCCATAACCACTAGCTTAACTTAAATATTTACGAACAAATTGTAGATTTCCACTCGAGAATTGTCACAAGATTTTCAATCGAACAAGTCCATAAATTAACCGACGAAGTAAACGCAAGCGTTTCATACCACTTGTTTTGCTAAGCCGTTTAATTAGATTTTCTCATACGAATGAGGTAAAGGTTTGTATATACAAATAGATTGGAAAACGGTTTTGAAAACGAGCTTGTATTAAAAATAGAGTTGAAATCATTTTATTAAAAGAGTTTGAATATTTACTACTAGTATAAAAACCTTTGTAATTTAAAGTGACAAGTCACGAAAATGATTGTAGAAACAATCAACCATCAAAAATTCACATACGAAGACGTGAATCAAATCCAGGTAAATCGATGCCGAATCCATCAAAATGGATATCCACAAAAATCCCGAAAAAGAAGTCATCAAAATCATAATAAATGATAACAACAAATAGGATAATCACGAATCGATTTAAATTGGAAATTCAATCCCAAAAAGGCAAATTGGGCAGAAACAACAAATTCAGTCGACTGACTTAGAGATTTCAGTCGCCTGACTCAGGTCTTGGAAACTTTCTGTTTCCAGGTTCAGTCGACTGACTCAGAGATTTCAGTCTACCGAATCATGCCTGGGAACTTTCGGGTTCCAGGTTCAGTCGACTGAACAGAGATTTCAGTCGACTGATACTGGCCCAGGAAATTTCCTGGCTTCAGCTCAGTCGACTGAACGCTCTGAGTCAGTCGACTGAACGCTCTGAGTCAGTCGACTGAACGCTCTGAGTCAGTCGACTGAACGCTCTGAGTCAGTCGACTGAACTGGGATTTCCAGTATTTTCAGCCTAAAAATGAAGAGGCAATCTCTTCGCAAATGCAACCGGACGAGCAATGGGCGCTAGGGGTTTATACCAATCGACAACCCAACCCTATAAGCTCTTCGATACATTACCAAACCATGATCAAACCTCCATAAAAGGATTTACACACAAATTTGACTTCAAAAACCAAAAATTGAAATATTCATAAAACCAATCCAAATCAAGGGCAAATGCACATGAAGAAGTGTTAGGAATTCATACCCAACAACCAAAGATAATTATAAACATAGATGTGAGATAAAAATCTCACCTTTAAACCCAAAACAAATGAAGAAGAAGCTATAGAGCAATGGCAAGGACAATCACTCTCCAATTCCAACTCAACAAGCTTGAATCTAAGCTTAAAAGAGTAACATTTCCTAAGTTAGGTTTAGGAATTTCTGAAATTGAAAGGAGAACAAGTTGGGGAAGAAGAAGAGGAGGCTTACCAAAGCTTTTTCTTGAATTTGGAGCTAGAACTTGGATTTGCAATGGAACTAGGGCTTAGGAATTTCCTAATTCTTTTTCTCTTCCTCCATTTTTGATGAAGCTTGAGTGTTAGGAAATAAAAGTGAAGTAATGAAGAGGAGAGGGGGGGTGGAGTAATGATATAACTAGATTTGGGCAAGTGGGGTTAATGGGCTGAAACCCAAACCAAAGCCCTAAGTGAAAAAGTAGCAAAATTCCACTAACTCCAAACATATCGAAGTTTATACTCAAAAAGGTCGCAAACGACATTTTGAACTCAATGGAAGGGGTCCCGAGTCCCAATTCGACTGTTTGCAAAAAGTAGCTTTTCGAACCTCAATCCGATTAACGATTCTATATTTAAATAAAATATTTAAATATTCAATCGTAAAATATGCGGGTTGTTACAGACTCCCCTCCTTAAAGAAATTGCGTCCTCGCAATACTTAAGAAGAAAATAAAGAGTAACAACCATAGAAGCATATCAACACAAAAGAAAATTTGAAATAAGAAGTTCACCATAAAGAGCACGAAAGAGTTAGCCCGAACGTGTTCGCTCGATGAATTCTCTGGATTCCCAAGAGAAATCCTTAGGATTTGAGAACCATCGGACTTTCACAAAAAGAACATCTTTATTTTGAAGGCACTCATCCCCCGAAGAAATGATGCGAATAGAATGTTGCTCAAAAGTCAAATCTGGTGAAACTTCAATTCCTTCAACAACACCGGGCTCAAGAATAAAAATCGGAATTCCAAGGTATTT
This sequence comes from Allium fistulosum, assembly GCA_030737815.1. Classification (NCBI taxonomy): domain Eukaryota; kingdom Viridiplantae; phylum Streptophyta; class Magnoliopsida; order Asparagales; family Amaryllidaceae; genus Allium; species Allium fistulosum. The sequence continues at coordinate 1,165,625,730 of CM060904.1, forward strand.
CTGCAGTAAAGAGACGTGGAAAACGTCATAAATAGCAAAAGATTGAGCCGGTAATAAAAAGGCAATAAGCCACGGAACAAATACGTTCGGTGATGGGAAAGGGACCAAAATATCGTGGTGCTAACTTTTCCCGATCAACTGAAACGCACAACACCCATCATAGGTGAAACATAAATGAACACCAATAAGATTTGGACCTAAAACCAGCTTCTCACCGGCTTCGAGCCAACACAAAGAGAATAGGCATGGCCTTCCGTAGAGTGGCTCGAAAGGTACCATACCAATACAAGATTGGAAGCTATTATAGGAAGAAAATTCAACAAGAGAAATATGATCTTCCCAACTTCCACAAAAATCGAGAACACATGAACGAAAGAGATCTTCAAGAGTTGATTCACATGCTCTATTTGTCCATCGGATTGAGGACGATAAGCGATGCTAAAAATTAAGCTTTGTTCCCAAAGCTTTTGAAGATCTAACCAAAGTCCACTAGTAAAATAATGGATCACGATTGCTAACAATAAAAGTAGGAACTCCATGCAATTTTAGTTTGACATAGAGTTTAGCCAAAAAAAGGTATGGTCCAAAAGAGAAGGACGAGCCTCACGGCTACACAAAACAAGAGATGAACATGAATTGGATTCACGACCTCGAATCTCACAAGTGGTTAAAGTCTCGAGATCATTCCATTCAAATATCATCATAGAAACAACTGCTTGTTGCTTGCAACTAAGGGCATCGGTAATCTTGATTACCCTTTTTCGGGGTACAAAGAAGATCAAGATCATAAGATGCAAGGAACTCGAGCCAACATTAAGTTCCTTATAAGAAAATAAACATTTCAAAGATTTATGATCGAAGTGGAGAACGAATTTCTTCCCCAAAATAATGATGCCAAACTCTAAAAGCGAAAACAATAGCCGCGAGCACTAGATCATAAGTGGGATATCTAGTCTCGATAGGCTTCAATGGTTTAGAAACAAAAGTGATAGCAAGTTCTCCTTTGCAAGAGAACGACACCCAAACCAATACGACTAGCATCGGTATAAACAATAAAGTCTTGGTTCCCTTCGGGAATCACAAGAATAAGAGTATTGAAAAGAAAGAATTTCTTTTTAAATAATCTTCTTTCCCGAAAAGCTAAAACTTTCAAAATTACATTTATCTTTATGTAATAATCTTTCTAGAAAAATTTACATTTGTACAATTTAATATATTGTGTCTGACTGTCTCATCAAAGCGTTTAGGAGATTCTTATCGATAACGTTGATCAAGCGCATCGACCAGAATTCTTAAAGCACTCAATGGGCAATACAATCACAAAATCATAATCTTTATGATAAAAATGTCTCTAAAAAAACTCTTAAGAATATTCTTTGTTCATTTTAAGAACAAAAAAAATCCAATTATACTTATAAATAAATCTTATGAAAAATATTTGCAAAATTTTAAATTGCTATTTTCATCCAAAATCAATAAATAAAAAAATGGAGTCATCGAGATATTCATAGAATACTCGATTCATAAAATGGATGAAATAAGCCGGACAATCTGAATGACATAATAAGTCATTCATAAGACCCATAACGAGTGCGGAATGTGGAAAGTGGAATGCTAACTTCCGCAACTCGTAGCTAATGGAAACCGGTGGCAAGGTCAAGCTAAAAAAGACCTTAACACCACTCAAAAGATTGCTTAGGTGATAATCCTAAGACAAACTCAAAAATACCGGAAAATTCTCAAACTACATGAATGAGAGAAATAACAGTTTCCTCATCATGTGAGCTTAAAGAATAAAATGATGCCATCAAATTGGAATCAAAATCACAAAGGAAAAACATAAATCTGCTTAACAGATTGAAAATGTCGAAGATGAATAGTCCACATGGGACAAAGGATATGGCTTCATAATAATTAAGCCAATCCTTACAAAAGTCAATTTCGAAGCATAAGTAAAAATCGGCTCGGAAAGAAAAATCACATAAAATAATTTCGACATCAATAAAAAGCAAATTGAGTGTTGCGGATCCACCAATCCAGATTCGCAATCCTCAAAGAAGTCATCAAGCCCAGAAATGTTTAAAGAAAAAGAATCACAAGTTCTTTTGATATAAAAATAATGAGATGAAACCCATATCAAAAAGAACTCGAATAAGATAATCACAAAATAAATGTCATCAAGGATAGAATGGATACCTTGACTAAGAGAAGAGTTGCTAGGGGCTTGCACAATATTTAGCTCTCCCTTTCTCCTACTTTGAAGTACGGAGCATGTAAATATAAGATGACCCGAACCTTTGCAATAACGACAAAAAAGGGGTTTCGGACACATATTTGCATAGTGGTCGGTAGAACCACAATTGTAGCATTGTCCACGACTAGAGGTAGGAGTCTTTGCTACCGGAGTTTGTTGCTTCCCTTTCTTGTTGGGAGTGGGGCCTTTGAATTTGATAGGCCTCTTCATGTTATTATTGAAGTTCTGTTTGACATGCACAACTTCAACATCACTTTCTCTATCGGCCTCTTCAAGTCGAAGAGCGATATCTACAAGTTGATCGAAGGAAACTTCTAGTTTCAGAAGTAAAGGCTTTTTAAGATTCTTATTCAAGCCATAAACAAATCTCTGATTTTTATTCAATGGGGTATTAATATATTCGACCCCATATTTAGAGAGAGATTCAAAAGATGCGACGTAGTCCGTCATAGAAGATTCACCTTGAACAAGGTCGATAAAACGCCGGGCCAAAGTTACTTTTTCAGCCTCCGGCACAAAATTCAATTCGAATCTTTCCCGGAATTGCTCCCAAGTGAGATCCGCTTCAACGATTTCAGAAATAAGAAGCTCATACCAATCCAATGCTTTTTCTCGGAGCATGCTAGAAGCCACTTGGACTCGGTGGAGATCAACAAGATTCATGCGAGAAAAGATGCGGTCGCATGATCTAAGCCAAGCTTGGATTTCAATGACACTCTCGGATCCCCGGAATGGCCTTCCACCCAAATCGATATAGTCTAGGGGTGGGCGCAGGTCGGTTTGGTGCGGTTTGAAGTTCAAACCGCTTCTGCACCGCATCAAACGGTTAATCAAAAATACAAACCATTATACTAATCTTTTGAACGGTTCGGTTTCGGTTCGGTTTGAATGTACTACGGTTCGATTTCGGTCCGGTCTGGTTTGAACCCGTATTAAATATGAAATAAGAGAATTACTTCCATCAACAATCAATTTACGAAGACAACTGTGTGAAGCTTTTACACTTAAAGGTTAAAACACACAATGTTATACTGAAATGGAAGATTAGTTCTTAACTGTATGAATATTTCAATTTGACATTTAGCTACAAGGAAGATTTTTTTGGTAGATTAACCAAACATCAACATTAATCAAAGCATAATCATCAAAGAAAATGACTAGAATAAGATTATAATTAACATTTATCCAAAAAAATGAGATGAAAAATATTATACTAAAACTATAACTTCTTCCTTTATGGCAGCGAATATTATTAATATAATAACATACGCTAAAAATTGAATATACATCGTTAGAATTTAAAATAAGATAGGAGTTGCTTATATTTTTATCATAAGATTACTAGTGTAAATATTCGGTTCGGTCCGGTTTAATATGGTTGGTTCAATCATCCAAACCGCAACCGAACCGTATCGATGTGGGTCGGTCCGGTTTGGGGTATTTGCTTTGGTTAGAAGATTCGGTGCGGGTTTCCATACCGTTTTTGCAGTTCGGTGCGGATGGTTTCCGTATAGCGGTGCGGTTTATGCCCACCCCTAGTATAGTCTCTACACAAGCGTGCAAAACCGGATCTAGGATGAGTAGGCTCTGGAATGGGTCCGATAGCTTGAGCATTCTTAACAAGATCTAGAAGCTACTGGGCAGAAATAAATACTCCCTCCTGAGGAGTAGCACTGGATTGACCGACGTTGGTACGGCCAGATCTAACCATTTCTCTTCTTTAAGAAAGAAAGAAGAAGAAAAAGTTATTCTCAGAATGAATATCAAACAATCATGATTGATAAAACAAGGAATCATAAAAGAAAATAGGATAGAACGAGTCCAATTGACTCGAATAAATTCCTAAAGCACGACTCCTAAGAAAGACTTAGGACATGATCTTTGCTAAATTATTCTACATTGTTCCGAAGTTTGGCTCCGATACCATGCTGTGAAGCCCCACCTCTATACCCACGCTAGCCAAGAACACTACGGAGTAATGCCGTCAACTAGCACGAAGAATAAGGCTGTTGAGGAGCGACCATCCATGTAATTACTTTGTGCGAGCACCGATATGTCAGATAGTATAACAACTTTTCATTTCATCTCAAAAGGAAATCCGACATACCGATACATACTCAAAGCTACTACATGGTGGCTATAATATCTTCGGAAACAAATATAGAAATAGATATAACACAAATCAGTCGTAGAAGTTCATATCTCAAAGGCGGAAACAGATATGAATATTACACATCAAAGTGTACATCAGAGTAGTGGTCAAACAAGATCCACATATCACAAAAAGAGTAGATATAGGTGCTACACAAAATAATATATACATTAAGGAGTCTCTATCTCTAATGTATAACAACAAAACTACAAATCTAATGTAGTTAGCCAAAAGTCAGATAATACTCCCAGATGAGAGGTCAAGCAGAAGCACCTGTAGCATCTCGGTCTGACCCGAGTATTATTTAATAAGAAAATAATAAACGGATCAGTCTAACTATAAATATCAGATTAAAGTGAGATAGAATATGAGATATGACAAAAGACGTATGATAACATTAATGCACTGCTATAACTAGTATGCATGTAAAACACCAAAATCATACAATACCTCAATAATCTCAAAACATAGAAAAGAACGTCATATTCTTTAGTTTATTCACCAAACACAAAAATATTGACTATAATATCAATGCCAATCACAAAAGTTAACGACACACAAATTCACCAATACACAAATATTGATAGAGCGTATCAATGTAAATTACGAAAATTGGTGAAACACAAGTTCTAGAAATCATCAACAAGAAATCCAGAAATCACAATAAAAAGAGGGGGGGAGGCCTATCACAAAATGAGAGCATGAAAACTCTCAACATGTGTATCACAAAACGGAACGCTATTCATAGTTGCTAACCATTAATTTTGAGCCGAGGTTCCACAAAACGGCCCGAAGACCATGGGCCGCTACCTCACCAAATTGAACCGAAGTTCCACAAAAACGGGGTTTAGTCTCCCTCGCAGACAAATAGACATCGCACATCGCTAGTCTAAATCACAAAATGATCATCATCGATCAATAAAAAGTGTGAATTACACTAAGCCAGTAAATATAAGAGTTTAGCTTCATGTCCCATAACCACTAGCTTAACTTAAATATTTACGAACAAATTGTAGATTTCCACTCGAGAATTGTCACAAGATTTTCAACTGAACAAGTCCATAAATTAACCGACGAAGTAAATGCAAGCGTTTCATACCACTTGTTTTGCTAAGCCGTTTAATTAGATTTTCTCATACGAATGAGGTAAAGGTTTGTATATACTAATAGATTGGAAAACGGTTTTGAAAACGAGCTTGTATTAAAAATAGAGTTGAAATCATTTTATTAAAAGAGTTTGAATATTTACTACTAGTATAAAAACCTTTGTAATTTAAAGTGACAAGTCACGGAAATGATTGTAGAAACAATCAACCATCAAAAATTCACATACGAAGACGTGAATCAAATCCAGGTAAATCGATGCCGAATCCATCAAAATGGATATCCACAAACATCCCGAAAAAGAAGTCATCAAAATCATAATAAATGATAACAACAAATAGGATCATCACGAATCGATTTAAATTGGAAATTCAATCCCAAAAAGGCAAATTGGGCAGAAACAACAAATTCAGTCGACTGACTCAGAGATTTCAGTCGACTGACTCAGGTCTTGGAAACTTTCTGTTTCCAGGTTCAGTCGACTGACTCAGAGATTTCAGTCGATCGAATCATGCCTGGGAACTTTCGGATTCTAGGTTCAGTCGACTGAATAGAGATTTCAGTCGACTGATACTGGCCCAGGAAATTTCCTGGCTTCAGCTCAGTCGACTGAACGCTCTAAGTCAGTCGACTGAACTGGGATTTCCAGTATTTTCAGCCTAAAAATGAAGAGGTAATCTCTTCGCAAATGCAACCGGACGAGCAATGGGCGCTAGGGGTTTATGCCAATCGACGACCCGGCCCTATAAGCTCTTCGATACATTACCAAACCATGATCAAACATCCATAAAAGGATTTACACCCAAATTTGACTTCAAAAACCAAAAATTGAAATATTCACAAAACCAATCCAATTCAAGGGCAAATGCACATAAAGAAGTGTTAGGAATTCATACCCAACAACCAAAGATAATTATAAACATAGATGTGAGATAAAAATCTCACATTTAAACCCAAAACAAATGAAGAAGAAGCTATAGAGCAATGGCAAGGACAATCACTCTCCAATTCCAACTCAACAAGCTTGAATCTAAGCTTAAAAGAGTAACATTTCCTAAGTTAGGTTTAGGAATTTCTGAAATTGAAAGGAGAACGAGTTGGGGAAGAAGAAGAGGAGGCTTACCAAAGCTTCTTCTTGAATTTGGAGCTAGAACTTGGATTTGCAATGGAACTAGGGCTTAGGAATTTCCTAATTCTTTTTCTCTTCCTCCATTTTTGATGAAGCTTGAGTGTTAGAAAATGAAAGTGAAGTAATGAAGAGGAGAGGGGTGGAGTAATGATATAACCAGATTTGGGCAAGTGGGGTTAATGGGCTGATACCCAAACCAAAGCCCTAAGTGAAAAAGTAGCAAAATTCCACTAACTCCAAACATATTGAAGTTTATACTCAAAAAGGTCACAAACGGCATTTTGAACTCAATGGAAGGGGTCCCGAGTCCCAATTCGACTGTTTGCAAAAAGTAGCTTTTCGGACCTCAATCCGATTAACGATTCTATATTTAAATAAAATATTTAAATATTCAATCGTAAAATATGCGGGTTGTTGCATTGCCCCTAAAACATTGAGTAACGATCCTACTCGTGCCCGTAACTATGCAAACTTCCGTGTATACATCACAAAACCTAGGCCCACTTGCCCCAAATGCATTGAGTAACCTCCTCATTAGTGCTCGTACGCTCCAAAGCATATAGTTGCTATAAAACCGCACGCTATGTTGTCTTTCATGCTTAGCAATTTCAAGAAATGAGAACATAGGAAGCCACTAAGTGTGATACTATTCCATCTCGTTGCTCGACTCCATTCAGTTAATGTGAATGCTCCTAGAGTGAAAGAAGTAGGAACTAGTTTCCCCAGTTCATTTTACTTAGCATGCACTAGGTTCAGGTTCAACCTGGGCTTGCTGAAGCAGACCGGACGTTTAAATATACACCTCAAATGCCTGACCACCTGATGCAATAAAAAAATTATCCCTACGTATTCTGATGTTTAAATTCCATCTTTAGACGTCCGACTTTGACCTCAGACGTCTGACTTCGATCTTAGACGTTTGAATAAGGAGTCGGATGTCTGAATTGAATCAAAATTGAACTAATTGCTCTCGGATTGTGATTTTCCTAAATTCAGACGTTTAATCCCTAGTTCAGATATTTGGTCTAAAATTTCAGACATTTGACCTAGGTTTTCTAGATTTTACAGTTTGTTTGTTTTGGTTGTTTTATGCAACTTTTCATGACTCACATACAAGTTTAAGGACATGGTCTCAACCATATTTCTATGTGTATTTTATATCCTTAATCATACAAATTTAACTTATTAATTTCAAGGACATTATAATAGATTTACACACTTTTTATTTAAATCTAACTAAGTATATCTAGGAAAAATTCTACGTATATTTCTAGTCACATATTCAATTCAAGGTGAAATAAAAATATTTGATTATTCATTCCTTCAAACTAACCCAAATGCTATCAACAAGGATTCATCTTCATAAAAATTTATATGACTTCCACTAATCAAATATTTACCACTTTCATCGTTACTCTATTATCAGTTAGAGTTTTCCATCTTTTCTACTTTTGAGATTTATAACAGAAATTAATCGATTTAAAATAACTCTGAATTGAGCTTCTATTCCAATTTCAAAGGGTATATATTTGAAATCGGATAGATATATAAATAGGTTTGATTACCTAAGAATCAACATATTCTAGAAATCAATTCACTCACATTTTTTAAGCTTCCTTCTTTCTAGCTTGACTTGAATCGCCCTCTCTTCTCTCTTTCTCTTCTGTTTGTTGATTTCGTTTCTCTACCTTGATTTTTTTATTTAGAATTTTGGAAGAGATAGAGAAGTTTTTTTAGGTTAAGAAGTTTTTGAAGAAGAGAATTGTAAGTATATGTGACGACTAGGGTTTGGGATGAAAAATAGTAGAGGCTGGGTTCCTTTTTATAGTTGAAAACTAGGGTTTTCTACTCTAGGCCTAAAATCTGTATTTGCGAAAATTCCATTAGCCGTATTTTCCATTATTTTCAACTCATTTTGTCAAATTTAACAAGTTATATATGTTTCTTAATTATAAACTCCGTCCAGACGCAATGGAATGGGTTTCCTGGCTTAATTCCAACGTCTGTGAAATTTATGTCTTTATTGATTAATGTAAAATTACATTTTTTGCTTATTATTTTAATTATTTATTAAATTTTTCGATGTGTTACATTCTTACCCCTTAAAAGGATCACGTCCCGACATCTCCAAGGATGGAAAAATGCAACTCGTATATAAGAAAAATAATATCTACAACCACTTACTCAACCATCAACCACTTACAACCATTGTCCTTAATTTTAGTTTTTAATGTAGAATGTACATAATGGTATGGAATGCATATGAATATATAGGTAATGTAAAATTAAGCAGTCTCCCAAACTAATTGACCTCTTGAACGCACGTGCTTATGTCATGTATCCAAAATGTATGCAACACCCTACACTTGCAATTCTACATGGATGAGCAACCATTCAATATATATGCAACAACCATATACATATAACTAGATAAAATAAAATGAGTAAGGTGGTGTGTGTAAGCTAACCTGAATATATCAACCCATATGTGCAATACTAACTAAATAAATACATCAATTAGCAACCATCATCCAAAATATGCCTTAGTGGTACGTTCACAATCATACCTAACATCCAAACATTCCTACATGTAGAATAACTAAGCTAAACACTAAGTGTATAAGAAATTATGCTAACTAAAATGGAAATACACCAGAAAAGGGCTTTGGAATGGTAGCTCGAATCTTCTCCTCAGGCTCCCAAGTACTCTCGGTTAGGTCGTCTTTCTACAATTTAATGACTTTCTTGCAGAGTCGCTTTGTCTTATGCTCAATAACGAGTAGGTGCATGGCGAACTAGTGACTCTCTTTATTTCAACTTCCTCTAAACAACTCAGCTCGACTACAGGAGCTAAATCATATAGAAGCTTCTGCAAGTGTGACACATGGAAAACATTGTGAACTCCCGCCAACATTTCAGGAAATTCCACCCTATAAACTAACTTCCCTACTCTCTCCAAGATCGAAAAGGCCCTACAAACCTTGGAGCTAACTTTCCTGAACTATCAAACCTTACAATGTGTCTAAGTGGTGAGACCTTCACAAAGACCATGTAATACATTAAAAAGTAGACTAAAAACAAGATTTTTAGAAAACGAGTCTTTTAATTTCTAATTTCGTTTATTCATTAACTACGAATGCCAACTCCGTGCATCTCTTGTCAACATACGATTTCTACCTATCATATGCAGTTTTCATTCTCCTATGGATCAAGTCTATATTCTTTGAAGTCTCCCTTACCAAATCTAGCCCAAGAATAATCCTATCTGTAGTGTCCCACCAACAAGATGGTGATATGCAAGGCCTCCCGTACAATGCCTCAAACGGCGTGTTAAACCAAAAAATGGATCAACACCCTGGATTAAGTGTTAAAGCACCAGCCTTATTCTTACAGAACAATAATGTAGAAAATAAATGTAAAAGGACCAGAAATAGTAAAGAGACAACAAGATTTTTATAGTGGTTCGGCTGTTAACGAAGCTTATGTCCACTTTATAAGCTTTATTATTGGCTGACTACTATTACAAGTTGAATTCGGTTACAAGTTCATGAGATTAGAATAAGTCACAAGTGCAAGAGTTCACTGGAGAATCATAGTAAACTCCTAGATGACTGTTTTGTGGGAGAAGAAGAGTGAAGAATAATCTCTGCAGAGTTCCAACAGCCAGTCTAGAAGATCCTCTTTGTGTTGTAGGTAGGATTGTATTTATAGGGGTAGGAGAGCAGTTGGGCCAAGGCCGACTTGTTAGAAGCCTCTACTCGGTGCTAGGAAGAAATCCAGAAAAACTCAAGGTAACCTGAGCTAACATGATGGATCGCTAGCCCCTTAAAATATTTTTGACTCCACCCTTTTGGGTTGCCTTCCTTTCATCTATTTGAATGCCTTGTTCAAATAGCAAGTCGTTTGGAGTTTGTTTGATCATCCGTCTTCATGTGTCATCTGATCTAGAAAAATTATCCATAACTCGCTCAAAATTTAACGAAATCAAATGAAACTTTGCAGGTACACTTTAGAAGGTATATGGGACCTATCCTAAAAATTTCGGTTGTAGGGCCCACTCTACATGGGTCGCTAGCGATCCATCTAGCCTTATCCAATCAAGCCCATTTTTGGTGAGTGCCTTCTTTTATATCTTTTAAGTGTTCTCCCAAAATTTTAAGTCAATCCGACTCTGTATGTGTTCTCTAGGTCCGTTTTAAGTTAACTGCTTTGGTCATAAAGCAGGTAAATACGTTGTCATTCCAATACTTGCCTGATAGCTATTATTATAAATAAGCTCCACTAACGGCAAGTGATACTCCCAAGAACCTCAAAGGTCTATATTGCACCTTCGCAACAAGTACTCCAATATTGGATTCACCCTCTTGGTCTGGCCATCCGTTTGTGGGTGATAAGTAGTTTTAAATTTAATTCAGTGTCCAAGGCCTCCTGGAGACTCCTTCAAAAATCACTAGTGAAAAGTGGGTCTTATTCCCTGATAATGCTAGAAAGGACTCCACACAATCGAACAATCTTTCTCACATGTAAAGTTGTCAAAGATACAACTGTCATTATACTCCTGACTGGGATAAAATGAGCGCATTTGATCAACTGATCGACTATGAATCAAACACTTGCATTCCTCCTTCTACTCTAAGGTATACCATCAACAAAGTCCATAGAGACACTTTCCTATTTCCACTATGGAAAATTCAATGGCTATAATAATCCATCGTGCTTCCTCTGCTCTGCCTTTACTCTCTGACCAATCATCATACATTGGGAAACATAACCTGCTATATGCCTTTTCATATTGGCCAATAAAAGACTCCCTTCATATCATGATACATTCTATCACCACCAAGATGAATGGTCATCCTAGATGCTAGCACTAGGTCAATCAACTCCATAATGAGAGGAACACATAGCCTATCATCCTTCCACAACCACCCTTTTGAATCTATAGAATAACAATTCCAATTACTCCAATGCTCTCCCATGCTAAAGTTCTTAAAAATATCCAACAACCCCTTGTCTTGCTTCGGACACAAACCAATACGATTCATAAACGAAGACCGAACATCTAAAGTTACAAATAATCCTAATGTAATGTCTGATGCAGGTTGGAAATCAAATATAGACATGAACGCCATGTGCTTCCACTCCAAAAAATAGTATTTAGCATTGCATGCTTCCCACTTAAGGCAGCAACAACATTACCTTTACTCGGAGTATATGAGATGCTGAAGTCATACGAAGCAAAAAACTTCATCCACCTTCGTTGCCTCCAATTCAAGTCTTTCTAGGAGAATAAATAATTCAAAGACTTATGACCTATGAATAGCTCAAATCGCTCACCTAAAAGATAATGCCTCCATGATTTGACAGCAAAGACAATTGATGACAACTCAAAATAAAGAGTATGGTAGTTTCTCTTGTGAACTTTCAATTGTCAACTAGCATAACAGGCAACTCTATCCTACTACATCAACACAACGCCTAAACCATTTCTACAACCATCAGTATATATTGTGAACGCCTTCGAACCGTAAGGGAGTACTAAAATAGGTGCACTATTCAACAACTCCTTCAGCTTTATGAAAGCATTCTCGCATTCTACGTCCCACGAGAAAACTAAACTCTTCTTGGTAAGGCGTGTCAATGGTGCAGAAATCTTAGAATGGTCCTTAATGAACTTTCTATAGTAACCCGCCTAACCAAGAAAGCTTCTCACCTCTGTAGCATTCTTTGATACAAACCAACCCGGTATTCATCAACTTTACTAGGATCGACCGCTAGTCCATGCTCAGTGACAACATGTCCAAGAAAGTGAACCTCCAAGCGCCAAAAGTGACACTTGGTAATTTTTGTCTTTAACATATGCCTTCGAAGAGTGTTGATCTCTTCTTTCAAATGCTACTGTTGCTTCTTCTCGCTTTTCGAATTGACCAATATGTCATTAAAAATACCACCATGAATTTTTTCAACAACCCTCAAAATACTTGACTCATGAGATCGATGAAATACGCTGGCACATTAGTCAATCCAAATGGCATGACTAACCACTCATAAAGTCCAACGGATGTATGAAAAGCCATTTTCTGAATACTACCTTAGCTACATGCAACTGGTGAAACCCGGTAGCTAAGTCATGCTGAGAGAATAATTTTTCTCCAACTATCTAATCAACGAGGTAGTGATGATTCTTCTTTGTCAGTTTATTTAGCTCACGATAATCGATGCAAATCCTTGAGGAGCCATCTAGTTTAGTAGCAAAAATAACTGGTGCTCCCCACTCTGAAATACTTTTTTTGTTAAAGCCTTTCTCTAGCAACTCATTTACTTACTTATTTAGGTTTAGTCTTTCTTTAGGATCCATATGCCTAAGGGGTAAGGCAATGTTTCTAGAATTATCCTCTAAATAAATTTGAAATTCGATCTCTCTAAGGGGTGGAAGACCGAAAACTTCGGCAAAGACATTTGGGTAGTCAAGAACCACCGGTACCACTGGTAAAGACATCTGGGTAGTCAAGAACCACTAGTAACTCAACATAATTGAACTTTTGGGATCATTATAAACCTTAAGGATACAAGTACCCAAACGAACCACCCTACTATCACAATCCAGTACTGCTCCATATATAGTCTCCAGTCCATTCCTAAGATTAGACTAAACCTAGAAAAGCCCAATACAAAAGCATCACAATCAAACTCGATGCCTAAAATATACAGTTTCAGGTCCCTATAGATCATGAGTAAGTGAATCCATCCTCCAACTGGGTTTGACACTACGACGAGATCTATAACTATTCTAGTCTCTAAATGTTGGTCATCTACTAGTTTACTTGAAATAAATGGGTGTGGTGCTCCAGTGTCAAATAAAGCATGAATAGATAAATTAGAAAGAGTTATCACACCATCAATAACGACGTTCTTTCCCTTATCCACAACTAAAGTTGCACTTGAGCTAGAAACAACATCTAGTGCATTTGTTGTAACCAACCGGGTAGAGGCTTTAGGTACAGCCGAACACTCTCCTTTCATATATCCCAATTAGTTGAAGCTATAACATGTGATCTTCAAAAGATATACCCTATAATCCTTTGCCATATGCACCATGTTATTCCACCGCCTACACCTAATTCCTTGCTTCCTTATCTTACCCGTCAATAATTGCATCCTCAGACGTTGGACTTCGATCTCAGACATCAGAATTAGGAGTCGAACGTCTAAATTGAATCAAAATTGAACTAATTGCTCTCGGGTTGTATTTTCCTAAATTCAAACGTCCACTCACTAGTTTAGACATTTGTTAAAAAAATTCAAACGTCTAACCTAGGTTTTCCCGATTTTAAAGTTCATTTATTTTGATTCTTTTCATTCGCCATTTCGTGATTCGCATACAAGTTTAAGGACATGATCTCAACCAGATTTCTGTGTGTATTTCATACCCTTAATTATACCAATTTTACTTATTAATTTCAAGGACTTTATATGTATATTTACACACTTTTATTTAAACCTAACTAAGTATATCTAGGAAATTTTTTATGTATATTTCAAGTCACATATTCAAGTCAAGGTAAAATAAAGGTATTTGATTTATTCATTCATTAAAACCAACCCAAACGCTATCAATAAGGATTCATCTTTACAAAATTTTATACGACTTCCATTAATAAAATCTTTACCTTTTCACCAATACTCTATTATTAACTAGGGTTGGCCTTTTTTCTACTTTTAAGATTTATAACATGAATTAATTAATTTAAAATAACTTTGAACTGAACTTCTATTCCAATTTCAAAGAGTGTGCGCGTGTGTATTTGAAATCAGCTAGAGATATGAATAAATTTGATCATCTATGAATCAACATATTCTAGAAATCAGTTCACTCTTCTTCTAAAGCTTCCTTCTTCCTAGCCTGATTTGAATCACCCTCTCTTCTCTCTTTCTCTTCTATTTACTAATTTCCTTTCTCTATCTTGATTTTACTTTGATTTTAGTTTTATTTTTATTTAGTATTTTGGAAGAGATAGAGAAGTTTTATTCTGGTTAAGAAGTTTTGAGGAAGAGGAAAGAAAATTGTAAGTATAGTTAAGGGATGGTGTTTGAGATGAGAAATAATGAAGGGTGGAGCCCTTTTTATAGATGAAAACTAGGGTTTTGTAATCTATGTCCGAAATCCATATTTAAAAATATGCCACTGGTAATATTTTCTGCTATTTTCGACCCATTTTATCGAAGTTGAAAAGTTATATATATTTATTTATTATAAACACCGTTCCAAACGCAATGGAATATGTTAAATTGCCTAATTTCTACATTTGTGAAATTTTATATTTTTACCTCTTGATGTAAAATTACATTTTTCCCCTTGTTGTTATTATCAAAATTTAGATATTAAAATTTCCAATGTGATACAAAACTGAACATGCAATACATCATCTATCATTAATATATGATCATGTGATAGCCATTTTATACACAAAAATTACTTGCAATTAAGTAATAACTTCCTTCGCAAAAGTTTAAAAATGGGCTAAACTATTTTTTCTTTTCCTTTTAAAACCCTATCAAAATACTTCTAAAAACTACAATTTTGTTTAAGTAAAACATAGCCTAATATAGATATAAAAGATATCATGTGTCAACAAATAAGCTATCATACTTTGTTATAACCAAATTTTCCTCAGTCTTCGAACGAACTTAAACAAAAATTAAACGAACAAACAATGAAAAAATGACTCAAGGACTTTGGAAAGATCATAAAATGGCAAAATAAAAGAAATATCAAAAAATGAGCGAAAAAAGTTGACTTGAATTTTTCAACTCAACGCTTCAGGTCGGACCCAAGTTGAACCTTGGAAAAATGAAGGAATACATGAGTCGAGAAATAACAAGACAAGGCAATATGATTGGGAGTCAGACCCGGGTCTGACCTGAGTCAACTCCGTACATAGTTGTAAGTCACAATTTAGTACCAAGTTGCGGTTTCTTTCGGGTCGGACACACAATACTCCCAGGTAGTACTCGAAGCACTTTAACCTTTGAATGACTCCGAGCAAGGCAAACACACAAACCACTCAGGTCGGACACCAAGTCAGGTTAACCCCGACTTGAAGCTCATGATTTTCCTTGACATGATTTTCACTGACATGATTCACTCCATCATGATTAGAACCATTTAGACTAATGATATGAAGTAACCTAAGAAATGTTAGAGGTATTGGAGCAAGGAGAACCACAAGTACCGAGCACTTTTTTCTACACGTAGGTCTTCCAAAATTCTTGTACAAGGAGCACTGGCCTGAGTGATTGTCATGGAGTTCTTTTCCTATGGAATAGAAGAACAACTCTGAGGATTTTCTAAAGAAAAGCAGATAAGAACAAGCGGTATCAGAACATCTTAGAAACAACCCAATCTCAAGGGAAATGTATTTGGAGCACAACGGATCGGAGATAGAAGGTCAATGGAAAAAAGGAGGGGAGGTTTCCCCCTAGAAAAACTAGTCGGACTCAGGATCGATTACAAATAAAAACCACTCAATACCGAGTGGTTTTTATTGGTAATTGGGCACAGTTACTTACTCTACATACTCGGATCTTTATCTAGACTTGATATTTCGTGGACCTCTTGCTCTACTAGGCAGTTTCCCTATTAATATAGCACCTATAGCTTTAAGAAAAGGACTTTCTAACACTTGATTTCTCTCTTTCTTCTTCTACCACAAATACTCTAAACACTCCCAAATCCAAGATCTACTAGATTTTGATCGGATTTGAGTTACAATCATTGTATTCTAGATAGAACCAATCAATAACAAAGCTTAAATTGGACATAGGCTGAAGTATTTTTTGAACCACTATAAAAAGTGTTGTTTGTTCTTCTTTTCCTTTAAATATTACCTGTTATATCTAGATCTACTAGCTTCTGAGGTGTTTGTGTCATTTTTGGTGCTAAAATTTTTGGTGCTTCCATTGAGAAAGAACTAGAACAACCTAAAGCTTGGATCTGAAGTTCGGAAGAGATGAAGAGGCCTAATTCCAGATCTATGATTGGAGGAAATCGACTAGAGCATGGGGAAGTCGGGAGGTGTCTTCAAGTTCTAATCAATCCATCTACGTAACCAAAGTGGAGATAGAGAGAATGATGAAAGAGATGCAAGATGGAATAACCGCTCGATAATAGGAGATGCTAGATAGACTTGTCAAAAGGATGGAACAACAAAGAATAGCCAAAGTGGATGGAATTCAGAACCCAAGGCCAAAAACCAATGAAGGAGTATTGTATTTACAATGGAGCAAACCGCAACCGAGCCCCCCATGACCAAAATCGGTCAGTACTAAACTAAATCAGGTCGGTACCAAGATGAATTTACTCTAGGGCACGGTCGATTTGGGTCTAGGATGAGCTCTGATGCCTAGAACAGGCAATGTTGGAGCCAGAGAGGTAGATCGAAATGCGAGTGCATGACAGCAAGAGCTGGAACCAGAAAATCACCATAGGAACCAGGGGCAGAGTGAAGTTATGGATTAGAGACTTCTGGATAATAACCCAATAATTGGGACGGATTGGAGTCAGGTTTGATTCCCTTTCCTCACCTTTTTTTTAAATAAATGATGCAATATTACTACGAGACCGCTTACATAAGTACGGGATCCATATTGGTCCTTAGGTACGTTCTGAGTTGGAAGTCTAAAGGTGATTCCTGATTGGATTAGATGTTTTGATGTTTGCTAGATTCTCTGACTTAGGCTTCATGAGTGACGACTAACACCGATAAGGAAACACCAATGGAGATTGATGACCCCTTGAAATTGATTAGGATTTTATAAACTACTCAAATGTGATGGCTGATATTGATTGATCGTGGTAGTTTCGATCGGAGAGAGGGGTCGATGATCATAACGTAAAAGTCTCCTTGTCGGAGAGCGAGTGGATTGGGCTTGTATGAAAGTAATTCCCTCATTGGAGAGTGAGTATATGGACTTGCTTGGATGTTGAGCCCCTTCGTCGAAGAGTGAGAGAATCGGGCTCAGTAAGGATCCGAAGAGATCAACCCCTAGATTAATTTTAAATAATCAAGACTCAAGAGAGATCGAAACCTAGATTGAATGTTAAACGGTCCGGAGAGATCAAAACCTAGACTGGAGTTAAACCATCCGAAGAGGTCAACACCCTAGACTGGATGTTAAACGATATGCAGAGATCAAACTGTAGATTGGATGTTAAATGATTCGGATAGATCGTATGTTGGATTGGATTTTAAAGGATCCGAAGAGGTCAAACCCTAGATTGGATGTTAAATGATCTAGAGAGATCGGACCCTAGAATGGACATTGAATTGACCTTAGGATTTGAACGCCTTGTAATTAGATTAGAACAGATAAATCCCAGACGAACGCAAATGATTTTGATATATGATACGATAAATCCAAATGAAACATACTAATTATGATTTATGACTAACACTTAAGCAAGGACTATAGTCATTAGCTATGACGGTCATGAATGACCATGAATTTGCTAGGGAATCTAAAGGAACCAAATGATTCACCACAACTTGAATCGATTGATATATGGAAAGCTTGACTCCCAGAAGTTGACTACTGCAAAAACTTGTTCTTGAGCAAAGCACACCTTACATTCATAAGACGTACTTTAGGGGGCAAGTGTTATAATCGAATTTTACGTAGTCTTCGAATGGACTTAAACGAGCGATTAGATGAACAAACAATGTAGAAATGACCTAAATTCTTCAGAAACATCATAAAAAGACAAGAAAAAGAAAATACAAAAAAAAGAACGAAAAAGCTGACTTGAAATTTTCAACTTAATGCTTTAGGTCGGACCAGAGTTGTACCTGAGCCAAACCTAGGAAAAATGAAGGAATACCCGAGTCAAGAGCTAGCAAGACAAGACAATACTTAGAGTTAGATCCAAGTCGAACCCAAGTCAGACCTGGATCAAATCAAATTAAACTTGATACCGATTTATAAGCCACAACTCGGTATCGAGTTGTGATTTCTCTCAGGCCAAACACACAAAACTCCCAGCTAGGACAAAAAGCACTTCAACCTTTGGATGACTCCAGGCAAGGTTTGAAACAAACAAGCAAACCACTCGGGTCGAACACCAAGTCAGGTCAACCCCGACCTGAAGCTCTTGATTTTCACCAACATGATTAGAACTATCTAGAATGATGATATGAAGTAACTCAAGAAATTTCCAAGGCATTGGAGCAAGGAGAACCAATCGGTACCGACCACTTTTCTCTGCACGTGGGTCCTTTAAAACACTTGTACATGGAGCACTAGCCCGAGTGATTGTCATGGAATGCTTTTCTCAAGGAATAGAAGAATAACTTTAAGGATTTTCTAAAGAAAAGAAGACAAGAACAAGTGATATCAAAAACTCTTTGAAACAACCTAATCTCAAGGGAAAAGTGTTTGGACCATAACAGATCAGAGATAGAAGGTCAATCGGAAAAAGAAGGGGAGGTTTCCCTTTGGAAAATCTTGTCGGTACAGATCAAAAACACTCAGTATCGAGTGGTTTTTATTGGTAATTAGGCCTGATTACTTAGTCCTGCATACTCAGGTCCGAATTTGGACTTGATATTTTATAGACCTCCTACTATGCTAAGCGATTTTCCTATAAATACAACACATATGGCTTCAGGAAAAGAACTTTTTGGCACTTGATTTCTCTTCTACCTTCTTCTTCCCCAAATACTTCAAACACTCCTAAATCCAATATCTACTATATTGTGGTCAGATTTGAGTTTTAATGAATGTATTTCAAAGGGGAATCAATCAATAACAAATATTAAAGTGGACGTAGGCCGGAGTATTTGCCAAACCACTATAAAAAGTGTTGTTTATTCTTCTTTTCCTTCCTATATTACCTGCTATATCTAGGACTACTTGCTTTTGGGGGTGTTTGTGCCATTTTTGGTGCTAACACTTTTCAAAACCTTGTGCTATCATACATTGAAAATACATGCTGTCATATATCAAAAACTTAAACTATCGCATGTCAAAATACATGTAGTCACGCATGTCAACAAAGTTATCAAAAACCAATCAACCATGTTATCGAATGCCAATCAAACAAGCTATTGCATGTTGAAAATATATTCCTAGCACAAGTAGAAAACACAAAGCAATCGCATTTTGAAAAACATATAACTATTGCAGGTTGAAAATAATATGCTAGCATATTGAAAAATGCATAACTATCGCATGTTAAAAAATCAAAGCTATCGTAAGTTGAAAACAGTTAGTTATCGAAGGCTGGAAATAATATGCTATCGCACTTCAAAACTTTATAGCTATCGAAAGCTGAAAATCAAAGTTATCGCATGTTGAAAATTTTGCTATCGAAGGCTGAAAATAACATACTATCACATATTAAAAACTTGAATAGCCATTAAAGGTTTCAAATCAAAGCTGTCTCATGTCACATAGTCATTGAAAGTTGAGATAGTTATCAAATGCCAACATGACATAGTTGAAAATATCTGAAAAACTGATTTATTTCCTTTACAGATACCCTACATTGGTTAATCAAGTCTTTTCAGATATCCTTTACAGTAAAATAGAAAAAAAATCGTTTCTTTCCTAAAATGTTAATTTCTAATTAATTATACCCTTAATTACCATTTTGTAATTAAAACCTTCATTTATAAAATAATCCATATAAATAGAAATTACTTGGAAAAATCTACAAAACTTACCAAAAGTCATAATTTCATCTTTTACAGCACATAAAAATTTAAAAACAAACTAATTATTTTTCATATATTTTAAATAACTAAAATTTTGAAATTACTTATTTTTCCAATTTATAAAATTCATAATTAATTCATATAATTTCATAAAATTATGAAATTTAAAACATATCTTCAAAATAATGTTTTCAATATCATATCAAAAATTCAAAGCATTTGGAGATCAAAATCTCCATTTTTAACTCAAAATCCCTTTAGGAAAGTTCCACAAAATTAACAAACGGTAACCCTAACTCATATAAATGATTATCAAAGCCAAATGCATGATTCCAAAAACTATCCACTCAGCTTTCATATCAAATCCAAATTAAAACAACACAAACATATAGGAGATGGCAATATTATTAACCTTAGATTGGTTTAGTATGGAGATAATTACCTTAGTTTCCTTCCTTAAGCCTTTTACTCTTCTTTCTCTTTGTTGAAATGGATTTTAATTAATTCCTCTTTATTTTATATTTTTTCTCCCTTTGGTTATGCGATATGGGTGAAATAAATAATGTGCTACAAAAATTTAGGGAGTTACTTATACGTAGTGTTGATAATACATTAAGTATGTAACGACCTGTAATTTTTGATAATTAAAAAAATTAAATTAAATAAGATTTTGAAATTTAATATTGGGAGAAATCAAAATTTATGATTTATTAATGAGAAAAATAATTAGAATCTGATTAATAATGTTGTTTGAATGTTATTGGCAATTATTTTAATGTAATTTCAATCAATTGAATTAATTATAAAGTTAATTTGGTTATAATCATAAATAAGGAATTAAATTGGTAATTAATGGAATTGAAATATTATAATTAATATGGTAAAAATGATAACTGTAAAATGTAAATGTAATAAAATGTAAACCAATGTTAATTATATTCATAAGGTAATTGTTGGTTGAATAATAAGAATGTAAATCAAAATAAATGAATTTATTAGAAATTAAATTATAATTAATGAATTTATTACAGTTGCAATAGAACGCTGTAATTAGTGCAATATTTGAATATTGAATTTGACATAGGAAATTTATTTTAAAGGATCATTAATTTCTATGTAATCTAGAATGATAAAATGGTTAACTTGTAAAGTTGGATTTAAAAGTGATTTAATCAATTTAGTAATAATTTATTAATTAACATGAAATTAGCCATTTTGGCTACAGTCTCGGATTTTGATGAAACCAGTTTCATCGAATCCGTAACAGTGAATTATTGTAGGATTTCAAGTTTCGTAACGATCAGACTTGTCATTTGATCGTGCGGGCTCGAAACACGTAGAAATCGATTTATAGAATTTAAATGAATATAATCTGATTTTAAAAGCTAACTTCTATATACTTTTGAATTAGGATTTGAAACTAGTTCCATTAAGTTTAAAAATATCAAAAACATCTATTTCGATACATTGGATGACCCATTTTCGTTTCGGAAGCGGAACGGGCTTTTTGGGTCGTTATTATCGTTTCGACCAATTCAATCTGTACCATTCATTCTTGTCTACCTTTGTCTATATAAATAGTTTTTCCTAACCTTAGCAGCCTTTTTATTCCTTATTCCTGTACATACAATTCTATCTATCTGCTTCTTCCTCCTTCCTAATGGCTGCAAATCCAAAACCCTAATTGCAAATCAAATCAAAAAAAATTTAATCCTTAAACCATAGCAAATTATATATCATTGGAAAGCTCTCGACAAGCGCAATCCACTCGAGCAATTCGTTTTTTTGATTTGATGCATCGTTTGACAAGAAATGGTCGAAGAACCTCGGTCGTCAATTTCTAGGGTTTACGATCCAACGGTGGATCGTCGACCGTTTGACGATCGGGAAGCGGCATTTGGAAGAGGACAGAGAGCAGGTCTCGGGTTGGTGTTTGCTCATGCCAGAGGTTGCCAGAATCGTTGTATTTCTCTGATATAGGCGGCGGCGCCAGAGGTGGTCCAGGGGCGTTGCAGGAGATCACGCCACCATGGGCTTGGGTGGCGTGGCGTGCTGAGTGGCGTGGCTTTGGTCGATGTGGTCAGAGTCGAACGAGGAGGCGACAGTTATTCGATGAAGGAGGCGGCTGTTGGTGGTCGAGCGCATAGGGTTTCACGTGGCTGGGCACGAGTTTGAGAAGGTGACATGTATCTATTTCCTTTTATTTTATTTTATTTAAAATTTAAATTCTCAAACCTTCTAATGACCATAACTTTTTCATACGAACTCGGATTTGGACGCGGTTTTCTCCGTTGCGATCGTATCCAAATTTTGGACAATCTGTAACTAGTTTGGTTGCAATCTGAGACTGTTAGATTTTTTGGTCTAAATTGGATTTTAAATCGATTGAAAATCAGAGGTAAGTGTTTTAACCCACTCACGAATGCTAAACAATCTTATGTTAGTTAAATTTAATTTATGATGTGATTAGAAATTGATTAATTGTTGTTTGGTACTTTAAATTATCATTCGAGTTTAATTTTAATTTATATTGAATTTAACTGCCATTTAAATTAATATTGAAATTTAATTGCCAGTTAAATCCCTATAATTTTAACCAGTTTAATTGTTGTGATTTATTGGTTGATTTGAATGATAATTGTGATGGATGTTTAATTGTTGATATTTGGATGATTGGATATTATATTTATTTTATATGTTGTTATTACACTGCAAGTTTCCTTAGTTTGTTGTTAGGAAAAATCACTATGGGATGAAATGATACATACCCGAACGGACTTATAGATTAGGGGAAAAATCTTTATGGGTTGAAATGATAAACTCGAGCGATTTTATGGATTTTGAATTTTATTCGGGATTGCGGGTTGAAATGGTATATACCCGTAAATTTAAAATTTATTGCGGGTTGAAATGATATATATCCATATCACTTGACCATATGGTAGAAAATTATATACGGACATATATCCGTATCACTTGACCATAGGGTAGAAAATTATATACGGGCACCGGATTGGCTAAATTAAATGATTTTAAATCCTTAATTTTGAATACAGTTAAATGGTATTATGAAATGAACTTTGATTATATGAACTGAATTAATTTCAAAATCCAAGCTTTAAATTATTGAAATTAAAATCGGTTTAAATGAATTGTTTAAAGAATTTAAATTGAAATTTTAACGTTGAATTTTGAAATATAAATGAAATTTATCAAAAAATTGAGTTATTGTAAACGTTTGAATATTTAAACTTTGAAATCTATTGAATTTGAAGTGGTTTAAATTTGTAGTTCAAACATGAATTTGAAATCGATATAGATTGAAATGGTTTTAATGAGAATTTGAATTGAAATATTTAAAATTGAGTTTTGTTGATTTGAAATCTGGATATGGTCCAGATTTGTTGAAAAGGAAGAAATAGTTTAATTTGATATTATTTTTCGAATTAATTATTTTAATATAAACAGTTTAAAGCTATATTATTTTAAATTTCAGATTATATAGATTTTCAAACTATTTACTATATAAACCATTCCAATAATCAAACCATTTTATACTAAATTATTTTAACTGTTTTAAAATCATTAAACTATTAAACTATTTTAAACTAATAAAACTATTTTTAACTTTTTTAACTATTGTAACTATTATAAACTATTTTTAATACATTAACTATTTTAATATATAACCTATTTAAATTTATTAACTATTTCTAATATATAAATGTTTTAATCTATAGCCTATTTTTATTATAAATTATTTTAATATATATTATTTTAAATTTATAAACAACTTTATATATAAACTATTTTAATCTATAACCTAATTTTAAACATATAAACTCTTTTTAAATGTATAACTATTCCAATATATAAACTACTTTCAATATTCAAACTGTTAAAGTTGGAACTGTTATGATTTAGATTTAATTAGTTTAAATGCGAATATTTTGATATGATGGTTTAACCTATTTTGTGGTTATGACTTTGAAAAGGAATATGATTTCTAAAGTGATATGATTTTGAATTGAATATGATATTTTGATATCAAATATGAATCGGTTTTGGAAATGCAAAAGAACCAACTGGTGTGAAATAAGCGTTTGGTTGTTAAAGAGACCGGGATCGGATATTGTCATACTCTCTGCCAATACCGAAAACCACTTTAACAACTGTGCACGTGGTGGAGAATCAAGAATGAAGTAGGATGGTTGGCGAACGTTACTGTATGAGATATGAACGCAGCCCTGACCCCCTCGGGTCAGCTTGATATGACTAAAACAAGAGCTATATCTGGGCCAAGTGAGGTCGCACCTCCGATCGGACATGCTTCTTCGATACCATATATGTTGCTTTGTGATTGATTTGGTGGCCAGCTTCGATTTTGATTATGGGAGTTTGTTCCAAGATGGGCGGTAGTAGCTGCTATGCGTTACCACTAGCCCTGTTCTACAAATGGTAGAATCCTACTCTGGCATTGCCTCGCGTGCCCTGTCATATGCCTTATGGAGCCCACTACGAGTTTGGTTTGTACCATACCTATAGAGTGCTCCCTGAGTATCCCATCGGTTTGGTGGAGCTTACAGTATCTGGATAGACTACGGGAATTATATAAAAATGTGTTAAAGGGGATATGAGTAACGTCTTAACGCTATTTTAATACTTTACTTTACTATAGACATATTATAATAGCGTATTGTACTATGTATGTAGGTAGTTTAACGGATCCTTAGGAGATGGAATCCCGAACATCTCTTAAGTTATTGCACGCATGTTAGACACTGGATAGGAGATGTAAAATCCTGTAAACATCTCTGACGCTGTTACACTCATATTTATTTATTGTTAACTTAACTTATATAAGATCTTTTAGTTCTGACTCTGGTGTTTTGTTTTTTCATTACGCTCGGATCAGCCTGAGCATTTCAGTGTTGAAGATTGTACTTCTGGAGGACGAAGACAAAGATTTAGTATATTATTACTATTTATTTTATTTATTCCACTATATAATGTTGTTCCGCTGCATTATCTTATTATACCTGTTGTATGTATACTCTGGTTGTATTGTAAAAGTGTAATCAAATGTTATTTGTAAAACAACTTCATGAGCTGTTTATTTGATTATTATATTTTGTCATTCCACTATGAGATCCCGTGTTTTGTTTCTCCCTCCTTTTCTCTTATTTTCTTATTTACCCCCATTAACAGTCCTCCCTTTTGAATGGTTGAGTTGACATGTGTGGTTGATTGTCGATTTAAACCGTCCAAAAAGGTGGGTCATTACATTTGGTATCTGAGGTTTGGTTTAGCGATAACCTTAGCTTTGTAGGGTCTGACTCATTAGAGATAGGGTAGTAATACCCTATAATAAGTCTGAGTGTATATAGGAGAGAGCGATTTGTTAGTGTTATAAAAATATTTTATATTGCGTTAATTTGTTCTATTTAGTATTTATAGATTCTGGTCGGTACATAGGACGCTATGGTGTCGATAGGGATTTCTAAACACTTAATAGGGCAGACCGACACAATATTGTTTTTGACATGAAGGTAAATGAAATAATTTTACCTAGTATTATATTTTGTATAAAAAAGAATAATTTTTATTACTGGATATAGTTGTATGTGATATGTTTGTTTGTTAGGAAGTCAAATTTTATAAATATTGGTTGCAAAATAGAAATTTACAACCCGCCGTTCGTAGCTCGGTTGGTTTGGGAGATGGGAGATGGGAACCAAAGGACTGTGTCCGGGCAGGTTCGAATCCCAGCGCCAAACCATCAGTGGGAGTTTCAACGTTACGCATCCGTGTGCGACGAATAAGTAAAAGCGGGGTAGACACACGGCGTGGGGTTTACTTAAGTGAGTATCAATGAATACCATGATCTTAAGGTTCCCCATGATCTCAAAAAAAAATAGAAATTTACAAATAAAGTAAATATGAATTAGATATTTGAGAACTTAAGTTCCGGGGTTTTGAAATTTTGGTTTTCAAACATTTTGGAATATAATAATAGTAATATTTGGAAGTATTTTGATAGAAATATTTATTTGAAAGAAATTTTTTAAAGGAATTTTGAAAGGAAATAAGTTTTGTACTCCCCTCTTCTGTCGTTGGAAAATAATTACAGTGATGACTGCGCAGCATCATCGACGTCCATTTTTGAGTCTCAAAGTGAGGAGGCCACTTAGTAGCTTTGCTACGCATTTGGTTCGATAAACAGATTTTGATTTAAAACTCCTAAGTACGATTTGATATATATAAAAGATATGAATATATATATTATTTCAAAATGATTTAAATGGAAACCCAAGATTTAGTTCTTAAAACTTTCCGATAATTAGTAGTTTTCAGTTATTGTAATGAAATGAAATCTTAACTATTTTAATAGTTGGAAACTTCTAAAATGAAAAATAAGAAATTAGAAGATAAGTGATTAATGAAAGTGTAAATTGAAGATTTGTAACTTGTAAATAAAAAAAATATGAAAATTTAGAAGATGTAATTATTGAACATTTTGTTTACTAAAATGAATAAGATAAACTTGTGTAACATTCAATTACATTCTTAAAACATATATATAACTTACTAGAAATGTTTAAAAAGTTGTAATGTTAAATAGGAATATGTAATGGAATAATATACAAGTAAAACTTAAGTAATGAAAGTGTTCAGATGAAATTATTTCTATAAATAAGAATTTTGATGTACAAGAAAGGTTATAAACATGAGTAAATGTTTTGAAATGCTTAACAAATTAAATCGAATAGATTAATGTGAATACTATTTACAAGATAATTTTTAAACTTAAGAAGATGTTGAGATAATTCATTAATAGATTTAATACTTATTTATTCATAAATAGATGTAATGTTAACTAATACTGTCTGTGAAGGAATGAATGTAATTTTAAAGGTTAAGAAGCTTAAGTTGAAATGATCCATGAATGAATATTAATATTAAGTTGAAATCAAGCTATATGAACAATAAATGTTAAATAAACTGCAATGGAAGGTATGTAATACTTCAATAATGAATTCATTGACGATTTTAAATAGTGCATGGATTTTTTTTATGTAAGTAAATGAATGAAAGAAGAAAAATGACATTGAATGAATGAAAATAAATGAACAGTAAATGATGTGAAAGGAAATTAATAAGAATAAACTTAAATAATATTTGAAATTCTTAGTTGTTTTGACTTATGGGATGTTTGGGAAATGAAACTTCGATTTGTTTAAGGTTGTATGAATAATCTATTAAGTAATTATCTAAGGCTGTTAGATTTTTGGGCCTAAATTGGATTTTAAATTGATTGAAAATCAGAGGTGAGTGTTTTAACCCACTCACGAATGCTAAACTATCTTATGTTAGTTAAATTTAGTTTATGATGTGATTATAAATTAATTGATTGATATTTGGTACTTTAAATTTTCATTCGAGTTTAATTTTATTTTATATCGAATTTAACTGCCATTTAATTAATATTGAAATTTAATTGCCAGTTAAATCCCTAATAATTATAACCAGTTTATTTGTTGTGATTTATTGGTTGATTTGAATGATAATTGTGATGGATGTTTAATTGTTGATATTTGGATGATTGGATATTATATTTATTTTATATGTTGTTATCACACTGCAAGTTTCCTAAGTTTGTTGTTAGGAAAAATCACTATGGGTTGAAATGATACATACCCAAATGGACTTATAGATTAGGGAAAAATCGTTATGGGTTGAAATGATAAACTCGAGCGATTTTATGGATTTTGAATTTTATTCGAGATTGCGGGTTGAAATGATATATACCCATAAATTTAAAATTTATTGCGGGTTGAAATGATATATATTCGTGTCACTTGACCATAGGGCAGAAAATTATATACGGACACCGAAGTGGTTAAATTAAATGATTTTAAATCCTTAATTTTGAATCCAGTTAAATGATATTATGAAATGAACTTTGATTTATATGAACTGAATTAATTTCAAAATCCAAGCTTTAAATTATTGAAATTAAAATCGGTTTAAATGAATTGTTTAAAGAATTTAAATTGAAATTTTAAAGTTGAATTTTGAAATATAAATGAAATTTATCAAAAAAAATTGGGTTATTATAAACGTTTGAATATTTAAACTTCGAATTCTATTGAATTTGAAGTGGTTTAAATTTGTAGTTCAAACATAAATTTGAAATCGATAAAGATTGAAGTGGTTTTAATGAGAATTTGAATTGAAAGATTTAAAATTGAGTTTTGTTAATTTGAAATCTGGATATGGTCCAGATTTGTTGAAATGAACGAAATAGTTTAATTTGATATTATTTTTCAAATTAATTATTTTAATATAAACCATTTAAAGATATATTATTTTAAATTTCAGATTATATAGATTTTCAAACTATTTACTATATAAACCATTTCAATAATCAAACATTTTATACTGAGTTATTTTAACTATTTTAAAATTCTTAAACTATTAAACTAATAAAACTATTTTTAACTATTTTAACTATTATTTATAAACTATTTTTAATACATTAACAATTTTAATATATAACATATTTTAATTTATAAACTATTTCAAGTATATAAAATATTTTAATCTATAACCTATTTTTTTATTATAAATTATTTTAATATATATTATTTTAAATTTATAAACAACTTTATATATAAACTATTTTAATCTATAACCTATTTTTAAACTTATAAACTCTTTTTAAATGTATAACTACTCCATATATAAACTACTTTCAATAATCAAACTGTTAAAGTTGGAACTGTTATGATTTAGATTTAATTGGTTTAAATGCGAATATTTTGATATGATGGTTTACCTATTTTGTGGTTAAGATTTTGAAAAGGAATATGATTTCGAAAGTGAAAATGATTTCGAAAGTGATATGATTTTGAATTGAATATGATATTTTGATATCAAATATGAATCGGTTTTAGAAATGTAAAAGAACCAACCGGTATGAAATAGGCGTTTGGTTGTTAAAGAGACCGGATCAGATATTGTCATACTCTCTGCCAATACCGAAAACCACTTTAACAGTCGTGCAAGTAGTGGAGAATCCAGAATGAAGTAGGATGGTTGGCAAACGTTACTGTATGAGGTATGAACGCAGCCCCGACCCCCTCGAGTCAGCTTGATATGACTAAAACATGAGCTATACTTGGGCCAATTGAGGTTGCATCTCCGATCGGACATGCTTCTTCGATACCATATCTGTTGCTTTGTGATTGATTTGGTGGCCACCTTCAATTTTGATTATGGGAGTGTGTTCCAAGGTGGACGGTAGTAGCTGCTATGCGTTACCACCAGCCCGGTTCTGCAAACTGTAGAATCCTACCCTGGCATTGCCTCGCGTGCCTTGTCATACGCCTTATTGAGCCCCCTACGAGTTTGGTTTGTACCCTACCTATAGTGCTCCTTGAGTATCCCACCGGTTTGGTGCAGCTTACAGTATCTGTATAGACTACGGGAATTATTTAAAAATGTGTTAAGGGGGATATGGGTAACGCCTTAACGCTATTTTAATACTTTACTTTAATGTAGACATATTATAATAGCATATTGTACTATGTATGTAGATAGTTTAACGGATCCTTAGGAGATGGAATCCCAAACATCTCTTAAGTTATTGCACGCATGTTAGACAACTAGATGAGAGATGTAAAATCCCGTAAACATCTCTGACGCCGTTACACTCATATTTATTTATTGTTGATTTAACTTACATAAGATCTTTTAGTTCTGACTTGAGTGTTTTGTTTTTTCATTACGTTTGGGTCAGCCTGAGCATTTCAGTGTTAAAGACTATACTTCTGGAGGACGAAGACGAAGATTTAGTATATTATTACTATTTATAGTATTTATTCCACTATATCATATTATTCCGTTGCATTATCTTATTATACCTATTGTATGTATTCTTTGATTGTATTGTAAAAGTGTAATCAAATGTTATTTGTAAAACAGCTTCATGAACTGTTTATTTGATTATTATATTTTATCATTCGACTGTGAGATTCCGTGTTTTGTTTTTCCCTCCTTTTCTCTTATTTTCTTATTTACACCATTAACAATCCTCCATTTTGAATTGTTTGAGTTGACATGTGTGGCTGATTATCGATTTAAACCGTCCAAAAAGGTGGATCGTTACAAAGTATATACAAGTAATGGAATAACTATGTGTTTAATCGATTGTAGTTACGAAAAAGGTTGTAAATATTTCAAGGCGAACGTTAGGCGGTAAGTATGGATTAATTGTTTAAGCAGGGATTAATCGAAGCTAGGCGTTATTGATAACTAATGTATTTTGCATAAAAATTAAGCGTTTTATTGCGTCGATTGATAAAAATTGAAAATTTTAAAGTTTTGGATGTGCTTTGGAGTAGCCAAGAAGTTAAGACTTCTTAAAACTAGCATATTGATGCATGTACGTGATACTGAACCTTAAATAATGCCTAATCAGTGCCTACATACATGCTTATATTCTAACATAAAGCAATAAACCTTGTCTGCACCTAAGTAGGGCCTAGTCGGCAGCTAGAAGGATTTTTACAATAGTGTTTACGAATGTGTTCAAAACCATGATGGGTCATGCAAATAAATACATATCCTTAAATGTGCATAGCTAAGTCAAGATGTGTCGAGAATGATATATCAGTACATTCATTGAGAGTAGTGCATGTAATTTCACAATATAATAACGGTGATTTATTCATGGTCGTTAAGGTCACTAAAGAGTAACATACTTGCATTTGTTTGGAAAAATTATAGAATGGCTTGCTGAGAGTCTTATAGGTTTTGTATGTCAAAACCGAAAAGAAGATTTCACGATGAAATAATCATGGCTTATTGTGTGGCCACTTCCTCATTCTCTGTCTATATAAAGGGTTATAATCATAGTTATTTCAAAAGTTTCGAAAAGGGTTAAGGCAGGGAGATCTAATCAGTTCCTATTTGTTTATTATTGTAATGGAAGCATTAACCCTACTGCTGAAGTCTCAAGTGGATAATAAGCTAATTCTCCTCCACCCTAAGTGTAACAGCCCTTAAATCAATAATCTTAGTTTTGCTGATGACCTACTGCTTTTCACTAAGCCAATAGGCTATTCTCTCCAGAATATTGCCTCAACGTTTAACCAATTCTTCCTTGCTCCTTGCCTCGAGATTAATCTGCACAAGTCTGTTAGCTTGTATGGTGGACTTTCTATGGATAAACCAGTGGAGATTGCCACTAGAGAGATTACCATACAACAAGGCATATGCCATCTTGGTATACCCATAACTTCCACTAGCTAGACTTAAGAAACAACAATGCTTTCCCATGTACGAACGAATCACTAACAAGCTCAATTCCCAGTTTAATAAGTTTCTTACTATGACTGGTCATCTCACTATCATAAAGTCCATTATCTTTTCTACGCAAGTTTACTATTCAAGACCTTTATCCTTCCTAGATATGTTCTAAAAATGATAGAAAGTGCATGTTGTCACTTCCTTTGGTCGGGTAGCCCTTTCTCCAGAAAGCCTATCCCGATTGCTTGCCATAATTAAAGAAACCTATTGACAAGGGAGGCTTAGGTATTAAGTGCCTTCTTCTTTGGAGTAAGGCTGCCTCCTCTGCCCATATTGATTCTCTCTTTCAAGAAACCAGAGTCTCTGGTCGAAGTGGGCTCATCAGAATCTAATTGGCAATAAATCATTCTAGACTATAAATGTTAAACCTCACTCGAGCTGGTTATGGAACTTGATCATCAAATATAGAGATCTTTGTCTACACGTACTCTTTCTTCTTCCAGAAAATGTACTTCATTTTGGCATCATCCTCGGTCCAGCTCTAGTGTCATTTTGAGCAAAATCCTTATTTACCAATAGATTTGTCAATCTGGTATTCCTTTGAGTGCTAAGCTGAATAATTATGTCATTAGCAATCGTGCTTCCCTTCCATATAATAGTAATTTAGACATTTGTAGTCTTTGAACTATTCTTCAAAGCAAGCATAATTTTTCTAGTCAGTCATCCAACCTACTCTAGGCTTCGAAGCAGAGTAATCATTTCATAGGCCTCATCTACAATGAGCTAACTAGTCATGGTCAGCCATTTCTATGGTATATTCAAGTATGGAATAAGTACCATAAGCCAAATGATAACCTCTTGCTCTGGAAAGTGTTTAACAATGCTCTCTTAACTCAGAATCGCTTATGTCATATGGGTCTTCTCTCATCCTCTCTTTGTGTGCTTTGTAACATTTCCCCTGAAATGAATATCCATCTTTTCTTCAACTGTCCTATTGTTCGTAGGATCTAAAAGAAGGTGCTATATATTACTAAAGCTGTCTATCCCACAGTTACTTCTAATGATGAGTGGATGAGTATATTTAATAAGTCTGGTAGCAATAATCTTAAGTCCCATGTGTTGAGCTACCTTGTTCGTAAGCTTATGATCGTGGTGTGGAATGAGAGAAATAACGTATATTCAATTCAGTTGCTTTTGATGATAAACATCTGCTGCTTTGCATTATCTAAAAATCTAAGAGAGCCATGCTATTGCAGAACAGTCGTTTCCTTATGAACTAGGAGAGATGACTCTATTCTCTCTAAGTAGAAGATCCGATGCTAATTGTTGTTCATGTGGTGTGCTTTCTACCTTCTGGTTTCCTCTGTTACATGTTGTTTGTTTGGTGTTTTCTGTCAGTGCTTTTCTTTTTGGTTGTGTGAGTTGTTCTAGCCTTCTAGGTGATTGCTGTTTTTCTAATAAATAAGGTAGTGGCCCTCATTAAATGCCTTGCTAAAATTGCAAAAAGAAAGATTTCATGACGATGTAACACTCAATAAGTTAATAAACAATTAATTATGAGAATAAATATTAAATGGTTAAAGTACGAGAATTTAATATGGAAATGTTGATAAATAATTTAATGTACATTTACTTTTCAAGATTATTACATAGTAAGGGTTAAACTAAAATGAATTAAATGGGAAGAGGGGTAATGGGCCGGCGGCCCAACTATTCTTAGGAACAAAGTTACTTACTTCCCTCTTTTCATTTCTTTCTATGTTCAAATTAAAAATAGAAGCTTTGGAGAACTTTAAGGTGGTTGCGGTCTAAGCAAGAAAAGAGGAAAAAAGAAGATCAAAGCTAAGGGAACTAGAAACGTCAATCAATTGAGAAATCTAAACGAGTAATATATTCCCTCATCTCATTTTCCTTCCTAAATTGCTCATGAGGAAATTAATAATGAATGTTTTTCATGCTTCTTATAATCTATATGATTCGAAAATATAATATGATGTTAGAAACATATTATTAGAGAATGATTTTTAGTTATAGATTTTCCCATAAATAATAAGTTGAGATGAATTATTTGAGAGCTATATATTAAAAAAAATGGTTAGAGTATGGAGTTTGAATTTTTTTACAAAAGAAAATATATTTAAATATTTTCTAGGAATAAAATAAGCGAAATCCAAAAGAAAATATGCTTGATCGAAGGGAAATTTTAGGGTGCCAAAAGGAAAATATATTAGGGTCAGGAAATAATTTAACCGAAAAAAATGTTCGATAATTGGTCAATAGATCAGATCCACGGTTTGTGTTGAACATGTTAAGAAAGTACATAATAATGATAAGAAAGGACTAAGTCAAATTAATCAAAAGCCAGCACGTGTAAAGATAGTGTTAGACGTATAGAAAATAGTTCCTAACATGTAGCGAGAAGCAGTGCTGAAGAATGTGGTGTCGAAACATAAGTAAGAAAAACTAGAACCTTAAGTATAAAGACTTATGTAAGAAATTTAATTAATGCCAAGTATGAGGCTAGATTACCAAAAGCCAAAGGGGATGAAGGTCAAAGGTAGTAATTACCAAAGGAAAATTTTCTTTCGGAAAGATGTTGAAATATGAACTAATTGACTTCAGGAAGTGAATTTATGCTAAGGCTTAAGTTGGTGAAACTAATACTTAGAACATTGATGATAATGTAATGTAGCTTAATGAATAACTAAGAGAAAAGAATAATGTATGACTTATTACGTAGGTAAGTGATGTTCGGTAGATGACTCAAGGCCTAAGGTGGCAGTCATGAAATTGAAGGGGAAGGACCGAAGGGAAAGGAGTAAGGCCTTAGTGTGATCCGAAAATGAAAGCGTTGGTGTAAGGCTTAATATAGAAGTTGCAATCTTAAACGTTGATATAAGGCCTAAAGTGGCAAGCGCAACCGAAAATTCTGGAGCAAGGCCTACGACAACATCCGACACACGAAAGCAATTGGTGTAGCCTACTGTGGCAACCAACGATTTGGTAGAAGATGTAAGGCTTGATTTGGTAGTTAAGTACCAAAAGCGAAGTAGGTGTAAGGCTTTAGTGATAAATGAAATATGAAAGCGTAAGTGTAAGGCTTGAAGTGACAACCGAAAATGAAAGCGAAGTAGTGGTGAGCGCAGGTGTAGCAGCCGAAATACGAAAACAAAGGTGTAAGGCCTAAGTGGGAACCGAAACCGATAATGTGTTTAATGGGTTCAAGGAAGACGTGAAGGCATAAGGCCTTAGTAGAATCTGAATGCCTATAATAAGGCCTTTGTTCTATTGTAGAAGGCGTAAGGCATCGATGGAAGCTTAAGATAGAGTATTTTGGATTTTTGGTTAGAAAAGAAAATGATTACTAAATGTCATGCCGAGAGAAATGGCTATTGGTCTCAGTTAAGACTTTCGAGAAGGATCTATTGAATTATGATTGGTTTAAAGTTATTAAATTGAATGTTTGCTATAGTGAAGGGAAGGGGAAATACGGGCGTTGCATGATCTCACTATCTTTATGCAAGGGTTATATATTGCTCATACCAGACTTTATGTTTGACACATGTTTTTGTTATTTTTTCACCAAAAAACCTCATGGGTAATCGATTGAATAGGTTGAGTTGGTGGGTTTAGGCAAGTTGCTTTCAAATGACGAACAAAGGATTCTAAAGACAAAGTAGGTGGCTTAGATAATAATTTGCATTTTGCTTTTCTTTATTAAGCGTTCATGTCGGCGTCTTCATTTGTTTTGCATGACACTATCTACTATGTCGTGTTATATTTTGATCTGGCGTGGGAAAAATATTGGGGACTAAATCGCTAATCTTGAATTTTAATGATGTGTTTCTTAATTTTAGTTAATCTCTACTTTGTTTACTTAAGACTGCATAATATAACTGATCTTGTCTTTATTGCCAAAAGATAACTACATGCTGACTGCAACACATCAGAGTTTCACCTTTGGGTTTTAGAATGAAGGATGTTACAGTTGTTATCAGAATGTAAGTTAGGGGATAATTAGGTAAAAACGAGCTAAGTAAAGCTTCGGTAAAATTAGATTGTAGAAAACAAATACCTTGGGAAGGGCAAGCTTACAGTATGGTGCATTTGTTATATACAGATGCAGATGTGTTTAGTCGAGATTTTCTATTGCTAAATCACTTTCTTCCTTCTGTTTCTAAAGAATATTTTTTATTAGAAAATGGAAATGAGGAGTTGAAGAGTTACAGTAAGAGGAACCAATCTAGAAGGGGGATGATAGCACACAAACTATCAAAGGTAATGGAAGGGTGGTGTCTCTAATAGCTGATAATGAGGCAGTCCCACATATTATGGGAATGGATGTAAATGTGTTACTCCAATAGTTACTAATGCATAAGATGAGAGAAAATATGCCGGAAGTAGCAAAGTTGAGGCCAGTTGGAACAAGAGAGAATTTTTTGAGGCTGAATCAAGACTACCAGGATCTAGGAGGAAACATGTTTACCTGGAGAGAGTCGGTAGTAGAAGTGTTGAATTGGCTAAAGATGAGTGAGCGTATCTTCAAGGATTTGGGGCTGAATGATGCGTTGAATACCTCTAAGACAGTTACATGAAGATGCTTTGGAATATTGTGAGACAGTGGCTGAAGAGACTCTTGAAGAGGAGATCACTTAGGAGCAATCTAGGGAAAGATTCGAGACTCGGTTCATTTTCAAGTCCCAAATAAGTGTGTTGTTGAGGGAATTCGTCAACCTCAGGCAAGAAGATCTTTCTATGGAAGAGTATATTTAGAAGTTCAATGTTTTGGCAAAATATAACCGAGAATTGATTAACACCACCACTTAATAAGAACGAGAATTTTATTCAGGGGCTGAAGCAAGGCTTAGATCATAAGGTAATGGCACACTTTTGCATCTCCTTTTGATTTTGTTATACCTATGACTCGGTAGTATGATAGCATACATTGAAAAGAGAGAAGGGTGGCAGTGAAACCGAAAGTGGAACATAAGATGTGGTTTAATCCATACCAGAAAGGGAAGAAGGGGCTATAACCAAGAGGAAAGAACAATTGTGGACAAAAGGGGCACTATGCATCAAAGTGTCCACAGCCAACTGGGATAGCCAAAGTCAAGTTTTTTAATTGGTACAAGCTAGGCTATAAGAAGAAGGATTGTGCGGAGTTGAAGCAGACAAGGTTTTTGCTTCTAAGTAGTCACCATGAAAACCAACAATTGAGGAAAAAAGGGAAGGGGGGTAGTTCTTCAAGATATGATTTCGATTTCCTATTTTTCACTTACAGTTCTGTTTCATGCTGGAGCTACACATTCTTTCATTTTGAAAGATGTAGTTGATAGATTAGGTTAGATGTCACTTATCTAGTTACTACTTTGCATGTGATTTATCCGATTGGTAGGTATGTCACTCTTAGGTTAACGTGCACTAATTTAGAGTTTACTCTATGTGACTATTTATTTTCTTACAACCCATTTGTGTTTGACTGTGAAGGGTATGGGATAATTTTGAGTATGAGATGCAAGTGTCTATTGTGTAGAGAAAATTATCGCTTTGCGGAATACGAAGGGAGGAGAAAGGATCTTGGTAGCTTTGGACGAGATAAAGGGAAGGTCTGAGGTTTCATTGTGTGTAAAGGAAGGTCACGAAGAGGAGATGGTTAGAGTTTTTGTGGTTCGGGAATTTACAGAATTTACAGATGTCTTTGAGATAGTAATGGGAATATATCTGAGAAGAGTGATTGAGTTTCACATCATTTGTTGTCAGGGGCACAACCTATCAGTAGACTGCCTAGCAGAATGACACCTAAGAAAATAGAAGAGTTAAAGAAGTAGCTAGTGGAACTTGAGCATAAAAGTCTCATTAAGTCGAATAGTTCACCATAAGGAGTTTCTGTGGTATTTATGAAGAAGCCGAATGGATTGCTTTGGATCTGTACTGATTATATGAAGTTGAATGAGATGACAATGAAGAATAATTATCCATTACCGAGGATAGATGGTCTATTTGACAAGTTGAATGGAGCTAGAATATTCTTATGGTTAGATTTGGCTATGGGATTCCATCAACTAAGAGTTGTTGAAGAGAGTATTCCCTTGACTACATTTAGCAATGGGTATGGTTCATATGAGTGGTTAGCTATGCCCTTTGGACTAACTATGCTCCAATGTTCTTATAGATCTTATGAACCGGGTCCTTTGCAATTAGTTAGATAGATTTGTGCTGGTCTTTATAGATATCTTTGTGTATTCTAGGGATGAGAAATATCATAAAGTTAATCTTAGATTGGTATTGGAAACCTTGAGACGGCACAAATTAAAAGCAAAAATTTTCCATTGTTAAATTTGGAGGCATGAAGTTAAGTTCTTTGGTCATGTGGTTTCGAAGGAAGGATTAGTCGTAGTTCCATCAAAGATTGAAGCCGTGAATAATTGAAAGAGACAATTACCGAGATAAGGAGTTTCTTAGAATTAATAGAGTACTATTGGAGATTCATTAAGGACTTCTTCAGGATAGAAGCGCCATTAAAAAGGCTTACTTGAAATAAGCGGTATTTTTGGATAAAGGAATGTGAGATGGCATTCCAAGATTTGAAACTTCGGTTAATGGAAGTGAAAGGGACGCGGAAGATGATCTTAAGGCTATTTAACACTAGAGGGGGGGTGAATAGTGTTTTAAGAATTTCTTTAAAACTTCTTTGATTCAAATTGATTTAACTAACTTAATGCAAATACACAATCACAGATTAAATCACAGAATCACAAACAGATGCAAATATAAATAAAAAGCAAGTAAAGGAAAGAACACACCAGGAATTTTATACTGGTTCGGTGTTACCCTACATCCAGTCCCGCACAACTCGTACGGCTTTCTATTCAATAATAATCTAGATTACAATCCCTCGATTCCAAGGCAACGAGGTACACCCTCCAGATTCTCAGGTCTCTGGGTAGAACCACTTGATTCACAGGACACAAGTTCACCCGATCGATTTCCAAGGACACGATCACACCTTTATAACCCTAAACAAGTTTCTTTGAGTACAAATGTATCTATAACTCTGATAAGCCCTGAGATTCTTTGAAGAGAGTGGCAGAGAATCAAACTAGAGATATTCTGGTTTGATTCACTTAAGATTTCGGCAGAATATGAATAGGATGATTAGAAAATAAGATAAGAGAGTAAAGAGGAGAGAAAATAAAGAAAGTAGTTACTGGAAAACGTCCATAACAGTCTCTATTTATAGAGAATGAATGGATGTGTCCATTCAAAGAGATTTAAACGAATAGACACTTCTTTTAAAAAACAACCTTTGCTATAACGGGAAGCATGTCGACATGACGAGTAACTATGATGTCGACATGGTCTAGTAAAAATGATGATTTGCTTTTCTTTGAAAATGATGATTTAAAACATATGCAACTTTATTCAAATGGACTCTATGTATTTGTAGAAGGTATTTAGAAGTAGAAATACTTATGAATATATATATGTATATATACTAAAATATATTTAAAATCAAGGTTAATAAACTAAAGTAAATATAATATTAAAATAGATTTTGAGGCTAAAATATCAAGGACAATTTTGAAATCAAAATATAACAAAATGATAAATATGATTTTGAGGCTAAAACATTTTTGGAAATACGAACGAAGGTTTTTCTTTTGAAAAGGAATATTTGAAAATCATTTTATGAAACAAGAGATAATTTTGAAAATCATTTTGAATCAAAATTAGTGGATAACAAAATAGGGCTACTATCCGTTCCACTAGATATTTCGTGAGTTCCATCTCACTAGGGTTCCATCCCTTTAACAAGAACGAAGTGGATTCCATTCCACGAGTAAATTGGATAAAAAAGAATGATAGTGCTTTCAAGGAGTTTTAACAAATATCTAACCTAACTATATTATTTGTCTTGAACTCTTGAATATCTTGAATCTCATGAGTCTTCAATCTTGAACTCTTGATCTTTGTCTTCTTTACTGTACAGTCTTCTTTTGTTGATACCTGCATATAGATTTCCTGCACATATATATTTTATAACACTTCTATAGTTGTTGTCATCAAAACCATTATCCTATAGACTAACATTCTCCCCCTTTTTGATGATGACAACCTTTGTTTATAAAATATTTATATTCTCCTTATAACTCCCCCTAAATCTAATAACTCCCCCTTAATCTATGCCTAACTAACCTATTTTATACTTCTCCCCCTTTGTCATCAACAAAAAAAATGACATTAACTTCCCCT
Source organism: Allium fistulosum (assembly GCA_030737815.1). Taxonomy (NCBI): domain Eukaryota; kingdom Viridiplantae; phylum Streptophyta; class Magnoliopsida; order Asparagales; family Amaryllidaceae; genus Allium; species Allium fistulosum. The sequence goes on from CM060904.1 coordinate 1,165,665,647, forward strand.
AAATCTATGATATTAATGATAGTGTTATCATTAATAATACTGAAACTAGATATAACAATGTTAAATATTGTATACTCAGAATGATATATATGAGTAATATAAGAATGAGAATAATACGTGTAACCACAGATTATTTTATTCATTTCAATATTACTATATACATGACTATTTAAACTTATAAACACATAACTAAAACAAGAAAATAAACAACTCAACAGTTGTTTTTGATGATGGGAGACTTGTGGACAGGACAATTTGGGTAATGGAAACAGAAATTTCCATGTTGTTCCACAATGTTCCCATAAGCATCAAAACAGACTTCCCCTACACATACTGCTTCATCATCAGTTTCTTCCTCCATTGGTTCTTCCTCTTCTTCTTCGTCTTCGTCTTCTTCTCCTTCTTCATTTGCTTCTATGTTAGAAGAATCTTCAATTACAATTGGATTGGCATGATTATCCATGAGGAATTTTTGAAGATTCCTTAGAATATTCCCTTGTTTCTCTTGCTCTCTTGCCATTCTCAATTGTTGAACTTGCATTTCAGTTAACATCTGCAGCGAATCATCAACTTTCTTCTCTATTTTGATGACACGAGCAAGTATGGAGTTTTGGAAAGGGCCTTGTGAAGGAAAAGGGAAAGGAACCGGTGAAATTTGATTAGGATTGGATGTGGAAGCCATGGATTTGATGTTTCCAGAAAGTAGTATGAAGAAATAATGATTGGAGGGAAGAGAAACTCGGAATGGGTGAATTAAATAACCACCCATTCAAAAATTAGAGGGAAAAACGAATTGTCATTTTTACCGTTTCATGTCGACATGACGCATGAATACTATGTCGACATGGTGTTGTAAAATGCTATGGTTAAGAAATCATTCATATATACCCTATGTATACTACTATACTATATACTATATTTCAGAAAGAGAACATATACCTAATTCTCTTCTTAACTTGGTGAAGACAGGTTCTCCTAAAGGTTTGGTTAAAATATCAACTATTTGATTTTCAGAATTAACGAAATCAAGAGAAATTTTCTCTTTATTTACGTTATCTCTTAGAAAATGGTGTCTAATGTCAATATGTTTAGTTCGGGCATGGAGAGTTGGGTTTTTGGACAAACTAATGGCACTAGTGTTATCACAGAAAATTGGAGATTTTGTGATAGATATACCAAAATCATTCAAGGTTTGTTGCATATACAAAACTTGAGAACAAGCTAAAGCAGCAGAAACATACTCTGCTTCAGTTGTTGATAGGGAAACAGTATTCTGCTTTTTACTGAACCAGGAAATTAAGGAATGACCTAGAAAGTGACAAGTTCCACTTGTACTCTTTCGGTCTGACTTACACCCAGCATAGTCAGCATCACAGTAGGAAACTAATTCAAATGAATCATTCTTAGGGTAGAACAATCCATAATCAAAGGTGTGTTTAACATATCGAATGATACGTTTCACAGCTTTTAGATGAGTTTCCTTGGGTTGAGATTGATATCTTGCACAGAGACAGACACTGTTCATGATATCTGGTCTACTAGCAGTTATATAGAGAAGTGATCCAATCATTCCTCTATACAAGGTTTGATCTACGTCTTTGGATAGATCATCCTTACTTAACGCTATATTGGTTGCCATGGGAGTTGGTTTTCCACTCACATTGGTCAAGCCAAACTTACTAACTAACTCTCTCGCATACTTCTCTTGACTGATAAAGATACCATTATCTAATTGTTTGATTTGTAATCCTAGGAAAAAGTTAAGTTCACCCATATGACTCATCTCAAACTCTTTTGTCATAATGTCAGAAAATTCTTTGTTCATGTCAGAATTGGTTGATCCAAAAATAATATCATCTATGTACACTTGTACAAGTTGAATATCATTTTTATTTCTTTTAATAAAAAGTGTGTTATCTACTTTACCTATTTCAAAATCAGATTGCAAAAGATAAGACCTAAGTCTATCATACCAAGCTCTAGGAGCTTGTTTTAGACCATACAGGGCCTTTTTTAATTTAAAACATGATTTGGAAATTTTGTATCTTCAAAGAGTGTAGGTTGTTCAACATAAACTTCCTCTTTTACAAAACCATTTAGAAAGGCACTCTTGACATCCATTTGAAAAAGTTTGAAATTATTGAAATTAGCGAAAGCAAGCAGAATTCTAATAGCTTCTAATCTTGCTACGGGTGCAAAGGTTTCGTCATAATCTATACCTTCTTCTTGACAATAACCTTGTGCAACGAGTCGAGCCTTATTTCTAACGACCTCACCTAATTCATTTAATTTATTTTTATATACCCATTTAGTGCCTATAATGGATTTATCCTCAGGTCTAGGAACAAGTTCCCAAACATCATTTCTGGTGAATTGATTTAATTCTTCTTGCATAGCAAGAATCCATGAATCATCAGTTGATGCTTCCTTTGGATTTTTAGGTTCTATTGAGGATATAAAAGCAACATGACTCATACTGTTTAATTGATTCCTAGTTTTAACAACAGATTGCATATCTCCTAGAATATTTTCTACAGGGTGATCTTTTAAAAGCCTAATCTTTTTATTTGGATGAAAAGTTTCATTTGTAGCATCTACAGATTCATGATTAGAAATAACTAAGTCATCCTCATCATTAGTCTGATCAACTTCTTTGAAATTTTCATCAAAGGAAACATGTAAAGTTTCTTCAATAGTGTTTGTTCTTAGATTAAAAACTCTATAAGCTTTACTCCTGTTAGAATATCCGATAAAGATTCCTTTGTCGGATTTAGGATCAAACTTATCTAAATTATCTTTTGTATTTAAGATAAAACATTTACTTCCAAAAATTCTGAAATAAGATACCTTAGGTTTCTTATTGAAAAGAAGTTCATAAGGTGTTTTATTGGTTAGAGGTCTAATTAGAATCCTATTCAAAATATAACAGGCTGTTGCAACTGCTTCAGCCCAAAAATGTTTTGGTAATTTACTATCAGAAAGTAGAGTTCTAGCACACTCTTGAATCGTCCTATTCTTACGCTCAACTACTCCGTTTTGTTGTGGAGTTCTTGGAAACGAAAAATTGTGAGTAATTCCCTTCTGATTACAGAATTCCTCAAACTTCTCATTTTCAAATTCACCACCGTGATCACTACGAATAGTGATGATCTTGGAAGAAAGTTGGTTTTGAACTCTTTTTGAAAAACTTTTAAAATAATCAAAAGTATCACTTTTATGTTTCAGAAAGATTGTCCATGTATATCTGGAATAATCATCCACAATTACAAAGACATATTTACTATGGTTGATTGATTGAATCTGAGATGGACCAAATAAATCTAGGTGAAGTAACTCAAGAGGTTTTGAAGTAGAAATCATATCTTTAAGTTTAAAGGAACTTTTTCTAAGTTTTCCTAATTGACATGCATCACATATACTATCTACTTTAAATTGCATCTTAGGGAGGCCTCTTACTAGATCAAGTTTGGATAGTCTAGATAAGAGTTTAAAATTCAAATGTCCAAATCTCTTATGCCAAGTCCAAGGGTCACTTGTATTGGCCAAAAGACATAGATTATCATTTGAAATTTTCATACTGAGAATATAGATATTCTTTTTCCTAACTCCCTCAAAGATAATATTAGATTTATTATCTTCGATGTGACACTTGTCTTTTTCAAATTTAATCCTATATCCTTTATCACATAACTGACTAATACTAAGTAGATTATGTTGTAGATTTTTAACTAACAAAACATTTGAAATAATAGGAGTTTCAGAATTACCTACATTGCCGATGCCAACTACATAACCTTTTGAATTATCCCTAAAATTAACCAATCCTCCATCCTTGTAAATAATGTCATTGAGTATCTCTGGATTTCCTGTCATATGTCTTGAACATCCACTATCAAGTATCCACTTGTTTTTCCTTATTTGCACAACTTGTCCATTGTGAATAGATTCATTTGTCGCCATGAAGCAAGATTCCTGCATAGTGAGAAACTTTTGTAGATTACCTGATTCTATATAACTATCATGCATCAATTTATGAGACCACAATGATTTGATCATTAAAGAATTATTTTTAGGAAACATTTCAAACTTAGCCATGAACTTTTCAAAAATCAGATTATAAATACTTTGAAAAACTTGCTCTGATACCAAATGAAAGGGACGCGGAAGATAATCTTAAGGCTATTTAACACTAGAGGGGGGGTGAATAGTGTTTTAAGAATTTCTTTAAAACTTCTTTGATTTAAATTGATTTAACTAACTTAATGCAAATACACAATCACAGATCAAATCACAGAATCACAAACAGATGCAAATATAAATAAAAAGCAAGTAAAGGAAAGAACACACCAGGAATTTTATACTGGTTCGGTGTTACCCTACATCCAGTCCCGCACAACTCGTACGGCTTTCTATTCAATAATAATCTAGATTACAATCCCTCGATTCCAAGGCAACGAGGTACACCCTCCAGATTCTCAGGTCTTTGGGTAGAACCACTTGATTCACAGGACACAAGTTCACCCGATCGATTTCCAAGGACACGATCACACCTTTATAACCCTAAACAAGTTTCTTTGAGTACAAATGTATCTATAACTCTGATAAGCCCTGAGATTCTTTGAAGAGAATGGCAGAGAATCAAACTAGAGATATTCTGGTTTGATTCACTTAAGATTTCGGCAGAATATGGATAGGATGATTAGAAAATAAGATAAGAGAGTAAAGAGGAGAGAAAATAAAGAAAGTAGTTACTGGAAAACGTCCATAACAGTCTCTATTTATAGAGAATGAATGGATGTGTCCATTCAAAGAGATTTAAACGAATAGACACTTCTTTTAAAAAACAACCTTTGCTATAACGGGAAGCATGTCGACATGACGAGTAACTATGATGTCGACATGGTCTAGTAAAAATGATGATTTGCTTTTCTTTGAAAATGATGATTTAAAACATATGCAACTTTATTCAAATGGACTCTATGTATTTGTAGAAGGTATTTAGAAGTAGAAATACTTATGAATATATATATGTATATATACTAAAATATATTTAAAATCAAGGTAAATAAACTAAAGTAAATATAATATTAAAATAGATTTTGAGGCTAAAATATCAAGGACAATTTTGAAATCAAAATATAACAAAATGATAAATATGATTTTGAGGCTAAAACATTTTTGGAAATACGAACGAAGGTTTTTCTTTTGAAAAGGAATATTTGAAAATCATTTTATGAAACAAGAGATAATTTTGAAAATCATTTTGAATCAAAATTAGTGGATAACAAAATAGGGCTACTATCCGTTCCACTAGATATTTCGTGAGTTCCATCTCACTAGGGTTCCATCCCTTTAACAAGAACGAAGTGGATTCCATTCCACGAGTAAATTGGATAAAAAAGAATGATAGTGCTTTCAAGGAGTTTTAACAAATATCTAACCTAACTATATTATTTGTCTTGAACTCTTGAATATCTTGAATCTCATGAGTCTTCAATCTTGAACTCTTGATCTTTGTCTTCTTTACTGTACAGTCTTCTTTTGTTGATACCTGCATATAGATTTCCTGCACATATATATTTTATAACACTTCTATAGTTGTTGTCATCAAAACCATTATCCTATAGACTAACAGGAAGCTCTAGTTTCAGTAATAACGGAAGGGAATGAAGATATGGTAGTATACACGTATGCTTCAGGTTCGGGGTTAGGAGTAGTATTAATCTAAAGGGGAAAGGTAATAGCTTAGGCATTTAGACAATTGAGACCCCATGAGGTTCAATATCCAACACATGGCCTGGAGTTGGCTGATGTTATCTTCGCATTTAGGTTTTGGAGACATTACCTTTCAGTAGAAAGACTTATGCTATTTACTAACCATAAGTCCATGAGATATTTGTTCTCTTGAAAGGAGCTGAACATGAGACATTAAAGTGGTCAAAGTTTTTGGCATCATATGATTTCCGAATCAAATACTAAAAAAGGGAAATAAGGTTGTCGATGCTTTGAGCCGAAAGTAGCAGAGTTGTATTTTGGCTATGATGGAGGAATAGATTGTCTTGAAGATTCTAGCTACTTGTAATGTACATTTTTAGTCGAGTGCTAGTCCAAGTTGAATTTAGGAGCATTTTCATGCTTGGAAGTTCACCCAGCTCCCATGGAAAGAATTGTTGAAAGGTAGAATGAGGGCCCATTATGTGCTAAAAGGATTAATGGACTGAAAAATGCTGTCGAGACCAAAGAGTTGAAGGACTTCGGTATTGATGAGAAGGATTGTCTTCAAAAGAAGGGAAGGTTGTGAGTTTTGAATAGTAGAGACCTTCGAAAGCTGTTTTTGGACCAATGCCAATGTTCAAGGTTTGTTATACATCCATTGGGCACTAAGATGTACCGAGACAAGAAGTGGTGCTTCTACTAGAAAGGGATAAAGAGAAATCCTAGGGAATGTGTGAACAGAAATTTCACATGTCAATAGGTTATAGCGGAACATCAAAAGCCTAATGGACTTTTGTAGCCTTTGAAAGTTCCAATGTGTGGAATTCGGTTTTGATGGACTTTGTCGATAGCTTGCCAAGGATAAGGGTAGAGAGCGAAAGTATATGGGCCATAGTTGATAGATTGATATTAAGAGTGCCCATTTAATTTCAGTGAAGTCCATAAGAATGACAACCAAGTTAGTCGAGATATATGTTAAGACTATAGAGAGACTTCATGGAATTTCAAGTATTATATTTAGTGACCGAGGCCCTTTGTTTGCTAGTGAGTTTTGGCAGAGCCTAAAGGAAGCTTTGAGTTTGGAATTGTGTATGCTTATTGCTTACAATCCACAGATAAATGGTCAGACTAAGAGAGTCAACTAAGTGCTAGAATATTTACTGAAAGAATGCGTATTAGACTTCGGTGGATCTTGGAAAGAGCATTTTTTCATGTATCACATCTTTGGAAGTGTGTTTGAGACCCTAAGGATGTTGTGGTTCTGAGAGCTTGGGAAGATTTGGTTATCGAACCAAACATGACCTATGTAAGGAAACCCATTCGGATTATAGACTAAGTTGTGAAAGAGCTTTGGAATATGATGGTGGAGCTTGTGTGAGTCTAGTAGAGCAAGGACCCAGATGATTTTACTTGAAAAACCGAGGATAAAGTCAAGAGGATTTATCTCGAGTTGTTTATTTAGATTAGCTTGTATGTTAGCTATGTTTTGTTATAACCATGTGTATATATATATATATATGATATTTTAGTTTGTCTTTGTATTGAATAGAAAATAAAGAACTGCTAATACTCAATCAGAATTTCAAAGATGAAATTCCAATAAGGGAGAAGCTTGTAACACCATATGAAATAATAATAATTAGTTAAAGAGTAATAATGAGAATAAAGATTAAACGGTTAAATTATGAGAATTTCATTTTGAAATGTGATAAGTAATTATGTGTAGATTTACTTATCAAAATTATTACTTCATAAGACTTAAATCAAAACGAATGAAATAGGAAGAGGGGTGATGTGCCGATGACCCAACCATTCATAGCAATGAAGTTAGTTACTTCCCTCTTTTCATTTCATTCTGTATTCAAATTAAAAATAAAAGCTTTGGAGAACTTTAATGTGGTTGCAGCCTAAGCAAGGAAAGAGGAAAAGAAGATCAAAGTTAAAGAAATTTGAAACGTTAACTCAACTTAGAAATCAAAGTGAATAATATATTCTCTAATCTCGGTTTCTTTCCTATATTGCTCACGTACGAGTTAACAATGAATGTTTCTTATGGTTCTTATAATTTATATGATCCAAAATTTTAATACGATGTTGGAAAACATTATGAGAGAATTTTTTATTTATAGAATTTTTCCATAAGTAAATAATTTGATACAAATTATATGACAGCCATATTTATAGAAAATGGTTAGTGATACAGAGTTCAAGAAATTTTATGAAGAAAATATATAAATATTTTCTATGATTTTCTATGAATAAAATAACTGATTTCCGAAAGAAAACATGCTTGGCTGAAAGGATATTTTAGGTGCCGAAAGCCAAATATATTATAGCCGAGAGGTAATTTAATTAGAAAATATGTTTAACAATTGGTCAATAGATCATATCACAGTTTGTGCTTAACGTGTCAGAAAAGTGCATAATAACCGTAAGAAAGTATTAAGTCAAACTAATCAGAAGTCAACACATGTAAATGTAGTGTCAGACCTGTAGAAAACAATTTCCAACATCGCCGAGAGGTGGTGCTGAAGGATGTGGTGCTAAATCAAAAGTAAGATAAACTAGCACCTTAAGTATAAAGATTTAAGTAAGAGAGTTAAATAATGCCAAGTATGAGGTAAGGTTTTACTAAATTGAAGGTCAAAGGGGGACGAGGGGTAAGAAGGAACTATAGATAGAGGAGATGATTTTCAAATCCTGAAGTTGAGAGTCCTTGCTTTACTATATAAAAATAAACTATGACGGACTTATCTAGGCGAGACCAAGAGTAGTAATGCCGATGGCAATAAGTTTTTGGCAAGACGTTGAAGTTGAAAATAATTGACTTCCAGAGGTGTATTATTTTAAGGCTTAAGTAGGTTGAAATTGATATTTAGAACATCGATTATAATATCATGCAACATCCTCCATTCCGAGATCGAAAGATAGAACCCCGATGTGTTGCAGTCACATCAGTATTATCCCGCCGCGATGGAAGGAGTTCGGTAATTTTTTCAATAGTTAAGCAAACGGAGCATCTAAATAAAATTCATCTCAGATAAATTGTCTTTACATATTTCAAGTTCCAAAGCATGCCTACATAGGGGTAAAATATAATCATTACATGGTAGCATAAAAGATCTGACATATGAAGATCTGAACCATTGTAGTCCCTTGATCTGATTAAATATTTACATTACACAGCGAAATAAATGCTACTAGATAACAATAAGGCTTCTGCCCATTTTTGTCTTTAATAATAGCTTCTGGCTAAAATAAGTTATATGAAATCCTATAAAGTCAACTTACTCAAATGAGTACCTATGAATTTATAGGGAAAAACAGTAAACACATAGGTCGGACATAAGTATGGTATGAATAATATAATTTGCCATCTAAATTCCTCCACTGGTGAGACCACGCCGCTAAAGCATGAAACGGGTTTTCCCTATATTAGCCTCAGTAGCACAAATCAATAAAAGACCATCAATAGTTGTAGGTCATAACAAACTATGTTAACTCAAACATACATATCCTACCACAATAAAACTATACCCGAAATTATCTTGGGCTTAGGGTCTCAAAAAAAAACTTAATTATGTTCATGTTTCAGTAATACTATTTTTGGAACTACTACTAATTTAGTTTTCAATATGTCTTATACCATAAGGTATAACCCTATTCGATCTCGGTAACTTATTTGTTAAGCTTTATACTACAAGGTACAACCCCAAGTAGTTTTAGTTAATCTTTATCTTTAGTCTATTCTATAAGTTACATCCTAAACAGTTCCTTTTCTTTCCTTTATACTGCGAAGTACAACCCTAAGTAGTTTCGATTCATTCCGTATTATACTGCAAGGTACAACCCAAAGTAGTTTATTATCTTTTCTTTATATTGTAAAGTACAACCCTAAGCAGTCTCGTTTCTTTCGGTTTTACACTGTGAGGTACAACCCTAAGTAGTTCTTTATCTTTTTCATAAGCTTGAACCCTATGAGAGAGTTACATCCACTCTCATGAAAGTGTACAACCCGCCCAGATATCCCACGTCCCTTCAAAAGTTAAATGACGAACCCTACCTCTTAAAGTATGTGCATTTGAGTAAGTGTCCCCACTTGGCGTCAATAGCCCTTCTGAAACCATATTTGTAGGTTCTAATGTATTTACTTCTTAGTTATCTTAAACTTTCCAACTTCACCAAAATTTTCACCCATTAGGCATTAGCTTTTAGCTATTCCTTTAGCTTCGTTATGCTCCCAACCTAACTTTGGTTTTCTTGACCCTTATAACAACTTTGATAATGCATACGCTTTAAAAAAACTCTAAACTCTTCCTTTGGCCATTTTAAGCCTTAGGTTTCGGCATTGACTTTCTGTGAAAGTAAATAGGTATCGACCATCGAATCACTACCCTTATGTTTCATCTAAGGAAACTAGTTTACCACCATTGTGAACTCTTTCTTTTGACAACCACATTTAGAACCTTCGCCCGCATCGTTTGTTGTACCATTACTTAGTTCATTTAATTATATTATCTCTTAGTATTACTTAGCTCATTTTAGGTTTCAAGTGTTATACCCCGAGCATAAAACCTTCGGTTGGTTTCTTCCTTTGATACACACAAAAGCCTACATAATTAATTGCCTACATCTGTAATTTTGACCATGCCCGCGCATAACTTTCCACATGTCATCATCTTATTCATTATGCCTCCACTTTTAACGACAATGTTATTTCTTTATTTTTTTCAACATTTTATAGGATCTTGTCCACATGTTAATTAGTCAGGAAATTTATACGCATATAGTCATCTCAGTTATCCTAATATTTATTTTCAGTATTCAAAACATGCTTACAGAATTAGTTATTTAAAATCAGGAAAATACTTATAAAATTCAAGAAATTTGTAAATAATTTAGTTTGCACATTTTAACCAATGGTTCAATTTTAGACTCTTTTTCCTTTTTTTGTTTAACACACAGATTCCTTCAGAAATTCATAATTGAATATTTTGATGGCGGAAAATTCACAAAATTAAAACTCATCTCTAGAAATTAATTTCCTACAACGTATTTAATTTTCACTTTATTTCGAAGACATTAGGGTAGAAAATTATAATTAAACATTCTCTAAAAAGGAATTTCAAACCGAAATGTTCATTAAAAAATCATTAATCATTTATAAACTCATGCACACATTGATTTATCAAATAAATCATAAATGTATTCAACTTAGACGAAAAAGGATAAAAATAAGGAATGATATGACTTGCTTAGGTCTTTTGGTATGCTAAATCTTTACTCTTCTTAGCTCCCTTAGCGCTTTTTCTTTTTCTTCTTTTTTTTCTTTTTTTAATGACGATTGACATTGTGTTGTTCTATTTTAATTTTAGGAGACAATGAATATGTGAGGAGAAGAATATGTTTAGTGGCTTATATATATAGTGATTTGGAAATCCTTCTTTTCCTTATTATATTAATTTGTTTCCCTTAATACCAAATCCTACTTATTCACGCACTTTAATTAATTCCCATCATATACAACCAAAATTAATTATATGCAATTACCCTTAAAATAAGATCTCCTATGTTCAATCCTTTCTCACCTAATTTATTTTCCTTAATAAAAATATTCTTCATTCAAATATTTATATTTTCCCTTTATTTATATGTCTGAATGTAACTACCTTTAACGCAAGACCTCTTATTTTCAACAATTGTATCTTCTCCTTACATATTTAAAGCCAAATTTAATTATAACTTATTTTTATTAAATTCCCTAAATCTTCATTTAATAATTTCCTATTATTGCTCCCGTATACATAACAAGTAAACAAATGTCCCCTAATTATCTACCTTATTCAATTCACTGATTGTCTTATTTAATTCCTTCATTAAATCAATTAATCTTTATTTTTGTAATTAATATGTTAATTAATTACAAATTTATGGGTCATCATAGGCTTCCATCTTGTAGGAATTTTGTCCTTGAAATTCAAATAAGATATGACAATGGTTCTTAATCTTTAACACGCCTACTATAGCATAAACACATAAGTTCCCAACTCATGTGTCACAAATGAAATGTACTAGTGCATCTACTAATACATAACATAATCAACTACAAAAACACACATAAATATGGTCCATAACTAAACATAGCAAACATATGTGCTAAATCTAAACGAACAACTCGGGATAAGTCCTATGGACCTTATCTTTTGTTTTCCACGTACAATCCACTCAATCCTCACTCTACTGGACTTGTACAAACTTCACTTCCTTATTCTAACGTTTCTTTATGTATAGATCAACAATATAAAGGGTGTCCTAACATAGGTTAGGTTTGGCTCAATAACCAAGCCCTATATAGCTCTTAATATTTCTATAACATTTGGGTCGTGAATACACTTCCTTAAATATGGTATGTGAAACACATTATGGACCCTAGAAAATGCACCGTTAATTCTACCCTATAGACTATTTTACCAATCCTTTCTAATATCGGAAATAGGCCAACATATCTCAGCACCAATTTCCAGCCTATCCAAATCTCATAGTGCCTTTTATCGGCAAAAACTTAAAAAAATACATCATCTTCCAAATCAAACTTCCAGCCTTTCTATTAGCGTAAATAGTCTGCATCGATTGATCTCCTTCATTCTTTTCCGAATCAACTCAACCTTTCCCAAGCTTCTCTTAATATCTATGTATATCTTAGTATATCCAATAAACAACATACTAAGAATGATGGCATTTGTTCAAGACTTCTTTTCTAAGGTCTCCTATTTCTGGGACATACAACTTTCTTTTCTTTCGAACCCAACCTCTCTTGTCAACTTCGAAGCCTCTTAACTCTTCAATCTCAGCACTAATCTTTAGGCACCTAATCCTTTTTAGTACAAAGAGGATTTTCTCTTTCACTAAAAAAAATAAAAAATATTCTTATGAAGGTTACCGATAACATAAGGCGGTGTTATCAGTAAGTTGTCGGTAAATGGTCAAAAGAAAATAGTCATTGGTAAGTTGTCAAAATTTTTGACGATCTATCGAGGACTACTTGAAAATAAACAAAATACCTTCCACATGTCATTATAGTCCTCGGTATGTAATCAAAAATTTTGATAACTTACCGACTACTTATTCCCACTATTACTCAACCGAGCCGAACTTCCCATTTTATTTCCCCTAAATAAAAACTCACAAATCAAAACCCAGACCCAAATCCTCCTCTGTCGCTTCCAGACCTTTGCTTTGCCGCCTCCATATCTGAACCCTCCATACCTCTGCCTTATCTTTCTCTCCATCACGCACAAAGATTCCTTCTTAGATAAACTTACTCTAATGCATGCAAAGCTTGACACCTCCTTCTATTGAGCCTCCATCTCTCTCTACATTATCCGTATCTAATTCTAAAATTTTGATGTTGTAATTTTGTGAAAGTTGAGTGCTTTGGATGTTTGGGTATAGGTTTTAACTAAAATTAATTAAAATGTTAGGCATTATTGATGAAATTGATCCTTGTTTTGATGAAATAAGAGTAGAACTTTATTGAAGCGTTGTTCTAATAAAGTTGCTGCATAAATTCAATGAAGTTCAGTTAGCCATCAAGTTTGAAATTTAATTTGAATGAAACTAATGGGAAACTTGTAGTCAAATCGGTTGCTAAAAATATTGTATAGTATTAATAATTAGATAAAAAAGGATGGCATTGTAAATAATATATTAATTAGTATATTGTAAAAAATTAGTGATTAATAAATAGTAGTATATGATATTAGTAAAAGAAATTTTTTTATATGGTATTAACAACAAAATCAAATTAACCGTATATGATATTAATAATAAAAATTAGTAAAAGAAAACAATATTATATCGTATTAGTGTAATAAAATAAAACCTGAAGGTATATGATATTGTATTTTTGCTTATTAAATAGTTAGTAAGTATTTTTCCTTTGAAATCTACTGGTATGAATGTACAACTATTCTTCATCATGAATTGTTAATTTAAATACTCAATTGAAACTTTAATGGATATGAGTACCTGCACTGATATTAGATGCTAAAAATGTGGTATCGAAATCCATCGCTCAACAGCATATGACCCCTCCAGCATCTCATTCCTTAGGACATCTTCGGACCAGGGAGGGTCTCAGTCACCTGTTGTGGGCTTTGATCATATTGATGATAGGTTATCACCATTTATCAGGTTCGATCATATTGATGACCAGGATGTTGTAGGTCTATCTACACATGCATCTGTTATGGATTCTAGTGCATCCGTAGGCCCTGTTGGCATTATTCATTATGTTAAAGGAGGGTAAGTAATAAAATTGCATTTATATTATTTTTAAATCAATAGATTATCATCTAAAATAACTTCGCATTTATTATACAATTATGTATGTGCAAAGCCGTCTTCAGTAGCGGAATCACGAGTGATAGCATTCACAATTTGATTCTTGCCAAGGTGAATCGGTTCTGGCCTAAATTCTTGGATTGTCCATCCAACGTCAAATACATCATTTTCAATGATTTTGTGGTAAAATACATTTAATGCATCCTTGATTTTTCATATATAAATTTATGTGTTGATAGTATATTTAAATACAAATGCAGAGTTAATATTAATGGAAACCCGACACATCTCAAGTGCATATAAGAAAACTCCGAGAGCAGAAAGCAAGCATAAGATACAGAAAGATGCTACATGGGATGAAGAAAAGAAGGAATAAAGTTAAGGTGCTTGCTCAAGACATTTATGACCAGTTCGAGCTGTATTAGGAGCGGGAAGATGTGAAGGTGCATGCTAAATATATGCAGCAAATAGGGCGCAAAATCAATTATTATACCGTGGCAACTCGAGACCTTTTGTGGACTATTAGCAGGATTTGGTATGTTTGACTTGAATTTTAAATCAAATTATAACAACTCGTTGTTGAGGCTTTTTTTTTGAATTAGTCTACAAAGCATCGAAGAGACACAACCACCTATGAGGTGTATGTTCAGACTCACAATTAAGGGGTCGTCTGGGGGGTTGACGCTACTGCTATCAAGTTTACTGTAAGTTGTCTGCATAGCTTGTTTAATTGTAATTGAATAAAATTCAGTTTCATATACTCACAAAATTGAAAATTATAAATCAACAAAATATGCTGCTAGGATTCAAGAGCTGATGGAGTAAGGTATGACGATCACTCCTAATTGGAAGAGCAGGTGTTTATCAATTTATTTGATTCATTGAATAAGATGAGGGATCATGCACCCAACTTTGGGGATATTCCTGCAGTAAGGTATAATCAAAACGGAAATTCCTTTTAAAATTAAAACATTTAGGTTAAGTACTCAACATAACACTATATATTTGTTAATATTTTGTCCATTAATTCATCATTTGTTAAAAATATAATGCTAAAATGCTAGCCCTCCTTCAGCAAACTAAAGTTTCCATGCACGAATAACGTCACTGGATATGAATTCTAATATTTGATAATTTGGTAAATAGTTCGCCCTTTAATATTTCTTTTAAAAAGAAAAAATTATCTTGAACTCCCTTTGCTAATATTTGATAAATTAGTAAATAGTTAAAGTGCAATTTGATTTTTAATATGATGCTCAAATTATTTAGTATGATTAATTAACAGCGTCAGTCCAGTAGGAGAGGCTCCTCCTACAGTGCTACCCAGACTCGAATGTGGACTTAGGATGAGTTAGAAGAGATGATAAGAAATCATGTTGGAGTACTTCAGAAGCATAAGGGGGAGATGTTGGCACAAAGGGAGATGAAAGGAGGCATGAGGAAGAGATGGCCGAGTAGAGAAAGCAAGTCGAAGCCTTATACCAAGTGTTCAACCAGTAATTTGGAAATGCGCCGCCATCACCACCCCGCCACAATCGTGAGTTTTTATATATGCACATGGCGTATGATATATATATATATAATGTAAAATGTATATATTTATGATGTTGATTACTGTATGGACATGTTGTGTATGGATGTGATATGGTATGGACATGATGTTGTGTATGGACATAATGTGGCGTTTTTATGGAATTTTTATGGGGGTGTTTTACTATTTCCTATGGCTTTTGTTAATTTTTTGGTTTTACATATATTTGGATATGATAATGTGTTAGTTTGGTGCTATGTTTTCATGTGTGCTATTTTTGGAATGGCTTGTTTGTGTTGTGGTTTGAGGGAAAGAAGAGTAGCACAAATGCTGAAAATTTGGTTTCAGCAAGTCGTCGTCAAGGCATCAGATAATCTAGATTCTGAATTTTGCACGAGGTGTCTATAAGTCATCGGCAATATAGTAGTCGGCAAGTCATTGGAAAAAATTCATCGCCAATACATCGATATTGTACTTACGGTTGTTGTCGGCAAGTCATCGAATACTATTTTATTATGAGGATTATACCTACAACCACTAAGTCGTCGGTAAATCTTATACTGATGACTTGTCTATGAATTACTAGCATCAATAAACCCTGTATTTCTAGTATTTGCTTCTTGGCAATCCTTTCCATGAGATCCGGTTGAACTTCCAAGCACGAAAGTGCCTCAGAAGCTCTACTCAAATCGCCACTCGATGGAAAGTGTATATTTCTAGAAGCCAATGTCTCTAAAATATTTTTCTCTTCAATCATAGCCAAAACACAACTCTATTACCTTTGGCCTAAGGCATCGACAACTTTATTTCATTTCGCTAGAGTATACTACATTCTGAAGTCATAAGAAGCCAAAAACTCCAACCATCTTCGTTGTTACATGTTCAACTACTTTTGAGAGAACAAATATCACATGGACCCATGGTCAGTAAATGAATCAAATGTTTCTCCTAAAAGATAGTATCTCTAAATCTTCAATGCAAAGATAAAAGCTACTAACTCCAAGTCATGTGTTCGATACCAAAAATCATAGGGTCACAACCGCCTAAATACATAAGCTGTTAATTTTCCTCTTTGCATCAACACTGCTTCTAACCTCGAACCTGAAGCATCTATAACAATCATATCTCTGTTACTTTCAAGGATAACAAAAAATAGAGCATCATCAACCGAAGCTGCTTGGAATAACGCCTCACACTCCTTTGTCCATACATATTTTTTGTTCTTCCGGGTAAGTCTCATTGTTGGTGCCGCTATTCGGGAGAAGCCCTTAATGAATATTCGATGGTATCTAGCAAACCCTAGAAAAATTTGGACTTCTGTAACAATCTCGAGTCTCTTCCATCCATTCACAGCTTCAACTTTTGAAGGGTCAACGACTAAGCCTCTTTCCAAAATACCATAACCTAAGAACTTGACCTCTCTTTTTCAAAAGCGACACATAGAAAATTTCACCTTTAACATATGTTGTCTCAACATCTCCGCCACAAGCCTTAGGTGAACCTAATGCTCTTTCTCATCTTTTGAGTATACTCATGTGACTTCTTCACAAACACATTCAAAGCTCCCCTGGTGAACTACTTGATCTTACAAAGATCTTGCTTTCCAACTCTCTACTAGTTGATTCTTTAACTCCTCCATCTCCTTCGGAGGCATTCTAATAGGGGGTCGACCAAAGAGTTTTTATGTTGGTATTAACTTAATATGAAACTCCACCGCCTTTAAGGGTGATAATCAAAACTAGGTAAAACATATCTAGGAAGTCTCTAACTACTCGTACTTCTCCAATACCTTCATCTTCCAAACTAAAACGAACACTATACCTTTGTACCCATGTTTAGGTTTTTCTAAAACTATGAGTAATCATTCATTTTGGTCTGGATGACTTAATGCTATAATCCTTTCGGCACAATATATTCTAGCACTATAATGATCTAACCAATATATACCTAAGATAAATTCAAAGCATATAAAGTCAAATATGTAGGGACCGCATAAAAACTTACACCCACCTAAGTCTACCTCTAAGTTAGTGCATTTAAATCCAAGAGTGGCATATCCCTCTATCAGATTTACTACACGTATGGAAGTTACTAAATGGGTAACCCCTAACTCAAACCTAGCAACTAAATCTTTAGCTATAAATGAATATATAGCATCGTTATCAAATAGTACTTTAATTGAAATACTATAAATCAAAGTCATACCAGCCAAAACAACATTCTTGCCTTTCTCTTCGGCAGATGGTCCTTCCCTTGGTCTCTCCAAAGCAAACACTTGAGGTTGCAACTCTGGGAAGCCTTTCTTTTGATTTTTCACGATTAAATCACTTCATCATCTTTCACTAGGATATTGACACTGAACACTTAGATGCATAGTGCCCCTTCTGCCACAATTAAAACAAGCAACTACAACAATAGTAGTCTCAGCACTCTTTCCTTTCGACGTAGTCTTCTTTCCTGTTGCATAAAGGGTGAGCTTCTTCTCTACGCCACCTTGGGGTTTGTCTCAGTTCTCCTCTTTTCTTGATACATCCAATCATACCCATCGGGTCATATTCACAATGAATTCAGAAGGATATGCCAAGTGCGTCATCACCTTATGATCTAGATTATGCTTCAAACCTCAGATGAACTTCTCATTTTTCTTCAATGGGGTATTGATTATCTCTCGACCATACTTAGCCAATGTGTTGAACTTCTGGATGTACCTTCTGCCGAAAGGTCTCGCTGCTTCAAGTCAATAAACTCTTATGGCAACACACTTCTTTGAGACTCGGATATGAATTGAGTCTCAAACCTCTCCTTAAACCAGTTCCAAGTGATCTCCACCTCAAAGGTCACAGTAATCACCATTTCCTACCAATCCAAAGCACTATGCAATTGCCTCAAAGCCAATCTTCTCCTTTGAGCATCATCCAACCCTAAATTTTCAAATATATGCTAGCAATCTCTCAACCAATTTAACATTTCAACTTTGGGTTCCTTACCTATAAACATACCTCCCAAGTTTGGGTATTCTTGATTCATCTTTGAGAAATCCCCTCTTACAACAAGCCTTGGCTCTATTGCCTTTGGAATGTTTTCCCTTATCATTTGCATCATAAATTTCCAAAACATGACGTTCACATCCATACCCATCGCATAATTTGGAGAAGCTTCATTTTCTACTACCCATTGCCCTTCGCCTTCATTTCTCCTATTAGTTTGGACGCTTTTAGTTTTTCTTCTTTCATTTGCTTCTCCTATAGTAACCCTTTCACTATTCATTTCCGTTATTGATTTTTTGTTAAGCAAGTCTTCATTAGAAACTGAAAGAAAGAGAGTGAAACAATACTAGAAGGATAGAGGTATCCACTAATATATCCATATATCAAAATATAAGTACGTTATATAATAACGTAAACCCTCCCCAAGGTGTTCATTTTATTACTAAGTACTTAACTAATTCTAGCTATGTTTTACTTAAGTGTCCCCTAACATAAGCTCTAATACCAAACTGCAATAGCCCCTATTCTAAGACCCAAAATAGAACCCCGATGTGCTACAGTCACCTTAGAATTATCTTTCGATGATAGAATGAGTTCAATATATTTTAACAGTTAAGCAAACAGAGCAACTTAATAAATTCATCACAGATAAATTGTCTTTACATATTTTGAATCCCAGAACATGCCCATGCAGGCGTAATATATAATAATTACATGGCAGCATCAAAGAGCTGACATATGAAGATGCAAAACCCTTGTATTCCCCTAAACTTAATAAATATTTACTTTACACAGTGGAATAAAAGCTACTAGATAAAAATAAGGCCTCCTATTTGTCTTCGTCTTCAGTTACGGCTTCCAGTTAAAATCTATTATTTAAAATCCTATAACCTCCGGTACTCAAATGAGTACATGTGAGTTTATAGAGGAAAAACAATAAACATACGAGTCGAATAAAAGTCTGATATGAATAATATCATTTACCGTCTTAATTCCTCCATCACTGGGAGCATGCCAATAAAACAAGGAACGGGTACTCAACTACACTAGCCTTGTTTACACAAATCAATATAAGACTATCATAAGTCATAGGTTATAATAAACTATGTTAACTCAAACATACATATCCTATCACGATAAAACTATACCCCATTGGGTCTAGGTTCTCAAAACAATACCTAACATGGTGTCATAATCAGGTTTCGACAATACTATTTCTAGAACTACCATTAGTTTAGGTTTCAGTTTCTCTTATACCATAAGGTATAACCCTTTTTGGTCTTGATAACTTATTTTATAAGCTTTATACCACGAGGTACAACCTTAAGCAGTTTTAGTTAATCTTTATCTTTAGTTTATTCTCAAGGTACATCCCTAAGAATTTTCTTTATCTTTCCTTTATGCTATGAAGTACAACCCTAAGTAGTCTTGTTTCATTATATTTTATACTACAAGGTAAAAATCCAAGCAGTTTTTATCTTCTCTCTATACTGCAAAGTACAACCCTAAGCAGTTTTAGCTCTTTTGATTTTATGCTGCAAGGTACAACCTAATCGATTATGTATCTTTTTTTAAGCCTAAATCACATAAGAGACTTACATCCACTCTTGTGAAAGTGTACAACCTACCCGGGCAATTCCATGTCCCTTTGAAAGTTTAATGTCAAACTCTACCTCTTAAAGTAGATGCATTTGAGTATGTTTCCCCACTCGGTGTAATAGTCCTTTCGAACTCGCATTGTAGGTTCTTACTTATTCACTTCTTAATTATCTTTAACCTTCCAACTTCATCTAATTTTTCATTCATTAGAATTCCGCTTTTATTTATATTTTAGCTTCGTTAGGCTCCCGACTATCTTTTGTTATCTTAACCCTTAAAACAACTTCTGTAACGTATATGCTTTAGGAAACTCTAAACACTTTCTTCGGCCATCTTAAGCCTTAGGTTTCAATATTGACTCTCCTCGAAAGTTAAATGTCTTGGCTATAAAATCACTACTCTTGAGTCTCATCCTAGGGAAGCTTGATTTACTATCATTGTAAACTCTTTTCTTCGGCAACCACATCTAGAACCTTTGGTTATCTCCTTTGGTTATACCATTTTTTAGTCATTTACTTATAATATCTCTTAGTATACTTAGTTCATTTTAGGTTTTGGGTATTAAACCCCCGACATAACATCTTTGGTTAGTTTCTTCCTTCAGTACACGTAAAAGCCTGCATAATTAACTACCCATATCTATAATTCTGACCACGTCTGCGCATAACTTTCCATGTGTCCCTACCTTATTCATTCCACCTACTCTTTGGTAATGGCAGTGTCTCTTCTTTATTTTTAAGCATTTTTGTAGGATCTTGTCCACTTATTACTTATAATGAAATTATATGCACATATTAGTCTCGGTTGTCCTAATATTATTTTCGTTATTTAAAACAAGCTTTCGAAGATGGTTATTTATAATTGCGAAAATACTTATGAAACTCTAGAAATTGTAAATAATTTATTTAGCACAATTTACCAACATTTCCATTTTTAAGCTCTTTTTTCCTTTTTCACTTAACATACAGATTCCTTTAGAACTTCATAACTAAATAGTTTGATGTTGAAAATTTTCAAAATTAAAACTAATCTCTAGAAATCCATTTCATATAACATGTTAAAATTTTGCTTTATTTCAAAAATATTAGAATAGGAAATTATAACTAAACATTCTCTAGAAAGGTAGTTCAAAATGAAATGTTCATTAAAACATCATTAATCATTTATAAACACGTACACACATTAAAATTATCAAATAAATCAAAATAATATTTAGCTTAGATGAAAAAGGGCAAAAAAGGAAATGACGTTACCCACCTAAGCCGTTGGTTTTGCTAGATCTTTGCTCTTCTTAGGTTTTCTTAGCTTTTTGGCTTTTTCTTCTTCGTTTCTTTTTTTAATGGTGATCGACAAGGTGTTGTTTTGTTTTAATTTGAGAAGAAAATGAATATGTAAGGAGAAGAATATGTTTAGTAGCCTATACATACATACATACATACATAATACATACATATATATATATATAGTGATTTGGAAATTCTCCTTTTTCTCTTTATATTAATTAGTTTCTCTTAATACCAAATCCTCATTATTCACGCACTTTAATTGATTCCCATTATACGCATCTCTATCATCGAAAGATAATTCTAAGGTGGCTGTAGTACATTGAAGTTCCATCTTCGGATTTTGAAATAAGGGACGTTACAGATGATGTTTACTTGGTGTAGAAGCTAGGGATAGTTAGATTTTACTACTTCAATGTAGGACTATCCTGGAAAGAGTGACATGTTGACTTTCCTTCAACTGGGTTTAGACCGGGTCTATAAGAGATAGAGTGCAAGGTTTCAATCAACATCGGGTCGTCGTCCTTACAGCTGCAGTTGAAATAATGGGAAATGGTGGGTGACTATTATGATTTAAATGGGTCTTGGATTTGGTGGGGCGAGGTGGCCATGATTGAAGCATAAAAGTACAACTGTATATTAGTTAATTTTCTAGTACTCTGAATGTGTGGAGTTTATTTATGAAAATTATCAGTATCTACGACTTTATCTCCTCTTTATTCGTACACCATCTCATACATACTTCATCTATCAACATTTTGTTCACACGTATTTTTAGAATTTTATATTATCATTCTGCTACGAGATTATATCGATGTACTGTGTAAGATGGTTTTCGTTTAAATCTATTCTCACGTTTCTTCACTTTTGGTATTCGGGGTCATGTGTGGTAGTTTATCATGACCTTGGTTATCATAAAATGGTAAGTCCCTACATAATCTGACTACCTCTAGATCACCGTCTACATTATGCCTTGTTGTTCCACTGGTTCCTACCTCCACCTTATTCTCCTTCATTCTTCATGCTTGCCAATTCCGTTAGCTTCTACTACCCAGTACCGTGATCTCAAAATTTAGCTTTCCCTCCGTAGTTTCAGCTTTTTACTTTTGATCTACATCCT
Source organism: Allium fistulosum (assembly GCA_030737815.1). Lineage (NCBI taxonomy): Eukaryota > Viridiplantae > Streptophyta > Magnoliopsida > Asparagales > Amaryllidaceae > Allium > Allium fistulosum. Next base: position 1,165,688,225 of record CM060904.1, read on the forward strand.
TGCCTCCTTTACTTACTTATGTTAAAGGCTTTAGCTTATTGGTTTAGTTTGTATCTTGCTTTACTTGGCCCAATAGCCATTCAAAACCTCTTCTCAAGCTTACGATTTTCTAGACAACCATCATCATTTCTCAATATCTATACTATATTTTCAAGCTTGTTACAGGCCATATTAGATAAGTTGCGATTAGAGAGAAAAATAGTAAGAAAAAGCTACGACTTTTGGAGAAATATGCGCTTTTTGGTTTAGATTCACACATCGGTTGACCATTATTACCATGTTCCATTTTTTTGAAATAGTACCCAAAAATAATTCTTAAGGTCTTTAGAAAGTTGAAATTTTCTAAATAAATTATTGAGGAAAATTGAATACTTTTGTGATGATATGGGAGATTCATGTCGGTTTTAACAAAGCATAACTACTAATAAATACAAAATTACTAACTCTGTGACGACCGCCCATGACCCCTGCACCGAACCTAAAGATAATGCGCTGTAAAGTGTGCCAGGCGACCATGGACGATTGTCAGGGAAAATTAAAACAATAGAATCTATCGTATTACTCACAGCGCATGGACAAAATACAATAGAACATACATATAGTGAAGCTTCACAGAATAGAATCTCATCAATAAAACTTCATAATAGTTGAATACAAACATCTGAATAGTCAATACAACAAGCCTCACTACATAACATTCAGAGAAAATACAAACAGCGGAACACCCAGTACATATAATAAGAAGATAATATGCAACCCTCCAGCTCGTCTTCGATATCAACACCGTGGAAAGCAAGAACAGCACCTGTCACCTGCTACCTAGTCTGCCCGTCCCAAAATGGACGAACAGCCCAAGGCAATAAGAGTTAAAAACATAAAGCCTTGAGTCAGACAACAGTCTTAGTGAGCAGTAACTTAACTAACAACATACCAAAAGAGCATAAAGGAAAAAGGAATAGGAATACAACCCTCCCACTCCACCTCTTTCTACAGTGATAGCCCCCAGACACACACTAAGCAGAAGCAAACATAGCAGAGCATACAATTTAAAGTAAAGCAATTATCACTCGATTCAAGGGCGATGTTTTCCAAGTACAAACCCCCAAGGCCTAAACCAAGATCAGATAAGCACCCAGAAAATACCGCTCTTGAGACCGAATGACGATACAACCAAACATCCATGACTCTGGCTATCACTGTTATCATTGCTTTGATATCATTGTTAATTGAATGACCGGCACATTCTTTCAGCCGTCTGTCAAGGGCTAATGGAAACCCCGGTTCTGGACATAACTCCCGCACGTCATCGTGACTCGTGCCTAGGACTATCGAATCTGCCCAGAGTACTTGACTATCAATCATTAGCCTTCAGGGACTATCGAATCTGCCCAACGTACTCTTGCTTTGAGCATGCTAGAACCTTCAACAACAATGAGATTTCAGCCTTCTAGTCATCCTCCTCGACGACTATTTCCATACTAGCTCAAGCGCCTCTCGAGCAAACCATTATCCTTTAACTCGAACCATATCACCGAGTTATCAACTTGCTTGGAATGATCCCGTCTGGATTAGACCAAGACTATCTCATCTCATGCTTCGCCTCATCATCATCATAGCAAAGCTTCATCTCAACATCATCATCAAATCTATCCATATGAGCTTCATCATCCGCTACATATGCCACGAGCAGCTTTTCCAATTCAAGAGCCTTTCCCTTAGCTTTTGAATCATCTTCGACCAACTTGTCTAAATCAAATCATCAATCATCTAATTCATAGCAATCAATCAAGTCAAACATTAATCCAAGTAATCAAGCATTCAAATATGATCTAAATAGACAATTATAACAATAATGGCAATTTCGTAAATAAAGAGTCAAAAGTCCAACAAGTATGAAAACATGAACAATATCTCTATAATCTTGATGAATGAACTTGCATAGGTTAACATATAGTAAAATGGATGTCAAATCATCATGAACCATGGATCTATATGGATCTATACTTAGGTTTACAAAAATGCATGGAAATCACAGCTTTAACACCAAAATCAAGCCAACAATTCGATATACTCCTTTGGATCCGTGTGAGAGATAATCACCACTCACCAAATCACCTAAACACCTCAAAAGAAACCCACTTCAGATCTGGACAGCGAAGGATCTAACTTGATCTATCACCAATCCGCTTCAAGCGATGAAATCTCACTTCAATGGATGTAGATCTTCAATCTAAGCTCTTGAATCTTCAATTTGATCTTCAACTTGGATGGATGGAATCACTAGATTAGAGTGGAGAAAAGAAGTGAAGAAGTGTAGAAGTCGAGCTCTCAAAATGGCAGCACTTCGTCGCTTCGAAATCCGGATCCCAAAAAGTGAGAAAAACCCTCCTATTTATAGGCTGAAATCCTCCTTAAGTCATCCCCTCGGAGTTAGGTCGTCCACGACTTACGACCTAAAACCCCACCGACCTAAAGTCTTCGACCTAACACTCATCAGTCCAGTGCATTCATACGACCTAACGCTTTTACGACTTAACACACATTCGACTCAACAACTCCTAGGTCGCTCACGACTTAACACCCAGCGACCTAACACCTTAAGCCTTCACGCGACCTAACACTAAGCCAAAACCCAACGACCTATCGTACGCGCGACCTAACAACTCACGCGACCTACGACTTAGCAGATAAGCTACGACCTAACTACACACAGGGTCATACGACCTAACATCACTAACCCGCTAACTACTGGTTCTCCTTAGGTCGCTGCCGACCTATCCCTTAGGTCGTTCAAAACCTTAGGTCGCCTATCCTATAGGTCGGTCAAATACTTAGGTCGGTCAAATGACCTAACCTATCCCACAACCTAGGCTTAATAGATCTTACGACCTAACCCTGACACGCTCCTAAATCGCTCACGACTTATCACGCTCCTAAGTCGCTCACGACCTAAGCTACCAAACGATCTAACTCTTAAGTCGTCACCGACTTAAGTCTTCCTTCCCTTAAGTCGTCCAATCTATAAGTCGGTCACGACTTAGGACTTGAACAAAATTCTACCCAAAATTTGAAACGACTTAACAACGCTAAGAATTCTAGATTTTTACGAACTTTTCGATCCGTAAAAATACGGGTCGTTACATTCTCTCCCCCTAAGGAATTTCGCCCCCGAAATTCCAAACAAACAAGAGCAATCAAAGACGATTATGCACGCCTACCATCCATAGCAATCAACAAACCATGCATCCAATTCTAGCTTAGCATGCAGAATTCTAAAACCAGAACAAGTTACAATATCGTGAGATGACACGACACCTTAGGGCCATACCTTGAAGAGTTCAGGATGAGCTGCTTTCATCCTTTCTTCCACCTCCCACGTGTAGTCGTTATCATCATCACTCCATTGTATCTTGAGCAACTTAACTACCTTCCTACTAAGCTGTTTCGTGTCGGTTTCCACAACACGAAGCGGCTTACGAGGTCTTCTGTCGACCGGATCAACTTCGAAATCTTCACAGCTATCAGCAGAAACCACTGTATTCGAGTCGTGCACATATTTCCGTAGATACGATACATGAAAAACATTGTGCACACCCGACATCTTCTCTGGTAACTCCAATCTGTAGGCGAGCTTTCCAATTCGCTCGATGATCGGGAATGGTCCAACAAATCTCGGAGTCAATTTTCCTTTCTTCCCGAATCGAATAACATTCTTCAGTGGAGAAATCTTCACAAAAACCATATCTCCAACGTCGAATTCCAAATCTTTACGACGCTTATCGGCATAACTTTTCTGACGATCTTGGGCTGCCTTCATTCGTTGCCGAATGATCTCTATGCACTCCGATGTCTGTCGAATCATCTCTAGCCCAAGCATCAACTTTTCTCCTGTCTCTAACCAACATGTCGGAGAGTTACACGGTCTTCCATACAATGCCTCATACGGTGCCATACCAATACTTGACTGGTAACTGTTGTTGTATGAAAATTCCACCAAATGAAGGTGATCTTCCCATGATCCTCCAAAATCCAAAACACATGCTCTGAGGAGATCTTCCAAAACTCGGTTGACTCTCTCGGTCTGTCCATCTGTTTGAGGGTGATAAGCTGTACTCAAACACAACTCGGTTCCCAAAACTTCCTGGAAGCTCTTCCAAAATCCACTAGTGAACAATGGATTTCGATCGCTCACTATACTCTTCGGAATACCATGGAATCGAACTATCCACTTAACATACAACTCAGCCAACTTTGATGCAGTCCTAGTCGATCGAACAGGAATGAATCTTGCACTCTTAGTCAGACGATCTACGATGACCCAAATCTCTTCATTTCCCGTTCTTGTTCTAGGTAGTCCATCAATAAAATCCATCGATATTTGTTCCCACTTCCATGTAGGAACTTCTAATGGCTGAAGCAATCCACTTGGCTTCTTCTGTTCGGCTTTTACCAACTGGCAGTTCATACACTTGGAAATAAAATTTCCAACATCCTTCTTCATACCTTCCCAGTAGTAGGTTCTCTTCATATCCCGATACATCTTATTTCCACCTGGATGAATTGTCAGCTTCGAGTGATGACTTTCCTTCAGAACTTCACTCCTCAATCCATCTATATTGGGAACAACTAGTCATCCTTGCTTCCGAAGCCAGCCCTCTCGATCGACCTCGAATCCTTTATCCTTTTCTGGGTCCAATCCAGATTCCAAATCATGGATAATCTTGACAAGCTTATCGTCTCGCTTTTGGCTCTCGCCAATCCTTTCCACAAGAGTCGGTCTTATCGATAAGTTTGCCAACATCTCAGGTTCCAATTCACATCTAGGCCTGAAGTCAAATCCAGCTAAATACTCGAGATTCTTCCATTCTGAAAACATGGCTCCTAATCCTGCATGTCTTCGACTTAACGCATCTGCCACTGCGTTACCTTTTCCCGGAGTATACGCTATACCAAAATCATATGATGCCTAAAACTCTAACCAACGTTGCTGCCGAAGATTCAAATCCTTTTGGGAGAAAAGATACTTCAACGAATTATGATCCGTAAACAACTCGAATCGAACTCCCAATAGATAATGTCTCCACATCTTCAGAGCAAAAACAATCGCCGCTAACTCCAAATCATGAGTCGGGTAATTCCTTTCATGCGGCTTCAGTTGTCGACTAGCATACGCAACAACTTTATCCCTCTGCATTAGTACCGCTCCAAGTCCAGTACCACATGCGTCGGTGTAAACCACCATCTCATCATTCCCACTTGGAATAGTCAAAACAGGAGCACTTGTCAATCTTTCTTTCAGGATTCTGAAAGCTTGCTCACACTTATCTTCCCATCTGAACACTTGGTTCTTCTTCGTCAATCCTGTCAATGGTGCAGCTACCTTGGAGAAGTCTTTGATAAACTGTCGATAATATCCTGCTAATCCAAAAAAACTTCTCACATCAGATGCATTCTTAGGTCTAACCCAATCCTGGATTGCTGCCACCTTAGCAGGATCAACCGCTATTCCATTTCCAGAAATAACATGGCCTAAGAACCTCACTTCACTCTTCCAGAAGTGACACTTCGAAAACTTAGCCTTCAGCTGATGTTTCCGCAAGATTTCCAAAACAATACGCAAGTGCGTCTTGTGCTCTTCCTCAGTTCTAGAATAAATCAGAATATCATCCACGAACACAAGCACGAACTTGTTCAACTGATCTCTGAACACTCTATTCATAAGATCCACAAAATATGCTGGCGCGTTAGTCAATCCAAACGGCATTACCAGCCACTCAAAGAAACCGGATGGTGTTCTGAAAGCAGTCTTCGGCACACTATCCTTAGCCACTCTCAACTGGTGAAATCCCGTTGCCAAATCCATCTGAGAAAACACCTTAGCCTCGTGAAGCTGATCAAACAAGTCATCTATTCTCGGCAATGGATACTTGTTCTTCTTAGTCACCTTATTCAGCTCACGATAATCCACACATAACCTCAGCGATCCATCCGCCTTGGTTGCAAACACAACTGGTGCACCCCATTCGGACACACTACGCCGAATGAATCCTTTCTGTAAAAGATCATCAACCTGCACCCTCAACTCCTGCTGTTCCCTAGGCGCCATCCGCCTAAGAGGCATCACAACAGGTCTGGCTCCTTCAACTAGATCTATACGAAACTCGATCTCTCTATGCGGCGGTAACCCTTTGACCTCGTCAAAGACATCCTCGAATCCATTAACGATTGGCAACGATGACAGTCCATCCCGTGGAACAACCAACGAATACATGAAGCTCATGAAGACGCCTTCTTCATGCTTACATCGTATCACAATCTTTCGCCCCTCCACATTCTCGACTGTCACCTCCAACCTCTCACAATCAACCTTTGCCGCATACTTCCTAAGCCAGTCCATACCCAAAATAATTCCGAACCCCGCAAAGTTCAGAACAAAACAATCACAAACAAAAGAGCAATCATGACTCGATACAATCAGACCATGGCATAGCATACACAAACAAGACAAACCTCCAACTGGATTAGTCACAACCAATGGCCTATCAACAATATCTGGTTCTAAACCCAACCGGCCTACAAGTTCACTACAAACAAAAGAATGCGACGCCCCAGTATCAAATAACACTCTAACTGGAACACCACATATGGAGAGAGTACCTTGAACCACTACACTCTTTCCTTTCTCTTCAGCGGTAGGAGCTCTCGAAGACGATGGAACAGCCCCCAAAGCATAAGCTTGCACAATCTGCTTGTCCCTCCTCGGTTCTGGACAATTCTTCCTGATATGCCCCGGCTTGTGACAGTTGTGACACTTCATCGGCACCTTCGGATTCTTGCAATCCCTAGAGAAATGGCCCTTCTGCTGACAATTGTAGCAAGTCACTTCGCCCTTCGGCTTCTTCTGGCCATCCTTACCCTTCTGCTGCTGCTGCTGCTTCCTCTTCTTGTTTCCACCCTGCTGGGGTTTAGACTCTTCCCTAGTTACAGCAACAACAGATCCTTCCTTAGGAAACAGATTCTCATGCCTGAGAGCTTTCTCCACGAGCTTCTCAAATGGATCGTCTAGATGATCTACCAACTATCTCCCAAGATAACTGTCCAAGCCTGTCACAAACTTCTCATTCTTCTGATATGCAGATTCAATATATGATCGGGCATACTTTGACAAAGCTTTAAACTCAGAAACATACTCAAGAACTGGTCTTCCTCCTTGCTTGAGCTCCACAAACTTCTTGAACAGAACAGACTTCTGAGCTGTAGAAATGAACTTAGCTTCAAATCTGACTTGGAATTGCTCCCAAGTAATCCCTTCCTCCGGAGTATTGATGGTAATAGAGTTCCACCAATCAGAAGCTCTCCCTTGAAGCTATCTTGATGCCAACTTCCTCTAAGTTGCATCCTCAATTCCCAAGTCACCAAAAATCCTTCTACAAGCATCTATCCACCTCTGAACTTCAATGGTTGATTCTGTTCCCAAGAAAACCTTTCCTCCAAGAGCAGTGTAGTCCTTACACAGCTTAGCAAAATCCATCGGTCTTGGAGTTTGAACCTGAACCGCAACATCCACCGTTGGCCCTGGAGCTGGCATCCTTCTCATGATCGAAGTCATCATAGCTTCGAACATAGCCGCATAATCAGCGGTCCCCTCAGCAGCACGGCCTTCCCTTGCAGCTGGTCTCCCTTTTCGACTCATTCTCAATATCTATAAAGAGGAATGATCAGAACATCTTAGAGAAACAACTGCATAAAGGACTCAAACTCTACTAGGCTACTATATTATATATAGTAATCATCCATCAAAATACAATTACGTCTCTCATACGTAGTTACGTCAGCGAGCGTTGGGTAAAAGCGATTAACCAATGCTTTGATACCAAATGTGACGACCGCCCATGACCCTGCACCGAACCTAAAGATAAGGCGTTGTAAAGTGTGCCAGGCGACCATGGACGATTGTCAGGGAAAATTAAAACAATAGAATCTATCGTATTACTCACAGCGCATGGACAAAATACAATAGAACATACATATAGTGAAGCTTCACATAATAGAATCTCATCAATAAAACTTCATAATAGTTGAATACAAACATCTGAATAGTCAATACAACAAGCCTCACTACATAACACTCAGAGAAAATACAAACAGCGGAACACCCAGTACATATAATAAGAAGATAATATGCAACCCTCCAGCTCGTCTTCGATATCAACACCGTGGAAAGCAAGAACAGCACCTGTCACCTACTACCTAGTATGCCCGTCCCAAAATGGACAAACAGCCCAAGGCAATAAGAGTTAAAAACATAAAACCTTAAGTCAGACAACAGTCTTAGTGAGCAGTAACTTAACTAACAACATACCAAAAGAGCATAAAGGAAAAAGGAATAGGAATACAACCCTCCCACTCCACCTCTTTCTACAGTGATAGCCCCTAGACACACACTAAGCAGAAGCAAACATAGCAGGGCATACAATTTAAAGTAAAGCAATTATCACTCGAGTCAAGGGCGATATTTTCCAAGTACAAACCCCCAAGGCCTAAACCAAGATCAGATAAGCACCCAGAAAATACCGCTCTTGAGACCGAATGACGATACAACCAAACATCCATGACTTTGGCTATCATTGTTATCATTGCTTCGATATCATTGTTAATTGAATGACCGGCACATTCTTTCAGCCGTCTGTCAAGGGCTAATGGAAACCCCGGTTCTAGACATAACTCCCGCACGTCATCGTGACCCGTGCCTAGGACTATCGAATCTGCCCAGAGTACTTGACTATCAATCATTAGCCTTCAGGGACTATCGAATCTGCCCAACGTACTCTTGCTTTGAGCATGCTAGAACCTTCAACAACAATGAGATTTCAGCCTTCTAGTCATCCTCCTCGACGACTATTTCCATACTAGCTCAAGCGCCTCTCGAGCAAACCATTATCCTTTAACTCGAACCATATCACCGAGTTATCAACTTGCTTGGAATGATCCCGTCTAGATTAGACCAAGACTATCTCATCTCATGCTTCGCCTCATCATCATCATAGCAAAGCTTCATCTCAACATCATCATCAAATCTATCCATATGAGCTTCATCATCCGCTACATATGCCACGAGCAGCTTTTCCAATTCAAGAGCCTTTCCCTTAGCTTTTGAATCATCTTCGACCAACTTGTCTAAATCAAATCATCAATCATCTAATTCATAGCAATCAATCAAGTCAAACATTAATCCAAGTAATCAAGCATTCAAATATGATCTAAATAGACAACTATAACAATAAAGGCAATTTCGTAAATAAAGAGTCAAAAGTCCAACAAGTATGAAAACATGAACAATATCTCTATAATCTTGATGAATGAACTTACATAGGTTAACATATAGTAAAATGGATGTCAAATCATCATGAACCATGGATCTATATGGATCTATACTTAGGTTTACAAAAATGCATGGAAATCACAGCTTTAACACCAAAATCAAGCCAACAATCCGATATACTCCTTTGGATCCGTGTGAGAGGTAATCACCACTCACCAAATCACCTAAACACCTCAAAAGAAACCCACTTCAGATCTGGACAGCGAAGGATCTAACTTGATCTATCACCAATCCGCTTCAAACGATGAAATCTCACTTCAATGGATGTAGATCTTCAATCTAAGCTCTTGAATCTTCAATTTGATCTTCAACTTGGATGGATGGAATCACTAGATTAGAGTGGAGAAAAGAAGTGAAGAAGAGTAGAAGTCGAGCTCTCAAAATGGCAGCACTTCGTCGCTTCGAAATCCGGATCCCAAAAAGTGAGAAAAAACCCTCCTATTTATAGGTTGAAATCCTCCTTAAGTCGTCCCCTCGGGGTTAGGTCGTCCACGACTTACGACCTAAAACCCCACCGACCTAAAGTCTTCGACCTAACACTCATCAGTCCAGTGCATTCATACGACCTAACGCTTTTACGACTTAACACACATTCGACTCAACAACTCCTAGGTCGCTCACGACTTAACACCCAGCGACCTAACACCTTAAGCCTTCACGCGACCTAACACTAAGCCAAAACCCAACGACCTATCGTACGCGCGACCTAACAACTCACGCGACCTACGACTTAGCAGATAGGCTACGACCTAACTACACACAGGGTCATACGACCTAACATCACTAACCCGCTAACTACTGGTTCTCCTTAGGTCGCTGCCGACCTATCCCTTAGGTCGTTCAAAACCTTAGGTCGCCTATCCTATAGGTCGGTCAAATACTTAGGTCAATCAAACGACCTAACCTATCCCACAACCTAGGCTTAATAGATTTTACGACCTAACCCTGACATGCTCCTAAGTCGCTCACGACTTATCACGCTCCTAAGTCGCTCACGACCTAAGCTACCAAACGATCTAACTCTTAAGTCGTCACCGACTTAAGTCTTCCTTCCCTTAAGTCGTCCAATCTATAAGTCGGTCACGACTTAGGACTTGAACAAAATTCTGCCCAAAATCTGAAACGACTTAACAACGCTAAGAATTCCAGATTTTTACGAACTTTTCGATCCGTAAAAATACGGGTCGTTACATTCTCTCCCCCGTAGGAATTTCGCCCCCGAAATTCCAAACAAACAAGAGCAATCAAAGACTATTCTGCACGCCTACCATCCATAGCAATCAACAAACCATGCATCCAATTCTAGCTTAGCATGCAGAATTCTAAAACCAGAACAAGTTACAATATCGTGAGATGACACGACACCTTAGGGCCATACCTTGAAGAGTTCAGGATGAGCTGCTTTCATCCTCTCTTCCACCTCCCACGTGCAGTCGTTATCATCATCACTCCATTGTATCTTGAGCAACTTAACTACCTTCCTCCTAAGCTGTTTCGTGTCGGTTTCCACAACACGAAGCGGCTTACGAGGTCTTCTGTCGACCGGATCAACTTCGAAATCTTCACAGCTATCGGCAGAAACCACTGTATTCGAGTCGTGCACATATTTCCGTAGATACGATACATGAAAAACATTGTGCACACCCGACATCTTCTATGGTAACTCCAATCTGTAGGCGAGCTTTCCAATTCGCTCGATGATCGGGAATGGTCCAACAAATCTCGGAGTCAATTTTCCTTTCTTCCCGAATCGAATAACATTCTTCAGTGGAGAAATCTTCACAAAAACCATATCTCCAACGTCGAATTCCAAATCTTTACGACGCTTATCGGCATAACTTTTCTGACGATCTTGGGCTGCCTTCATTTGTTGCCGAATGATCTCTATGCACTCCGAAGTCTGTCGAATCATCTCTGGCCCAAGCATCAACTTTTCTCCTGTCTCTAACCAACATGTCGGAGAGTTACACGGTCTTCCATACAATGCCTCATACGGTGCCATACCAATACTTGACTGGTAACTGTTGTTGTATGAAAATTCCACCAAATGAAGGTGATCTTCCCATGATCCTCCAAAATCCAAAACACATGCTCTGAGGAGATCTTCCAAAACTCGGTTGACTCTCTCGGTCTGTCCATCTGTTTGAGGGTGATAAGCTGTACTCAAACACAACTCGGTTCCCAAAACTTCCTGGAAGCTCTTCCAAAATCCACTAGTGAACAATGGATTTCGATCGCTCACTATACTCTTCGGAATACCATGGAATCGAACTATCCACTTAACATACAACTCAGCCAACTTTGATGCAGTCCTAGTCGATCGAACAGGAATGAATCTTGCACTCTTAGTCAGACGATCTACGATGACCCAAATCTCTTCATTTCCCGTTCTTGTTCTAGGTAGTCCATCAATAAAATCCATCGATATTTGTTCCCACTTCCATGTAGGAACTTCTAATGGCCGAAGCAATCCACTTGGCTTCTTCTGTTCGGCTTTTACCAACTGGCAGTTCATACACTTGGAAATAAAATTTCCAACATCCTTCTTCATACCTTCCCAGTAGTAGGTTCTCTTCATATCCCGATACATCTTATTTCCACCTAGATGAATTGTCAGCTTCGAGTGATGACTTTCCTTCAGAACTTCACTCCTCAATCCATCTATATTGGGAACAACTAGTCATCCTTGCTTCCGAAGCCAGCCCTCTCGATCGACCTCGAATCCTTTATCCTTTTCTGGGTCCAATCCAGATTCCAAATCATGGATAATCTTGACAAGATTATTGTCTCGCTTTTGGCTCTCGCCAATCCTTTCCACAAGAGTCGGTCTAATCGATAAGTTTGCCAACATCTCAGGTTCCAATTCACATCTAGGCCTGAAGTCAAATCCAGCTAAATACTCGAGATTCTTCCATTCTGAAAACATGGCTCCCAATCCAGCATGTCTTCGACTTAACGCATCTGCCACTGCGTTACCTTTTCCCGGAGTATACGCTATACCAAAATCATATGATGCCAAAAACTCTAACCAACGTTGCTGCCGAAGATTCAAATCCTTTTGGGAGAAAAGATACTTCAACGACTTATGATCCGTAAACAACTCGAATCGAACTCCCAATAGATAATGTCTCCACATCTTCAGAGCAAAAACAATCGCCGCTAACTCCAAATCATGAGTCGGGTAATTCCTTTCATGCGGCTTCAGTTGTCGACTAGCATACGCAACAACTTTATCCCTCTGCATTAGTACCGCTCCAAGTCCAGTACCACATGCGTCGGTGTAAACCACCATCTCATCATTCCCACTTGGAATAGTCAAAACAGGAGCACTTGTCAATCTTTCTTTCAGGATTCTGAAAGCTTGCTCACACTTATCTTCCCATCTGAACACTTGGTTCTTCTTCGTCAATCCTGTCAATGGTGCAGCTACCTTGGAGAAGTCTTTGATAAACCGTCGATAATATCCTGCTAATCCAAAAAAACTTCTCACATCAGATGCATTCTTAGGTCTAACCCAATCCTGGATTGCTGCCACCTTAGCGGGATCAACCGCTATTCCATTTCCAGAAATAACATGGCCTAAGAACCTCACTTCACTCTTCCAGAAGTGACACTTCGAAAACTTAGCCTTCAGCTGATGTTTCCGCAAGATTTCCAAAACAATACGCAAGTGCGTCTTGTGCTCTTCCTCAATTCTGGAATAAATCAGAATATCATCCACGAACATAAGCACGAACTTCTCTGAACACTCTATTCATAAGATCCACAAAATATGTTGGCGCGTTAGTCAATCCAAACGGCATTACCAGCCACTCAAAGAAACCGAATGGTGTTCTGAAAGCAGTCTTCGGCACACTATCCTTAGCCACTCTCAACTGGTGAAATCTCGTTGCCAAATCCATCTGAGAAAACACCTTAGCCTCGTGAAGCTGATCAAACAAGTCATCTATTCTCGGCAATGGATACTTGTTCTTCTTAGTCACCTTATTCAGCTCACGATAATCCATACATAACCTCAGCGATCCATCCGCCTTGGTTGCAAACACAACTGGTGCACCCCATTCGAACACACTACGCCGAATGAATCCTTTCTGTAAAAGATCATCAACCTGCACCCTCAACTCCTGTTGTTCCCTAGGCGCCATCCGCCTAAGAGGCATCACAACAGGTCTGGCTCCTTCAACTAGATCTATACGAAACTCGATCTCTCTATGCGGCGGTAACCCTTTGACCTCGTCAAAGACATCCTCGAATCCATTAACGATTGGCAACGATGACAGTCCATCCCGTGGAACAACCAGCGAATACATGAAGCTCATGAAGACGCCTTCTTCATGCTTACATCGTATCACAATCTTTCGCCCCTCCACATTCTCGACTGTCACCTCCAACCTCTCACAATCAACCTTTGCCGCATACTTCCTAAGCCAGTCCATACCCAAAATAATTCCGAACCCCGCAAAGTTCAGAACAAAACAATCACAAACAAAAGAGCAATCATGACTCGATACAATCAGACCACGGCATAGCATACACAAACAAGACGAACCTCCAACTGGATTAGTCACAACCAATGGCCTATCAACAATATCCGGTTCTAAACCCAACCGGCCTACAAGTTCACTACAAACAAAAGAATGCGACGCCCCAGTATCAAATAACACTCTAACTGGAACACCACATATGGAGAGAGTACCTTGAACCACTACACTCTTTCCTTTCTCTTCAGTGGTACGAGCTCTCGAAGACGATGGAACAGCCCCCAAAGCATAAGCTTGCACAATCTGCTTGTCCCTCCTCGGTTCTGGACAATTCTTCCTGATATGCCCCGGCTTGTGACAGTTGTGACACTTCATCGGCACCTTCGGATTCTTGCAATCCCTAGAGAAATGGCCCTTCTGCTGACAATTGTAGCAAGTCACTTCGCCCTTCGGCTTCTTCTGGCCATCCTTACCCTTCTACTGCTGCTGCTGCTTCCTCTTCTTGTTTCCACCCTACTGGGGTTTAGACTCTTCCCTGGTTACAGCAACAACAGATCCTTCCTTAGGAAACAGATTCTCATGCCTGAGAGCTTTCTCCACGAGCTTCTCAAATGGATCGTCTAGATGATCTACCAACTGTCTCCCAAGATAACTGTCCAAGCCTGTCACAAACTTCTCATTCTTCTGATATGCAGATTCAATATATGATCGGGCATACTTGGACAAAGCTTTAAACTCAGAAACATACTCAAGAACTGGTCTTCCTCCTTGCTTGAGTTCCACAAACTTCTTGAACAGAACAGACTTCTGAGCTGTAGAAATGAACTTAGCTTCAAATCTGACTTGGAATTGCTCCCAAGTAATCCCTTCCTCCGGAGTATTGATGGTAATAGAGTTCCACCAATCAGAAGCTCTCCCTTGAAGCTGTCTTGATGCCAACTTCCTCTTAGTTGCATCCTCAATTCCCAAGTCACCAAAAATCCTTCTACAAGCATCTATCCACCTCTGAACTTCAATGGTTGATTCTGTTCCCAAGAAAACCTTTCCTCCAAGAGCAGTGTAGTCCTTACACAGCTTAGCAAAATCCATCGGTCTTGGAGTTTGAACCTGAACCGCAACATCCACCGATGGCCCTGGAGCTGGCATCCTTCTAATGATCGAAGTCATCATAGCTTCGAACATAGCTGCATAATCAGCAGTCCCCTCAGCAGCACGGCCTTCCCTAGCAGCTGGTCTCCCTCTTCGACTCATTCTCAATATCTATAAAGAGGAATGATCAGAACATCTTAGAGAAACAACTGCATAAAGGACTCAAACTCTACTAAGCTACTATATTATATATAGTAATCATCCATCAAAATACAATTACGTCTCGCATACGTAGTTACGTCAACGAGCGTTGGGTAAAATCGATTAACCAATGCTTTGATACCAAATGTGACGACCGCCTATGACCCCTGCACCGAACCTAAAGATAATGCGCTGTAAAGTGTGCCAGGCGACCATGGACGATTGTTAGGGAAAATTAAAACAATAGAATCTATCGTATTACTCACAGCGTATGGACAAAATACAATAGAACATACATATAGTGAAGCTTCACAGAATAGAATCTCATCAATAAAACTTCATAATAGTTGAATACAAACATCTGAATAGTCAATACAACAAGCCTCACTACATAACACTCAAAGAAAATACAAACAGCAGAACACCCAGTACATATAATAAGAAGATAATATGCAACCCTCCAGCTCGTCTTCGATATCAACACCGTGGAAAGCAAGAATAGCACTTGTCACCTGCTACCTAGTCTACCCGTCCCAAAATGGACGAACAGCCCAAGGCAATAAGAGTTAAAAACATAAAGCCTTGAGTCAGACAACAGTCTTAGTGAGCAGTAACTTAACTAACAACATACCAAAAGAGCATAAAGGAAAAAGGAATAGGAATACAACCCTCCCACTCCACCTCTTTCTACAGTTATAGCCCCTAGACACACACTAAGCAGAAGCAAACATAGCAGGGCATACAATTTAAAATAAAGCAATTATCACTCGAGTCAAGGGCGATGTTTTCCAAGTACAAACCCCCAAAGCCTAAACCAAGATCAGATAAGCACCCAGAAAATACCGCTCTTGAGACCGAATGACGATACAACCAAACATCCATGACTTTGGCTATCACTGTTATCATTGCTTCGATATCATTGTTAATTGAATGACCGGCACATTCTTTCAGCCGTCTATCAAGGGCTAATGGAAACCCCGGTTCTAGACATAACTCCCGCACGTCATCGTGACCCGTGCCTAGGACTATCGAATCTGCCCAGAGTACTTGACTATCAATCATTAGCCTTCAGGGACTATCGAATCTGCCCAACGTACTCTTGCTTTGAGCATGCTAGAACCTTCAACAACAATGAGATTTCAGCCTTCTAGTCATCCTCCTCGACGACTATTTCCATACTAGCTCAAGCGCCTCTCGAGCAAACCATTATCCTTTAACTCGAACCATATCACCGAGTTATCAACTTGCTTGGAATGATCCCGTCTGGATTAGACCAAGACTATCTCATCTCATGCTTCGCCTCATCATCATCATAGCAAAGCTTCATCTCAACATCATCATCAAATCTATCCATATGAGCTTCATCATCTGCTACATATGCCACGAGCAGCTTTTCCAATTCAAGAGCCTTTCCCTTAGCTTTTGAATCATCTTCGACCAACTTGTCTAAATCAAATCATCAATCATCTAATTCATAGCAATCAATCAAGTCAAACATTAATCCAAGTAATCAAGCATTCAAATTTGATCTAAATAGACAATTATAACAATAATGGCAATTTCATAAATAAAGAGTCAAAAGTCCAACAAGTATGAAAACATGAACAATATCTCTATAATCTTGATGAATGAACTTGCATAGGTTAACATATAGTAAAATGGATGTCAAATCATCATGAACCATGGATCTATATGGATCTATACTTAGGTTTACAAAAATGCATGGAAATCACAGCTTTAACACCAAAATCAAGCCAACAATCCGATATACTCCTTTGGATCCGTGTGAGAGATAATCACCACTCACCAAATCACCTAAACACCTCAAAAGAAACCCACTTCAGATCTGGACAGCGAAGGATCTAACTTGATCTATCACCAATCCGCTTCAAATGATGAAATCTCACTTCAATGGATGTAGATCTTCAATCTAAGCTCTTGAATCTTCAATTTGATCTTCAACTTGGATGGATGGAATCGCTAGATTAGAGTGGAGAAAAGAAGTGAAGAAGTGTAGAAGTCGAGCTCTCAAAATGGCAGCACTTCATCGCTTCGAAATCCGGATCCCAAAAAGTGAGAAAAACCCTCCTATTTATAGGCTGAAATCCTCCTTAAGTCGTCCCCTCGGAGTTAGGTCGTCCACGACTTACGACCTAAAACCCCACCGACCTAAAGTCTTCGACCTAACACTCATCAGTCCAGTGCATTCATACGACCTAACGCTTTTACGACTTAACATACATTCGACTCAACAACTCCTAGGTCGCTCACGACTTAACACCCAGCGACCTAACACCTTAAGCCTTCATGCGACCTAACACTAAGCCAAAACCCAACGACCTATCGTACGCGCGACCTAACAACTCACGCGACCTACGACTTAGCAGATAGGCTACGACCTAACTACACACAGGGTCATACGACCTAACATCACTAACCCGCTAACTACTGGTTCTCCTTAGGTCGCTGCTGACCTATCCCTTAGGTCGTTCAAAACCTTAGGTCGCCTATCCTATAGGTCGGTCAAATACTTAGGTCGGTCAAATGACCTAACCTATCCCACAACCCAGGCTTAATAGATCTTACGACCTAACCCTGACACGCTCCTAAGTCGCTCACGACTTATCACGCTCCTAAGTCGCTCACGACCTAAGCTACCAAACGATCTAACTCCTAAGTCGTCACTGACTTAAGTCTTCCTTCCCTTAAGTCGTCCAATCTATAAGTCGGTCACGACTTAGGACTTGAACAAAATTCTGCCCAAAATTTGAAACGACTTAACAACGCTAAGAATTCCAGATTTTTACGAACTTTTCGATCCGTAAAAATACGGGTTGTTACAAACTCTTTATATGCCTTCGTCTTCTGAGTTCCATTTGTTAAATTTTTTATCTACATCAAGCTCCATGTTGTCTCATGTGAAATTCCAATACGTATGCATAGATTGTGATCGCATGTATGTAGTTATCATCGTTAAAATACAATTTCCAACAAAGACGTTCATCAATATATTCTAATGCAAAAGTGTGTGTTTTGCGGTTTTCATCTGGACTACGCATGTTTACTATTCCTAGTATTTGACGTAATGTAGTATTTGAAAAAACCATATCTATACTCTTTTAATGATAAAAACCATATGACAATGCTACTAATGTGTTTATTGACTTATTTTAGGTCAAATAGTGGCACCATGGTTACATGAAGGCAAAGAAATTTGAAAAAATAAATTGTTAAAATTATATGTACAGGGTGGGACTCAAACCCAGGTGGGCTGAGAACATGCACACGCCTTTTTTTTTTGAAAAATGGTACTTTATATACTAAAATAGTACTCATATACTTCCATAATATGCCTCATGAAAATCTTGCAATCCCCCTAACCTAAATGAGTAACTTGCCAGGAAAAAGAGTACATATCATGTCCATATATTAACAATACAGCAAATAACAAAGCCTAAAAACCAAGTTGTCAAATAGATGGAGGAGTAAACAAAGAAGCAACACACTCAAAACCATCCATACTGATCACCAGCTAAGGCCTCTAAATGACCGCTCAGTGATAAAGGAGGTAGGGGTGCAGAGACAACCAGGAGGTTTGCCTAGAAGCAGCCACCCTTAAAAGAGTGCGTAATAGCTCACTGATCGAGTGCTCTTGCGCCGAAGATGAACGGAGCTAAGCGATCTGCTGAAGCTGTGGGATGTCAAAATGCATTGGTAGGGGAGCGTTCTGCCTTAGAGGGAAGCACCCGCGCAAGCAGGTGTGGACAAAGCGGAAGCGAGAATGTCGGCTTGAGTAACTCAAACATTGGTGAGAATCCAATGCCCCGAAAACCTAAGGGTTCCCCCGCAAGGTTCGTCCACGGAGGATGAGTCAGGGCCTAAGATCAGGCCGAAAGGCGTAGTCGATGGACAACAGGTGAATATTCCTATACTACCCCTTGTTGGTCCCGAGGGACGGAGGAGGATAGGTTAGCCGAAAGATGGTTATCGATCAACTTGGGGCAGCAAAAAAAAAGACTAACACCATGAGACACGTGGAGTAAATAAAACAAAACCAAATAAAAGGAAACAACGCCGCACTGGATGTCTTCATACTTCAGCATTCAGGAGAGAGAAACCCATCGTCTTTGCTAAAATTTAGATCTGATCTAATTCACCTACCAAAACTAGACATTAATGGAAAAGGCTTCTAATCTAACGAAGCAAGGAAAATAACCAACGTCAGACTGCAGTAGA
Source organism: Allium fistulosum (assembly GCA_030737815.1). Taxonomy (NCBI): domain Eukaryota; kingdom Viridiplantae; phylum Streptophyta; class Magnoliopsida; order Asparagales; family Amaryllidaceae; genus Allium; species Allium fistulosum. The sequence continues at coordinate 1,165,707,614 of CM060904.1, forward strand.
AGGTAGCACCAGGATCAAGGAGGACGATGATTGGAATTTGGGTTAGTTGCAATGCCAAAGTCTGACAAGATAAGTTCAACCTCTTTACTTTTCATTTTAGAATCCAATTTATGCTGAATTAAATACTTGCAGTCTTGAATTATGAGCATGAATCTCACTTGAACTGGCAGTTCAATACCTTTGAAAATCCGAGAGTTTCTTTCACACAAAATATGCCAAATCAGTAAAGTAAAAGCTTATAAGATGGTTAATTAATAAATTACTTTTCTGATTTTGACACAAAATTTCCAAGATTTGGTTGATTTCATAAGTGTTTCCAAGGTTAATCTTTAACTTATGCATAATATCCTCCAGAAGTTGCCTCGAATATATGCAGTTAAAAAATAAATGGTCCTTGTCTTCATGCTGATTTAAACTAAGCACACAAAATCGGTCAATGTCAGTGTTCCATCTACTGATCCCGTCTTTAGTATTTAATTTGTTTAATCTAGCCAGAAGTGAACAAGTAGACATTTTTGGAGAACAAAATTTATCCCAAATTATATTAGTCCAATTAAATTCGGCATGTTTGCATTTGATTTGTTTCCAGGCCAATTTCATACTGAACTGACCATTGTTGTTAGGAATCCAGAACCAAAAGTCATGTTGCATTTGATTATGAATTTTGATATTGTGTACTGTATGATGAATTTGGGTAGGAACATAATCAATATGATCTTTCCATTCATTACCGGATATCAGAGTAGAGACTTTTCTATTACAATCACCAGTAACAAACATGATATTCCATCCAAATTTATCTACCAAGGAAGAGCCATTAAGCCATGGATCAAACCAAACGTCTGTATTTTCACTATTAATAATTTTTCTATCAATTAATCTTTTGCACCATTGTCTAGCTCTAAGTAGGGATTTCCAAGTATACGAAGCATTATTATCCATAGCAGCAGTCCAAAAATTTATGTTATTATAGTACTTGTTACACATCCATTTGGCCCAAAGAGATTCACCTTGTATATATTTCCGTAACAGTTTAACTGCAACTGCTTTAGCAACTTCATAAATTCTTTTAATACCAAGGCCACCCTCACTTTTAGTTTTACAAACATCATCCCAGCACATTTTATGAGCTTTAGATTTCTATATGAAGTTAGCATAGAGAGAATTAATTCTCTGGATAACAGTCACAGAAAATTGGGTGAATTGCAGCCCATATTGAATCATTGGGTGAATAACCGTTTTAACTAATTCAATTCTACGACCAATGTTGAGCATTTTACTGTTCTAATGATTAATTTTTTTATTAATTTTGTCTATTAAACATCCAAAATCCCTCGCTTTTAGTTTGTTGTTAGATAATGGGATGCCCAAATAGACAACTAGAAGGTTTCCAATGCTGATATTTAAAATATCAACAATTTGCTGCTTGTTATTTGCTCCTTTACTAAAAACCAAAATAGATTTGTTTTCATTTAAGTCAAGGCCAGTTAAAATCTTCAAAACCTGAAATATGTGATGAATGCTCTCAGCATTCTTTGTGGTAGCTTTGACCAAAATTAAAATATCATCCGCATACAACAAATGGGTGATCATTGGTTCAATTTTGTATATGGGGGGTAATATTACATTTTAAGTACTCCACATCAAGATTAATTGTGAGGAACTCCATAGCAATAGAAAATAAATATGACGAGAGAGGATCCCCTTGTCTTAATCTCTTCGTGCTGTCAATGAATCCAAAGGGGGAGCCATCAATTAACACCAAAAACGAAGGAGTAAATATGCACTCATAAATGAGATTAACAAATAACATTGGAAAACCCATAGAAATCAGCATGTGATGAATAAACTCTCTACTTATTTTATCATAGGCTTTATGCAAATCAATTTTCAGGCATAGATTGTTAGAACTTTTCCTGTTGCATCCTCTAACCATTTCATAAGCTAGTAGGGAATTATCAGTGATTATTCTACCAGGAATGAAAGCATTCTGATTATATGAAATAAGATCATTCATATAAGCTTTCATTCGATTATAAAGAAGGTTGGCTAAAATTTTATAGGAGACATTGCATAGATAAATCGGCCTAAAATCAGTCGTATCAACCGCATCAGGTTTTTTTGGAATTAGACAAATAAATGTATGTTTGATTTCTCTAATTATTTTTCCCGATTGGAGAATGCCATTCATAGCATTCCAGATATCAGTTTTGATTTGCTCCCAATGCACTTTGTAGAATTTTGAATTGATGCCATCAGGTCCAGAGGTGCCGTTGTCATTAATCTGGAATATAGCTGATTTTATTTCTTCTAGCTGAAATAGTTTGCATAAATTGCTTCTAGCATTATCATATAGGATTTTCTTACATGTAATGCTTGGAAATTGATATATAGCCTGAGATGATATGAACAGACCAGAAAAGTAGTTAACAGCTTCATACGCAAGTTTTTTTTATGCTGATTACCATGATCCATTTTCATTAAGAATAAAATTACTCATTCGACTAGGGTTAAGAACATTTACCTTACTGTAAAAGAAGTCAGTTGGTTTATCCCCTTTAACCAACCAATAAATTTTCATTCTTTGCTCGTTTTCAGTTGCAATTTTCCTCATAATAGAATGGATCTGCTCAGATTTCAAAGTGTATTCTTCTATTAAATTCTCATTCAAAGGGTATTGAACTAGCTATTTATATAAATCATTAGCCTCATCTTTTAATTTAGCAGCCACTGTATGTATGTTACTTTTATTTTTTTATCCAATTCTTCAATGCAGATTTAGCCGCTTTCAGTTTGCATAAGAGAATACGAAGAGGGTTACCATTAAATTCGTGCATCAGAGCATCATGAAGGGAAGTGTGATAGCTCGCTTGAAGATGCCAAGAATTGTTATATCTGAAAGGTGCTCTAGTCTTCATTTTATTATGTAACATAAGTTTGATAACAATAGGAGAATGATCACTCAAAGAATGATTTCAAAAATTAATACTGAACTGATAAAACTTATCCAGCCATAAAGAGTTAACAAATACACAATTAATCTTACTATGAATAGAGAAACTTTGTCCTCCTCTCCAAGTAAAGTAATTACCAGTATAATCTGGTTCCACCAGATTAGATGAGGAAATGCAGTCAATAAAATCCCGCTCACTCGTCGAATTAAAGAGACCATTATTAATTCTATCATTAGACGATAGAATAGCATTAAAATCGCCCACCACAATCCATGGGAGATTAAAACTTTTAGACTGCTCAACAATATACTTCCATAAATCTATACGCTTCACTTCATCATTGAAAGCATAGACCGTGGTGCACAATACACTAATACCACTCACATTGTGTAAGATACAAGAGATGAATTGGTCATTAGAATGTAAAATGATGTTCGACCATTGTATAGAATCCCATATAATTAAAATTCTACTTCTTTGACCATAAGTAATATTATGAGAATGTTTCCATTTATTATTGATTTTGGCCATAAATCTATCAATATTATCCAGCGATAACTTATTTTCAAGAATGCCAAGAAAGGAAAATCTATTACTATTCAAAAGTTGCAAAATTTCCATCTTTTTAGCAAGGGCATTCATACCCCTGATGTTCAAAAAAAGGAATTCCATCTATAAGCTATTTTCTAGATTGCTACTGTCTACAGGGAAAGTAGTTGTCCCCGATGTCTTAGCTTTTTTGTCTTTTTATTTTTACCTTTCAGCTAATTAACCAAGCTATTCCATGCAGGGTTCTCTATAACATCAGAAGAAGTAGTGGCTTTAAATTCAAAAGGCACTTCCTCGGTCCTGATTTTTCGAGTTAATCTTGTTCTAGTGACATACGGTGTTTCATTATTCTGCTCATCAATTACAGAACGGTGGGATGGATCAAGTGGCGCATCAGGAAGCTCAGCAGAATCACTGTTATCTTCCTTTCCACAGTTACTATTTGGTTGCATTTCCATATCAAATTCTATAGACAAGATATTCTGTTTCATATTTGTATTAATAGTCGTATACAGAGTATCCGACTGGACATTTTGAGACTTATTAATAGGATGTTCTTTCGTATTATTGTTTTTACCATCATTTAGACTATTGATATATATAACTTCCTGTTCTGGACTGACTGAATTCAATTGTTTATCTATGCTATTTGAATTGGTTGCCAAATTGTTTTCAATATTAGCATCAATGTTCATATCATTACTATCGTTCGTCTGTTTCTCAAGAGTAGCTTTAGGCATCTAGACTTTATTAAATTGACATTGAGTTGAGTTTCATCATGTCCAATACTAGAGCAGTTCGAGCAAATAGACGGTTTCCATTCGTATGTCACTTCTTGCCAAATGATTTCATCCTTCTCAGATAGAATAGGAATTTTATTCGGAAACCCAAAGGAGTTATTAATTTCAATTAAGACTCTAGCGTATGCAATTTTTATTATACCTTCTGTGAATTTATCCAGTTTGATGGAGGATCCAAGGACTGAGGCAATACGACTAATTCCCTCTTCCGTCCAATAATCAAGTGGTAAATTAGGGAAATGAACCCAAATCGGAATAGAGTGAAGGAGTTCTTTGTTAAGTTTCATTCCAAGAGACCGCCTCTTCATCATCATCAACTTTTTGTTATAATAGTAGGGACCTCCTTTCAATATTCTATCACAGTCTTGTTTATTTTTAAATTTATTAACATAAAATCCATTTTTCTTAGAATATATTGAGAATTCTTCATTATATTTCCATACTCTAGTAATGTAGTCCTTAAAGTATGGGTAATATGGATTAGGACCAACAACATAGATCACAATGGCATTATCCCACTGTTTTCTGGCATCCTGAACAACCTCAGCAGACATTTTGGCACATTGCATTGAATCAAGTTCACGTGGATGATAAAACTTTAATGGAATAGAGACTGGAATATTATTACCCTTGACAACTTCGTTCCACGCTGTGCTAGACGTAGTGGAAAAATTCCATTTGTTGGTAGTAGATCTATTTTCAGATTGATTGGGGCGATTAATATTACTATTGATGTGGGCATAATTCTGATGCACGTTTTGATGTGGGGGGAGAGGGATCGTAAATTCTTATTCTGTAAATCATGGGAAGTGGGATTTATTGAACGAGGCTGATGCATAACTTTTGATTGGCGTTTCCACTTTCATGAACGAACTTGGGTGAAACCATCATCAATTTCAACAGCGGAATCGATAGACATTAGTGGAGGGAAACCAGGAGATGGATTTGAGAAGATGGGAGGCGGATTAGGAGGAGGGGGAGCCTGACGACTGATAGGGTTAGAGGAAGACATACTAGTGGTTGTGTACAGGGAGGCACGCAACGACTAGGATAGGGCAAAGGAGAGTAGCTGGCGACAGCTCGTATACAGTCTAGGGTTTTACTCCAGTAAATTGAAACCCAAGTCCATTAATGCACACGCCTTTACCGTTGCACCAAATAAGATTTTGATTTAAAGTGAGTCAGTCGACTGAATGGACTTCTAGTCGACTGAATTCAATCAACTAAATACACTGTTTAGTCAGCTAATTTTGGCTATGGTCTCAGAATTGATTTTTATAAAGACTTAGTCGACTAAATTCACAAAAAAGGCTAGTTCCTGAAAAGCTATCTTCACATCTCTTCACGCATACGGTTGATTCTCTTTGTTGATGGATACTTCTGAAAGATTGTGACTCTATTTTAGCAACCCTACAACATCTATAAAATTCCCTAACCATCCCTAAATCAAGATAGAACTCAATGCTACAAAATTCAAACCTAAACTCTGAATCCCAAAGCATTTACCTTGCTCTTCAAAAGACTCAATTGATTTAGAGAATATCGACTAGTGTGCTTCATCTCCACATCCCATATTCTAGTCGAATAAACACTTTAGCCTCTATACCTCCACTCAATATCGTATGGTTTGGTTATAGGAGTTCTTGTACAAAAAAGTGACAAATTGTATATAGAAGATACATTGCGTCAAGAAGTAACTTTTTGTTACATTGATTATTGAAGTCCTGTTTAGTTGTTTAGGTGGAGTCATCGTAAGATACATGTTCCTCTGGGTTATGTAAGGGTTCCTTAGTTAATTCCAGAAAGATTCTGAGACTGGACATAGGATAAGAGGTCCGAACCAATATAAAATCGACTGTGCAATCTACTTTACTATTTTCGCTGCATTACATTATTTTTTACTATCGGTCATCTTCGATTCTATGCATAGCAACTAAAGTGGTATCAGAGCTTGGTGTTCTACTGATCGTAACAACATCCTAGAACAATGGCTAGAAAGAGAAGATCCGTTCAGAGCTCAAAGATAGTCGATAAAAAGCAAATTTCTAGGAGCAAGCAACAGGTTATAGAATCATGATACATGTTACGCATGGCTAATCTCATATCAAAATCGGTACGCTTAGATTCTTTATTATAGTGATCTTTTAAAATGCATGAGAACTTATTAAAAGATTTTAAAGCGTCACAAAGGTTAATTTGTTGTCTTAGCTAAATAAGATGATTGTGAGAGTAAAACTAGAATTCTAAAGGGAAAAAATAATTTTTTAGTAAAACAAACTGAAGTTTTTGAAAATACATTGGAAGAACTTGTTATACAAAAGAATTTCTATTAGAAGATAATGAACATTTAAATGATAAAAATATTGATCTTTTGAAGGAAATAGAATTTTTGCAAAATGAAAATATTTATATGGAAAATTCGTTAAAAGATTCTAATTTTAAACTTTTGCCTCTTAAAAAAGAGAATAGTGCTTTAAATTATAAGAATCTAGAATTAATTAAAAAGTGTGAACTTTTAAAGAATAATAATATTATTTTGCAAAAAGAAATTTGTGATTCTAAAGCTATTTTTGATAAATTAAATGAGGAAATCACAAATTTTAACAGAAAAGAGGATTTATCTTCCTTAATTACGAATACCACAGCATACAATGATAGAACTGGTTTAGGCTACAAGCAAGACAATTGTAGAAATAATAGTAGATATGCTATCATGTATACACATTTTAATACTAGTGCTAAACACTAAGATAGTCCTAAAACCCCTTTTTGTCATGAAAATACTCTACCTAGAAATAGAAAACAATTTTTAAGTACAAAAACACGTGATTTTAAATATGGGTTTCCGCTAGTTCAAGCAAATATGATAAACAACTATATATTAGAGACTATTTTGGCTCGATTATTTATAATGAAGTTTGTATGTTCAAGGGATCAACCGCATTCACTTGGACATGGTTCCCCAAGACGTGAACCCCAGATTTTTTAAATATGAGTATCATTGTGCCTGTAATAGAGTAATATATTAGATACTCATTACTTTGATATATGGTCAATACTGCATGTTAAATTATTTTTATTGACTTATCTACGATTCATATCTCTTTTATGAAGGGGGAAAATACACGTATATAGAAAATGTGTATAGATATATTTCTTAAGAGAAATATTATATTTAGGGGGAGTTTATAACATATAATATGCTTTTGCTCTTATCTCTTTTTGTTGATGACAAAGGGGGAGAAGAATGTGTGCTTTACATATTTTATATTGGCATTATATAAAGTTGAGGGAAATAAACTTATTATATATATAGCATATATTTAGAAGAAGTTATTATTTTATATTTTAAAATTATGTGGTTCTCATCATCAAAAAGAAAGAGAATGAAAGAACCAAATCTATGGTGTTTTGATGATAACAACCATACGACAATGTATTAATGTATTTATTGAGTTATTTCAGGTCAAATAGTGGCACCACGGTTACACGAAAGCAAAGAAATTTGGAAAAATAAATTGTTAAAATTGTACATGCAGGGTGGGAGTCAAACCCAGGCGGGCTGAAAACATATCACACGTCTTTACCACTGCACTATACAAGATTTTGATTTGAAGTGAGTCGATCAACTGAATATATTTCCCAGTGGACTGAACTCGGTCAACTAAATACACTGTGTAGTCTACTAATTTTGGCTATGGCCTCGAGATTGAATTTTTACAAAGAGTTAGTCGACTTAACTCTACCTCCAATTGACTGAATTCCCAGAAAATGGCTAGTTTCTAAAAAGGTATCTTCACATCTCTTCGTACTTGCGGTTACTTCTCTTCGTTGATGGACACTTCTGAAAGATTGTGCCTTTATTTAGCATCCCTACAAAACCTATAAAATCCCCTAACCATCCTGAATCAAGATAGAACTCAATGCTAAGAAATTCATACCTAAACTCTCAATCCAAAAGCATTTATCCTGCTCTTCAAAAGATTTAATTGGTTCAGAGAATATCGACTAGTGTGCTTCATCTCCACATCTCATATTCAAGTCGAATAAACTCCTTAGCCTCTATACCTCCACTCAATATCATTTGGTTTGGTTATAGGAGTCCTTGTACTAAACAACGACAATTTGTATATAGAAGATGCACTGTGTCAAAAAGTAACTTTTTTTACATTGGTTATTGAAGTCATGTTTGGTTGTTCAGACGGAGTCGTTGTAAGATACTCATTCCTCCAAGTTAAATGAGGGTTGCTTAGTTAATTTCAGAAAGAGTCTGCGACTTGGCGTAGGATGGGAGGTCCGAACCAATATAAAATGACTGTGCGGTCTACTTTACTATTTCCGCTGCATTTACATTATTTGTTACTGTTGGCCATCTTCGATCCTGTGCACAGCGATAAACAATATTACACCTTTTCTGTATGATAGCGTTCACAACCTTTTTTTTCTCAGTTTAAGTTGGCGTCACGTCGGAAGCTTTAGCCATGCCATGAGTGGGGCCCACTTAAATGATCCATTGGGGAGAACAGTTGAAAAACAATGCTTGGCATCAGACGCGTCTGATGCTAATAGCTAATTACCCATATATAAACCACTTTCCTCCACTTTATTTCTCATCCATCTTCATTTCATCACCTTCTTCATCATTACTTCATCTCCACTTTGCTTCCCTCCGAACAAAAATATCAATGGCTGAATCATCTAATAAAGTTGATCATTTTGATTATGATGCTGAAGATTTAACCTATATACAAGCATATGAACTTAGATTGCCATAGAAAGCTCTAATGGGCTGAATCCACACTTCCGAATAAAAAAGAATTCAATGGGTTAACGATATACTGTACGGTCATGCAGATTGTTGTCAACAAAACTTTCAAATGAAAAGACTTTATTTTTTGACGTTGTGTGAGTGGTTGAAATGTTATGATTTGAAGCCAATGCCTGATATACGCGTTAAGGAAATGGTAGTCATCTTTTTATATGCAATTGCTTTGGCTCTTCCTATATGGTAGATTGTTGGAAGATTTTAACGATCGAATAACACGGTTTGTGTTTATTTTCACGAAGTTTTGAAAATTCTTGAACTAATGTCTAAAGGTATTATTTGGCAGGTTCAATTAATCTAGTCCCGAAACAAATTTGGACATCACACTGATATTATCCTTGGTTGTATGTGTGTTTGATTTAATATTTATATTTGTATGGGTAGAGTAGGAAGGAACTGTGCACGATGCTAAAGTTTTCGTTCATTTTTAAACAGTAGAAATTGGAATTTCCTTCATCCACTCTAAGATAAATATTATGTAGTTGGCTCAGGATATCCACTAATATGTAGATATTTACTTCCTTAGTGCAATGTTAGATACTACATTTCAAATTTTAATGAAACATGGAACCAACCAAGGATCGAAAATAAAATTTTCAACTACTACCATTCGAGTTTACGTATGACAATCGAAAGTACCTCTGGAATTTGAAAGAAAAAATCTGCACTTATAACGAAGGCGACTCAAAATATATGACATATGATAATGATCTCGATCTAGTTTTGGAAGAATTTCTAGAAGAGTACTGCAATATTCTAATATCTAAGGATAATCGATCATGAACCAATTGAAATAAACGTAACAAACCCTATATCACTTGTTCGAGATAACATACAAAATAATATAGTTGCTGCTGGACTACGTTAGGAACTGTTTGCATAACACTACTCATTTATATTTTATAAATGCATTTATATCGTTATTGTATTTGTACTTTGAAATTGTTGTTTCAGTTATACCGTTATAATGGTATTAAAATTTCAAATTAAGTTATATTCTCAAAATGCATTTATTTTAAAACAATACAAATACGTTAACAACATAATAATTACTAACAAAATTAATATTATCTTTTTATACACTTTTCAAGTTCTTCTTTCAAACGTTCTTTTTGATACACAAAAACAAATTCTTCTTTTATCAAACCGTCTGCTTTGATATGGCTTTCAAATGTCCTCTTCTTTTTTGGGTGCTCCTTTGGTGTGCTAAATCTATGTAAATTATTTGCCATGGGGATTCATTAATTTCTCCGGTATGTAAATTATTGCTGGGAAAAACGGTCGCTATAATTTTGTAATATTTGAAATTCGAACGGTGATGAATTCTGTTTTGTTTGCCGTGTATTCACAGGCAAACTGTATTCGGAAAACTTAGGCTAGCTCCAAGCTGCCCACAAGTCAAACACCGCATTAAATTACATGCACCAAAATAAACAGCAGCAGCTTTAAAATTCATGTACTAAATAAACTAAACGTTAACAGTGAGGTGGGAAGAAGCGAATCCCCAAAATAAAGAGATTTCATTCAGTACACACACAATCATCATTTTTTTGAGGTTTGCTCTACAAATGTCCTCCATTTGCGAGCTAAACTCCAAGAATCCCATTCGGCAAAACGCGTTTATTTATGGCTACTTTTGTCAACCTGCACTCCTTTCTCAACTTAGCCAATATGCTGGCAAGCACCCACTGCTTAAACGCCCCCCCTTTTATTTAAAATAATCTGTTGTCAATCCAATACTAATACTTTATCATTCTTAATTTTAATGCTGATGTTCCTAACTATGTTAGGACCGCTACCTCATTCAATCACTTGACTATTTTCCTCCGGCAGATCACACACTACCAAAGCATGCCTCTATCGATCCACTCCATGATGATGAAATATTCACGTAACATTCATTATGCGGTTAAAATACTTTCAAAATACTCATTATAACATTTTCAACTATTTTGACCAATGCTAAACACACCCTTAACGTAAGCTAATAATTGGTGGACACACAAACTTTACCGGTTCATGCAGTAACTACAGACACATTCTTTTTGAATTATTTTGTACATGCTTCTAACTTTTTACTAATAACTTGACCCAAAATCAAGATCCGCACTGTGCGTTACCAACACAAGGAATTAATTAACTGTACATTAATGTATGTCATGTTCATTTTTCCTTTGTTGTTACCGGTCACACCCGGTCATTAATTATCATCCTCCCTTTAAATTCCACCCTTCATCATTTCTCACTCTCTATTATTCGCTTCTCTTCTTCTTCTTCTTCCTCCTGTTCGGTTCGTTTCTCAAATTATGCCATTGCAACCAAATCCAACTGAATAACCAAAAATGAAGTACTCAAGATCGAATTCATCCAGAATCAAACTAAACAATGGAGGCAGAGCAACCAAAGACTGGCTACATCTTTACTCTATTTATGGATCCGACGACTGGCACACCGTCTTCTTTCTCCTCTTCAATTCTCTCCTGTTCGCCTCATTCTCTGTAGTAATATTAATTTACTTTTCCTCCATTCTCAAATTTGTGAGCAGCCATTTTCCTTCAGTACCATTCGTACAGCATGCCATAAGTTTTATCGGGATTCTCACAGCACTTACCTCGATCTGCTTGCTCTACGCTTCGATTCAAGTACTCTACTCATCCTTGCCACTCCGATTCGAAATCGCCCGAAAAATGGTGTTCGAAATCACAGATTGGTCATCGGTGCGAACCGCGTTGGACGTGGGCTGCAATCGAGGCGTCCTCCTGAACGCAGTCGCGAAGCAGATGAAGAAGGAAGGGAGTTCTGGCACGGTGATCGGTCTGGATAAAAACAAAGACATAATAATCGAGGCGCTGAGGAGGGCGAGCATGACGGGAGTGCAGAAATACGTGACGTGCAGAGAAGGGGATAAGAAGGAGCTGCCGTTCGGAGACGCGTATTTCGACGTGGTGGTGAGTGGATTGGGATTGGGGAAGGAGAGGGAGGAGAGGGCGAGGGAGTTGTCGGAGATGGTTAGGGTTTTGAGAGGGGGAGGGGTTGGGGTGATTTGGGATATGGTGAATGTGAGGGACGTTTTTGAAAAATTGAAGGAGATGAGGATGGAGGATATTCGGGTTTCGGGTCGGGTTACGGTTTATATGGTCAGCAGTCGGATTGTTAGTTTTAGGAAGCCGGAGACGACGGTGGAGGCAGCTCCGCTCGATTGGAGGGCTAATATTTGTTGAACAGTCGGGAATTTTGAATGTCTACAGAACATATTACATATATACATATGAAAATACCGATTCTCGAAGAGGATCGGATTTGGAGTGATGATAAGGTTGTTAATTATGGACTGAAAGTCGTAAGATTTCGATCCGGTATAATGTTTTAAAATATTATCATGCTGTCGTGTATAGAAAACTGGAAGTGATGTTAATTTATTATATCTTTTTATTTTTCGAAAATAATGTATTATAGCTTTAGGACTGCTAGCAAGTCTAAACAGTGGAATGGTTTGGCAAATGCATACAAATGGAGTTGTTAGAATTTCATGACCATTTTTTGTGTGTTGTTCGTTGAATGCCAAACCTATATTGACTTTCACGCACGTTAGTCGTTACGTTATTTTATGCTGAACTCGTGGAATCAATGGTTTTGTTAAATTAATACACGACTTAGGATTACAACTTAGTTGAAATCTCCAAGATACATATAATATTCTTAAATTCATAAATATTGAGTTGAATTTGCAGATAAATTGCTAAATATTATTAGGTCGGATGTTTATTTTTTAGCATTGCGCTAATTTAAAGTAACTACAAGTTGGAATCAAATAGGTCGGATGTCATTCCTTGTTTTATCTACTTATAAACTACAAGACCTAAAGGCTTTTGCGTTGAAGTAGCGTTACTACTTTACCTTTAGTGTCATGTCTAATTTTTTCTTTCCTATTGAATTGGCATTGTTGCATAGGTTGACGCATAGACTAGTAGATTAGGTCTGATTAGTGGATATGGACCTTTTATTTCATGTATATCTTCAATCAATGCATTTTCATTGCCTTTCAAATGCTAGGTCTGACTAGTAGATTAGGAGCAATGAGACCTAGCTTTGGACTCTTCTAATCTCCCACAAGTTGAATCATCATGTCCATAATTGCAACAAGTTTGGATAGATCGAATCAGAGACGAAAAGGAGTTCCATTTGCACGACTCTACTTTGACGTGGATCATTTGACGAGTCAATAGATCGGATCAGACAAGTTGGACATGTAAAACAATGATTTTTAGCTATTATCACAAAAAATACATTAAAAATATCAAGTAATTTGAAAAATGTAACAGTGCATGATAGAGGGTTGTTGATGCTGTTGAAATTGATGGACTGGAACACAAATGAGTAAGTGACGGACATTGTTTGTTTCATGGACGAGCCCACTACATTGAAAACAGAATTCAGCACGATTATGGTGCATTCAACAATTGTCGTCCATTGCTTAATGTTAACACAACGGCTTTCAAGCTTGGACACTCAAGATTGAAATATTCGAATATTTGTAGAAGTTATTGTTTAGGAGTTTTAATTATATATGGAAAATGATTTTATTTCAGATAAATTTACGAAGAGAAAGAGATAAAGAATGTTTACTATATTCTTGTATTATTTCTTAATAAAAGAGATGAAAGATAGAGAAAATATAAAGCGAGCGAAAGAAAGAAAAAATTGAACATAGATTTTTTATAATGTCTCTCTAATAGATAAATTAAACCCAATACACAAACATTATAGAAGTAGAAACGATAATCGTTAATAAAAATACAAAAGGTTGAGGAAATTAAAAGACCGAGTTTTATTGTACTTATCCAAGCAATCCCCTACTAACTAAGTAAAGTCAGAGAAAACATCTTGGACAAAGAAAAAGTTTTATATGAAAGTACTAACGTCTTTCGATTGAACCGTTACAAAAAGAAGTGAGTTTAAAATTTAGTCTAAGGATTGAAAATCTTCTTGAACTACAAATATGGATATGTCAACCTAGTCTGAGTAGTGAATTTATCTTGAACTAAAAAGAATCTGATCGGTATCTCACAAGTCACAACATGTATTACACTTTCAATTTCTGCAAACTCCACGTAAATATGTGTTTTTAATGGTCATGCGTCCATCTTGGGAACAACTGAGTGCTCTAGAGAGCTCAAATCTCTCATAGAAGGCAGCACACATTCACACCTAAGTAGGCGAGTTCAACAAGTACTTCACTCTAGCACCACCATTGATTGTTGTGGACTTATTAAGAGAAAAAGACTCAACCTCAAACCAATAAACATAGTCTATCAAGTGTGTCTTAAAAACACCACCAATATTGGCTACATATTATATAGGTGTGATAAGGCATAACTTTAGATAAATCAGGAAAATCCATCAAATCCCTCTCAAAAGCAACACCAATGCTAGTTACAGATTTGAAAAGAGCAAAAGGACTCAAATTAAGATAAACTACTTAATAAGCAACTGGTCGACTGGTTGCTCAGTATAACGAGCACTTTTATGCTCTTTGGTTTATGCACCGTCGACCAATTTGTTGTGTTTTGATGTTTTTGGTTCTAATTTCTAGTTTTATTACTTCTTACTATTATTTTGTACATTATTTACATACCGCATTACATTCATTAATATGATTTATAATGGATTTAAATCGATTTTTAATCAAGTTTTGTCTATTAGAGCTCACTTGTATACATTCAATCAATTCAAAGCATTATAACCTGAATTTAATCATCTTTAATTCGTAATTAACCCTAGATAGAATATAGATCATCATCACAACAAATGTATCATATGATAGGTTAAACGCGATTCACTCACATATGACCAAAGCCTCTGAAATGCAGAAAATCCAACGTTGCCTCTACTGTCCTATAATATAGCGCCCTGAAACCTCCTAAACTTACCCCAAAACCTATATAAATATGTGGTAATCCTTGTGCGCTTCGTTTCAATACCAAATTTGCCATTTTTTTTGGGTATATTGAAACTTATGTATTTTTGAATTTATAGTTAGATTTTGAAAACTTTGGAGAGGAAGAAGAAATGGGTTCTGAAGTAAACATGTGGTGGATTTCTCATTTAAGTGGTTGGAGGGAAAAGTGAAACGACAGATTTATTTCAAATTCAAATATTTAAACCCAAAGCTTACTAAGCCCATTAAAATCCAAAACTCATTTTACTCATATCTCCTCGGTATGACCTCTGATTCGGATAAGTTTGTAGTCGAAATCTATTAGAAAAGTCTGCTCTATGTAATGGCGCAACTCTCATCGCCTAATTTCAATGTTTGTGAAATGACCATTTTGCCCTTATATTTAATTTAAGTAAATATCACTTTAATTATTTAATTATTATCAAATTTATAGGATATTACACTACTTTGCCTTATCATTGTACCGATATACATTCATAATCATAGATCGTACAATATTTTCTTCATTTTACTTTGGTATACCATGTGCTCTTATGAAGGTTGGTCATATGCCAATCCTTGTTCCTACTACATCCGACCTACTGAAACCCATAGTCGGACTACAACCACTGTAGTGAATCAAAGGGACGTCTCCATCTACCATGATCCCTACACCGTATGTGAGAAGACGTAGTCACATATAGTAACCAATCATATTCTTATCAACATTTTAATATCATCAATTTTACTTGTATCAACACACGTATTCATAAACTCATTATCTTTGAGTGCCACTTTGTACATGCTTGCATACATCATGTAATGTTTGAATGTTGTCACTTAATCGATATAAAGTACCTTCAACCGTTTATATAAGTCTCTTGGGGTCTGGGTTCAATTTGGGCTCATTACAAACATTCAAAGTCTAATTTATACATTTAAACATCTGAACACAATTCATATGTCCGGTTGTACGTTTCAGACGTTTGGATGTCTGAAGGAAAATTCCCTTTAACTCCTTAGGTGCCTGGTCTAAACTTTCAACCATCTGAACTTGAATTTTAGATGTTTGAATTACATAAAAATGAACGTTAAATTTGTAGTTTTACTCTGTAAATTTCAAATATTTGAATTCTAAATTCAGATATTTATTTTGCTGTTAATTTTGAATTTTCTCTATTTTCAGAGTTTCTCACTTAGTGTTTTGTCCATCTTACTATATTATATATTCATATATGCTATCGGAGTATAATACAACGTTTATACGGTTATTTCACCAAGCTTATCATATTACCCACTTATCTAAGTCGTCTTTATTATCGTTATTATCTTAATTTTATTATAGCTATAGTTTTCTTTTTTCGCCTTTTTCTTCGTTATTAATGCAGCGTTAACTCTTACCAAATGATAATTCTATCATTATATTAACTGAGTATAATTACATCTTTTTCGAATTCGTATGCCGTATATAATTATTTACATAAAGTTAATTAATATATGGTTCATTTATTTATCTTTCTTGGTTCATCTTCCCCTTTTCTTAACCTAAGGTCATAACTCATCATTAATGGTAAATTACCTATTTCTAATATTGATTCCAATATCAATATCCTAGGTTGAACATATACCAACATTTAAATCATATCAAATGGTCGTTAAGTTAATTTGGACTATGAACAATGAAATAAAAGAATATGTGATATTATATATCTTAATAAATAAATTATCATTCATAAATTATCCGAGATATCTATAAATTTAATTGGAATCCTATTCTTCTTCGTTGTTCTCCGATATTATCCTAGCCTCCAGGTTCCTTGAATCGATTTGAAATTTGTATCTCATTATCGCTCTCTTAATTCTGATCTCCTTAGCCTCCAAATTTGTTAAACTTGGTGAAGAACTGGTTTAGAAACTTTAGATCTAGGTTTAGAGCTATGTTTTGATCATTTGGTAAGAGGAAGAGAGAATGAGAAATAGTTGGACGTGCTTTTTCTCTAGAATTGTGTTGCTTATCATGTTCCTATATTTCTTATATAGTGAAACTTAACCCAAAAAAATGATTTTCACAATGCTATAATTTTCACACTAAATTCATTCATTTATATAAATTCTAGCATTACCTTTTTTAGTCAAATCACTAATTTCCTTTCATTTGATTATTCAAATTTTACGGATGTTACACTCTCCCTCATTAAAAGAATTCATCATTGAAATCCCAGATAACAAACAATGTAACTCACTCTCTTTCGCATTAATAGTACACTTCATAGAAATAGATACAAAACATACAGTTAGACATCCATCAAAATCCAATCATGCATATATCCAACTCAAATCAACATACATATATGAGCATGAATGATGTGTATACAATGATATAAAAATTCAACTAATAGCTTCCTACATGTATGCAAATATCATAGCATATACGCATGTATGTAAACATCATAATATAAAGCATATAATTTCCATATGAATGCAGATGCAAATCACATCAAAGTATCAATGCAATATAAAATTCCCTAGGTAAGCTACTCATAGTCTAGAGTATTACGTAATCCTATCAACCATTCACACAATTCAAACAACAATTCCACATTATGCAATTAATCTAACCAAATAATCTAGACTTGGAAAATGGATAAGATACAAGTAAAAAGTTCAGGACAAAATGCACAATCTTCTCCTTTGGTTCCCAAGTGATTTCCAATGGATAGTTTCCCTACTATACTCGAATCAATTTCACCTCTTTATTCTGATGTCTCTTCACACCATGTTCTACAATACAGATAGGTCCAAGAGATGCTTTACAGTCCAACTCAACTTCCACCTCCTCAAGATGATTTGGCAAGACAATGATAGCTGAATCATAAATACACTTTCATGGATGTGACACATGAAAAACATTGTGAACTTTCACCAACTTTTCACAAAGTTCAACTCTGTAGGCTAGCTTCCCTACTCTCTCTAAAACCAAAAAAGGCCCTACGAAATGCGGTGCTAACTTTCCCAAACTGCCAAAATACATTACACACTTCAATGATGAGACTTTCACAAATACCATAGCACCTACTGCGATCTCTATCACTGTACGTCTTCTATCATCATACAATTTATGTCTATCCCATGAAGATTTCATCCTATTTCATATCAGCTCCACTTTCTCGACAGTATCTCTAATTACATCTAGTCCAAGTACAATCCTATCAGTCACCTCCTACTAACAAGATGAGGATCTGCATGGCCGTCCATACAAAGCCTCGAACGGTTCCATGCCTTTACTAGAATAAGATCTATTATTAAAATTAAAATCTACTAATGGAGAGTGATCTTCCCAATCTCTTTCAAAATATAGAATGCACAGCCTTAATAAATCTTTCAATACTTTGTTCATCCTCTTAGTCTGTCAATCTATCTATGGGTAATAAGCGTTGCGGAGATTCAACTTTATACCTAAGGCATCTTGAAGGCTCCACCAAAACTCACTAGTAAAAAGTGGATTGCTATCACTGACTATACTCAGTCGAGCTTTATGTAACCGAATCACCTCTCTCTCTCATAACCAAATGTAGCTAATGATGTTGTTATTCTAGTACTCCATACCGGAACGAAATGATCGCATTTTGTCAAATAATCAACTGTAATCCAAATATTTTCATTTCTTCTTCTACTCCTGGGTATCCCATCTAAAAGTCCATCGATATATGCTTCCATTTCCATTGCGGAACAGCCAATGGAAGTAATAGTCCACTTGGCTTCTTTTGCTCAACATCGACTCATTTATAAGTCAAGCATACAGTAATATACTTTGCCACCTGTCTCTTCATTTTCATCTAGTGGAAGCCTTCTTCATACCTTTGTACATTTTTTTCCATTGGGATTAATGGTCATCCTACAATGGTGAGAATCAGATAAAACCATATTAGTCAACTTCGTTACTTATAGCACACATAATCTACTATCATGTTGCAAATATCCTCTCTGGTCAATAAACTACCTATCCAAGTGAAAAGATCACCCCTTTATAACTGTTCCATAATATGTGCTATCACCACATCACTCCAATGACTCTAACTAATAAAATCTGAAGTGCTAGTCTAACCTCTAAACCTACCAAAAATCCAAGTACTAATTCCAATGATGATCTGAGATCAAACCGAAAATAAACTCTAACTGCTTCCATTCCACGAACATATAGCTAAGTATCGTTGCTTCCTACTCAAAGCATTAGCAGTTACATTCCCTTTTGCTTAGAGTGTATGTAATACCATAGTCATATGAAGGTAAAATCTCCATTCATCTTTGCTACCTTTAATTCAAATCCTTCTGAGAAAATGAATATTTAAGAGATTTATGATTTGCATACAACTCAAATCTCTCTCCCAATAAATAATGTGTCCAAGACTTAATTGCAAATATAATAGCTGCTAACTCTAGATCATGAGTAGGATAATTTATCTTGTAGGTCTTTAACTATCGACTAGTATATGTCACGTGTTAACCTTTATTTCGGATGACACCCCAATCGATGAAAAAGTGGTAAATAAATGAAAAATAGAAAGATTTTAGGAGAAAGTAAAGAGAGAAGACATAATATTTATAGTGGTTTAACAAATTGGTGGTCTACATCCATTTTGATGTTTTTATTTGCACTAGTACTACCACTTTTACAATGATCTTTGAAAATTAAATATCAAAGTACAAAGTGGGAGCGTTTCCAACTAGCAAAAGTTAGCAAATGATCAAAAGTTTAAAAGTCCAAAAGGTTTTCTTCTTGTTGAAGATGATGGTCTATTTATAGATGAATCGGGTTATTACAGGGTTTCAGATTCGTCGGATCGTGTTTAGAAATAGTCTGCAATTAAATCTAATACATTAAGAAAGGGATTAAATCAAATTTATACCAAATCCCAAGGCTTGACATATCGGTACCAATCCTGATCTTGGTCCAGAAACTTGTACTTTGCTCCAAAATGTCTTAATGGTTAATGCTTTAGAGTTTTTGTTGCAAAATGGTCTTTTTGATGGATTAGTACCGATCCATCCCCTAAGCCCAAAAACTTATCATTTTTCAAACATGCTAGAGATCCATTGCACTTGAGTTTTAGGGCCTCATCAGGCTTTTTGATGGATAGGTATCGATTCATGGACTTAACTGATTTTGGCCCTTCTTATTTTTCTGTTAAAAGTTAATCGTCTTCGAGTCTAGAGGTCATTCCTTCACAATTTCGTAGTACAATTCTATTGAAATATCGCTTGAGTGAAATGCCGAATAACACTTTCCCTCAAAATATGCTTCTATGAAGTGTGAACACAAAGCATGCTTTGAATCGAGATAAGTGACCAAATCCAAATCTACACTGACACTTCTGTTACTCGATACGTTTCTATGGAATGTTGCATCCTTATTGAAAATTTTGGCACTTTGTTTCCAAATAATAGTCAAGTCGCATCTTCTTAACTTGTATAAATATAGCGCTCTATTATCTAGAATCTCCATTCATTTCGCTCATCATTGAGAATTATCTAGTGGTTGCTCCAGTCCTCTATGGTCACGTAGATATATCTTTGTTTTCCAAAAAAATTCATGGAAAAATATGATGCTCTGATGGAACACTACTGATCCATGCATGGATTGGTACCGATCCATGCATGGATTGGTACCGATCCATGCTCTCTTGTTCATATATAAGCAAAATGCTTAGTCGATTTTTCCTTTATCCAAACCATTTGCTATTGAGTCCTCCATCTCAAAACTCCCAATTTAGGACTTTCAATTCTCCTTTTCAATCTTAAGCTTCAACTCCAACTGCCATTACCTTCAATCGTCGATCCTTTCTTCCAATTAATCCAACATAGAGTTCTGTATTGCCGTTAATTTTCAAATCATGCCGCCTTCGCCAATGCAATTGCATCGTCTCGCCATCATCATCATCAGTTGTCACCTC
The DNA here is from genome assembly GCA_030737815.1 of Allium fistulosum. Classification (NCBI taxonomy): domain Eukaryota; kingdom Viridiplantae; phylum Streptophyta; class Magnoliopsida; order Asparagales; family Amaryllidaceae; genus Allium; species Allium fistulosum. Next base: position 1,165,728,631 of record CM060904.1, read on the forward strand.
ATTAAAACCATTATTGATCCACTCCCATCAATGGCCATCGATCGAAGTTCTTCACTCAAAGATGGATTTGAGACAAAGGGGATTAACATAGGTTGAATTGATGATGGCGATGAGTAGAGATGGGTTCTCAGAAGATAGCTGATTATGGATAAGGTTGGGTCGATTACAAACTGTTTTCCATGTAGTTGTAATTAAACTTCGAATGAATTTGGATGTTGACATATCCAAGGACACGAATCCTATCAACTCCCGGTTTTGATAATAAAAAAAATCTTCACTTCGTGAATATTGCACCATCTCTCCGAGATTCCCCAGTCGAGAGTTCAAGTTCCATTTCATGCTGAGATCTATTTGGTTCCGTTAACTCCTACATCAACGGGTAATATTTGATACATAGTTTCATCGCATGTCAGAGCTCATTTACCAGTACGAGTGGGCTTTATACACAACGTGCTTCCATACACCGTGCAAACAACATAGGTTACACATACCATATGAGAAACAAATACTTCCCCCATTTGATGTACAAAATCCAATGGTTTGACACACATCAACATTCATTGAATGTAATATATTGTTGCACCCATATTTTCCAAACGTTGGCAAAGATAAATTAATAGCACATTGAGCCCAGACGAACTCCCCCATAATATGAGTCAGAAAATGGAAAGGAGGCAAAATGAAATCCTGATAGTACTGCACCTAAAATCCTTGAGCAGTGGTGAATATAAATACTTCACACACCCACTGAACGTAGTTTCAACACTATAATCTAAAACGGTTACAAGATGCAGGAACCGATCTGCAGCCTTCATACTTGCTTCAACAGAGAGAACCGCGACATAGTTTCTAAGTAACAACGAGATATAAAACTATGCCGCGGCCTTAAAAGCCACAATGACAATACCTGACTACAACACATCCCCTTAAGCGACTATATGCAAATAGGAATGTGCCGTAGTCTTAAACTAACGTCTAAAAGTGGCAGGTTGGCACCGCAACTTTGTACCAAAAGGGTATAAGGTGCACTACCATTGGATGTTGATGTGATAGAACATCACCGCAATCCTATATCAATATCATAGTAATGAAGAATGAGTTGCCATATAGATGTGAAAGAATAATGTTGCTATCCTAAAAACATTGACTACAAGCATAAAAACTCAAGGGATGAGGCGATGGAAAAAGACTGCTCGACGAGCAAGGACCGAATCTCATTCCTCAAAGGCAAACAAACAGATCCCAACATCATCCCCAAAATTAGTAAATCTGGCTTAGAAACAAAGGCGATGGCGTAGTACCCCAATGTTGAGAGCATCTCAGAACAGGTTCATGCAAGGCAATCACCTTCCAAAATAGCAGCTCAGTATGTTGGTAAATCCCCCCTCCCCGAAATGGACCTAAATTCCGATCTAGAAAAGGCCCATCAAAATTTAAACCCATCTCGAATCTGGCTATTGGTTGGTAAAAAGAATAATACAAAGCTATTTATCTACACATTCAGATCTCATAACAGAAGGATAAATATAATAACAATACTACTCATTTTACTCAACTTCAAAATGTCATTAAATACATAACACAATACATATCTGTAGTACAACATTTCCAAAATACATCTCTATACTTTAATGGGCACATCAGAAAATGAAATAAGTAGATAAATAGGTAAACTGCCACAAGTTTTCTCCAGGCCTTCGCATTCAACATCGTCATCTTTCCTAACTCGTGTTGGAATGAGGAAGGAGTCAGAACAAATTATTACATCAAAGTAATAAAACATATTAATAATAGAAATTTACTATTTAATTTTACGCTCTATTAAACTCCCTTTTCACATAAAAATAAACAAATGAACTTTTATTTAATTCATGGGAATAAGCAGTGCAAACTACGAATAAATTCTTACCTTACACACTATTCATTACTCAAAACTTTTTAATTAAATTCAAAGAAGAAGAATAAATAGTGGAATAGAAGGTAAAATTATCAAAACTGCAAATCTATACAATTTCCATTATTTTTTCATAAACAATTGAGATTCCAACCTAGAATTGACATTTCGCATTGAAGGAGTTTTAGGGGTTTATAATATGATGTTTTCGTAAACCAAAACTCCCCAATACATATTCAAACTCAAACTATACTAATGAACTACTAAAATAGAAAAGCTAAGATTTCCACTCATAGTATAGCCTTAGCTTTGCCTCCTTTGGATTTGACACGACTATAACAATCTCTACCAGATCTCTTTTTTAGATATATACAACAAGGGATTTGTGTGTATATATATATATTAGATTTAGAAAGTTGGAGAACAATAGGTTGTGAAAATAAATAGAAAACAAAATAGATATATAGGATTTTTTAGCTGACACCCTAATGGAGTTTTCTGAACCTTTAAATAGACGGACTGACCGAGCTTCGCTAATGTTTCCAAAATATTATATGAATAAAAGTAAGGGGTCTAGGGTCTTATTTATAGTGCTGAGAAAGCACCAGAACCGTTGGATTTAAATAATTAATCTGGAACATTCACACAATTAAAAACCATAGCCGCAAATGCGTCTACCGGTCGACCGCCTTATACTACCAGTCGACCAGTCTTAGGGAGCGGTCGACTCTTATGCCTATTTTAGGAAGAATTTTTCGTGCTATTGTTTTATTTTATTTAACTTCTTAATTAGCTCTAAACGTTAAGTAAGTTTTATCTTTTACTTAACTCCCAAGTCTAATTACCATTAATTTTCAATTTTCAAATTTAAGAATTATTTAATTATTTGAATTTGAATTCTGTTTAAATTATTTTGAACCTTAAAACTTCAAACGTCCATAACTTTTCTGTTTGAGCTCTGTTTTTAACACATTATATATGAAAATCGATCAGAATTTCGTCACGAACACAACGACATAACTTTTGTGGTTATGACTCCGACTTTTACAAAATTTCCATTTTTATCTCTATCTTATTTAATTTAATTTATTCAACTTATTTATTTACGGTTGATTTTATGGGGTGTAACCTTCTTCTCCCCTTAAGTGGATTTCGTCTCCAAAATCTTTCCAAGGGACGTACAACGTAACGTGCAATAAACATATATGTTATACAGCTAAATTATTTACACAACCATCTACTCAACCAAAAGTGCAATATGATTTAGTGTGCAGGCATACTATAAGTAAGCTTAATTCTAGCATAAGTGTATGATCGTGGCATATAAGTATGTATACAAACACCCTAAACATGCAAAAAGTGTTCAGTATAAGTGCAAAACTGATGGTAAAGGTGTAGCAACCATTTTTACCATCCAATCATGCAACCGTAATGCAATCAAAACCTAATTTTGAAGATGAAATTTTTCCAGTGAAAAGCTTGGGATGAGAAGTCCTCATGCTTTCCACCATATTTCCCCCTATTATACTCGAACCAATCTAATTTCTCTGTTGCGAGCTTCCTAGTTTCATGCTCCATAATGCTTGTGGTGGCACATGATGCTATTGGTTCCTTCTCAATATCCCTCAATATATCAAGCTCTACCCCAGTAACTGTGCCTAGAAGGCATTTCCTCAATGTGAAATGTGAAAAACATCATGGACTCCTGCCACCTTATCCAATGACTCCGCAAGTCTCTTATTTTTCCTAAAACTGGGAAAGGCCCAACAAACTTTGGTGCCAATTTTCTTGACTTTCCTAATGAGACCTATCCAAGTAGGAAAACTTTGGTAAACACCATATCGCTTACTTCTAATTCTATCTCTTTTCTGTGCCCGTCCACATAGGATTTCTGACGATCTTGTGCGTCCATCATTCACTGCCTAATCACTTCCATCTTTTTCATTTTGGCAAGTCAAACGTCTAGTGGAAAATTCTGCTACCTTTTTCTTCATCCCTATCCAATAGAAAATTATCTTCATATCCATATTCATCTTATCTTCTCCGGGTGAATGGTCATCCTTGAATGGTGTCTCTCAGTAAGCTAAATTTTATTATTCCCAAAATCCTAAATTTTTTGGGATTGAAGCATTCTTTTATTTCCAGTTACTAACCTAATTTTCTCATTAACTTACAGTCTTACCTATAGTTTATCACTACCTAAGTGCTCTTATGAAATTTCCTTATTTACGTTATTCCTTCATATATATGTTTATCAAGTGGTCTAATCCCATCCATAAAGTCAACCCAATGATAAAATATGAACATATCTTTTACCATATCATATGCTTTTCCAATCACCTAAGGAAAATAACTAGTGGTAACGATCAAAAACTCCAAAAGAAACTTTTTCTAGAAGTTGCTATTTATCATTAACTGGTGTTAATGATATTGGGGCCCTAATACTCCTTACTAAATTAAGATGAACTTTCATAGTATGTTATTCCACGTAATTCTTCGTCTTCCTTAATTCTCCTTCTTAATTTTGAGTAAATGCGGTCCACTATTACTTTAGTTAATATATCTGTAATAATTGATCATCAATGTCAAATTTGGACCATCCCTATTCAATCCTCATTTAAATTCCTTTAAACTTGTTGCCAGTTTCAAAATCCATTTATTATGCCGATCCAATTCCTCCATCGTATTAAATTCCCTAATCAGTCCCTATTAATTTCTTTGAATTCTTTATTAATTACAAATTTATTGCCCATTAAATCCATAATTAATGTCCATAAATCCTAGTCCTATAATAACTAATATGAATATCATTGTAAATTACGCTATTTATATATTTTTATTTTTTTACGTTAAGTGTGGTGATACGCGTGTCTATATATTAATATCCAAACTAAAACATTCCTTTTCATATTTTAATTTATTAAAAGCTATTCTTCTAAAAAGGATCACCACTATATTTTCCATAATGTCCCATAAATTAACCAAAGTGAGATTTTTGCTTCGTTTGAAATTACAGGGAATTATTTCTTTTCTTTTCTTGAAATAGATGGTGTAAAATATGGAAATGAATATCCATATCTTACACATCTCTTTACCTCTTTCGTATATTCCTTATTAATTCAAACGCCGCAGTTTTATACATATTTTGAGATTGAAAAATTTATGGAAGATACACGGAGACCGCTCCAACTAAATCAAAACATAGAAATTTACATTCCAAGTCAATTAGGGCAACCTAACTTACAACCCATTTATAAATCTAGAATATCTTCACAACTTTACAAATATTCTACAATTAAATATTTGGTACTGATTTCAAATTTCCAAATTAGGTTGTACATACTATTCATATTTTATACATATCTTAAAACCTTTACACTGCCTTATCTAGATAGTGGTCCCTATCCACTCCATAAAAAAATTTGTTTAGTTCTCACCATTCTTAAAACTAAAATTTCAAAATTATAAAGTACCTTATCTGAAACCTTTACCTTTAAAAATATAAACTTGGAAACTCTTTTTTTCAATTTCAAAAATTGCATAGTTCCCAAAATGAGCCATGAATTTTTTTTCAACTTTTCTTTTTAAAGTACTTTCTACAATAGAGATTTATTTCTTTAAAATTTGGACTTTTAATTCAAAACATTTAAAGCTCAATTATCAAACAAAACCATTACTAAATAAAAATTCAAAAATTGCTTAATTCCATAAAGGAGCAAAATAATTTCCCTTTTCAAAAACCTTCTACAACATACAAAATAAATTTCAATAAATTATTTTCATATAAATAAACTTATTACATTAAATTTGAAATCAATATTTACTACTCCATGAAATTATGGACTATACTTATGAAAAGTTCGTCGACCCACTTTAGCGTTCCAAAATAATAGATTTTCCTTTATTAGTCTTTTATTATATCAAAGATATTTCTAGTTACAAGACAAGTATGCTTCAAACCATAATCTATTCATATTTATGCCAAATTCCTAAACTTGTTATCAACATCTATTGCTTTACTATTCAAAATGTACCGTCCTTTAACTAAATACTTTTTATAACTTAAACAATGAAAAGTGGAGTAGACAATGATAACTTATATCCTATTAATTCCTAATTAGATTATTGATCATGTTTTATATAAATTCCTAATGCTATTCCTATCCAATTCTCCCAATATTGCCTCTATTTATATTTTCCTAACTAATTGGCTACTACTTCAGTTGTTATTTTCTGCATTTTCCTTATACGGAAATGTTCCTCCTATTCTAATTATTCTTATCCTTTTATTCTCTATCCCTTAATTAAGTTCCATTTTCATTTATTCCCCTTTTAAGAAAGAATAAAAAAAAAGACCTTTCAAATTTATGAAATAGAAAATCATCAAGTCCAACCTATGCTCTATTCATATTTATTTTAAAAATGAAGAATCCCTTTCTCCAAAAATTGAAAACTTTTTAGCTCAACCAATTTTTAACTAGAATTTCAAAAATAAAATCCTTTTTACAAGAAACCGTTTAATTATAAACTTTTGACTTAACAAAATTTTAAATAATGAGTTTCTAAATTTCCTTACTTTTTTAAAACAACTTCTCAATAAATCCTTTGAAAACTTATTCAAAGCATTTCAAGGAATTTCCAAAAAAAATTATCGTATTCTTTTCCATGGGGTTGGACTTAGAAATTGCCTTTAATTGTCCTTCATGTTGAACTTTCCTACTCAACCTTTAAAAAACGGTTATCGTTTTGTGGCGATTAATATACACCTTCTTGTGAAAACTTGCTCTTCTCCTTCTTCACATCTTGCTTCATTTCCTACTTCCAGTTGTTTAAAACATATAGGTTCTTATATTCCATCTATTTTTATGTACTGACCTAGGCCCACTAACCTTCGTTTGTGTAATTTAGGCTATATGATTTACCGTAATGACAATTATAATGCCTTATTTAATTACTATCTAACATGTTTATTTGCTATTTCTATAAATATCGATTGTCCGTAATAAATGATTATTATTCCAATGGATAATTTTTAAAGACATTTATTCATTCATTCAAAATTTACCTATTAGGCCTTTCTTATCTTTTCATAATTTCTCTAATAATCCCTTTAATTATCCATTTATATCCTTATTAAATTCTCGTGACTCCCTATTTATTGGACATTTATTTCCTTATTAACCTTGGAGCTACAATCCTTTCAATCTACATTTCCTAAGATAGTACTATATGCTGAGGTAAAGATTTGCCTATTATTTTTGCATAAGTTTAAAATAAGTATATATATATATAGTAGGATTTTTGAAAAACATTTTCAAAAATAACAAGTGTGCCTCTCATACATACTTATCCCCATTGATCGGATGACCTATGCCTGATACCAAATGTAACAACCTATCCCGAAACAGACCTAAATTCCGACCTAGAAAAGGCCCATCAGAACTTTGACCCATCTCGAAGCTGGTTGTTTGTTGATAAAACGAATAATATAGAGCTATTTATCTACACATTCAGAAATCACAATGGAATGATAAAATATAATAACAACAGTACCCATTTTACTCAACCTCAAAATATCATAAAACACATAACACAATACATATATGCGGTACAACATTTTCAAAATACATCATTATACTTTAATGGGTACATCAGAAAATAACATAAGTAGATAAATAGGTAAACTGCCACAAGTTTTCTCCACGCCTTTGCCTTCAACATCGTCATCTTTCTTGACTTGTCTTGTAATGAGAAGGGAGTTAAAACAATTTATATTTGGTGAATAAAAATCTCAAGCCTTAGTACATTAGTACTTGGGTAGTATAATTTAAATAGGAATATGTCTTATGTTTTTACCTACAACATAAGTCTTTTCAAATGTAAGCCCAAAGGCCTTTCTCAAACTTAAATAAATGGCTTTCGAAATATAAGCCCATATCTAACTTGATACCTAGTAACCCATATCTATCGTCTATAATGACCTATCAATGTAAGAGATAGTACTCAAGTCACTTAATACCTTTTAATGAAAATTAGGAAGACTTCGACCATTTAATACCTTATTTAAGGTAGGTCCACATCATTTACTACCTATAACCCCAAGGCGGACTCCTCACTAGTAACTATCCAGCAGACATTGCACAGAATCTCTTCAGCCATTTAATACTTTCTATTGAAGCGAGCTCTTTCTCGAGATATCCTCTACCATGCATAACCCATAACCCCGACCATTTACTACTTCCTATATAGAGAAGAGGCGGGCCCTCACACAACCATTTAATAGCTTCAATCTCTGTAGAAAGTCCTTCATATTATGACTCGTACCCCATTATTTTGTCATAAACAATTCAGATTCCAACTTAGAATTGACATTTCACGTTGAAGGAGTTTTGGTGGTTTATAATATGATGTTTTTGTAAACCAAAACTCCCCAAGGCATAATCAAACCCAAACTATACTACTCAAATAATAAAATAAAAAAGCCAAGTTTTTTGTAGAATATGCTAGCATATGATTTTTGTTTGATTATAATAAACATATATGTATATTCATTTAAATGTATTTGTTATTGCACTATTTTTTTCTCCACATAATTAAATAAATATTTGTTGAATAAAATAAATAACTCAGAATTAATATTTAAACAAATATTTTATTCAAACAAATATTTTATTACAAATTCAAATAGTACAAATTTGAGCTCTCACTACATTTACACATTTTCAATTACAACACAATTTTCACTTTACAATTTTCACCTCACTACATATATTCACTCATCACTCGTATTTTGATCTTCAAATTTGTTCCGGTCTGTATCCAGCATCTGAACTATCTGCAAAATAAACACTGAAGCAGTAAAATTGAAAAAGAAATATTTTACAGTGCAAAATGAAGTGTGTGTTTTGAAAATATTATTTGCCTCAGTTATTTGGGTTGTTCGTCATCATTTTCTTATGAGTTCATCTTACACGAATAGTTTGTAACATGCACAGTGTGTCACTGTACATGTCATAGGCCGTGCACACCGATATACACTTGCTTGTTAAAATCGCAGTGACAGGTGAGCACAAGGTCAAACCTAAGCTGAGGCTGGATTCAACACAGGTGCAATCCAAAACACAAAACAAAATGCAGTACAGAAAACAACAAAGCTAACATGTTCAAATGTATATGGATATGCATGTATACACATATCAGTTCAGAGACAAGCAGTGGTAAACTCAAATGGCTCACAACCAACAGTGCAACATAGGCAAGACTACAAACACAAAGGCAAGAACCAGACTTCAAGATGATCCAGACCAGTGTGTACAACATAACCACCAATTGATACAAGTGCACTCAAGTAATTTGATCATGAAGACCAGAACAATGACAAGTACACATGAAACAAAATGCAAACCAGAGCTCAATGCAACATAGACCAGAGGCACACATGCATACAACATACACACGAGATCTCAAATGACAGCAGCTCAAATGAGCAAGTGCAGACCAATATGCAAGCAATCAAGCAACACACAAGGGCTGCAACCAAATGTACAAAATATAAACCAATGGCAACATAAACATACACCAAAGACAATGCAACAGAAAAGACTACAAAGACTCAGAGCCTAACAGCAAGTATGCTTGTGCACAAGGAAGGATAAAGTTTTTTAACTCGAGGCAAGTACAGTCTTCAATATAACAAGTCAACTTGAACATGAATACAAATGAACACACGAAGGAAGCTCAGGCATGAACTGACTCGAAGCAACTGGGAATTGAACTCGAAGCACTCGAGTAATAAATCAGTGGACACAACAAACAACTCAAACCAGAAATATCGAGCAATGCAGACAACAGTTCAATGTAACCAAACATGCAACATTTTTAAACCAGAAGCAGACATGAAAACAACATATGGAAATTAGCAAATATTATCAAAAATTCAAAATGCAAAAGTCAAGGAGCAGTTTCAACAATGAAATGAAAGTGAAGCCGTGGATTATGAAAATCCAGAAAATTATCAGTAGCCAGAGTTTGAATAAAGTTGTAGTGGATTATACCATCAAAACCGTGGGTCATAATTCAAAGAGAATGGAACGACAGCTTGAATAAAGTCATAGAGAAATTCAAGGTGAACCAGTCAGTTTTCAGGAGGTCAACAATATATCTCAAATTCAAGTTTCAAACAGGTCATACGTTTGAACAAGCCATTGAACATGTCAAGTGTATCTCAAATAATTCAAATGCCGAAGTCAAAGGATGAAATAATGGAACCGACTCAAAGTGATTTAAATATTCAAGTAATGAAATATCATCACCAACATTCAATCGATAATCGAACGGCCAAGCAAAGTGTTTGAAGAATTCAAATAGAATTATACGAATGTAAATATAGGGTTTTCATTCCTATTTAAACCCAATCATCATCATCGGCAGTGAGACATCGAGTTTAAGTTCAAACAAATCAACAGACCAATCAAGACGAACATAAGTAAAATCGAAAAAGAGAATACCAATTTCTATTCCATTCGAACTCGATCGAGAAGCGGTCACAAAGCAAATCAAAGAACACCAATAGAAATACCAGTAAATCTAAGAGCGAAAAAGTAAAGGCATTCGAGCTTCAAATTTTCAAGCGGCGCTTCAATTTTCATAAAACCCTAATTGAAGATCGAAGAGAAAAAGAGGCGACCACAAAATAACAAAGGGGGCGAACTTCTCTATTCTTATTTTAATCAGGCTGGTGTTATTTAAGTTATATTGGGCTTAAGTTTTTTTTTTAAAATAGGGTTTTTGTTTTATATTTTATTTTTAATTTTCTTTCTTTAAAATTTGAGTAACTTTCTAGTTGTGTAACTAGGTATGTACTACGGTTTTGTAGTTCGAGAATTCATAACTCAGTGGCTGAGTTGTGGCAGGTTTTGAGCTTAGAGTTAGGTTAGTCAAGTTAGCGAGTGTCGCAAGTTTACGTGTGTTTATAAGCGTCTGACTACTTAATTTCCAGTAGAAACCTTGGGGGGCAGCACGTAGGTAGGTTTTTGCCAAAGCTAGGTAAATTTGTGCGTGATCTCTACTACATTACTTTCTGTTATTGTTTTTATTTCCGCATTAATTTTTATTATTATTAGTATCACCATATTCACCCCCCTCTAGGGTGTAGGGTGAAAACGGTCCTAAAAGTGGTATCAGAGCTAGGAACAAAAACCAATTTTTCGTTTAAAAAATTTGATTTTTTAATAGCTTCTTTTAATAATACTTTTGCTGAGGGTCAGTCCATAGTTAGATCGCCCATTTTCAATGGTGAATATACATATTGGAAAAATAGAATGAAATTTTTTCTGAAAACCATAGATGCATGGAATATTGTTGAGACATGATATAACACACCAACAATAATGGTAGATAATCAAGAAGTTGAAAAGCCTATGGATCAATGGACAGATCTTGAAAATAAACTGCAAAATGCTAATGCTAAAGCTATGAATTCTATTATTTGTTCATTAGATCAAATTTAATTTAATCGTGTCTCACATTGTCTAACTGCGCAGGAAATTTGGCACACACTTGAAGTAACCTATGAAGGAACTTCCCAGGTTAAAGAATCACACCTTTCCATGCTTCGTAGCGAGTACGAGAACTTCACAATGGCAAAGGATGAAAGTGTCATAGAAATGTATGGACGACTTTCTAATCTCGTATATAAATCAAAATCTCTAGGAAGACCGTACACAAAACTGGAAATAGTCCGAAAAATCCTTAGAATTCTTCCACGAAATTTTGAAGCAAAAGTGACTACCATTCAAGAATCAAAGGATCTGAAACAAGTTAAAGTTGAAGAACTCATCGGAAATCTTACAACTTATGAGCTAGAAATCAAATTCAAGGAAGAACGTGAAGGAGGAGATATGCGAAAGAAATCTATAGCTCTCAAAGGAACAACTGAAAGTGAAGATGATGATGGTGATGATAAAGGAGCAGCTTAACTGGCACTGGTAATAAAGAGATTAAAAAAGTGGAACCACAAATATGGAAATCCTGCCCTAAATCAACAACTGAAGAGCAGAATCGTCAAAGTTCTAGACAACTTAGAAGAGCAGGAGATCATTTGTCACAAGTGCAATAAACTTGGTCATATCAAGCCAAATTGTCCTCAAAATCAATTAAGCAAAGGAAAGAAACCGAAAAGGAGAAGTCATGCAGCAACTTGGGATAAAAGTGATGAAGATGATAAAAGCACTGGCAGTGAGAGTGAAAGAACAAATCTGTGTCTTCGAGGCGAAACAAGTGTCAACGATGATGACGAGCCAAGCGAGGTATCAAAACTTACTCTTTCGCAATTACTTATATACTTTCATGAAGTAAATGGCAATTTTGAAAGACATAGGGAGAAGTACGCTAAAATAGAATCACAAAAGGATAGTTTGATAGAACTAAATATGCAGCTTAATCAAATGGTTCAAAACTATAGAAATAAGTGCCCTAAGTGTGATAAGTGTCCATTATTTGAAGAGGAAATAAAAAAAATAGAAACTAAAATCAAATCGCTTAAAAATGAAATTCTGATTTTGAAAGAAAGTGAAAACACTAGGAGAGAAAATTATATTAAAAAGTGCACTCAGTTATTAAATGAAAATGAATCTCTCAAGTCACAACTCCAACAATTGTCTACAACCTTAGGAAAATTCTCCAATGGAGAAAGATCACTAAGTATGCTATTACGGAAACAAACTGTTAATACTGTTAAACAAGGACTTGGGTATACTCAATCTAAAAGAGGTAGAAGTGAAACCAATCATGTCAACTCCAAGTGCACGATTTCTGGAAAAATTGAGAACAATCAAAACAATTGATGGTATAGATCCAAACACGTGAAAACCATATCAATTTGGGTTCCTAAATGCATGAATGTAAAATCCCTTAAAGTCAAACAAATCTGGGTGCCAAAAGGAACAAACATAAACTGTTTTGGTTCTACGCAAACTTGTTTTTCAAAATCATTTGTCACTAATAATCATGGACCTATAAAAACAAATAGGTCACAAAAATCTTTCCTCATGTAGGTGTGTTGGCAGGCTAAGGAACAACAAGAGTAGTACTAGATTCTGGCTGTTACAGGCACACGATGGGCGACAAATCAAAGTTCCTTAGCCTAGAGAAGAACAAAGGTGGCAGAGTCACAATGGGCAACAACAATAAATGAAAAAATTATCGGTAAAGGTAAAATAGGCAATGGTACATTTATCTTGAACGATATATTATATGTTGAAAATCTGCACCATAATCTGATTTCAATCAACCAGCTATATGATAAGGAAATGAATGTTGTATTTGATTCTGATTTATGCAAAATTGCTGACCAATCATCTTTTCTTACCAAGAACACTGTAAGTTCCTCTGGAGTTCTTGAACTAGTTCATATGGATTTGTTTGGACTAACGATATTGCAAGTTTTAGGTGATAAGAGATATTGTTTTGTAGTGGCCGATGATTACTCTAGATACACGTGAGTATATTTCTATATCTAACTGCTTCTAGACCTGACATTATGTTCGTTGTTTGTTTATGTGCATGGTTTCAATCAAATCCAAAAGAATTTCATTTAAAAGCTGTAAAAAGAATTATAAGGTATTTGTTGCACACTCCACGGTTTGGTCTATGGTATCCAGCTAATGATAACTTTGAGTTAAAAGGGTATTCAGATGCAGATTATGCTGGTAGTCTAGTTGATAGAAAAAGTACTAGTGGAACGTGTTTTATGTTGAGACATTCGTTTAGTTGCAACACATTTTCAAAGAAAGTATCTGCATAATTTTCATTTCAACTTATTTTCAATTAGCAGACATTTTTACAAAACCCCTTCCAGAAAATAGTTTTTGTCGACAACATCTTAGTTTAGGCATTTTAGAAATTTGATTTTATTTGTTTGCATTTGATCTTAAATGCCTACATTAACTAATCTGATTCCCTATTGATTACCGAAAAGATAAATAGTGACTGAAAAAATGGTGAGTGTTGATATTAATCATATATTATGATTTGAGACAGCATGTTTAGTAAATTTCTTTAAAAATTTAAACAAAATTTGTAATAACTTTGGTTGGTAAAAAATTCCATGACCATCTCTATTTCTATCATATTTCTAACGACTATCACTCATCCAAATCCAATATAGTATGTCAAAATGTGGTATTTAAACAGGAAATTATTTATTTTTTAATTAACTAGCAATAAAATTATTCAAAAGTACTCACTCTCATTTAAAAGTCCTCACGGTTATGCATGGGTGAAGTACTTGGAATCTTTGATTATGTGCTTTCATGCTCATTTAAAAGTCCTCACGGTTATGCATGTCTGGAACACATATCAAAATTGATTATTAAATAGGCGAGTTGATTCTAATCCCATTTAAAAGTCCTCACGGTTATGCGTGGTTAGAAGATGCTTGAAATTCATTTTTTAATAAAAATTGGAAATACTACTAATCTCATTTAAAAGTCCTAACGGTTATGCATGGTTAGTAAGTATTCAAATTCCTGTCATAAATATACCACAAATAGACACAACTATATGGTTTTCTATACCGACATCACCCCTATCACTCAAAAATGGAATATGCGCCTAACATAGTATTTATGATTTTTGTTTGATTTTTTTATTCAAATTTAATATTTATACTCGTTCAGATATTAACGTTGTATTAATGTCTATCAATTTATCTCTATTTTCTAACACTATTACTCTTTTGCTGATAACAAAAGGGGGAGAAGTTAAGATTTTGGCAAGCATATTCTCATATAGGCTCATTGCATTTGTTTTTTATTTTATTTTCATATTTTTTCATGCATATGTGAAGGGGGGCCTTATTGTAGGGGGTGTATTCAAATAGAGGGAGCTAATAGAATTCATCAAGACTAAATACATTTAATAAAGTCAAAATCTTAATATATGTTTGTTATCATCAAAATGGGGAGATTGTAGAATATGCTAGTATATGATTTTTGTTTGATTATAATAAACATATATATATATATATTCGTTTAAATGTATTTGTTATTGTACTATTTTATTTTTCCACATAATTAAATAAATATTTGTTGAATAAAGTAAATAACTCAGAATTAATATTTAAACAAATATTTTATTCAAACAAATATTTTATTACAAATTCAAATAGTACAAATTTGAGCTCTCACTACATTTACACATTTTCAATTACAATACAATTTCAATTACAACACAATTTTCACTTTACAATTTTCACCTCACTACATATATTCACCCATCACTCATATTTTGATCGTTAACTTTGTTCCAGTCTCTATACAGCATCTAAACTATTTGCAAAATAAACACTGACACGGTAATTGAAAAAGAAATATTTTGTAGTGAAAAATGAAGTGTGTGTTTTGAAAATATTATTTGCCTTAGTTATTTGGGTTGTTCGTCATCATTTTCTTTTGAATTCATCTTATACGAACAGCTTGTAACATGCATCGTGTATCACTGTACATGTCACAAGGCCGTGCACACCGATATACACTTGCTTGTTAAAATCGCAGGGACATGTGAGCACAAGGTCAAACCCAAGCTGAGGCTGGATTCAACACAGGTGCAATCCAAAATACAAAACAAAATTCAGTTCAGAAAGCAACAAAGCGAACATGTTCAAATGTATATGGATATGCATGTATACACATATCAGTTCAGAGACAAGCAGTGGTAAACTCAAATGGCTCACAACCACCAGTGCAACATAGACAAGACTACAAACACAAAGGCAAGAACCATACTTCAAGATGATCCAGACCAGTGTGTACAACATGACCACCAATTGATACAAATGCACTCAAGTAATTTGATCATGAAGACCAGAACAATGACAAGTACACATGAAACACAATGCAAACCAGAGCTCAATGCAGCATAGACCAGAGGCACACATGCATACAACATGCACACCAGATCTCAAATGACAGCAGCTCAAATGAGCAAGTGCAGACCAATATGCAAGCAATCAAGCAACACACAAGGGCTGCAACCAAATGTACAAAATCAAAATCAATGGCAACATGAACATACACTAGAGACAATGCAAGAGAAAAGATTACAAAGACTCGAAGCCAAACAGCAAGTATGCTTGTGCACAATGAAGGATAAAGTTGTTTAAGTCGAGGCAAGTACAGTCTTCAATATAACCAGTCAACTTGAACATGAATACAAGTGAACACACGAAGGTAGCTCAGGCATGAACTGACTCGAAGCAACTGGGAATTGAACTCGAAGCACTCGAGTAATAAATTAGTGGACACAACAAACAACTCAAACCAGAAATATCGAGCAATGCAGACAATAGTTCAATGTAACCAAACATGCAACAATTTTAAACCAGAAGCAGACATGAAAACAACATATAGAAATAAGCAAATATTATCAAAAATTCAAAATGCCAAAGTCAAGGAGAAGTTTCAACAATGAAATGACAGTGAAGCCGCGGGTTATGAAATTCTAAAAAATTACCAGTAGCCAGAGTTTGAATAAAGTCGCAGTGGATTATACCATCAAAAACGTAGGCCATAATTCAAAGAGAATGGAACAACAGCTTGAATAAAGTCATAGAGAAATTCAAGGTGAACGAGTCAGTTTTCAGGAGGTCGACAATATATCTCAAATTCAAGTTCCAAACAAGTCATACGTTTGAACAAGCCATTGAACATCTCAATTGTGTCTCAAATAATCCAAATGCTGAAGTCAAAGGAGCAAATAATGGAACCGACTCAAAGTGATTTAAATATATCAAGTAATGAACAAGTCAATATCATCACCAACATTCAATCAGTAATCGAATGGCCAGGCAAAGTGTTTGAAGAATTCAAATAGAATTATACGAACGTAAATATAGGATTTTCATTCCTATTTAAACCCAATCATCATCATCGGCAGTGAGACATCGAGTTCAAGTTCAAACAAATCAACGGAGCAATCAAGACGAACATAAGTAAAATCGAAAATGGGCATACCAATTTCTATTCCATTCAAACTCGATCGAAAAGCGACCGCAAAGTATATCAAAGAACACCGATAGAAATACCAGCAAATCAAAGAGCAAAAAAGTAAAGGCATTCGAGCTTCCAATTTTCAAGCGGCGCTTCAATTTTCATAAAACCCTAATTGAAGATTGAAGAGAAAAAGAGGCGGCCACAAAATAACAAATGGGGCGAACTTCTGTATTCTTATTTTAATTGGGCCGGTGTTATTTAAGTTATATTGGGCTTAAGTTTTTTTTAAAATAGGGTTTTTGTTTTATAGTTTATTTGTAATTTTCTTTCTTTAAAATTTGGGTAACTTTCTAGTTGTGTAACTAGGTATGTACTACGGTTTTGTAGTTCGAGAATTCGCAACTCAGTGGCTGAGTTGTGGCAGGGTTTTGAGCTTAGAGTTAGGTTAGTCAAGTTAGCGAGTGTCGCAAGTTTACGCGTGTTTGTAAGCGTTTGACTACTTAATTTCTAGTAGAAACCTTGGGGGCAGCACGTAGGCAGGTTTTTGCCGAAACTGAGTAAATTTGTGCGTGAGCTCTACTACATTACTTTCTGTTATTGCTTTTATTTCTGCATTAATTTTTATTATTATTAGTATCACCCTATTCACCCCCCCCTCTAGGGTGAAAACGATCCTACATTTTCCACTCACAGTATACCTTTAGCTTTGCCTCCTTTGGTTTTGACAAGCCTTTGACAATCTCTATCAGATATCTTCTTTTAGATATATACAACAAGGGATTTGTATATATAGATTAGATTTAGAAAGGTAGAGAAGAATAAGTTGGGAAAATAAATAGAAAGCAAAATAGATATATATGATTGCTTACCTGAAACAAAAATGGAGTTTTCTAAATTTTTGAAGAGACGAACTGATAAAGCTTCACTAATGTTCCCAAAATGTTATGCGAATAAAAGTGAGGGGTATAGGATCTGATTTATAGTGGCGTGAAAGCTCCAGAATCGTCGAATTTAAATAATTAAACTTGGAACGTTCACACAATTAAAAACCCTAGCCAAAAATGCATCTATCAGTCGACTGCCTCTATACTACCGGTTAACCGCCAGCGATCGATCCGTCCTAGGGGCGATCGACCATTATGCCTATTTTGGGAAGATTTCTTCGTGCCGTTGTTTTATTTTATTTAATTCATTAATTAGCTCTTAATGTTAACATTTATTTAACCCCCAAGTCTGATTACTATTGATTTTCAAATTTTAAATTTAAGAATTATTTAATTATTTGAATTATATTTAAATTATTTTGAATCCGAAAATTTGAAATGTCCATAACTTTTCCGTTTAAGCTTCGTTTTCAACATATTAAATATGGAAATTGATCAGAATTTCGCAACGAACATAATGACATAACTTTCATGGTCAAATTATGACTTTTATAAAATTTATATTTTTATCCCTATCTTATTTAATTTAATTTATTCAACATATTTATTTATGGTTGATTTTACGGGATGTTACACTCTTCTACTAAGCCATGCAACTCAAACCACCCTCAACAGTTTGCTCTGCCAATATCACAAATGGGATAGTGCACTACCGTTTCATAAGTGTTGTTGTGACTCAAAGGCTATATGCCATCACAACCCCTGACAAAGCAATGTGAAGTTATAAAGTGCTAATAATTGTATGACTCTCCTCGAAAAGAAGGGGGAGGTTCCTCATAGTAGCTTCATCTACATGTGTGCACAGTCTGGAGCTGTTACTATATAGAATTAGAAATGCATAATCTATTCAAATTTTGGTTTTCCCGCCTCATTTCCAAGCATTCCCTCTTCAATTTCAAGTTTCCTGCCAAAATTAAAAGTCCAACTGCTCAAGTTACAAGTTCCCTCTAAAGGCCACATTAGTAATCCATGCATATCAAATATATGAAATGGATGTTCGACATGTGGCACTATTCAATGGTAGGAATCAAGAGAGCGGAAGGATGACATTGTCAATCCACATTAATCTCTATGTACTATAAATGAATAGGGGACTGTAGCAAAAAGGAGGGGAATTTGACTTTACTTTTTTTGGAACACAAAGTGAAAAACTTGTACTCTTTGCCGTTTCTGTTTGTACTAAGAATCAAGAAGGAAGATAATGACATTTACCCATGGACGTAGGATTCTTTAACATCTGAACCACGTAAATTCCCTGTCTTTTTTATTATTTCCAATACTTTACTATTTTCATTTTATCTGCATCGTACCGAGATAACAAATTGATTTTTGATATTTTAAATATTTCCATCTCATAATTACATGTGCATTAAAATAATATAATTACTTCTTAAAATAAAAGATTAATATCACCAAAATTTGTTGATTTATAATCACGAAAGCATTCAGCACTTTGATTACTTCGTAAAAAATTACTTAGGTGTTTCTGAAATTAAAATATTATTAATATTTTGATGGTAGGAGGACGGATTTCCATTTCCAACAAAACTTACCTACACTCTCTTCAAAATGCCATTACAATACCACGAATCTCGTTGATTCCACTACTCCCCATCCCGAGGAACGACTTCACCTTATCTCAAAGATGTCTAAAAAGTCACTCCTTCTCTCCATAACGTAATGAGAAGCACGCGCCTCTGCATAGCCTACCTTAGACCCTATCTTAACAGCTCTTCAAGCCTTTACAACCCAAATGAACCAACACATAGTGGGATTAGAGAGATCTATGGCCCATTATACTACTCTAAGGCTGATCTCCCCTCAACAATCCATAGCTCATCGCCATCACTCACTAACTACACTGGCGACATTGCGTGTGAATGATAACACACTCTCAAACATGAGAACTATGAAGCTGGCCCTAATGCTAAATTGCAAGCCAAAATTCAGATCAATTCTCATATCAAAACAAAGCTTGCTAACATCAATCCACTGTTGTTAATAAAGCAATCACGAACTGCTCCCGATGATGATGAAGTTGCCTCACTCTGCAGGAATGGTTCATCTCAAATAGAGTTAAGGGAAGATGAGAATCGACAGTTGAGAGCTCGTATAGAGTGGCTGGTAAAACTTTATCGGCAAAATACCAAAGAAGAAGTATGGAAAGAAGGATCTTCCCCGTTTAACAAAACCATCATAGAAGTAGCTTTTCCAGAGAACTCCGAAGCTCCATAGATTGATAAATTCAATGGAACTACAAACCTAAATGACCACATCTCCACCTTTGAATACTATATGGACATTTTGAAGGTAGACATGAAGACTCGATGCAAACTCTTCCCAATTTACCTAGCTGGTACAACCTCCAGATGGTCCGGGAGGTATAGGCTAGGAGAAGTCCGTTTTTTACGGCAGCTATATGCCGATTTTCTATGGCAGTTCAACTTGGGAATGGAAGCTTCCTCAGGCATAAACACCATGTCTTGCGTAAAGAAGGGAAAAATTAAGAGTCTGCGCAACTTCATAAAATTCTTCAAATTAGAGGTACTTTGAATAAGAGTCATTTGTGAAGAAGCGTTACTAATAGCAGCACATGCCGGGATTAGAAGGCATACTACCATATAGGAAAAGAATAGGAGACAGCCATGTCACAGCATGAAGGCCTTCTATGAAAGGGCAAGCGGCTATATCAAAATGGAAGAGGCTGTGTCCAAAGCACAGCCTGAGAGAGCTTCTACTCAAAATAATGTGAAGAAAAGGGGGAAGAGGGTTACCATCTGTAAGCAAAGCGACATTGTGAATTTAACCTCACAAAATAAACTCCCTTCACCCATAAAACTGGGAAGACATACGAAATGACTAGGATCAAGCTAGCCTATAATGTCCCGAACAAAAGGGAAAAGGCGAAGTAGAATAGAGGTGGAGCATACTGCCTCTTCCATAGAGCGAACGGCCACCACACCGACAACCATCGACGCCTGAAGAATGAAAAAGAGAGGCTATTTAGAAAGGATACTTAGGCAGCTTCCAGAAGGAAAATAATGGAGAAAGGATAGGAAACCTCACATCGGACCCGAATGAAATCCCAACAGGAAATTCCTCTAACCTTATAGCCTCAATTCATAGAGGACCACATCTGGCAAAAAAGAGCAAGTAAGCACAAGAGCAATATGTGTAGGAAGCGAGAGTGGAGAAAAAAACAATTTTATTATTAAGCAAAAACCAGCACAGGACATAGTCTTTACAACAACCAATATCAATAGAGTAGTCTTTCCACATCAAGATCCGCTCATTATACTGGTGTAGATCTCAAACTGCACCATGAAGAAGGTTTCATTAATTCTGGGAGTTTTGTGATTGTCATCTTCAAATATGCATTCGATAAAATGAAGCTTCCAGTTGAAATATTGAAGCCTGGCCCAGAACCAATCTACGGCTTCAACAACGGTACAACCATTCATGTTGGATCGACATGCCTTCTTATCATTGCTGAAACTGCCCCTTCACAAATTCTTCTATGCGAGCTTCTTGATCACCGATCAGCCATCACCATATAATGCATTTTTATAATGACCTATGCTAATTGACTCGGGGGCAGTCATATCTTAGAAGGACCTGCTCATGAAATATCATATCCCTGCCAAGATAGGATCAACTATGGGAGAATAGTTATTGGCTAGGAAATTATATAATGTCAAGCTCAATCCTAGCAATAAAATTGTTCAAAACTATTATGTTGTCTCCTCTATTAATTGTGATGATGCTAATGAAAAAGAAATTAAGTCAGTTATAAGAACTGCATCGGTATAAGATACCAATACTGATGCCGAAGCAGATCATTCTTCGACCATAACATCGGTAAGGAAGGAAAAGAGAAAGTATATGCATATGATTGGCACCGATGACTATAACTCAGTATATGCATAGTATTTTTCTAAAGAAGCGTAGAAGCAGATACCATCCATCGCCTCTCAGCCCGAAGAGAAAGAAGAAAGTGAGATAGACCCACGACTAGGGGCAGCAAGGAGAGAGTTGAAGCCAGTAAACGATTTGGAGGATGTGCAAATAGATACAATATACCCCACAAAGGTTCTCAAGATAGGGAGAAATCTTAGCGTAGAAACCAGAATCGAATTGATAGACTTCTCGAAGAAATTAGCAGATGTATTTTCTTAGGCACATTTAGAAATGGTAAGGACAGATCTAGCCATCATCTTCCATGCACTCAACATTGACCCTAATGCTCATCTAGTCAAGCAAAGCGTGGGACCCTAGATTAGGAAATATATAATGCTCTTCATGAAGAAGTAAAGAAGCTAAAAGCAAATGGATTCATCAGAGTACTACCCATAGTAGATAGCCAACCCAGTTTTTGTGAAGAAGCCCAATGGGAAATGGAAAACCTGCATAGACTATACCAACCTCAACAATGCCTGCCAAAGGACAGCTTACCCTTACCCATGATTGACTAATTAGTAGATGTGACTAACGGACATGAATTTCTCCCATTCATGGATGCGTACTCAGATTACAACCAGTTAGCTATGTTCAATCGAAATCAATAGCATACCAGTTTCATGACAGACAAAGGCTTATATTACTACAAAGTCTGGCTATTCGGACTCAAAAATGCTAGAGCAACCCACCGGAGGTTAGTTAAAATGATGTTCTCAGATCAAATAAGAAAAAATGTTAAAGTATATGCGGAAGACATGCTAGTCAAGTCAAAAGCAACATCAAGTCATGTACAAGATCAGGAGGAAATGTTTGCAGCCTTGAGACAATATAATATGATGTTGAATCCATTGAAATGCTTTCACAATTCAGTCAGGGAAGTTTCTAAGATACATAGAGAGCGCTCGCAGTATTGAAGAAAACCCAGAGAAAATTAAGGCCATAAAGAATATGGGAGTCTCGAAGAAACTAAAAGACATCATGAGTCTAAATGGCAGGGTGGCTGCTCTAAGCAGGTTCATTTCCAAAGCAACTGATAAGTGCATACCGTTATTCGACCAAGTGAAGGAGGGGCGTAACTTCGAATAGATCGAGGAATGCAAAATTGCATTCCAAAATATGAATTACCATTTGATTAGCACCCTTATCTTATCTAAACCGGTAAGAACTGAGGACTTGTATGTATTTTTAGCAGTAACTGATACAGCTGTTAGTGCTGCAGTGGTTTGAGAAGAAGAGGGAACCCAGAGGCCCATCTACTTCACAAGCAAGCAGTTGTCAGGAGCAAAGCTCAACTACTCAGTCATTGCAAGTTAGCTTACAACCTGCTTTTTATGGTAAGAAAGTTGTGGCCCTACTTTCAAGCACATCCCATCAAAGTCCTCACAGATAAATTGCTAAGGAAGATACCGTAGAATCATCAACCTGCCTGCTAAAATAAGCATCAAATCATCTGTTAGGATAAAAAAAAAGAAACTTCAAATATTTGCTGTCTTTCTCTTTAAATGAGATCTTAATTCCAGCTATAGTTTCATTAGCTACCTTACAATTAGAATCCATCTTTTTTCGATCCAGTTCCTTTACCATAATGGAGCTCAGTTAGTATGATATCTCTTACTTTCCAAGAACATCAATCAAAGGTTGGGCACTAGCAGATTTCATCATGGAATGCATATTACCTACCCAGCCCCAACCTGAGGAAGAAGCACCCACTCCGTAGTTTTGGTAATTAATTATAGATGGAGCATCCATGAACAGGGAGCAAGGATTTGGGTATGTGCTGATTACTCCAAACGAGTAGAAACTATACGAAGCAGTGCAGCTTAGATTGAAAGCTATCAATAATGTAGCAGAATATAAGGCTCTCCTCGCAGGCTTAAGGATGACTCCGGTAGTGTAGGCAACCAATATTGAAATTAGTGATTCCCAATTAGTTGTGAAACTAGTGTAGGGTAATTACTAAGAGAACAAGCCATCTTTAGCAAAATATGTGAAAATTACTAAAAAAATTAGAGCAGTTTAAACACTTTTATATAGAACAAATTCCATGTGAGAACAACTTGTCTGCCGATTCATTAGCAAAACTTGCTAGCACAAAGATAGCACATGAAATGAAGGATATTCAAATTGGGCATCAAGTAAGACTAAGCATCACCGAAGTAAATCAAATACTGGTCCTAACTAGGGCCCAACGAGCCATAATATGAGAAGCTTAGGATCAGGAAATAGAGGAAAATCGAGAGCAGCCTCCGACTGCGCCAACATCTCAACAGGCGGGAGAAAACTCGTGGATGACTCCTGTCAATCAATTCTTAATTTACAGAATCCTGCCCCCAAACAGAAACAAAGCCCAAAAAATAAGATATCAGGCCATGTATTACTCTTTCTTTGATGGCATATTATACAAGAGATGGTACTCAACCCCTTATCTTAAAAGTGTTTCCAAAGAAGAGGGGATACGAGTTGTGGGTGAAGTACATGAAGGGTATTGCTTGGAGCATTCCATAGGGGCCAAGTTATCTAAGAAGGTACTGAGTTATGGTTACTACTGACCCATAGTGCTTCAATATGCAAAGGAATACATGAGAAGATGTAACAAATGTCAAAGGTTTGCAAGTATCCCAAGGCAACCTTCCTATAAGCTCATCCCATTAGCCAGCCCATGGTCGTTCGACATGTGGGGTATAGATTTGATAGGTTTGCTTCCCATGTTAAAGGGAGGGGCGAAGTATGTTATAGTGGCAATAAACTACTTCACCAAATGGGTAGAAGTAGAACACCTAGCTATGATCATTACAAAGAAGATAGTCATGTTTATGGTAAGAAACATAATCACTAGGTTCAGAATCCCTTGTACAATAAATTCATATAATGGAACCCAGTTTGAAAGCATGGAGTTCACAGAGATTTGTGACAGGAATGGGATAATAAAAAGCTTCTCCTCAGCCGTGCACCCATTGGAAAATGGGCAGGTCGAAGCAGCAAACAAACCTATCAAGAAATTTATCAAGAAAAAATTGCAAAAGGAAAAAGGGAAGTGGGAGAGGAGTTTTCTTTTATACAGTAGGCCTATAGGACCTCATCCAAATCCTAAACCGGCCATGCACCCTTCTCCTTAACCTATGATTATGAAGTTATGCTCCTCATTGAAGCAAAACCCCATCATATAGAAGAGTATCGTATATGGTAGAGCAGAACAAAGAACTAAAAGAAGTCGCCCTAGATCTTATTTAAGAAAAAAAGAATCAGGCAGTAGTTCGATCCACTGCATACCGAAAACGATGGCATAAAATTACAATGATTGGTACAAGGAGAGAAACTTCTACAAAGGAGATCTAGTGCTGCAAAGAGTAATAGCTAACACCAAAGACCCAGCAGATGGGGCTCTGGGCCTAAATTGGGAAGATCCTCTGGTTGTAGCAGAGGCCTTGGCTAACGGAGGCATACCGGCTATCGAAGCATATTGGAAACTTAGTTCCAAGAACATAGAATTCAGAGCATCTCAGGCCTTATTTTTTATAAACAACATTACCTGTATAATAAACATTATAGCTATTAGGCGGTCCGAACCAGTATAAAAATCTCTCTATGTTAATTTCACTAACATAGCTAATAACATTGGGTTGTATTATACATGACCTAACTTCTCAGCCAAATAGTTACACTGGATGTAAGAATATTAGACGTCCTGAACCATTTCAAAAAACTATACGCATGAATTAAAAGGTTGAAAAATCACGATCTAACTTCCCTGTCAAAATATAGTCCGCCACCAAATAATAGGGCAAACCCTGCCAATACACGAACAATAAACAGTCCACCCTCAACAGTGGGGCAGATCATGCCAAGCGCATGACAAGGCAAGGATGTCAGAAATCAAGTTCAAAAAGCATGAACTATGCAAATAATTGATCAAGAATGGTAGGGAAAGACCATGCATGGAGTAAAGTACAAGTTGGATACAATTCTAGAAAATTCATAAAGCTTGCTAAGTAAATAATAAAAAACTATGATTTACTAATTTTTACTGAGGCTTACTCATTGCTACATGATTCCTCACATTAGTGTACAACATAAAATTATCATCACACAAAGTTACATCAAAATTTAAGTCCAAAGCTTCATCTCATAACAAAACAAACTGTGATATGGTTCTACCCCGCCCTCAGAGGAATTGTTGATACTCGCCTGAGAGGCTGGAAGTGAGTCCCATCGATAGTAATTCTCCAACTCATGAAATTTGGCCTGGTAATACTTTTTCAAATCCTCCTTCCATTGGATAATAACACCAAGATCGACCCTCGATGGAGGCAAAGGAGAAAAACCAGGCCTTGCTACAGCATCGAGCGCCAAGGGCTTAATAGGATCATTTACTGCATTGGCTTTCTTAGCTACCTGAAGAGACAACTCCTTAAGGTCGTCTTTTAGTACCATGACCTTATCTTCATAGAAATCCATATAGGCACCGTTGGAGCCTTAATCCCTCCAGTTCGGTAATATGAATCAGAGCAGACTTGATTCTTTCCACTAAGTCAGCTATCTCCGAATGTCGACTAGTAGTGCAAGGCTGAAAATCAAATGATCCAGGCCAATAAAGTCAAAAGGAAGTGCATTCCAATAAAAATTCACAAGGAACTTACAAACTTTTCAAAAATAATAATAGCAATAATATTTTCTTTTTACAGTACCCTTATGAGTATTTACATAAGTAAAAATATTCTACAACTTGATCTCAAAAAAGTATCCTTTGTTATAGGATCCTAAAATTCTGCGCTAACTGTAGTATATCAAATCCAAGGCATGTTAGCTAGTGATAGGTCTATTTTGATGCGAAAGTTCTTCCTTGGATCATTTTTAGTGCCTACCTAGCGGTCTGTTGGATCTTCCGTAGTCACCACAAAACCTTCTTTATTATAAAGGAAGTTCAGGTCAAGAGTAGGGTAGAAATAGGAAAAAACATCAACGACGCATTGTAAAGCAATCTGCCCCATCTTACTTTTAACCTTCTCCCTTCCGAGCTTCTTTATAAGGTTAACAACCCGATCCTACCCAGTCACATCAACTGGTACAACTACGCCATTGGAAGCAGCCTAAGCTTCTCACAATAAATCTTCGATCTCGTAGATCTTAAGCACAACATTCTTTCTTGTTTCCTCTAAAGTATCAATTAGTTCAGCCCTAGTCTTCTTTGAGTTTCTAGAAAATCCACCAAAGTACTTAAGAGAATCTGCCACCCACCCCTTCCTCTGTGAGCAAGGAACCATCTTCGGGCCCTATCGCTCATCTTCTGCTTATAGTGAGCTTGCATTGCTTTAAGCTTACCCTGGAAGTGTACTTCTAATTTCATCCTCCACTCATCCACCAATGAGAGGTCCAAACTTCTAGGGGGAGTAGGGGCCATGTCTAAGCTTAACCCTTCTGCCCCCTCTCCTCCTTCGATACCTTCCTTTTCTTTGATTTGTTGAGAAGCATGAAGAGATAAACCCTCTATAGTTTTCTTCCAACCTTTAATCTCAGCTTCATAGACGATCCCATAGAGTGCTTCACCTTCCTTCAATGATTGTTGTAGATCAGTCACCTTTGAGTTTGTGGCCTCAAGTTCAGTGCGTAGTTTGACATTATGTTGGTACTGGCACTCAAGAGCATCCTTAGCCTCCTTAAGCTCAGAAAAGGCATTCTTCAAATCTCTATCAAGCCCTTTGATAGTAATGTTAAATGGATAATTTCTTCCTTCAAGGCCTCAGTAGAATTCACAGTCACCACTTCCAACTCATGCACACCTATGTTACCCGAGCCATAAATGGAAGGAACTAAAGGATCGTTTGATTCAAAGGCTCCAACAAGCTAGGGAAGAGGCATGCGAAGATCGACCTAGTTGGTGGTAGTAACAATTTATTTCAAATGAAATCAAATTACACTAAGCTAGGTCCAAAAAAACATATCACAAAAAGACCCATTTTATATATAAAGAATATAACTAAATTACGTACAGAAATAATAATTCACAACGCTCATTTCTTCGCTAGATTACTAAGCTTATGCCTAAACCATTCTATGTGAGGACTATCGGGTGGGAAGAAACCACTTTCTAAAGTATATTGCCACCAGTGTGGTACAAAGTCACTAAAAGCTTCTTTCTCTTTAACTACTTGGTTAATTTTGGAAAGTAACCCTTGGGTTTCTTCTACAAGTTGCATGAATTGTTCATCTAACTCTTTTTTGCACTTGTGAATCATTGTTGCACCAAGATCGAGATGATCTACGGTCTGGGTCTGGAGATTCTCCATGTTTTCCTTCATAAATTTAGTAAAAATTACTTCCTTAGAAAACTATAAAGAACATATGAATGAAGATGACGCGGTCATTCATGGTTCAATAACAAAACAATACGATAATCAAAGAAATTAACCATAGTAAAATCAGGTAACGAGTTCATTTTTATTACATGTTAAGAAGTTAAAGTTGCAAAGATCATTTACAGAGGTTAAGTGATTACATGAGCTTGAGAAATTAAGGTGACCTCGGCTTTCTTAGACCCCGCATCCTCATTATCTGGTGGCAAAGAAGCACCATGGGAGGCAAAAGGGAAACAGTCTCCGTAGCTAGCTCCTTAGCCCACTCGACCCTAAAGTAGGTGAGAGTGCCTTTGATATTTTTGAAGTTCTCCAGGAAGCTAAGGTCGACCTTGGAGGAGAATTGATGTTGAACTATGATGTACATCTAGTATTGCATGCATTAAGTGATCCGTGAAAGCTTGTCTTTGGATTCCTTCATCGCCTTCTCCTTCTCCACCAATTCTTGACCTTTTAACACCAATGCTCTATTAGCCACCTTCATCACCTCCTTTTCCTTTTTAGCTTTCACTTGCTTGGCCTTAAGTTCTCCCTCAATTTTGGTTTTCTCAAAGGTGGTCGCGGCAAGGTTTACCTCAAGCTTAGCAGAACAGGTGTGATGCCCCACATCTATAGCTCACAATAACAAAGAACATTTCAAGGAAATACTGTCTGTTATCACGAAGAATAAGGCTGGATAGGAGTGGCCATCCGTAGTTAGGCCTTACACTAGTATTTATTACCTCGACATGAGTGGTAAAAATTTTCATCTCATTTTATTCACTCCAATCGACGTATTCAATTCCAGTATAAAACGAACTACGATGGTGCATACAACATTCAGAATAATTTAAATAATAACATCATAGAATAATGTAGCACAGTACAGTCACAAATGCACATATCATATAGCGCAAGAAGATATGAGTACATAAGTCATAAGCCACAATAGTCGATAGTTTCATAGATACATATCATGTACATGAATATAATAATATACATGAGATACAACATACTACACAAAAGAGACTATACAAAAACCCTACTCGAAGCTGGGTAGAATAGTCTTCCAAAAGAGATAGCAGCAGCGGAATAACTGTTAGCAGAATACTTATAATACTACGGGGCTGACCCGAGTATTATTTAAGAAAATAATAAACGGATCAATCTAATTTATTCTTAGGAATAATCATATAAGATATCACTAGGAATAACAGCAAATAGCATAAAGTGATTATCAACAGAGATAAGTAAAAGAAATATCAATGAAGATAAACAGTAACAACAAATCTCATATCAGCAAATCTAGAAATCAATAGAATGAAATCTAGTAAACAACAAATCTCAAAGTAGCAAATATCTAGAAATCAATAAATTGAAATCTAGAAAACAACAAAACTCATAGCAGCACAGTATAGAAATCAAATGATATGAAATCCAGAAAACAGCAAATCTCATATATCTAGTTATATGTAGATAACTAGAAAACACATAAAAGGGTGGATCAAACCCAGCAAATGGTGAGCCTAGGTGATAAGCCTAAGCTGCACCGCACGTGCAACACATATCTACACTATACTAAAAATTTTGGCGCCCACATAGAACCCGAAAGTCCTCACATATGACCCGAAGGTCGAGTACAGGTAGTTGACCAGAAGTCTCACATAGAACCCGAAGGTCCTCACACATATATGTCGCTAACTCTCAAATAGCAGCGCTCATCGGTGATAACGAACGGGTGTATAATAACCACGTGTTCATCTCCGTCTACTAATGATAGATAACTCCACAGAAATTTGTTTCGATTAACGAGTCCGGAATTAATCGTATTAGTAAGAATGAGGGTTCATAGTCCTCACTTTTGCTAGTACGTTTAAGTGCCTTTCTCGTTGAACGAAAGTGCAAAATCCTGTAATTGGAAACAATATTTTACATTCTCAATAGAACAAATCACGAGTTACTCGTATTGGTAAAATTAAGGGTTCATAGTCCTTAATTTTTCCAAAACGTTTAAAACGCTTCCTTATTCAATTGAAAACGTAAAACAAAATATTTGAAAACAATTTAATTTAAAAACGAATGAAATACGTGAAGTGTTCAGCGAAACTCATTAGCAATTTCAATATAAGAAATCGCATCAAAATATCACAAAATCGGATAATAATCCGAACGCCCGAAATCACAGAAAACAGCAGAAAAGCTCAAACGGGCATAAGTGAATTCCCCAAAAAGTCGCAGCGACACGTATACGTGTGCAAGCACACATATACGAGCGCGTTCGACCATGAATAAAAAAATGGTCGCTGCGAATAATAATAAGCAGCAGCATAGAATCTCATGGCCAACCCAGCACTTGTTACAGCCTGTAAAGGGACAGCAGCACAAAATATGTGCTCGGCACTATATGAGGTGGCTCAGAAAATCACAACCAGAAGCATTCGAATGTCTATAGGAATAGGTAGCAACAGCATTTTAAAATGCATGGCCTCCTATATACAATAGCATGTATATATTCAAAGTGCAACTGGAAATTCAAATAGCACATAATTTCGCATGAAACAACCAAGATATAATTGGTACATAGTTTCGAATGAAACAAGAAAGGAAGGAGTCATATATTTTTGGAATACTCAGCAGGAAAGGGCCTCATATTCATGCAACAGAGTTTACATACACAGAGAACACATACAACAGGGTAGGCATGCACAGAGTGTACATGCACAGAGAAGGCATGCACAGAATATACATGCTCAGAGTTCACATATGACAGTGATTAACAAATTATTAAATGGCCTCAACATTTTCGAAAGTAGGTGCAAGGAAATATGGCCACATTTTCTTTTACACACAAGTACAAACATATAAAGGTACAGCAGAGAATAAGGCCAAGGAAATAGACCCAAAATATATATTTTGTTGATGCAACAGAATATATATTTGGCCATATGTTTTCATATGAAACAGCAATTCAAATAGCAACATATTTTCGAATGAACTAACAAGCAAGAAGATTTCCACATGTTTCGAATGGAACAGTCAACAAGAAAATGGCAACATGTTATTTGTCTCAGGCAAGTACAAAGGCAAGCATATTCGAATGGCACAGTGAATCGAATAAGCTGCGGCGGTAGTGTGAATTGAATGAATACAAGCATATATATATATTTATTTGTATAGCCAGAATAAATGGCACAGCAAATGGCCACCATTCCAAGCACACAACAACTGTATATATTTGTTTCAGCAGGGTGTAAAAGATCTCAAGTTTTCGAATGCACATCCAACAAGGGAAATGTGGCACAACTAGAAAATCAATTGGCATTTTATATTTTTGAAATGCAACAGAGAACAAGAAAATGGCCCCAGGTTTTCAACTAGAACAGCAAGCAAGAAGATGGACACAAATGCTCAAAAATACATATATACATTTTGGCTCAGCAAACTGAAAATGCTCACAAGCATATGCACCCATTAATTCGAATAGTCAATGGTGCAGTGAAAGAATTCATGTACCCAATATATATTTGTATGCACTGCAAGTATAACCGGTCAAGGAAATACGCACAAATATATATTTGTACACAAGTATAAATGGCACAGCAGCAAGAATGTGGCACACACAAACATATAAATATGTTTGTGCACACACACAGGAATCAAATGACACTGATTTTCTATACACAACCATAAGTATATATTTGTGCACAACAAATAGGGTAGCACAGATGTGAGTCGAGGCAAGACTTACATGAACACATATATACATACATACAATTGCATGTGTATATTTATGGGTATACAATTCAAATTTCACAGAGCAGGATATCTAGTGATTACTCAAAAAGAAAACCAAGAAACAGTAAGCAAGAAATCCAAAATCCATCGCAAACCAGAAATTCACCAAACAGCTAAACACATTCAAAAACAACAATTTAATTCATGTCTAATTTTCGTTTTACACAAACAAAAATAAACATAATCACGTCCATGAGTAAATTAGATGCGTGAGTTAATTGCTCACCTATTTCACGATTCAAAGCAAGAGAAGAGAAGCGCAAGCACGAAGAAGACGAAGATTTCTACGACGAAGCACGCGAACCTTATACTCTCAAATGATTTATGCACGAGATGGACGAGAACGAATGATTTTCTCTAAACCCTACGTCGCCATTTTTGTTCCCCTGGAGCTTTTCGCGTGTATTGATTTTTGAATGTGTGAATAAGTGAAGAGGAACAGGACTATACTCCCTTGTATACACACGCAAAATTCACTTGGCAAGAGGGTTTGAAAAATTGGCTACGGGTTTGGAAATATTTGGTTAAGTGTTTAACACTTTTATATTTTATTTCCAAAGCCCAAATATATTTTAATTTCACAATTAATAAAATTTATCGCTTTAAATTTAATTAACGGCGATTTATCTCACAGGTGTTACAGACTCCCCCTCTTATAAAAATCGCGTCCCCGCAATCCTCATAATAAAAGACGTCTATAACGCATCTAACACATATAACAAAGATCAACATTGAACAACGATCAACATAGAAAGAGAAAGGAAATAGAATTGCTCACCCATACCCGAAGACGGAAGAAATCTGGGATAGGAACGCTCAATGAATTCCTTGGTTTCCCATGTGCAATCCTTGGGATTTGATGACCATTGAATTTTTAGAAGCGGAACTTCTTTATTTCGAAGGCGTTTAACCTCCGTAGCAAGCACACGAATAGGATTTTGCACCATGGTCATGTTGGGTGAGATCTCAAGATCGGGCAATATCTGAGGATCAATAACCGAATCCGGTTCACGAAGACAATGGCGAAGCTGAGAAACATGAAATACATCGTGAATCCCCGCAAACTGGATAGGCAAAGCAATACGATAAGCCACGGGACCGATGCGTTCGGTAATAGGAAACGGTCCAATGTAACGAGGAGCCAACTTTCCTGAGCTACTAAAACGCACCACTCCCTTCATCGGAGAAACCCGAATGAACACATTATAGCCCACAGAAAATTCCAATGGCTTTCTACGGTTATCGGCATAAGATTTTTGCTGATTTTGAGCCTCTTTCATCCTTTGCCGAATAAGATGAATTTTCTTAGACGATTCTCAAATAAAGTCGGGGCCTAGAATCAACTTTTCCCCGGACTCTAACCAACAAGAAGGTGATTGACACGGCCTTCCGTAAAGGGCCTCGAAAGGAGCCATACTGGATTGGAAACTATTGTTGTAAGCAAATTCAACAAGAAGAATGTGGTCTTCCCAACTACCACCGAAATCAAGAATACAAGCACGAAGAAGATCTTCCATAATTTGATTCACCCTCTCAGTCTGACCGTTAGACTGAGGATGATATGCCGTGCTAAGATTAAGCTTTGTACCCAAAGCTTTCTGAAGACTCTTCCAGAACCCACTAGTGAAGAGCGGATCTCTGTCACTAACAATCGAACTCGGAATGCCATGAAGTCGAACGACTTCTCTAATAAAAAGCTTGGCCAATAAAGGAGCAGTCCGATTGGATTTGATAGGAATGAAATGGGAAAATTTAGTCAATCGGTCGACAATCACCCAAATGCTAGTATGTCCTAGCCTCGAACGAGGCAAACCATCAACGAAATCCATAGAGATTTGATCCCATTTCCACAGTGGAATCTCCAAAGGTTGAAAGAGACCACCAGGACGCTGATGCTCTGCTTTAACAAGATGACAAGTCATGCAATGGCTTACAAAACTTGCTACATCACGCTTCATACCTTCCCAATAGTATAAGCGTTTCATATCAGCATACATTTTACTACTACTCGGATGGATAGTATACTTCGAACAATGACAATCCTCAAGAATGTCATTTCGAAGACTAGAAATATCAGGCACGATCAATCTACCCTTCTTCCGAATACAACCACGAATATCAATATCGAAATCCTTTAGCTCATCGCTTCGAGAATCCGATTCACAACTCTGAATAAGATGGACAAGATTAGGATCTTGCCTCTGGGCCTCGGCAATGCGATCCAAAAGACTGGGACGAGCTTCCATGCTAAATAAAAGCATGGGAGAATCTGAAACTGGAGAACTGTCTCGAATATCACAAAGAGATAAAGTCTCCAATATATTCCATTCTGCTAGCATCATGGAAGCGACAACTTGTTGCTTACGACTAAGCGCGTCAGCAACTCGATTTCCCTTTCCAGGGGTATACTAAATATCGAAATCATATGAGGAAAGGAACTCGAGCCAATGCTGTAGCCTCATATTAAGCTCTTTCTGAGTAAATAAATACTTAAGAGACTTGTGATCAGTATAGAGAATAAAATGCTCGCCCAAAAGATAATGTCGCCAAATCTTCAAAGCAAAGACAATGGCGGCTAATTCCAGATCGTGGGTAGCATAACGAATCTCGTTAGGCTTTAGTTGCCTAGAAGCATAAGCAACCACCCTATCCTTCTGCATGAGAACGGCACCGAGCCCACAACCACTAGCATCGGTATACACAATAAGATCACGGTTCCCTTCGGGAACCACTAAGATCGGAGCATGAGTAAGAAGATCTTTCAACTTCAAAAATAAAGACTCACACTTATCGGACCAAATAAATGGAATGGCTTTCCTCGTGAGAGTAGTAAGAGGTAAAGCAAGATGAGAAAAGTCTTTAATGAACCGGCGATAATAACCCGCCAATCCAAGGAAGCTACGAATCTCAAATACGCTCTCGGGCCTCTTCCAATTCTGAATAGATTCGATCTTTGAGGGATCAACAGAAATACCATCGGAAGAAACGATATGGCCTATGAACTTCACCTCATTCTCCCAGAAATGACACTTGGAGAATTTGGCCATGAGCTGATAATGAAGAAGAGTTCTCAAAACGATTCCCAAATGCTGAACGTGATCGACTTCAGATTTGGAATAAATAAGAATATCGTCAATGAAAACCAAGACGAACTTATCGAGATACTCGCGGAATATCTGATTCATAAGATCAACAAAATACGCGGGAGCGTTCGTCAAACCGAATGGCATAACAAGCCATTCGTAAGAACCATAACGAGTGTGGAATGCGGTAAGAGGAATGCTATCTTCCGCAACTCGTAACTGATGAAAACCGGTAGCAAGATCGAGTTGGGAGAAAATCTTAGCGCCACTTAATTGATCGAACATGTCGTCGATCCTAGGTAAGGGATACCTATTCTTGATAGTAAGCTCGTTAAGCTTGCGGTAATCGACGCAAAGCCTAAGAGTACCATCGGGCTTCTTAACGAAGGCAATGGCGGCGCCCCAAGGAGATGAACTAGAACGAATAAACTTCTTGGCTTCCAACTCAGATAATTGATTCGAGTTCCTCATTTTCCTTAACAGACATCCTCGTGGGAGGACGACCGACAGGATGAGCACTAGGGATAAGATCAATGCGGAACTCAATTGCCTTCTTCGGTGGCAAACATGAAATGGGCTCAAAGACTTCCGAAAAGTCACAAACAACCGGAAGATTAGCAATGGCATCCTCCGATTCGAAGGAAGAAACTAGAAGCATGATTCATGTCTCGAAATATAATGGATAACTGCTCGGTCGAATCGGGATGTCGAAGATACAAAGTTCTTTCGGGACATAGGATTCAGGCTTCATAACGGACAAGCCAATCCATTCCCAAAATCATATCAAAATCAAGACGATCGAAGACATGCAGATTCGCATGAAAAGGAAAACCACAAAGAATAATCTTAACATCAACACATAAAAATCCAAGTGATGCGGATCCACCAATAGGATTCGCAATCCTCAAAGGAACACCAAGAGAAACAACATCCAAATGAATAGCATCAACTAAATCCTTCAATACGAATGAATGAGACGCACCCGTATCGAAAAGAACTCTAATACCACGGTCATGAAATAAAATAGAACCTTCTAGAACGGAAGGAAGAATACGTTTTGGTTGAGAAGATCCACCCGAAGCATTAGCAACATTAAGCTTCCCGGTTTTTGGAAACTTTGGAGCGGTAGGACAATCGGTAACCCAATGGCCCTCCTTCTTGCAATAGCGGCACATGCGAGGCTTAGAACACTCGCGGACAAGATGATCATGGGATCCACAATTATAGCACGCCCTCCTATCGGAAGGTGCACTACTAGGCAAAGAGCTAGATGGAACAAACTTCTTCTTCTTAGCATTAGAAGAGGGATTTGGCTTACGGAAAGGAAACCTCTTCTTATTGGATTTCTTAGAAGCTCCAACCCCTTCATGAACATCATCCTCCTTTTCGACCACTTCAAGGCGAAGTGCCGAATCAACAAGCTCCTTAAAAGAAATCTTAAGATTTAGCATTAATGCCTTCTTCAAATACTTCTTCAAACCTTCCACAAAACGAAATTTTTTCTTGTATGGAGTGCTAATGAACTCAACTCCATACTTAGAGAAAGTCTCAAAAGATGCAACATAATCGTAGACGGAAGAATTCCCTTGCTTCAACTAAAGGAACTTACGAGAAAGATTAGCCTTCTCCAATTCGGGAATGAACTTGAGTTCAAACCGTTCCTTGAATTGTTCCCAAAATAGAGTAGATTCATCAATTTCAGCTATAAGAAGCTCATACCAATCAAGTGCCCGGTTTCGAAACATGCTAGAAGCCACATGAACACACTGATGACTGGAAAGGTCCATACGTGAGAATATGCGCTCACAAGTGCGGAGCCAAGTCTGAACCTCCACAACACCTTTCGATCCCTTGAAAGGCTTACCGCCAAGGTTAGAAAAATCGCCGCACATACGGGCAAATGCGGACTTTTGCACCGGAGTAGTAGGAGTAGCAGCAGGGGGCTGCGTATTCCGGAATAGCTCCATAAACTGATCAGCAGACATGTAGACTCCGTCCGGATGAGAGGCACCAGACGAACCTACGGCAGCACGCTTCCCTCTTCCTCTTCCAGCCATAGGCTAAAAGAACAAGAGAAGTCAAGGATTAATTTTCGGGACATATGATTGATATGATAATTCACATATGGAATGTTGCGAAAGCAATTGATGCATTCCTAGACATATCCCACATGTAAAGATATTCACGAAAGGCACGAATAAAACTAACGAATAATTGTAGCATCCGTTCTATACAAATTTTATTCCATGTTTATTATAAATTGATTCTGAAATCAGCTCTGATACCAAGCTGTGACGCTCCACCTCTATAGCTCACAATAACAAAGAATATTTCAAGGAAATACTATCTGTTATCACGAAGAATAAGGCTGGATAGGAGCGGCCATCCGTAGTTAGGCCTTACACTAGTATTGATTACCTCGACAGGAGTGGTAAAAAAATTCATCTCATTTTATTCACTCCAATCGACGTATTCAATTCCAGTATAAAACGAACTATGATGGTGCATACAACATTCAGAATAATTTAAATAATAACATCACAGAATAACGTAGCACAGTACAGTCACAAATGCACATATCATATAGCGCAAGAAGATATGAGTACATAAGTCATAAGCCACAATAGTCGATAGTTTCATAGATACATATCATGTACATGAATATAATAATATACATGAGATACAACATACAACACAAAAGAGACTATACAAAAACCCTACTCGAAGTTGGGTAGAATAGTCTTCCAAAAGAGATAGCAGCAGCGGAATAACTATTAGCAGAATACCTGTAATACTACAGGGCTGACCCGAGTATTATTTAAGAAAATAATAAACGGATCAATCTAATTTATTCTTAGGAATAATCATATAAGATATCACTAGGAATAACAGCAAATAGCATAAAGTGATTATCAACAGAGATAAGTAAAAGAAATATCAATGAAGATAAACAGTAACAGCAAATCTCATATCAGCAAATCTCATATCAGCAAATCTCATATCAGCAAATCTAGAAATCAATAGAATGAAATCTAGTAAACAACAAATCTCAAAGTAGCAAATATCTAGAAATCAATAAATTGAAATCTAGAAAACAACAAAACTCATAGCAGCACAGTATAGAAATCAAATGATATGAAATCCAGAAAACAGCAAATCTCATATATCTAGTTATATGTAGATAACTAGAAAACACATAAAAGGGTGGATCAAACCCAGCAAATGGTGAGCCTAGGTGATAAGCCTAAGCTGCACCGCACGTGCAACACATATCTACACTATACTAAAAATTTTGGCGCCCACATAGAACCCGAAAGTCCTCACATATGACCCGAAGGTCGAGTACAGGTAGTTGACCAGAAGTCTCACATAGAACCCGAAGGTCCTCACACATATATGTCGCTAACTCTCAAATAGCAGCGCTCATCGGTGATAACGAACGGGTGTATAATAACCACGTGTTCATCTCCGTCTACTAATGATAAATAACTCCACAGAAATTTGTTTCGATTAACGAGTTCGGAATTAATCGTATTAGTAAGAATGAGGGTTCATAGTCCTCACTTTTGCTAGTACGTTTAAGTGCCTTTCTCGTTGACCGAAAGTGCAAAATCGTGAAATTGGAAACAATATTTTACATTCTCAATAGAACAAATCACGAGTTACTCGTATTGGTAAAATTAAGGGTTCATAGTCCTTAATTTTTCCAAAACGTTTAAAACGCTTCCTTATTTAATTGAAAACGTAAAACAAAATATTTGAAAACAATTTAATTTAAAAACGAATGAAATACGTGAAGTGTTCAGCGAAACTCATTAGCAATTTCAATATAAGAAATCGCATCAAAATATCACAAAATCGGATAATAATCCGAACGCCCGAAATCACAGAAAACAGCAGAAAAGCTCAAACGAGCATAAGTGAATTCCCCAAAAAGTCGCAGCGACACGTATACGTGTGCAAGCACACATATACGAGCGCGTTCGACCATGAATAAAAGATTGGTCGCTACGAATAATAATAAGCAGCAGCATAGAATCTCATGGCCAACCCAACACTTGTTACAGCCTGTAAAGGGGTAGCAGCACAAAATATGTGCTCGGCACTATATGAGGTGGCTCAGAAAATCACAACCAAAAGCATTCAAATGTCTATAGGAATAGGTAGCAACAGCATTTTAAAATGCATGGCCTCCTATATACAATAGCATGTATATATTCAAAGTGCAACTGGAAATTCAAATAGCACATAATTTCGCATGAAACAACCAAGATATAATTGGTACATAGTTTCGAATGAAACAAGAAAGGCAGGAGTCATATATTTTCGGAATACTCAGCAGGCAAGGGCCTCATATTCATGCAACAGAGTTTACATACACAGAGAACACATACAACAGGGTTGGCATGCACATAGTGTACATGCATAGAGAAGGCATGCACAGAATATACATGCTCAGAGTTCACATGTGACAGTGATTAACAAATTATCAAATGGCCTCAACATTTTCGAAAGTAGGTGCAAGGAAATATGGCCACATTTTCTTTTACACACAAGTACAAACATATAAAGGTACAGCAGAGAATAAGGCCAAGGAAATAGACCCAACATATATATTTTGTTGATGCAACAGAATATATATTTGGCCATATGTTTTCATATGAAACAGCAATTCAAATAGCAACAAATTTTCGAATGAACTAACAAGCAAGAATATTTCCACATGTTTCGAATGGAACAGTCAACAAGAAAATGGCAACATGTTATTTGTCTCAGGCAAGTACAAAGGCAAGCATATTCGAATGGCACAGTGAATCGAATAAGCTGCGGCGGTAGTGTGAATTGAATGAATACAAGCATATATATATATATTTATTTGTATAGCCAGAATAAATGGCACAGCAAATGGCCACCATTCCAAGCACACAACAACTATATATATTTGTTTCAGCAGGGTGTAAAAGACCTCAAGTTTTCGAATGCACATCCAACAAGGGAAATGTGGCACTACAAGAAAATCAATTGGCATTTTATATTTTTGAAATGCAACAGAGAACAAGAAAATGGCCCCAGGTTTTCAACTAGAACAGCAAGCAAGAAGATGGACACAAATGCTCAAAAATACATATATACATTTTGGCTCAGCAAACTGAAAATGCTCACAAGCATATGCACCCATTAATTCGAATAGTCAATGGTGCAGTGAAAGAATTCATGTACCCAATATATATTTGTATGCACTGCAAGTATAACCGGTCAAGGAAATACGCACAAATATATATTTGTACACAAGTATAAATGGCACAGCAGCAAGAATGTGGCACACACAAACATATAAATATGTTTGTGCACACACACAGGAATCAAATGACACTGATTTTCTATACACAACCATAAGTATATATTTGTGCACATCAAATAGGGTAGCACAGATGTGAGTCGAGGCAAGACTTACATGAACACATATATACATACATACAATTGCATGTGTATATTTATGGGTATACAATTCAAATTTCACAGAGCAGGATATCTAGTGATTACTCAAAAAGAAAACCAAGAAACAGTAAGCAAGAAATCCAAAATCCATCGCAAACCAGAAATTCACCAAACAGCTAAACACATTCAAAAACAACAATTTAATTCATGTCTAATTTTCGTTTTACACAAACAAAAATAAACAGAATCACGTCCATGAGTAAATTAGATGCGTGAGTTAATTGCTCACCTATTTCACGATTCAAAGCAAGAGAAGAGCAGC
Source organism: Allium fistulosum (assembly GCA_030737815.1). Classification (NCBI taxonomy): domain Eukaryota; kingdom Viridiplantae; phylum Streptophyta; class Magnoliopsida; order Asparagales; family Amaryllidaceae; genus Allium; species Allium fistulosum. Next base: position 1,165,769,384 of record CM060904.1, read on the forward strand.
GCAAGCACGAAGAAGACGAAGATTTCTACGACGAAGCACGCGAACCTTATACTCTCGAATGATTTGTGCACGAGATGGACGAGAACGAACGATTTTCTCTAAACCCTACGTCGCCATTTTTGTTCGCCTGGAACTTTTCGCGTGTATTGATTTTTGAATGCGTGAATAAGTGAAGAGGAACGGGACTATACTCCCTTGTATACACACGCGAAATTCACTTGGCAAGAAGGTTTGAAAAATTGGCTAAGGGTTTGGAAATATTTGGTTAAGTGTTTAACACTTTTATATTTTATTTACAAAGCCCAAATATATTTTAATTTCACCAATAATAAAATTTATTGCTTTAAATTTAATTAACGGCGATTTATCTCACGGATGTTACAGAATCCCCTTCTTATAAAAATTGCGTCCCCGCAATCCTCATAATAGAAGACGTCTATAACGCATCTAACACATACAACAAAGATCAACATAGAACAACGATCAACATAGAACAACGATCAACATAGAACAACGATCAACATAGAAAGAGAAAGGAAATAGAATTGCTCACCCGCACCCGAAGACGGAAGAAATCCGGGATAGGAACGCTCAATGAATTCCTTGGTTTCCCATGTGCAATCCTTGGGATTTGATGACCATTGAATTTTTAGAAGCGGAACTTCTTTATTTCGAAGGCGTTTAACCTCCGTAGCAAGCACACGAATAGGATTTTGCACCATGGTCATGTTGGGTGAGATCTCAAGATCGGGCAATATATGAGGATCAATAACCGAATCCGGTTCACGAAGACAACGACGAAGCTGAGAAACATGAAATACATCGTGAATACCCGCAAACTGGATAGGCAAAGCAATATGATAAGCCACGGGACCGATGCGTTCGGTAATAGGAAACGGTCCAATGTAACGAGGGGCCAACTTTCCTGAGCTACTAAAACGCACCACTCCCTTCATCGGAGAAACCCGAATGAACACATGATCCCCCATAGAAAATTCCAACGGCTTTCTACGGTTATCGGCATAAGATTTTTGCCGATTTTGAGCCTCTTTCATCCTTTGCCGAATAAGATGAATTTTCTTAGATGATTCTCGAATAAAGTCGGGGCCTAGAATCAACTTTTCCCCGGACTCTAACCAACAAGAAGGTGATCGACACGGCCTTCCGTAAAGGGCCTCGAAAGGAGCCATGCCGATACTGGATTGGAAACTATTGTTGTAAGCAAATTCAACAAGAGGAATGTGGTCTTCCCAACTACCACCGAAATCAAGAATACAAGCACGAAGAAGATCTTTCATAATTTGATTCACCCTCTCAGTCTGACCGTTAGACTGAGGATGATATGCCGTGCTAAGATTAAGCTTTGTACCCAAAGCTTTCTGAAGACTCTTCCAGAACCCACTAGTGAAGAGCGGATCTCTGTCACTAACAATCAAACTCGGAATGCCATGAAGTCGAACGACTTCTCTAATAAAAAGCTTGGCCAATAAAGGAGCAGTCCGATTGGATTTGATAGGAATGAAATGGGCAGATTTAGTCAATCGGTCGACAATCACCCAAATGCTAGTATGGCCTAGCCTCGAACGAGGCAAACCATCAACGAAATCCATAGAGATTTGATCCCACTTCCACAGTGGAATCTCCAAAGGTTGCAAGAGACCACCAGGACGCTGATGCTCTGCTTTAACAAGATGACAAGTCGTGCAACGGCTTACAAAACTTGCCACATCACGCTTCATACCTACCCAAAGTATAAGCGTTTCATACCAGCATACTGTTTACTACTACCCGGATGGATAGTATACTTCGAACGATGACAATCCTCAAGAATGTCATTTCAAAGATTAGAAATATCAGGCACGATCAATCTACCCATCTTTTGAATACAACCACGAATATCAATATCGAAATCCTTTAGCTCATCGCTTCGGGAATCCGATTCACAACTCTGAATAAGATGGACAAGATTAGGATCTTGCCTCTAGGCCTCGGCAATGCGATCCAAAAGACTGGGACGAGCTTCCATGCTAAATAAAAGCACGGGAGAATCTGAAACTGGAGAACGGTCTCGAATATCACAAAGAGATAAAGTCTCCAATATATTCCATTCTGCTAGCATCATGGAAGCGACAACTTGTTGCTTATGACTAAGTGCGTCAGCAACTCGATTTCCCTTTCCAGCGGTATACTGAATATCGAAATCATATGAGGCAAGGAACTCGAGCCAATGCTGTTGCCTCATAATAAGCTCTTTCTGAGTAAATAAATACTTAAGAGACTTGTGATCAGTATAGAGAATAAAATGCTCGCCCAAAAGATAATGTCGCCAAATCTTCAAACAAAAAACAATGGCGGCTAATTCCAGATTGTGGGTAGCATAACGAATCTCGTTAGGCTTTAGTTGCCTAGAAGCATAAGCAACCACCCTATCCTTCTGCATGAGAACGACACCGAGCCCACAACCACTGGCATTGGTATACACAATAAGATCGCGGTTCCCTTCGGGAACCACTAAGATCAGAGCATGAGTAAGAAGATCTTTCAACTTCAAAAATGAAGACTCACACTTATCGGACCAAATAAATGGAACGGCTTTCCTCGTGAGAGTAGTAAGCGGTAAAGCAAGATGAGAAAAGTCTTTAATGGAATAGCGATAATAACCCGCCAATCCAAGGAAGCTACGAATCTCAAATATGCTCTCGGGCCTCTTCCAATTCTGAATAGATTCGATCTTTGAGGGATCAACAGAAATACCATCGGAAGAAACGATATGGTTAAGAACTTCACCTCATTCTCCCAGAAATGACACTTGGAGAATTTGGCCTTGAGCTGATAATGACGAAGAGTGCTCAAAACGATTCCCAAATGCTGAACGTGATCGACTTCAGATTTGGAATAAATAAGAATATCGTCAATGAAAACCAAGACGAACTTATCGAGATACTCGCGGAATATCCGATTCATAAGATCAACAAAATACGAGGGAGCGTTCGTCAAACCGAATGGCATAACAAGCCATTCATAAGAACCATAACGAGTGCGGAATGCAATAAGAGGAATGCTATCTTCCGCAACTCGTAACTGATGAAAACCGGTAGCAAGATCGAGTTGGGAGAAAATCATAGCGCCACTTAGTTGATCGAACATGTCGTCGATCCTAGGTAAGGGATACCTATTCTTGATAGTAAGCTCGTTAAGCTTGCGGTAATCGACGCAAATCCTAAGAGTACCATCGGGCTTCTTAATGAAGACAACGGCGGCGCCCTAAGGAGATGAACTAGAATGAATAAACTTCTTGGCTTCCAACTCAGATAATTGATTCATGAGTTCCTCATTTTCCTTAACAGACATCCTCGTGGGAGGACGACCGACAGGATGAGCACTAGGGATAAGATCAATGCAGAACTCAATTGCCCTCTTCGGCGGCAAACATGAAACGAGCTCAAAGACATCCAAAAAGTCACAAACAACCGGAAGATTTGCAATGGCATCCTCCGATTCGAAGGAAGAAACGAGAGCATTAGAAGCACGATTCATGTCTCGAAATATAATGGATAACTGCTCGGTCGAATCGGGATGTCGAAGATACAAAGTTCTTTCGGGACATAGGATTTGGGCTTCATAACGGATAAGCCAATCCATTCCCAAAATCATATCAAAATCAAGACGATCGAAGACATGCAGATTCGCATGAAAAGGAAAACCACAAAGAATAATCTCAACATCAACACATAAAATTCCAAGTGATGCGGATCCACCAATAGGATTCGCAATCCTCAAAGAAACACCAAGAGAAACAACATCCAAATGAATAGCATCAACTAACTCCTTCGATACGAATGAATGAGACGCACCCGTATCGAAAAGAACTCTAATACTACGGTCATGAAATAAAATAGAACCTTCTAGAACGGAAGGAAGAATACGTTTTGGTTGAGAAGATCCACCCGAAGCATTAACAACATTAAGCTTCCCGGTTTTTGGAAACTTTGGAGCGGTAGGACAATCGGTAACCCAATGGCCCTCCTTCTTGCAATAGCGGCACATGCGAGGCTTAGAACACTCGCGGACAAGATGATCATGGGATCCACAATTATAAGATTGCGAAGCAGTAGCAACGTTGGCTCGGTTTTCTAGACTGACACGTCCTAACCTCTTAGCGAGTCAGTAATACCAACTTTAGGTAGGGGCAGGAGGCAGATGTTGGGATTATGGAAGGATTGGTGAGGCAAAATAGGAAGCGCCGTTGATAGAGGAGGATGGACATTGTAAGCTTCTTAAGAGGTTATCGAAGGGCCTCAACGCTATCGAACTTTCTCTTTTCCTTTTCTTCTTCATCACTGCTGATTTCCTAAGGTCGAGAAACACATCAATAGGATAACCTACCATTTCACCTGTACATAAGAGAAATCCCAAGCTCAGTAGATGTTCTCACAAGGGTTAAGAATAAAAAATAAAATTTCTTTTATCCAATTTAGCGAATTGTACCCCTTTCCTTATCTGAAGGTAAAGTAAATTTAAAGATCGAATAGGAAAATTTATGCCTAGCAACAAAAAATCGTATTTCCACGGTAGCGACTTGGTAAAAAATAAATTTGTTTTCCTCGCATCTTTATCCAAGTCCAGGATGGCCTGTCCATGACATTCAAATGATGTAGTAGCATCATCAAAAAAGAGAGGATGATTGCGGTGTGGTTGGAAAATAGAAGGAAAATTAACAAGATTCAAAATAAAGAAATACTAATCATTCTACTTTTGAGTTTTACGGGGATCAGATTTAAGAACCGACTTTTTTGCTTAAGCATATTAAAACCCGAATTCACTCCCGGAAGGAACCTAATGGATATCGAGTAAAAAATGGAGTTCTCCACATTAGGGGGCATGCTCTTCTTAGTATAGAGAATGAATGTAGTAATCAGGAGAGTATAATAAATAGGAGCATGTTAAATGGGTGTGAGGCCAATGGCGGATACTAGTCATGAAGGATTTGATTGGGAGGAAGATAGAGCCTAGATCGAATATGTTCAGGGGTAATAGAAATGAAGCCATCTGGAGACATGTGAATACTATCGTAAGGCTCATAAACTCTACCTAGATAACCTGAAATTACTCAAAACATTCTCTATTTCCCTTATTTTAGTTATCCTAGATAGAAAAGATAAAGGATAGGAGGAAGTGGATGTTATATTGAAACCACTGGGTTGATTAACAAATGTAGTTAAAGTACAAGAAAAAGGAAACTCTAAAAGGAATAAGAATCTTACTTTAGTTTGAAAAAGGAACGATTCTTGGAGAGGATGAGATTAGTAGTCAGGGTTTCTTTTGGGTTATTTTTTCTTTTCGGAAGCATGTAAAAGAATAGAGAAGAAGAAAAGGAAAAATATACACTTACCTCAATCAGAATCTCAGCCACATTATCAGAATGTTGAAAAAATACCCAAACATCAGTTGTTTATGGCAAGGAAGATTAGCGCAAGAATCAAGACAGATTTTCAAAGGAAACGAAAAGACTACATACAACTTTTCAGAAGATCGGACAATAAAGGAATGACATGTGTACTTGGGTATTAAATGTGAAACAACTACAAAAACTATCTCTTTCTTTTGAAAGGAAGGAAGGGAAAAAATAAATGTGATGGATTGCAGGGAAAATATAAGAGTAGAGGCAAGTCCACACCCATCTACGATCTCTGCAAACTTGGGGGCAAGTGTTACACCTATATTTTCCAAACATTGGCAAAGTGAAATTAATAGCAGCACGGAACTCGGATGAACTGGCCCCATAATAGGAGTCGAAATGTGGAAAGGATGTAAAAACGAAATCCAGATAGTACTATGCCCGAAATCCTTGAGTAGCGGTGAATATAAAGACTGCACCCACCCACACCCACCCGCTAAACATAGCTTCGGCACTATAATCTAAAACGGTAACAAGATGCAGGAACCAATCCATAGCCTTCATACTTGCTTCAACAGGTAGAACTACGACATAGTTTCTAAGTAACAATGAGATATAGAAACTGTGATGTGGCCCCAAAAGCCACGTTAATAATATAGGACTGCAACAAATCCCCTTAAGTGACTATATGTGAATTGATGTGCCATAATCTTAAACTAATGTCTAAAAGTGGTAGGTCTACGCCGCAACTTTGTATCAAAAAGATATAAGGATGCCCTACCATTTGATGTTGATGTGACAGAATAGTCCTGCAATCCTTTATCAATTTCGAACTAATGAAGAATGTGTTTCCATATTGATGTGACAGAACATCGCTGTAATCCTAAAAACATTGACTATAAGCATAAAGACTCAAGGGATGAGGCTATGGAAAAAGACTACTCACTTGCCAAGAACCAAAACCTCATTTCTCAAAGGAAAACAAAGAGACCCTAACTTTATCCTCAAAATTAGTAAATTTGGCTCAGAAACAAAGGCGATGGCATAGTAACCCCAATGTTGAGAGCAACTTAGAAAAAGTTCATGCAAGGCAATCACCCTCCAAACCAGCATCTCGGTCTCTTCTGCTCAGCCATGCAACTCAAACCATCCCCAACACTTTGCTATGCCAAAATTGCAAATTGGACAGTGTAGTATCGTTTACGGAGTGCTAATGTAGTTCAAAGGCTATATGGCATCACAACCCCCGACAAAGAAAAGAGAAGTTCTCAATTTCTAATAATGATACGACACCCCTCGAAAAGAAGGCGCAGTTCCTTATTGCAGCTTCATCAACATGTGTGCACAATATGGACCTGTTACTATGCAGAATCAGAAATGCATAATCTATTCAAATTTGGGTTTTCCCGCCTTAATTCCAAGCATTCTTGCTTCAATTTTAATTTCCTACCAAAGTTCAAAGTCCAACTGCTCAAATTGCAAGTTCCTATCAAAGGCTACATTAGTATGCATATCAAATACGTGAAATGGATGTTCGACATGTGTCACTATCCAATGGCAAGAATCAAGACAGAGGAAGGATAATGTTAGCAATCAACATGAATCTAGGTACTATAAATGAATACGGCAATGTTGCAAAAAGGAGGGGAATTTGACTTTAATTTTTTTGGGCAAACAAAATGAAAAACTTGTACTCATTTCCATTATTGTTTGTACTGAGAATCAAGAAGAAAGATAGGGACATTTTACCCATGGACGGAGGATTCTTTAACATCCAAACTACGTAAATTCCCTCCGTCTTTTATTCTTATCAGTATTTTACTTTACTATTTTCATTTTATCTGCTTCAGTACTAAGATAACGAACTAATTTATGATATTTCAAATATTTCCATCTCATAATTACAGGAGCATTAAAAATATTATAGTTACTTCTTAAAAGACAAGATTAATATCACTTAATTTTGTTGATTCATAATCATGGAAGCATTCAGCGTCGTGATTACTTTGTAAAAAGTTACTTGGGTGTTTCTTTGATGAAAAATCTCATAAACATACATCAACCACAAACGGGGACTAAACACTCATATACTTAAGTAAATAGTTGAATAAAGATAACCGGACCAGTTCATCATCCGTGATTTTCAGGATTGTTATGGAACATAGTAGACGCTCTCTGTGTATTGCTACAGCTACAATGATTGCTTCTACCTCTACTTCACCATCAAGAGTTTCTAGGTTGACACCGGATTTCACTCCTACCACTCATGGTCCTTCTAGACCTCACTAAGATAGATGACCTTCGATTGATTTGGAAATTTAACAATAGTAATGACAATCTTATCTAAAAAGAAATGACCTCATTCCCATTTTATGATGGAACCTGTAGTCATTATTATATTTCTTCTAACTTCCACAACGTGTCACCTTTTGGAAAACTTTTAAAAGTGGAATTCAGGGAAATTTTTGATATCCGAAACTTCATAAATGAATTAATTCCTGAAATCTCTGTCCCGGTAATGATTTTCCATGGAACTTTAGTTTGAATCGTGCCCCGAAGGTCATACCTTGACTCGATTTTTAACACTTTATACTAAACTTGAATTATATAACTAGATGGCAAAAGCGATACTAAGAGTTGGTGTTGGGAAAACAATAGAATATACTCATCATCCTCGATTTACAGGTTTTAAGTTTCTCTAGAACTAAGCAAAAGTTGTTCAAATTAGTTTGGAAAGTGATGTGCCCCTTAAAGCAAAGATACATACGTGGCTAATACTACACAAGAAATGAAACATAGTTGAATTCTTGAAAAAACATCTGATTATAGATCAAAAAATGTGTTTTTTGCAACTCAAACTTAGAAGATATAGCATGCTTATAATATGTATGTCCTCAAACTAATTCTATACTCATAAATACTCCACATATTTTCGAGTTTATTATAAACAACTCTTATTTTAGTTGTGATTATTGCTGAAATGTGTACCAGCCCAAAAAAATCAACAACGAATTTATTAAGAAAAATTAATTAATTAAGATAAAAAATGGAAGTTAAGCAAACGTCAGAATATGGCTATGAAACTTACAACATTGTATTTATGGCAATTTTCTGGACAACTTTCATACATAGAGTTTCATGATCGAAGTTCAAACTAGAAAGTTATTAATATATAAATATTTGTATTGAAAATAATTCAAAATATATTAAAGGAAATAAATTATCAAGGGAAATAAATCAACATTAATTAAATAATGTTAACCAATCAACATCAGCATAGGGACTGGTGGACCCCCAGTGGCTGACTGCCCCCTACTAACCAATCGACCGGTAGTATTGTGGCGACTAGGGTTTACTTAGGCCTAAAAGTCCCTGAGTTTATAATAATTAATCTAATGGTTACTGTGTATTCTACAGGCAATAAATAAGAACATGGCTCACACCGTTGAAATGTAGTGGCAACAACAGTACGTTCAGATCTTTCTTCCTCTTCCAAAATTTCTATCTCCTCCAAATTCTAAAAGTAAAATTCAAATTAAAGTTTAATCAAAGAGAGGAAATCAACCAGTTTAAGAAGAAAAGGAGACTGAAGGCAAGCTAAGGAAAAGGAGAGCTTCAAGAGGTGAGCGGTTTGGTTACTGAAAATGATGTTTCATAAGTAATTGAATTTTTTTACACATCAACTTGATTTGGAATTCGTTTCCTTTAATTTAAGATGATAGTTTTCATTTGAAGTACATATTAGATAAATTAAACACATGTACGTGTAAACATAAGGAAAAATGTGAATATTTATATATGATAAATATTAGAGAAATATACTAAATTAATTTCCTTTAAACCATGTGGATCTTTATTGGTAAGAAATTGGATTAAATAAATAAAGCAAAGTAAATAATCTCTTGTTTAATATGCTTTGGTTTTGATATTCATATATATATATATATGATTTGGTGATACAACATTTCCAATTGTAGAAGATTTGGAAGATATTGTTGATTTCGATGATATAATATTTACAATTGCAGAAGATTTGGAGGATATAGTTGATTTCAGTGATACAATATTTCCAATTGAAAAGGATTGGGAAGATATTGTTGATTTAAGTGATACAACATTTCCAATTGTAGAAGATTTGAAAGATATTTGAGATAATTACTCAAAAATATATTACCTCTTTTATAGCATTAAAGAGAGTAATAAATTACCTTGAGAAGAAGAATTATTTTAGGAGATTGAGGTAATCAATTAATTCCCTAATTAGCTGATTAAAGAAGGAATCTTATCAAGCACATGTAAATTAGGGAAAACTGGAAAATCAAATGGATAAATGTTTCATGTATGAATAAGAGAATTAATGAGGCATTGATTTATTAAAACCCCAAGTAGTAATCTCTATATAAAGATAGATTAGTATGAGTAGAATTATCTCCCTCGGTTGTATTTCTTATTCTTCTTCTCCATTATCAATCCTGTAAAATTTTCTTCTCTTAGAAAGTAATAAAATCTCCTCTTCCTAAGTGGATGTACACTACCTCATGGTAGTGGAACCACTATAAATCACATGTTTTATTTTCTTTTATTGCTTGATCTGTGATTGCTTTTAGCTAGTGACTATCCGTTATTTGTTCTGCCTCACCATCAATCCGGTCCAATTTGTTTTTCCACAAGGCTGGGTTTTTTGTTCCTAAGGTGATCTTGAGGGAGTTTTCTTAACTAGTCCGGTATCAGAGCGAAAATGATGATTGAGAAAGGGTGTTAGGCATTATGGCAAGAGATGAGGAGATTCTAGCGGTTGTACAAAGACTGTATGTTAGAGTGACCTATATTGCATCAGGATCTAGTTTAGCAATAGAGAAGTGGAACGGTGATAAAGACTTCGAGAAGTGACAATGAAGGATGAAAGTTGTTCTAATGAGAAACGTAGTTTTAGCTGTAGTGTTTTCTCCTGAGGAGTTGACAGCTGAAATTTCAGCCGTGGCATTTACTACTTTGCAGTTAGCTATGGGAGAAAATGTTATTTCTGAGATTAGTGGTGAAATTACTACTAAGGGCATTGGGAAAAAGTTGGAAAATCTCTTTCTGAAGAAATCTTTGACTAACTGTCTGATTTTGTTGAAGACATTTTTCATTATGTGGATGAGAGATGGTGCTTCTATCAAAGAGCATATGGGTTTCTTCAATGATCTAGTGATGAGATGAAGACTGTGGATTTGAAGGTAGATGAAGTGCATATGGCTATGATGCTCTTGTATTCCCTTCCGGTGCATTACACAGGTTTTGCTAATAGCCTTATCTTTGTGAGAGATACTTTGACCGTTGAAGATGTGAAGTCGGGTCTTATATCTGAGGACTTGAGGGATTTGATGAAGGAGATGGGTGAAGGTAGAGGAGGAATTAGTAGTTAAGGCCTATTTGTTGAGAGAGGGAGAGAAAATAAGAATAATTGGAATTCTAAGGGGCGTTCCAAATCTAGAAAGTCTGGTAATAATTATAGAGGAAAAATCTATGGATGGAAAGTGTCACCATTATAAGAAACCAGTCCATTGGAAAAGAGACTGTCCGGATTGGAAGAAGAAGATAGAAAAAGACGGTTCTTCATCATTTGCGATGGAGAAAGCTGTATCTGATGATGTGTTATCTACAGTGATATCAGAAGTATCAAACCATTGGGTGCTTGATTAAAGGACGTCTTTTCATATGACGCCTAATAGGGATTATTTCAGTTCTGTAGTCGATGGAGAGGGAAGTGCAATCCTTTTGGGTAATGACGCTAGTTGTAGAGCCATGGGAGAAGGTGCAGTGCGGATTATGATGTTTGACGGAGTGGTACGCACTTTGACAGGTGTCCGGCATGTTCCGGGTCTTCGGAAGTCCTTGATTTCTTAGGGGTAGTTGGCATCCATGGGGTGCCAGGTCACTTTAGAGAAGGATGGTTTGAAACTTTCAAGAAGTGATCTTGTTCTTATAAAGGGAGATGTGTTCCGAAATTTGTGTTTGCTTAACGGGACCACAGTTCTTGAAGAGTCGTGCATTGGAGTTGATAGTTCTCGTGCTTTGGATGCCACCAGACTTTGGCATCTCAAGTTGGGTCATATTTCTGAGAAGGACTTAGAGCTGCTTCATGGATGGAAGATGATCAAAGGTGACTTTGATAAGTTGGTTTTCTGCCCGGAATGTTTGTTAGGTAAGCAGTCTAAGGTATCCTTTGGAATTGGACTCCATAGATTAGAGAGGGTACTTGATTATGTGCATAGAGATGTTTGGGACCAGTTGCTACTGCTTCCATTGGGGGAGCGAAGTATTTTACCTCTTTTATTGATGGTTTTTCTTGGAAAGTTTGAGTGTATGTGATGAAGGCCAAATAAGAGAGCTTTGAGAAGTTTAAGGCTCGGAAGGTGCTTGTTGAGAACCAATCTGGTTCTAAGTTGATGGTGCTGAGATCTGATAACGGCGGCGACTTTGTCTCTGGGAGTTCCTCGACTTTTGTAGACCGCATGGCACTGAGAGATATTTCACTACACCAGGTGACCCGCAATCCAATGTGATTGCCGAGAGGATGAATATGAGTTTACTTGAGAAGGCTCGTTGCTTAAGATTGACGGCAGGCTTATCTAGAGGCTTTTGGGCTGAGGCATTATTGACTGCGGCGCATATTATTAATCAGATTCCATGCTAAGCCATAGATGGGAAGATTCTAGAATATAAGTAGAGAGGTAAAGCTGTGTACCTGGGTTATTTTCATATTCTGGTTGTCCTGTGTATTTTCACCATACAACTGATGATAAGTTGGAGGCTAGAGCATACAAGGGCATCCTCTTGGGATACACAGATGGTATCAAAGGGTATCGTATTTGGAAACCTATTGATATGAAGATTGTTCATTCTAGACATGTTACTTTTGATGAGTCGGCAATGTTCAATCCTGAGAACGACTTACCTACCACATCAGATGTTTCAGACAGGCCTACGGAGATGGAAGACGTTCCTATTTAACAGCCTAGTAGTAAAGTTGTTGATGCTGTTAAGAGTGAGATAGATGCAGTTGATGTGACATCACAGAGTAGTCCACAGGTGCCTTCTAGTAGTGTTGGTGATGTGCATAAGACTAGAGGAAATCCAGTTCAAGGTGGAGCTGAAAGGAGTTTAGAAAAAGTTGTATCTATTCTGGCCAGTCGTGGGACTATTAGGCCGCCTAAGAGGTATGATGGTTGGCAGTATGCAAACCTTAGCCTTAGTGATCAGTTTGATTATGCCCTACATATGGTTCATGAAGAGCCGCTTGACCTTGATGAAGCTTTGAAGTCATGTGACAGTTCAAAGCGGATGTGCACTATGGAAGAGGAGTTAGAGTCGTTGAAAAAGAACAAGACTTGGGATTTGGTACCTCCACCTCAAGGAAGCTGAGCCATAAGTTGCAAGTGGGTGTTCAAGGTGAAGGATGATGGAAGATGCGGGCTAGACTTGTTGCTAAAGGATTTTCACAGAGGAATGGATTAGAGTACGATGAGATTTTTTCTAATGTAGTGAGACGCACCTCCATCCGTATTTTTCTTACTATGGTTGTCGCTCATGACTTGGAGTTGGAGCAACTTGATGCGAAGACCGCTTTCTTGCATATAGACTTGGATGAGACTATTTACATGAAGCAACCAGACGAATATCTCATAGATGGAAAAGAGAATTGGGTTTGCAAGCTAAAGAAGTCATTGTATGGACTTAAGTAGTCGCCTAGACAATGGTACAAGATGTTTGATTCTTTTATGCTTTCACTTGGTTTTGATCGTAGCACCAAAGACGCTTGTATGTACTTCAAGCATTTGAAGAATGGTTATTGGGTGTATTTGATCTTGTATGTGGATGATATGTTGATTGCTTCCAAGGATAAAGCTAAAATCGATAATTTGAAGTTGAAGCTTAAGGCGGAATTCGAGATGAAAGATCTTAGAGAAGCAAGGAAGATTTTGGGTATGGAAATCCAAAGAGATATGAAGCTTGGACTTTTGGAGCTCACTCTAAAGGAATATATTCTGAAAGTGCTTGCTCGGTTTAGCATGGAAGAAGCAAAGGCAATTAGCACACCCCCGCCTTTGCACATACAGTTTTCTAGTAGAGGCTCACCGATCTTGGAGAAGGACAAGGCTTATATGGAGAAGGTTCCCTATGCGAGTGCAGTTGGTAGTTTGATGTATGCCATGGTTTGCACTAGGCATGACATTACATAGGCCGTTGGATTGGTGAGTAGATTCATGTCAAATATTGGAAAGACGCATTAGGAGGCAGTGAAGTATATTTTTAGATATCTTAGAGGGACTCCATACCATGGGCTTGTCTTTGGTGGCAGAGATAGAGATTTTAGCTTGGTTGGATTTTGTGATTCTGATTATGCCAGTGATAGAGATCGAAGGAAGTCAATCTCAGGTTATGTGTTCACCATTGGAGGGACAACTATTAGTTGGAGAGCGAGGTTGCAAACGATTATGGCTTTGTCTACTATAGAGGCAGAGCTTATAGCTGCGGTGGAAGCAGCTAAGGAGGCGCTTTACTTGAAGCGTTTGTTGTGTGAATTGGGCTTCATGTTTGAAGGTATAGAAGTGAATTGTGATAGCCAAAGTGCAATTCACTTAGCTAAAAATCTAGCTTTCAGCTCAAGGATGAAGCATATTGAGGTGAGAGAGTCCTTTCTTGTCTCTATGGATGAAGAGAAGCTTGTACGTCTTTAGAAGGTTCACACAGAGGAGAATGCAGCAGATATGTTTACCAAGTTGTTAGCCGTTGCAAAGTTCGAGCATTGCTCGAACTTGATTCGCTTGATGAAGTGCTAGGTGCCACAGGGTGGCTTAGGGGAGAGTGAGTTGGTAGATGGAGACGTTTGTTTTCATCGTGGAGATTGATAGGTCCTACTTGGAGAGGGTAATTTCTACACTTTGTTAGCGAGCGGTGGCCTTGCCGGAGTTTGTTGACAAAGTGCAATGGGTGATGGCTATGCCGAAGCTCATTAAGAAAGTGTCTGTGGTGTCTTGTCCGAGAGCTACTAGGAGTAAGGGGATGTAGGTGGAGTTGATAGGCTTGTTGGGAAATATAGTATCAAGGCGGCGATTATAAGATTTAGTGGTACAATATTTTCAAATGCAGAAGATTTGGAAGATATTGTTGATTTTAGTGGTACAATATTTCCAATTGCAGAAGATTTGGAAGATATTGTTGATTTCAGCGATACAATATATCCAATTGCAGAAGAGTTGAAAGATATTTGAGATAATTACTCAAATATATATTGCCTCTTTTATTGCATTAAAGAGTAATATAAATTATCTACGTGAGAAGAAAAATTATTTTAGGAGATTGAGATAACCAATTAATTCCCTAATTAGCTGATTAAAGAAGGAATCTTACCAGGCACATGTAAATTGGGCAAAACTGGAAAATCAAATGGATAAACATTTCCTATATGAATAGGAGAAATAATGAGGCATTGATTTATGACCATAAATCAATTACTTCAACCCTAAGTAATAATCTATATATAATGGCAGATATTAACATGAGTAGAATTATCTCGCTTAGTTGTATTTTTTATTCTTCTTTTCCATTACCAAACCTATAAAATTTTCTTCTCTTAGAAAGTAATAAAATCTCCTTTTTCCAAGTGGATGTACTACCTCGTGGTAGTGGAACCACTATAAATCATGTGTGTTATTTTCTTTTATTGCTAGATCTGTGATTGCTTTTAGCTGGTGACCAGCTGTTGTTTGTTCTGCCTCACCCTCAAGCCGGTCCAATTTGTCTTTCCGCAAGGTTGGGTTTTTTGTTCCTAAGGTGTCTTGAGGGATTTTTCCCAACCAGTCTGGTATCAAAGCAACAAGGTTGATTGAGAAAGGGTGTTAGGCATTATGCAAGGAGATGAGGAGACTCCAACTGTTGTACCAAGACCCTATGTTAGAGGGACCTATATTGCATCAAGATCTAGTTTAGCAATAGAGAAGTGGAACGATGATAAAGACTTCGAGGGGTAGGAATGATGGATTAAAGCTGTTCTGATGAGAAACGAAGTTCATCCTGTGGTGTTTGCTCTTGAGGAGTTGACGGCTAAATTTTCATCCGCAGAAAGGAAGGAGATGGAAAAATGGGCGTTTACTACTTTGCAATTAGCTATGGGAGAAAATGTTATTTCTAAGATTAGCGGTGAAACTACTGCTAAGGGTATTTGGACCAAGCTGGAAAATCTCTATCTGAAGAAATCTTTGACTAACCGTCTAATTTTTTTAAAGACATTTTTCACCATGAGGATGAGAGATGGTATTTCTATCAAAGAGCAGCTGGGTTTCTTCGACGATTTAGTGATGAAGATGAAGACCGTGGATTTGAGGGTAGATGAAGTGCATATGGCTATGACGCTCTTGTTTTCCCTTCTTGAGCGCTACACAGGTTTTACTAATAGCCTTATCTTTGTGAGAGATACTTTGGCCGTTGAAGATGTGAAGTCGGGTCTTCTATCTGAGGACTTGTGGGATCAGGTGAAGGAGATGGTAGAGGAGGAAGTAGTAGTCAAGGCCTATTTGCTGAGAGAGAGAGGAGAAGAAGAATTGAAATTCTATGGGCGTTCCAAATCTAGAAAGTCCGATAATAATTATAGAGGAAAATCTAAGGATTGAAAGTGTCACCACTATAAGAAACCAAGCCATTGGAAAAGAGACTATCTGGATTGGAAGAAGAAGATGGTTCTTCAACATTTGCGATGGAGAAAGCTGTATCTGATGATGTGTTATCTACAGTGGTATCAGATGTATCAAACCATTGGGTGCTTGATTCAGAGGCGTCTTTTCATATGACGCCTAATAGGGATTACTTCGGTTCTTTAGTCGATAGAGAGGGAAGCGCAATCCTTATGGGTAATAATGCTAGTTTTAGAGCCATGGGAGAAGGTACAGTGCAGATTAGTATGTTTGATGGAGTGATACGCACTTTGATAGGTGTCCAGCATGTTCCGGGTCTTCGGAAGTCATTGATTTCTTTAGGGCAGTTGGCATCCATGGGGTGCAGGTCAATTTAGAGAAGGATGGTTTAAAACTTTCAAGAGGTGCTCTTGTTCTTATGAAGGGAGATGTGTTTCAGAATATGTGTTTGCTTAAGGGGACCACAGTTCTTGGAGAGTCGTGTGTTGGAGTTGATAGCTCTTGTGCATTGTGCTCGTACGAGTGTTATCTACGCACTGGTGCTGATATCTTCAAGTTTGGAGTAAGTAGAATTTTGAACTAAGATCGAATGTTTGATTTTAGATCAGGCAGGAACGCAAAAGTGCCAACTAGAATTTTGGTGAGCTAACTCACCTTTGGATAAACACTATCTGATATATGTGTTGTTATAAATTATTATTTGTGTGCTTGAATTATTTCTTTGGTTTATTTAGTCAATTTCCCGCTTTATAAAGCACATGACATATGAAATGAAATACAGGTAATACAGGAAATTTTATAGAGGGATCTGGAATTCTCACCACTATTGATGTTAATTTCATTTATATACTTATGTTATCAATTGTTGAATATCAAAGCTTGGTAATTTGATCTTATTTGATGTGACTTTGATATGTCACAAATATTGATTATTTTAGCATGGATCACTGAAAGTAGTTGTTAAGTGCTGTGGTAACTCTGGGCCTCATTATAGTATCTTAGAAATATGTTTTTTGTTGTTTTGATTTGGAAATGGTTTTGATTCGGAGAATGATTTTAAATGTGATTTTTGGAATCTTACATAGCATTTTATTTAGAAATGGTTTTTGAACTTCTCTATTTTACTCTAACCCTTTTCGAAAATGTTTTAAAACGTATTTTGAGAAGTATTTATTTTATAGAAAAGTTAATATAATAACTGATGTTTATTTTAAAGAAAAGGGGGAATTTATCTTTTATGATAAAGTGTTTCTGTTTTAAAAGAATATAAAAATATTTGGAAATAAATATTTGTGAAACACTTTATATAAAATGTTGTACGGAAAAATAGATTTATAAATGGTGGTTTATAATAAAAGAATAGATTTATAAATTGTATTTTATAAAAGGAAAATGATATCATTTTGATGAATCAGAATAATAAATCACATTTGTGAATTTATAGTGATATATGGAATGATTATTTATGGGAAGTATTTAGTCCTATCGTGAAACCGAAGATTTATAATAAGTATATGAGATTTAAAATCGAGAGAGTTATAAAAACGAGTTTTATGAGTAGAAATGAGATTTATAAAAAGGAGATTATAAACATAAATAAGATTTATGTAAAGAAGTTTTATAAATATAAAGAGATTTATGTAAAAGAGATTTATAAACGAGTTTTATTAAACGAATGAGATTTGATTTCTATAAATGATCATTTTAAATTATGGCGGTATGAAAAGTAATCTTTCCATACTTAACACCAAATTCCGAGGTAGGGAAACTTGTCCCTATCCTGAGAATTAAAAATGTATGTCGAGGCAAGGATAGTACGCTAACTTATCCGATTGCATTGTTAATCGAGGGAGAGTGCAAGTTTGAAATCGAAAAGTGAGGGTAAGTATACATGGTCTAATTTCCGTATGATACATTTACTTACTCCAAAAGTATATTAGGTTTATGGTTATCTATGTTTTAGATGACATTTGTTCTAAGCCTAATAAGTATAGTTTTGAAAGTGAAATCTTTCTTAAGATTTTTTGAATATAATTATACTGTTGAGATAAGTATATAGTTACATTTTCTAGTATTGAAAATGTAGTGTTTTGTGAATATACTTATACTGTTGAGATAAGTATACAAATACTTTTCTAATATTGAAAGTGAAAAGGTTTGTGGATATACTTATGCCATTGAGATAATTATATAAATACTTTTCCAGTAGTGAAAAGAGCATAGTAGGTTTGTGAATATATCTTTTGAAAGAAGTATTTTAATACAGATATTTAAAAGGATATTTTTTAATGAAAGGATTAATTAATAGGTTAGTGGTTGCTTATGTGCTCAATCATGCTTGGTTAAATCTCTGATTTGATTGCTTGTTTATTTGATAGTTAAATAACCAACTATCAAATCTTGGCCAATTTTGAAGACCTCGATTTTTGGTTCAGAGAGAGCGGGATCAGATATGTTATCTGAAAACTACTTCGAACAGGCATAAGCATTCGAATTTAAAACATCTTGAAGATGGTATAAATCAAGGACGAAATTCTTTGAAATGCAAGGACAGTGTTACATTGATTCCAAAATGGATGTAGTAGAAATAGTGCCTTCGGCTTGTTCATATCCTGAATAACTTGTATGGATGAATACTAGCATTAATTTATTCCCTAAAGAAAAGTGTTAGCATCCCAAGTAGGATTTTTGGAAAAGGTAAAACGTAGCCTCAAACCTCACATCCGGTAATGATTAGAACATGGGATATGCAGCAGGCTATGTAGTTCGCTACCATTAGGGTATAGTCATCATCCGATCTAGATCGATATTTATGGATTTATATATGCCAGTGACTCGGTATGGTTGTTGGCCGTAACCGACGTGATGACATATTCCAATATATGCCTTGTCATTGATGGAATCCATTTTCCAATATGTGCCTTATAACTTAGTTGTATACAAAATATGCTAGAATGTAATTAATGTAACCATTTCAGCTATGTTAAATATTTATTTTAAACCCTAGACATTATTATAATATTATTGGATTTTCTAATAAAATGATTTGGTTATCGTAAGGTAAAATCCCTCCCGTGTTTAGTGCGGTGTGGCCATACCAAATACCATTATTTTTGAAAGGTTTTATGATATTAAAAATTCATATGATTTGTGTTTCTCGCACTGGTTTACCAGACTGATCCAGGAATTATTTTATATAATGCTTGGGTCAGCCCGAGCATATTTTCAGATTTAGTTATGGATGTTGGAGCTTCAGGAGATGAGCTGGATGCCTCCAAGACGTATTCACTTATCTTTTTTTCCACTGCATTTCTTGTTCTGTATTTAACAGCATTTGGATAGACTGTTATAACTTTCCAGGCTGATAATATGTTAGTTTACTCTGATAGATGCATGTATATTACAATTTTCTTTTGTAAAGATCTTATATATATATATTATATATTACTTGTCCCAATGTGAGATTCTGTCATGTCTTTCCTTTTCTTTCACCCCGATAATCTGTCTTTCTGACACTTGGATGTTATACACATGAATACTGTGCATGTATTAGTGTCGACTTTCGAGGGTCGAAAAAGGTCGATCGTTCAAGTGCTATTAGAGCGTGGTTGAGTGAATACCTAGGCCTTGGTGGGATAGACTCATTAGAGATAGGGTTTGTAACACCCTAGAATGAGTTTGAGTGTGTGTGTGTGTGTATGAGAGTGCGGATTTATTAGTGCTATAAAAATGTTTCTATTGTGTTGTATGATTGAGGTATGGGATGCCACAATATCGATAGTGGTTTATAAATACTTGGATAAGGCAAACCGACATCGTATTGTTTTGAAAACTTGGTAAATGAAATAATTTTATCTAGGATTATATTTTACGTATAAAAGAATAATTTTCAAAATTTTGATATAGTCCTTTATGATGTGTTTGTTTGTTAGGAAATGATAATATTCAATTATTATCAATTATTGTTTGATTAGTCTTGCTCGTCCATTTTTTGAGCATTGACTATTGTTTGTTGATTTTTCAGTTATGCTCGACTAGTTTATAAGTGGTTTTACCTTTTCACTGCATAGGTTGGGTAGATAGTAATTGTAGGAACATTAATACGAACACGTTGTGAATTAAGTTTCACAGTTTAATTGCAAGGCATTCGGTGATAATGTTGGTCAAAAATTTAATTTTAATGAAAGTTGTTTATTATATTATAAACAAATATATTTGTGAAATGATTTTATTTAATAAAGTGAAATTATATAAGTATGGTTTACAAATAAAATGGAATTTAAAATTGGGAATTCAAATCCCAATGTTTTTGAAAATTGTTTTTCAAAGTTTTGGGGTGATAATAATAGTTTATTTGAATGTATTTATGAATAGAAATATTCTAAAGGGATTTTAAAGGAGATAGAAAGTACTAAACTCACTTTTGTCGCTGGAAAATAATTCTGGTGAAGACTGCAGCATCATCGGCGTTCATTTTTGAGTTTATAAGCGAGGGATTCTACCATAGTAATTTGCTATAGAGTTGTTTGGTAAAACAAATATTGATTTAAAATTCCCGAAAGTATGATTTGATATTAAAAAGGAGATATGTGTATTATTATTTCAAAATATTTGAAATAAAACTCGGTGTTTAGTTCTTAAGTTTTATGCTAAGTTATTTTAGGGATGCATTTATCCTATGCATTAGGATAGCTTGGTTTGTGCATCTCATTATGACATATTGTTTGGTAATCTCCATTTATTGAAATACTGTGTTGTTTTGTGGTAACTCTAAGCCTCATTATAAAATCTTGGAAATACTGTTATTTGTTGTTTTGATTTGGAAATGGTTTTGATTCGAAGAATGATTTTAAATGTGATTTTTGGAATTTTCAATGGTATTTTATTTAGAAATAGTTTTTGAACTTCTCGATTTTACTCTAACCCTTTTATTTAGAAATGTTTTAAAAAGTATTCGGAAGTATTTATTTTACAGAAACATTAATATAATAATAGATTTTTATTTTAAAGAAAAAGGAGAATTTATCTTTTATAATAAAGTGATTCAGTTTAAAAGAAGATAGAAACATTTTGAAATAAATATTTGTGAAACACTTTATATAAAATGTTGTATGGGAAATATAACTAGCGGTTTATAAATAAAAGAATAGATTTATAAATGGTATTTTACAAAAGGAAAATGATATTATTTTGGTGAATTGGAATAATAAATCACATTTGTGAATTTATAGTGATATGTGGAGTGATTATTTATGGGAAGTATTTCGTCCTTTCTTGAAACTGAAGATTTGTAATAAGTATATAAGATTTAAAATCAAGGGACTTATAAAATTGAGTTTTATAAATAGAAATGAGATTTATAAATGGAGTTTTATAAATTTAAAGGAGATTTATAAAAGGAGTTTTATAAATA
This sequence comes from Allium fistulosum, assembly GCA_030737815.1. Classification (NCBI taxonomy): domain Eukaryota; kingdom Viridiplantae; phylum Streptophyta; class Magnoliopsida; order Asparagales; family Amaryllidaceae; genus Allium; species Allium fistulosum. The sequence goes on from CM060904.1 coordinate 1,165,790,871, forward strand.
TAAAGAAGATTTATAAAAGGAGTTTTGTTGATATAAAATAGTTTTATAAACGAGTTTTATATAAGGAATGAGATTTGATTTCTATAATTGATCATTTTAAATTATGGTGGTATGCAAAGTATTCATACCATACTCCACACTAAATTCTAAGGTAGGGAAAATTGTCCCTTTCCTGAGAATTAAGAAGGTATGTCGAGGCAAGGATAGTATGCTAACTTGTCCGACTACATTGTTAAAAAAGGGATTATAGAAGTTTGAAATCGAAAAGTGGGGGTAAGTACACTTGGTCTAATTTCCATATGATCAATTTACTTATACCAAAGTGTTTTGTATTTATGGTTATCTATGTTTTAAATGACATTTGTTTTAACCCAAATAAGTATGGTTTTGGAAGTGAAATCTTTCTTAAGATTTTGTAAATATACTTATACCGTTGCGATAAGTATATGGTTATATTTTCTAAGTATTGAATTGTAGTGTTTTGTGAATATACGTATACCATTGAGATAAGTATATAAATACTTTTCTAAGTATTGAAAGTGAAATGGCATGTGCATGTACTTATACCATTGAGATAAATATATAAATACTTTTCCAAAAGTGAAAAGAGTAGAGAGGGTTTATGAATATATCTTTTGAGAAAAGTATTTTAATACAGATATTTGAAAGGAGATTTTTATTAATGAAAGTATTAATTAAGAGGCTTAGTGGTTGCTTATGTGATTAATCATGCTTGGTTAAATCTCTAATTTGATTATTTGATAGTTAAATAACCGACTATCAAATCTTGGTCAATTTTGAAACTATCGATTGTTGGTTCAGAGAGACAATGATCGGATATGTTATCCGAAAACCACTTCAAACTGGCAAAAGCGTTCAAATTTAAGACATTTGAAGATGATGGAAACCGAAGATGGAGTTTTTTGAAGTGCTAGGGTTGTTTGCTATTAATCCTGAAGGTGATTCCAAAATGGATGTAGTAGAAGTAGTGCCTTAGGTGTGTGCATATCCCGAACAACCCGTTTAATGAATGCTAGCACTGCACTTTTGCCTGGAGGGCAGTGTTAGCATTCCAAGTGGGATTTGTTAAAAAAAGTAAAATGTCGCATCAAGCCTCACACCCAGTAATAGCTAATACAGGGGATATGCAGCAGGACTATGTGGTTCGCTACCATTAGGGTATGGTCATCACCCGATCCAGATTGATATTTTTGAATTTATGTATGTTAATGACTCGGTATGGTTGTTGGTCGCAACCAGGGTGATGAAATATTCAGTACTATCCAGCAAGGGGTAGGCTGGTCCTGTATTGGCAGGGGATCCCAACGAAGCCCTTGGTACATTTTCTCTAGAGGTGCACTGTGAAAGGCGGTACCCTAGTAGCCTAATCATTGATGGAATCCATTTTCCAATATGTGACTTACAAACTTAATTGTATACTAAGTATGCTAGAATGTTATAAATGTAACCATTTTGGATATGTTAAATATTAGTTTTAAACCCTAAACATTATTATAATATTATTGGATTTTCTAATAAAATGGTTTAGTTATAGTGAGGTAAAAACCCATCTATGTTTATGTGCGATGTGGTCTTTCGAGATACCTTTACTTTTGAAAGGTTTTTATGATGTTAAAAATCCATATAATTTATGTTTTTAACGTTGGTTTACCAGATTAATCTGAGCATTGTTTTCTTATAATGCTCGAATCAGCCAAAGCATATTTCCAAATTTAGTTATGGATGCTTTGGAGCTTCAAGAGACAGGCTAGATGCCTCCAAGGCATATTCACGTATCTTTATTTCTGTTGTATTTCTAATTTTGTATTTATCAGCATTTGTGAGGACGGACTATTATAACTGTCCAACATAATGATATGTTAGTTTACTTTGATTGATGTATGTATATTACAGTTTTCTCTTAAAAAAACATGTATATATTATATCTTACTTATCCCGATATGAGATTATGTTCCATCTTTTCTTTCTTTCACCCCAACAGCTTATCTTTTTGGCACTTGGATGCTCGGCACTGAATACCGTGGATGTATTTGTGTCGACTTTTGTGTGTCCAAAAGGCTGATTGTTACACACACGGCCTAGCTTTAATATATAATAATACATAGGTATGAGAAATTAGTTCCCATTTTCAAGACTTGTAACTGCTATAGAACTGAAGTAATCGTGTATACGGGTAATTGGGCCTAGACACTGTTACTTTAAGAGCACTTTGAACTTGAAGGTGTGCAGAGCACATGGGCACTAACAGGAGGTTCCTTGATGTAAGCGAGAAAGTTAGCCTAGATACCGTTTGTGGATGCCCGACGAGATGCAACGTTAAGGTATTAACGGAAGGTTCCTTGGTGTACACGGGCAAGTCGGCCTAGAAATTGTTTGTGGATGTCTGATGTGGTGCATAATCAAGGGACTAATAGAAGGTTCCTCGGTATATGAGGGTAATTCAACCTAGACACTATTTGTGGATGTTCGATGCGGTGCACAAGGAAGGTTATCATTGAGATCGAGACACGGATGCCAAACACAGTATGTGTAAGAAGGAGCTAGGCACCAAAGATATATTACTCTTTTTAGTTACTCTCCATGTGCTATTTATCATATTTTATTTCAGTTGAACCTTATGTAGTTATTTTGGGAACTATTTATGTGGACTACATATTATTGAGACATTATCTAAGATACTTATTTCACATACTTATATTTTATCTCCTTCTACCATGAGCTCCAAAAGTGTATAATATTTTAAGTTTTATCTTAGTCTTTGTATCATGTAATACTTTAAACCGATGGCTCATACTTCTTGGCTTCACATAAGTTTGAAAGTCAAATTAGACTTTTAATCAGTGTGTCTGGAGGTGTGGGTTTCCATAGTTGGTATTTGAGCCTAGGTTTAGGGTTTTTAGTGATTAGGGACATATTGAGAGAGCATACTTGTATGTTTTAATCTTTTTTTAACAAAGATTCCATATATATACACACACACACACATACAAATAAGTATAACACCAGTGCAATAGCTAAATTCCAATAACGCTTAATACTATCTGATGAAAGTTGCAAATAGTTCCTAATCACAAATAGTGAGAATGATCTATCAAGCTAAAACTAATTCTACCGAAGCAGTTGAGGTTTTGGGCGTGAATGTCCCGATATGATTCCATCAATATCTACAAGTAAGAGGGAAAGATGGGGATAACCTTAGTGGAGGGTAGCAGCGCAAGCATCATGTGCAGTTCCTATTAATCCAGCGATCGTAAACTTCACCAAGCTTTAAACTGGTGGGAGATGGCGGTGGTAGAGGATAATAAGGAGGAGATAACTTGGGGAGATTTTAGGAGGGGTTTTGAGACTGTATTTCTTTCCACGGTTGAGCAAGGAGTGCAGCTGGAAAAGTTTATTCATTTGTAACATGGAGATATACCAGTGATGGATTATGTAAATCAGTTCAATGAGCTGGCTTGGTTTTGTTGGAATAGGACCCGCCCTCAGTAGAAGTTATGGGTGAATTCCAATTTTTTTACCCTATTGGATCTTTGCTAGGCCTATAATTCAAGTTTATTTAGAACGTTCCTAATTTTATTGAAATAAAATCTTTTATTTTATTTAAATTTATAAAATGATATTGTATTATTTAATTTTTTATTATAGTAAATATATATGCATATCACATACATATATAAGTGTGGGCATGTGTAATATATCAATCAGTAAAAGGTATAATTTGCCCGTATATATATACACACACTTTTGCATTTATAATAATATATCTAAAAATATGTGTGTGTATACATATATAGATATAAATTAAATTTTATTGATTTATAATTTTATATAAACATTTAAATATTTATATACGAATATAATTATATAATATTAACAAATTGTATATATATTAATTACTATATAAATATGTTTATGTTATTTAAAATATAATAAATAATTTTTTTGCTTTAATGTCTAAAATAATACTTATACAAATACATAAAAAAAATTATACATATATATTTATATACATTTAATGAATATGTTAAATACTTATATATAAATATGTATAATATATATTAATATAAATAAAATCATAAAATAATTATTTTATTTAAATATATTTATTGAACCGGTCTTGTGCATAGACTAGGTTTTATAACTATTTAATTTTAAATAAATAAATATACACACATTCATACATACATACATATATAATCAAAACTGTATAAAATTACTTAAAATAAAAAGATTATTTTTTAAAACTAAATGTAAATTTAAAGCTTTCAGCAAATTTGTGATGAAATTTAATATGTAATTTTATAATTTAAAATGATTTTAAAATTCAATTTTAAATTATTGATTTTTAATTTGAATATTTAAAAATAAAAAGTATGTATTTTTACTTTTTGTATGAGCTTAATATGCACCAATAAAATTTTATAAAATATATAATATATTTTATAATAGATATATGAATTTATATAATTATTTATATGATAAATTGATTTAAATATTATTTAAAAATAATATATAAATAAAAATTTAATTTCCGTCTGTTGAATATATTATATTTATTAAACATCATATATGAAATTTTATTTCCATATTTTACACATGTAAAATATGGTATTTAAATTATAAATTATTCAAATATATGTATATATTATGTATTAAATTAATTAAATAATAAAAAAATGTTTTTTTAATTCTAAGCCGTGCTATACATAGATGAATAATCACTATTTTATTTATTTCTTATAATCATATATACGTATATATAAAGCCAACTAAATTTGTGACAATATATTTACATATTCGAATCACCATCTAACTAACAATATTATATATAGATAAATGAAAATTATAATTATAAATTAATGTTTGTAATTAAATCAAAATTGTACTTTGCAACCAAAACCCTTAAGCACACCTTGACATGATGTTATATGCTTCTAGAAATGATTTCCGGTAGTCATTGAACCGTTGACCGTCAGCAATCACATGGTAGTTAAATTGATTTGATTTGAACATGGGAGACTAAAGAGGTAGAGAATGAAAGTCGGCTAGCAAAGGAATGAGCCAGAGGCTCCAAAAAAAAGATCTAAATCAAATGGAGAAAGAGATGCTTATATGGAGGATGGAAATGGGAGAATTTAGGATCTCATCTTTTACTTTATCTCCTTTAATCTTTGCCATTTATTTTCATGCCCTCTAACGCATGTCCTAGCCACCCTTAGCCCTTTGTTCTAGCTGATCCTATTATCCTTATGTTGTCCCTTAAACCCATTTGAGCCCAAATGAATATTCTGCATTTTGAATCAAATTTAAAATGCTTATCGATAACGTATATCGATTAATGTGTTTATAACTTTTATAAATACAGTTAATATTCATTTATCAAATCAAAATCAAATTTGTAAATAATATTTCAAAAAATATTATTTAATTTAATTAATTTTTTACAATTATAAATTAATTAAATCATTTGGTCAAAGGAGAATTCATCATTTTCGGTTGTGTGACTCGTCAGGTGTAAATTTGGTCAGCGATTAATATCGAACTATTCGAATATTAATGTTTACGCATTACATAGCAGGTAGTATGCTATTTTGGTCAAATTTATTGCTTACTTGGTATCGGTAAAATCAAATTTTACCTTGTTAAGCGTTACCCAGTTGTGACTTTTATTTACATCAATTCTCTTCGTCAGAACCGTATTACTTTGGACATATAGAATTTGGTAATGGTAAAAATTCCAATATCATCCAAATTCAACTTTATAGTCCAAACACAAAGTCCTTGGTTCAATAATAGTAATTACTATTAACCAGAATACTCTGGCCGGGGGCTTTCACTTTGAATTGACTTTAGTTGACCGTAATACATACCTTGTATAAACGAGGAGACAAATACTCTCTTGAATAGTGCTTCACTTCCAATACTTACACTCGCCCAACTATAACACTCGATGGATGTCGTACCATGATTTGACTATAATGAAAGCAGAGCTTTCACATTGAAGATCTATAGTATTAACAAGTCAAGAGAATAGTGTAAATCAATCACATCGATATTTTTTTATTTAGCCTTAGGTATATCAACCAACATAATATTATCGAGTGAGTCTTCCCATAGTTATCCAATAACTATCAATATGTAATTCCTAGGCGCCCCCAACAATCATGAGTAATACACTGCCCAACATTTGGAGAGCGTTATGTACTCTAGTCTTAACAGATACACCGATATCCAATCTCGATACATCTTAACTGAGAACATTTAAAATGATGTGTTTTATAATATTATGATACAATACTCATGATTACAATTATTTGTAATTGCTATCACAAACACACCATTTACGGATTTTCTATTAGATATACTTTTAATTTAACTAATTAATTAATACAACACATTATATCAAGTATATAATAGAAAGAAAACACCTTTTATTTTGAATAAGATTGGCTATTGACTTAGATATATGTAACAGATTACATAATTGCCCATAGGGCATACCCCTAACTATATTAATCTCCCACTTGCACTTGAGGGCAATTATGAAATCTTATTCCAACTTCTCCAATCGGTTTTCTTAAAACCATTTATGTCAGTCCCTCAATGAATGAGTAGCTATTATGATTCAATCATCTATCTGTCAATCAACTCTCTCCAATGCTGATAAAATACCGTTATCATGTGGAATAATTCGAAGCATGTCTCTCGACTTCTAGTGAGCTCTAAGTTCTATTACGAACTATATAGCGACATTGTTATCATATAACAATGCTATGGGATTCTCAACATTTGAAATCACTTTCGGCTCAGTTATAAATTTGTGCATTTATATTTATATACATTGCTTTCGGTGCGATTCTATTCAAGACGATGTACTTAGCCTTTTCATTAAATCAGCACAGTCCTTCATTAGGAACATCTTTAACCTAATAATTCTTAACTTGAGTTTATTATTGATACATTATACTCAATATCACTTATGAAGTTTGAGTCTGAACACTCCTTCATAAGGAGTTTATTATTTCTGTAAACAATTCTCTAGTATTTTATAAATACACGAGAACTCTCCAAATTACCATTTAGTGATATCAATTTGGATTTGATATTTACTTCATGTATCAAATATATAAACAAATTATTGTATCATAGACAACATAACATGTATGATAATTTGTGTTGCTAATGCATAAGGAATCCATCTTACATGTTATGTATTAAACATTTTAATAAGTTGTCCTTGCATATTGTTTGGGATGTTCCCGATATCTTTTATACTTGCTATAAAAGGCATCATTTACAAATTCAACGTAAAATACCTAAAGTTGGTTTTAGCACAAGTATATTGTTAACAATCAGTAGTGTGTTGCTACTTATGGTTTAGAAATATTTATTTATCTTTTAACGTTCTTTCTTATGAACACTAGCTTCCTCTGCATTTTGATTGATAATCATACTATTTGATATTTCTATCAAAACACTTGTTTAATTTTGATGCTTGTCGAATGACACTTTCGCATCGGCTCTTGGATAATATCCAAAAACCCACGAACTCAATATCGCTTCTACCAACTTTCATATTTGGTTTGATTTTAAGAATAGACTGGATGATTATGTATAGAGCAGTGCTAGACTGTGATAGGAAGGTCGTTCATTTGGGCACTTGTAGTGGTTGCAGTCTTGAGGTTTATTGCGACCATAGGAGTTCGGTTATGTTAAGTTACCTATATTCTTTAGACTTGTCACCCGATGAGTTAGCTTCAATCTCGGTAGTTTGTGACTACCCAGGTATTTTTCCAAAGTTACCGGTCTTTTGCCCCATTGGGAGGTCGAATTTTGAATTTACCTCTAGGAGAATATCAGACATGTTGCCTTACCTTTAAGGCATATGGCTCCTAAATAAAGACACGAGCTAAACAAGCAAATGAATGGACTATTGGAGGAGGGCTACATTAGGATAAGTAATGTAGAAGGGAGAGACCAGTTGTCTTCACCACTAAGGTAGACGACTCTCTAAGGCTTTGCATCTATTAATGTGAGTTAAATAAATAGACAAAGAAGAATCGTTGTACATTGCCTTGCATAGATGATCTCTTTAACCGGTTATTTGGAGCAAAGATATTCTCTCAGCTTGACTTATCTACCGGGTTCCATCGGCTGCATGTAGCCGAAGATAGTATTCTAAAGACCGCTTTTCACACACCTGATAGACTTTATGAGTAGTTAGTCATGCCATTTGGACTGACCAATACAGCAGCATATTTTGACAACCTCATGAGTCGAGTTTTTAGAAGGTTGCTAAAAAAGTTCATGGTTGTATGGTCGATGAAATTTGGCTTATTCGAAATGCAAATCAAATGAACATTACATTTATAAGAAGTGGTCAATACTGTTCATGTGCATAGTTTAAAGGTGAAATTATCCAAATATCTCTTTTGGTGCAAGGAGGTTTGCTTTTTAGGAGAAGTTGTCTCTAAGCATGGACTGGTAGTCAATCCTAGTAAATTTATTGCAATACAAGGTTTGCATACACCAAAGAATGCCAAGGAGGTGAGAAGTTTTTCCTTGGTTTGGTGAGCTATTATAGGAACTTCATTAAGGACTTCGCAAAAATATATGCTCCTTTAATATGCCTTACCAAGACAAATCGGGCTTTCTTATGGGACTTAGTATGTGAAGACGCTTTTATTAAGGAAAATGAGTCATTGATTAGCGCACCTATTTTTGTACTACTCGATGATTCGAAGGTATTTACAGTATATATCGATGCTTGCAGTACATGAATTGGTGCGATTTTGATGCAAGAAGGAAGAGTTGTAAGTTACGCTAGTTGACAATTGAAAGCCCATGAGAGAAACTTTCACGCTCAAGTCATGGAGGAATTATCTTTAGGAGAGCGCTTTGAGCAGTTTACGGATCATAAGTCTCTAAATATCTGTTCTCCCAGAACGGTTTGAATATAAGGCAGCAGAGGTAGATGGAGTTCTTGGCATCATATTATTTCAGTATCTCCGACATTCTGCAATGGGACTATTGTAGCCGATGCCTTGAGTAGAAAGCTTATGATGTTTAGCCTTATGTTCTTGAGTGGAAACACTTGGGGTTTATTTGTACATTCGATTTTTGATCTTCGTCAGACATTACCCCAGGATTGTTAGTAGCTTTGGATGTGTAGCCTTCACTATGAACCGTATTGAATTAAGTTAGAAACGAGATGCAGGGTTGTTGGATGTTTTGAGAAGCTAAGTAAAGGAGAACATTCGAGTCATTTTATTTGTTATACAATTGATTCGAAAGGGTGGTTGAAATTGATGATAGGCTTTGTGTCCCACTTAGTTTGGAATTAGCTAACATGGTGCTAGCAGAGTCCCATCATTTTAGGCTGATCGTTCATCCCGATGGTGTCAAAATGTACTATGATATGAAGAGTGCCTTTTATTGGCCTGGTATGAAGAGACAGGTGGCAGAGTTTGTGTCCAAGTGTGTGACATGCCAAAGGGTAAAGGCAAAGCAAAAGAAGTCGAGTGGATTATTATAATCATTAGATATTCCGTAGTGGAAGTGGGGAGAGTGTCTCTATGGACTTCATCGATGGACTGCCTAAGCGTATAAGGGGAAATGAGAGTATTTAGGCCATAATCGACCGACTGACCAAATGCCCTCACTTTATTCTAATTAGGAGTACGAGGATGGCTGCGTCTTTGGCAACTTTATATATGAGAGAAATGGTTCAATTTCATGGAATTCCTTATAGCATTATTAGTGATCGGGAACTGATTTTCACCAGTGAGTCCTGGAGGAGGCTTTAGGCACTGAGTTGAATTTGAGTACTGCATACCATCCTCAGATAGATAAACAGACTGAGAGAGTAAATCGAGTATAGGAAGACTTACTTTAGATGTGTATTTCAGCTTTTGGAGACCCTTGGTAAGACCACTTGCCATTAGTGAAATTCACATATAATAATAACTATTGGCAAGTATTGAGATTGCACCGTTTGAAGCGTTGTAACACACCTAATTTTATTAACATTGTTTAGAAGATTTAATTATAATAAATTAAATAGAATAATGTAGATAAGGAGATTAAGGTTGATTAATAAATTAATTGGCCATACTTATATAAACTAATGAACTTATAAATGGTTAAGTATTAAGCTATTGAACATAAGGGCATTAGGGTAAATTGCCACCCACATTTCCCCTTATACCATTTTCATTAGGCCATACACGTTCATTTTATCTCAAAAAAAATTATAATCGTAAGAAAGGAAGGTCGACCATTAGGAAGAGAAGAGAGATCAAATCAAAGCTTAGGATTAAGCTAGAAGAAATCAATCTCTATCAAACTTCAATTTCCTTATCCAATCTAAGGTGAATAATAATTTCTACATCTCTATTTTGATTTTATTATCGTATGGTTTCAGATTTAATCATAAATCTATTTTATGATATATATTGATTGGTGATATGCTTAATTTATGATTTATATGATTTAAACAAGGTTGTTTAAAGGAGATATATACGGTTTTAGGGTAAAACCGAGACTTAATGATTTTTAAATGCCATGGGAAAATTGTATGTTATAGAAAACATAATTTTGGAATAGGGTTTCAGTTTTTATAATTTTCCAAGCCGTGGAGAATTTATTATGAATTTTCAAAGAAAAATATGGTTATTTGGGTTTATAAATTTATTTTGGAAAGTATATTGAGAATTTGAGTTTGAAATTTAAATATGTTAGATGACATGATTAAAGAGAATTTCTAGAATTTTTGGGGATTTTTATTAAGTGATTTAGTATGGAAATTAAATCATTTCGAAAGGAGGACCTAAATGATTTAATTGTTTTTATAAGTGGAATGGCTTATTTGTTAAAAGTTAACTTGATTTTAGATCTGAGAGCATACGACAAATATTATCCAAATTATTTAAAAGTTTGTGAAAGCAAATCAAATGTTTACAAGCAGGCAAGTTTGTTACAAAAAGTTTACTTATTATGATAAAATCAGCTTTTACCCAGAAAAGATGGTTCCGCCTTCTTTGGCAAACCTTTCGACTTAGACCTCTTGACTGAGACCTTTCGGCTTCATTGACCAACAAGGTCGAAAGCAATGCACATGATATCATTCAGGTGGTATGCAGTGAATTGGACCAATTCGAAAGGTAAGATGTCGAAGGGTTGCTTTCGAAGGAGATGGTCCCTAGTTACTTTAATTTGAAAAAGAAATTCACTCGACTGTTTTAAGGAGTTTCCGACAAAATCTAAAGCTATGATTTTGAAAGGTTTCAAAGAGATTTTGAAAGGGGGTTGCCGCCTTTAATTTTATTTAAACCTTTCAAAGGGGTCGAAAGCAAGAGCTTTCGACGTTATCGAAAGGTTCAACCGTTTTCTATAAATATAAGCCGCTTCCCAAACTTTCCGAAGGGGTCGAAAGCAGAAGCTTTCGACGTCGATGAAAGGTCCAATTGTCTTTCCCAATATTTTATAAAAGTAAAGAGTGGTTTTGAAAGAGATACTTTCACCTATGACCCAAAGTAATATTTTTAAGTCTAAATCCAATCGCTTCGAAAGGTGTGAGTTTCAATGGCTTCGAAAGGTTTGAGTTTCAATGGCTTCGAAAGGTTTGCTTTCCAATGGTTTCAAAAGGTTTTCTTTTCAATGGCATCAAAAGTCTGAGTTTCAATATTTTCGAAAAGTTTGATTTCCAGTGCTTTCGAAAGGATTACTTTCAAATGGTTTGGAAGTTATGCTTCCACTCTTATTTAATGATATTTTAACAAGGTCGAAAGGTATCGAAAGAAGTGTTTCAAAGTATTTAAGAGGATGGAGCCTATTGTTTTAAAAGAAACGATCAATGCTTTCGAAGGGGTTGAAAGTAGAAGCTTTCGACGTTGTCGAAAGTTTTAAAAACCCATACTCTAATTTTTAAAGGAAAACCCACGGCATATAAAGTAGTTTTGTAATGACTTTAGGCTTGGGATTTTGAAGAAGTATTGCCTCGATAAAGATATAATTTAAAGGTGTTAACTATGTTTTATGAAATGTATTTCAAGGACTTTATACCCACAGGAGTGGTATTATTAAATTGTTGTTTTGTTTCTTAAAATATGAATATATTCACATGATAACCCATAACCGTATTTTGGGGAAAATGGATAGAAGAACCAGCTAGGTTAACTCAATAGTGAATATAAATTGCTTAAACTCCTGAATGAGTAGAATTGCATCCAAGGAGTCTGGGTGACCAAAAATATAGGATGCCTAAACTTTATAGTTATTGGTGTAAACCAATAGGTTCATAGTAAAACCATGAAAACTATGATTAATTAGTTACTGGAGTAAACCAAAAGGTTCATAGTTAACCCATGAAAACTATGTATTAAGGATAGTTAGCAGGGGCTAATTGGTTTGTAGTGAACCCATAAAAACTATATCCGGATTAAGAGTTGACATCAGTCAATAGGTTCCTAGTAAACCCATGAAAACTAGGATAAGAAAGTAGAAAATGGAAGTATCAGTAGGTTCCTAGTCAACCCATGAAAACTAGGATGGGAACTGAGTTACTGGATAAATCCATAGGTTCCTAGTCAACCCATGAAAACTAGGATAAGGTAATTGGTTATTAAAATGACTAATAGGTTTAGGGGAACCCATGAATTAATTAAGATAACTAGCAGGAGCCTATAGGTTCTTGTGATCCCATGAAAACTATGGATAGGACAGGGTGTCATATTAAACGGGGGATGGGAAATCCAAATTGTTTTCAAGTATGCATACCATTATAATATTTTGAAAATATATGTTTTAACCATTATGGATGCAAAAGCATGGTATATGATTTTATAAATGTTTTAGGATACTAGTGAGGGGAAAACCCGTTCCGCTATGCGACGTGGTCTCAGTAGATATCTAAAAGGATTGAGATGTTAGATTATTATTCATACCAGGCTATGTCTGACTCGAATTTTTTGTTTTCCCCTTAAACTCTTGGGTGCTCAATTGATTTTGAGTAGTTTGAGAGTTAAGGTTCTCAGGTTCTCTTCTTTGACAAATAAAGCTTCCGGAGGCGAGCAGGAGGTAGATAGTTATTTAGAGTTTTCTTTTTCCGCTATATATTTGTTTGTAAAGGCAGATTTATTAGCCTCACTATATACTCTGATCAACCAAGGGGGCACTTCATATGTCGCTCTTGGCGTAATTGTAATAATTATATTTTGCTGAACGTGGTTAACATATTTTGGGATTATGTAATGAACATGAAGTATTTTAATCTAAATATGGAAATATGTTTTTGAATTGTCAAGATTTTTCCATATTTCTATGATCCGTGTATGGTCGCCGAAGATTAATAACTATGGAGGACTGCAGCATCCGTAGCCATTAGTTTTGGACCTCCAAGTAAAGGGATGTTACAAACATTGTACGGAAGACTTTGTAGATCACTATCTTATTGGTAGGACACTACAGATAGAATCATTCTTGGTCCCGACATGATAAGGGAGACTTCCTAAAAAAAAGACTTGATCCGTAAGAGGATGAAAATTGCAAAAGATAGGTAGAAACCTTATGCTAACAGGAGACGCGCAAAGTTGGAGTTCGTAATTGATGACATGGTCTTTGAGCATGTCTCATTACTTAGCCATGTCATGAGGTTTGGTAGTTCAAGAATGTTAGCGCCAAGGTTTGTAGGGTCTTTTTTGATCATAGGTAGAGTAGGGAAGTTAGTGTATAAGGTAGTGCTTTCTGAGAAGTTGGCGAGAGTTCACAATGTTCCAATATAGCACACTTGCGGAAGTGTCTATACGATCCAACGGTTGTGGTCAAGATGAGTCAGTTAAAAGAGGTGATGGTGGAAAGGAAGTCTCTTATTCATAGTGCACCTACCCACATCATTGAGCATGGAACAAAGAGACTCTGCAATAAAGTTATTAAACTGGTTAAAGTCCAATAGGGAGACGATCAAGCAAATAGTACATAGGAGCTGGAGGAGAAGATCAGAGCTACCTGTCTAGAGATCTTTTCTGATACATTCCCATTTTAGTTAACATAATTAACCATACACTTAGGTTTTAGCATAGCGTACCCCATAGCTAGGGATGTTTGGATGCTTGAAATGGTTATGATCGTGTCGTTAGTACATGTTTTGGATGATGGTTGATAATGTATGTATTGTTTTTTAAGTCAATCATTACATACATGGGCTAATATATTCAGGTTAGCTTGCACTTACACCATCACTCATTTATTTTATCAAGTTATCTGCATATGGTTGCTGGATATGTATTGAATGGTTGCTTATTCAGATAGAATTATACATATAGGTTGTTGCACACATGTTGCATGCATGTCATAAGCACGAGCATTTCAGGAGGTTGACTAGTTCAGGTGATCGCCAAATGTTTGCATTAGTTATATGTCCATATGCATTCATACCTATATGTACATGCTGCATTAGAAATTTAAGCTAAGTACAATGGTTGCAAGTAGTCGATGGATGAGTGAATGGTTATAGATATTGGTTTCATATATATGAGATTCATTTTTCCCTCCTTAGAGATTTTGAGGACGAAATCCTTTAAACGGGGAAGAATCCAACACACCAAAAAAATTAACAAAGAATTTATTAAGACATTAATTAATCAATTAACTAGGAATTAAAAAAATGAAAGTTATACAGACATCATAATATGGCTATGAAACTTACACCATTGAGTTCGTGGTGATTTTTTAAACAACTTTCATATATATAATTTTGTGATCGGAATTCAAATAGAAAATTTATTAATGTTTAAAGATCTGAAATCGAAAATAATTCAAAATATATTAAAGGAAATAAATTATCAAAGGAAATAGCTTACCGGTTGAACCCTACTGGTCGACTGCCCCTATTGAATGGTTGACCGGTAGTACTGTGTCGGCTAGGGTTAGCTTAGGCCTAAATGGCCCTGATTTTGTAATAATTATCTAACGGTTATTGTGTATTCTACTGCCTATAAATAAGGACGTTGCTCACACCCATAAAACTGTAGTGTCGACAACAGTACATCCAAATCTTTCTTCCTCTTCTAAAATTTTTGTCCCCTCAAATTTCTAAAACAAAAATAAAAGTAAACTTCAAATTAAAGTTTAATCAAAGACAAGAAATCATCCAATTTAAGAAAAAAGGAGATTGAAGGCAAGCTAGGGAGAATGACCACTTCAAGAGGTGAGTGGGTTGATTACTAAAAATGATGTTTCATAAGTAATTGAATTTGTTTATACTCTTACTTGATCTGGAATTGGTTTCCTTTAATTTAAGATGATAGTTCCCATTCAGAGTTCATATTAAATAAATTAAAGTCATCTATGTGTAAACTCAAGGAAAAAACGTGAATTTGTATATACAACAAATATTAAAGAAAATAGATTAAATTAATTTCCTTTAAACCATATGGATCTTTATTGATAAAAAATTGGATTAAATAAATAAAGCAAAGTAAATAATCTCAAGTTTACTTTGATTTGATCTGAGATTCAAATATATACATATATATATATATATGTATGTATGTATATATATATGTATATGTATATGTATACATGTGTGTGTGTATATATATATGTATATGTATATGTATACATGTGTGTGTGTATAATTTCATTTGGAGATATATAGTTAGATTGTATAAATCAGTGAAAATACATACATATCATAAAATTAATAGTTTAAACTTACGTAACAAAAATGATAGATTATACAAAAAAACTACTTGAACCATAGAAGAAGGAAATGAAAAAAATCTAATTAGAAGCAAAGAATTAGGGGAATAAATATTCAAGGTCCACTGGGATAATTAAGGTAAACTAAAACTTAAAATAAAAGAAAAATGTAATGGTATTAAAATCCATTGGTTGATAGCCGACCCTAACCGATCGACAACAAGCGACCGATCGCTATGGTACAACCGGTCGACCGATAATGATGTACATGTGCAAATTGAACCTTGGCCTATGGACCAGGTTTAATATATACTAATGTATAGGTATGGGAAATTAGTTCCCATTTTCTAGACTTTTAACTGCCATAGAACTAAAGTAAACATGTAAGTGGGCAATTATGCCTAGAATCTGTTAACATAAGAGCAGTTTGAACACAATAATGTGCAGAGCGCACAAGCACTAATGAGTGGTTCCTCAGTGTTAGCAGGCAAGTTGGCCTATACACTGCTTGTGGATGCCCGACACGGTGCAACGCTAAGGCACTAATAGAAGATTCCTCGGTGTACGTGGACAAACCAGCCTAGGCACTGTTTATGGATGTCCCGCATAGTGCATAGTCAAGGAACTAATGGAAGGTTTCTTGATGTACGTGGGTAATTCGACCTAAAAACTTTATGTGGATGCCGGTTGCGGTGCATATGGGACGTTACCATTGAGATCGAGACACAGATGCAAGGTAGGCCCTAAGTCGTCGAGGTAGTAAGTTCGATGCGAGTGCGGCATTACGAGGTTTGCTCAGTGTGTTAGCACGATATAGGAAGTTGTTAATTAGGTAATGCCAACCCAATAATGATAGGAAATTACTCCTTGGAATCAATACTAGGAGTAGACCTAGAGATTATTAGTCAAATCATTATTTGAACCTTGGGTATAAACTCTATGAGGTGTTTTGTGTGTAAATGTAATTAGGACTATATTACTCAAGTTAAGAGGACCAACCTTAGATAGGTTATTCACATACACACAAAGGACACCCTAGGTCAGGTAGACTGTAACTAAAGTTAATCGCTTTTGAGCACCATTCACTAATACAATTCATTCACCAGGCTTTGTCCGACCCACCCCTTTCTTTCTTTTCCCCTAAGCAGGAGGACAAACGAGCAAGTGAGTCGGTCCAAAAATAGTATGTGGAGGAAGAAGCTAAGTGATGAATATATATTACTCTTTTTACTTACTGTCTATGTGCTATTCATTATATTTTATTTCAGTTGGACCTTATGTAGTTATTTTGGAAACTTTGTATGTGAAATACATATTATTGAGACATTATCTGAGATGATTATTTTTTGTACTTATATTTTATTTCCTTCTGCTAAACATATGAAAGTGTAGAATTTTTTACTTTTTATCTTAGTCTATGTATCTTATAATTTAACCTATGCTACTACGTTGTTTAGTTACAACTGGATTGCAAATCCTAGCTACAAACTGGCCAAAAATGAATTCTTTAAAGGTTTTCTTAAAAGGGAAAATAATCATATTCACAACTTAAAGATAAAAATAGAATATAGTAGTGGAAAACATAATATGCCTTAAACACTGTTATAATTAATTCTATTAATGAAGATAACTTGTTAAACTCTTCTAATCTATTAGATAACTAAGTTTAGGTACAAATTTTCAAGCGTTACTATTTCCACACACATATGTATGTACATAAACCTTTTATATACATACATATACACATACATACATATGTAAATATGCAATGGACTACGTCTTTTATAAGCTTTTTGAGGTATAGCAGGTTTTTTGGCTTGGGTAGCCTAGGCTATGGAGATAATGCGAGTGGGATGTGGATGTAGAGCCGGTGTGAAAACCTACCTCTTCAACCCCTGAGAACAACACTTAAAACATCCTCGGGATTCGTGTGCCATTGCCCAAGCATCCGAAAAATAAGTTGTCTTGGGGTAAAATAAATAGCAGAAAGAATAGACTTGAAATACCTCACAATAGAATGGTTAGATATAATACAAAATGATAAAGTACAAAAGGTTACTCCTTATAAGCAGTTATCAAAGTTATAAAAAATACTACATCTAACCGATTGACAGTTATACATTCCGACTTTTCATTTTTAAGATACAAAATACACCCACGTAAAAATACAGCGGAAATAAATAACTAGATAACTAAGGAGCCGCCTGCTCGATCACCGTCTTCAAAGAGCTCCAAAGAAAACCTGCTATTCTCGGATTACCCAAATATAATTGAGTACCTGAGAGTTTAGGGAAAATAAACAACTCGGGTTAGACAAAATGTCTGGTATGAGTAAAACTCTGAAACAAAAGGAAGTGTGTTTAAACAATAACATGCGGGACCATGCTGCTAACGCGGAACGGGTTTTCTCGCACATAAACAACAACCAAACATAATAAAATTGGAAATGAACAATAGGGAACAAATCCAAACATAGATGATGGGCATAATTAGTATAACATTCAGATTTGAAAGAATGGAAATAGTCTGAATAAAAATCCAAACAGGACAGAATGGATAAAACAAGACAACAGTCCAAACTCGATAGAATGGACTAAACAAGATAACTATCCAAACTTGATAGAATGGATAAAACCAATAATTGAACACCGCGTAGAGCGGTTGACTCTTCCTATTGTAACTAAAGAAAATAGATTCAAAGGTTCGAATCAAATAAGAAAAGGAAATTTTCCAAAAAATGACTAAGAGGGTGCGGCCCCCTTATCGAAAGTATACCTCTAGAAATATACCTGAGAACTCCGATGGCTCTCGGAAACCTCCAAGTCGGACCCCGCCAACTGTTACCGAGTATCCGAGTATTTCACATCTCAATGCGCAACACCGAATCCAATCTAGAGTGAATGTGAAAATACCCTAATGGGAGCAACCCCACATAGCTTCGCCGCTACTCGCTATTTGATTTTAGTCATTTTTGACAAAGGATATCAAAGCTCAACAGAGCAACACATCTCTTAGAATCACGATAATAAAGAAGCTGAAGTAACCGATAATTGAGAAACCAACTATCGAGGATATAAAATGATCGTATATGGAAATTAAGTCTTGTGTACTTATCACCACCCATCGAATTCCAACTTGTACTATTTCTTGGTTAACAATAATACCAGACAAGTCAAGATAGTGTTACCTCAAAGTCATGTCTCACGATTATTCTTAACTTTCGAAATAGCGACATGTCTACTTATTCGACTTTTAGTGCTAAGTATACAAATAGATCGTTGCCATATAAGTGAATCGCTTTACGGAAATTAATTCATTTCCATAAATGAATCAAGCCTTTTCTTTTAAAAACCTAAATTCATGTTTGGCCTCACATTACAAGTATTAGCTTTAAAACACTTTGTTTAAATAGTTTACTAACTTCAAAACATCAATTTGAAAAGGATTTAATAACTTAAAACATCCTTATTACATTAATTAATTAACTTTACACTTCATCACATAATTTGATTTTTGAACTTCAAATCTCTTTAAATAATAAAAAGGGTAAACCACTTTTAAACCTTATTAATTCAATTAAGTAATAAAATATAATTAATTAAATTAATAATTAATTAATTATCAGTATTTGAAATGAATAACAAAGTAAAACCAACCTTGTTACTTTGATAAATTCACTTTGAAACCCTATAAATTAAGTTGATTAATTAACTCCAATAACCTTTAATTAAAAGGGTAAATCACATATAAAACATCATTAATTCATTTAGTTAACAAATTAAAATATAATTAAATAAATTAAATAATTAATTCTCATTATTTAAAAATTATTTTATTAATTATAAACATCAATAAAGGAAAGATTAGTTAGAGTTAAACAAGTTGATAAATTTTAGAAATTATTTATTAAAAAAGATTTATTAATTTAAAAGCATCATTAGCAAATTGATTAATTAACTTTATTTCATCATTATTGAATGAATAATTATCCTTAAACATCATTAAATAAAATTATTATTAAATTTAAACATCATTAAATAAAATGATTAATTAATTTAAACAATCATTAACCAAGTAATTAGTTAAATTTAAAACACATTGTCAACTAAGTAATTAGTTAACCTCAATACTTATTAGTTAAGTAATTAATTAAATTAAATAATCATTATTAAAATGGTTAATTACTTTTTAAAACATTCTTAATAAAAATCTTACTTAACTTGTAAAACAATTTCAAGCACGAAGATGAAACCAAACAATTTCGATAAAAGGTGATTTTCCGAAAGTGCCGATATAGTGGCTATCGCTATACGGGTAATTCGGCAAACAAACTTATAACATTAGCCATACAAACAAACATCACATAGCAATGGTTTAAGCACAACACAAGGTAAACAATGATGATACAACATGTAATAAGTATTTACTAACAACTATATTAACTTTAACTACCAACTATTCTTATAGCTAACCACATGCTTACTAACTTTCAAATGTGACAACTTTTCAAAGCATGAAACAAACAAACAACCAAACCATCACTTCACATATACAACAAGCATTCATAGGCTATTAACATGAATATTAACATAGTATAAGTTTGGTTTAAGTAGGTGTAGTTTTACTCACCGAAAGCTATCCAAACCCTCGCTAACTTAGGTTATGACCTAGCACTTCCATTTCTAAGCAAAAGATAGTGTCTTAGACCCTTAGTACACTAGGTAGGCTTGGCCTTGAAAGAAGAAGGAAGTGAAACTTGTTTTGGTAAGGTGGAGTGACTTTGGATAATCATCGAACTCTCAAAAATGAACCCGAAAATAGGTCATTTTACAACTAGTTTTTCGACTATTTACTCTCGGATTTTGGAAAAATGATAAAGAGAAAAGTTTTAGAAAATTCAATTAATTAGTAAAATATATTTAATTAAATTAATAATTAATTAATTGTAATTGTTTAAAATGAATAACAAAGTCAAAAACATCCTTGTTACTTTGATAAATTCACTTTGAAACCCCATAAATTTAGTTGATTAATTAACTCCAATAACCTTTAATTAAAAGGGTAAATCACCTTTAAAACGTCATTAATTCAATTAATTAATTAACTTAAATAATTAAATAATTAATTCTCATTATTTAAAAATGAATTATTTATTATAAACATCAATAAAGGAAAGGTTAATTAGAGTTAAACAAGTTGATAAATTTTAAAAATCATTTATTAAAAAGATTTATTAATTTAAAGCATTATTAGCAAATTCATTAATCAACTTTAATTCATCATTATTGAATGATTAATTATCCTTAAACATCATTGAATAAAATGATTAATTAAATTTAAACATCATTGAATAAAATGATTAATTAATTAAACAATCATTAACCAAGTAATTAGTTCAATTTAAAACACATCACTAACTAAGTAATTAATTAACCTTAATCCTTATTAATTAAGTAATCATTATTAAAATGGTTAATTACTTTTGAAACATCGTTAATCAAAATAATTACTTTTGAAACATCGTTAATCAAAATCTTACTTAACTTGTAAAACAATTCCAAGCACGAAGATGAAACCAAACGATTTCGATAAAAAGGTGATTTTTTGAAAGTGCCAATATAGCAACTATCGCTATACGGGAAATTCGGCAAATAAACTTATGACATTAGCCATACAAACAAACATCACATAGCGATGGTTTAAGCACAACACAAGGTAAATAATAATTATACAACATGTAATAAGTATTTACTAACAATTATATTAACTTTAACTACCAACTTTTCATATAGCTAACCACATGCTTACTAACTTTCAAATGCGACAACTTTTCAAAGCATGAAACAAACAAACAACCAAACCATCACTTCATGTATACAAAAAGAATTCATAGGCTATTAACATTAATGTTAACATAGTATAAACTTGGTTTAAGAAGGTGTAGTTTTACTCACCGAAAGCTATCCAAACACTCGCTAACTTTGGTTATGACCTAGCACTTCCATTCCTAAGTAGAAAATTGAGTCTAGGGCCCTTAATACACTAGGTAGGCTCGGCCTTGAAAGAAGAAAGAAGCAAAACTTATTTTGTAACGTGGAGTGACTTTGGATAATCGTCGAACTCTCAAAAATGAACCCAAAAATAGATCATTTTCCAACTATTTGTTCGACTATTTACTCTCGGATTTTGGAAAAGTGATAAAGAGAAAAGTTTTAGAAAAATAGTTACCCCACAATTTCGGAAAAATAATTACTCAATTTTGGTTAGTTTTGAAGATGATATGGTCAAAAGAAGAAGGACCATTTTCGAACTTGAAATTCTGGATCCGAAAATGCTCTATAAAGAAACGAGATTTGGACATGGTTAAGCTCAAAATTAGAAGAAGTGGTACAAAAAAAATTATAGCCACTGGAAATCTCGCTTACAAAGCAGAGTTGCTGAGCAGTTTAGCAGGTGTCCATAATGTATTCCATGTGTCTCATTTTTGTAAGTATGTGCATGATCCACATGCTACTATTCCCCAAACAGAGTTTGAGGACTTGGTAGTAGAGCCTAATTTGACTTCTATTAGACAAATATCTTGGGTTGTAGAGAGAGATGACAAGAAATTGAGAACCAAGACAGTCAAGTTGGTGAAGGTTCAATGGAGCGATAACGAGAAAGACTGTTCTTGGGAGATGGAGGATAGGATTCGAGAGGCTTATCCTGACCTGTGTTGATGGTATGTCTATAGTAGATTTACATAGATTGGTTGCTAGGAGATGTTACAGATGATTGCTATGTTTGCTAGTTAGTCCTTATTGAATTTCGAGGACGAAATTCTTTAAGGAGGGGAGCCTGTAACACCCCCAATTTTATTGACATTATTCAGGAGAATTAATTAGAATAAATTAAATAGAATAATGTAGATAAGGAGATTGAGGTTGATTAATAAACTAGGTGGTCGTGCTTAATTAAATCAAACAAACTTATATAAATGGTTAGGATATTAAACACAAGGGCATTAGTGTAATTATCCACATATATTTCCCACCTTTATACTATCCCCTTAGTCATACACGTTCATTTTATCTCAAACAAAATTTTAAACGTAAGAAGCAAGCAAGGCCAGCCATTAGAAAGAGGAGAAGAGAAAATCAACTAAAAGCTAGGATTCAAGTTAGAAGGAATCAATCTCAATCATACTTCAATTTCCTTATGTAATCTAAGGTGAATAATGATTTCTACATCTCTATTTTGATTTTTACATCATATGCTTTCGGATTTAAGGATAAATCTGTTTTATGATATATTGAATGATGATATGCTTGTTTATGATTTATATGTGTTTAAACAAGGTTGTATAATAAGGGATATACACGGTTTTAGGGCAAAACCAAGATGAAATGATTTTTAAATGCCATGGTTAAATTTTATATTATAGAAAACATGATTTTGGAGATGGATTTCAATTTTCATAATTTTCTGAGTTTATATGGATTTTATATAAATTTTCTAGTAAAGAAAATGATTTATAGGGTTATAAATTAATTACGTCTAAAATAAAGATTATTTGTGTATGAAATTTTATATGCTGGAAAACATATTAAAATAGATTTTTTGGGATTTTCCAGATTTTTCCTAAGTGTTTTGATGAATATATAAAATTATTTAAGGTATGGGACTTAAATGTTTTATATATTTAATTAAGGAGAAGGGGAACTTTATAAAATAAAATTATTATTTATTTCTAAAGATTAGTGGCAGTAAATTTCTGGAAAGAAATTGTTAGCCAATGAGATTTTGACAAACAAAAGCAGGTTAGTTGAAAAGTTATCCTTTTAATTTAAAAACAAAGAAGTCATACTTTTAGTATGTTTCAGCCTTTTCCGACAGTAAACCTTCCGACCCAGACCATTTGACTAAGTCGAAGGGTTATAGCTTTCGACAAGGTCAAACCAATGCATATGGTATCAAGTTACTTGGTACGTAATGAATTGGACATAGTCGAAGGGTTCTTAGTCGAAAGGTTGATGGCCGAAGAGGTTGGGGTATGTTTGTTTAATAAACCAAAAGCTTTCACCTGCTTTACTTTCGAATTAGAGCTTTCGACTTGTTGCCTTGAACTAGGTCAAATGTTTAAAAAGAAAGGTTTAAAACCTTTCGACAAAGTCGAAAGGTTACTGCTGCTTTACCACTATTTTGTTTTGGAACTTTCGACACAGTCCAAAGGTTGCTTCCACTTATTATTGTTTTGTTTTGAACCTTCCGACACAGTCGAAAGGTTATAGCCGCTTTTTCCAACCTTTCAAAGTCGTTGCTTTCGACAAATACGAAAGGTTTACTTGTTTTAAAAACCAACCGCTTCTCCCATTGCTTTCGAAAGGTATCAAAGCCTTCGACTTAGATGATTTTCCTTTGTTTTATAATTGAAATGTAACCCAAGCTTTCAAAGGAGTTGCTTTAAAAGGCGGAGGTTTGTTGTTTTAAATGAAATGTTTTAAAGCTTTCGAAGTAGACCTTCCGACTAGGTCGAAAGGTTGCTTCCATTGTGGTCGAAAGGTTTTAAAAGAGGACCTTCCACATAACTTGAACCCAGTAAGTCTTCGAAAGTCTTATATTTTAAGATTCGAATGCTTTCGAAAAGTTTGAATTGCTGAATGGTTTCGAAAGGTTTGGATTCAAAAGGTTGTTTTGAAGACCTTTCGACAAGGTCGAAAGGTTTGGTTTTAGAAGATTTGAAAACCCATACTCTAATTTTTAAAGGAAAACCCACGGCTAATATAAAGGAGTTTTGTAAGGGTTTTAAGTATGTAATTTTGAAGAAGTATTGCCTTGATAAAAATATAAGTTAAAGGTGTTAACAATGTTTATGATATGTATTTCAAGGACCTTAAACCCACAGGAGTGGTATTGTTAATTAATGTTTTACTTCTTCAAATATGAATATATTCACATGATAACCCATAACTATATTTTGGGGAAAAAGTGTTAGAAGAACCAGTAGGTTAACGCAAATAGTGAATATAAATTACTTTAACTCCTGAATGAGTAGAATTGCATCCATGGAGTCAGGGTGACCAAAAATATAGGATGCCTAAACTTTGTAGTTATTGGAGGCAAACCAAAAGGTTTATAGTAAACCCATGTAAACTTTGATAAGGTAGTTATTGGTGCATACCAAGAGGTTCATAGTAAACCCATGGAAACTATGATAAGGTAGTTATTGGTGCATACCAAAAGTTCATAGTTAACCCATGAAAACTATGCATAAGGACAGTTGGCATGGACTAATTGGTTTGTAGTGAACCCATGAAAACTATATTCGGTTTAAGAATTGACATCAATCAATTGGTTCCTAGTAAACCCATGAAAACTAGGACAAGTAAGTGGCTAATGGAAGTACTAGTAGGTTCCTAGCCAACCCATGAAAACTAGGATGTGCAGTGAGTTACTGGATAAGTCCATAGGTTCCTAGTCAACCCATAAAAACTAGGATAAGGTGATTAGTTATTGGAATGACTAATAGGTTTAGGAGGATCCATGAATTAATTAAGTTAACTGGCAGGAGCCTATTGGTTCTTAGTGATCCCATGAAAACTATGAATAGGACATGTTGTTTATTAGTTATAACAAGGTTATTAGTTAACTCTTGAAAACTAAAAAGGTTAATGGTGACCTTAGAAACTATAATAATGATAAGGTGTCAGATTAAACTGGGAATGAGAAAATCTTATTTGTTTTCAAGTATGCATATCATCATAATGTTTTGATATGTATGTTTTAACCATTGTGGATGCAGGAGCACAAAATTTGGTTTTATAAAGGTTTTAGGATACTAGTGAGGGGAAAACCCGTTCCGCTAAGCGGCGTGGTCTCACTAGATATCTAAAAGGATTGAGATGCTAGATTATTATTCATACCAGGCTTTATGTCTGACTCGAATTTTTTGTTTTCCCCTTAAAATCTCGGGTACTCAATTGATTTTGAGTACTTTGAGATTTAAGGTTCTCAGGTTTTCTTCTCTGACAAATAAAGCTTCCGGAGGCATGTAGGAAGCAAATAGTTATTTAGAGTTTTTTCCGTTGTTTATTTTGTTTGTAAAGGCAGATTTATTAGCCTTACTATATTCTCTGATCAACCAAGGGGGCATCTTCATATGTCGCTCTTGGCGTGTTTGAAAATATTATATTTTACTGAACGTGGTTAACGTAATTTGGGGATTATGTAATGAACAAGAAATGTTTTGATTTTAATATGGAAATGTGTTTTTGAATTGTTAAATTTTATCCATATTTCTGTGATATGTGTATCACTATATCTAGCACCGTCGTATTTGGTTGCCGAAGAATAATGGATGACTGCAGTATCCGTAGCCGTTAGTTTTGGGCCTCCAGGTAGGGGATGTTACCAGTTTGTATCAGAGCATAGGTTTATCAAACTTTAAAAGAAAAGTTAAACCTAAAAGCTTTTTCAAACATAATCCAATGAATTTAAAAATAAGATCGGGGTTTAGGTTAACGGTATAGTAACGTACTTGTATTTGATATATAAATATATATCTAAGAACGTATTCCCCTCTCTCTTAGACCATTCTTCTGTATCTTACTAAGGCTCATATGCATATATATGAAAAAGAGGATATGGAGGCAGGAAAGGGAAGAGAAAATCTGAGTGGAGGATGCACCACAACCAATGGAAATGCTCGAACTAATACTCGGAGAAACCAAGGTCGACAGGCTAATGCTAACCAAAATGTTGAGGCCAATGTAGGTGCTGGAAATCCGCTAGTAGATGCAAGGATGGTGTATCAGTTGTTGGCTAATCTTTTGCAAGCGGGAGCTGCTGGGAATGTTGGTGGAGCTAATCATGTAGTTTCGGTTGGATATAACTATGCTAAGCTGAGTAGAGACTATGTCAGTCTAGGACAAGGTTCTAAATATCGGATTCGATCACGTTTCATCTCAGAATTTTTACACAAGTTATCTCGTATCGGGGGAGATCTCGGACGAGATGAGTACATATCGTGTGTAAATCTCGGATTGACATCTCAGGTCTTATAATGCATCTCGGGAATATCTCAGATGTACTTATGTGTCTAAAATTGATGTGTCAACAATTTATTTAATGGTTATAACTTTTTTGTAAAAATAAAAATGGTACATACTTGATTTATATGGAAAAAGGAATATTTTTAGAAGAGTAGTAGCTTGATTAGCTTAATTGATTTGGTAATGATTGAATGATATCCTTTTATTTAAACATAATAAAGAAGTGAAACCTTTCGCTATGACTCATTAAGATGAAAAGTAAAGAATATGTTCAAGAAGTTGGTAAATTATAATTGGATTGAGTAGTTTGAATCAATATGAAAATAAAAAATATTACACAAAATAAGAAAAATGTATAATTTCGGGTGAGATCTCGAATTGAGGTTTTGATCCATATCTCGGGTGAGATTTGAATATCTCGGATGAGATGAGTGTCGAGGGAGATATGGAGGAGATTTGATGTCTCGTCTCGTTTAAGTGTGAAAAGAAGATCCCGGAGGAGATCTTTGACGATATATAGGAGATTTAAAACCATGGTCTAGGAGGAAATCCGTTTTCTAGAACGGAAGATGCTGTTGAAGTAGAGAATTGGCTGTTGAACTGTGAAAGGATCTTTACAGAATTAGGCTTTAATGATGGAGAGAAGGGAAGGCTAGCCTCTAGACAGTTGCAAGGGTTAGCACTTCATTGGTGAAACAATGTGACGGCCGGAGTGCTAGAGGAAGAGTTGACTTGAGCTAACTTTAGGGGGAGGTTTGAGCAGAGGTTCTTGTCTGAGGTTGCCAAGTCAGCATTGATGAGGAACTTCATGGATCTTGTCCAAGGATAGATGTCTGTGATCGAGTATGCTGCTAAGTTCGATGAGCTATCTCGATATGGTTATGCTTTGATTGACACTGATGTCAGAAGGAATGAGAGATTCATTAGAGGTTTGAGGCTAGAGCTAGGCAGAATGGCTATGACTCATATTAGAGAGCCTTATCATGTGATGGTGGAGATGACCGTTTTCCATGAGGTGATGCTTGCTGTTTCAGCTAGGGAGAAGCCAGTTGAATCCCAGGTTTTCAAGGAAGAAAAAGGAAATTCTTTAAGAAGAAAGGAGCCTAGAACGGGGAGGCCGCTAAGAAGGCAAAGGTTGATTTAGTGTGTTATAAGTATGATAAGAAGGGCCATTATGCCCACGAGTGCAGAACTAGTAAAGGAAAGAAGACTGCTGAGAATAAGAATGTGAAATGCTTCAACTGTGACCAAGTTGGGCATTATATGAACCGGTGTCCAGAGCCAGTCGGGGCGGACAAAGGGAAGGTGTTTGCTATTGGACAACCATCTTCTTCTAAACCCACTACAACGGAGAAAGGGAAAACTGTGATGAAAGGTACGCTTTTGATTCAGAGTATACCTGTTAGGGTACTTTTTGATACCGGTGCATCCCATTCATTTATATCTCAGTATTTGGTTGATAGGTTATGCATAGAACCCACATACCTTATTACTTCCTTAAGGGTTGTGAATCTAATAGGAGGGATGCAACTCTTGGGATGAGATGTGACCAGTTTGAACTTGAGTTGTTAGGTCATAAGTTTACATGCAGCCTCTATGTTTTTGATTTAGTAGATTTCGGGATCATCTTAGGTAGGGATTGGTTGGTTAAGTATGAGGCTAGGATATTTTTTCAGGATCGGGAAATATCATTGAGGCACCCAGATAGTCATAACCAGTGTTTTAAATCTCGGATTTTGGCCAATATCTCGGGAAAATATCTCGGCTATCTCGGGCGATATTTAAAACACTTATAACTAAATAGGCTGCCAAATCTCGGATTTTGGCTGATATCTCGGATTTTTCATCTCGGCCATCTCGGGGAGATTTAAAAGCCTGGTCATAACCGAATCATTTTCTCAGTGGAGAATTCTAGTATGAGTGTTTGTGCTTTATCGAGTGCCATGGAGGTTGGAGAAGAGCTTAGTCAGGTTCGGGTAGCTAAAGAGTTTGCAGATGTCTTTGAGCCGGTTATAGGATTACCACCGAAACGAGCTATTGAGTTTCGAATAGACCTTATACCGGGAGCTGAACCGGTCAGTAGACCACCTAGCAGAATGGCACCGAAAGAGATGAAGGAATTGAAGTTGCAGTTAGTGGATCTTAAGGAAAGGAATTGTATTAGTTCAAGCAGTTTGCCTTGGCGAGCAGCTGCGGTGTTTGTGAAGAAACCAGATGGGTCGTTAAGGATGTGCATCGACCATCGTAAGTTAAACATGAAGACGATCAGAAATAGGTACCCTCTGCCAAGGATTGATGATCTATTTGATTAGTTGAGTGGAGCCAGAGTATTTTCCCAATTGGATTTGGCAATGGGGTTCCATCAATTGAGAGTGGCGGAGGATAGCATTCCTTTGACTGCATTCCGAACTAGGTATGGTTCATATGAGTGTTTAGTAATGCCATTCGGATTGACGAATGCACCTGCTTTCTTCGTTGATTTAATGAATCGGGTTTTCAGAGAGCACATGGATAGGTTTATGTTGGTGTTCATAGATGACATTTTGGTGTACTCTAAAGATGAAAGAGAGCATGAGATTCACCTTAGAGTGGTGTTGGAGATGCTGAGGCAGAGTCAGCCGAAGGTGAAGTTTTACAAGTGTAATTTCTAGAAGAGAGAAGTTAAGTTTCTTGTTCATGTGGTTTCAGAGGAAGGATTATCAGTTGATCCAATAAAGATCGAGGCAGTTAATAATTGGAAGAGACCAGAGATGGTAATCGAGATAAGGAGTTTTCTTAGGCTTGCTGGCTATTATCGGAGATTCATCAAGGATTTCTCGCGGATAGCAGCACTTTTGACAAAGTTGACCAGGAAGGACGTGAGGTTTGTTTGGTCCAACAAATGTGAGGAAGCATTCCTTAAGTTAAAACATTGGTAAACTAATGCGCCAGTGTTAGTAGTTCCGAATGATAACCAAGGGTTGGTAGTATACATTGATGCATGTGGGACTAGATTTGGAGCAGTATTAATGCAGAAGGGCAAAGTTATCGCTTACGCATCTAGGTAGCTTAGACTGCACGAGGTAAGGTATCCTACTCACGAAATGGAGTTAGCTGCGGTGATTTTTGCCTTGAAGATTTGGAGGCATTATTTGTTGGAAGAGAGATTTGAGTTGTATACCGATCATAAGTCATTAAAGTATTTATTCTCTCATAAGGAGTTGAATATGAGACAACAGAGGTGGTTGGAGTCTTTGGCTGCTTATGATTATGGTATAGAGTATACTCCGGGAAAACGAAATAAGGTAGAAGATGCTCTTAGTAGAAAACATTAGGATATGGTGCTAGAAATGTTGGCAAAATGGAAGGATCTAGAAGCTTTAGCCAGTTGTAGGGTGCAGTTGAGATCTACTACTAGTTCTAGTTCAGGGTGCTGCCATGTTGTCTTGTTTAGAAGTGCGACTGGTGCTGATTAAGAAGATGGCTTCTAAGCAGAGAGAAGACCCAGTTTTAGCTGAGAAGATTAGAAAGCTTGAGGTCGGATTAGAGATTGATGATCTAAAAGATTTTAATCTTGACCAAAGAGGATGGTTGAGAAAGAAGCGATGGTTATTTGTTCCAGGTGTAGAGAACTTAAGGAGAGAAGTTCTAGAAGAGTGTCATTGATCGAAGTTTACGATTCATCCTGGAGGAACCAAGATGTATCAAGACATGAAGATTAGCTTTTATTGGGAAGGCATGAAGAGGGATGTTGGCTTGTGGATTAGGCAGGGTATTAACTGTCAACAAGTGAAAGCCGAACATCATAAGCCAAGTGGGTTACTTCGGCCTTTAGGTATTCCCGTTTGGAAGTGGGACTCGATATCGATGGATTTTATAGATGGGTTGCCAAGGACGAATAGAGAAAACAAAAGCGTATGGGTTATAGTGGACAGGTTGACCAAGAGTGTCCATTTCATTCCGGTAAAGTCAACCAGAACATCACATGTTTTAGCTAAGTTGTTCATGAAGAACATAGTTAGCCTTCATGGGATTCCTAGTAGCATAGTCAACGACAGAGTTGCATTGTTCACTAGCGAATTTTAGAGGGGTCTGTAAGAGGTATTACGTACCAAGCTCAAGATGAGTATAGCTTATCACCCACAGACGGATGGGCAGACAGAGAGAGTCAACAAGGTACTCGAAGATTTGTTAAGGGCTTGTGTATTGGACTTTGGTGGATCTTGGGAAGATCACCTACATCTGATTGAGTTTTCCTATAATAATAATTATTAGGATAGTCTAGGAATTTCGAATTTTGAAGCTTTGTATGGAAGGCCATGCAGATTGCCAGCATGTTGGTTAGAGACTGGAGACAGATTGGTCTTAGGTCCAAATTTGGTTAGAGAGGCATCAGAAAAGATTGAGTTAATCCGAGGACGGATGAAGGAAGCTCAATCCATGCAGAAGAGTTATGCAGATAAAAGGCATAAGGACTTAGAGTTCTCAGTAGGAGACAAGGTTTTCATTAAAGTATCATCGATGAAGGGTGTGGTACGATTTGGAAAGTCAAGAAAGTTGGCCCCGAGGTATGTTGGTCAATTTCAGATTATAGAAAGGATTGGAAAGCTCGCTTATAGAGTAGAGTTGCCGAGCAGTTTAGCAGGTGTCCATAATGTATTCCATGTGTCTCATCTTCGTAAGTATGTGCATGATCCACAGGCTACTATTCCCCAAACAGAGTGGGAGGTCTTGGTAGTAGATCCTAATTTGACTTTTGTTAGACAACCAGTTCAGGTTGTAGCGAGAGATGAGAAGAAATTGAGGACCAAGACAGTCAAGTTGGTGAAGGTTCAGTGGAGCGACAACGAGAAAGACTATACTTGGAAGATGGAGGACAAGATTCGAGAGGCTTATCCTGATCTGTTTTGATGGTATGTCTATAGTAGATTTACATAGATTGGTTGCTAGGAGATGTTATAGATGATCGCTATGTTTGCTAGTTAGTCCTTACTGAATTTCGAGGACTAAATTCTTTAAGGAGGGGAGTCTGTAACACTCCTAATTTTATTGAAATTATTCAGAAGATTTAATTAGAATAAATTAAATAGAATAATGTAGATAAGAAGATTGAGGTTGATTAATAAACTAGGTGGCCGTGCTTAATTAAATCAAATGACCTTATATAAATGGTTAGGATATTAAACACAAGGGCGTTAGGGTAATTAGCCACCTATATTTCCCTCCCTTATACTATCCCCTTAGTCATACACGTTCATTTCCTTATCCAATCTAAGGTGAATAATAATTTCTACATCTCTATTTTTATTTTTACATCACATGGTTTTGTATTTAAGGATAAATCTGTTTTATGATATATTGAATTATGATATGCTTGTTTATGATTTATGTATATAAACAAGGTTGTTTAATAAGGGATATACATGGTTTTTGGGCAAAACCAAGATGAAATGATTTTTAAATGCCATAGGAAAATTTATGTTATAGAAAACATGATTTTGAAGATTGGTTTCAATTTTCATACTTTTCTGAGTTTATATGGATTTTATATAAATTTTCTAGTGAAGAAAATGATTTATTGGGTTATAAATTAATTACGGCTAAAATAAAGATTATTTGGGTTTGAAATTTTTATATGCTGGAAAACATATTAAAATAGATTTTTTGGGATTTTTCCAGATTTTTCCTAAGTGTTTTGATGAATATAAAAAATTATTTAAGATATGAGACTTAAATGTTTTATATATTTAATTAAGGAGAAGGGCATTTTGTATTATTTATTTCTGAAAATTAGTGGCAGCATTTTTTTGAAAAGAAATTGTTAATCAATGAGAATTTCACAAATAAAAGCAGGTTAGTTGAAAAGTTATCCTTTTAAGTTAAAAACAAAGAAATCATACTTTAAGCATGTTTCGGTCTTTTACGGTAGTAAACCTTCCGACCCAGACCTTTCGACTAAGTCTAAGGGTTATAGCTTTCAACAAGGTCAAACCAATGCATATGGTATCAAGTTACTTGGTACGTAATGAATTGGACAGAGTCGAAGGGTTCTTAGTCGAAAGGTTGATGGCCAAAGAGGTTGGGATATGTTTGTTTTATAAACCAAAAGCTTTCACCTGCTTT
This sequence comes from Allium fistulosum, assembly GCA_030737815.1. NCBI lineage: Eukaryota > Viridiplantae > Streptophyta > Magnoliopsida > Asparagales > Amaryllidaceae > Allium > Allium fistulosum. The sequence continues at coordinate 1,165,823,723 of CM060904.1, forward strand.
GCTTTCGAATTAGAGCTTTCGACTTGGTTGCCTTCAACTAGGTCAAATGCTTAAAAAAGAAAGGTTTTAAACCTTTCGACAAAGTCGAAAGGTTACTGCTACTTTACCACTATTTTGTTTTGGAACCTTTCGACACAGTCGAAAGGTTACTGCCACTTATCATTGTCTTGTTTTGAACCTTCCGACACAGTCAAAAGGTTATAGCCGCTTTTTCCAACCTTTCGAAGTCGTTGCTTTCGACAAAGACAAAAGGTTTACTTGTTTTAAAAACCAGTCGCTTCTCCCATTGCTTTCGAAAGGTATCAAAGCCTTCGACTTGGATGATTTTCCTTTGTTCTATAATTGAAATGTAACCCAAGCTTTCGAAGGAGTTACTTTAAAAAGGCGGAGGTCTATTGTTTTAAATGAAATGTTTTAAAGCTTTTGAAGAAGACCTTCCAACTAGGTCGAAAGGTTGCTTCATTGTAGTCGAAAGGTTTTAAAAGAGGACGTTCCGCATATTTTAACTTGAACCCAATAAGTCTTCGAAAGCTTTATATTTTAAGAGTTGAATGGTTTCGAAAGGTTTGAATTGCTGAATGGTTTCGAAAGTTTTGGATTCGAAAGGTTGTTTTGAAAACCTTTCGACAAGGTCGAAAGGTTTGGTTTAAAAATATTTGAAAACCCATATTCTAATTTTTAAAGGAAAACCCACAACTTATATAAAGGAGTTTTGTAAGGGTTTTAAGTATGTAACTTTGAAGAAGTATTGCCTTGATAAAAATATAAGTTAAAGGTGTTAACAATGTTTTGTGATATGTATTTCAAGGACCTTAAACCCATAGGAATGGTATTGTTAATTAATGTTTTACTTCTTCAAATATGAATATATTCACATGATAACCCATAACTTAAATAGTGAAAATAAATTGCTTAAACTCCTGAATGAGTAGAATTGCATCCATGGAGTCAGGGTAACCAAAAATAGAGGATCCCTAAACTTTGTAGTTATTGGAGGTAAACCAAAAGGTTCATAGTAAACCCATGAAAACTATGATAAGGTAGTTATTGGTGCATACTAAGAGGTTCATAGTAAACCCATGAAAACTATAATAAGGTAGTTATTGATGCATACCAAGAGGTTCACAGTAAACCCATGAAAACTATGATAAGGTAGTTTTTGGTGCATACCAAGAGGTTCATAGTGAACCCATGAAAACTATGATAAGGTAGTTATTGGTGCATACCAAAAGGTTTATAATTAACCCATGAAAACTATGCATAAGGACAGTTGGCAGGGGCTAATTGGTTTGTAGTGAACCCATGAAAACTATATCCGGATTAAGAATTGACATCAGTCAATAGGTTCCTAGTAAACCCATGAAAACTAGGATAAGTAAGTAGCTAATGGAAGTATCAGTAGGTTCCTAGTCAACCCATGACTTATTCCACTTTATTTACTTGTATAATATCCTTCTACAACCTAAGAGTATATAAAAACCCCAAAATTCATTTTGCTTTTCACAATTTAGGTGAAGATAAAATCAAAGTTTGGGTCTTTTAAAATCGAGCCAACCTAACCTCTTTAACTTAGAGTGTTAATATGGACAATGTTTACGGTTTGACTCAAAATAACAAATAGTTTATGCTACTTACATGTTTTAAACAAAAGCTGCAGTTTTAATAAAACGATGTCTATTAAAACCTTCCTACCTTTCACATTAAGGTGTTATAATGAATCATGTTTATGGACCGACTTAATAACACAAATTAGTTTACACTACTTAGATACTTAAATAATATATACGGTTTTGATAAAACGACGTTATCAAAACCTTCATAACCAATCTAACCCATTTAAATCAGTGTTAAATTACCTCGTTTATTGTTTAAGGGTAAAATTCATTTATTAAAACAATCTCTTATTAAAAATACTTTTTATTTCAGAAATTAATTCCCTTTTAGGGAACTTAAAAATTGAATACCTGGTTTTTTAGTTTCAAAATTCATCTCTGAAAGTATACTCCTTACGTTTTCTTTATAAAATAACTTCAAACAACTTGTTTATTAAAACTCACTTTGGGTTCGTTCGGATTTGAATTCATTTCGATAGCACAATGATAAAGAGAATAATTTACTAAGTACTCTACAACATTCGCCTTAGCAGCATATGATCGTCACTTAAAAGATAAGTTTTCCTCTGAATTAATCAAAGAAAAAGCATTCTACTTAAAATTTCATTTCCAAAATATTTATACTTTAGAAATATTTCCAAATAATACCGCTGTTACTTTTCTCAAAATCTTTTGAAATCATTTTAAACAATTCCGGAATTTAAATTTTCCAAAACTCTTTTAATGTTATTTGGAAAGACGAATTTATAATACTAAGTGTATTAAAACAAGGGTCAAAACAATTCGTTTTAAACATCGTTTGCTAAAATCCCGTAACGATTTACACTTAGATTTATTTATAAACAATTCTATTTAAAATTTCTCATTTAAAAAACCATCGTTAATTAATTTAAAACAATACTTATTATCTCAAAGGAAAATAAAACAATTTAAATACCTTTTATAAACTCCAAACAATGTTAATTGTCCTGGGGGATGATTTATAATATTCTTTTTTAAACCTTAAAACCATATAAATTTTCCAAAGAGAATAGATCAAATTTAAATTCTTTTATTAAATTTAAAATAGCATTAATTATCCTGAAAGATAATAAATCACATTTATAATCTCTTTTATAAATCTAAAACAATTATCACTATCACAAAAGATAATTAATCAAATTTACAATTTCCTTTAATAAATAAATCAATTATCTTTAATAAAATAATTAATCACTTCCAAAACACTTTCATCAAATCAATTAATTTATTTTAAACTCACTTATTAAATCAATTAACCAACTTAAAATATTATTTATCAAACGATTTAATAAATTCAAATAATCGTTAATTAAAATAAATAATTACTTTTAAATATCATCAATTAAAATGATTATTAATTTTCAAATATCATTAATTAAAATTATTATTTAAATTCAAATATCATTACTTGAAATGATTAATTAATTTAAAATATCATTAATCAAAAATGATTAATGAATTTAAACATCCACTTTTGTGAAAACACAAGCTCAAGTTCAAACATACACAAGGGTTTAGGGGATAATATTTAATAAATGACGGTATAGCGGAAATTGCTATAACGACATTAAATGGAATATCAAGATTAATTTCTATTAAACATCCATTTTATAAATGGAAATTCAACCAAAAAATCAGTCAAACAAATCTAACTATCATCAAAGAAATCAATAATAGTTTATAACATCACATATATGATATAATAAATTTGGATGTGAGTAAACTTACATATAAATGATTCTCCTTTATTATAATCAAATTTTCCCAAATATTCATCCTCTAAATTTTTATTTATTTATTTTATTATTATTATTATTATTATTAGTTTTTTTGCTGCAATTTAGATTATATTAAACAACTTTTTATTACAAGTTTACTTTTAGGTTAACATTATTAAAAGTTGACTTTTAACTTAACCCTTTCGCCGAACACCTTATATCAAACTGTGAAATTTAATTCACAAGGGGTTCATTCCAAGATTCCCTAATTCCCATTTAATTTACCTATATCTTACTAAGGAAAATTTCTCATGAACTACTAAACTAAGTTAATGCTCAAACTAGACGAGCATAACTAATCAAATCCTAAATGATAACCATAAATATTATAATTTCTAAATAATCAACTCAACTATACAACTATATTAGTTTTGAAAATCATTCTTATATATATATATATAATAAATTCCTAGGTTAAATTATTTCATTTACCATTTTAAAACAATACTGTAGTGGTAGATCTATTCAAGTGTTTAGGAATCCCTATCGATAACATTGATCGGACGCATCGACCAGAATTCATATGCCATTCAATGGATCAAACAACACAATGTAAAACATTTTTATAACACTAACAAATACACACTCAATATATATTTATACTCTCAGACTTATCCTAGGATATTACTAATCCTATCCTTAGAAAGTTAACCCGACCATGGCTTAGGGGTTCGCTAAACCTAAGCTCGCATACCATTTGTGACGACCCACCTTTTTAACCCTTGGGAACAACACTTAATACATCCTCGGTATTCGTGTGTTGTTGCCTAAGCATCCGAAAGATAAGTTGTCTTGGGGTAAAATTAATAGCAGAAAGGAAAGAATCGAAATACCTTACAACGGAATGGTTAGACATAATACAAAATGATATAGTACAAAAGGTTACTCCTTATAAGGAGTTATCAGATTATAAAAAAACTACATCTAACCGATTGATAGCTATACATTCTAACTTTTAATTTTTAAGATACAAAATACACCTACATAATCAAACAATTGAAATAAATAACTAGATAACTAAGGAGCCGCCTGCTCGATCCCCGTCTTTAAAGAGCTCTAAAGAAAACCTGCTATTCTCGGACTACCCAAATATTATTGAGTACCCGAGAGTTTAGGGGAAAAAAAAACTCGAGTCAGACAAAATGTCTAGTATGAGTAAAAATCTGAAAAAAGGAAGTGTATTTAAACAATAACATGCGGGACCATGCCACTAATATGGAACGGGTTTTCTCCCACATAAACAACAACCAAACATAACAAAAATGGAAATGAACAATAGGAAACCAATCCAAACATAGATGATGGGCATAATTAGTATAATAATCGGATTTGAAAGAATGGAAATAGTCTGAATAAAAATCCAAACTGGACATAATGGGTAAAACAAGACAATAGTCCAAACACGATAGAATGGACTAAACAAGATAACTATCCAAACTCGATAGAATGGATAAAACCAATAATTGAACACCGTGAAGAGTGGTTGACTCTTCCCGTTGTAATTAAAGAAAATAGATTCAAAGGTTCGAATCAAATAAGAAAAGGAAATTTTCCAACTAATGACTAGGAGGGTGCCCCCCTACCGAAAGTATACCTCTAGAAATATACTTGAGAACTCCGTTGGCTCTCGGAAACCTCCAAGCCTGACCCCGCCAACTGTTACCGAGTATCCGAGTATTTCACATCTCAATGCGCAACACCAAATCCAATCTAGAGTGGATGTGAAAATACCCTAATGGGAGCAACCCCACATAGCTTGGCCCCCCACTCGCTCTATGGTTTTAGTCATTTCCGACAAAGGATATAAAAGCTCAATGGAGCAACACATCATCTTAGAACGTCGATAATAAAAAAGCCAAAGTAACCGATAGTTAAGAAACCAACTATTGAGGATATAAAACGATCATATATGGAAATTAAGTCTTGTGTACTTATCACCACTCATCGAATTCCAACTTGTACTATTTCTTAGTTAACGATAATACCAGACAAGTCAAGATAGTGTTACCTCAAAGTCATGTCTCACGATTATTCTTAACTTGCGAAATAGCGACGAGTCTACTTCTTTGATTTTTAGTGCTAAGTATACAAATAAATCATTCCTATATAAGTGAATCGCTTTACGGAAATTAATTCATTTCCATAAATAAATCAAACCTTTTCTTTTTAAAACCCGAATTCATGCTTGGCCTCACATTACAAGTATTAGCTTTAAAACACTTTGTTTAAAGAGTTTACTAACTTCAAAACATCAATTTAAAAAGGATTTAATAACATAAAACATCCTTGTTACATTGGTTAATCAAATTTAAACTTCATCACATAATTTGATTTTTGAACTTCAAATGTCTTCAAATAATAAAAAGGGTAAACCACTTTTAAACCTTATTAATTCAATTAAGTAGTAAAATATAATTAATTAAATTAATAATTAATTAATTATCATTATTTGAAATGAATAAAAAAGTAAAAAACAACCTTGTTACTTTGATAAATTCACTTTGAAACCCTATAAATTAAGTTGATTAATTAACTCCAATAACCTTTAATTAAAAGGGTAAATCACCTTTATAAACATCATTAATACATTTAATTAACAAATTTAAATATAATTAAATAAATTAAATAATTAAATAATTAAATAAATTAAATAATTAATTCTCATTATTTAAAAATGATTTTATTAATTATAAACATCAATAAAGGAAAGATTAATTAGAGTTAAACAAGTTGATAAATTTTAAAAATCATTTATTAAAAAATATTTATTAATTTATAAGCATCTTAGCATATTGATTAATTAACTTTAATTCATCATTATTGAATGAATAATTATCCTTAAACATCATTAAATAAAAGGATTATTAAATTTAAACATCATTAAATAAAATGATTAATTAATTTAAACAATCATTAACCAAGTAATTAGTTAAATTTAAAACACCTCGTCAACTAAGTAATTCTGTGTCCAAAAATGCTGTTTACTAAGAATATATGATCAAAAGAAGAAGGAAAATTTTCGGACTTGAAATTCTGTGTCCAAAAATGCTCTGTAAAGAAATGAGAATTGGACATAGTTAAGCTCAAAATTAGAAGAAGTGGTACAAAAAAATTTGTAGCCACTGCAATTAACTACGGTTTCAAAAAAAATGCCATTTGATTAAGTTATGAGAAAGATACGATAGAAGTAAAAGAAAATTGAAGACGCGAAAAGGGTATTTATATGCAAGAGAAAATGTAAATTACATAAACACCCATTGTCCTTTACCCTCCACATTGTTTTGCCACCTCAACACCATCCAGCACTCATGCCATTTCAGCCTCCACCTTGTCTAACCTCATCATATCAAAGAAAATATGTTTAAACATGTTTTGTACTTGAGTCGCCAAAGTGTCAAATCATGTCTCTTAAGGCATCTTTTAGTATATGCATGTATATGCTTAAGTGTATATACCTATGTATATACCATTATACACTAACTAATTTACGTTATTAACCATTTAAATGTTGTTTCAAATATAAACAATGCTCACAACCTTTCAAACAACTTTTATACGATGAAACGTCGAAAATTCGGAAAACGAATTTCGGTTACATTTTTTGGTTTTCATCGAACTAAATATTTTTGTAAACTAAGTCTGAAAACTATTTTATCTTCGGTATTTATTATTTAAAAGTGTTTTTATTTTAATTGTAAAAACTATTATTCGAATATTTAAAATTAATTAAATATTCGAAAATTAATGTGGTGAAATTCCAGGTCGTTACAGCCGGTGTCATAGGTTCCTCCTATTAGGTTGGACCGACTCTCTCAAAGTTTGTTCAACTGAAGTCTGACTCGGCTTTATCCTCAATCCTAGTACATTTCATATTCTAAACTTTTATTGTTTACTCGCTTTAGGGGTTTTTCTATTTTTTCTTTCTAGAGAATAGTTTGTTTGCTACCTGCTAGGCTTGTTGGCAGCACCTCATTATGTGTGGAATAAAATTACACAAGTGTTATTCTCATTAAGAGAATCACTCTTTTTACTAATTTTTTTACCTATTATGGTGGTAAGGTAAGAGGAGAAGGTAGTGGGAGAGATGGGAAGTAAAAAGGAGGAAGGTCGTGCCCTAATTGACGACGGTATGGAGGAGGTGATGGCGCATGACGGTTGAATGGAGATAGAGGAGCCAAACAATAGTTGTATTGAAGAGGGAGCACACGGCATATAGGGAGATGGTATGGAAAGGGGAGGCACACGGTGGTGGTATGAAGGAGGGAAAATCTATGGAACAGAGGAGGCAATAGGTTGGGATGGAGAGATATAGCAAAGAGAAGCTAAGTTTGTGATGATGAGGAGGAGGAGCCAGAAGGATAAGGAAGTGCAATTGGTGAGGGCCTGGAGGAGGCAGAGGATGTAAAAAGGATGAGGGGGACGATGATGGCAGGCTAAGGATTGGGGTAGATATAGTATGAGTTCCTCAATTTCTTTCTATCTGGGATAAAAGAATGGGTATTAGGCTAGGGTGGGGAAACAAAGTGAATAAAGCATCAGAATGATGTCGACATGGAGTAGAAATCCATATGCTTTTTTGATGCCAAATATTGTTTTATTATGAAAATGGAATAGTTTTGGAATTGCGTTTGTCTATCTACCGCTTTCCCATGCCTTTTGGATGCCAATTAATTAGTTATTTGCAAAGTTTTAGTGTTCTATTTATTAGTTACATAAAATAATTTTATTAAATATAATGATAATTTTATAGTAGTACATAATTTATTAATTAAAATTATAATCTACGGTTATAAGAAATATTTAAAATCAACTAAATTTACTCCCAATTTCTGATCCGTTTTCGATTATGATCCCTATAGAGTCGAGAATTAAATTGAGCCCAAATGACTTGATATCTTAGATTTAAGATTTTAATGTAAAACTGAAAAATTTATATTGTCAAATTATGAAAATTCACAACACAAACATGATTTTCATTTTAAATTGATCATTTTAGAAGTAATTTGTCGAAAATGACTAGTTTGAATTGACCATCGTTTCATAAGCTGATTATACAAAATCAGTGTTGTTGTCCAAAAAGCTTAATATTTAATATCATGTCATTTGAACCTAATTTGATCCTCGGTTTTATCATTAAGTTAATTATTAATTTGAAATTGTTATTGAATAAACTCAAATATCTTATAAGATCAAGGATCAAATTGAGTACAAATGACACACCATTAGAAGTCTATGCTCTTTGGACAACAGTGATGATTTTATATAGTCGGATTCCGAAAAATAGAAAAGTAAATGAGTTTATCAATTCAAACTAATCTTGTTTGATAACTTCTTTGTAAAATGACTTGTTTGAACAAGAAATCTTGTTTACGTTTTGAATATCTAAAATTCGACTGTGCAAATTATGAGTAATATGTAAGAAATTTAAATATATGATATCGTGTCATTTGGGCTCAATTTGGTCATTGATTTTAAATATGTTACATCGATAAATATTAATTCTAACTCTTCAACAATTATAAAAAATACATAAAAACGAGAAATATTAATTATAAATTATACACTGTTAAAAATTGAAAATAATGTTTATGTTTAACAATAATTTAATAAACTGATAAATGTGAATAATATAGGAGAAAAATATTTAGATGTAATAATTTTATGGGATAAAGTCAAAGGTAAAGAGACGTAGGAAAACAGTAGCAACTGAATTAAATATGCATTCCCCAGCTTAGTAAATTTTCTTACACCTCTCAGGCTTTAAGCTCCTCCTATAACACATGGGCTTCAAAAAAGTGCTCTCGTGCTCCATCAACAAATAAAGGAGATCGACAACATTTCAATAAGTGAATTCATATTGAAATTCTATATGCATGGCTAAACTACAATCGAAGCAATCCAATATTCAAACTAGTTTGTAATTCTTTATCTATGTATTTGTGCTTAATTTTATGAGAGATTTGATATATTTAAATTAGAATATATTGATAATACAAGCTTATTTAAAGCTTTCTTGAAATCATTTTTAAGGGAAAAAATTGAACTTTGTTGAAAATATTAACAATTTTCTATTTAGCATATTTTAGTTTTATTGAGAAATTTACAATGCATAAAAGCTGGGATTTTTACCTTAAAATTTGGCTTTCTCTAAACAATAAATGTTTGAATTATTTTCTATCTTTATGCTTAAAATACAGTATAAAATTGGATTAAGGGATTCAATGAGGTTAAAGAAGAGATGTGAAAATAAATCCTAAGAAATTTAATGAACAAAAATACGACATTTTCTTAATATTTGGTTTTGATAATTTTTTTAATTTTTTTAATAACTGTAAAGGTAACCACTTTACCTCCTTGATTTCAAGTTTATACATTACTACGATTTGATAGGTGCTGATGGACGGTACGTTCGCAGATAATTCGTCACCTATTTTCATTTTTTAGCATTGGGTGCATCCAACAATTCGGATGCATCCAAACATTTAAAAACGGGAATGGCACATAAAGTCATTTTGCCATATTTCTTCCACATGAGAGAATCAGACAATTGACAATTATCACATCATGCATGTCCATATGTAGTTAATGCCCTACTAAAGTGCTTAGCTCACTTCGACCGTTATGTTTTTTAGTTTAGCGTTTATAAATAGTAGATACACCTAAAGGCCAAATATTTTTCACTACTCCCGCTAAATCAAGGGTTTTTTGCTCCCGCTTTAGCAACTTTAATATACAAAGGTTAATTTGACCAATTCCCTTATAAACGAAATAAACAAATCTGGGATATAAGTATAAGTTTAAGTCCTAAGCACTTAATATAAATTAGAACTTTATTCTATTCACCTAGTCCAAACTACATGGATCTGGACATACTTTGGTTTTTCGAGGAGCGGATAATTCTTATGATTTCTACACAAATGATGTGGGTATGAGAATAAATCAACTTTGGATATTTGATTTTATCTTCAATAAATATTTACAATTTCACCATTTTCACATATATTCCCGCTTTATCTCCGCTATAGCCATTTGCACCTCTACCGCTATGAAACAACAAAGAATTTTAAAGACATAAGCATATACAAGGTTCTCCAACACATGACCATCTACTGTCTTATTTCTCTTTATCCTTATATTATCCTACCACCTTGAATCCTTAATTACAGTTTTCTTCTTCCACTTTATAGACTTTCTCCTTCCATTTTTACAAATCAACGTCAGATAATAATTCCGACTATGAAGATCTAGCCGACTTGATCAAAAGAAACAAAATTTTGAACTATAGAAAACACAGCAACACATAGAGTACACTTCAACTTACACAGGAACGCATCGAGTTACCGATATTGTGTCTAAACATCAAGATCGTTGCTAACGAAGCTTTCATATAAAAAGTCTTTGCCTTATTACATTATATGATCACTTGCAAGCTTATAGTTTGCAGCCCAAAAGAAAAATCTAGGCTAAAGAAATGGTTGCAGTGTTTTTATACATCTTTGCTTTACCTCTTCCAACAAGTTAATTTGCAGAAAATTTCAAAGGTCGGGTAGCACTACTTATGCTTGTTTTCTTAGTGCTTTCAAAAATATTCTGGTAATGTCAAAGGATGTGATGGAACTAGACGACCCACAATTTTACATTGTACTGGAATAAAATATAAGTTCTAACCTATTTGTCAAAAATTATAATAACCTATAAGTTCTAACCTATAGGGCAATACACAATACATGATCCACACATAAGTGCACAATTAGCTCAAAGTTGTAGCCAACCACTTATTGGACGAAAATAATATATCACAAAAAAGTTATTGATGTACGTTCGTTTAATATAACTTTTACATATCTTATTGCTGGTTAGGGAAGAACTACACACGACCGAAGAGTATTTATATCATAATAAACGATAGGGACTCAAACATTCCACATTCTTCACTTGGTCAACATTATTTAGTTGGCTCAGGATATCCAGTAGTAGATAGTTATATACCTCCTTGTTAAAATGTGAGATACTATATCCCCGATTTTCGTGAAACTCAACATGGACACATATCAAAAACAAAAAATTTTCAATTTCTAACATTCAAGTTAGTGTATGGTAATTGAAAGACATTCAAAATATGGAAAAGAAAATTTTGCGACCTAAAGTAATATGCTAACTTACCAATTTTTGACTCAAGTTAAGGTGGTTGTTGCTATAATGGCTATTCACCATTTCATTTAACGGATCTTGATCTTATTCCAATGGAATACATTGAAGAACACTGCAATATTCAAGTGACCGATAAGGAAAGATAATTAAAAGTCAAATGAATAATTGAAAATACTATGGTGTTAGTTCGAGATAACATAAGAAATGAAACAATTGCTGCAGGACTTCGTTGAATATATGTATAATTATATTAATGTGCATGTATCTTTGTACTCATATTTATAATTTGTTGTGTTTGTTCCAGTGTAGTAGTTATTACATACTATTCAACTTTTACTGCTGTTTGTTCAATCATGTGTGATATTTATGAATTAGAAAGTAAATACCATTAGAATAATTATTATAATACAAACCAAATATCATCACCTCTTTTGCTCCTCAATTTGCTACATAAAACTGCATTTCTCTTTCGTTGAGCTTTCTGCTTTTCTTCCCCTTTCAAAATACTCCTTTCTAGTGTCCATTGTGCTTCACAATTAAACACACCATGGGGATGTTCGTAGGCTTTTCGTGCTCCATTCCCATAGTTAATGCGTCTGATGCATTCGACGCACTCAACACATAAAAAATAGGAATGGGACAAAAGACTACCATGGCACATTACCTCCTTGCAAGAAATGGAATGTTGGTCGTCAACACGTCGGATGCATCCGAAGTCGTCCACCACGTCGATCCCCAGCGGTCCATTTTCCCATAACCTTATGTAATCAAACAATCCTCATTCTTAATTACAAGCTTCTATTTCCACTTCACACACTTTATCCTCCTTTTCCTACACACCAATGTCAGATAGTGGTTTCTACTATAAAGATCTAGCTGGTTTGATCATAATGAGTGATTTTTTGAATAGAAGAAACACATAAAGACATGGATTGAGTTAACGAAATTTTGTTTTGACATTAAGAGCTTTACCAATTAAATTTCTAGATGAAAAGATATTACTTATGTTATTCACATAATTTCAATCTCGAAGAATACGCAACAAGTGGTGACGCCATAAAGAAGTCGGTGTTGCCAAGCCAACAGTGCCGCGTCTAACCTATAAAGTGTCATTTATGCCATACCTCATGTAGTGTTTGCTACTCTACTATGTCACGTGTTATACAATGACACACTCTGCTCATATCATATTCCATCGATGCCACATGGATTTCACATCACACATCGTCAAAGTCATATGGTTTATGCATGTCGCACTTGCTCAGTGTCGCATCTATTTGTCGTCGACGCTCTTCAACGCCACCGTTCAAGCAATGCCACATGTCAACAAGGTCGAGGATATCATACTTAATCAATATCGCTAAGTATTGATGCCGAGGATTATCATTATCAAAGCTATTCACTAATGGCGCCATGACAAACATCACTTCAATTCAATACTGCAATTAACCAACGAAGAGCGCTGATCACTACGATGGGGGTCATCAACGCCGAGAATCATCAACTCTAATACTATACTAGATAAAGTTGCTCGTTTACAATAAAGCCCAGTATCGACACTGCTTCTCATACATTCCTAGTGGCACCTTCAACTGACGCCGCCAACAAAAATTTAAGAGTATCTCAACACATAAGATTTTCGATGCTGGAACCATCAACATTCACAAGATTTATTAAGGCCAATATTCTTCATGATGATATTGTACCATAGCAATGCTGCCTCTTATTGGTACCAAATATTGCTGAAGTAACAACCATGCATGATAAAGCTAACGACATGCGACATTGTTGATGCTGTCGAAGCCAAGCTTATGGAGGATATTAGAGGCCGGATGGGGTTGAATGTCGAGAAGCTCAACCCCTATAAATATGGACCTAGGGGTTTGCAAATGGAGGCAATAATTTCTTTTCTCTGCTCTTAAAATCAAACTCTTGTAAACCGTAAATCAAACTGGGGACAAAATCTATTTGACTGTAATCATGCACAATCTATATGAATAAGAACTTGGACATACCTACTGTTTTTGGACTATCCTTTTTGAATGCTATTGACATGGGCAAGCATATACTCGAACTCTTCAAGTCTAAAGCTTGACAAAATTATTTAAAAAGAGCTTTGGACTATGATGAGCATATATATGCATAATTATATGGACATTGGACTTTGAATATAAGAACGGATTACATAGCCCATTGGTAATGGATTACTGCACAAATTTGTTACTTGTCTTTTATACCTCTTATGAACATATGACATGACATGGGTCCATCTTGGAATATCTTTCTTAAAAGCCCATATAAACCCTTGGATATGTTAACTCCAAGTAACTTTAAAAAATCTGGAGCACAATGATCCAAGAAAACATATGGATTTTCACATATTTTATCTCAAAGGCCTAATAACATCATAAATCCATTCTTTAATGATTCCATCTGCACTAAGTCTCAAGTGATAAATTGGTCCTCAGTAACACTATTAAGTTGACACTGATTGAGTCATGCTTAATCGTGTCATCATAAATGTTCAAATCAAGGATTAATTCATCACAATTATCATCATGGGTGTAATACCAATTTTTGGTCTAACAACTTTATTACATTGCGATGATCACTTGTAGCTTAAGATTTGCAGCCTTGAAAAGAAATGTGCTTTAAAAAATAAGTGCATATTTTTTTATACTTCATATCTCCATCTCTTTCAGAACAAATTTAAAGCTTTAACTGCTATTACCTCTTTTTATCAAATTAACACACATAGCTACAAATGATATCATAATAAAATACACTATATTGGAACAAACTAGAAGTTCTAATCGATAATATCACTTTTTTTAAAATTGCATCGAAAGTGTAGACAGTACACACATAGCTGCACATTCGATCAATAACAGTGCACTACCATTTATTGGATGAAAAGGTTATGCCAATCAAAATTTTATGTTTCTATGTTCATTTAGTATGAAATTTACCTATGTCATGACTTAGTGGGAAGAAATGCACGTTATAATACAATATTTAATCCTATAGTGATAGATAAAGACTCAAGCATTCCATATCCATAATAATATTATTTGGTTCACTCCCCAAATAGATGGTTAGATACTTTCTTATCAAAATGTAAGATATAGTGTATGTAGGTGTGGCGTAATGGAAAAGAGGTGCCTAGGTCTGGTAATAGACCAAGGTTCGAGCCCTACCTTGCATGCATTATCACAAAAAATAGTACCGGGGTTTTATAGGTGCCATGAGTTGAAGCGGACTGGCAGAACTTAATTCTTCTTAGGAGTTTACCGGTCTACCGGGTTCTCCTGAGTATATTAAAAAAAATGGAAGATATAGTATCCCAGGTTTTCATAAATTAAACATCAAGAAAAATATTAAAAAATGATAATTGCGATTCTTACAATTTAAGTTTACTTATGATACTTGAAAGAACATTTGAAATATGGAAAAGAAAATTTGTGAGCTTAAATAATATACCGACTTACCAATTTTTGGTTCAAGTTAAGGCTACTGTTGCCACAACGGTTATTCACTATATCATATAGAAATAAAAAAGCAAGGATTTAGACTTTATATCATTTGATGATGATCTCGATCTTATTACAACAGAGTACCTTGAAGAATTTTACAATATTAAAGCAATCGGTGAGAAAGCTGATGAACTAATTGAATGAATTGTCAAAAATAGTATGGCAGTGGTTCGTAATAGCATAATGAATGAAATAATTGTTGTAGGACTTCGCTAAATGTATTTTCTAATTTGCATTATCATATTTATATCTTTGCATTATAGTCTGAACTTGTTGTATTTGTTTAATTGTATTTGTTATTATAAACTATATTGATTAATTATGTTTTATACTAATTAATTGAAATGTTATTACCATTAATTATAATTGTTCTGATACAAATCCTATATAAATAGATTCAATATGTATTTTACAGTTTGTTTCACCGCATAAAAATGCATTTTCCTTTTGTTGAACTAACATTTTTCATGCTTTTTATAAACAATTTCCTATACTTCTTTTGCTTCAGAAAAACCCACTTTATTTATTCAGCTAGAAGAGTAAGATGTCTGATTTGAAGTCTTTTGGTACAATATCTCCAAAGGAAAATATGTCATTTTAACATCAAGCATTTGCTTAAATTTCATCTTAGAGTTTTGAGGTTTTAAATACAAGAAAAAGTCAAGGATTACTAGCTTAACTGGTAAGTAGCATATGATGCTCTAGATGTAGATTCTAGAGGTCAGGGGTTTGAACTGCCGAGACACCAAATTAGAGGAAATAGAATACATGGAGAAGCAGTAATAAAATGGTGATAAGGTTTTAAAAAAATGAAACTAAAGAGTGTAGGATTGAATTAAGACATCAACTTGACATACCAAGATGCATGTTAGGGATTGTTAAACGTATGTCTTTCAATGTCGATCTGTTGGGTTACTCAATTTTCACTCAAGATATCAAATATCATGATGAAAATTTTATATTAATAGGGCCTTGTCAAAGGGACTCCACCTTTTGAATAAGAGGAGTACCAGAATTTATTTTTTAACTGTTGGAGGGGTGTAGGAAATATTATCCCCCTCATAAAATAATTATTTCTAATCCCATTTTTAACCTTACTGTTAACACATATAAACCTAAACCCTAATGGAAAATCAAAGCGACCGAAAGATAATGAAGAAGGAGAAGGTGAAACGCACATTGATAGTAGTAAAGAGGAAATGGAGATCAACAACAGTGGGACGGAAGATAGTGAAATGGAGACTCATACTCTAGTATGTTTTGGCCCCATTGAGATCAAGATGAAAAAATCGATCGTGTTTGAAATGAGTTAATTAAGGGTTTTTGTTAATTTATAATGAATTTTGTATTCCATGATAAGGCATGCCAAATAGGTCAAAACGGTGGCCAACCACTGGTGAAAAAACAACCTATCGAAGTGTTTGTGTCATTTACCATTTAGTAAAAATTGGAATTTGGAAACAAAATCGACCATTTCTTGCCGAAAATGTTAAAACGATGACAATATACCATATAAAACAAGAACACTAGATAGTGTTTCACAGTATTATGTGTTTTTGCTTCGTCAACTCTCCTCGAACAGTTATATTAAATGTTTAATATATTGTAAAAAATTTAAGTTGCAAACCAAGTTAATGTCAGAACAAAATTAGTTAAATGATGTTGAACAAGATAATGAGATGCAACAAGATCATATGGATGTGGGGTTTGGGCAAGATGGACAAACTTCAAGTCATTTACTTTCGGAATTTCTTGATATTATTGAATTTAAAAGTTGATGTATAAAATGCATCTTAACTTGTATTGCAGTAATTTGGTTCGAAAGAAGAATTATGAGGTTGATGCATGGAATGTGCATTAAGCATCAATTATGTTATTGATACTAGAAGAACTAGAATTATGAATGTAAAAAAGTTGCAAGGGATCATGGATGGTGCTAGTTTGTGAAAGAAGTGGTGACTATTGCAGTCATAGTGCAAAAAACTATGTTTCAAAAATAGAACAAAAGAGAAGAAGAACTAGAGGTAACTGTTAGAATTCGGCCAGCACACAGCGGAAGAAATGAGTAAATTTCAATTTTTTTATATCTATTTGGATCTTTATTGGGCTGATGCAGTCTAATTAGTTTAGAAATTTTTTAAGTCTTCTGTTAAATAAAATCAATATTTTATTTTATATAATTTGTATTATATATATTATATGTGTATCATATACACATATGTGTGTGCGTGCACATGCAACAAGACAATATATACATGGTTTGACATGCCTATGTATATATGTTGGGATTTATATCGCAACGAACATATCAACTCCTCATGTATACTAAGGGATTGTCTAAATATATATATATATATATAAATGCATAAATTTATGTAAATAAATATATATTATATATACATCCATCCATACATACATTATATATATACATGAAAATATGATTATATAATTATTATATTATGTTAGTTGTAAATTATTTACATAAAACGTTAAATAAAATAAAGATGCATATGGTGTATAAATATATGAATAAATTAAATTAAATTACAAAACTATTTTAAAATTAGTTTGTAAAATTAGTTATAATTTTTTTAATATAAAATTCGAACTGGAATTTTTTTTATATATATATGCACACATTTTATATATATAAACAATTTTGAATTAAATAAAAGTGTGTGTGTGTAATATTAAAAAAAATTAATTTTTAGCCGAATGTCACAATAACTAAATTAAATTTTGCTGAAGATTTAACATATATTATATAGTGTTAAACTTTTAAAGTAGATTTAATATTAAACTTTATATAATATTTTATTATTTAAATTTCGAAAATACAAACATTTTTTTATTCCAGTCTGAGAACATTTATAAACAATATGCACAATTTTTTAAATATATATATATATACTTGTATGTATATACGTATATATTTATAACCATCAATGTGTGACAATCCATCAACAAACCGATTCGTGGTATTTCAAACAAAAAATATATATATAAATAATGATTATATAAACATTTCTAAAATATTAAACCTGAAGAATACCTTTCGCCAAAGCCTAAAGCTCACACCTTAAAATGAAGAAGTAAACTCCTCGAATCGAATTCCAATCCCGAAGTTGCTAGCAGCCGAATAGCCTTTCCACCGATGATTATTTGGTTTTTTTTTGAGAAAAATGTGTGATCCTTTATAAATAAAGGAGAGCACACATGCAACTATATATAAGACAAAAACAAGGCGCTGCCAACATGCATGGTAGGTAACAGAAATAGATACAAAAACAATAGTACTCAAGTACCCTAAGATGAGTTCCGGCAAGGCCACCACCCATCACACCCTAATATCGAGCTCCGGCATGGCCACCGCCCAATATTAAGGTGTTAGAAGTATCTAAAAAACTAAGGAAAGTCCATAATACTGGATGTCATAACAATCTATGAAGGAAGCTCCATGCTTCTAGATCGGAAGAAAAGGAGATGAATCTGCTCTGAAGTGAATCTGAAAATGATACTGAATGGATGATCCGCTCAGGAGACTCTAAAGTGGAACTACTAGTGCATCTGAGAGGGAAACTCTGCTCTGATGATCTCTTTGCAATCCAAAACCCTGAAATCTAAAGTCGCAAGTACCTGCAAAGTGAAACTAACATCCTATCACCTGAACCTGCGTTTGGCGAATGACTAAGAAAAAGATTTAGGATTATACATATATATGTATATTTATACTATTTATATACATATATATGAATGTGAGAGATGGGAAACAAAATATCTAAATAATACTAATAGGACTATGAATGAATGAATTATATATTAAAAAAATCTAAATAATACTAACAGGACAAAAACAAAAGAATTAAAAGAAGTATAAACTAATAACAACAAACACAAGCATAAATCTAAAATAATCTTATGGACTATTGATCATAAGTAAGTTATAATTAACAGTAAAATCGTCATATAAGCTTGAAAAAATATTAATACTATTATAGTTGCTGTTGAAAATATTATTACTGAGTTTGTATAGATTAATATTATAACTAACCTTATTGAGATATCTTTTAAACAGATGATTTTTAGCTAATTTATATTTGGAATTAGAAATCCAATTAAAACAAAATGTAGAAATTGTATAAATCAATTGTTAAAATGACTATTATTATTATTAAAAATTCTTTGATTTCTTTCAAACCAAATATACCAACAAATAATAATGAATAATGTGTCAAGTAAAAATCTTATAATCTTTTTGAACCTTAATCTAAAAGTATTCCAATAGAAATCACAATCCGAAATTTTAGTGGGTATATTAAAGTTAAAGATTTTAAGGGTATTAATTAGAATAAAATAGGTATCTGTGCAATTATAGTATAAATGATTAATATCTTCAAGATAATTGTTACAAAAATAGCATTTATTATTATTTTGAATATTTTTCCTTTTTAAGAATTCAATAGTGTTAAATTTTTCGTGCAGAATTAACCACACATGAATTTTAGCTTTAGGTGGAGCGTTAGATTTCCAGATAAATTTAAAAAAATTATTAGCTATACCCGAAAAATTAATAAATTTATAAAGTGAATTAGAAGTATATTTCTTACTCTTATCCCATTCCCAATTAATAATATCGTTATCATTATCAATGTTATAAAGGTTTAATTTAGCATAAAGAAAAGATAGTTGTCTAAAGGTAGAGCCTACTAAAATACTGTTAAAACTAAACTCCAAGGAGGGTCATTTTCAGGAGAATAAACGTCACAAATTAAAGAATACTTAAAATTACAGATTTCATAAAGCTCTTTAAGCTCTATCCTAAGAGGTAAAGCAGATATCCAACGGTCATGCTAGAAAGAAGTACAATTGCCAGAATGAACTATTGTAGTAATACCTAGATTAAAAATCTCATTACATTTTAAAATAGATTTCCAAAAGTTTGATAAATTGCGACTTACTGTAGGGGTAATTTGATATAAAAAACTACTACCATTATAGTAATATTTAGAAATAATCTCTTTCCAAGTAGCTTTATCATTAATATCCTTAAACTTCCATAACCATTTACCTAATAAGGATAAGTTCATATTACGCAAGTTAATGACTCCTAAACCTCCGTCTGTTTTAGATTTACAGACTGTTTCCCAATTTACTAAGCATTTGATGCAACTATTAGAGTTTTCACCACTCTAAAGGAAATCCCTTCTAATTTTATCTATTTTATCAATCACCCAGTTTGGAAACAGATGCACGGACATCCAATAGATCGGAAGTGCTGATAAAACAGAATTTATTAAAACTAATTTACCTGCTCTAGATAGTAATCTCCCGTTCCAGTTAGAAATCCTATTTTCGATTTTATCTATGATTAAAAACCAGTCATCATGTTTGAGCTTAGTAGGCCTAATTACAAAACCAAGATAGTCAAATGGAAAGTTCATAGTTTTACAATTTAGAGTACTAGCTACTAAATTTTCAACTTTCTCAAAATCATTTAAAACTAAAACAGAACTTTTGTCAAAATTTATTTTTAAACCTGATAATAATTCAAAGCTATATAAAATGAACTTAAGTGTAATAATATGCCTAGGTAAATGAGAGGGAAAAAGCAAGGTATCATCAGCAAATTGGAGAACAGAAATACCGTTACGTGATATATCATTACCTACCAAACCCAGAGATCTATTAACGACTGCATTTTTAATTATTTTAGCAAAGACATCTGCAGCTAAGTTAAATAATAGAGGTGATAAAGGATCTCCTTGCCTTAAAACCTTGCTTAGATTGAATTTTATTACCTAAAATACCGTTAACCATTATACTAGAGTTACTAGTTCTGAGCAAATTCATAATCCAGCTAATCCATCTATGACTAAAACCTCTAGCATGAAAAATATCTACTAGAAAATCCCAATCTATCGAATCAAAAGTTTTCGCAAAATCCAATTTAAAAATCGCACAAGTTATATTGTTCTTACAACAATGATTAATGTATTCTTGAACAACAGCTACACCATCAGTGATATTTCTCCCTTTAATAAATGCAATATGTGAATAGTCGATTAAGTCATTCATTCTTAAACTAAGTCTATTAGCTAAAACTTTAGAAATAATTTTAGCAGAACAATTAATCAAAGAAATAAGTCTAAAATCTTTAAGATTATTAGCACCTACTTTTTTGTGTAATAAAATAACATTGGCAAAGTTAAATCTTCCTAGTTGTAAATTTCCATTGTAGAAATCGTTAAACATATTAGTTAAATCTATTTTTAAAACATCCCAAAACATTTTATAAAAGAAAATTGGGAAACCATCCGGCCTGGGGGATTTATCCCCTGGCAAATCATTGATGGCTTTCCAGATTTCATCCTCTATGAAAGGACTATCTAACCCAGAAAGATCAACGATAGAGTCAGTCGGATATAAATCACTCCATCTAGCACTAATTCTATGAGTATTTTTAGTACCTAAAATATCTCTATAATAGTACCTAAAATTAATTCAGACGATTATTTGATTTTAATTTGCTTGAATATATAAGGAGAGGGGAGGAGGTGTTTTCAATTGACAAAGGGGAGTATGGAGGCATCAAAAGGTCAAAATAAAATGATGGATAAGATGTTTATATATAAGAGAGAGTAGAGAGCAAAAGTAGGATCAAGATTCTTAATTCTCTCTTACCCATTCTCTCATTTATAAACACTCAAAGCTTACCTCATAAGCCATCAAGATGGCCGACCTTTATGTCTCCGTTATAACAAAAAATTTCATGCCCCTTATTGGCCTCAAATCCATTTCAAGTTTGAACAATATTTATTTCATTGAAATCCAATGTAAACGTGTATCAATATCCTATATCGTTTAGTATAATTATAACTATTATAAGCATACTGTTTAATATTATTCAATACATCAAATAAAATTTTATAATTAATACTTCATAAATATTAATTAATTTAATGAATATATACCAATTACAAATTCATTAAATCGGGTGAAATAGGAGTATTTAACATTTGGGTTGTGTGGCTCTTAGGTGTAAATTTGGTCAGCGATTAATATCAAATAATTTGAGTACTAATGTTCACAATTCACTTAGTAGATGATCTGACATTATGGCCAAATTGACCGACTATTTGATTTCGGTAATATAAATTTTTACTTTATTAAGTTTACCCGTTATGATAATTATTTATACAAAAACTCTTCATCAAAACTATATCACTTTGGACTTATGGAATTTGGTTATTGTCAAATTCCAATATCGTCCATATTTAACTTTATAGTCCAAACACAAAGTACTTGGTTCAATAACAATTATTATTATTAACCGAACTACCTTGGCCAGAGACTTTGACTTTGAGTTGACTTTAATTGATTGTGATACTAACCTTATATAACTTAGGAGACGAATCCTCTCTTGAATAGTGTTTAAATTCCAATACTTCCACTCGACTCAACTAGAGTCGTTCGATGGACGTTGTGCCATGATTTAACTATAATCAAAGCGGAGCTTTCACATTAAAGATTAATAGTATTCTCAATTCGAAAGAACTATGTAATTTTGTCATATCCATATTTTTTGTTTGACTTTAGTTATATTAACCAACATAAAACTATCCAGTGAGTGATTCCATAGTCATCCAATAATTATCAGTATGTAAACTCTTGGTACCTCCAACAGTCACAAGTAATACACTGCTAATATTTGAAAAGCATTACGTACTCTAGTCTCAACGAATGTATCAACATCCAGTCTCAATACATCTTGACTGGGAATATTTAAAATAGTTTGTTTAATTTCATTGTGATAAATTACTCATAGTTACGACATTATGTAACTACTATCACTAAACATACCATTTATGGATTTTCTATTAAATATGCTTTTAATTTAATTAATTAATATAACACATTATATCAAGCATATAATAGAAATAAAAAAAAATATTTCGAACGGGATTGGTTATCGTGTTAGGTATAAGTAACAACTTACATAATTACCCCTAGGGCATAATCCTAACTCTATCAATAAGAAGTGTAGATGTCCATTTGAATTAAGCGCAACATATAGGATTGATGGAAAGTGGATCCTCGATGTCAAAAATGGGCGACATAATCACACTCTTTCTACGTGTCTTAGCGGTCATGCTTAAGTTGTCAAAATGAAAGAAGAAGAAATGAAGATTGTAGAAACTATGACCAAGAGTGAAGCCAGACGACGTCTAATTTTAACTACTACTAAATATAAAAAACTTGAAAATTGGTATAATATAAGACACATGTACAATGCTAAGGTGAAATTGAAATTACAGAATACCGAAGGTAGATTTGTCATGCAACAGTTTATAAAACTACCGGTTGACCGTTATTATTCCATGGAGTATTGATGTGAACCAAAAACTGATTAAACATCCGACCTTTTCTTTATTCATCCTATATGAGTTGAACTTGCATAGTCTTTTCATAAAATTTTGTTCTTAGACTGCACCTTCAAGACTAATCGGTACAAGCTCCCTTACTTTCACTTGATATCTCATACATCAACCGGGAATTCATTTATCATTGCAATTGCTTTTATAAGTTGAGAAATAATGGAAGCGTACTATAGGCTCTTAAATGTGTTTGAAAATTATATAGAGAATCAGAATTACCAAGTGTTATAATAACCGATGTTGTGGTTGCTTTAATTAAAGCTGCGAGTTATGTTTTCCCATCGGTTCAACGTATCTTATGTGCACGACATATTTTTAAAAATGTACAAGCTAACTGTAAACCAAACTTCATTAAGAAGAGTAGACTGATAGTTGAAGACAGGGAGATGATGTTGGAATATGAGGAAGGAAAATGAGATAACCAGCTTTTTGGGATGGATGGGTTAATACTATAAATTCATTGACTGAAGAAGAATATAATCATAATTTAAATTCTTTCAGAAAAGGGTGGTCATCCAAACATAAGAAGTCGGTTAATTATTTGATAAAAAATTGGTTCACAAAGTATAAGAAATGTTTTTGTGGCATGGACTAACCAATTCAAACATTACGATAATGTTTCTACAAGCATTGTAGAAAGTGCGCGTGGTCGATTAAAAATGTATTTTGATTCCACGATAATTAGTTTTGTTTAGTGTTGGACGAATCCACATCTATGTGTGGAAAATGAAATAGTGGCAATAGAACATGCTTTTGAAATAAGATCTACAAGATCAATGCATCGTTTTAGAAACGAGTCAATGTATAAAGAACTTAATGGATTTGTTTCTTATAAAGCTCTTGGTTTACTTCTAACCGAGATAAGCATCATTTCCAAAGTAGATCCTAACATTGAATGTTGTGGATATGTCTTGTGGAATGTAAGTGGTTTACCTTGTGCATATATGCTTGTAGATGTTAAGTTGAAATATGGTTATATTCCTTTGGATGTCATCGATGCTTTTGGAAACAGCTAGCTTGTACACCCCCAAAATTATATCGTGCCACTCTTAGCTTTACTGAATTACCTAAAGGTCAAGCCTTACAATCTAGATATGACGCAACACCTGATAATGAATAAGCCACTATGCAAAGTGAGTTAAAAGTTTTGGCTTTCCCATCGACAACCAAAAATATAAGAACATCTCATTGCAACAATTAGAAAAGGTAGACCTACTACAATGCAAACTAGAAAAGATAAATCAACCAAAAGAGATCCTTCTTATTTCGAGCATGTTGAAGGTTCTTTGTCATGTCACTACGCCATAGATGACCTTCTGCAACACAAAAAAATGTTGGCTCGGGCCCGAAAAATGTTGCCATAGGTCTATGGCAACACTTTTAGGGTGATGCAATTTTTGTCGTTGCCTTAGACCTCAAAGGCAACATTTTGACTATCTAAGGCAACATAAGTAATATTGTTGCAATAGAACCCTATTTGGGTCTATGGCAACACCCATAGGTACCTGTAGCAACATTCCAAAATGTTGCTATAGATATTAACTTTCTGAATTTGTGGGGCCCACAATGTAGAGCATATTTGATTTTTTAATAAAAATAAATATTTATTTAATAAAATGCTATTGCACAGAATTTGATATTTAAACAGTAATTTATTTAAATAAATATTTTATTTCAACATTTGAAATAGTACAAATTCCTGACTCTACTATTTTACAATTCAATGATTTATAACACTGATATTCACATATACAGATATTCCTCACTACATCACTCAGTTCACTCATTACATATGCAGTTTCAATTTATACAGACACCGACACTGACAAATATATGACGAGCCGAGTGCCGAGCCGAAGGCGAGCCGAGAAGCGGGTCCGGGCGCAGCGCCAGCGGGGGTCCGGGGCACCGCAGTCCCGGCGGGGATCGACCATAATATCGACCAATCGGATTTGCAATTCTCAGTAATGTCATCAAGCCCATAATATTTATAGAAAAAGTAACAACGAGTTCTTTTGATATAAAAGAGTGAGATGCACCCGAATCAAAAGAAATTCGAATAGGATAATCATGAAAAAAATTAATGCCATCAAGGACTGAATGAGAAATACCTTGACCAAGAGAAGTGTTACTAGGGGCTTGCACAACATTTAGCTTTCCCTTTTTCTAGCTTTGAAGTTTGGGACATGAAGATATATAATGATCCGAACTTTAGCAATAGCGGCAAGAAATAGGCCTTGGACACCTATTTATATAGTGGTCCTTAGAACCATAATTGTAGCATTCTCCACGATTAGGGATTGGAGTCTTTGCTACCGAAGTTGCTTGCTTCACTTTCTTGTTGGGATTAGGACTTTTGAACTTAATAAAGGGACGCCTCTTCTTATTGATGTTGAAGTTCTTCTTGGCACCCACTACTTCAGCATCACTTTCTTTATCGGCCTCTTCAAGTCGGAGAGTGATATCTACAAACTGGTCACAAGGCACTTCTAATTTCAAAGGTAAAACCTTTTTGGGATTCTTACTTAAAGCATGGATAAACCTTTGATTCTTTACAAGATCCAAAAGTTTTTGGGCAGACATGAATACGCCATCCAGAGGAGGACCACTGGATTGACCAGCACTAGGACTGCCAAGCCTAACCATTTCTCTTCTTTAAGAAAGAAAGAAAGAAAGAAGAGGAAAAGAGGTTATTCTAAGAATGAATATCAAACAAACTTGATTGATAAAACAAGGCATCATAAAAGTAATTGGATAGAATGGGTCCTAAGACTTGAATTAAATCCTAAGGCACGATTCCTAAGAGAGACTTAGGACAATGATCCTTGCTAGATTATTCTATATTGTTCCGAAGTTTGGCTTCGATACCAAGCTGCAACGCCCCACCTCTATACTCACACTAGCCGAGAACACTACAGAGTAATGTCGTCGACTAGCATGAAGAATAAGGCTGTTGAGGAGCGACCATCTGTGTAATTGCTTTGTGCGAGTACCGATATGTCAGATAGTATTACATGCATTTTGTTTCAAGAGGAAATCTGACACATCAATTACAAACTCAAAACTACTACACAGTGGCTATGTAATCTTCGGAAACAAATATAAAATAAGCATAACACAAATCAGTCACAGATATTCATATCACTAAGGCGGAAACAGATATGAATATATCACATAGAAGTGTACATCAAAGTAGTGGTCATACAAGATCCACTACATCCCAAAAGAATAGGTACAAGTGCAAGACAAAAGAATATGTATACATTAAGGAGTCTCTATCTCGAATGTATAAAAACAAAAAAAACTACTGCGCTAAAGTAGTTATCCAAAAGTCAGAAGCTAGTCCCTGCTAAGAAGTCAAGTGGAAGCACCTGAAACACCTCGGTCTGACCCAAGTATTATTTAAGAAGAAAAATAATAAACTGATCGGTCTAGCTATAAATATCATATAAAATGAGATAGGATAAGAGATATGACAGAAAATATATGATATCGACAAACATCATACAATATCTCAAATTTTCTCAAAAACACTAAAAAGAATGTCATATTCTTTTGCTTATTCACCATACCTCAAATATTGATAAAGCTTATCAATACAAATTACAAAAATAGGTGAAACACAAAAATTCCAGAAATCAATAATTAGAAATCCAGAAAACATAAA
Organism: Allium fistulosum; assembly: GCA_030737815.1. Lineage (NCBI taxonomy): Eukaryota > Viridiplantae > Streptophyta > Magnoliopsida > Asparagales > Amaryllidaceae > Allium > Allium fistulosum. The sequence goes on from CM060904.1 coordinate 1,165,850,921, forward strand.
GGGGAGGCCTATGACAAACGGGAGCATGACAACTCACTAACACGTGTATCACAAACGAGATGCTATCCCATGGGTCGCTAACCCATAGAGCCGGTGCAACGACATAGTACAGTGATATGCCCGAGGAACCTGAAACTCAAACAAGCCGGAACAACGACGTAGTACAGCGATACGCCCAATGAACCTAAAACTCAAATAAGCCGGAACAATGACGTAGTACAGCGATACGCCCGATGAACCTAAAACTCAAATAAGCCGGAACAACGACGTAGTACAGCAATACACCCGATGAACCAAATTCCATAAAAAGGTTAAAATACCATGGGTCGTTAGCCCATAAAAATGAGACAAAGCTCTACAGAACGGGGTATAGTCCCCCACGCGGACAAAGAGACATCACACATCGCTAGTCTAAACCCCAAATGATCTTCATTGATCAATAAGAAGTGTAAATTACACTAAGCTAGTAAATAAATGAGTTTAGCTTCATGTCCCATAACCACTGGCTTAACTTAAATATTTATGAACAAATTGTAGATTTCCACTCGATAATTGTCATAAGATTTCAATCGAACAAGTCCAAGAATTAACCGACGAAGTAAACGCAAGCGTTTCATACCACTTGTTTTGCTAAGCCGTTTAATTAGATTTCTCATACAAATGAGGTAAAGGTTTGTATATACTAATAGATTGGCAAACGGTTTTAAAAACAAGCTTTGTATTAGAAGTAATGTTGAAATCATTTTTGTGAAAGAGTTTGAGTATTTACTACTAGTATAGAAACCTTTGTATTTTAAAGTGACAAAACACAGAAATGATTGTAAAAACAATCTATCACCAAAATCCACATTCGACGACGTGAATTAAAATCATAAAAATCGATATCAAATCCGTCAAATGAATATTCCCAAAAATCATAAAAGAAGTCATCAAAGTCGATAATAAATGACAACAGCTATCCGTAACAACAAAAATCGATAAAAATTGAAAATCCACTCAAAAACAGCCAAAATAGGCAAAATTGCACAAGACCAGGCGTCTGGTTGGGTTTAACCAGACGTTTGGATTTTGTCTCAGCCATTTTTTTCTGCATTTGTTTTTTTTATTTTTCCAGGGACCCCTACCAGACGTCTGGATTTTTCAACCAGACGTCTGGATTTTCCTGCTAGGCAAAAATCAATCTATCCCAAAGAGGGAAAAAATCCAAACCAGAGGCGATCGAACGAGCGATGGATGCTAGGGATTTATGCCAATCGACAACCCAGCCCTATAGGATCTTTGATACACCACCAAAAACATGTCCAAATATCCAAGATAGGATCTTTAAAGATTTTGGCATCAAAATACCAAAATTGGAAAATTCACCAAACCAATTCAAATCAAAAGCAATTGAACATGAAATAGATGTTAGGATTCATACCTAACAACAATGAAAGCTATAAACATAGATGTGAGTTCAAGAACTCACCTTTAACACTCAAAAACAACGAATGAGAAGCTCTAAAACAAGGCAAGATCAATTCCTCTTCAAATCACCTCTAGAATCTTCAATCTATTATCAAAGGTGAAGTTTTTCATAAGTTAGGTTATAGGAATTTCTGAAAATTGAAGAGAGATTGAGATGGAGAAGATGAAGAGGATGCTTACCTAAGCTTCTCTTTAATTTTAGAGCAAGAACTTGAATTTCCTAAGAGAAGTAGGGCTTAGGAATTTCTAATCTCCTCTCTTTTCCTCCATTTTTCCTTTTGCTTGATTGTTAGGAAATATTATTAATGAATGAAGAGGAGTGGAGTGGGAGTTGTTATTGTAGAAGAGTTGGGTTCTTTGTTAGGTTAGTGGGCTGAAACCCAAACCCAAAGCCCCAAATGAAAATATCAAAATTCTAATCAACTCCAAATATATCGATGTTTATACTCAAAAAGGTCGCAAAACGCCGTTTTGGACTCAATGGAAGTGGTTCCGAGTCCGGATTCGACCGTTTACAGAAAGTCACATTTCGGAATTTAAATGCAACTAACGATGCTATATTTAAATAAAACATTTAAATATATAATTGTAAAATATGCGGGTTGTTACAGACTCCCCTCCTTAAAGAAATTGGTCCTCGCAATACTTAAGAAGAAAATAAAGAGTAACAACCACACAAAGGCATAACAACTCAAAAGAAGTTCACCCTAAGGAGCACGAGAGAGTAGGTCCGGATGTGTTCGCTCGATGAATTCTCTGGATTCCCAAGAACAATCCTTAGGATTTGCGGACTATTGAACTTTCACAAGCGGAACATCTTTATTACGTAGGCATTTAACCTTCGTAGCAATGATGCGAATAGGATGTTGCTTATAAGTCAAATTAGATGAAATTTCAATTTCTTCAATAACACCGGGCTCAAGAATAGAATTGGAATCTCTAAGGCATTTCCGTAGTTGAGAAACGTGAAAAACGTCATAAATAGCAGAAAATTGAGCCGGTAATAAAAGGCGATAAGCCACGGAACTAATGCGTTCGGTGATGGGAAATGGGCCAATATATCGTGGTGCTATCTTTCCCGATCGACTAAAACGCACAACACCCTTCATAGGTGAAACACGAATGAATACCAAATCTCCCACAGAAAATTCCAAATTCCTTCTTCGGTTATCGACATAGGATTTTTGTCTACTTTGAGCTTCTTTCATTCTATGATAATGCAGCAGTGGATAACTGAAATGGATGAAACGATGAAAGTAGCAATCGGTGGATTGAAAAATACCAAAGGCCCAAATCCGTTGATCCAAAGATACCGGATTCTAGCTATCTCAAACACGTTGATCGTGCACGATACAGTGTTTAAAGATCTACGATTCTTCTACATTGATCTAGCGCATTAGATTCCGTGAATCGGCTTCAGTAGTCGTTGATTCGAGCGCACTCGAATGCCGAAAGTGGAGATAGAAGATCACACTCAACTACCGATTTGAGAAGTGGCACAAAAGCACACAAACAAAGTTTTTATTCAAAATCAACTAACTATTACAAATGACACAACATCCCTATTTATAGGGTTACAACTCACACGACTCGACACTTGACAACACATAGGTCGTGAACGACCTAACAACCCACGACCTAAAACAACAGCGACTCAACACAAAGGCACGCGACCTAACAGGTAAGCGACCTAACAAATACACATAAACGACATACGACTTAATATTTACAACACAACATACACGAGTTACAAATACACGACCTAAGAATACAACACACACGACCTAAGGACTCAGAGACTTAAGAAATCCAAGCTCCGTGCGACCTAACTTCAGATGCGACCTAAAGAATAGCATAGCTTCATTGATCTTGCGGCATACACATCAGCGACCTAACATAGGTCGTAACTCGCTTCCGCGACCTAACACAGGTCATAATTCTTCTCCGCGGCCTAACATAGGTCGTAACTCTTCTTCGCGACCTAACATAGGTCGTAATTCATTCCCGCGACCTAACTTAGGTCGTAGTTCGTCAAAGTCGAAATTTGGAAAGTCGGAGCGACCTAAAGGAATGAGTAATTCGTTAGGTCGCTTGAGCGCCTTGTCCTTTAACTCATTAGCTCGCGAGCGATCTTCACTAGGTCGCCATCGACTTAAGATCTTCATACCACTTAAAACAATTGAATTGCCCTGGCGTGCTTCATCATCTTTTAACCCATTAGGTCGTACGCGACTTATGAGATTGCTAGGTCGCTCGCGACCTAAGGTATCATTAGGCTGGGCTGCATCATCCTCCCCTGGTTGGGAAAAATTCATCCTCGAATTTGCGCTTGCTTCGTCTTCGACACTCTCATCCTCGTGAAACAGAACCAAGTATTTGATATTGTCAACTTTAGTAATAGGACGATGATCCGGCAAGCTCAACTTACAGTCATTCTCACAAATTTCCTTCATAATTTCCAAACGACCTATTCCTCCGGCATCTAGCTTGTTGTACGTACCAACAAGAAATCGTTCAACCATCAAGTAGATAGATTCGTTGTCACTTTGCGTCTTCATCAAATCCAATACAGAGTCCATACTTACGTCTACCCATGATCTAGTATGTATAGGTAATGACATACATAATCCTGACTTTGTTGCGGTCTCTTTTGGAATTTGATAACTCTGACTCTTCTGAACAAACCTTTCAACCCCTTTCCTTATTGACGGCCCAAAACAAAACGTTGTAACCAACTGCATGGTATGATCACGGCCCACGTGTCTTTCTACACGTACATCTTTGATAACTTTTATTTGCCAACTGCGTTCCGGAGTATACCACTGTCTTCCTTCAAATAGAAACCCAATAACCAGTCTTCTCAACTCTAGCTGTTCTGTCGGACACATATGATTACGTGGCATATGTGGTACAATAGCACCTGACACTTGATTAACATGATGTTGTACGTCCCTCAGTGGCAGTAATTCCTTGACCAACTCTGCAGAAGCTACATCTTCACATTCATTCACCACTGGTTTATCCTCTTCGAGAATTTCAACACTTTTACTGGTTTCATTTTCATTCAACAGGAATACTTCTGTGCTATCCTCCACTTCTTTAACAGACTCTCTTGTAGATTGTAGACTAGTCGAATCCACCTCCTTCATCAACAAATTACCCTCTTCATCTCCTGACTTACTTTGTTCACCCTCATCCAACTTTGCTGATTGTGAATTTTCAACCTCATGTTCATCAGATTTCGTTGGTTGAAAATCATCAACTTTATCTTTATCAAACTTTGGTGATTGAAAACAATCGACTTCATCTTCCACATCAACAAATTCCTTTAAAGATAGCAAAGTTTTAAGTTCTTCAATCTCCTCTAATTTGTTTTCACTCTGTTGACGCCTTTTAGGAACCAAAATGATTCGTGTATCCTCGAACATAAAACTGTAGCTGTTGGTGTGACCATCATGCTGCACAGCTCTATCGTATTGCCATGGTCTCCCCAATAACAAATGGCAAACATCCATATCAACCACATCACACCAAATTTCGTCTTTGTATTTCTTCCCAATGGAAAAATTAACACAAGCTCTTCGATTAACCTTCACTTCCCCTCCTTTCCTCAACCAAGCTAATTTGTAGGGATTTGGATGTTTCTCTGTTTTCAATGACAACTTCTTTATAGCTTCTAAAAGAAATGATATTATCACAGCTTCCTGCATCGATGAAAAATTTACAAACCTTCCCCAGAATAGTGCATGTTGATTGGAAAATATTGCTCCTCAACCAACTAGAATCATCTTCTTGCTTCGGTGTTAAACAAGATCTTCTCATTAACAAACTAAAACCCTCATCTCCTGTCAGTAATTCTTCTTCTTCGACTGGTAGTGAATTGACACACTCTACCTCTGCATCTTCATTCTCAATCTCCGCAATCATTGCTCGCTTCGTTGGTTTCGTACATTCATTGCTTTTATGGCCCCACTCTTGACAATTAAAGCATTTGAGATTACTATTGACCTTTGCTTTGCTGGCTTCATTCACAATCGGCTTACTGACACCTTTGAAAACATCCGCACTGCTACTAACATCCTTGTTCTGGTTGTTGGAATTCGTAAACACACCACCTCCTCGTCTCCCTTGCTTTTCCCAAGCTAACGCTTTCTGGTGCGCTTCAGCCACATACATTGGATTAAACATATTCACCATGTCTTGAATCTGCGTTCGCAACCCTCCAACATACCTAGCTGTTAGCTGTTCCTCTGTTTCCATAATATCATTCCGGGCAATCAATTGATAAAATTCATCTGCATAATCATTCACTGTTCTCGCCCCTTGTCTTAGGTTCTGCAAACAATGATACATAAGCGATTGATAATTGTGCGGCAAAAAAGTTGCTTTCATCATATTTCTCATTTTCTCCCAAGTGACAATTTTAGATTTTCCTATTCTCTCTCGTGTTAGCTTAGTTTATTGCCACCAAGCCATAGCTCTCCCTCTTAATCTCGTAGCAACCAACTTCACTCTTCGATCCGCGGGAACTTCTTTGAAGTCAAAAATTTCTTCAACATTTGAAACCCAATCCAAAAATTCCTCCGCTACCATTCCACCCTTGAATTCTGGAATTTCCATTTTCATCCCCGATTCCCATCGACGATCATCTTCAACATCCCGATATGCATTTCGTACTTGGTCTCGATCTCGAGAATGAACACTACATCTACCACCATCTTCATCAAAAACAGATGTACTTTGATAACGATCTCGACCACCTACATCTCTATGATCACGCATATCTCTTCTACTTTGTCTTTCATCATCATGGTATGGTTCATATTCAAACTCACGTGGAGTTCTTCTCTCTTCATCTCTATGCTCATGATGTTCTCTTCTCAATGAAACTGAAGATTCTCTTCTTTCTTGGAAAGATTGCGGCGACACCCTCCTCGCTTCCGTAACCAATGGCGAAACTCTGTTTCTTCCATGGTTCGAGACTGGCAACCTTCTCCTTTGACTTTGATTCATATCATTCATCAGTTTCTCTAACTTCCCAATGCCTTCATCAAACTTTTCATTGATACGTTGTTCCATTTGCTCGGCTTCTTCTCTTCTATACAACGCTTCAACATTCTGATGGTGATTAGATCTTCTCGGCGGCATGATTGAATCTTCACAAACTTTAACTTTCTCAAATCTTTAACTCGTCCTTGATCTACAAAGTGATGCACGGCTTGAATTCTTCAATAAGAATTGGCTCCAAAGACTCGGCTTAGCTATGATTGGCTAAGTCTAGCTCTGATACCAAATGATGCAGCAGCGAATAAAAGAAATGTATGAAACGGTGAAAGTAGCAATCGATGGACTGAAAATAGTGAACGCCCAAATCCGTTGATCCAAAGATGTCGGATTCTTGCTATCCCAAACATGTTGATCACGCACGATACCGTGTTTAAAGATCTATGATTCTTCTACGTTGATCTAGCGCACTAGATTCCGTGAATCGGCTTCAGTAGTCGTTGATTCGAGTGCACTTGAATGCCGAAAGTGGAGATAGGAGATCACACTCAACTACCAATTTGAGAAGAGGCACAAAGCACTCAAACAAAAGTTTATTCAAAATCAACTAACTATTACAAATGACACAACATCCCTATTTATAGGGTTACAACTCACACGACTCGACACTTGACAACACATAGGTCGTGAACGACCTAACAACCCGCGATCTAAAACAACAGCGACTCAACACAAAGGCCGCGACCTAACAGGTAAGCGACCTAACAAATACACATAAACGACATACGACTTAATATTTACAACACAACATACACGAGTTACAAATACACGACCTAAGAATACAACACACACGACCTAAGGACTCAGCGACTTAAGAAATCCAAGCTCCGTGCGACCTAACTTCAGATGCGACCTAAAGAATAGCATAGCTTCATTGATCTTGCGGCATACACATCAGCGACCTAACATAGGTCGTAACTCGCTTCCGCGATCTAACACAGGTCGTAATTCTTCTCCGCGACCTAACATAGGTCGTAACTCTTCTCCGCGACCTAACATAGGTCGTAATTCATTCCCGCGACCTAACTTAGGTCGTACTTCGTCAAAGTCAAAATTTGGAAAGTCGGAGCGACCTAAAGGAATGAGTAATTCGTTAGGTCGCTTGAGCGCCTTATCCTTTAACTCGTTAGCTCGCGAGTGATCTTCACTAGGTCGCCATCGACTTAAGATCTTCATACCACTTAAAACAATTGAATTGCCCTGGCGTGCTTCATCATCTTTTAACCCGTTAGGTCGTACGCGACTTATGAGATTGCTAGGTCGCTCGCGACCTAAGGTATCATCAGGCTGGGCTGCATCATATGACGAATAAGGTCAATCTTTTCTGTGGCATCACGAATAAAATCTGAACCTAAAACCAGCTTCTCATCGGCTTCAAGCCAACACGAAGGAGATCGACATGGCCTTTCGTAGAGTGTCTCGAAAGGTGCCATACAATTACTAAATTGGAAGCTATTATTATAGGAAAACTCAACAAGAGAAATATGATCTTCCTAACCTCCAACAAAATCAAGAACACATGCACGAAGGAGATCTTCAACAGTTTGATTCACGCGCTCCGTTTGTCCATCGGACTGAGGATGATAAGCGGTGCTAAAATTAAGCTTCGTTCGCAAAGCTTTTTGAAGACCCCTTCCAAAATCCACTAGTAAATTATGGATCACGATCGCTAACAATAGAAGTAGGAACTCCAAGCAATTTAACAATTTCTTTAACATAGAGTTTGGCCAAAAGAGGTACGGTCCGATTGGACTGAACGGGAAAAAATGGGCGGATTTTATAAGTCTATCTACAATCACCTATAAACTGTCATGACCCGAACGAGAACCGGGAAGACCGTTAATAAAGTCCATGGAAATTTGATCCCACTTCCAAACGGGAATGTCTAAAGGTTGCAATAACCCACCGGGCCTTTGATGCTCGGCCTTAACGAGTTGGCAAGTCATGCAACGCTTAATAAAGTTAGCAATATAAAATTTCATTCCATCCCAATACTAAAGTCACTTCTACTACCAGGATGAATGGTAAATTTAGAACAATGAATCTTCTAAAACGTTCTTACGAAGATCACTAATATTTAGCACAATAAGTCTACCAACTTTTCGAATGCCTCCACGAGCATCCATATCACAGTCTTTCAAACCATCAGTATTTCTATCCCTACAACTTTGGCTAAGATGAGCCAATTCGGGATCATGCTTTTGAGCTTCAAGAATGCGGTCTAAAAGAGATGGATGAGCCTCCAGGCTACATAAAACAAGAGATGAACACGAATCGGATTCACGATCTCGAATCTCACAAGTGGACAAAGTCTCAAGATCATTCCATTCGGATATCATCATGGAAAAAACCGCTTGTTGCTTACGACTAAGGGCATCGGCAACACGATTTCCCTTTCCGAGAGTATAAAGAATATCAAGATCATAAGATGCAAGGAATTCGAGCCAACGTTGTTGACGCAAATTAAGTTCCTTTTGAAAAAATAAATACTTCAAAGATTTATGATCGATGTAGAGAACAAATTTCTCTCCCAAAAGATAATGACGCCAAATTCTAAAAGCAAAAACAATGGCCGCAAGCTCTAGATCATGAGTGGTATATCTAGTCTCGGCAGGCTTTAATTGTCTAGAATCATAATTGATAACACGTTCCCTTTTGCATGAGAACGGCATTCAAACCAATACGACTAACATCGGTATAAACAATCAAGTCTTGGTTCCCATAGGGAATTACAAGAATGGGAGTATCAAAAAGGAGTTCTTTTAATTTAAAAAAACATCTTATATGCTAAATCATTTATTCCATAACACTCTTTCTCAAAAAGCTAAGACATTCAAAATTGTAATTAACTTTATGTAATCATCTTTTTAGAAAAATTACCGTGTTTGACTGTCTCATCATAGCGTTTAGGAGACTTCTATCGATAAGGTTGATCAGGCGCATCGATCAGAATTCTTAAAGCACCCAATGGGCAATACAACACAAAATCATCTTCTATATGATAAACATGTCACTTATAAAATTTACAAATATTCTTTGCTTGTCTTAATATTATAATCCAATTATACTTACAAATATATCTTATTAGAAAGATTTGCAATTTTAACTGCTATTTTCACCCATAATCAATGAATACAAGGACGGACTCATCGAGATATTCGCAGAATACTCGATTCACAAAATGGATGGAATAAGCTGGAGGGTTCGTCAAACCGAATGACATAACGAACCACTCATAAGAATCATAACAAGTGCGGAATGCGGTAAGTAGAATGCTATCCTTTGCAACTCGTAGCTGATGAAAACCGGTGGCAAGGTCGAGCTGAAAAGACCTTTGCACCACTCAATTGATCGCTTAGGTGATAATCCTAAGACAGGCTCAAAGATATCGAGAAATTCACGAATTACTTGAATGAGGGAGATAACATCTTCCTCATCATGTGGATTTAAAGAATAAAATGATGCCACTGAATTTGGAAATCAAAATCATTAAGAACAATAGAGATCTGCTTATCAGATTGAGGATGTCGAAGATGGATAGTCCTCTCGGGACATAGGATATGAGCTTCATATCGATTAAGCCAATCCATTCCCAAAAATCATTCTGAAACCTAAGTAGCGCATAACATGCAATTCGGCATGGAAAGCATAATCACATAGAAACATCCTTACAAAATAAACTGAGTGTTGCGGATCCACCAATCGGATTTGCAATTCTCAGTAATGTCATCAAGCCCATAATATTTAAAGAAAAAGCAACAACGAGTTCTTTTGATATAAAAGAGTGAGATGCACCCGAATCAAAAGAAATTTGAATAGGATAATCACGAAACAAATTAATGCCATCAAGGACTGAATGAGAAATACCTTGACCAAGAGAAGTGTTACTAGGGGCTTGCACAACATTTATCTTTCCCTCTTTCTTGCTTTGAAGTTTGGAACATGAAGATATATAATGATCCGAACTTTTGCAATAGCGGCAAGAAATAAGCCTTGGACACCTATTTATATAGTGGTCCTTAGAATCAAAATTGTAGCATTCTCCACGATTAGGGACTGGAGTCTTTGCTACCGAAGTTGCTTGCTTCACTTTCTTGTTGGGATTAGGACTTTTGAACTTAATAAAGGGATGCCTCTTCTTATTGATGTTGAATTTCTTCTTGGCACCCACTACTTCAGCATCACTTTCTTTATCGGCCTCTTTAAGTCGAAGAGTGATATCTACAAACTGGTTGCAAGGCACTTCAAATTTCAGAGGTAAAACCTTTTTGGGGTTCTTACTCAAAGCATGGATAAACCTTTGATTCTTTACAAGATCCAAAAGTTGTTGTGCATACATGAATACGCCATCCAGAGAGGACCACTGGATTTTCCAGCGCTAGGACTGCCAGGCCTAACCATTTCTCTTCTTTAAGAAAGAAAGAAAGAAAGAAAGAAGAGAAAAAAAGGTTATTCTCAGAATGAATATCAAACAAACTTGATTGATAAAACAAGGCATCATAAAAGGAAATAGGATAGAACGGGTCCTAAGACTTGAATTAAATCCTAAGGCACGATTCCTAAGAGAGACTTAGGACAATGATCCTTACTAGATTATTCTATATTGTTCCGAAGTTTGGCTCCGATACCAAGCTGCGACGCCCCACCTCTATACTCACACTAGCCGAGAACACTACAGAGTAATGTCGTCGACTAGCACGAAGAATAAGGCTGTTGAGGAGCGACCATCTGTGTAATTGCTTTGTGCGAGTACCGATATGTCAGATAGTATTACATGCATTTCGTTTCAAGAGGAAATCTGACACATCAATTACAAACTCAAAACTACTACACAGTGGCTATGTGATCTTCGGAAACAAATATAAAATAAGCATAACAAAAATCAGTCACAGATATTCATTTCACTAAAGTGGAAACAGATATGAATATATCACATAGAAGTGTACATCAAGTAGTGGTCATACAAAATCCACTACATCCCAAAAGAATAGGTACAAGTGCAAGACAAAAGAATATGTATACATCAAGGAGTCTCTATATCGAATGTATAAAAACAAAAAAAACTACTGAGCTAAAGTAGTTAGCCAAAAGTTAGAAGCTAGTCCCTGCTAGAAGTCAAGTGGAAGCACCTGAAACACCTCGGTCTGACTCGAGTATTATTTAAGAAGAAAAATAATAAACGGATCAGTCTAGCTATAAATATCATATAAAATGAGATAGGATAAGAGATATGATAGAAAATATATGATAACAACAAACATCATACAATATCTCAAATTTTCTCAAAAACACCAATAAGAATGTCATATTCTTTTGCTTATTCACCATACCTCAAATATTGATAAAGCCTATCAATACAAATTACAAAAATAGGTGAAACACAAAAATTCCTGAAATCAATAATTAGAAATCTAGAAAACATAAAGGAGGAGGCCTATCACAAACGGAAGCATGAAAACTCTCCAACACGTGTATCACAAACGAGATGCTATCCCATGGGTCGCTAAGCCATAGAGCCGGTGCAATGACGTAGTACAGCGATACGCCCGAGGAACCTGAAACTCAAACAAGCCATAACAACTACGTAGTACAACGATACGCCCGATGAACCTAAAACTCAAATAAGCTGGAACAACGACGTAGTACAGCGATACGCCCGACGAACCTAAAACTCAAATATGCCGGAACAACGACGTAGTACAGCGATACGCCCGATGAACCAAATTCCATAAAAAGGTTAAAATACCATGGGTCGTTAGCCCATAAAAATGAGACAAAGCTCTACAGAACGGGGTATAGTCCCCCACGCGGACAAAGAGACATCGCACATCGCTAGTCTAAACCCCAAATGATCTTCATTGATCAATAAGAAGTGTAAATTACACTAAGCTAGTAAATAAATGAGTTTAGCTTCATGTCCCATAACCACTGGCTTAACTTAAATATATACGAACAAATTGTAGATTTCCACTCGATAATTGTCATAAGATTTCAATCGAACAAGTCCAAGAATTAACCGAAGAAGTAAACGCAAGCGTTTCATACCACTTGTTTTGCTAAGCCGTTTAATTAGATTTCTCATACGAATGAGGTATGGTTTGTATATACTAATAGATTTGAAAACAGTTTTAAAAACAAGCTTTGTATTAAAAGTAATGTTGAAATCATTTTTGTGAAAGATTTTGAGTATTTACTACTAGTATAGAAACCTTTGTATTTTAAAGTGACAAAACACAGAAATGATTGTAAAAACAATCTATCACCAAAATCCACATTCGACGACGTGAATTAAAATCATAAAAATCGATATCAAATCCATCAAATGGATATTCCCAAAAATCCATAAAAGAAGTCATCAAAGTCGATAATAAATGACAACAACTATCCGGAACAACAAAAATCGATAAAAATTGAAAATCCACTCAAAAACAGCCAAAATAGGCAAAATTGCACAGGACCAGACGTCTGGTTGGATTTAACCAGACGTCTGGATTTTGTCTTAGCTATTTTTTTCTACATTGGTTTTTTTATCTTTTTCCAAGGACCCCTACCAGACGTTTGGATTTTTCAACCAAATGTATGGATTTTCCTGCTAGGCAAAAATCAGCCTTGCCCAAAGAGGGCAAAAATCCAAACCGGAGGCGATCGAACGAGCGATGGATGGGATTTATGCCAATCGACAACCCAGCCCTATAGGCTCTTCGATACCATACCAAAAACATGTCCAAACATCCAAGATAGGATCTTTAAAGATTTTGGCTTCAAAATACCAAAATTGGAAAATTCGCCAAACCAATTCAAATCAAAAGCATTTGAACATGAAATTGATGTAAGGAATTCATACCTAACAACAATGAAAGCTATAGACATAAATGTGAGTTCAAGAACTCACCTTTAAAACTAAAAAACAACGAATGAGAAGCTTTAAAACAAGGCAAGTTCAATTCCTCTTGAATACACCTCTAGAAACTTCAATATATTATGAAAGGTGAAGTTTTTCCTAAGTTAGTTTATAGGAATTTCTGAAAATTGAAGAGAGATTGAGATGGAGAAGATGAAGAGGATGCTTACCTAAGCTTCTCTTTGATTTTAGAGCAAGAACTTGAATTTCCTAAGAGAAGTAGGGCTTAGGAATTTCTAATCTCCTCTCTTTTCCTCCATTTTTCCTTTTGCTTGATTGTTAGGAAATGTTATAATTGAATGAAGAGGAGTGGAGTGGGAGTTGTTATTGTAGAGGAGTTGGGTTCTTTGTTAGGTTAGTGGGCTGAAACACAAACCCCCAAATGAAAATATCAAAATTCTAATCAACTCCAAACATATCGATGTTTATACTCAAAAAGGTCGCAAACGCCATTTTGGACTCAATGGAAGTGGTCCCGAGTCCGGATTCGACCGTTTACAGAAAGTCACATTTCGGACTTTAAATTCAACTAACGGTGCATATTTAAATAAAACATTTAAATATATAATCGTAAAATATGCGGGTTGTTATAGAACCTTTCCATCTAATTCATATCCTAAGGATCAACTCTTGAGTTTCCTCAACTATTTCGAAAGGGGGTTACGAAAGGACATCTAAACCAATTGAACCAATTTGAAAGGCTTAATTGGAAGGGATACAGGTGTTTCGATTGAGTCGGAAGGTTGAATATGGATGAATTTTGACTTAATCAGTTGAAGAGGTATAATAAAGGGAATCGGGCCTTTTGACTAAGTCGAAAGGTTGAACAAGAAGAAGTTTGAACTGAAACAACCTATTACTTAAGGTGGTTTTAAGGGGGAATAAGCTTTTAACTATCTCTATTTGATCAAAATGGAGTTTTGAATGAGACATCTACACTTTAGACTTTACTTTGGGGCGTTGACAATTTTTCTTGTTAACATTTTTGCGCTAGATGGAGGGGTCGAACCCCCGCTCTTGTTGAAGTTACAACTCCACTTTCCTCTAACCCATTTCTATTCCAAGCTTACCTATTTTGGACTTTACATCATAATGTTTAGTAAAACAAAAGGTCCGAACAAGGATCCTCAAAGCCACATCCAATTGGATTCTCCTCTAGAATAGTTAATGATTCTAAACTACATGAAGAACAAATGCTGAGATTGGTAGGTTTAAGGATCATAAAAAAAAATAAAGCTGAATCTTATGATCTAGATAAATGGATTTTAAACCCTTTTCACATTGGCCCCACACCTATCTTTGCCTTAGGAGGAACAAACAATGATAATTTGTTTGACCAAATGAGGAAAACAATTCAACTCTACACCACAGGCACAATCTTTGAAAATGGAATGATGGTTGATTACAATAGCTTTGCATATAAATAGCATCAAGCAACAAACGGGACATTGCCTACATATAAACTTCAAAGCGTTTTGAAAAGAAAACTGGACATTAAGGGTGAAGCTTCAAAACCAAGTAATAAAGATCTAGAAACTATCCTCAAAAGACAAACTTCAGGTCGAGACTCCCTAAGGAATGCAATTTGACAACATTGTATAATATACTAGTATATGATTTTTGTTTGATTATAATAAACATATATATATATATATATATTCATTTAAATGTATTTGTTATTGTACTATTTTATTTTTCACACAATTAAATAAATAACTCAAAATTCATATTCAAACAAATATTTTATTCAAGCAAATAGTTTATTACAAATCCGAATAGTACAAATTTGAGCTCTCACTACATATATAAAATTTTCAATTACAATACAATTTTTCAATTTACATATTACTCCTCACTACATATTCACTCAACACTCATGTTTTTATCTTCAACGCTGTTTCAGCTTGAATCCAGCATCTGGGCTATCTGCAAAATAAACACTGATGCAGTAAAATTGAAAAAGAAAATATTTTGCAGTGCGAATTAAAGTGTGTGTTTTGAAAATGTTATTTGCCTCAGTTATTTAGGTTGTTCGTCATCATTTCTTTTGAATTCATCATACACGAACAACTTGTGACATGCACAGTGTATCACTGTACATGCCATAAAGGCTGTGCACACCGATATACACTTGATAAAATTGCAGGGACAGGTGAGCACAAGGTCAAACCCGAGCCATTAGCTGGATTCAACTCTAGTGCATATAACTCTCGATCAAAACAAAGTCACAAAGTTTCAAATGCACCATACATATATGCGTACACATGTCATGGTCACATCAAATCAACCAAATACAGCAACCAGACCAAACAAGGTCATCAAAGCATCCAGGTTTTAAAATGGAATGGTTAGGTGAAGGCACAAGCTTAGACAACAATGAGCATGAAACAAATCCAGGCATCAAGTACACATGACTCCAAGCATGGAACAAAAAGCTTCAGAATGCAATGATCAAAGGCAAGAGCAACAAAACAAAATGAACTAGAGGTAGACAAGACCACAATGTACCAGATAAGTGAAACATGGAGATGACATTGATGTGAACATGAGGACATGAAACAGTTGAAACATTCTCCAGACCAGCATACTTATATACATAAGTGAAAACAGTTTCAAGACAGACTCGAAGCAACTGAACACATGACTCAGTGCATTTAGACCACAATTTAACTCAAAGCAGTAATAACAAATAGAACATGTGCACATATACACAAGTGATTCGAGAATCATAGTGCAGACAACGAAATGTACAAGAGTATACACATATATGCATACTACTCTAAAATCAAGCTACAACATCTTGACAGTACATAAACACATGCACAAGTCAAAGCAGCTCAAATGAGCAAAAGATTTCCGATATATTCGGAAAAGAAGAAATATTTCAAAAAGAAAGACGGACTCTCCTGCTTGAACTGATAGCTATTTCGAATCAAGCTTGAGAAATTCAAGGCTTTTCGAATGCAGGTTCAAAAGCAAGGGATGCAAACAGTCTTGGATAAAGTCGCAGGAACTACACAAAGCAACCAAACAAGTGATCAAGTTGCAAATGCATTCATGGGTCAGCAAGCTTAAACAGGGTCACCAAAATACATATATACATACGTATATGTATTAACACAACAGACCATCAAAACTTCATGAACATAGAAACAGGCATGGCCAAATAGGATAAACTCAACATAGCAAATGGATGTATACATGAAGTTCAGAAGCTAAACCAGAAATGTATTAATGCATAACCGGTGGTGAACACAATATAGGATGAACTTCATGAAGAACAGATAAATGAACAAGACCAGGGCAATGAATAATACAAAATGAATGGAGCATGCATATACATCAACAGACCAGAGCAATGTAGGCACAACATATATATACACACATACATATGTATGTATGTATATACATGGTGACTCGCATACAAACACAAGTTGTTCCAGTCAAACACAAGTGGTAGCATACATGTGAAGTTCTACGTGAATTCATACATGTGTTCAAAAATCATAAAAACAGTGAAGCAGTTGCATGAGTCACAAATCAATCAGATGAACAAATGTTGCAGTTCGAATAATTATCAAGGTAGCAGTTTCAAATCAAGTCAAAGCCAGGTGATAACACTGATTGAATTAAAAAACCGAAGTCAAGGCCAAAAAGAACGGAGCAATTTTGAAATTATGGAGATCGATCAACCCAGTTTAGTGTTGCAGTGAAACCAGTCAACAAATGAACAAGTCAATCTTCACGAAGTTCAGATTATCCAAAAATTCAAATGCCAAAAAGAACGGAACCTACTTAATAAAATATATCAACCAAATCCAACCGAGTATGACTTGAACAAGTCAGTACAATCACAAGTATTCAAGCAAAATCGAACGGCCAAACCAAAATTAGTTGAAGAATTCAAATCGAAAATACGAACGAAAATAAAGGGATTCGTTCCTTATATAACCCGATTACATCATCAGCAAATGATCATTCGAGTTTAAGCAAAATCATAGAGTCAAGTTTCAAATCAATAGCTCGAATCTAGTTCGAACCAAAGCAATCAACAGAGGAATTAAAACAGAAAAAATCACATACCAATTTCAAAGGTTCGAACTCGATAATTGAAGCAACTACACATGCGCTCAAGCTAGAAGATGATTGAGAAAGCAACGCAAAGATAATCCCTCAATTCAACCGATTTATTATAGAGCGGCAGCTTCAATTCGTAAAGCCCTAATTGCTGATCGAAGGAAAAGAGGCGGCAACAAATAAAAAAAGGAGAACACATATCTTTTGTTGAATTATATTTTAAAGTGGGCCGGTTCCTCTTTTTGTATTGGGCCTAATTTAAATATAGGTTTTAGTTTAGTCTTTTATTTTATTTGTAATTTCTTTTTAAAATTTTCTAGTCGTGTGACTAGGGTACAAACTATGGGGCGTAGTTTGAGAATTCGCAACTCAGTGGCTGAGTTGTGGCAGGATTTTGACCGTAGAGTTAGGTTAGCGATAGCGGGTGTCGCAAGTTTACGTGTGTAATTGTCTGACTACTTTATTTCTAGTAGAAACCTTGGGGCAGCACGTAGGCAGGGTTTTGCCGAAGATGGGTAAATCTGTGTTGTTCTATTTCTGCTTTTTATTATTCTTCTATTATCTGTGCTGCAATTATTTTATATATTTCTGCATTATTTTTTATTATTATTAGTATCACCCTATTCACCCCCCCCCCTCTATGGTGAAATCGATCCTACAATTGGTATCAGAGCAAGGTTAATAACAAGGATGTCTAACCCTAGTTGCAAATCTAGCGAGAGTCGGTCCAGTATTATTCCTCCTATTTTTGATGAAATAGATTTTTTAAATTGGAAATTAAAAATGGAATTTTTTTTAAATCTGTTAATTTTAAATGTTGGGATATTATTGAAAATGGTGCGATATAATAGACAAGAAAAATACTTTGATTAACGCTCTTGCTATGCATTTACTATATTCTCATATTAATCAAGATAATTTTAACTTTATATCTCATTGTGAAAATGCACAGGAATTCTGGAATACTTTTGATGCAATATATGGTCCAAAAGTCAACAACCATGAAAAATCCCGCATAATCGACTCAATTAAAGAAACGTGCTTGATAGGATCCGCAAAAGACAACAGTGGTGAAGATTCAATAGCCGATGAGATAAGTGATTTTCCATTCAATGATTTAGTTCTCTTGTGCCGAAAATTAATTGAAAATAATAAAGCCTTTGAGATGAAATATAATAAGTCAAAAAGGGAACAAGCTAAACTGCGTCATAAAAATAATGATTTGGAAAATAAGCTTAAAAATATTAAGAAAAATAAAAATCCTAATTGCAAAAGTTGTTTGGACTATGAAAAAGAATTTGCCTATTTTCAAGATAAGTTTTAAAAGTTGGAAAACGAAATTTTAATTCGGGAAAAATAAAACTGAGTTGATTTGTAAAAATAACATTTTGCAAAAAGAGTTGGATAGTTTTAAGAAGTCGGAAAGTTCTAAATGTGCGATTTTTGAAAAGAAATTAAATGAAGTCAACGAAAATTTCAAAACCTTTGAAAAAGAAAATGTGATGTCGAGTAAATCTAAAATTATTCGATTAAATCACGAGTTTGAAAAGGAGATTGAAAAAATCAAGGATTTTGAAAAAACTGAATTTAAAAAACTCCAACTCTTTGAAACTGAGATGCTAGAAATTGAGACTAAAATTAGAGAGCTTAAAAATGAAAATATCGACTTGAAAATGAAGAATTTTCAAAAGAGAGATAGTACCATTAGTTGTTGTTCGAAGCTTATAAATGAAAATAAACATTTAAAATCCAAAGTTAATAAACGTGAGTTGGTTACTCGGAAAGTTTTCACTAGAGATAAATCATTTAATATGCTCTTAGAAAATCAACTCTTTGAGAATAAAAGGAAAGGATTTGGATTTGCAAAAGTGTAAAAATATGAACAAACGACTAATAACACTTTTAAGGGGAAAAGTGTGATACCCAAATACGTAAAGTTTGGAAATATTGGACATGGCAAGAATAATTTTTGAAATATATATAAACACAAAACCGTTAAACAAATATGGATTCCAAAAGGTACGAATATAAATGGTTTGAATTTTAAACAAATCTGGATTACCAAGGGTACAATTGTAGATGCTAACGGTTTGTTAGACAAATTTGGGTACTAAAAATTTCAATAGATAATAATAGTGGTCCTACATCCATAGTTAGATCAATTGCCTTCTCCAAAATTTAGACACATAAGTGGGCTAAGGAACAAATTTAATGGAGATAGATTTTGAGTTGTTCTAGGTGATTAATAAACTAAAATTTAAATGTTCCTTAGCCTATAAAGTTTAGATGGAGATCATCGCATTTCGGATATCACGGAATCAAAGGAAAGTGAGGTATGATCTCTTAACTCAATTTTGTTCACATATTGTTAATTATGTTTTCATCGACATTGTTGAAGTATTTTAGCCATATCTTGAGCTTCTTAACTCCGATTTGTAAAATGCTTGAAGTGTAAAGCTAATCGATAATGCTACAACTTTTTTGTTTTTAGCTTTTTATGGATTCACTTTGGAATGTCAAGAAAAACTGCTTTGACGAATTTTTGGAATGTGTGTTTTTGCTCGATTTAGTTTATGTTACTTGTGCTTGATAGAAATGGACGTGCTGAAAATTTTGAGTGTTGAGGAGTACACGTTTTTCTTATATACCACTATATATCACCATGAATATCTCAAATACAAGTGGTATCTAATATCATCTCATGTTAAGATCATTTTTTGCAATTATTTAATTACTTATATTGATTTTCAACTTAAAGTCATTTTCACAAAAACCCCTTACATAAAATAGATTTTCACTTATTTTAATTTTTGAAACTTGGGATTTCATCATGTTAAAAATACTCTAGTTTATTTCGGAAGAGATGTACACTAGAATAGATAATCATTGACTAATTGAATCTTTTGGAACTCATCAAAATTATTATAGTGCTTGAAAAGTGATGGATGGTGATTAAATTATATTTCATAACAAAAGGAAGTATAATTTTATAATTTCATGAAAATTAAACAATTTTTTTAATATTTTTAAATTAGTACTTATTCCTTGATCATTTCTATCACTTTCACCTTTCTGTCAATCCATACATCATAATATAGTGTGCAGAATTTGATATTTCAAAATAAGGAAATATTTTTTTGTAAAATAATTATATCCTAAAGTATTTACTCTCATTTAAAAGTCCTCGCGATTATGCATGGACGGGACGCATATAAGAAAGGGATAAATATCAAGTATATTCTATTCTTTTTTAAAAGTCCTTACGGTTATGCATGGTTAGAAAATACTTGACATATTTAAAAAAAAAGGAGTAACTACTAACCTCATTTAAAAGTCCTAACTGTTATGCATGGTTAGTAAGTGCTTCACATTTATTTTATTTTTTGTATAATATTTGAAATGAGAAAATGCATAAATTATTCCTTTATTGAAAATATCAAACTCTTGTCACTATATAAAATTTTCCATAATCCTACCATTTCTCTAAAGTGGAGTTTGTTTCTAATTAATAAAATATTATGATTTTTGTTTGATTAATTAGAATTTAAAATTAATATTTCCCTCTTGATTTGATTTTTTATTTTTAATCAAAATCGTAGCTATTTCAATTACTATTATTATTTTTGATGATAACAAAAGGAGGAGAGAGGTTAAGATTTTGATTTTTGGGAGATATCCTTACTAATATTCGAGAGTGTTTTTATTCAAAGTTATTTTTAATTAATTTTTTTCAGTTTTAACTACACCCATCTGTGTAGGGGGAGCTTTGTTGTAGGGGGAGCTAATAGAATTTATCAAAACCAAATACATTTAACAGAGCCAAAATCTTAATATATGTTTGTTATCATCAAAAGGGGGAGACTGTAGAATATGCTAGTATATGATTTTTGTTTGATGATAATAAACACACACACATATATATATTCGTTTATATGTATTTGTTATTGTACTATTTTATTTTTCACATAATTAAATAAATAACTCAGAATTCATATTCAAACAAATATTTTATTAAAGCAATTTTTTTTACAAATCCGAATAGTACAAATTTAAGCTTTCACTACATATATAAAATTTTCAATTACAATACAATTTTTCAATTTACATATTACTCCTCACTACATATTCACTCAACACTCGTGTTTTTATCTTCAATGCTGTTTCAGCTTGAATCCAGCATCTGGGCTATCTGCAAAATAAACATTGACACAGTAAAATAGAAAAAGAAAATATTTTGCAGTGCGAATTAAAGTGTGTGTTTTGAAAATGTTATTTGCCTCAGTTATTTAGGTTGTTCGTCATCATTTCTTTTGAATTCATCATACACGAACAACTTGGGACATGCACAGTGTATCACTGTACATGCCATAAAGGCCATGCACACCGATATACACTTGATAAAATTGCAGGAACATGTAAGCACAAGGTTAAACACGAGCCATTAGCTGGATTCAACTCAAGTGCATATAACTCTCGATCAAAACAAAGTCACAAAGTTTCAAATGCACCATACATATATGCATACACATATCATGGTCACATCAAATCAAATCAACCAAATACAGCAACCATACCATACAAGGTCATCAAAGCATCCGGATTTTAAAATGGCATGGTCAGGTGCAGGCACAAGCTTAGACAACAATGAAGCATGAAACAAATCCAAGCATCAAGTACACATGACTCCAAGCATGGAACAAAAAGCTTCAGAATGCAATGATCAAAGGCAAGAGCAACAAAACAAAATGAACCAGAGGTAGACAAGACCATAATGTACCAGATAAGTGAAACATGGAGATGACATTGATGTGCACATGAGCACATGAAACAGTTGAAACATTCACCAGACCAGCATACTTATATACATAGGTGAAAACAATTTCAAGACAGACTCGAAGCAACTGAACACATGACTCAATGTATTTAGACCACAATTTAACTCAAAGCAGCAATGACAAATAGAACATGTGCACATATACACAAGTGATTCGAGAATCATAGTGCAGACAACCAAATGTACAGGAGTATACACATATATGCAGACTACTCTAAAATCAAGCTACAACATCATGACAGTACATAAACACATGCACAAGGAAAAGCAGCTCAAATGAGCAAAATGCATGTTCAAAAGCAAAGGATGCAAACAGTCTTGGATAAAGTGGCAGGCACTACACAAAGCAACCAAATAAGTGATCAAGTTGCAGATGCATTCATGGGTCAGCAAGCTTAAACAGGGTCACCAAAACACATATATACATACATATATGTATGAAGACAACAGACCATCAAAACTGCATGAACACAGAAACAGGCATGGCCAAATAGGATGAACTCAACATAGCAAATGGATGTACACATGAAGTTCGGAAGCAAAACCAGAATTGTATTAATGCATAACCAGTGGTGAACACAATATAGGATGAACTTCATGAAGATCAGATAAATGAACAAGACCAGGGAAGTGAATAATACAAAATGAATGGAGCATGCATATATATATCAACACACCAGAGCAATGTAGGCACAACATATATATATACATACATATGTATGTATGTATATACATGGTGACTCACAGTCAAACACAAGTGGTAGCATACATGTGAAGTTCTACGCGAATTCATACATGTGTTCAAAAATCATAAAAAAAGTGAAGCAGTTGCATGAGTCACAAATCAATCAGATGAACAAATGTTGCAGTTCGAACAATTATCAAGGTAGCAGTTTCAAATCAAGTCAAAGCCAGGTGATAACACTGATTGAATTAAAAAACCGAAGTCAAGGCCAAAAAGAACGGAGCAATTTTGAAATTATGGAGATCGATCAACCCAGTTTAGTGTTGTAGTGAAACCAGTCAACAAATGAACAAGTCAATCTTCACGAAGTTCAGATTATCCAAAAATTCAAATGCCAAAAAGAACGGAACCTACTTAATAAAATATATCAACCAAATCCAACCGAGTATGACTTGAACAAGTAAATACAATCACAAGTATTTAAGCAAAATCGAATGGCCAAACCAAAATTAGTTGAAGAATTCAAATCGAAAATAAAGGGATTCGTTCCCTATATAACCCGATTACATCACCGGCAAATGATCATTTGAGTTTAAGCAAAATCATAGAGGCAAGTTTCAAATCAATAACTCTAATCAAGTTCGAGCCAAAGCAATCAACAGAGGAATTAAAACAGAAAAAATCACATACCAATTTCAAAGGTTCGAACTCGATAATTGAAGCAACTGCACATGCGCTCAAGCTAGAACACGATTGAGAAAGCAATGCAAAGATAATCTCTCAATTCAACCGATTTATTATAGAGCGACAACTTCAATTCGTAAAGCACTAATTGCTGATCGAAGGAAAAGAGGCGGTAGCAAATAAAAAAGGGAGAACACGTACCTTTTGTTGAATTATATTTTAAAGTGGGCCGGTTCCTCTTTTTGTATTAGGCCTAATTTAAATATAGGTTTTAGTTTAGTCTTTTATTTTATTTGTAATTTCTTTTTAAAATTTTCTAGTCGTGTGACTAGGGTACAAACTACGGGGCGCAGTTTGAGAATTCGCAACTCAGTGGCTGAGTTATGGCAGGGTTTTGAACGTAGAGTTAGGTTAGTCGATAGCGGGTGTCACAAGTTTACGTGTGTAAGCGTCTGACTACTTAATTTCTAGTAGAAAACTTTGGGGCAGCACGTAGGTAGAGTTTTGCCGAAGCTGGGTAAATCTTTGTTGTTCTATTTCTGCTTTTTATTATTCTGCTATTATCCGTGCTGCAATTATTTTATATATTTCCGCATTAATTTTTATTATTATTAGTATCACCCTATTCACCCCCTCTAGGGTGAAATCGATCCTACAAACATCAATCGAGAATGTTTATTTGATAACCAAGGAAGAGCTCAACTATTGGCCATCACAGAAGAAAAGACCTAAATATGAAAGGAATCAGGGAGGATCCTATTGTCATTACCACATGATAAATGGACATGAGACAAATCAGTGTAGGGCACTGGAAGGAATGGTGATCGGTTTCTTCAGACAAGGCAAAATTAATAAATTTGTAAAGAGATGCTAATTGGATCTAATAAAGAACCACTTTACTAAGAAAAATCTACATGGTTGGGAGTAGAATTCTCCTTGAACTTGGACTTTACCTTAAATGGTCAAAGCCTTTGTCCGCGCCGAGTTGGCTAGGTCAAAGCACCTCTTGGAGGGAGGTTAGAGTAAGCCTTTAACTGCGCCACGCTATGGCCAGGTTAAAGCATCGACAAGCCCTTAGCCGCACCACGCTATGGCCAGGTCAAGATGCCTCCTGGAGGGAGGTTAGAGTAAGTCTTTATCTGCACCAGGCTACAGCCAGGTTAAAGCATCGACAAGCCCTTTATCACACCATGCTATGGCCATGTCAAGGCACCTCCTAGAGGAAGGACGGAGTAAGCCCTTGGTCCCGCCACACTATGGCATGGCTAAGGCACCAAATAAGCCTTCGGTCCCGCCTATAAGGCCTGGCTGGAGCACCTCCTGGAGAGAGGTTGGGTAAGTCCTTGGTTCTTACTTGTGGATAAGCTAACCAAGCGCACCAGACAACAATGGACTAAGACATCCGATCCCGAGAAGCGGCATATCAAACAATGGACTATGACATTCGAGCCCAAGAAGCGACAAATCAAACAGAGACAACATATAAGGCCCAAAGGGTAACACATGTCAAAAGATTCAAAACCCAAGGAGTGGTAGAGAATAGAAGGCTTAAATAAGAATCTACAGCCTTCGACTAATTATCAAAGAAGAATTTATGAACTTCACTTATTAATACCCGAATCTGGGTTTCGGGTCTTTCATTGTTAAGTTGGGGACTTCACTTATTAATACCTGGATCATGGTTTTAGGTCTTTACTATTAATCTATAATCTTCATCATACCCGAATCTGGGTTTCGGGGCTATTACTGAACTTTACTCATTAATGCCTGAATCTGGCTCTAAGTGTCTATTACGGAGATTATTATTATTGATTTCTGATTGTCATCCACTAAAACCCGAATCTGGGTTTTAGATCTTTTTACTTTTAAATTTCATTTATTAATGCCCGAATCTGGGTTCTAAAGCAAATGATATTGAGATTTCTATAAATTCCTAATCTTCAATTAAGCTCGAGATATATTTTACTAATACCCAAATCAGGGTCACTGGACTTCTACTAAAAACTTCCAAACAATGATTTTCGGACTTCTAGTGCACGATTATTATTGACTTTCTATTAGCTGTCTCTAGAAGATGAATTTCTAAACATATATAATTGAATCCAGAATTGAATTTTTGGTTCTCTATCATTGAATTTTTGGCTCTCTCATCATTACTAAAGATGAGTTTTAAGAAATTCAATCGTATCCAATTATGGAATTACTCCTCACTTATCATCATATGTTTAAATGATAATCTGTTAGCCCTAGATAATAATGAGGATAAACTTCTATATGATTTCAAGTTAACGATAAAGAATATTGTTTACTTCATACTTTTCGGGGAAATATGATCGGAAAGGAAGACTGAATGGGCCAGCAAATATAGAAACCATAATCCAGGTTATCAGAAAGCATATTCAGAAACAACATTATAAGAAAGGACTACAAACTAGGTGATATTTACATAATTTACATAATTTACAAAATTATTTATAAGTATACAACAATGAATTTTTACAAGTCCTGAATAGTCTTATTTAGATTTTCAGTAATCAAAGGATTGAAAATATGCTAAATTGCTATACAAAGAATCTCTTTAAGCTTCTTTTTTTTCTTTCCTCATTTTGTCAACATCATCGATGGAATCAATGTGAGCCTTTAAATCATGGTTGAAAGCTTTATTAGCACCCTTGAGTGTTTTGTTTTGCCTTTCTAAATCTGCAATGTGCTTTCGAAGAAGATATTTATCATGTTCAAGATTTTGAATCCTTGTCGCGTACTCGTTTATGCGCTGAGAATACCTCACTTTCTATTGGTCATCAAAATATTTCATCATTTAAATTTGACTTTCCTGCACCATTCTCCCACTACTCTCTCATCTAAGTCAGGCGGAGGGTTAGTTGTGGCTGGAAATTTTTGAATAGCTAAAGATGAGGACCTTGTCGATTTCACAACAGCCAAAGCGATCAGAGAAGTTGGCAAATTGATAGTTTGAATGTTGTCCCCCATGATAAACTCTAGGGATTTGCACTGGGCTTGACGGTCTTTTAATTTTATCTCTAAATCACTTATTTGTTGAAGAAGCTTTGACATGTCTTGATCGAAGTCAATCGAAGGGTTCGATTTAACTTGACGCTTTAATTTAGAAATTGTTTCATCTTTGTTCTTGATGCCTGCTTAGAGACTTGTAATTTGATCATTAACATCCCCAACGATTGTGTTCTGAAGCAAAAAATTTCTACGCCATTCTAGCGCTTCGGTATTTCCCTGTAAATGAGCGGACAGAGGACCTTTAGAAGGTTTCTCCTTTCAACATCTGCTATCAGCCTATCTCTGATGCTGGTAAAATGGGATAGGGATTCCATTGAGAGTGATACGATGGATAACTGTAACTTCTATTTAAACAAACAAAAAGAAAATAAAGTCAAGACTCAAATAACCAATCTCTTTTATTATAACAATAAAAGATTACAACTTAAGTAGAAATGAAACACAAAGTACAATTTCATTGGACCCTTGTTTTACACTTAAAGTTAAGAAACTGCATTTTTGACTTTATTCAAGGATTAGCTAAAAGAGTAACCGTTGAATCAAAAGGAACATTAAATCCTTCCAGGGTAATCACTGGAGGATATTTGCTATAATCCCATTCCCCGGTAGGAGGACTATCACGACCACAAATTAATTTGGTATGATATGTTCGAATTTCCTTGAGAAGTTTTTCTTTGTCTTCGCCAAGAAAATCGAAACGAATTCGAGGATGTTCCTTGTAAAGTCTCTACAAGTCTCTAAGAAAGTAGTGTCTGGCTAATTTTGAAGATTTCAAAAGCGAAGCCTTTTCTAGATAATCTCTTCTTAGTCTAAAATATTTGCTTAAATAATTTTTAGAAACAGGGCCGCCTGGGAGACATTTATTCTATGATAACGTAATAAAATGCAATTAAGTATAAAAGAAAGCTAGAATGGGAAATTTATAAATCAATATTATTACAAAATGATAAGTGTTCATCTGGTTCATACAAAATAGACTTTTTGAACAAAATAGACTTTTTGAATAACTCTGAAACAAATTTGTCCTTATAGTATTTACGTTTTTCAAGAGGCAACTCATGAGGAATCGATCCCCAAGTGTGGATCCGATCCAAATTCATCCAAATATTTCCTATGTAAATGCCTAAGTACACCCCCACTAAAGTCATCTAAGTATGAAAAATCTACATTCGGATGTCTGCAATAGGCTTTATATAGGAAGTCTACAAGGATGTTCCTCTCTTCAACCAACATCCAAAAGAGTGTAATTAATTTCTGATTCTTTTCCAAAAGTTTATCATATCGAAGGCATGCCCTCTTCAGTCCGGGAGCAGCTTCTTGATCTTTGAAAGTCGCTAACGTTGCTGCACTTTGTTAAGCCTATGATACATGTCGGAGAGGGTATTGTTTTCTTTTAACTGCTTATCTAACTCTCTATACAAGCTATTTTTTTCTTTCAAGCTTTGATTTATAAAGTTGGATGAATTTCCTCCTTATCTAAAATAAAAAATGTTAACTATTACTATCTTGGAAATGAAAGTCATTTAGACAAGGAATCCCATACCTGAGAAATGGGGACTGAAGTTGGAGAGACCTTCTTTTTCTCTCTTTTTTATTTGATATTGATGTTAGAAGTCCCTTCTCGATGGTCAGAAGGCTCGGGAAGTTCAGGAGGACTTGCTTCACCGGTACTCGAATCGGGGTTGACTTTTTCTAAAGCACGGTGATGTCATTACCATCTTTTTCATGAATGTCAACGTGACCACCTCCATTGCCACCTGAACCCTGGCCTCTATCTTCATTATCATTATCATCATCATCATCATTATCATTGTTATCGTCATCGTTGCCGCCTTCTTCGGTGGCGGCTTCATCTTCATCGCCTTCTTCATCTGAATTGGAGTCTACTTCGATAGAAGGGACTTCAAAAGATAAAATTTTGGGAGCATCAATCTCCTCTCTCTTGGTGACTTCAACTCCCTGCTCCATTTCTTTGACCTTGTCCATAAATCTTTTTTCTAGAGCAGGGTCGAGTGAAGGGATGCTCAAATCTGGGCATTTCTCAATGTTGTTGGTGTAGGCAAACATAAGGGCGTCCTCATAAGAGTTTACAATGACGTTGTCAAGGGAAGTACTCAGAAATTGTGACACTCTTAGCTTCTCTTTAAAATAGTGTTGAAAGCTAACTTTAAGGAACTTTTCAATTTCTCCAGTTTCTTCCCGAGAGAGGATTGTTGGATACCATTCGAGCCTTCTTATCTTTCGACTCTTTCAAAGCCATTTTCAGAGCTAAATTTTCATCGGCTAGAATTTGTTTTACTTTCCTCTCTTCAGAAATGATAGACCCTGCTTGAGCGAGAGAGGCTCCCAATCTTTCCTGTTCCTTCATAGCATTATTTTTGTTAGCAGACAAGGAAATGATTTGGCTATTCAATGTTGAGATTTCCTCAAAAAGCTTGGATGTCTCAACAGAAGATTTTGATGCGTTTTCTTGAAGAGAAAGCCAGTTTTTGGAAATATGAAAGGAAAGTATAACATAAGTCAGCATTCAGAGAGAAATGATAATAAGGGGTTAAATAATATGTAACGTACCAGAAGTTGTTGCTCTATTAGAGATCGACAGTGACCTACCAGGTCAGGAACGAAGGAAGGTGGGTGAATGGAAATAAAGGATGAAGAGTTCAAAATAGATTGAACCATTTTCTCAAAATCACCTGTAAGCACTGGTGACGTGGGTTTGGAGGGGTTCAATTTTGTGAAGGAGTTGAAGCTCCCAAAATCAAAGACGACAATTCGAAACATAAGATTGTCTTTTGAGGGAGTTATTTCAGGACAATTAATGGAAGCTTCAAGAATAGGACTTTCCAAAGTTTTGCCCGCGTCGATAGTCTCACCCTCTTCTGGTGGCAGAGAAGATGGAACTTCAACAATTTTAGCCTTCTTAAGAGATGGGCCTGCTATAGCCACCTTCCCCAATTTTCTTTTAGCAATTATCTTTGACCTAGCGATGGCTTGAGTGAATAAGGATGATGCGCCAAATGTGGAAGTTGAGAGAACTGGATCACTCGCGATTAATTCGACCTGATGAGCAGTTGTTGGAAATTCAAAAATTCACAAGTCAGTAAAGTAATTTAAGAAGTAACACAACAATAAACTACAAGTGCTACACTTAAGTTTATTAGGATGATCTAGGCAAATTTGTGACATAGGAGAGTAGTTCTTAGGATTCCCCAAAGACAAAAAGAGTTTGCACCGAGATGTATGTTGAACAAGTGGGAGTTGACCAAGGACTCTCTGACTCGCTGGGAGAAGAGAATGTTTCCGAAGGTTTGATGGAGTCAATAGTGTGAGCCTATTTCCGATGCTACTTGAAGCAGCAATCAACAGCTTGACAGTTTTCTTATCCTCATCCTTGCATTCATTAACAGAAGGACCTGACAAAGAAGCGTAGATTAGCAAAAGAAAGTAACTGAATGAAGATAAAGACAATGATCAACTTACAAGGAGAAGAAAAGACTCCACTGATATTTGGAAAGCATTTGACGAAGAAGAATTATGTCTCCCAGTCTCTAAATTTGTTTACCCCCTCTGATATTAGTTTTTTGGTGGTTAGCTCTGAAGATCTGGTTGTTTAGGTTGTTGAGTTGACTAGGCGGACCAAATAGTTGAGAACTTCAGAATTTAATGAAGGAATGTCTGACTCCAGAGCCATAAGTTCCAAAGAAAGAAGGTATGTATAAACATTGGGGTATAATTGGATAGGTGCAATTCCCAGATGGGTCAAGAACTTAGACAAGAAATCTAGGAAAGGAAGGAAGCCACCATGCCAAATATGAATGGCAGTATAAGCGAAATACCCTTCGGATGGATTTTGAATGGTATCGCTATCACTTGGAGGAATGGCTTCTACCCAGTGATGCCAAAGTCGTTTAGAATGGCGTTAACCTCATCCTGGAAAGATATTAGAGAATGTTTGGAAACAGCTTCAACCTTCTTTGGAGAAGATTCTACCACGGGTACTCTATCTTTTTCAGGTTTCTGGGAGACCTTTTTCACACCCATGATCATGTTAGGTGAAATCGTTTTAGTAAAGTATTATAATTTGTTCTATTATTAACATTTTTCAAGGATGTCGAAAACCTATTACAAAAATTTAAATATCAACCAAAATATGTAATTTCATATCCATGAAAGAATGTCAAGGTCAATTTAGGAAATGAAATTCGTTGAACTTCAATAGTGACGAAGGGGAAAATGGAATGGGAACACCTACAAACACCCTTCGAAAATGTCGAAAGCCCAAGGAAGATTTTACTATTAAAAGGAATAGTTAAAGCCTACACAACTAGTTTGAATATAAATACGCTAACAACATTCCACAAATAGGACAAATAAACCTTTCGACAATGTCGAAACCCATGAATTTTGTTTTATTCAAGGAATACGAATGTTGTTGAAACCCTATATACTAATTAAGTTAAAAGACTTTGGTTTAAGTAATATCAATACAAAGAAGGGGCTTTGGGACATGTCAACGGTGTTTGTATAAAATGAAGATCAAATCCCAGTTAACTACAATGGGTTTCGAGTAAGTTGAAAGGGGTGTAATGTTTCGAAAGCATACCAACAACTAAACTTGATTCAATATAGTAGGTTTTGATTAAGTCGAAAGGTTTGATTTGGTTTTCAACTTATACAAAATATGTTTTCCTCAATCCAGTTTATGCAAAGAAGAGCGAATTTCTAACTCTCAACATCTCCTAAGGTAAATTAAGATTAGGCATGAATCCAACGGCCGGTTAAATTCACTTTTATATATACGAGAGGTTTCGAAACCTATAAAATAAAAATTATGTTTTTGAAAGTGTACATTATGTAACCATTTTGTGAAGCACATCAGGGCAACTTCTTCGAAAGGTGTTAGAATATAATGAAGCATACTTCTGCGAAGTCCACTTCATGATGGCTACATCAACACTTTCAAAAAGGTCAATTAAAATATAGATACTGGACTTCCTTTCGACCCCGTCGAAAGAGGTTGAAGAAGCAAAATGGAGTTAGCCACCTCAACTCCTTTCGAAGGGGTAGAAAGGTCAAATTACAATGTCAAATTGTGATTCGTACAACTTAAATTTCTCTGTGATGTTACTGGAAAAATCATTCTTCCCCAAATTCAATTTTAACCCAATACTTCAAAAGGTTAGTAAAATCGAGTCGAGCGCGAATTCACAATCAACAACTGCAAAAATCCTCAAAATATAAATTCGAACTACAATACTTTTTTTTTTTTTTAAAAAGCCTGAGTTCTTTCATAGTAATGGCAAATATCCCCTAAACCCAACGAATTTGAATTCTAACTTAAAACTAACATCATAAATCGAGTAAAATAAACACATAATTGAATCCAAGAATAATTTCATATGAGTGAAAACCCAAATCATCATATTGAACTCAGAACAGAAGTATAGGTTCAGACCTAAAAACTTTAAAATTGAAATCGAACGCGATAAATTAAGTTGGGGGATAAAACAACAAGCACATACCTTAGATCCGAAATTGTGTTGAATGAAAGTAAGGATTTAATAGGAGGTTGTAACTTTTAATTATTGTTGTGAGCTTTTAGTGGCAGGTAAATGAAAAGGAGAAGAAGAAAGCTCGATTTATAGAAGCAGCAGGTGCAAAGAAAGCCGTCCGATCAAATTTAAAAGGACGGTCAAGACCTATCTGAGAATATCAAAAAGCGGGAAACTTAGTGGGTTTTGAAATGGCTGACTTGGAAAGTCAAGAGCATCCCTTCGCAGGGTGGGGTAAGTGTTACCACCAATTCTCATTTCAACCTTGTCGAAACCAAGAAGAGTAGGAGAGAAGAATTTATAAAAGATGATAACATCAACAAAGCCTTTCGAAGGAGTCGAAGGGATGCTACAACAAAGATTAAGTGTGCTATAAGCTTTCGAAGAGGTCGAAAGGGGGTAAAAGAACACTTTCGCTTTAAGTGCTTCCATTCGAAACAGATGTTTCCGCCTGCATGAAGACGTTTCGAATAAGTTGAGGAACACCTTTCGAATGTAGTAAATTACAGCCACTCACATGCACGCTAAACCTTTCGAAACTGAAGGTTTCGCCTTCATTCACATTCCACGGAAAGATGTTTTGTTAAACAACCCCTTCGAAAGCATAACTAAGCCTTTCAAACCGTTCGAAACCTTTCACAACTAAGAAAGAAAAGCTTTCTAAAGGTCAATATGGCAATCTTCTATACCAGAAGAGAGGTTCCGCATCAAGCAGCAAGTATGTCTTCGAAAATTACCTTTCACTGGAAAACCTTCAACATTTCAACACTTTCGAAACCCCAAAGATTTACCTATTGATAGATTCGAAAGCTCATGTATCTTCTTACTTGCGACAACATAGAAACACAAGGTGGAGAAGCATACCTACCCCTTTTGATGAAGTCGAAAGCCTTCAAGTCCATTTGAAAGCAATGCGGAAGGTTGCCTTAATGTGACTGGCGATGAAAGGTCTCCAGGACCGCTTTCGACCAAGTCAAAAGGACTGATTCGAAAGGTGCCAACCCGCACCTATAAATAAGACCCTAGAGGTCTGATTTAGTGGATCCGAATTGATTCACTTCATTCTTGTACTTTCTTAAATTTGTAAACCCTAATTTTGAAATTAGATTGGGAACTTGATCAATCTGTATAGCATTAGCTTAATGAAAGCAAGATTAAGATATTTTTGGATGTGCAGCTGATTTAATACTCTTGTTGGATTCAGTTTATGATCTGCTTATGTCGACTTGACCGAAGGGTTACCTTTTGAATGAGTCGAAATCCTTAGCTCAACCTATATCATTAGAGCCTTAGCTCCTAACCTCAAGTTATTGAAAGGTTACCTTTTGAGTAAGTCGAAACCTTTAGCTCAACCAATATCCTTAGATCTATAGATCCTAACCCAAGCCATCGAAAGGCAAACTTTCAACGAAGTCGGAACCTTTCCATCTAATTCATATCCTAAGGATCAACCCTTGAGTTTCCTCAACTGTTTCGAAAGGGGATTCCGAAAGGACAATTAAACCAATTAAACCGGTTTGAAAGGCTTAATAGGAAGGGATACACGTGTTTCGATTGCGTTGGAAGGTCGAATAAGGAGGAATTTTGACTTAATTAGTTGAAGATGTATAATAAAGGAAATCAGGCCTTTTGACTGAGTCGAAAGGTTGAACAAGAAGAAGTTTCAACTGAAACAACTTGTTTAAGGTGGTTTTAAGGGAGAAATAAGGTTTTAACTATCTCTATCTGATCAAAAAGGAGTTTTGAACGAGACATCTACACTTTAGACTCTGCTTTGCAGTGTTGACAAGTTTTTTGGTTAATACCCATCGAAAAATTTAAAAATATATGGCAGTCCCTCATCATTCGGGACAAGTAGTAAGCAAACTTAATTAACCCGAAAGTTTACGATAAAGTGCTATTGTATCTTTTCAAAAATTTCGACCGACTCCCATCGTCGGTGATAAGTAATAAGCAAACTTAATTAATCCGAGAGTTTATGGTAAATGGCCATCATATCTTTTCAAAAAATACGACAGACCCCTATCGTATGCGATAATTAGCCCTTGAATAATAATATAAGAAAGGGTAGAAACTCATCGCAAAGACAAAATTATTAATTGTCGAGTGGATGTGGATCGAGCTTGCTCTTCCTCGCAGTGGTTTTCGTTCTCACCATTGCGATAGCTTATAAAAGAGGGTTTATTTATTTTATTTTTTGCGTTTCTTAGAAAAGAGCGGCTTTGGAAAGTTAGGGATTTTTTTTTTGAAATTGTGCTAGTCGTGCATAAATGTAACCGATGTAAACATGAGAAGGAAAAGGGTATTTTAGTCTGTGTAGTTATTATAATAATATAAATTTTGATGTTCTTTTAGCAATTATTATAAAATAATAATAAATGTAATCTCCCTAAAGTGGTACTCTTTTATTAAAAGCTGGAGTTCTTTTAGTAAAACATCAACTTCACATTAATTGGTCGAGCGGCTACATTAATTGGTCGAGCGGCTGTAGATCGAGCTTGTTCTTCCTTGCCGTGGTTTTTGTTTTCACCGTTGCGGTAGCTTGGAAATGAGGATTTTATGAACTTTTTTATTATTAATTTTTTATGCGTTTTTTAAAGAAGAGCGGCTGTGGAAAGTTAGGATTTTTTATTTTTTATTTTTTTTAATAATAATTTTGCTAGTCCCGTGTAAATGAAACTGATGTAAACGTGAGAAGAAATCAAGGATATTTTAGTCCTGATAGATATATTATACCAACATAAATTTTAACTCCCTCTTAGCAAATTATAAAATTAATCCAATCTTCCTAAAATGGTACTCTTTAATTCGTGGGTGGAGTTGCTTTTGTAAAACATCGACTTCGCAGCGAATTATATTTTTCCGACAAGTAACTTTATATTCTTTTTGGAAAATCCCAAATTCAAGTTTCACTTAAACTTAAACTTTGAAGAAATATATGCTCGACCTGTAACATATAATTCGGATCATACATACGATTTTATTTTTCTCTCACGATTATCGAAGTTGAAACTTGTGATTTAATATTTCTGAAAAATAGTAGAAATAGAAGATTTTCTTCCCCATACTTAATGTTTCTCATTCGCTGTCTTTTAAATTACGTAACATTCTAGGAGAATCAAACTATTTGATATTGGTATTAAAGCGTCCAGCTTATAATTGAAGAGATGTATAGAACAGTAGAAGTGAAATATAAGTAACGTGATTAATGTATTTAACCTGCAGATGGTGCACCCACAGTAGGAAAACTAAGTTCTGTTTGTCATTTCTGTCGGTGACTAGCGTATAATCACTCATTTCATTATCGAAGAAAAAAAATGCACAAATCTCATAACCTTTTAGTCCAAATTTGTGACAATAGACCAACTTTGGTATCACTCCAAAAGTCTCGTTAGTTAGCTCTCGTTTTCAGGCATGTCCACGTCGATGATATGCAAATTTATATTTTCACGCATGTCCATATCGATGATATGCAAATTTACACAACGAACGCACATGGAGAAAGATGGGTCATTGAATGATTTTGACATAAGATTCATGTATATTGCTTCTTCCTGTCTACTTATTTTATGTACTTGTCACCAAGGCTAGAGACAATGTACAAGGAAAATATAACCGTACTGGATAAGATGACTAGAACGGTGAACTTGCCCAAATAATAAAAAAGAAAATAAAACAATCTCATCCCTAATTCGAACAAAAAAAAGAATAAAGCAATGTTATACTTCATCTTACTCAATTGATCATTATGTATTTTACCTATCATCAAAATAAAAGAATAACAATAGCATATTACTAAAAATTAGCATATGCCATGGGCCATGGAGGTTGCTTCTAAATCTCAGTATGTTCACCACCGTTATGACACATCTATCCTATTTATCATGAGTTATTTGCACTAGAATGCTTGTAAGCGAACATAAAAAAGTACATCCTTTTTTAGTGTGGGGTTCGACTAGAAAATCTCAACTTCTCCATTATTGATGGTTAATTGGCTAATGGATCAGATTTTGGCCGTTAATCCAAATAACATATGGACAATTTAAACGAATGAGATGTTCTACTGATCATTTCTGCGTTTCTATTTTTTTCTAAACGATTGAACAAAAATTTCATTGGAATTTGAATAAAGAAAAAAAAAACACACATATTAGAATTCAAATTAGTTTGATGTTGATAATTAAAATCCTACTAGCTCATAATTTAAAATTTTGAACATATTCAAAAATTATGTACAAGATGTGTAGTGATGAACAAGCAAAAACAAAATATTAAAAATGTATACAAACAAATAAAAATATGGTAATCAAACAATAGAAACATCCATAGTTTTGGTACTATGGTCAAATAATAGTGGTGCTGGACTCAAATAAAATCAGATGGTTATGAAACCGTATGTGGTACCAATAATAATTGGTATCAATGATAATATGATCAAATCTAGATCTACCGGATCGAGCCTGTAAAGCCCAAACAAAACATGTGTCTGTATTAACCGGGTGGATCCATGTTTGATTTACCCAAAAATCAGTACAGTCTATTTGGAAATCCATCCTTACAGTTAGACATGAATTGAAGTAATTTTATTCTAATTATAACTATCATTTGTCCTTGAGCCTAAAAATGAAACTCAGTGTTCTTCAGCCTAAAAGTAAAACTTAGTGTCCTTCAGTCTATTTTTTTTAAAATATGTCATTTTTCCAAATTCCCTCTGGTTTATTCTAGAAAAGAGTTATGGATACACTAGGACAATGGAAGACTACTTGATTTGAGGGAAAGAAGCAGAAGTTTGTAGATTTTATATTTTATGTGATATTAGTTGTTAAATAATCAACGAAGAAAATATTAAAAAAACGACAAAATTTGAAAGAAAGAAAAAAGTAGACCAAAGAATATCAAGTTTTATTTTTAGAATAAAGGACAAATGCTAGTTAGCATTATATTCAATTTTACACTATAAAAAAATGTTACTTATAACTAGCATTATATTTAACTTTACACTACATAAAATGTTAGTTATAACTAGCAGTTTTCCTTTGTCAAGAAGAAACTTACTGTTATTCACTTAATTTTTTTTTATTTTATGTTTGTCCTTTAGTCTATTTTCCTGTCATCGGACTGTTAAATTTCATGGGAAAGAGATTGTGGCTCAATTATTTGCTGCTTGCATGGGATAAAATATATAATCTAAAATCTGTAGGACGTCTTGCAATATTTTTTAAACGAAAAAGTGATTTACAAAGGATGCAATTGAAGTTACATCAAACTTACCTTAAAAAAAGGAAAATTTAAGCAAATAAATTTTTATGGGGAGAAACTAGGTCCTCTTATCAATTATTTATTTATTTATTACGGGCAAGTACAGTTAACTATCCCCTACCATATTTATTAACATAAAGGGAAAAAAAATACTTTAGCAGGAAGTAAGAAAAGCATAACTAAAAACATTGGAAGCCCACTAAGCCATGAAAGAAAAAGAAAAGATATTGCTCTAAATGCTCCAAACTGTCGAAGTATTAAAAGCAGCATCATTTCTATACATCTTCACTGTGCATATGATCTCGTTCAGAGCCGGCCCGGGGGGAAGCCCACCAAGCCCGTGGGCTGAGGCAACCCCCGATCAAGGGTAAAAATTTGAAGTCTTTATAATATAAATATAATATATATATATATCAAATGTTGAACAACATTTCATTTGTAGAAGGGTATGGTAAAGTGGTATGTCATACACATTGCATGTTTGAGGTCCAGTGTTCAATTCTGCACCTTATAAATAATTTTCTTACTTGACTATTACTTAGAACAGTATACAAAATTTGTTTTTTGGGCTTGGACAGCAATTCTTTTGGGCCGGGCCTGATCTTGTTCAAAGTCAAGCGAGACGATCCATCTTCAAAAGAAACAATCTATCAAGTTCATTTTATTTCCAAAATAAACAATCTCTTCTTCTTCACTAAACTTCCTCTCTTCTTCTTCACTGAACCTCCTCTAAAGCTAATAAATCTTTTTCAACATGCTTAAACTTTTTTATATTCGGTCTGAATAAATGAATCAACAATAAGAAAATGTGATCGTATAGTAATGAATAAATATAGGATATAAAATCAAATCCATATATTTACTTGTAGGTTTATCAAACCTTAAAACAGATCGTGGTACTCCAAATCAAAGCATCACCAACACTAGGGTCGATCAATGGTGTCACTGGTCAATTTCACTGACTGTCCTTAAATGTAACCCCAAAAAAAACAAAAGTACAGAGGTATTTATGATGTCGGATAACTCAAAACCCAATTAAGAAACCCCACGTGGAAAAACGCATGGGGTTTGAAGTATAATTGAAGTCGCTAGTTTATCCGAAATTATTAATACTGGGTAACTAGTACAAAATATTCGACTTCTTCCTTAGCCTACCTCCCTCCTTCCCTTCATTTTTTCTAGCCAAACATGAAATTTCATTTTAAATTCCCCCAAAACCCACACATTTTAAACCCATTTTCTATCCTATTTTGCTAAAAATTTAACCAAGGATGAAATTTTTTTTACGTAAAGTTCGCGGTGCCGGTAAATCTTTTCAAAATGTTTGGGGCGGCGGAGATGATGGTGGTGAAGCTTCTAACTCTAGTTCTTCGAGAAGGTGCAGAGGTAATGGAACAACGGTATCTCGATGGCGGGGCATGAGATTGTTTCCAAAGACTCTGCTTTGACTTCGAATATCGATCAAAACTTAGGACCAGACAAGGAGTTGATCAATTTTCGTGTACATGCTTTTACCCGTGTTGACATCACTGTAAGTAAAAATTTTAATTTTAAACACAACGATATTGATTAGCAGTAATTATTACATATAGTGTAAATATTCAAAAAATATGGTATATAGCGTCAAGCTTCTATATTGATTGTATAGATCTATATTTAGGCTTGGTAGAATGTTCACATATTAGTTTATAAATTGTATCATTATACATTTTGTTTGCGAAGTTAATAGTCAAAATAATTTTCTCAATAAGCGAGGGAAGGGAACACTCATGGATCTCTTGTATCAATATTTCGTCTATATTTGGAGATTATAGCAACAATGTTGATCGATGTATTATCGGATTTTTGGGTGACACTGGATTTCAAAATTATTTGCTATGTTGTTTTTTTAATAAATATTTACATGTAAAACCACATTGAATTTTGCTTAATCAATAGATTTTTCTTATTATAGACATTCAACTTACCTTAAATTCTGATGCATAATTATGTGGTACATTAGCTTCTTTTTTGTGGAAGACCACCCACATTTTTCACTTCACTCTTGGGGGACGGGAATTAGTCCTTTAGATTTTGTTATGCTTACTGATACTTCTATTGGGTCACGCCTTCCTTTACCTTACGATGAGCAGTACGAAAGACATGATATCCTATTCTGACATGCTTATTAGGGGTTCTCAGATTAGAATAAGTTTCCTCATGGACACTATTAGGAAACTACTTCGATAATACAACTCTGCTAATGAATTAGAGATAGCTAGGCTATTTGTCCTGTACATGATGGGAAAACTTTTCTTTTCCAATCCATTTAGTACACTGCCATTAGAACATGTTGCAACAGTTAGGGACTTTGATCTTTCTTCCCCTGTTCTTTACGACTGTGGAACGATTATCATGGCCTACTTGTATAGGTTATTGGACATATAGTGTGTATTTACTAGTCATGGTACATCATTATGTGACCTTCGGAAGGTTTTACAGTATTGATGGTATGAGTATAGCAACAATCTGGTTCACCCAACTGAAGAACACCAGTTAACATTATTCTTTCTGTAACGACCCGCCTTCCCTATCATGCTGCACCCTCTAAGTGCATAGGCAGACACACATGCCGATTCTAAACCATTAAAAAGGGCGGATGGTTAATGGGTTAAATAAGAAAAGAAAGGAAAAGAAAGAACAAAAACAAACTCAAAATCTCGCAGCGGAAGGAACAAGATATAATAATAAAATAACAGTTCATGAAGCTGTTAAATAAATAAATTTGATTATTATTATACATCATAAATCAGAGTTACATACATATCAGAGATAATACAATAATGCAGCGGAAAAATAATATGGTAGTAGAATACAAATGATGTAATACCAAACTCCGTCTTCGTCCTCTAGAATAGATCTTCAACCTTATCTGAAATGCTCAGGCTGACCCGAGCGTAATGAAAAGGCAAAACACTCGAGTCAGGACTAAAATATCTCATGTAAGTCAAATCGAATAAGAAAATATGAGTGTGATGGCGTCAGAGATGTTTACGGGTTTTGACATCTCCTATCCAGTGTCAACGTGAGTGCAATAACTTAAGAGATGTTACGGGATTTTCCATCTCTCAAGGATCCGTTAAACTATCTACTATGTAGTACAATACGCTATTATAATATGTCTACATTAAAGTAAAAGTATTAAAATAGCGTTAAGCCATGGCCCATTCCACCCTTAACACAGTTTATATTCCCAAGAGCATATACAAGACCGTAGTTTCCCCAAAACCGGAAGTCACCAGAGGGCAATCCATATACTAAAGGTACAAATCAAAATCGTAGTGGTCGCGCATAAATGGAATACAAGTATGACAAGGCACATGAGGCAATACCCAAGGTAGTGATACTACCGATCGCCTGATCCGGACTGGTGAGAACGCAACGCCGCAGCGCCCGCAACACCGTGAGACAACACTCCCAAAAACAAGGGTGCGCACCAATCAATCACAAAGTAAAAGAATAGTTTACGAAGAAGTGTGTCCACTTGAGGTAGCTAATCCTCCATTGGCCCGGCACAGCTCCTGTTTTAGTCATTTCCAATTTGACACAAGTGTCAAGGCTATCCATTATCGTTCTCTTTCTTCAGTCAACACGTACATCATTCCAACCACTTCATTCTGGATCATCACTCCGCGTATAGTTATTAAAGTGGTTTTCGGTTTAGATAGAGAGTATATCCATAACTGATTCCGGTCTCTTTAATAACTTCGAAATTATTTCACCGATTGGTCGTTTATTTATTTCAAAACCAAATCAATTACAATCTCAATTAAAATTTATAAATCAACATTTCATTTGTCTTTCTAAATCAATTTCCACAATTTACGTTTCAAAACTTCCAAATCAAAATTTCAAAATCTTATAATTCAATTTCAATTTCAATTTAAACAATTCAAATATTGATTCAAGTTCGTATATAAGTTTCATTCCGAAATCATTTAAATTAATTTAATTCAACATTCAAATCAATTTAAATTCATTTATCGATTTCATTTAATATCCGTTAAGGTACTTTATCATTCAAAACAATTTCTATTAAATTTCAAATCCATTACACTACCTTTTTAAGTTCAACTTCATTAAATCAAAACTTACAATTTTGAATTAAATTAAATTCGTCAAATCAATTCTTCCAATTACAAGTCTTACATTAATTCCAAAAATATCACATTTTCATTTCTTGTTAAAAAAATTCAATTTCACTTATTTACTTTCTTAAATAATTTTCCAAAACTTAATTAATAAAGAAACTCAATTTCAATTATTTATGAAGTAAAAATTCACTTATTCAAAAGTTCAAAATTTTCTTATTAAAGAATTTCAGTTCAATTTAATCATTAAATAATTTAACCTTATTTAATTATTAAATAATTCAATAGTTTCAATTTAGTCCAATTCACAAATTTCTTTGAATTTCAATTAAATTCCAAACTAATTAAATCTCAATTTTAAATAAATTTTCAATTCCAAACTCAAACTTGAAATATCATTTCATAAAAATTTTCTTAGAAATATTCAGAGTTCGATTAAAAGTCCAATCTTTTAAAACAAATCAACTTTCGAAAATTTACGTTGTATTTCAAAAATTTTCTTAAAAATCTAAACTTCGAATAATTAAACAATTTCATTTACCAAGTTTAAATTCCAACATCTTGAGCTTCAATTCAAAAAAATTCAATTTCCATAAATTCGATTTTATTCTTAAAATCAATTCATTTAAATAATTTCAAAACAACTTTTAAAATCATTTAATTTAACCAACCCGGTGTCCGTATAAAATTTTCTAACCTATGGCCAAGTGGATAATTATTTCAAATTTAATTTCAAGGATGGACATATATCATTTCAATCCAAATAGATGTCATAGGTATATCATTTCAACCTATTTCTTAATTTATTCGAAATGATTCGGTTTACAGTTTATATGCAATAAACAATATACATGATGATAGCATGATATATCAAAATAAATAAACAACCAATATCGACCAATAGCATCCATCACAACCAATCAACCATAAAGCCAATAACATTCACAACAACTTCATAATTATCAATATCACGAAATTTGATCGCAATTAAAAGTTAACTTTAAATTTGACTGTCAATTTAATTTTCAACGGTGAATTCAAATGACAATCTATATGACAATTAAATTTTTATCAAACAACGACAAATAAATCCATATCACTTCATAATTTCAAATTTAACTACCATAAAGATATTCAGTACGTTGTGAGCGTTATAAAACACTCACCTTTTGAATTTAAATTGAATTTAAATTCAATTTAAACCCAAAAATTTGACAGTCTCCAAATCCATCCAAACCAGCGTCAAAGTGTCCGGAATTTCGATACGATCCTAACAAAAGAAACCTCGCCCAAATCCGAGTTCGTATGCAAAAGTTATGAAAATTTGAAGATTGGAAAATTCTGGTGCTGAGTCGACTTCGAGTTCCCGCCTCAAATACCCGATGCCTGCTTGGAGTTTTTTGCAAAATCGACCCGATGACCCGAGTAGTTTTCTTCCCGACTCGAAGTAGCTCCAGGGTTTTTCCTCCTGAAACCCCAAGCGCGACCCGAAGCGCGTAAATCTCGATTTTTTTTTTTTGATTTTGGAATTTGGGAATTAGGTTTTGTCTGCCATTGGAATGAGAAGCTAAGAAGAAGATGAATTGTACGTACAGACAAATGAAGATTAGGGAGGCTAGGGTTTATAACTGTGTTTATATAGGTATGATAGAGATAGAGTAGATAGACTGGATAGATGAACGTGCGGAACAAACTATGGCCCGAAAAGCCCGTTCTGACTCCGGAACGGAATTGGGTAAACCCATATATCAAAATAGGTGTTTTAAAATATTTTAAACGCAATGGAAAAGGTTTCAAGTCCAAATTCCATCGTATGAAGAAGTTATGCTAAAATCAAAATTTCAAATTGATTTTAATTGATTATAATTGCATTTATTTCAAGGCGTTTCGAGTCCGTACGATCAAACGACAAGTCCGATTGCTACGAAAATTGAAACCTTACAATAATTCACTGTTACGGATCCGATGAAACTAGTTTCGTCGAAATCCGAGACAGTTGTAAAAATGGCTATTTTTACTGTTTAATTTCAATATAAAATTCCCAATTTTAAATTATTAACTTTTAAATCAAATTTCAATTGTTCACAAATTTTATTTTTAATTTCACAGTAATTAACAATCTTTTACAATGCAGTTTTCCATTATAAATCCAGTATAAAAGATTACATTAGATTCAGCGTTCAATTATATTGTAATTCAAATTCAAGTTATTTAATTCCAATTGAATTCTTTTATTTCGATTTACACTTTCATTATTGCATCAACCATTTACTTATACATTATTATCAATAGTTTATAATTCATTTACTTTCATTTTCTTCAGCTATCATCTTATTTAAATTCACAGTAATATTAAATTACATTCATTTACGTTGATTTCCATATTATAACTTCAATATTAAATGTACATTTTATTTATTTCGTTGTTTACAATCAAATTCAATTCAATTCAATTTCTTGTTACATTCAAATTTAAATCTTTACTTACGTTCAATTACCAGTTAACATCTTTATCAAATTACAGTTTCGGTTATTATTTGATTTCAATCAACTGTAATATTAAGTTACATTTATTTATATTAGTTTCAATAACATAAACTTCCACTATTAAATCTACCGTTTTATTTATTCTTTGTTTACAA
Organism: Allium fistulosum; assembly: GCA_030737815.1. Lineage (NCBI taxonomy): Eukaryota > Viridiplantae > Streptophyta > Magnoliopsida > Asparagales > Amaryllidaceae > Allium > Allium fistulosum. Next base: position 1,165,895,249 of record CM060904.1, read on the forward strand.
TCATAACCAATTTGGTTTACAATCAAACTCAATTCATTACTTACATTCAATACAGGTTAACATCCATATTTAATTTACAAATAAGTTATTTCAGAATTCAGTTTTGCATTTTAACTTGTAATTCACATTTAACAACACAAAATTTTATTTCCTTCGGATTTTTATCCAAAAATTTTATTTTAATTCGTATTTTTAAAGTGTTAAAAATACAGGTCGTTACATTCTCCCCCACTTAAAACTTTTCGTCCTCGAAAAGGAACGGAGAAGGGGAAACCATCATTTAGATATAATCACTACGCCATAGATTGCATACTGCAACACACAAGAAGTGATGCAGAAAGTGCCAAATAATGTTGCTGGAGGCCAAAAACGAGCTAAGGCAACACTTTCTCGGTGTTGCATTTTGCCGCGTTGCCGCAGACTCAAATGCAACATCTTTGTGACCCTAAGGCAACATCGGTTTTGTTGTTGCCACAGGTACTAAATTTACTAAAAAGTGGGTCCCACAATCTGGGCCCCAACATGTGGGGCCCACTAATTCTGTTAACCAACTTAACGGAACCGTTTTGTGGGGCCCACATTCATTAATCTATGGTAACACTTTTACCAATAAAATGGCAACACTTTTCCAGTTTATTACCACATTTAACATCACATACTGCAACATTATATCATATCTACGGCAACACTTTTTGCAATTTAAATTGGAAATGTACTGCAACATCATACTACTGCAACATTACACTGCATTTCATAGTAGCCAAAGAGCTATTCATTTCATAACAGCCAAACAACAAGTCGTTTCATAACAGCCAGCAACACAAGTTTTAGTCAAGTACAAAATAACAAACATAGCCAGTGCATTCATATTAACAGCCAGTACATACTAATTAAATTCTACATACTACACGTGAATTCATCTTTGCGAGCCTCCAAATTTCATGCTTCCAAGCCACCAGTACCATCAGTGCCTCTAGTGGCTCCAGTGCCAGTTTCATCACTGCAGACGGTCGCACAAAGACCCGCAACATCAATTTGCATGTCAGGGTTAGCTTCGCCTAATTTCTTAAGCACCCATGACAAGTTCGCCTAATTTTATTTAAAAGGTTAGACAGCAACTCACAGATGCAAAAATGGAGCAACAGCAGCTTACAAGTGCAAAAATAAAGAAACGGCAAGTATAAAATCACAACATATGTAGCAACAATTTCATGAATATACTCCTCCAATTTCAGTGTACTTTAGCTCTTCCTTGACATACTCCATCAGTACTGTGTAAGAAAACATATCCAGATCAACGCCCTTGACAAAACTCTCTTCTCCACCAACATATCCATTCTTCTCAAATTTTCCCTTGTGATGGAATATAAAATTTGCCTCCATCCTACACAAAATGAAGGAATTAACATTAGAATGACATAATTACAAATTAAAATAAACCAACTGCATTATAAAATAAAACAGTCACTTCACTATTGCTTTTTCAATCTTATCCTGCAAAATAAAGCAGTTTCAAAATGTGACATTAAATAAAATTAACAATTTTGAAACAAGTTTCTTAAACAAGAATTGTTTTGCAATATCTATTAACAAGTTTTAAAGTGAATCAAGAATTCATGCAAATTTCCCTGACTTAAATTCTATTGCTCTTCCTACAATTCTTAATGAGCACACTCCTATCTTGATCAGATTTAAGGAAAGCAATAGGCAGGACAAAAGTGCTCCTTTCAGATACATTAACAGTTGGCACATATTGGAGGGATCTCAACAATGCATCACTGAAGTATTCAAACCAGTGTTATTAATATTGGGGGATTGTTAGAAAAATGAATGAGAAAATGGTTGGGGAATGTTATTAATAGCTATTGAGTCGTAAATTAATGTGAAAATGCAAAAATAATAAACAGATACAATAAAAATTAATACATTAAAATTGAAATAAAAACATTTGCTGGATGATTAATGTGACATATCAGATTATATAGCCTGCTTGTTATTCTTTTAGTTACAAACTTCTATATCATAAACAGAACATATATCACTAATCATGTAGAGGATAGACTTACCCATGCTAACAGCTCCGGTACTTTTCTAAACGGATCGCCACCACGACCTCTGTCACCTCTACTTCCTTTTGAGGTTATGTTATCAGCAACTTCATCATTTTCTTCATTGCATATTCATTGCCATAGCAACATTTCCAAATGTGTTTGTGGATTCGAGATCTAAATAATCAATGATTCAAAGAAACAAAAGTTATTAATAAGAAACAATAAGTGGTTGATGTAATATGCTCAAATAGAAAGGAAAAAAATAAAATCAATTCACGGTCTAAGTTTAACTACTTAGGGAAATATTTGGACAGTAACTTGAAATCCAATTATACGAATTATTTAACAAACATGTAGTTTAGGAAAAGAATATGTTTATTTCAGTACAATATTAAAACCTTATCAATATCTTTTTCTTCTAACGTTTAATCTACTACAAAATTATACAGGAAAGAAAACTCACCAAATGTGTTATTACCTCGTTCATCATTATCCAAATCAATCCGCATCTTAGTCAGTTAAAAATAAGAGGCATCATTGAAGCTATCATATAATAAATACAAACTTAGTAAAATAGTCAAATGTATGATAAAAAAATTAAAGATATAAATAGCTTAATAGTTAACAAATACCATAGCAGTACAAACTATTAAAGAGCCAAGTGTATAGAAAAATAATTGGCGTATGGTATGCAGACATATTAACATCAATCTAAAGCCACCAGGCGATAATACACTTTCCTTCTATAAAACACAATTATATCAAACATCAAACACCTTAACTACATAAATGGAAAACATGCACATGACAAAGAAAGAATGGGTATGTAATTCAATATTCATCTATAGATAAAATAAACCATTAGTGCTTCACGACAAAATTTTCTTAAGACCACATAAGTTGAATAAATCCATATCAAGTTAATGCTACAAACCCAAAATAGAAGTAAGAAATTAAGAGAAGTTAATGAATATATGAACTATTATTGTCTGAAAAATTAACGAATTATTAAATCAATACACAATAAAGAATAGTAATATAGCTTTTCTCGTATGCTCATAGCTTGTTCTTGTTTTACATGAACTAGCATGCATATGATAATGTGATTTGGGTAGGAAAACTTACACGTTGATTGACTAAAACAGGGCTTTTAGTTTTTGGATATATCCCCAGGACTCTTATCTGCATCCAATGCATCCAATGCTCATACCTAGGCTAAGTCGGTCAATCGACAAGCTCGCCAACGCTGGTGAGAGGACGATTTAGCTTTCTAAGTGTAATTTGTCCGTAGCAATCCAACTGTAGGTGCATTTCATGTTCTTGAAACTGCACCAACATCTACCAGTATCACACAAACACCATATTCCGACGCGCATTTGCATAATATCGTGGATGAAACAAAAGAGCATCTACTTGATGGTGCTACTGAATATGATTTTGTATCAAATATTGGTAGCTTCTCCGATGAATCCGAAGACCATCAAAAAGAGAAAATAATACTAGCAACACAAACAATGCATCTTCTCGTACAGATCCATTACCAATCTCCGATGCTGAAAAGCGTTAAAAAAAACAAAAAACTTGAAAACAAAAGGAAACATCAAAGACAAAGGGAGCGCAGAGCTCAAGATCTTCATGAAAGGTGCTGTAGCTATCTAACATCTAGACAACTGGAATCACTTCCCCAGAAGTTAGTAAATATGGCTTTCATTTCTGAAGCAGCGACCATGGTCCATAAAGCGATGTAGATTATTCCAACTCAGTTAGTAAATATCACCTGGCTCAATATTTATAACATGTACTGTAAAATCATACATTTTATACTTCAATTTGATTGTCACGAGTGCTATCTGTGGTTGACAAACATTGATTTAGTGAGAAAAGGGTTTGATACATGTTTAAATGCAAAAATTCAATTGAGTTTCAAAATTTAATCAGACCGTTTAATATTGAAAGTGAAGAGTGCTTAAGTATGATTACTGTTCTCTTCAAGTGCATGCAATTTTAATCGATATATACATGACGAGAATGGTGAAAGTGACGTTGAGGATGATGATGATGACCTCAAAGTGCATCCGACTGCAGTACCTGAATATAAATGTTTATGGAATAGCCGGTGCTTAAAACCTCACTTTTTAATAAGTGGTGTATTTGATCCTAGGGAAAAGTTACCTGTAAAGAGAACCTTGAAGGTTAAGATATACTTGGCAGATGGCTGGCGTATGGACTTCAATCCCACACGTTTTGATATATATTCTCCTCCAGACTTTTACACTAGGGTAGGAATAGCTGCCGCACCAAGAGATAGCATAATTAAGAAAACAAAGGCACCAAGAGATAGCTACAGTTGGATTGCCACAACCCAAACGCAAGGATACGAACAACTGTCACTGCAGTGTTATGAGCAATATCAACTGACATTTCCACCATCTGCACATTTGACAACCAGTGCAACTACATATCACTGCAGTGCAATATTCATAACATACAATACAACAACTACAAGCAGCAACTTATATCATCAAACAATTGCTCATAACTGCATACATAACTCTGTCGCACATCTACTGTCTTCTCTCTACCGTCTCTTACAAAACCCACTGTTGAAATCATCTCCAGCAAAACCACTTCATTACAACTACTATACAAACCTCCTTAACCATCTGCCTATTGCCTATTCCTCAACAACGTCACAACATTGCCATCACCATCCCACATCACATAACCTCCACAACCTGAACTGCTCGAACCTAAACAAACAACACCCCACTGCAGTCCAAACATCATCCATCACTAGTTCACGACCCACCACCTCGCAGCCAAAATCGAGTGAACCCCAAATCACTGCTACTTCCCCAAATCCTCAAACACACTAATCCACCCTACCTTAACTAGAAAACATTGAATCGCCCATCCCAAAAAACACGAACTCGCCTCAACCACCTACGGCAATCGAAACTGCATCATCCCAAACCAGTCACCATCATCTCACCAACCACAATCGACATCAACAGCAATCGCGGCCTCTAATAAATTGATTTGCTATTGCACTGCTTCGTTTTGATTTCGATTTTGGGAAATTCGATTTTTGAGAAAGAAAGTAAAATTTGATTTTGATTTTGGGAAGCGAAAAACATTAGCATGTTTGTGGCTGCTTTCCCTCTTCAACACGATGATGAAATTTTCTAGCATCGACATCTACTCCATTTGCTCCATCGTAGAGTGTTTGAGAGGTTGAGCGGTGGAGTACGTATTTTGTTAAATGTTTGAGTGAAACCCTAACTTTTGCCACTTTCTTTTTGATTCCCGCGTTAAAAATTATTTCAACCCGCTTTTTATTTCAGCCCGCACTCATTTTTTATAATATTTTTATAAGTCTATAGCTACTGCAACATAGTGTTGATATCTATGCTAACATCCTGAAGCTAATGTTGTAATAGATAAAAATCAGCATAGCTATCGTTACATTGTAGCTAGCAACATCTTGTATTTTCGTTGCAATAGGCCATCTATGGCGTAGTGAATTCATTCAAAATATTCGACTTATTTGCAAAATTTAGTTATAGGATTTTTTAAAAATCTCAAAATTTTCTAACTCCCGGATTTTTGAAAAATTTCGGCAGCACCTCCTTTGCGCGGCTAGGACCGAAAAATTTCACAGTGGTAATAATTGCATGATACACATCTCATTACAAGAATGAGGCATCCCAAAACATGGGGAACACAATAATATACCACAACATAAACTGTAATCCGAGAACATACCTTTTATTTAGCGTTTATTAGCATTTTAACTTACATTTTGCATTAAGCGCAGAAGCGAGCTCCACAAGCGAAGCGCAACCTCTTTGATACCTACTAAAATGCTCAATAACCAAGTTAGAACCATGCATATAAAGATAGATCGATATACTTATCATTAACAACACACATATAACATGTTTAGCTTCAAAAGATAGATCGATATACTTATCATAAACAACACACATATAACATGTTTAGCTTCAAAACTGAAATTCCAATTCCAGGACAGCAAACGAATCTCAGTTTTTGGTCACCTAAACGATAAAATTTGACAATGGAATCTAAACAAAAGTTGTTGCATTCGTTTCAGGCTTTCCGGAATGTCCAAAATCATTGAATTCGGACCTTCTGTTCAAAAGTTACGACCATTTTACTAAATAGGAACGCCTCAGCCTGGCAATGAATTGCGCAGGTCAGCGACATTTGGTCACGTTTTCGACCCTCTAAATGACTGCAAAACATAAAACACTTAAAGTAAAAGTTTTAACTTAAGTTCTTAGCTTTCCAGAAAGTGCAAGATCATCAAAATCCGATACACCAGTAAAAAGTTATGGCAAAAATACTAAGAGTATATGCTACTGATTTTGCTTCCCTTTTACACAGGCCAGCGAGAAGATTCAAATTTTTAACTAAGTAAATGAAGGAATTTCTCAAGACAGTCTAAACAAAAGTCGTGCTACAGTTTCTACGCTTTCCGAAAAGTCTAATATCGTTGAATTTCGTCCATCCATTTAAAAGTTATGCTTATTTCCGTTTCAGCATATATTGGACAATTTTGGATTTTTTTTCCAAAATTTTGCTTTTATTATTTCAAAGTACAAACCATCAAACTTCAAATTTCTAAAGATCAATCACAAACCCAAAGTCGTTTATTTTCTTATTTATCCATGAAATAAGTTTACATTCGATTTGTTTCCGATTTATTCAAGTTTGTTTCATTCATAATTTAAATTCAAGTCAATTTGCTTCAATTTAATTTGAATTCAATTATATTTAATTCCACTTTGCTTCAAATTTGAATTTAATTATTAAAAAAAAATTATTCCGTTTATTCAATTCCATTAACACTAATGAATTCTATTTAATCAATTATCATCCATCTAACAACCAATGCATATCAAACATTAACATCCATCCAAATTTATAATAAATTAATTATACATTTCCAAGTCAAAATTTTAATTTCATACACTTCCAAGTTTATTGACATTTAATTTTATTCAAATTTAATTAGTTTCCATTTACTAATTCTATATTTAATTAATTTTAAATTTAATTCATTTTAAAACTTAAATTTCCTTTATATTTACAACTATCAATAGATCTTCACATTTTATTATTCACTCTCACACTGGTATATTATTCCTCTACTTATCCTTATTAGCATTTTAAACTTTTTAAGTATTTGGTAAGTTTTTGTTATGCAAATAGAATGTAGTTAAACAACATACAACCTCCTTTCATTCAAAGTTGAATTTTCAATTAATTAATTCTTAAGTCATTACTTAAATTTCACTATAATTTAATTTCACATTTACATTCACATATAGTATTTCCATTTTAAATTAACATAATGGTGAATCACCATTATGTTAATTTAAATTCCAATTATTTACTAACAATTTTATTTATATTTGCAAACCATTAATTAAATGCATATTTCATTTTTCAAACCTATACTTGTATATTATCCAATTAACAATTCATATAACATTTTTGAACTTCTTAAATGATTTGGTAAGTTATATCTATGCTATAGAATGAAATTTAATACTATGCGAGTTTTACAGTTTCAATTTTATTTTAAATTCATAATTTCCTAATTCTAAGGATTTCTACTTCAATTGATATTTCACTTAGCTCTTAGGTTCATTTCTTATTTCGCAATTCAGAAGTTCCGTAATGATTCAAGTATTAATTCATTTCAACCATTAAAGAAAAAATCATTAATTATTAAAGAACTCAAGAATTCCAATCCCGGTTTCATTTCAAATCAAGTTTTGAAATAATATATACTTATATAATTTATATATCAAATCATACTATAGAGAATACAAAATAAAATTCAATTTTTTTAATCAAAACAGGGTTTAGAAAAACTATTAAGTAATCTCCCCCACTTGGACTCTCGAAAATAAACGTCGATGATGCGTGCACTCATCACCGAAATCATTCTCTAGTGTCAAGAGGGGAGTATAGCACTTACTTCATTTGAAAATCCTTTGAAAACAATTTCTAATCGAATATACTATCATATAATACTTATATTATACATTTCGAATTTTTGTTAATAAATTTTCAAAACACCGGAATTTAAATTCTCCATCTTAATTTAAATTCATTTTTATTTTATTTTATTTACCATTTATATTCATTGTCAATCATATTTACAAGTTTCATTTCTTAAAATCGTCCAATAGTCAATAGTTAGAAATATTGACTAATCAACAATAAACGATGATAATCTAATATTATCATCTCCTAACAACCAATACAATCAAAATTTATAAATTTTCAAGATAGTTCTTTTATATAAAAATATAGTCCAAAACAATATTATGTCAATCTGTCCTATTCGAGTGTTTAGAAATTCATATCGATGCCTTGGCGTCCCAAGTACCAACCAGAATTCATAAATACTCAACGGAACAATTTAACACAATATAAAATCATTTTTATATCAAAATTACAAATACGCTCTCTCATATACACTCGAACTCATTCATAAGGTTTAACACTATTTCAATGAGTTATTCCTCACTAGAGCCAAGGTAATCTAAACCAAAGCTCTGATACCAACTGTAACGACCCGCCTTCCCTATCATGCTGCACCCTCTAAGTGCATAGGCAGACACACATGCCGATTCTAAACCATTAAAAAGGGCGGATGGTTAATGGGTTAAATAAGAAAAGAAAGGAAAAGAAAGAACAAAAACAAACTCAGAATCTCGCAGCGGAAGGAACAAGATATAATAATAAAATAACAGTTCATGAAGCTGTTAAATAAATAAATTTGATTATTATTATACATCATAAATCAGAGTTACATACATATCAGAGATAATACAATAATGCAGCGGAAAAATAATATGGTAGTAGAATACAAATGATGTAATACCAAACTCCGTCTTCGTCCTCTAGAATAGATCTTCAACCTTATCTGAAATGCTCAGGCTGACCCGAGCGTAATGAAAAGGCAAAACACTCGAGTCAGGACTAAAATATCTCATGTAAGTCAAATCGAATAAGAAAATATGAGTGTGATGGCGTCAGAGATGTTTACGGGTTTTGACATCTCCTATCCAGTGTCAACGTGAGTGCAATAACTTAAGAGATGTTACGGGATTTTCCATCTCTCAAGGATCCGTTAAACTATCTACTATGTAGTACAATACGCTATTATAATATGTCTACATTAAAGTAAAAGTATTAAAATAGCGTTAAGCCATGGCCCATTCCACCCTTAACACAGTTTATATTCCCAAGAGCATATACAAGACCGTAGTTTCCCCAAAACCGGAAGTCACCAGAGGGCAATCCATATACTAAAGGTACAAATCAAAATCGTAGTGGTCGCGCATAAATGGAATACAAGTATGACAAGGCACATGAGGCAATACCCAAGGTAGTGATACTACCGTTCGCCTGATCCGGACTGGTGAGAACGCAACGCCGCAGCGCCCGCAACACCGTGAGACAACACTCCCAAAATCAAGGGTGCGCACCAATCAATCACAAAGTAAAAGAATAGTTTACGAAGAAGTGTGTCCACTTGAGGTAGCTAATCCTCCATTGGCCCGGCACAGCTCCTGTTTTAGTCATTTCCAATTTGACACAAGTGTCAAGGCTATCCATTATCGTTCTCTTTCTTCAGTCAACACGTACATCATTCCAACCACTTCATTCTGGATCATCACTCCGCGTATAGTTATTAAAGTGGTTTTCGGTTTAGATAGAGAGTATATCCATAACCGATTCCGGTCTCTTTAATAACTTCGAAATTATTTCACCGATTGGTCGTTTATTTATTTCAAAACCAAATCAATTACAATCTCAATTAAAATTTATAAATCAACATTTCATTTGTCTTTCTAAATCAATTTCCACAATTTACGTTTCAAAACTTCCAAATCAAAATTTCAAAATCTTATAATTCAATTTCAATTTCAATTTAAACAATTCAAATATTGATTCAAGTTCGTATATAAGTTTCATTCCGAAATCATTTAAATTAATTTAATTCAACATTCAAATCAATTTAAATTCATTTATCGATTTCATTTAATATCCGTTAAGGTACTTTATCATTCAAAACAATTTCTATTAAATTTCAAATCCATTACACTACCTTTTTAAGTTCAACTTCATTAAATCAAAACTTACAATTTTGAATTAAATTAAATTCGTCAAATCAATTCTTCCAATTACAAGTCTTACATTAATTCCAAAAATATCACATTTTCATTTCTTGTTAAAAAAATTCAATTTCACTTATTTACTTTCTTAAATAATTTTCCAAAACTTAATTAATAAAGAAACTCAATTTCAATTATTTATGAAGTAAAAATTCACTTATTCAAAAGTTCAAAATTTTCTTATTAAAGAATTTCAATTCAATTTAATCATTAAATAATTTAACCTTATTTAATTATTAAATAATTCAATAGTTTCAATTTAGTCCAATTCACAAATTTCTTTGAATTTCAATTAAATTCCAAACTAATTAAATCTCAATTTTAAATAAATTTTCAATTCCAAACTCAAACTTGAAATATCATTTCATAAAAATTTTCTTAGAAATATTCAGAGTTCGATTAAAAGTCCAATCTTTTAAAACAAATCAACTTTCGAAAATTTACGCTGTATTTCAAAAATTTTCTTAAAAATCTAAACTTCGAATAATTAAACAATTTCATTTACCAAGTTTAAATTCCAACATCTTGAGCTTCAATTCAAAATAATTCAATTTCCATAAATTCGATTTTATTCTTAAAATCAATTCATTTAAATAATTTCAAAACAACTTTTAAAATCATTTAATTTAACCAACCCGGTGTCCGTATAAAATTTTCTAACCTATGGCCAAGTGGATAATTATTTCAAATTTAATTTCAAGGATGGACATATATCATTTCAATCCAAATAGATGTCATAGGTATATCATTTCAACCTATTTCTTAATTTATTCGAAATGATTCGGTTTACAGTTTATATGCAATAAACAATATACATGATGATAGCATGATATATCAAAATAAATAAACAACCAATATCGACCAATAGCATCCATCACAACCAATCAACCATAAAGCCAATAACATTCACAACAACTTCATAATTATCAATATCACGAAATTTGATCGCAATTAAAATTTAACTTTAAATTTGACTGTCAATTTAATTTTCAACGGTGAATTCAAATGACAATCTATATGACAATTAAATTTTTATCAAACAACGACAAATAAATCCATATCACTTCATAATTTCAAATTTAACTACCATAAAGATATTCAGTACGTTGTGAGCGTTATAAAACACTCACCTTTTGAATTTAAATTGAATTTAAATTCAATTTAAACCCAAAAATTTGACAGTCTCCAAATCCATCCAAACCAGCGTCAAAGTGTCCGGAATTTCGATACGATCCTAACAAAAGAAACCTCGCCCAAATCCGAGTTCGTATGCAAAAGTTATGAAAATTTGAAGATTGGAAAATTCTGGTGCTGAGTCGACTTCGAGTTCCCGCCTCAAATACCCGATGCCTGCTTGGAGTTTTTTGCAAAATCGACCCGATGACCCGAGTAGTTTTCTTCCCGACTCGAAGTAGCTCCAGGGTTTTTCCTCCTGAAACCCCAAGCGCGACCCGAAGCGCGTAAATCTCGATTTTTTTTTTTTTTGATTTTGGAATTTGGGAATTAGGTTTTGTCTGCCATTGGAATGAGAAGCTAAGAAGAAGATGAATTGTACGTACAGACAAATGAAGATTAGGGAGGCTAGGGTTTATAACTGTGTTTATATAGGTATGATAGAGATAGAGTAGATAGACTGGATAGATGAACGTGCGGAACAAACTATGGCCCGAAAAGCCCGTTCTGACTCCGGAACGGAATTGGGTAAACCCATATATTAAAATAGGTGTTTTAAAATATTTTAAACGCAATGGAAAAGGTTTCAAGTCCAAATTCCATCGTATGAAGAAGTTATGCTAAAATCAAAATTTCAAATTGATTTTAATTGATTATAATTGCATTTATTTCAAGGCGTTTCGAGTCCGTACGATCAAACGACAAGTCCGATTGCTACGAAAATTGAAACCTTACAATAATTCACTGTTACGGATCCGATGAAACTAGTTTCGTCGAAATCCGAGACAGTTGTAAAAATGGCTATTTTTACTGTTTAATTTCAATATAAAATTCCCAATTTTAAATTATTAACTTTTAAATCAAATTTCAATTGTTCAAAAATTTTATTTTTAATTTCACAGTAATTAACAATCTTTTACAATGCAGTTTTCCATTATAAATCCAGTATAAAAGATTACATTAGATTCAGCGTTCAATTATATTGTAATTCAAATTCAAGTTATTTAATTCCAATTGAATTCTTTTATTTCGATTTACACTTTCATTATTGCATCAACCATTTACTTATACATTATTATCAATAGTTTATAATTCATTTACTTTCATTTTCTTCAGCTATCATCTTATTTAAATTCACAGTAATATTAAATTACATTCATTTACGTTGATTTCCATATTATAACTTCAATATTAAATGTACATTTTATTTATTTCGTTGTTTACAATCAAATTCAATTCAATTCAATTTCTTGTTACATTCAAATTTAAATCTTTACTTACGTTCAATTACCAGTTAACATCTTTATCAAATTACAGTTTCGGTTATTATTTGATTTCAATCAACTGTAATATTAAGTTACATTTATTTATATTAGTTTCAATAACATAAACTTCCACTATTAAATCTACCGTTTTATTTATTCTTTGTTTACAATCATAACCAATTTGGTTTACAATCAAACTCAATTCATTACTTACATTCAATACAGGTTAACATCCATATTTAATTTACAAATAAGTTATTTCAGAATTCAGTTTTGCATTTTAACTTGTAATTCACATTTAACAACACAAAATTTTATTTCCTTCGGATTTTTATCCAAAATTTTTATTTTAATTCGTATTTTTAAAGTGTTAAAAATACAGGTCGTTACACTTTCCCAGAATTTGTGCATGGTCGCCACAAAATAGAAAGAGAGTGCATGTCGGTGAGGCTACGTTTTCGCGGTTGCACGGAACGGATAGAGTTACAACATGCACGTTCTGACATCATTGGGCAGCTGTATGATGGATCTCCATATTTAGCTTATCCTAGTACCACACATGCAGCATTTTTGTTAGGTAGACGGTTTCCATTGGTATCATCTCCTCTCACTGCTGGTTGTATGCGGTATCATGGTGGGGGATGTTGGCGCTAGATATGCGGAGGAAACATTGTTCCTGATGATCCTCATCCTCATACACCATTTCTCAGAGTGTATTTCATGACCTCCTTATAGCTTGCAACAGCAAATGACTGGTGAGAATCAAGTTACTTCATTATTTCCAACTTGGATTATCTTCAGTTTTGGCGTAGATTCTACACTCCACCACCATCTGTAGATTTTACACACGGAGGAGCTATTAATTTAGTTAGGTCATCCACCATTCGTCCAGATGTTGCACCTCTTGTTGTGTTGGACTTATTGCAGCCCACTCAGGGGTATGTTGCCCCATGACCTGAGGTTCCATATGGAGTATATGGATGGTCTGTTATTATTGCTACTTCATCCGATCAGGATCGGTATTTTGATATACCATGTCCATCGATTAATGATTATCCAGATCCACCATCGTTTTCGTATAAGGATTTATTTTACATGCAGGTTGGTCTTAGGAATGTACCATACAAAAAGCATAGACACAATATAGAGGAGTACAAGCAGAGAGTTTTAGATCTGACGAGACGTTTTCAGGATGTAACGACCCGTAAATTTCAACTGTTTTAATAACGTAGTTAGTTGAAATTTTGTGAAATTTTAAACGATAAAATTTTGAAATATAAATTTGATATTTGGAATACGTCTAGTTAAACATAGCAACTGGTAAATTTTCGTTCGAAAATACGAAAGTTTATTTCGCGCGTAAATTCACTTCAATTTAATCAGTTAAAAAGCGGTGAAAATAAAATATTTCCAAAACTTAAATATTTTTATATAGAAAAATTCTAAACCATCTTCTGAGCAAAATGTCAGTTTGTCGTTTTTCCAAATTCGGACATCTTTGGCTCCGTCGATCTTATTTTTCAGTGTTTTTCTTGCATTTTCCGTAGTAGAAAAATTCGAATTATTATAATTCAATCATACCACTAATATCTATATACCGTTTTGATCGTCTCGTCGAGCTGATCTTCGCGATATATCTATATGTTCATTTCGGTGTCCAATTCGCGGCGAAACCATGAAACAATAAACCGTATCGATATGGGCTTTTGTGTCTTTTGGTTTCCTAACTCTTCGTATCCACTGTCTTTTAACCATCCGACCTTTACTATTTCTTAACTCTAATTTATTAATTGGTTCGTTTCATTTGCTGGGATTCCTCAGCATTCCTTTATTTTGTTCTCAGTTTCAATGCACTTTATATTTCCAACGCTCAATGAAATGGCTGTTCGTTTTAGTTCAATCAACGTTCACCCCTTTGCAAATTTTCATTTCTGCTATTGAATAAGAAATATAATCTACATATTTATCTTCTTGCTCATCTTCTTTGCCATTCTTTTACTCTTCCTTTCATTTTGTTCAAGAGTATAAATATTCACGTCCCCTCCAGTCACGCAGGCCCTCTTCCCCTCACTTCGACCATCCTCCACCACGTCTCCACCGAATTTCCCTGGCCTCGCCGCTTATCTTGCTTCCCTCCATCGGCCACAGCGACCCCGACCCCGATCTCCACCACCTCAAGCACTGCTTTCCGTCTCCCTTTCCTCCAGCCGAGTCGCCTGTTCGTCGAGCATGCTTCCCATCCCCGCAACCTTTTCCCTCCGCCTCGACAACCACCACTGAGATCCCACCACGCCATCAACCTCCACCAAGCAGCAGCCTTCACCTCCTTTCCTCCATCACAGCCAACTGCCAACGCCCCTTCATTTCCAGACCACATCCCACTCCACCAAACGACAAACGACCCACCAAATATCCCGCATCACCGCGCAAGCCACCGCTTCCATGCGACAGCACTCAGGAACCCACCTCCGCCCGCCGTTCCAGACCACTCCACCTCCCAATCCAACAACACACACTGCTTCCAACTTTACTTTGCTTTCCAGGTTTTTGTTTTGTTTTACTTCTCTGGAAATTATATGCATATATAGAAGTGTATGCGTGTCATCTTGAAAGATAAATATACATAGATCTGTATATATCATTGTGAAGTCTTTTTTTTCCTACTTTCTTATTAAGTATACGAATATATACAGTTTGTTTTATTCCAGTGTATTTATAAGAAGTGAGGATATTGGTTTTAGCATTGGGTTAAGTGATGTGCTTTGCTTTGTTTCTACTGTCACAGCTTTATTTTTATTTTTCTTTTAGAAGGGACGTGTATATATTACATGGTTTGAATGCTATTTACCATCTATCTTATATATTTTTTTAAAAGAAATATAATTTTTATATTGACTCTAACACGTTTGTTGGATATAAGCTTTTAAATCATCGGTTGAGATTATATATAAGTTAATATCTCAATTGCTGTATTGTGTTATAATATGGTAGATCATATTTTAAGTTAGCCTGTTGTAAGTATATATATTATTTTTTTTAAGTAAGCTTTGTGACGGAGTTACATTTTTTTAGATGTCACAGCATACTTGATTTATAAAAGAAGTTTCATATCCATGGTTTTGCAAATATAAAGTTACGTACACCTGGGTTTTCAAATATGTAATGATCAATATTCATGCGGATTCAAGGTAAATCAAATACAAGTTTTTTGAGTATACTGCTTCATTTGCATATATGAGCTTTTGTAAATATCGTTTTAAAGATTTAATATATATAGATATTTTAGTTTTAATGTATGGGTTTGATTCCTTTTTATATAATTTACAGTATATAATGTCGGGATGTATCCGTATGAGTATAATAATGTTTTTGTAAATAATGATTTGTATATATTAATGTATACGTTTTGATTTTTGAAGCTATAAAGTTAGATCTATTGTAGAACCTGTTTATATCAAAATATACAGTATGCTGTGTTTTGCTGTTAATGTTCAAAACGTATGGAGAAGTTTGGGTTGATTTTACATTTATTATACATATTTACGTTTTAAATTTTACATTGATTTCAAGTGTACGTAGATTTTGTTTTAATACGTGTCCTAATTTGAATATTTGTTTGGAAGGAAGGAAATAAAATAATAATTTAATTTACTCTTCATTTCTGTTATGCTAAGATGGCTCTGATTCATTGTATAAATCCTCGTTATCAGATTTGCTCGTCTAATTTGTGCCAATCTAGCTTTGATTTGGAAGTCGTGCTCGCATTTCATAACTCAATTTCATCGTCTATTTCTCTAGCCTCGAAAGGTGAGCAATCACTCACGATTAACGTTCTTTTATTTATTAAATTTGATTTCAATTGAAACGACAATTGAAATATACTGCTGTTACTTAATCACACTGTTATATATGCTATTGCCTATATCAGTTCACCTGTGACATCTTACACCATTAATTGTTAATTATGAAATGATAATCTAGTTTGGCTGATAATTGGTTGATTGTTCGATGTTTATATTGGACGTTAATTTGTTAATGTTAAGTGATTAATAGTATGCAGAATTGAAATTGATATAAGATAGTTAACAATTTTAAAACTGATTTATATGTTAAATTTGATTAGTGAATATGACCCCTTTTAATTGTTAAATTAATTGACATATAGAATAGCAATAATTACACTTTGAACCATCGACGTATATTGGATTAATTGCTGTAGTGTAAAATTGAAATTGAATGACAAGTGAAAACCGTAATGTAATAATCTTTAATCTACATGAAATGATAGTGTAGATTCTAGAAATAATTATATTAATTTGTACAAATAACAATGCGAATTAATACGGTTATTTCGGGATTATTTGAATTGATTATTGGATTGTTATTGATTGTTGTTATTGCTTGTTTATTTACTTTGACACCATCCCAGTTATCACACTGCAAGTTCCCTATGTTATGTTTTGATTTTGAATTGAATTGGAATCGGGTTGAAATGATAAATACCCAAATTGAACTCTGACCTAGGATAGAGAATTAAATAAAAACCCGATTGGTCAATAATTTGATTTAAAAATAAACGAAGATTTTATTTGAATAAATAATATGGTTTTGAAATGAAGTTGAATTTGAATTTTAATGAAAGGAAAACGTTAGTATTCAATAATCTGAAACAAAATATTAAAAATGAAATTGATGAAAGAACGATGTTTAATTTGAGAAATGATTGAATTAACTTTGAAATGATTTAATAATTAAGTTTGAAATTATAATTAAGTTTGAAATTATAATTAAGTTTGAAATTATTAACTTTGAAATTATTTAATAATTAAGTTTTGAATTATTTAATAATTAAATAAGATTGAATGATTTAATGATCAAATTGAATTAAATTCTTTAATAAGAGAAATCGAACTTTTGAATAAGTGAATTTACTTTGTAAATAATTGAAATTGAGTTTTCTTGATTAATTAAGTTTTGGAAAATTATTTAAGGAAGTAAATAAGTGAAATGGAATTTCTTTAACAAGAAATGAAAATGTGATATTTTTGGAATTAATGTAAGACTTGTAATTGAAAGAATTGATTTGACGGATTTGATTTAATTCAAAATTGTAAGTTTTGAGTTAATGAAGTTGAATTTGAATAATGGATTTAATGAATTGGAAATTTAATAGAAATTGTTTTGAATGATAAAGTAACTTAACGAATATTGAATGAAATCGATAAATGAGTTTAAATTGATTTGAATGTTAAATAAAATTTATTTAAATGATTTCGGAATGAAACTTATATGCGAACTTGAATCAATATTGAATTGTTTTAAATAAAATTGAAATTGTATTATAAGATTTTGAAATGGAAATTTGAAAGTTTGAAACATAAAGTATGGAAATTGGTTTTCGAAAGACAAGTGAAATGTTGATTTACGAATTGAAATTGAAATTGAAATTAATTTGGTTTTGAAATAAACAAACGACCAATCGGTGTAATAATTACGAAAGTTATTAAAGAGACCGGGATCGGTAATGGATATACTCTCTATCTGAACCGAAACCACTTTAATAACTATACGCGGAGTGATGATCCAGAATGAAGTGGTTGGATTGATGTACGTGATGACTGAAGAAAGTGAACGATAATGAATAGCCTTGACACTTGTGTCAAATTGGAAATGACTAAAACAGGAGCTGTGCCGGGCCAATGGAGGATTTGCTACCTCAAGTGGACACACTTCTTCGAACTACTTATACTTGTTGTCGATTGGTGCACCCTTGATTTTGGGAGTGTTGTTTCACGGTGTTGCGGGCGCTGCGGCGTTGCGTTCTCACCAGTCCGGATCAGGCGAACGGTAGTATCACTACCTTGGGTATTGCCTCATGTGCCTTGTCATACTTGTATTCCATTTATACGCGACCACTACGATTTTGATTTGTACCTTTAGTATATGGATTGCCCTCTGGTGACTTCCGGTTTTGGGGAAACTACGGTCTTGTATATGTTTTTGGGAATAAAAATGTGTTAAGGGTGGAATGAGCCATGACTTAACACTATTTTGATATCTTTATATTACTGATAGACATTATCTACTTATCGTACATTACTACATAGTAGATAGTTTGACGGATCCTTAAAGGATGGTTATTCCAAACATCCTTTGAATTACTTGTATTTCAATTGCTATTTCACTTGAGTTGGATTTATTGATATAAGAATGTTAATCCTGACTCGAGTGTTTTGTGTTTTGCTTTACGCTCGGGTTAGACTGAGTGATATTCCAGTATTCGACTCACCTTTGAAGTTGGAGCTTTGCTTGAAGATCCAGCCATCTATCCTGCTTTCAGTATTCGATGATTCCAGTGATGTATTCTGATTGTATCTGATGTATCATGTTACCCTTCCGTTGTATCTGGTTTAACTCTGATGTATCGTATTACTCTTCTGTTGTAAACTCTGATGTATTTTATATATTCATATAGTAGCTTCATGAACTACTATCTCTTTTATTTCCGCTGCACTTATTACTCTGTGTCTGTGATCTGTGATTATTTATTTACTGTATATGTTCAGTTTTGCCAAATTTAAATTAACAACGCGGTATTTTTCGCAATTCAACTCCGGCATGAGTGTCTACCTATACACTTATAATGGATGCGAATGGTCCAAAATATCGGGTCGTTACACAGGATTTAACTGTTGAGGATGAGGCTTGATACCATCATCAATCAAGACATATTCCTCATCCCGATACTGCAGTTGATTTGGGTGATGCTTCTGATTTCATGTATGCTGAAGTTAGTGGGGTTGACCCTTATAGTGAGATTTCATACTACGACAATGACAACGATGATAATGAGGATGATTACAAGAATGATGATTAGTTGATTTGGGTGGTGCTTCTGATTTTATGTATGTTGAAGTTAGTGGGGTTGACCCTGATAGCGAGATTCCATACTACGATAATGACGACGATGATAATGAGGATGATTATAAGATGATGATTAGTTGATTTGTTTGGTTTGTTGGTTTGTTTCATTTACGCATTTGTATTTCAGGATTGTTTCCTTTGTTACGTGCATTGGACTGTATTGTTTGTGTATTTTTATCGGACTATGTTGTATCGTATTGGACTATGTTGTGCACTTGTTTTGGATTATATCCTACGTTATTCATGTTGTATTCAGCTTGATATTTCATGTATATCATTTTTGAATTATATTATCTCATTTTTCTTTGACCGATATTACACTACCGCCATATAAATATATGACCATATTTTTTATATACTCCAATAAATATATGAGTGGATATGACAAGGTATAGTAAATATTTATATACTCCAATAACTATATGAGTGGATGAGACAAGCTGTAGTGAATACTTACACATATAGTACAAACTAAAATAAATATCTTAGTGGATAGGACAAGGTATAGTAAGTATTTACACACTCCAATAAATTTCTAAGTGGGTGGGACAAGTTATAGTAAATACATACACATATAGTATAAACTGTAATAAATATCTTAGTGGATAAGACAAGGTATAGTAAATTTCTGACTATGTAGTGCAAAATTAAATAAAAATCCAAGTGGGTAGGATGAGCTATTGTGAATATCTAAACATATAGTACAAACTTCAATAAACATTTGACTAGATTTTGAGATATTTATACAACTCCAAGAGCTTATGTATAGATGCTATTTTTGATATGCAAATCACAAAACAAATATAAACATGAATCCAATGAAAATGTTATTTTTCATCTCTTCTTCCTCCTCGTCAACTTCGGATGATAGTCATTTACACAATGATTCTCAACAACAAGTAATAGTGTCTAAAACACTAGAGCTTATTTGGTTATAGGAGATGGAGGAATCTTCCAAACAAGGTTGGATAGTTTTAGGGCGTAAAGGTAATCAAAAAAGAAATTATCAACAAGGCATGATCGAATAATGGCAGATTACTTGAATGATGATCCATATTTTGTCATGGTGAAGTTCAAATTAAGGTATTAAATGTCTAGAAACATATTTGAGCAAGTTATGACAAGATTGGAGGAGAGAAACATATATTTCACATAAAGAAATAGTATGTGTGGTTAATCGGTACTTTCGCCCCATCAAAAAATGACAAGTGTCTTATGAATGTTTGCGTATGGGGAAAGCCCTGATAGGCAAGATGAGTACTTCCGAATCAAAGATTCTACGGCCAATGATGCTTAAAAGAATTTTATAAAACAGTGGTCCTAACATTTGGCATGAAGTATCTTAGAGCGCCAAATGATAATGATATCAATCGACTATTGGCTATGGATGAACAATGTGGATTTTCAAGTATTTGGGTAGCTTAGATTGTGCATTAGCATTGAAAAAATTGTCTAGTTGCAATGCAAGGACAATACACCAGACATTACCACAAGGCAACCTTGATTTAGAAGCTGTAGCTTCATTTGATTTTTATATATAGCATGCATTTTTGGTATATCTGGGTCTTTAAAGGACATTAATGTTCTCCATTAGCCTTACTTATTTAGCTCTTTGTCTAACGATACTACACCAGCTTGTAATTACATGATGGGGGATATACAACACAACATGGGATATTATCTTGTTGATGGAGTATATCCGACTTGGAAATTTTGGTCAAAAGTTTGAAAAAGCCTCCTAACGAGAAGGAACACAAATTTACTTAACAACAAGCCAGTTTAAGGAAAGATGTTGAGCGTGCTTTGGAGTTCTATAAGGGAGTTCCATATTCTGAGAAAGAAGGTGTACTACCATGACACTAAAGTGATATCAGACATAATGTACTATTGTATGATACTTCACAACAAGGTTGTAGAAGAAGAGAGGGGTGGTTATAAACTACAATTGCGTAATTATTCAGAACTAGCACGTGCTTTTGAGACTCCTCCTTTTAGAGAACCAAAAACTTTTGCACAGTACATGAATAGAGTTATGGAGATCAGATAT
The DNA here is from genome assembly GCA_030737815.1 of Allium fistulosum. Taxonomy (NCBI): domain Eukaryota; kingdom Viridiplantae; phylum Streptophyta; class Magnoliopsida; order Asparagales; family Amaryllidaceae; genus Allium; species Allium fistulosum. The sequence goes on from CM060904.1 coordinate 1,165,916,928, forward strand.
CCCATGGCTCATATGGATTTGTACAGAGAACTAACAAACCACTATCGTTATTTTGTTGGTAATAGTTGAGTACTAAGGAAAAAATAATTATGTATTTATTTCCATTATTGGACATTATACTAGTTGCAGTTATTATAGTTATGTTTTAATGTCAATGTATGAATTTGCTAAGATTATTTGCATATAGGTTTAGAGGAAGGTAACAAAGTCTGTGACGATCGCCCTATATTACCGACACCAATAGTATATAAAAAGTATGTTGTCCATGCCCGGTTGATATATGATGACCATCAGGGTTGAAATAAACCAATATAGCATATAACCTATCATATCTCACAGCACATGGATAAAATATAATATTATAGATATAACAGAAGAGACTGTAATAACTATGTAGACAAATCATCATCAGAGAAATAGATCCACAAAGTTATACATCAAATGAAGTAGAGTTTATACAACAGAAGTAAACTTAAAAAAACTTTCTCAACAAATTGAAACAAGCAAGCACCGTCATAGGCTCCGTAGCATTGCTCAGCGGAAAAGCATAGAAATCCATTATGTATATAATATGAGACGGCTCCATCCAGCTCGTCCTCCAAACAGCTATTCGTCACCTAGACCTATTACCTAATCTACTCATTTAAGAGTACCCAAGATAATAAGAAGAAAAACATAAAACCTTAGGTTAGACAACAGTCTGGTGTGAGCGGTAGATGAGTCTTAAAATACCGTACATTTAAAATGGTAAGGAACAAGAGTACATTACCAATACTTGAGTTGTCCCTGCAACCAAAGAGTTAGCGTATAACACTATAATAGCTACTCTACAATATCATAAAGATATACCACAAACCAAATAAAGGATATTAGTCTTCTAGGTATTCCTATCTCCAATACCTACTTCCCCATATACCTATAAGTGATAGCCTACTAAAGAAAACAACGAAAGCATCCATAACATCCATCTTCGATCCTAATCATCACTTGTGCTCTGAATATATGGTAACTCGTATGGCCTCCAAGCCAGAGACTAATGGAAATCCCGGTTCTCTATTGTACTCTCGTATCTCACAGCCCAAAGCTGGATACGTGTCTCGCAGTCCAAATCTGGACACTAGACCCAAAGCTATAGGTCCAAGGTATACAATTGACCCATGGGCATCCCCACTTACAATACCCATGCTTTGAGGACAACAAAAAACCCTCCTAGCATCAATGATTCCTTAACACATATACTCGAGCCCACCTTTGCTCCATTTGGATGTCGAGTGCTTATTTCTCAATCCAGTTTCCATTATTCACGAGGAACCCATCCACATTCCCCGATCATATAGCTCACTCCTTTAAGAGCCGCAATCTTCAGAACCTACTCCCAATCTGAGCCAACATCCGAAGACCATAGCTTTTCATCATGTTGTTATATAATCATCCAACCCGATACGAACAAGCCAATACCTCCAGCAAGATCTACAAAGCATCTCCTTCTTTCCCTGAAAGTTTCATATCCATCCCATGCAATGTAATAACTCGGTATCGACTCATCAAGATAACTTGATACCGAGTTATGCATTTATCCAATTATTGGCTACCGTCTCTTTCCTTGCCTCTAGTACTCTTCCCTAGGTGCCTTAGACCCCAACTCATCACTCTTTGATAACTTAGCCCCAATCCAAATCCCCATCTTCTAGTTCTAGAGATAACTCGTCCCCAATCCAACACTTAGCCAAATTTTCCAAAATCTTGCTATAGAACTCCTCATCTAGCCATGCTCTACCATACCATACAAATCACCGACTCATAGGAGCCCCCACCATAACTCAATGTTGACTCATCTGATAACTTGGTACAAAGTCTTCCCTTAGGCTTCAATCTTCATGCAACTTATCCCTTAGCCTCTTGCCATCCTTTAGAGCCTATATGCAAAGTTTCGTCCAATTCTGTCCAACTTTACATCTGATTTGCTCAATTCTCCAAATAAAATTTCTATGCAATTACAACACTAGCAAACAACATCAAATCATATCATCCAAATATAGAATAACAAGCAATTTCATCCAATCAAACTTGCAATCCATTAAAATAAGATAAACAAGGAAATTTCTAACATAGATCTACATATGCATGAATATATGAACATAGATCAATGTGATTTCTAATCAATCTATATCATATGCTTGGATTAACATGTCATTAAAGTTAGAAAAGGTTGTTGTGGCCACAATCAATTTAATACATGTTAAATCCTATAACTCTACTATATAAACATGTATAGCATAATTCGAACGCATAAACCACTCAACAATTACCAAATTCAACCAAGTTGTATGTAGATATAATTCAGACAGCGAAGAAAAGCACTCCAAATCAAGCAAATCAATAATCTCTTGCTTTTAATTAAGGATCTATTCTTTAATCTGCAATCCGGTTTGATTTAGAGAACAATTGGGTGATTTTGGATGAAATTAGAATGGACCTAAGGCTTATTAGGGTTTAGGCATGATTTAGAACGAGAGGGAAAAGTTCTAATTTGACTCTCCAGCCCTCTATTTATAGTGTTATCTAATTAGACTAATGAGCTCACTAATGGGCTTAATTACTTGCACACTAATCTTGGCATGTAGCTTTAAAAACTTAAAACGGGTATAACTTTCTAACCATAAGTTCATTTTTCTTTAATGACCAATTTAAGGAATAAGAAACCATCATCCTAAAGCAATGGAATTAGTTTGAGACCCCATTTCGACCAACCAAAAGTTATAGCCAAACAAGATTTTTAGGATCAAAAAGGTCACACAGAAATTCGAAAAAAATCAGAGATGTGTAAAATGTTCCTAAGAGTCATATCTCAAAATATATAATCATATGACCTCATATGAATAAAATATAAATATTTTACGATCCTTTCATATGTAAAATATGAGTTGTTACAAAGTCATAAATTAAAAAAACTAGATACATTATGGTAATCATCCAACACATGATAATGATTACCTAAAGTACATTATAGTACATACACAAACAATGACAATAATTACCTACGAAGCATACTAGTAAAAACACATACTTGGATGTTATCCAGGTACTTTTGGTTCTTAGGTACGATTGTTATGAAGAAGTTCTAATCTTCTCACGCTTGATTTCATTTCAAAGGCATATTCTCTGCCTCTTCAAAAAAGTTGTGGATCAATCCAATGAAAGTAGCCACATCCATTTCAATTATCCCTACATGCGAAGTATCTTCGACCTGCATTTTCACATGATTCAGATTTGAGTATGATCACTGCAACACTACATTCACATCGCACTCTTTGACTTTGAATTTGTTCATTTTTGGGGTTGTAAAAACCACATATAATTGGAACGTTATACAAGTTTGTGTTCGATGTTGTTATGTTGATATTCTTAAGTAAAACTAAATTGAATGCTGACATTGTTCCAAATCACATTTATAAACAATTAGAATCGTACTTTGATTTGAGCTGAATGCTAGCTAATTTGATCGTTCAGTGCAAATATTCCAATTTTACACTGTAGCTGTAAGGCCCAGCCTCTATAGCTATATTACTAACTAGTATTACTAAGTAATACCGTCACTACAAGAAAAGTTGGTTTTTATAACGGCAATAGATAATGCTTCATTTTGTAGTGTTATTATTTGCTTTAATTTGTTCATCTGGCGTAGCCACTGCGTATGTAACGCTCTTACAAAGAGGGAATTATTTGGCTGGCCGCGTCTTCCTCAAATTATTTCACTTTCCCTCTTCCTTAGTTATTTCTCTCTTCCTGAATCATTTACTCAAATTTTATTCTCTCTTTTCTTCAACTACCTACTAGTTCAGATAATTTCCTCTTCCTTCCAAGTCTAGGGTTTCTAACCAAGAACAAGGTAAGTCGATTTTATCTTCCATCTTCTGAATACTGATAATACGATAACTCACTGCTTATTACTAATTTCTTCTCCAACTTTGTTTTATTAGGTCCCTAATTCGACAACTGTTTCCTTATTCTCCCTCACTAATATCATTAGCCATTTAAATCTATAATTCGTACCGTACAAAGGAGTTGAGGGTTCATCTTCCTGCTGGGTTCATCTTCGATATAGGCAAAGGGATTTCATCTTCCTGCTTCTCCTAGTAAGATTAATTAATGGTTAGCTTATTGAATTACAGATCCCTCTTCTTATATTGAAATATATGTTCATTTTTTTAAAACTATTCAAGAGGAATTCTTAACATGGTTATTGTATACAGCATGAAAGATTTTAATTTGTAATAGCATGCGATTGCAAACTTAAGAAACATGTACAATTTCAATTTTTTATTCTTACTTTGTTGGTCGTTTAACCTAGAATTCGTTGGTGGAAATAAATGAAGACTCTAGTGGCATAGTTGCCATAGTATTTTCAAATGTAAACATACTACTTTTGATATCTCTTACCAAATCGTAGCAATGTTAACTATTTTGGCATTGTTTATGTAGCATGATGAATTCAATATCTGAAGGCCTTACATTGACTAAGAAAAGTGGACTGAGCCAACAAACTCCTCTAGATGTTATGGTAAGAATTTGTTGGTAAGAAACACAAAAACCGATAAACAAAAGGATAAATATTCTAAGAGGCTATGGGTATCAATAAACAGGATCTTGGTGCAATTGCAAATCCAATGTTCCGCATGAAGGGACCTTCAATGATAAAGGGCAGTTATCCACCTGCGTTTCCTCTCAAGCATCAACAAAAGGATATGAGATTAGCTCTTGCTCTAGGAGATGAAAACTCTGTATCAATGCCGATTGCTACAGCTTCTAATGAGGTTCTCATTATTTTCGATGAATGTTGTATGCTATGTTCTTCTAAGCATTGACATAGTTTTTAGTTTATCATTATATGTCTGTAGTATACAAAAGGGTGTAATCAAAGCTGCAGTCTTGGTATTATCAATTTTGAAGCCTGTTAGATAGGCTTTCTTTTTTTTAGTCATATGATATGAGGGTGATATTTAGAGTCTCAATGCTATTGACTGATGTTTAACCAATTTTCTCTATTCTAGCATGCACAGAGCTTGAAAAACAGGCATACATATATCAGAGGATATATGCATTTAATAATTCTAGCTATGCTCTTTCACATGATAATATATGATAGTATTTTTGCCAATTCTGATTGGGACCTTTGTTTATCTTAATGTGGTCAGCTAATAACTAGCAAAAGTATCTTGCAATGAGCTATTTTTTTTCTTTCTAAAATTCGTTAATTGTTTTATACTTCATATCCTACAATGAGACGTTGAGACTACTGCTTACAAAAGCAGCATTAGTTTAAACTGACATCTAAGGTGTCAGGATACATACCCTCATTTGCTGCTATTGATTGACTTCTGTAAGTACGCTAAATAAATGAACTTCTCATTGGTTTTCAGACATTCTACCTTCTAGATAATATTAATGACTTTGCTTCAGGTTTTTCACATGCACCCATTAAGTCAAAAATCCGAAACCTTATGCTGTCTAGTTTGTCTATATTCTATGAAGTTGAAACTTCAAAACTAAATTCACGAGTTGATGAAAGTTTTATCTACTAGTATATTCCTTTAGGTCTTGATGTTGCATGCTACTTCATTATTATTCCATTACCTTTTGAATATGCAGGCATATAAAAAAGCTAGAAGCCTTGGATTGGGAGATCTTGATTTTTTAGAGGTCCATGAAGCTATTAAGACTACAGGTAGGTAGTTCAAATGGCGTTTGAATTTCATTCTTACTTGGTACTAAAACAAACATTGGAAATACATTCTTCAGTGAAGTACTATAAAATATATGCTTTCAGTGTTATTACAAATACTCTATTCCAGGGTCCTAGGACAAAAATTGGCCACATGAATTAGACGTATCAAAGGCAGTGATGTACTTGTTATTCAACCTGTCTTAGTGTTGCCAAGAGGATGTTCATAACTGCCTTTTGTTTTTTATATTTGATGTGCTAAGAAGAACAATAATTTTTCATTTGGCCTTGGAACACATCGTCAGTGATAAGTGTTTGATAGGGTCGTATTAGATAGTTTTGTGTAGAGGGGAAGCTACATTGCGAGCAGATTACGCAAGCAAAACGTGCATGCAAAGTACATGAGATTGCATTTAAGATTACTTATTTTCATGTCTTTTGGTTGATGTAGTGATTTCCCATGATGGTTGAGCATATATTTCATTTACTGGTCAATAATAAACTATTTATCTTAAATTAAGTGCATACTGAGGAAACTTTAATCATTCAAGCAACCACATGCGGACTATTCGGATGTCACTTTATATTTTGAATTACTTAATTTCAAACTTAGCACTTAGTATATCTTGCACCTCTATATTGATGTAATCATGTTGTTTGAGTAAATTAGGCGACAGTGAGCAGATTATGAAGTTGCGAGTAACTAAGTCGTGCTGGCATACTTCTTAGATAGTTAATTTGGTCTAGTGTTCTTGGGGACGAACGTGTTGATATAGACATAGACCGTCAATTCACCAAATTTTTTGCATTTTGGTGGACCAAATATTTTTGAAGCAATTTCTTTGAATTCTTATGAGTAGATTCCATGTACAGGAAGACTTGTAGAATAGATATCATAATGGCTGATATGCCATGCTTGTAATTTTCACCTGCTTTAAGTAAACAACATCTTTACTACTAAAACATGTGATCTGTACTATTTTTTTACGGACAACTTATCTACATAGGTAAATAAAACAATTGAGTCATATATTGAAATATCAACCTACTGACCACTTTATTTAAGGTTGATTCACTGTGTGGCATTATCTTCTTGTATAAGTTGTGGTTTTCCAGATGGTTTACAAGCTTCACGGCTATCGAGTTTCGATTGTTGCTTAGTGGATAGACCATCCTCATGGCTACGGTAAGAAGTTTGTTTTGGGATCCACTTCAGTTTAGAGACGTGTATTTTTTTGGCATGTCAAAAGGTCTTGCATTGAGAGCATTTTTGAGGGACATTGTGATATCTAATATAAAATACTTTGACTAATCCATTGTACATTCGAACTTGAACTGTTTTTGGCAAACAAGACTGTAAATCAATTTGTACCAGAATTTTTGCAAATTTTGTGATTCGTTTTTCTACGGTAATTTCATCTAGTTTAAGTAGCTTGCCAATAAAACTAGCTAATCTTGACAATGCATCAGTTGCCCATAACTCCATGTCAATTTTGTGTATTTTTATCCAAATATCAACAGAATCAATAGTTTTGTTATCAAAGGAATTATCAGGTGTCCATTCATTGACAACACGTAGTTTTCCATAATATATGTAATTTTTACATATCAATACTCTCTGGAAGTCTACAATTACTTTAAATTAAACAACGTACCCGTTTCTTCAGTATGAATTTGGAAACGGTGCTTTGGTTTCATTACATTGGCAACGTAAGATCCGAGTTGAAAGTAATTTAGTTTAAAACCTATTGAGTTTCCAAAACCCAAGTCTACCCTTACATTCAACTTGCTCCATGCGCATTACTACATCTCCTAATGCATAACATAATAGATTTGACGTTTAATATTCTATTAAGGAGTTGGATTGCTTGGTTTCAGTTCACATATTGAAATTGCTATTACCTTTGAAACTTGGTTTGCTTAGTAAGAACATGATGCATTCATTTTTCTATATATTAATAGGAACACATAGATGTGCAATGTGCGGTTATTGTCCTTGAATTGAATTATTAAATTATGATGAAATGAATACATGAATTGAAAAATTATGATGCATTTAATCAATCATAGAATGGTGAAATGAATGGAATTATGTGCTTGTTTTTTTACTTCTATTGATAATCTTTTTAAATTTTGCAGAAAATGCTACTCTGTGATCCGATTAGAAGATTCTCTACAAGTCAGTGTTTTACATAGGAGATGGATGTTGATTTGCGGCAATTGGAAATGATCAATCATGCAAACACCACAATGTTTCATTTTAGTCCTTGTGCAATAGAGTTTAGTATGGATCTACAGTATTTGATTCAAACACTTCAAGACTTTAGAGGTAGAAAGTGTTAGATTTGTTATTTTATACTTAGCATTTTACTGTCATTGAGTTTAGCTATTTTGACCGAGGAACTTTGTATTTACTATTGGTATGTTGCTAAGTGTGGTAGCCCCATTTATTTTTAACGAAATAACGGGTATCCTTTGGATTTTAGTAAGAGAGACTATATTAAACAAAGCTTTAGTATATATCTAAGATACTTATATGCTAAGTTCCTTTTGCAGCGAATCAAGTGACTCAGAAGATGAAGAATCAGATTCTTGCTCCTGCACTATAAGGTAAAGAACTTGGAGATCATCTATTGTTCACAATGTGCATAAAAATATAGTTTAAGAAGAGGTCAGTTACTGAAGAAAAGACTATATATAGGCACAACATTTCTCATTTGCAATGAAATAACTTCACTGCCTTCTCATTATAGATATCTTTTTTACAATTGAGATTATTAGGCATTGGCTAATTTTATAATGTCCTCTCTTTTCATTTCATTTGCACTGCTCTGGTGCACTGTTTATTTTATGTACTGTTGCAATTTTTACTGCTCTTTGGCTGGCAAGGTTAGTAATAGAATTAACTATATAGTGCTATAAAACCAGAAAGATTTTAAGGTATCAAAACTAGTTCCTTAAACTGAAATTAGATCATCGGTGCATGCAGGATCAAACTAAATTAGCATATGGCGGGTGGGCGATGTGCTTACCATTTCTCGTGTATTTGGTGAAAAACTCATATGTTGTTGCTGAGCCTGAAAGTAAGGTATTTTCTTCATCATGTTATATTCTCGTTGTGCACATTTTTGCAATTAAAGTGCATATACTGCTTATTATCGAGTAATTCCTGTGAGTGAAGGACTTTTATTGTGCTAATGTAGGAGGAAGTGGTTAATGGATCACTTGAATTCTTCATTCTTGCAAGTGATGATTTATAGGATGTGGTATCAAATGAGGTTTTTTTTTTACTTTCTACTATTATGAGCTGCCTAGTATAATCAATTACTACTATTAAAATGAATTTGATTAAGGAAGTTGTTACTCTCCTTATTTGTTAGGTAAGATTTACGAAAATTAAATAAAGTTATAATAATAATAAAATATTAATTTTTTTATGAAAATTAACTAAGTTTATAATAATAATAAATAATAAAATATTAACCAAGTTAACTAATTTTATAAAACTTAACCAAGTTCATACAATAATAACAATAATAATAAATTAATTATAAGTTTATAAAAACTAAGTGTGTAATAATAATAATAATTTACAAATTATTAACCAAGTTAACTAAGTTTTAAAAAATTAATTAAATTTATGTAAAATAATAATAATATAAATTAACTAAGGTCATAAAATTAACTTTGTTAATTAATTTATTTATTAACTAAATTAACTAAGTTTTATAAGAAATAACTAAATTTATTTATATAATAATAAAAATAATAGATTAACTTAATTTATTAGGGTCTTTGGGTGTCAATGTGAGTAGAGGACCATGGTAAAATAACTAAAATGTATTAGAGTTGCCGGTAATTGAATAAAATATTAAGTTGTTTATTTATGTTTGTATTTTTATTTTATTGATAGTTCGATTTTTGTTTTTAGTTCACCAAATAAGTTATTAAAAAATATTAAACAAGTTAACTAAGTTTTATAAAAATTAATTAAATTTATACAAGGTAATAATACTAATAATAATAATAATAAATAACTAAGTTTATAATAATAATAAAATATTAACCAAATTGACCAAGTTTTATAAAAAATAACAAGTTTATGTAATAATAATAATAAATTAACTAAGTTTATAAAAATTAATTAAGTTTATAATAATAATACTAATAGAAACAACACCAATAATCATAATAGTTAATTTTTTTATAATTATCTTAGTTAAATAATCATAATAATAAAATTAACTAAGATTAATTAAATTAACTAACTGAAAGAATAAAATTTAAATAATAATAATAATCACAATAAAATTAACTAAGATTATAAAAATTAACTTCGTTAATTAGGTTTAATAAAAACTAAATAAGCTTATAAAAATTAACTTCTGCTAAACTTGCATAGTGTTCATTTGCACTTGCGAAACTGGAGCTCTCCAATAGAAAATATGTAAGCAGACTGAGTTGGCTCCTACTGCAGTTCCGAAACCCGCAATCGACACAAGCACAATTGCGACAATTGCTTTCAAATTAAGCTGCATATAAGTTTAATAAAATACATATCTGCAACAATTAATTGTACTTTATTTCACTATTATGTAGCTTCACGCATAGTTTCTTACTTTAATACCTTTGTATCATTGACAGGGATGTGAGATTATAAAATTTACTTAATGGGTATAGCATAAGTTTGAAAAGAATATGCATGTCTTACCAGACTATAGAAAAAATGGAAAAATGTAACTACCAAAGCAAATTTGAATGTTGCATATGCCCAAACATATTCCCTGTATGCTGAAATCAATAGAAAAGCAAAACAATCATAAGAATAAAAACATATTTTGATAATAACAACATTGTTATCAGATAAATTAATTACCTATGACAATTTATAATACTGATCCAAGTGCACCCAAGAGTACAAAGAAGGAAGTAACTGTCATGATTTCTTTGTATCCCATGTCACTAACCTATGGCAGCAAGGCAAATTTATGACAAATCAGTGATAGCTGTTAAATCGTCAAAATGCATGTTATCACAGTTTTATATAATTGTTTTCAAATTGTTCTGAATTTTTTGGAAGTACTACCAATGACCTAAGACATGCATGAAGAAAGGCTTTGAACAGTTCAAGTTCTTAGTGATGCATTTGGTACTTGTAGACGTTAACTTTGAACTATGTTGTCTTTTGTTATCATGAATATGTATTGAATTTGGTAACTCATGTATTGAACTTATTTTTTGTTAGTTAATACTTTATTTTGTTATCATGAATATGCGTTACATTTGCTGATTATTATACTTTTTTCGTTCATACATTGTTCAAATTGTTATCTATTTAAAGAAGATTCATTTTGATTGTTATTATTAAAATGTAGTAGTGGGGTGCATCAAATATATAGTAAAACAAAGCAAAGCTCCTAAAAAGCGTTATAACTATATGACATAAGTGTTATAAAAAGATAATGCAATGTATGAGGTTGCTGTCAAATGATAACAACAAATATGCTTTATTGTATCTACACATTTTATAACGGTATATATATGTTGTAAATGGATGTAGAATATACTATAAACATGTTGATATATAGCGCGAAATAGGCGCTATAGAATAACTATTTTATAACGGCAACTTTATGCTATGAAATCATGCTCTTTTAGCAGTTTTTTGTGTGTTATAAATGTGAAATCCTTTTGTGACGACCCAGAATTTTTGAGTATTTGAAATTGGAATATTTAATTAATTTTAAATATTCAGAGGTTAATTATAAACTTAAATTTCAAATATCGCTGTTTATTGAGTAATTTAATTATTAAATTAAATTATTTGAAGTTGGATAAAATAGTAAATCTGGTATTCTAAGCTGATTAAAAATATTTCAAAAGCTTGTAAAATTCATATTGATAACACTGAAGATAATAGAAGCTTCAGAATTTAATATGAAATTGATTTTTTCAATTTTGAAATTATATCGTTTGAATCGACATTTAAAAATAGCCTTCCGAGGCACAGTCTCGGAATTCGACGAAACTAGTTCCATTGGATCCGTAATATTGTATTATTATCGGATTTCAATTTTCATAGTGTTCGGAGCTGTCGTGTGATCGTACGATAGGTAAACGCGCTGGAATTAATATCGAAATCTAATATTAAATAACTGGATCCAAAAGCTATCTTCCCCATATGGTCGAACTAGACCTCGAAACCTGTTCCAGCGTGTTCAGAATGATGATATATATAACGCTAGGAACTCCGGTCGTTGCATTTAGATTGAAGTTCGGAGTTTAGAATTATGGACCTGGAGATATTTTTGAATATAAAAATATATAATTTCAAATCCATCAGCCACCCTAATACTGATAACAAGCAGACCTACCCTTCACCTCGTGTTCAAATCACGTCCTCTTCTCAGTATTGCCTCAGAATCGAATTCAAAGAAGGAATGGCTGAAAATCTCATCTCTCGTCAAATAAATAATAATAATAAAAAAAATCGAATCCTCCTTATCATCTTCTTATTAGCAGCCGAGCTTTGCTCTAAATAAAAAAAAAAAAAACAAAGAAAATTTCGTTCATTCATTCGAAAATGCCCGCCTCCAGTACGAAATCAACATCTTTCTTTCCACCACTGTTCGAGTTGAGGTCGCCATCTTTTCGCATCGAAGGAGGATAGGTCGCGATTCCAAATCGCGATGAGTCGCGTGGACGTGAAGGGCGATCTGATGCGACTTCGCATCATGGAGAGGGTAGTCGCGATTCGAGGTGATCGGGGTGTTCGTCAATGGTGACAAGTTTGCGAGCTGGCGAGAGGGTTCGCGATCGATAATGGTGAGGCTGGGTTGTCGGCTAGGGTTGCGATCTAGGAGGTGTGCGGCTGTGTCTTTCAGGTGGATTGTCAAGTAGATGCTGTTCGGGGGAAGGCAGAGGGAGGTCTCGTTCGAATGTTGAGTGTCGATCGAGGAAGAGGCAGGCTGTTCGTCTGCGATTTTGGTGGAAGGTATATTCTGTAGTTAGTTTAGTCTAGTGAAGCAATGGTTTAGTTATTTATGTATATAAACTATTTTATTTATTTGCTGTAAGTCTGAAAAAAAAACAGATTATATAGATTCAAAAGAAAATAAATATACAGATATACCTATTTTCATTTGCTGGTTTATTTTTAAAATAATATATTGTGAAGATTAAACTTATCTAACAATTTTGGTCAGTAGAGAAAAAAAAGGGGGAAATTTGTTAAATTTAAATTTATCTATTTAAAATGAAATCACTGGTTAATTAAATTGTCAAATGAAAATTTAATTATTTAATTAACTCGAATATTGATAAAATTTTATAACATTTATACAAGGTCAAAAATCGAGAAGAAAGCAACCTGGATTGGAAATGGGATGCTAATAAAATAAAGGTGAGTTAATCTCACTCAGTTAAATTATAATTTAAATTTAATTGGTTAAATTTAAATAATTGGTTGAATGATTGATTTGGTTTGATGTGATACTATATATATAGTAGTATATTGGAATTGTTGATATTCCCGCATTATATAGCGGATGAGACCCTATGCGCCGCATAATAGCGGATGATTTTATATAAAACCCATATACCGCGATATTCCACTTTGAAGTGAAATTGGTATTGTGCTAACGTCTGTGGATGCAGGGAAACAGGTTGGAGGGATCCAACTGGATTCCTCAAAATATTTAATTTTGTTTAAATATTCTGTGATATGATTGTTGATATCCTGTGATGATTTATATTGGATAATCTGGTTGGATTGAATTTCCCAGTAAAATGAGTTATCAAAAGCAATTGAATTGGATTTTTGGAAAGAAATAAAAGAGTAAAATTCAAGTTAAATAATTCTAGTGAATTCGAATAAATTAAATAAGGAATTGTAAAAGAAATAAAGAAATTTCTTAATTCGAACAAATATGGGAAAAGAAGATTTTGAATTTAACAGGGAAGAAATAAATCTTTAACTAAAGTGATATTATTAAAAATATAAAAGAATTGATTTTATTGAAATTTAAAGATTTAATTTAATTAAAATATTAATTGAAGAAGTTGGAAATCCCAAATTGGTATTTTAGTTAAAAAGGTTTTAACGCATAATAAAGAAATAAAAGATGAAAGTTAATGTATTTGAAATAATTGAAGTAAATAGGGAAATTTATTTCAAAGTAAAGCAAAATGGAAATCAATTGGAAATTGATTTAAGTGTTTAAAAACTTGGATTTTTAAAAGAGAATGAGATTTTAAAATTTATAAACTGGGATTGAAGTGAAATAAAATATCAGTGGATATTTGAGAATATAAATTCAAGATGGGAATTTATAAAAGGATATGGTTTGGTTTAAAAATAAGTGTTGGTTTATTTGTAAAAGATGGGAATGAAAAGTGTATCTCTCTGGATAGCCAAGTACGTTTTCAAAGAAATTTTTAATATAAGTTAAAAGTTCTAATTGTGATTTTAAAAGCATGTTTTAGAAAATTGATTATTTCTAAATGTTAATTTCCTAAGTAAGATTTTCAAAATCTATTATTGTAGTAATTGTATAAAGTGATTTGCTATTATGTTTAAAAAGGAGAAATTTAGTTTATATTTATAAAGTGGTTTATTTTAAAGTATATATTTTTAATAAAGTATTAAAGTAGTTTGATTTCAATATTATAAAATATATATTAGATAAAGTGTTTTAAAATTATTTTAAAATTTAAAAGTATTTTGTACTTGGTGATTCAGTGGAAATAAACCTTTGGGAAATGTATTCCGTAAAGGGAAACTATTTGAAATTGTTTCCAAACGAGTTTTGAAAATTTGGAAATATATCTTGGAAAGATATTTGGGCAAATAAGTAATGTGGGAAATTATTTATTGTGTGATGGTTGCTTGTGAATGTTAATTGATAGTTAAATAACCGACTATCAATATTGGCCAAATGCGCTGATCGTTTCGAAGAGACCGGGATCGAGTTTCCGTATACCAGGATTCTAGGTCTGGAGACTCGAATACCACTTCGATCCGGTTTGTACATTTCGTGTAACGTGTTCAGAGTCGAAGATGGAGCAGTGAAGTGCAAGGGCTAGTCGCTACTAATCCTGAGGATATTTCCAAAATGGATGTAGTAGGAATAGTGCCTTCGGTTCCGTTCGAACCCGGGACGGACTTGTATGGACGAATGCTTGCGAAACATCGTCAGGTGGACGATGGGCATTCTAAGAGATATGTTCTCTAAAGGTATCGTTTAGCCTCAAGCCTCATCAACCGGGAATGACTGAAAATCAGGGGTTATGCAGCAAGGCTTCGTGGGTAGCCCCCACTTGAGAGTAAAGTCATCCCTGTCTAGATGTCCCTTTTATTTCGACTTAGTGGTGCGGTTGCTGATCCCAACCGTGGGGTGATTTTATTTGGAATTATCCAGTAAGGGATGATTCCGGCCTTGTGTTGCAGGGGAGCGGGCGTACTCCTCGGTACTGTGATCTAGGCCACGTACTGTGACAGGTGGTACCCCAGTGCCTAGTCATTCGTTGGAAATCCATTCTCCCTACGTGCCTTGTACGAGTTTTGTTTGTATTACCCACGTTGTGGCTAGTATGCTGGAATTTAATCATGTAACAATTTCAGCTATTTTAATAAGTATTTGTGAATAGACACTATTATAATATCAGAGGATTTTGATATAAAGTGTTTTAGCTATCGTAAGGTAAAAACCCGACATGTTTATTTGTGGCGTGGTCTTACGAGATGCTTTTATTTTCAAAAGGATTTTTTGAAACTTTAATAATCAATTGAGTGTGATTTTCTCACGCTGGTTTTCCAGACTGACTCGGGTATTGTTTTATATGATGCTCGGGTCAGACCGAGATAAACAGGTTTAGGATATGATGCTGTGGAGCTCAGGAGACGCGCTGGATGACGATACGTACTCACGTACTTGTTATTATTTTTCCGCTGTGTATTCAGTTGTAAGTTATGGATGTTGATGTACTCTGATGATGTATTCTGATGATATATTGTATAAAACTGATATAGTTTTGATTTGTGTAAAGATCTGTTAATATATATTATATTTTATTCCGCTGCGATGGTTAGATTCTGATGTTGTTTTTTTTGTTTTTCTTCTTCTACCTCTTCTTCTTAACTAAAATGGTTCGATTTTCCGGGTCTGGAAACTCGGGTCGTTACAGTGGTATCAGAGCTTAGGCTGGCGATAACCTTGGCTCTGGTGGAAATTTTGAGAGTATTAATAGATATGAGCGCGTATTTGTTAGTGAATATAAAATGGTTTTATATTGTGTTGGTTGATTTATTGAGTGGCATATGAACCTTCGTCGGCACAGTCTGGACAACTGTATCGAAGGGGTTTCTAAACACTTGAATAGAACAGTTCGACACAGTATTGTTTTAAATAGGGTGAATGAAATAATTTTGCCCAAATTATTTTTGTATAGAAAGGAAATCTTTTGTAAATTATTATATATTGGATGTTTGATTTTTAAGAAGTGATAAAATTAAATTATTATCACTATTATAAGGAAATTGAATAAGAAATCGAATTTATAACTAAAAGTTAAGGAAATAAAATTCATAAACGAATAAAACTTGTAAATGAAATTTATAAATGAATTGAAATGAATTTTATATATAGATTGATTTATAATTGGAAATAGGATTCCGGAGAAATGTTGTAAATAAATCAGAATGGATTTCGAATTTGGAATTTTGGGAAAAAGATTTAAATCCCTTTGAATTGAAAGAAGTTTTCAAGGGTTTTGGAGGGGAAAATGGTGAGATTTGAAATTAAAAATATTTGAAAATGTTTGAAAAGAGATAAAAGCATTAAATTCTCTTTCGGTCGCTGGAAAATGACTTCGGTGATGACTGCAGCATCATCGATGTCTATTTTCGAGTTTCCGAGAGAAATTGCTACCAAACTGTTTTAAATTGAAATTGTTTGTGAACTAAGTTTGGTTTGAAATTCCAAAGGGAAGTTGAACTTGTCAAGGGTTTTGAATGCAGTTGATTTCAAAAGTGATTTTGAAATTTTGGAGAATTGTTTAAACTCTGAAATCATATTTAAAATGTTTATATGGAATAATAAATATACCAAACTAAATAAAATGTAAATCTTGTAGTAAAGTATAAAAATGTGAATGAAATCGATTGTAAATAAATAAAATATAGATATAAATAAGTTTGGGACTTATAAAATTTGGGAGTAAAATAAATAAGCCAAATAAAACTGTTTGTAATGGTTTGAATTGCCAATAGAACTAAAATGAGTAGAAATAAATTGGAAATGGCCTTGTATTAATAATAAAAATATATTGGCTAAAAGGAAGTTGAATTTGTGATTTAATAAAGAAATTGGGGATGAACTTGGATTAAATAGAAATTATTAAATGTAATTCAAGTTGAAAATTAACAATTCGAATGTGGATGATATAAATAAAGCTCGACACATATATTTTAAATGCTGTTGAGCGCGATAAACAAATTGAGACAGAGAATGGACTAAAGACAATGAATGTGTGGAAATAAATTTATTGGTTGGCAATGAATTAGAGAATGAATAAATGATTAAATGTGAAGTAAAATCTATATTGATTCAATTAATATGATAATTACGAACAGAGCTGGTAATTAACTCAAGTTAAATAAAATAGAGTTGAATTGAAAATGAGCTTGTTGGATTAAAAATAAATTGAATGAGTATATTAACTGAATTTAATTAGTAAAATAAATGAAATTTGATTCGGGTTAGAATCAAATTGAAATAGAGTTGGTGTAAGAAAGGAAATGAACTTAATATTTGTGACAAAATAGCTTGAAATAACTAAAGGAACGAAGGTAAATGAAATGCAAGAGAATGGATTAAAATTTGTAAATGCAATGAAAATACAAACATGGAAGTGTAAATAAAAGTAAAATGGAATGGTTGAGTATGGGTTGAAAACAATTGGAATAAGTGTCGAAGCATTTCATATGTGCTTATAGAAGTATATATCCTGCATCGTTTGTAGAATTCATGCTTTAGCAATGTAAAATTAAGTGAAATGCTATAAACTTTGTGTATTTGGCACTCACATATTTATATTGAGTTCGTATAGGTTCAGGGGAGCCGCTTGGCTGATTTTGACTGCGTTAATTGCTTAAATAAATTGCCGCTTTGCTTAAAATGCTAAAAGAAAGGTACGCCTACGCAAAGGAATTTAATAGGAGATATGAACTGTTTATATTGATATATATTTTGATTTCCGGCCTGAGGCCGATGTATATATATATATTTGTGCATCCTGCGATATCGCAGAAGTCCCTCCGTACAAAGGAGACTCTGCCAAAATTTTCCGTAAATTTTGGGAGTTAGAAAATTTTCATTTAACGATAAATGATTTAAAATTTGCTAAGCAAATAAAATTGAAACTGGATATTGAAATCTAATTCAAATGTGAATGTAAAGTGAAGTCGAAGGAACTAAAGAAGTGAAGTTTGCGAATAAACTATTAATCGAAATTTAAATTAATTAGTAAGTGCAACTAATTAAATATTCGAGTGGAAGCCAAATTGAAATCAAATGGAATTGTAAAGACAAAAGTAAATAGAAATGGATATGAACTACGATATTGAAGTGAAAATAAGTATAAGCAGTATGTAAAATATTTATTTTGAACTTAAGAAATATGGTGAGATTCTTAAGTAATTTGGTATCGAGGGAAAATTATTCTAGGTGAGTAATTGAATAAAGATTTAAAATTGGAAGTTGTGAAATGGGATAATTTTGGATAAGTGAATGTAATCAAAATGAATGTGAATAAAAAGGAAATTGATATAAATGATAATCAATTGAAATTAATACGTAAGGTGTACGTATATTATTTATTCGCATAGCTATTTGATCCGGATTCGAACACAGAATTTCGAGATAGTTTTATCGATCCGAATTAGGATTTTTCACTCGATTTTCGACGGCGAACCTGGATATGGATTGTTGATTGATTCTGGATATTCTCTATCATAGTTGGTGGCTATGCAAGGAGAATGACGGTTTCTGATCAAGAAACCAGATCTGAGTCCGCACTAGGAAGTCGGGTGGACAATACTAGTTCGGAAGTGAAATTGTGTGATCGATTGAGCGATCGAATGTGATATTGCGTACGGATGATATAGGTGCATCGTACGGGCTTAAGTAAAACAAATATTGGGGATTGTAAAGAAAAGTATAAAATGACTTTGGAATTGTGATTGAATATTATTGCTTAGTAGGATATACAGGTGTATAAAAGCAATGGATAAATTGGGATTTTTGATTTTAGAGGATAAAAATTTAATGGCCCGACAAAAAGGTATGTATTTGAATTTCTATATGAAATTTGATTGGGTTTTTGATCTAGCCACTTGGCTTTTTGTTTTCTTTTTGAGATTGGGAGGCCGTAGAGCCATTTTGTAGTTGTACCGAGCTAGCCGCGCAAAGGAGACGCTGACGAAATTTTTCGGAAATTTAGAGAGTTAGAAAAATTTTGGGAAAATTTTTGATAATTGATAATTTGAATTCAAATTTAAATTTGAATGGATAAGTAGGTGGTATGGGTTGAACTTATGAATAAGTTTGGGAAGTTAAAAGATGATTACTGTATCATTGATAAATTTTTTTTTGGGTATTGTTAAAACTGTTTAAATTTGGGAAATAGTTAACGGGGATTGAATCATTCTTCCTAACTAGTAATTTCGGGGACGAAATTCTTTTAAGAGGGGAGGAATGTGACGACCCAGAATTTTTGAGTATTTGAAATTGGAATATTTAATTAATTTTAAATATTCAGAGGTTAATTATAAACTTAAATTTCAAATATCGCTGTTTATTGAGTAATTTAATTATTAAATTAAATTATTTGAAGTTGGATAAAATAGTAAATCTGGTATTCTAAGCTGATTAAAAATATTTCAAAAGCTTGTAAAATTCATATTGATAACACTGAAGATAATAGAAGCTTCAGAATTTAATTTGAAATTGATTTTTTCAATTTTGAAATTATATCGTTTGAATCGACATTTAAAAATAGCCTTCCGAGGCACAGTCTCGGAATTCGACGAAACTAGTTCCATTGGATCCGTAATATTGTATTATTATCGGATTTCAATTTTCGTAGTGTTCGGAGCTGTCGTGTGATCGTACGATAGGTAAACGCGCTGGAATTAATATCGAAATCTAATATTAAATAACTGGATCCAAAAGCTATCTTCCCCATATGGTCGAACTAGACCTCGAAACCTGTTCCAGCGTGTTCAGAATGATGATATATATAACGCTAGGAACTCCGGTCGTTGCATTTAGATTGAAGTTCGGAGTTTAGAATTATGGACCTAGAGATATTTTTGAATATAAAAATATATAATTTCAAATCCATCAGCCACCCTAATACTGATAACAAGCAGACCTACCCTTCACCTCGTGTTCAAATCACGTCCTCTTCTCAGTATTGCCTCAGAATCGAATTCAAAGAAGGAATGGCTGAAAATCTCATCTCTCGTCTAAATAAATAATAATAATAAAAAAAAAATCGAATCCTCCTTATCATCTTCTTATTAGCAGCCGAGCTTTGCTCTAAAAAAAAAAAACAAAGAAAATTTCGTTCATTCATTCGAAAATGCCCGCCTCCAGTACGAAATCAACATCTTTCTTTCCACCACTGTTCGAGTTGAGGTCGCCATCTTTTCGCATCGAAGGAGGATAGGTCGCGATTCCAAATCGTGATGAGTCGCGTGGACGTGAAGGGCGATCTGATGCGACTTCGCATCATGGAGAGGGTAGTCGCGATTCGAGGTGATCAGGGTGTTCGTCAATGGTGACAAGTTTGCGAGCTGGCGAGAGGGTTCGCGATCGATAATGGTGAGGCTGGGTTGTCGGCTAGGGTTGCGATCTAGGAGGTGTGCGGCTGTGTCTTTCAGGTGGATTGTCAAGTAGATGCTGTTCGGGGGAAGGCAGAGGGAGGTCTCGTTCGAATGTTGAGTGTCGATCGAGGAAGAGGCAGGCTGTTCGTCTACGATTTTGGTGGAAGGTATATTCTGTAGTTAGTTTAGTCTAGTGAAGCAATGGTTTAGTTATTTATGTATATAAACTATTTTATTTATTTGCTGTAAGTCTGAAAAAAAAAACAGATTATATAGATTCAAAAGAAAATAAATATACAGATATACCTATTTTCATTTGCTGGTTTATTTTTAAAATAATATATTGTGAAGATTAAACTTATCTAACAATTTTGGTCAGTAGAGAAAAAAAAGGGGGAAATTTGTTAAATTTAAATTTATCTATTTAAAATGAAATCACTGGTTAATTAAATTGTCAAATGAAAATTTAATTATTTAATTAACTCGAATATTGATAAAATTTTATAACATTTATACAAGGTCAAAAATCGAGAAGAAAGCAACCTGGATTGGAAATGGGATGCTAATAAAATAAAGGTGAGTTAATCTCACTCAGTTAAATTATAATTTAAATTTAATTGGTTAAATTTAAATAATTGGTTGAATGATTGATTTGGTTTGATGTGATACTATATATATAGTAGTATATTGGAATTGTTGATATTCCCGCATTATATAGCGGATGAGACCCTATGCGCCGCATAATAGCGGATGATTTTATATAAAACCCATATACCGCGATATTCCACTTTGAAGTGAAATTGGTATTGTGCTAACGTCTGTGGATGCAGGGAAACAGGTTGGAGGGATCCAACTGGATTCCTCAAAATATTTAATTTTGTTTAAATATTCTGTGATATGATTGTTGATATCCTGTGATGATTTATATTGGATAATCTGGTTGGATTGAATTTCCCAGTAAAATGAGTTATCAAAAGCAATTGAATTGGATTTTTGGAAAGAAATAAAAGAGTAAAATTCAAGTTAAATAATTCTAGTGAATTCGAATAAATTAAATAAGGAATTGTAAAAGAAATAAAGAAATTTCTTAATTCGAACAAATATGGGAAAAGAAGATTTTGAATTTAACAGGGAAGAAATAAATCTTTAACTAAAGTGATATTATTAAAAATATAAAAGAATTGATTTTATTGAAATTTAAAGATTTAATTTAATTAAAATATTAATTGAAGAAGTTGGAAATCCCAAATTGGTATTTTAGTTAAAAAGGTTTTAACGCATAATAAAGAAATAAAAGATGAAAGTTAATGTATTTGAAATAATTGAAGTAAATAGGGAAATTTATTTCAAAGTAAAGCAAAATGGAAATCAATTGGAAATTGATTTAAGTGTTTAAAAACTTGGATTTTTAAAAGAGAATGAGATTTTAAAATTTATAAACTGGGATTGAAGTGAAATAAAATATCAGTGGATATTTGAGAATATAAATTCAAGACGGGAATTTATAAAAGGATATGGTTTGGTTTAAAAATAAGTGTTGGTTTATTTGTAAAAGATGGGAATGAAAAGTGTATCTCTCTGGATAGCCAAGTACGTTTTCAAAGAAATTTTTAATATAAGTTAAAAGTTCTAATTGTGATTTTAAAAGCATGTTTTAGAAAATTGATTATTTCTAAATGTTAATTTCCTAAGTAAGATTTTCAAAATCTATTATTGTAGTAATTGTATAAAGTGATTTGCTATTATGTTTAAAAAGGAGAAATTTAGTTTATATTTATAAAGTGGTTTATTTTAAAGTATATATTTTTAATAAAGTATTAAAGTAGTTTGATTTCAATATTATAAAATATATATTAGATAAAGTGTTTTAAAATTATTTTAAAATTTAAAAGTATTTTGTACTTGGTGATTCAGTGGAAATAAACCTTTGGGAAATGTATTCCGTAAAGGGAAACTATTTGAAATTGTTTCCAAACGAGTTTTGAAAATTTGGAAATATATCTTGGAAAGATATTTGGGCAAATAAGTAATGTGGGAAATTATTTATTGTGTGATGGTTGCTTGTGAATGTTGATCGTTTCGAAGAGACCGGGATCGAGTTTCCGTATACCAGGATTCTAGGTCTGGAGACTCGAATACCACTTCGATCCGGTTTGTACATTTCGTGTAACGTGTTCAGAGTCGAAGATGGAGCAGTGAAGTGCAAGGGCTAGTCGCTACTAATCCTGAGGATATTTCCAAAATGGATGTAGTAGGAATAGTGCCTTCGGTTCCGTTCGAACCCGGGACGGACTTGTATGGACGAATGCTTGCGAAACATCGTCAGGTGGACGATGGGCATTCTAAGAGATATGTTCTCTAAAGGTATCGTTTAGCCTCAAGCCTCATCAACCGGGAATGACTGAAAATCAGGGGTTATGCAGCAAGGCTTCGTGGGTAGCCCCCACTTGAGAGTAAAGTCATCCCTGTCTAGATGTCCCTTTTATTTCGACTTAGTGGTGCGGTTGCTGATCCCAACCGTGGGGTGATTTTATTTGGAATTATCCAGTAAGGGATGATTCCGGCCTTGTGTTGCAGGGGAGCGGGCGTACTCCTCGGTACTGTGATCTAGGCCACGTACTGTGACAGGTGGTACCCCAGTGCCTAGTCATTCGTTGGAAATCCATTCTCCCTACGTGCCTTGTACGAGTTTTGTTTGTATTACCCACGTTGTGGCTAGTATGCTGGAATTTAATCATGTAACAATTTCAGCTATTTTAATAAGTATTTGTGAATAGACACTATTATAATATCAGAGGATTTTGATATAAAGTGTTTTAGCTATCGTAAGGTAAAAACCCGACATGTTTATTTGTGGCGTGGTCTTACGAGATGCTTTTATTTTCAAAAGGATTTTTTGAAACTTTAATAATCAATTGAGTGTGATTTTCTCACGCTGGTTTTCCAGACTGACTCGGGTATTGTTTTATATGATGCTCGGGTCAGACCGAGATAAACAGGTTTAGGATATGATGCTGTGGAGCTCAGGAGACGAGCTGGATGACGATACGTACTCACGTACTTGTTATTATTTTTCCGCTGTGTATTCAGTTGTAAGTTATGGATGTTGATGTACTCTGATGATGTATTCTGATGATATATTGTATAAAACTGATATAGTTTTGATTTGTGTAAAGATCTGTTAATATATATTATATTTTATTCCGCTGCGATGGTTAGATTCTGATGTTGTTTTTTTTTGTTTTTCTTCTTCTACCTCTTCTTCTTAACTAAAATGGTTCGATTTTCCGGGTCTGGAAACTCGGGTCGTTACACCTTTTTTATAACATGTCGATATACAGCGTTTATCAAACCGCTATAGTTGTGTTTAATAGCGGCTATAAAAGACTGTTTTTCTTGTAGTGCGTCTAGTAATACAGAGAATGAGATTTGTTAAGAGCGACCTGATGTGACTATTACCATGGGCTAACACTCACATGTTATTCTTACCAAAATTTTAAGGATCAAAACTGAATATTTGACGTGTACAGTCTCGGCACAAAGCAATAAACACGTATGTTAAAAAATCAGAACAATATACAATATCAGTCATAGAATCACATATCACAGCGGAATAATATACATGATACATAACTACAAAAGTATGAGTCTAAAAAATGATAATACTGGACCCACATATCTAATATATACATAACACCCCTTACAAAATATATCCATATATATATATATATATGTATGAGGTAAACTCAAACTGGCAGAAATTGTTTATCCCCATGCTAGCACACATGTCTAAGGTTAGCAAGTCCTGGTACCTGTAGAGTCTCAGCCTGACTTGAAATGTAAATAAATGGGTCAGACAATCTCTAATTTAAAGATGTGAAAAGAATATATCAAAATAACATATGACTATACATAATCACTAAGTCCTATAATAAATACCAATCCAAATCATTCCAAAAAGATGTATTACAAAATAATCACCATTTCATAAAACACTCAAGTTTATCATAGACTATCATACGCAAATATGGTGATTCACATATGTCCATTTCAAATCAATGGCACTAAAATAAATCTATATAGGGATATCACTAAATCAAAGGTACTGTCCCCTTTGGGGACAAAACATAGAGGTACGGTCCCCTCCTGGAGAAATCGTAGAAATAAGAATGTAGCTACTAGAAAGCTACCAATAATTGCTATCTCTTCGTCGGTAACCCGGAAAATGTAGCCACTGATAAGCTACTAAGTGCGAAAATAGAGGTATAGTCCCCACCGGAACAGAGATACAATCCCCTCACGGATTGGTGATAGCTAGTCATCCACAAAAGCCTATCGAGACCATCAATTGTCCAAAAGAAGATAGTCTCCCGGAACCCTTTAGTAAGTACCAGGATCATAAACGATCAAACGGATCATCAACGATCATCATGACCGTTAAAATCATGAGTTATATTTCCCTTAGGGATCTATCAGTCCATATAGCCGAACACCCTAAAATAGTACAACTCTAAAGTATTAATCACTGTCACTTTAGTAATTACTAGAATTTCACTAAATGTCACGTACCACCTAGTGATATTCAAGTACTTACTAAAAGCTAGTAAATTCTACTCAATATACTCTATTCAACAAGTTATAAAAATAAGTAGAAGAATTGTACAAAAAGTCCCCTACTAATCTGTACGATTCAACCGTTTATTAAAAAAATTGTTTCATAAAAAAGCACGAAATCTCATTAAAATCTCAAACCCATAATTAATAAAATAAAAGAATTTTAAATTAATTTTATATATACAAAGATATAGTTTTCTAAGATCACTTTTAAATCCTTAAATTCATTTAAAAAAGGGTTATTTATTTACAAAAGCTTTTAAACTCCTTTAGAATTAATTAAATAGCTTTTATAATGAAAATCATTTGAAATTGAAACTATTGCTTTCATAACAGCTTTTATAAAATAATACTACATTTTATATATTGCCTCTAAAACATTTCCAGAATCATAATATACCTATAATAGTAAATTTAAAAAGGTTTTACGAATAAATATTATTCATCTTTAAAAGCTTTGAATAGAAATTTTGAAATAAGAAATAAGTTAAGAATATAATATAATTTAACTATATTTTATAAACTAAATTCCAATAAGGATCAAAATAGATAAAATCTCATTTTGAGAATCTTTTAAAAAAATTTAGACAATTCGAATAGTAAACCCATCAAAAATTCAAGTTCTAGAGTCAACATCACTCTATAAAATATAATTCCATAATATGGAATTATTTAGCGACCCAGTTGCTTTCCGACAACATTGGTCACACAAAAAAAGTATGTACTTCTATATAAATTAATAGAATTCAATTTGTAATCGAACAAAGTTCCGTTTGCAAATTAGCCTCTTTCAATCCACATAACAATCCATACATCACCAAACAATCAATCAAACATAAGTATGTAACAATATCTCATTCAATTCAATCATTAATACCTAAGTATAATCACACAACCAATTATATCAAGGCATGTAAAAGGAATTCATATAGGTAGAGATAGAATTGTGAGTTAAAAAATAACTCACCTTAGCCATTTGGTTGCTTACTTTTCTGCCATCGTCGCGTCAACCTCAACCTTGACTACACCACCAATGCCAGCACTCCATCTCGTCCACCATTTCCTTTAAGCATGCACTTGCTAGGTCCATAACAACGCACGCCATTCGTCCATCTCCATCACAACCTCTAACCATAGCCCTAACACCACCACGCTCATCACCAAAAGCCCAGGACGTGGCCTCTCCTCGCATCGACCATCTCCTGAAAATCACCATGCCTCATCTCCTAGCATCACCAGTCGCGAACCCTAATCATTGTCGAAGTTCACATCGACCTAAGCCTCGAAGCTCGTGCTCCTCCAATCGCCATGCTCGCGGCCTCCAATCGTCGATGGAAATATGCGTGACGCGCAATATTTATTTTAAAATACTGAATCGCGATTTGGGGATTTAGGTTTTGTCAAAAACTAAGTCTTCATTTTTGGAATATGGGAATAACGTGTATGAGAATAGGGAAAAGTGATAGGCTTTGAGATGGGTTGGACCCTTAAACTTAATTCAATTTGGCTTTTAGATTAATAACCCTCACCTTAGAATTTAAGTAACTTTACAAAGTATATATATTTACAGATACATTTTTTTAAAATTCAAGTTGATCTTCTACTTTATTTTACCATGTATATTTTAATAAATTATACAGGATATGAAAATTCAATAATTATCCATATTCATCGATTATTGATTATATTGAATATAAGATAAAACTTCTTTTCGTCTATTTCAAGTATATAAAATTATTTGCACTTTAAAATATTTTATATTTAACTGTAACACTTTATCCAATTTAATATATTTTGTAAAAAGAGTTTAATTATTAATTCCATTTGTTAAAACCAAATCTAGTATTAAATAGACTACAATTAAGTAAAAAATGGACTCCAAAATAATAGTTATCAAAAAAATCGAATATGAATTCTTTATGTTAATTCAATTTATATAATACTATCGCTTCGAAAATAGGGATGTTACAAGGTAGCGGCTTAGTTTAAAGAGTGTCGTGATTGTTCACTGAACAGATTGCAACTTTACACTATAGCACATTACAGGGAGCAGCATGGTTCAGAGAATGATGTGATCGTTCATTGGATAGATTCCAACTTTATAGCATGGTTCAGAGAGTGATGTGTGATCGTTCACAGAATAGATTCTAACTTTACATTGAAGCGACATAGTTGTATGCATCCGGATTGGCATACTGATTTGAGTAGTCACTGACAAAATTTTGAAGTTACACTATAGGCATATGGGATATGGAATTAGACTTGGATGGTGTACACGTTTATTTTCAGTATAGATACCTCTTAATTTAAATGTCAATAGTTCATTCTGCAACTTAGAAACCACCAATACTAAGAATGCCTATTTAATACCAAGAATCATACAATTATATCGATCATTTGTATGGACTGTCAAATCCTAATCCATCTCCACCTAAAACCCCAACTACATGGTACATTGACATGGAAGAATGAAATTACGAGGATTTGAGACAAAGAGAGCTTGAATTGGGGATGCAACAATTGTGAATAGACCATCAACAACAACTGCCTATCCACCCTACACAAGTGCTACATGAAGTAGTACCACAAGTAGATAATAGGGTTGAGGTTCAGCAAATGTTATGTGCTTCTGTGGTTACAAATCACCGATATTGTTGTTTGAAATAAGGATAATGTTGGTCGTCGATACTTTTGTTGTACATTTTACTCCCAATGAATGTGAATTTGGACAATGGATAGACGACCGATTCCCATCTCGGGCCATAACCAACGCTTTGGAATTGGAAGAAGAGATCATAAGGTTTCGTAACCAACTCAGTGACATTATGAACCAGAACTATCTTCTTCATAGTTGTTCAACCTAGATGTTTGTCTACTATAGTATCAACTAGTTTTATTCTTGTATCTTTCATTTTCGTATGATCCTAAGGTAGAAGTCATTTATTGAACTTTGATATTTGAAATCATATATCTTATCATTATCTTAACATCTTTAGTTGAAGTCATATGTTGAACAAATTATAATGATCAAAGGTAAATTTTGGCCAAAGAGAAATACATATAATACTTAAATAGTGAAATACATTGAAAAAAAAAATAACACAAAGACACACAGGTACAAAAATACAACACGGAAAAACAATGAAACATATTTAACCTAAAAGCATACGCCAGTTGTATCGCAGTTCAATTCTGATTTGTACTACAATACATAACGTGAATCAAAAGTAGATTGATTTGTTTGAAACGGGTCTTCACCTTCCACCTCTTGAATTATTTTGCAATACCTATCGCTAGCTGCCATAAATTCACCGTAAGCTGCTTTAGTTCCGAAGGTGTGCTCCTCCTTGTACAATCTGCAGGATTATTGTAAACCTCATTCACTAAGTTCTAATACTCTTCATGGCTTACATACATACCTCTACACAAACTCAATTCATGTTTATGGTCAGCTTCAGTGTAGGATTTAACAAGTACCAACAACCCTGAAGATGACCAAGTAACGCCAGATATTTTAGTAATCTTAAGTTTATCTACTAGCATTGTACAAAATATTTGGTTCACAAGAACCTTTATAGGTAAAGTAAACGATTTACTACCGTTCATTGCACTATCAGAAATAGACAAATAACCAGGTGTGGTCGACCAGAAAAGGACAATACTGTTCTACAACCTGATCATTATAACTATTATACTTGTGTGATGATATAAGTAAATTACAAAAAATATTAAATACACATTGTACGAAAAATAAACAAGACCTATACTAATATCACAAACAGACAAAATTCCAACTTTGCCAGTTTAGTTGAGGACGATTACATGAGACATGAAAGTACAAACTTAACTATTAACTGGACTCTAAATTAATCTTCATTAAAGCATATAGAAGTTACAACCAAAATTAAATTCGAAATAAACTAGTACAACATAAACAACATTACACTTACCCATAAACATATAGCATACGACTAACAATTGGATGAACCCACTACACTAGCATGATATTCTTGAATTTTTCTCTACATTCCCTCACAATGTTTAGGTTTGAGCTTAGAGAGGTCATAACTTAACATAGCCAAAATGAACTCTTCTTTCTTCGTCCTCATTTTATCTCTTTTGAATTCTAAATACTCTTCTTGCAAACGAAGATCTACTCTTCTTTGCTCTTCTTTTTCGGCCTTGTGCTCATTCCATTGTTGTATTCTCCTCTATTCCTTTTCTTCCTCTAGCAGTCTTGTGTTTTTATGTACTGAAGACATACATTAAACTATTCTATCATAATGGGCGTTGTAATCAATTATATTCTTCAATATGCATTTTCGTACTGCCCTCCTTTGCATCTTACTACGACTTGGAGGGGTTTCTTGTTCTTCAACCGCCTTCGAGACATCGGAATCTCTCATACTGGAATCAAGATTAATTCTTCTTGGTGCAGACTAAAATCTAGTGTATTTCTTTCTGATTGTGCTCCATTTTTCTTCCTCCTTAAGAAGATTATAAACATGCAAAAGATTGAAAGCACCTCCCTTGTTTTGTTGTACATAGGCTCCTTTAGCCCGTTCGAGCTGAAAATTTAAATAAAACATTAGGGGATTGTAATAATAAATAATTTACTACAAAGATGGTCGATAGACAAAAACTACCAAGTTAACATCTGTAACGCCACTTCATTTTCTCATCTCCATTACTGCCATGATCTCATTCCATTTTTGGCAAACCACGTTCATACGTCTCCATTGAGTTTTCAAAGAATCAACAGTTCTAATAATACTATTAGGTAGACGAGCATGGAAAAGGCTTGAAATAGACGTTCAAAAAGCAAACTTGGTTTGTAATGTACCTTTCTTATCATCAACGGAACACTTTAGCCAAAAAATAGCAAGTTCCATTTTTTCGTCTTTTGACCATTTTCGTTGAGTGGAAGCAAAATTTTTAGATGGAATTTCATTTACTTCAGGAATTAGGGATTCATTTATGTTGATTCCTCCTGGGTTCGATCTTCTTTGAGTCCAGTGAGATTGTTGACTTAATTGTTGTTTCCATCCCATAAGATTTCATCTTCCACAAAGTCTCTATACTCATTTTGATTTTGATTGAAACTTATGTTGACTGCTTCAATATGAGAAGTTATATTTCGGCTAGAGTTGTTATTTTATGTGAAATTACTTTGTAAGCCACCTTTAAAATTATGTAAATGATATCGTGGACTAATATTTGAGTAATGGTTGCTAACTGATCGTTGAAGCCTTGACTCATATGTTGCAATTATTGTTGCAAACGAAATTGGGATGCACATTGAGAATTATGTTGATAATTTTGATTACCCTGTCGATTTGGCGGAGAATTGTTGTAATATTTAAATTTTGATTATATTCTTGAAATCGTTAAAATGAGAAGGACATTGGATTTTTTTTCTCTTTGATTATTTGACATTTTTTACGACTAAACATGAGACTTGATCGTGTGATTTAAGAGAGAAAAAGGAAGAAATGAGATAAAAGTTTATAATTGAAACAAAAAATTTAAACGGATTTATAGATAGAAGGCAATGGTCAGAAATAAATTATTGTTTTCTTATTTGGCATTAATAATGCTGGATAAATAGACAACAACAATATATTTATTACCGTCGCCTTTATTTACCCAACATTATAAATGCCGGCTATTTACCTGACATTAATAATGTTGGGTAAACCAATAACTGCCAAGGTCGACGTAGCGAGCCCAATTTTAGGCTCACTAACCCCAATTGGGGTCAGTCACCAAGTGACTGACCCCATATTGAGGATGCTCTCACTAGAACAAAAATCTGTATCATACTAAGTACCTAAAAATGTTTGATTTGTTGATACTACTAAATTTAGGAGAACAAATTCAAATTTCAAAAACTATTACAAGTTCTGAAATTTAATCAAAAAAATATAGTCTTTCTAAATTTTACTTCTTTGTTCAATTTTTCTTTCTTATTAGCAAGTTTTTTGTCGATTCCCTTTTGAATTCATATATTGAAAGAGTAGAAAAAGTGGAAAAAGTATTACAAAGAGACATAAATATATGCTATTGTTGAACTAAAACTTTGACTTAACTTCTTTTATGTAAAGTGTAAGTAGAGAAAGCTAAACAACAAGTACGAATGAAGCAGTCATTATGGTTATATATGAAATTCTTCTTTATTTAGTCAGTGAATATGAATTGCTAATTTGGATTTGATCTAGTGGTAATTACATCCCAAATCAAGGTTTTTTTTACAATCTTTAGAGAATACAAATAGAAATGAAAGAGGAGAACGTTTCGAGAAAACGCCACTACTTATGTGCGGATGAACCCTTATTTATTGCAAAGTTGGATCATTAAATCCTCAACATGTGTCTTGAATCTACGGGTTTTAACTTTTTTTTCTTGAATTTTGGGTGGTGACTTGAATGGTTGAGATTCTTCGATGTAATGATGGATTTGTACATCTTGGAAGCGACATGCGGAAATTTAGAAAGATTTCATCAAGAAGTTGCAAACCTTGTACTTTTTGTTGACATGACACAAGTAAGCCAATAAGATGATGACATATGGCATAAATCTTGACTCTGATAGCGTAAATCCAAACTTCCAGTTGTACCTTTATCTCATGCATCCGCTAAGATTTGCTATGTAACACATCCATATGTTTCTACTAAGGTGTCGTTCTTTTGCTGAAATGGGCAGTTGGCGTCTGCGTTCGACGCGTCAGACACGTCAAGGGTAGGCCCCATGCTGCTGCCTAGTTCAAAGCAACGATTGGAAACGAACCGTTCGCGTCGGACGCCGTCTGACGCGAACGGTTCATCCCCAACCGCCATATTTTCCTTCATTCCTTATATATATCAAACCATTTCTCAACCGAGTCACCAAAAAAAAACCAAATAATTTGAAAATTCAGCAATTTCTACAAGCTTCGTCGTCGATTTTTTCAGGTAAATTTTTATATATTTGCGTTTTTCGTATTATTATCTACCATATATATTTTTTCAGTTTCTTTGGATCATTTTTTGAATTGCTTTTTTTGGAATGTCTAATCACTCTGCTGCTTCTTCTACCAGAACCATCGTCGGCTGGAATGCCGACAGGACAAACGCGTTCATCGATGTTTGTTTCGAAAACATTGATACGCGTGCCCACCATGTTGCACAGTGGTATGAAGATATCACAGTCCTGTTCAACGAAAGAACTGGTCTGAATTACAACGCTGGGCAAATGAAAAATAAGTTCGATAATCTGAAACGTGAGTAGAGCCCATGGAACAAGCTGCTACAAATTCTAGGGGGCTATTGGAACGAAGAACATGACACGGTCGGTGGATCTGATGAGTGGTGGGATACAGCTGCAGCAAGGTACCGTAAATACAAACATGCATCGCATACTCGTTTTAGGCAGTTGGACGTGATTTTTGACGGCTGCATCCGAACTAACAAATGTCAGTTCATAATTTCACAAAATCCACCTGTTCAGCTACAGTTCGACGCACAGCTTTATGGCGACTATCTTAGGAGTGATGCTGTGGAGATCTCCAGTCGTAGAGCGTCTAGACAGCAATGACCCACTGATGGTCCTTCTAGGTCTGTTGGCAATTCTTCGCATGATCTGACACTTGCTAGGTGTATGGAGGCGAAGTAGGAGGGTGACGATTATGAAGAATGAGAGGTCGCGATTTGTTTGGCTGAGTATGATAGTAGAGATTTCAATCATTTGCATGCCTTGCTGAACAACCCCGAGCAACTTAGAAAGACTGTTATTTATCTTGTTAGGCAATTGAGAAGGAGAAGCTAGTTTGTTTTATCTGCATTTTATTTTCTGCTTTTTTATTCGGTACTTTTATTTCTGCATTTGTATTGTGAATTCTGAACTATGAATTTTTATTTCTGCATTTGTATTATGTATTATGTATTTAAAAATAATTAACGTAAATAAAATAATAACATAAACAAACAATAAAATAATAACTTTGCCCCTTTTGCGTTGCTCCTTTCGTAACAGGAACGCATTCCACTTTCGCGAACTTACCCACTTTCAAGCCCTTTCGTTTACTCCTTTCGTTTGCCCATTTCGGTTCGTAAAAGAACGCACCATAAGATTTCCTGAGTGTTTCCATTAACACATTCTAATTCTACCATTAGCACTATAGCTTATATCTACGTTAACAATTTTACATAGTATACTTTCGTAAGCAAATCGACCTAAGATTTCGTTAATATACTTCAAGGAATTGCTTTGTACTTTTGATGAGCAATTCTTTCATATTTCCACCAAGACGCTTTTATCTCTCCGTTAAGGAGCATGTTTTATTTATGCCAGCTCCAACTGCATCATTCCGTTAAGACTTTCCATGCATATACAATTCTACTAGCACTTCAATTTTCATACTTCCATTAACAACTTGATATTGCTTCCTTGTTCAAACATTTGCCTGATTGCCTATTTCTTTTCCGTTGCTTGATTGTGCCCGGCTCTTTCTTTGGCTGATCCATCCCGACTTGATATTTTAGTAAACCTAAAACTAAAAAATCATATGAGTAAGGGAGTTTTATTTTATTTTTACACATATGAGCTGATGCGTTATTCGAGCTTGACTATAGTTGTTTGAGTTCAACTGTATACCATCCCCTAAAAATGGATATTTGACTAATCCCTAAACGGTTAGTTTTGTCTACTACGAATGTTTGATTCTCCTAGCTATGGCTACCTAAACAACCTTTAACTGTGAATTTTGCATATTTGAAATCTTCCTGCAATTGTTTTTCATTCATAATCTTTCTTCTGGATGGTTTCTTTAGCCGCATGCGAACCAAAGGCTTGCTCAAACTGCCCTCAACATTCGTATATGAATATTCATACGCTATTCTTAGCAACAATGGCTAAAGGCTTGTCAACTTTATTGTTGGGTGCCTTGGAAGTCCAAGGGCTTTACAGTATCGGGTGCAAGAGTTATCTTCACCTAGAAAATCTCTCTAGCCTCATTATTCTGGGATTTCTATTAGACTTGGTGGATCTTAAACCAAGGGTCACCTCATTGTAAAGTCAAACATTGACTAAGGGAATGGATAGATTTTGCTTAGCATGAATAAAAATCCATGGACTAGGGGAATAAATTAGATTTATTTTTAGAACAATCGTTTCTTGGCATGATTCACAATTGATAAATCAAGAAAGGGTTTTAAACGTTAGATTTTGCAAAGATCCTTTCTTAGCACAGTACTCAACCCATAAATTAAGGAAGGTTTTTGAAAACTGGGTTCTGTGAACACCTCTTCTCTTAGCATGGTTTTCAACTAATAATGTAAGAAATATTTTTAAAACGGCATGTTTTAAAAACCATTCTTGGCAAGTTCATGGCTAATAAACCAAGAAAGATTTTTAAAACAAGATTTTGTGAAGGATTCGGAATTTTAGAAGCTCCGTATTTAAATATTCGAACTATTTAAATATTTCAATCTTGAATTTAATGTTATTAAAATGATTTGATAAGCTTGTTAATCCTCTTTTATATCATAATTAATGATGGTAAACTTATTTTGAAAAAGTGGTTACAAAAATGAATACTTTAAAAAAATATCGATAATGTGATCAAAAATCGTTTTATGAATAAACAGTTTTTTACTCGTTGGAAGTTGTTCAAACTTTTTTGCATACACTTATTTGCTTAGGAAATTAAGAAAATGAAATAATTTTTTTTACCATTTATAGAAATAAACTTTTTGTATGATGTCATTGGTAATATCATGAAAGATATTATGAAAATAAACTTTTAAGAAAAGACTTAACTCCTAAGTGTTATATAAAGGAGAAGTCATGGAAGGTGGGCCTTACATGACATGAGAAGGGGGTGAGAACAAGCTTATGCAACATTGTTTGAAGCTTATAGAAGGAGAGGCACACCATTGATTATAAATCACAAATTCATAGAGCTTGGAATGAAGTAAGAAAATAAAAATGTATAAAGTTAAAGTAACATTAACTAAGTAACGTTATAACTTTGGACCCCTCCTTCTTTTGAAAGCAAATGACAACTTTATATTATATAACATCACTTCTATTACCCTCTTAAATATGTGGCATGTCCTTGAATTGATATTTAAATGGTTTTTTGGATTGTGTGTTCAATTGAAATATGTTTGAAAGTGTTTGAAATGAGAATGGTCGTTATAAGTCCACTTCGATATCCCTTAAATTTAAATTGTGTAAATTGGATATTTATGATCTAAACATGGGATAATTTGATTTGGTTGTTCTCTACATATATTTCGGTGTATTAGACAGTAAATAAATGGTTTGGAAAGTTATAGAAATTATGAACCAAAGTTATGAAAGTTAGAACAAAAAGGTGGTTATACATATACTTTGTAAATATTGCCTGTTTTTAGGAATTTTTATAAATAAATAGGAAGGTATCCTTATGGGTTTCTTTCTTTTTTTTAATTACCCTAAGGGTAGTACTTACTATAAAAATTTCAAGTTTTAAATCATTTGTTAAAGTGGTTAAAACTAATTGTAAAGATTGTGCTTTTCTATTGTTTTTAACTTGGACATTTAATAACATTTATAAATGCTGTAGTAAGTCGCTTATGGTTTTAGTGTTCAAAAACGATATTTATGTTTTGTATTTTTCTCTTATCTTTTTAGAGATGTTTTCTAACCTATTTTAAAGTATTTTAAAGTTGTTTTGAAGTTTAAATATATTTTTAATAATCATATATGTATTTTCAAAGTAAAAAGGTTTTATAATATAAACATGGTTTGCATCAAATTATAAATTAGATATTTTCAAGTTATATTTTACATATATATTTAAAACCTATTTACAAGTATTTTTAAAGTATATACAAGTTTTGAAAAAGGTAATTGACTAGGCTTAACACTAAAAGCCGACGTGGTAGACTTCTCTATTTGTGAGAGTTAAGATTAATGTCGAGTAAGGACGGAGCAATAGAGCTCTAACCTACCAGCCTTCCTCCTGAACAAGGAATAGTTAAGTTGGAATGTCGAAAACATATTAATCTTGTTGTTTACTTACTTGTTTAAAAGGTAATTAACTTTTCTTAATGCTAAAAGCTGGTGAAGTAGGCTTATCTATTTGTGAGGGTTAACATTGATGTTGAGAAGGGACAGAGCAATAGAACTATAACCTACTAGCCTCCCGCTTGAACGAGGAATACTTAAGTCAGGAATGTCGAAAATGGTTTAATCATGTTGTTTGTTACTTGTTTATGGAAGTCATTAATACTATACCTAACACTAAAAGTTGATAGTAGACTTATCTATTTGTGAGATTCAAGAATGAAGAGTCAAGGAAAAGCTTTGATGCAAACAGTGCTAACTAACCTAGCTTTACTCTTGGGCGATGAATAATATAAGTTGAAATGTCAGAAAGAGCTAAGTATACGAACATTGATTTGTATAAGCAATTATTTTAACTAGTAATTGATTAGTCGACTATCGAACTTAACCAAATATAATCTCTTTAAAATAACGTTTTAAAGATAATAAACGTATGGAATGGTTTTGGCTTTGTTGTGACAATGTGTTAATTACATTCGTCTTTAATCCTTTTGATTATACTTATGAATATAAATATGTCTTTAAAAAGAATGTTTTAAATATAAGCATAAGCGAAATGGTTTTGGGTTTATAGTGGCAATGTTTAAGTAACATTAGTCTTAAACCTTTGGATGGATTTGTGAAAGTAGTTAGAGCTTTAAAATGGATATTTTGAAGGAAATTATAAGTAAGGAACCTTTTGGAAAAAGATAGAAAAAGGAAAGGTTTAAATTAAGAAATCTTGTTAATGATTTGTGAATATACTTATACCATTTGAGATAAGTATATGAATACTTATTGAGCTATTGAAAGAGTACAAATGAATAGTAAAGATTGATAAATGAAGTTGTATTAGATAAAAGAAGTTTTACTAACAAAAGAGGTTTAATTAATAAAAGATTAATTAAACAAAAAGGGGATTGGAGGTCACTTATATGACTTAATTGTGTTTTGTATGACTTGAACGTGCATTGTATGTTTACATTTATGGAAAATGTTTAGTCATGTACTTAGCACTAAAAGCCAATGAAGTAGGGTTGTCTATCTACGGGAATTAAGACTGATGTTTGTGTAGGGATATGAGCAATAGAGCTCTAATCTACTGGCTTCACTCTTGATCGAGATATAATGTGAGATAAAAATATTAGAAACGTGATAAGTATACAAAACTTGGTTGCCATATGCGATCGTCCTTATTGGTTAATATGACCAAATTCGTCGATTCAGTCTTGAAGGGACCAGGATCAGTAGGTGTCTTACTTATCAAAATCACTTCAAGACTAAGATACGTGTTCTATCTCTTGGAAGTGGATTTATTCGAGATGTTGGAATTCATATGTGGTTTCGAGATCTGTTCGAGATATGGGAATCCAATTGGGGAGTTCTGCTCGAGTGATGAAAACTCGTATTAAAGATGCCAAACGTAACCTCGACATTGAAAATGGCTAAAGACAGAGTAGGCTGCACAACCTGGGGTTGAGCTAACCCACGTCAGGCTATTATAAACTCCAAATCTAGAGATACTTATCGATTGTTGGCCGGTGGGAATTGATGATATTTGGTTCACGTTGTTCATGTTTATGTTCGGACAATGGGCCGCTTGTGTTTACCTTATGGTATATTTTTATCTAGAGATATACGGCAGTCGGAAGGCATTTTTTCATCTTTATGCATGGAGATCTGCTTTAGTTTACGGGATACGTCCTCATGGAAAATCAACTATACGAAAAATCCAAAATCTGTCTACATCCGTATCCGAAAAGCGGATAAATATCCGATATCTGGAAAAACGGATGTTGATGCGGATACGAAAACATTCGCATCCGAAAATTATCCTTTAGGTTTTTGTCAAGATTATAGTTCAAATTATGTGTATTTTAGTGCAGTCAAAGATATTCGTTTTTTATTTTATTAAGTTAGTAGTTTATATTATATGCACTTAATGCTTATTAACTGCTCGAAACTATTTATTATCATTATATTTGTTAATTTTAACACTTTATAATCAATGGGATTGAAAAATATTTATGTTAAACTAAATTTTTTGTTTTATAATTCTTAATTTATTGGTCATTAACGGATGGATAATTATCCGTTATCCGTCCGTATCCGTAGATGTTTGATATCCAAAAATGATTTCGGATGCGGATATGGCACTATCCACATTTGAAAGCATCCGTTGACAAGCCTACCTATTATTGGCTAGAGGTTTCAGTGCTAGATGAGTGGATTGGGTTATGTCTTTACTTAGAACGGGAAATTCAAGTATTGTGATTAATGGCATATTAGGTAATAAAATACAATCAAAACATGGTTTGCGGAAAGGTGATCCATTATCACCTTTGTTATTTAACTTAGCTGTCGATGTCTTCGCTAAGAGTATTAAACTAGCCACTAGGAATGTGATTTTAAACAATGTTGGAAACAAGATTGTGAGTTATGGTCTTTCTATTCTTCAATTTATTGATGATATCACGCTTTTTACCTCTCATTTACCTAGACATATTACTGCGGTTAAATTTATATTATATAGTTTTGAGTTGCTATCTGGATTAAAGATTAATTTTGATGAAAGTTCCTTGCTAGTATTGAATGATATAGACAAGATAAATAATAAGTTACTTCTACATTAAACTATAAAATTATGAAATTTTTCATAGAGTACTTAGGTTTTTTTTATTAGGGCCATCTAAACTTAAACATGATGGTTAGTTAATAATAAAAGATTATCTAAATAGAATGGTAAATTTTTATCGAGAGCAGATAGGATTCTTATTAACTTTGTTTTATCAACATTACTCATATTCTAGATGTCGTTTTATCATTTTTCAGAATGGGTTATTGATATGATAGATAAAATAAAAAGAGATTTTTTATGAAGTGGTGATAGTCCTAATAATATTTCAAAGTGTTTAGTTAAATGAGAACATTATGTAAATCCAACGAAGAGAGAGGGTTGGGTATTTTAAATTTTCATAATATAAATACATATTGATTCGAAAAATGAATATGGAAATTTAATGATGATAATGAAAATTTAATTTAGAAAGAAATAATATCGAATTAATGGTATGGTGGCACATTTAATTTACATCATATTTCTACTAATAAATATTAATAAATTTGCATTTTTGAGAATCGATAATAAAAGGTTATGATATCTATAATTTAGGAATTAAAAGTGTGGTACATTCAGGGAATATCACCACATTTTGACATGATAGTTGCATATCAGTTATTCCTCTTAAAATAGAATTTAAATAACTTTCTGAACTTTGTAACTTTAAAAATGTGTTGATTTCAGAAATATATAGACCAAATTTAAAGTTTCAATGGGAACTTAGTTTTAATCATACTTTAACTGCAAATACATTTGTTAAGTTTGCTTTATTTTGCGCTAAATTAGATTATATAACATGACAATGAGAATGACATTAAAATATGGTGTTAGGATAATACTAAAGTTTATACATCGCACTCCTTTTATAAATTTCTTAATTTTTTGGAAAGGCAACTCTCCTCCTAAAGTAAAAGTACATACGTAGTTAATTGTACATGAGAAATTAAATAATATTGAACTTTTAAAAAAGAAAAATACAGTTGTTGATAATAAATGTTTTTTCTACAGTGTGGAAATGAAAACTTTTTCACATTTATATTTTGAGTGTCCTATCACTAATTATATTCTTATAAATTCTCTTAATTTTTTTTTTACTTTAATATAACCAATAATGATGTTTATTGCGAATCTTTTTGGAACAGGCTTTGGTTTTCTTATTCTGGATTTAATAAATTAGTGATTGATTGCTATCTTTACTATTATAAGTTGGTATATATTGTTTAAAAGGAATCAAAGAGTTTTTAGTAATATAAACACATCAACGGATATTTTAATATATACAATTGCTCTATTTTGTTTTAATTGTGTTTCTAACCCTAATGATAATAAAGATAACAATATTGATTTTAAAGATTATATTAAAAAGGTTAAATCACATATTAACAAAGGAAAATGTAATAACTAACAATAAACATAATAATAGTTCCTTAAATACCTTTTTAATTGATATGTGTGCCAATGAAACATGCCATATTATATATAGGAATTATTTGGATTTTTAAAATGTTGTGTTTTAGAAGTTTAGTATCCATTTCATAACCATGTATGTTACATATCATTATATTATGTGTTAGTTTACTCTTTCATCTAACGTAACTTGATATATGTAGTATTGTCTAATGCTTATAACCTAGCTTACTTAGATTATTGCTTGTTTCTTATTATATTATTATATTCTTGCATATATATGTATATAAATATATGTAAATATATTTATATACATATACGTATTGATTTTACACTTTTTGCAGAGTGTTTTTTTTACAGATTTAGATATGCTCGTGATTAAGATGGATTTGACAGGTTCGAGGATCCGATCACTCAATGTGTTATCTATGGTCAAGTATGTAACGAACCAGATTTTCGACCCTAAATAATCGACACTAATACGTCCACTTTATTATATGTCGAACATTCAAGTGCCGAAAATACCGATTTGTTAGGGTGCAAGAAGAAGGTAGAAGAAAATTAAACAACACAGAATCTCACAACGCGACTAATAATATATAATACAAAGGAAACATCTTTATTCATATATACAACATCAGAGTACACTAGACCTATCCTAAATTTGGACAGTTATAGAAACTTGTCCTTACATTGACAAACATACAGACTCTATAATACAGCGGAAGAAATATATACGTGAATACGTCTTGACCATCCAACTCCTCTCCAACTCCAAAGTATCCAGCTAACCTGGGAAAAACATGCTCGGTCTGACCCGAGCATTACATGGAATAATACCCGGGTCAGTCTGGTAAACTAGCGTAAGTAAAACTTGATAAAAAGTAACAACCAAACTGATTTCTATATTTGAATACTTTTCACAAAGGGTATCTCGTAAGACCACAACGCACGTAAAAACAGATGGATTTTTACCTTACGATAACCAAAACAATTTTTCTCAAAATCCTGTGATATTATCATAGTGTCTAGGTTTAAAGTAAATAGATAAAGTAGCTGAAATTCTTGCATCTCACGTTCCAACATACTAGGCTCTACAATAAAAAACGTAAGACACGTATTGGAGATTGGATTCCAACAATGGCAAGGTAAGGGACTACCTTTCGATGATACACCTCTAGAAAGTGCACTTATGCTAACACCGAGCCAACTGCCTCTTTAATATGGCAGACCAGATTACCTCACCCCCTAGACACCGAGGCCTTATACTACCACGGTGTTTGCGCGCAAACCAACTCTGAAAGGGACATCTAGAATGGGGTGACTGCTCCTAATGGTAGCTAACCACATAGCTCTGTTGCATGCCCTGCTTTTGCCATTCCTTCTGGTTGTGAGGCTTGAGGCTATGCTTTACCTTTCTGAATAGCAATCCATCTTGGAATGCTAACACTGTCCTCCAGGCGTCAATGCAATGCCCGCATTCATCCATACAAGTTCATTCTGGATCTGAATGAAACTGAAGGCACTAACTCTACTACATCCATTTTGGAATCACCCTCGGGATTAGTAGCAGTAGCCCTTGCACTTCAAAGAGCACCGTCTTCAATCATCATCAAGATGTCTTCCACTCAAACGTACATGTTGGTTTGGAGTGGTTTTCGGATATATAAATCCGATCCCGGTCTCTCCGTACCAACAACCGATAATTTTTGATTGACTCATTCCTTGTTCTTTTGAAAGTAAGTATTCAAGTCCTCACCATGGAACTCGAACTTACATTCATACTTCCTAAGTCAAATTAGGTCAAATTTGATAGTCGGTTATTTAACTATCAAATAACAAGAAAAAATCTAGAAATTTAATTACCCAAAGTAATCACTAAGCCTCAAAACCATTTTTTATTTATTAAATCTCTTTTCCCAAACAATTATCAACATTCATATACTTATTTATGAACTCTTTATAATTGTTCAAAGCCGGTTATATAACTTCTTTATAAACTTTCAAGCCTTGCAAAAAACTTCCCTTTATAGACATTCAAAAACCATTTATAAAATCTTTGTATAAACATTCAAAACTGTTTCAAAAACTCTTTTCTGAATACCCAAAATCATTTATACAACTTCTCAAACCAATTGTCAAATCATTCTTCAAATATCTTGTTCAAAATAGAATAACTTTGAAGGCCATTTCAAAAGAAAATCATTTATAAATCTTCTCAAACCAATTGAAATTAACTTCCTTATGTTTATCACGTTACCGATATTCAACATTTTTTCTAAACACAAGTCAACTTACTTTCCATAAAATATGACAACGTTTTATAATCACTACTTTAATTCATTTGGCTACTTAATGGTCCAGACGAGAGATCCTTTGATTCAAAATCAATTAATCTTAAAAAGAAGACTGATTTAAAACATAACCGATTAAGTTTAAAAAACGCTTTAAAAGATTAAAATACTTTTAATTAGCTTAAACCCTAATTATATCTTAATTAAATCAAGATTAATTCATAGTTAAACTTTAACTAACTTAATGAGCTTGGTTAAGTCCTAATTAACTTCCTAATGCATCTTTGTTAAGGTTTAAACAATTCATTATTAGTTAAACCTTAATTAATTAAAAATTAATTACATAATAATTAATTAAATAGTTAACTTAATTAAATAATAATTAATCATTAAATCACTTCTTAACTTCATAAATCACTAATTAAAACTTTATTAATCACTAATTGGTCATTAACCTTCTTTAAGTGTTACTTAACCTCTAATCACTTAATTAATTACTAATTAACTGCTAATTACCTTTAACTATTTTATTAAATAAATAAATTATTAAATAATCTAAACTTAATCTGTTTTTATGTTACTAATTAAATTTGGAATTTTTTTAAAACATTCCATAAGAATACCATTTAAAACGAAAATCGACAATTTTGTCGAACTACGTCCATAGCGATTATCGCTATGAGCGCAGTTCACTTAAACATACTTTGAGTGGAAACACTTGCTTATTATTTCCTATTTCATGTTTATAAAACATTACTTTTAAAGTTTTTGATACTTAGAAACAAAGATAGAAACTTTGAAACAATTTCCAAACTTTAAAAGAAGAAAACATAGTTTTTTGATTTCGAACCAGATCTCACATCCGTCGCAATACACAAAGTTGTTAATTTTATTTCAACTCAACATACTTTAGTTCTTAGATCACAAAAATATCTCCATACTACCATATTTTTAACATCACAATGAAACACATATATAAACATAAGGTTATATGCTTACTAACTCGACAACATCATATTCAAATCTCAAATTCAACACCAAACACAAACATCCATCAAATCACCATCGACCAACATAATAACCATTCAATTTTTTCATCATAATATCACCACAATAACACATCATAATAAAGTCAAAAACTTTTCAAACATAAAGTAGTTTTACTCACCTTTATGCTAACTAACTTCGCCCGAACTTCGACTATAACTCGGGAACGCCTCTACGCTCGACTCTAGCTTAAAATTTTGAAACTTTAAAGGAGCTAAGGCCTTATAATGGGTTTGGCTTGGCTATGGCTTTATGGAGTAGTGATGGCCTTGGTTTTTGGAAAGTGAAGATTTGTAGAACTTGTAGAAGTGTTGTAGTAGCGAAAAGAAGCGATTTCGAGCTAAAGAAGTGAATTTTTTTAACCTTTTGAAACTTTGGAAGCCATGGAAATTTTTTTGAAGAGGAAGTTTAGAAAATGAAGAAGAGAATGTAAATGAAAATGTGTGTGTGTGGGTGTGTATTTATAGGCAAAAGATTTGGAGGAAATTACTAAAATATCCTTTGAATAAAATAACATAACATGTCATTATTATGTAAGGTCACATCCAATTACACCCTTCTCTCTAGTCACATCCAACATTCCCCCTCTTGTTCCATCCTTATGCTATGATGACCATGCTATAGAAATGACAAGATATAAAAAGTACTTTATATATATATATATATGTATGTATAAGTGTATTTGTATATATATATATATGTGTGTTATATTTTTAAAACTATGACTTGTCACATCACTTCCTAACCATATTTAACTTACGATAAAACCTAATTAAGTATATTATTATTTGGTTAATTATCTCTTATATATGTGTATATACGGTGCACAAAGGCGAACAACGTTCCCGACGACTTTTTGGTTGTTGAAAAGTCGAAATTCCGGAAAACTTTATTCGGTCACATTTTCTATTTTTCTACGAACTATTTATTTTGGTAAAAAAAAATTTAAAACTATTTTACCATC
Organism: Allium fistulosum; assembly: GCA_030737815.1. Lineage (NCBI taxonomy): Eukaryota > Viridiplantae > Streptophyta > Magnoliopsida > Asparagales > Amaryllidaceae > Allium > Allium fistulosum. Next base: position 1,165,961,550 of record CM060904.1, read on the forward strand.
ATTATTAAATAATTATAATAGGTTTATTTATTAATAAAAACCCATTTATTTAATATTTAAACTTAACTTGAAATTCCAAAGAAATATATAAAACTGATGATATCAATTGTCGATGTCATAAATACATTTTGTTTTCCAAAAATAAAATAAGTTATTTTATTTCATAAACTTGTTTGAATACATATATTAGCATATGAATCCAGAGTCGTGCACGATCCTTATTATTTAAAAGCAATTTTATCGATAAATGATTTTCAGTTATTTTATCGATATTTTACCTAGGACGATATTTAATATTTATCAATATTTTACCTAGGTAATTTGTTAACAATATTTTTTCCCAACCAAAATAAATATTATTATTTACCACTTAAAAAATGATTATTTCTTACTTTTAAATCCATATTTAAATATTTTTAAAATAAATATAATTTATTCAGGTGATAAATTTGTGGGTCGTTATATTCTTCCCCCATTAAAAGAATTTCGTCGTCGAAATTTGCCAAAGTCCTATCCCAAAACACCTAACATTATTCATTTCAAAATTCTTAACAAATAATTTTCTATCCTCCCAACATATAAATTTATTTCACAAATCTCTACTTAGGCTCAACCATTTAATTTATATAACTTTACATACAAAATTATTTTAAAATTTTCTTGTGTAATATTCTTCTACATCCTAAGAGTATATATAACATCTGATTTTAAAATCTAATTCACTTCAAACTATTTAGATGTTAAAATCCAAAATATTGTTTAATAAAACAAAGTTTATTAAATCCTCTTACTAAATTAATTTGAATTCAATTTTCATTTATTAATCTACCTTCTAGTCAAAATACCCTATGATGGGTCAACACTTCATCTACTGAGTTTGACATAACCTAAAGCCATGAACCTTATTGGTCTTAGTCTTTATCTATCTACAAGGTCGGGAGAGATAAAACTGGGATGAAAATAAATATCAACTAAAAACAACATAAGAAACGATACATAGATAGAATATCATTCAAACAACACACCATCCTAGATACATGCCAAGTGACTCCATCATAGAGGGGAAGTGCACTTCAAATGATAATATACAGCAGAAGATACTAAACATGGAACAACTTAGGATACTATTCCTAATACTAGTCCTTATCTTCCTTGGGCTAAACTGATCCTTCCATAACTCCTTTTTCCTTTGCTACTGCTGAAGCAGATAGTTCTGTGAGGATAACAAAAGGTCTAGGCTGCTCCCCTATCTTGAGCTTTGAACAATCCTTAAAGATGTGGCCCTTTAAATGGCAGCAATAACATTTCCTTTGTGCGATCTGTTTTCCAAGCTTTTGCTTCTTAAAAGCCTTCATCTTTTCCCATTTCCTTTTCTTACCAACCTTACATTCATTAACAAAGTGATCCTTTTCCCCATATCGAAAACAACCATATTTGGGAGCTTTCTCTTTAAACTTTCTCTTCTTATCTTCAGTTGGTGCGACAATAGGTGACTGTGGAGCAAAATATTCAAACCGTACAACATTACTTATCATCTTTTCGAATGATCTGTGGATATAATTCATCATGTCATAACGTAACTTATCACACCATCACAACCAATTTTTAACCTCCATGATTGATTTCGAACCAAAAAACTTCCTTTGACTTAAAATCTCAAAATCACAACATAATAAAGCAAAGTCCATTGGGGTTTGATCTTCCTCAATCATATATCCCTTAGTTCCGACAACTCTAGTACTCATGATTCCTGGATTACCTGAATTCATATCAAACATCTGATTTTAAACTTTTAATAACTATTTAATAAGTTTAAAGAAAAGTTTTAAAAGCAATTGAAGATAACTGCATATAATTCAAAACATTTCCAAAGGTATACATAACTTCCCAAACACCTTACATATTAAGAGTTCATACTAAAGATACTTATCCCCATCTACTATTATCCTCTGGTTTCCATGAATATATTCTCTTAATTATTTTTCTCGAGGTGGTTGGTTTCTTCTTAATAATTCCTCTGACTTGTAGTGCTCTTTGAATCATGGAGCAATCTTTCTGAATGTGTCTAAGTTGTTGGCAAAAGAAGCAATGTTTCTCCCAAACTTTGGGAACTATCGTTCCTTCCTTTCCTTCGGTACAATAGTTCATGGTATGTCCCGTTTTGTGACAGCGGTAGCAACTAACTTCTTTTCCCTTTTTGAAGAATTTCCTTTATTGACTACCCTCTTCTGATTTGTCTTCCCAAGGTCTCTTCCAATGCGGTAGGAATTTCCTCTTTTTGCAAGTATTGACACTATTACTCTTGAGTGAGGTTGTCGGCTTCTTCTGAACTTCCAATACCTCTTCACTTGGAACTATTACTACTTTGGTGGCCTGTCCATTAGCCATTCCATGATTTGTGGTTGACTTCTTCAATCTCTTTCTCCATCCACACCTTTCTTGCATACCCATTTCTTATTACCTAATCATGGTAAAATATCCTTAAAATACACTTCCATTATTACTCCCTAACATTAATTAAAACAATAGTCTATTAATTTTAAAAATATTCCTTTATATAAAATATAACCTAGGTAAAATTATTTCATTTACCATTTTTAAACGATATTGTGTCGGTTTGCCCTGTTCAAGTGTTTAGGAATCCCCTATGTATATCGTGGCGTCCCATGTCTCAATCAGAGTTCTTAAGCCACTTAAACACAATACAAAACATTTTTATACACTAACAAATATGCGCTCTTATATATAGTACATTCCACTCAATCTAGGACAATACTAATTCTATCCCTAATGAGCTTACCCCATTGAGGCCTAGGTGTTCGTTCAACCTAAGCTCTGATACCAAATGTAACGAACCGGATTTTCGACCCTAAAAAATCAACACTAATATGTCTACTGTATTATATGTCGAACAATCAAGTGCCGAAAATACTAATTTGTTAGGGTGAAAAAAGAAGGTAGAAGATAGAAGAAAACTAAACAACACAGAATCTCACAACACAGCGAATAATATATAATACAACAATGATCTTTACAAAAAGGAAACATCTTTATTCATATATACAACATCAGAGTACACTAGACTTATCCTAAATTTGGACAGTTATTGAAACCTGTCCTTACATTGACAAACATACAGACTCTATAATACAGCGGAAGAAAAATATATGCGAATACGTTTTGACCATCCAGCTCCTCTCCAACTTCAAAGTATCCAGCTAACCTGGGAAAAAGATGCTCGGTCTGATCCGATCATTACACGGAATAACGCCCGGGTCAGTCTGGTAAACCAGCGTAAGTAAAACTTGATAAAAAGTAACAACCAAACTAATTTCTATATTTGAAAACTTTTCACAAAGGGTATCTCGTAAGACCCAATGCATGTAAAAAACGGATAAATTTTTACCTCACGATAACCAAAACAATTTATCTCAAAATCCAGGGATATTATCATAGTGTCTAGGTTTAAAGTAAATAGATAAAGTAGCACAAATTCTTGCATCTCACGTTCCAACATACTGGGCTCTACAATCAAAAACGTAAGACACGTATTGGAGATTGGATTCCAACAATAGCAAGGTAAGGGACTGCCTTCCGATGATACACCTCTAGAAAGTGCACTTATGCTAACACAGAGCCGGCTGCCTCTTTAACATGGCAGACCAGATTACCTCACCCTCTAGACACCGAGGCCTTATACTACCACGGTGTTTGCGTGCAAACCAACTCTGAAAGGGACATCTAGAATGGGGGTGACCGCTCCTAATGGTAGCTAACCACATAGCTCTGCTACATGCCCTGCTTTTGCTATTCCTTACGGTTGTGAGGCTTGAGGCTATGATTTACCTTTCTGAATAGCAATCCATTTTGGAATGCTAACACTGCCCTCCAGACGTCAATGCAATGTCCACATTCATCCGTACAAGTTCGTTCTGGATCTGAACGAAACCGAAGGCACTAACTCTACTACATCCATTTTGGAATCACCCTTAGGATTAGCAGTAGTAGCTCTTGCACTTCAAAGAGCACCGTCTTGAATCATCATCAAGATGTCTTCCACTCGAACGTACATGTTGGTTTGGAGTTGTTTTCAGATATATAAATCAGATCCCGGTCTCTCTGTTCCAACAACAGATAATTTTCGGTTGGCTCATTTTCGGTTCTTTGGAAGTAAGTATTCGAGTCCTCACCATGGAACTCGAATTTACATTCATACTTCCTAAGTCAAATTAGGTCAAATTTGATAGTCGATTATTTAACTATCAAATAACAACAACAAAATCGAGAGATTTAATTACCCAAAGTAATCACTAAGCCTCAAAACCATTTTTCATTTATTAAATCTTTTATCCCAAACATTTATCAACATTCATATACTTATTTATGAACTTTTTATAATTATTCAAAGCCGGTTATATAACTTCTTTATAAACTTTCAAACCTTGCAAAAAACTTCCCTTTATAGACATTCAAATCCATTTATAAAATCTTTGTATAAACATTCAAAACCATTTCTAAAACTCCTTTCTGAATACCAAAATCATTTATAAAACTTCTCAAACCAATTGTCAAATCATTCTTCAAATATCTTGTTCAAAATAGAATAACTCTGAAGACTATTTCAAAAGAAAATGAAATATTTACTTTACAAAACCAAATGGAGGCTATACAACTACAATGGATCATTAAATTTGGGTTTAACTTATCTAAGTTATATCATAGATATCGCCAAACATCTGATATATAAGAGATTCACACATAACATACAATCAATCGTAAGTAGGTGTCCAAGTTACAAATATAGATACATCTATTATCGGTGAAAAATGTACACATAGAAGTATATTCTATATGCTCAAGTTACCATGGCCCGCTTATTGAAATTAACTTCCTTGTGTTTATCACGTTGCCGATATTCAACATTTGTGATAAACACAAGTCAACTTACTTCCCATAAAACATGACAACGTTTTATAATCACTACTTTAATTCATTTGGCTACTTAATGGTCCACACGAGAGATCCTCTGATTCAAAATTAATTGCCTTAAAAAGAAACTGATTTAAAACACAACCGATTAGTTTAAAAATAGCTTTGAAAAGATTAAAATATTTTTAATTATCTTAAACCCTAATTATATCTTAATTAAATCAAGATTAATTCATCATTAAACTTTAACTAACTTAATGAGCTTGGTTAAGTCCTAATTAACTTCCTAATGTATCTTAGTTAAGGTTTAAACAATTCATTATTAGTTAAACCCTAATTAATTAAAAATTAATTAAATAATCACTTAATTAAATAATAATTAATTCACTAATTAACTTAATTAAATTATAATTAATCATTAAATTACTTCTTAACTTCATAAATCACTAATTAAAACTTTATTAATCACTAATTGGTCATTAACCTTCTTTAAGTGTTACTTAACCTCTAATCACTTAATTAATTACTAATTAACCGCTAATTACCTTTAACTATTTTATTAAATAAATAAATTATTAAATAATCTAAACTTAATCTGTTTTTATGTTACTAATTAAGTTTGGAAAACTTTTACAAAACATTCCAAAAGAAAACATTTTAAAACGAAAATCGACAATTTTGTCGAACTGCGTCCACAGCGACTATCGCTATGAGCGCAGTTCACTTAAACATACTTTAAGTGGAAACACTTGCTTATTCTTTCCTATTTAATGTTTAGAAAACATATCTTTTAACGTTTTTGAGACTTAGAAAAAAATATAGTAACTTTGAAACAATTTCCAAACTTTAAAACAAGAAAACATAGTTTTTTGATTTCGAACCATATCTCACATCCGTTGCAATATACAAAGTTGTTAACTTTGTTTCAACTCAACATATTTTGGTTCTTAGATCACAACCATACATCTATACTACCATACTTTAAACATCACAGTGAAACACATATATAAACATAAGGTTATATGTTTGTTATCTCGACAACATCACATTCAAATCTCAAATTCAACACCAAACACAAACATCCATCAAATCACCGACCAACATAATAACCATTAAATTTTCTCATCATATTATCACCACAATAACACATCATAATAAAGTCAAAAACTTTTCAAAAATAAAGTAGTTTTACTCACCTTTATGCTAACTAACTTCGCTCGAACTTCGACTATAACTCGGCAGCGCCTCTACGCTCGACTCTAGCTTAAAAATTTAAAAATTTAGAAGGGCTAAGGCCTTAGAATGGATTTGGCTAGAGGTGATTTGGCTTGGCTATGACTTTGTGGAGTAGTAATGGCCTTGGTTTTTGGGAATTCAAGGTTTGTAGAACTTGTAGAAGTGTTGTAGTAGCGAAAAGAAGCGATTTCAAGCTAAAGAAGTGAATTCTTTTTTTAACTTTTTGAAACTTTGGAAGCCATGGAATTTTTTTGGAGAGGAAGTTTTGACAATGAAGAAGAGAATGCAAATGAAAATGTGTGTGTGGATGTGTATTTATAGGCAAAATATTTGGAGGAAATTACTAAATTATCCTTTGAATAAAATAACATAACATGTCATTATTATGTAAGGTCACATCCCACTTACACCCCCTCTCTAGTCACATCCATCATTCCCCCTCTCGTTCCATCCTTATGCTATGATGATTATGCTATAGAAATGACAAGAGATAAAAAGTACTTTGTATATATAAGTGTATTTGTATATATATGTTATATTTTTAAAACCATGACTTGTCACATCACTTCCTAATCATATTTAGCTTAAGATAAGACCTAATTAAGTATATTATTATATGGTTAATTATCTCTTATATATATGTACATACGGTGCACAAAGGCGAACAACGTTCCCGACGACTTTTTCGGTGTCGAAAAATCGAAATTTCGGAAAACATTATTCGGTCACATTTTCTATTTTTCTACGAACTATCTATTTTGCTAAACAAATTTAAAAAACTCTTTTACCATCATTATTAAATAATTATAATAGGTTTATTGGTTAATAAAAATCCATTTATTTAAGAGGGAATTAGGGAAAATGACAAACGTTGAAAAAAAATTAAGCCGAAGGACACCGAGTTTCATTTTTAGGCTGAAGGAAAAATGCTAGTTATAAATAACATTATATTCAACTTTTACACTATACAAAATGCTAGTTATATCTAGCATTATATTCAGTTTTACACTATACAAAATGCTAGTTATAACTAGCATTATATTCAACTTTTACACTATACAAAATGCTAGTTATATCTAGCATTATATTCAGTTTTACACTATACAAAATGCTAGTTATATCTAGCATTATATTCAACTTTTACACTATACAAAATGCTAGATATATCTAGCATTATATTTAGTTTTACACTATACAAAATGCTAGTTATAACTAGCATTATTCTTCAACCTAAAAAACAAACTTGTTGTCCTTCGGCCTAATTTTTTTTTCTAAGTTTGTCCTTGTGCCTATTTTTCTATTTATTTAATATTTAAACTTAACTTGAATTTCCGAAGAAATATATAAAACCGATAACATCAACTGTCGATGTCATAAATACATTTTATTTTTCAAAAATAAAATAAGCTATTTTATTTCATAAACTTGTTTGAATACGTATATTAGTGTATGAATCCAGAGCCGTGCACGATCCTTATTGTTTAAAAGCAATTTTATCGATAAAATGATTTCCAGTTATTTTATCGATATTTTACCTAGGACGACATTTAATATTTATCAAATATTCACAATATTTTTTCCAACCAAAATAACTATTATTATTTACCACTTAAAACATGATTATTTCTTACTTTTAAAACCATATTTAAATATTTTTAAAATAAATATAATTTATTTAAGTGATAAATTTTTGGGTCGTTACAAAGTATCTGTGTGTGATAAATGATCTATGGTCGAAATAAAATAAATCACAACTAACATAACACAAATTATTACACATGCAACTATGCATGTATCTATTATCTCTGTCTCTGCTAATAAAGAAAATTCAATTCATTAGTTTTCGTCGTGTCTTTATCAAACCTTCAAAATATCTTTTATATCTTCATAGATGAGTTAGGTTAACTGATTTATTAAAAGGGTCATACTCATTTTTGATCCTTTATTAAATGAATCTTAGATGGGTAACTCATTTATTAAAAATCTAAAATTTAAAAATAAAATAAATTTTAAAAATTTTATAGCGAAAAATTTAGAAGTAAAATTTTTAAACCTTTTATTTTGAATTTCAAAATTATGAATATTGAAATTTTGAAAATTTGTGCTAGAATGACTAGATAGAGGTTATTTTTTTAGTTCACTTCGTATTGGTTCGGAATCAGACGAAACATTGATCAATAACTTGCATCTACGTTAAGGAACACTCAAATACTTCATATTCTGAATGTACGTTATAGTTCTTCGTGGTGACTATCAGTTGTACTTGGCAAATAATACGTTACATTCCCTTATCTAAACTCCAACTAAACAAAAATCGTTATTTTTTCATTCAAACTGTAGTACCTTCTTCATACTAATAGAGAATCATACGAAACTTTGACTAATGAGCTCGCATCTATGTTAGAGACGATGCAGGACACTCGGACACTTCATATTCTGAATGTACATTATAATCCTCCATGGTGAGTTAAACTTAACAAATAACAAACCACATCTCTATATCACTAGGCAGAAGTCGTTATTTTTTTGTTCATACTGTAGTAATTTTCCATACTGACCACGAATCAGGCGAAACTTTGACTAATGAACTCACATCTACGTTACGGATGATACAGAATACCTAGATACTTAATATTTTGAATGTACGCTGCAGTTTTTCATGATGACTAATAGTTGTACTTGACAAATAACAGACTACATCCCCATATTCAAATTTCAACTGGGCAAAAATCGTTATTTTTACATTCAAACTACAGTAACGTCTTCATATTGAATCAGACAAAACTTTGCATCCACGTTACGAACGATACAGAACACTTTGGATTCTTTATATTATGGATGTATGTTTAAATTATCCATTGTAAGTAACAGTTGTACTTAGCAAATTACTAAGCAAAAGTCATTATTTTTTCCTTTCAAATCTTAGTTGCTTCTTCATATTGACTCAAAATCAATCGAAACTTTCACTAATGAACTCACAACTATATTACTATATTACGAACAATGTATAACACTCAGATATTTTATATTTTGAACATACGATGTAGTTCTTCATGGTGAATAAAAAATTGTACTCAGCAAATAACATGGTACATCCCCATATCTAAACTCTGACTGGGCAGAAGTCGCCATTTTTTCATTTAAATTGCAGAAACTTCTTCATACCGATTCGAAATCAGAATGAACTTTAACCAATGAACTCGCATCTACATATTATAGGGAATACTTTGATATTTTATATTCTAAACGTATGTTGTAGTTCTCCATGGTGACTAGCAGTTGTACATGGCAAATTACAAGCTGCATCCCCATAAATAAACTTCAACTAGGCAAAGTCGTTAATTTTTTGTTCCATTTGCAATAAAATTTTCATACTTGATTGGAATCAAGCAAACTATGACCAATGAACTTGCACCTACGTTACGAATAATACAGAACACTTGGATACCTCGTATTCAAAATGTACATTGTAGTTCTCTATGTTGTTAACAGTTGTACTTAACAAATAACATACTACATCGCCGTACCTAAACTCCGATTAGGCAGACATCGTTATTTTTTTCGTTCAAACTATAGTAACTTCTTTATACCGACTCAGAAACAAAACGAAACTTTGACCAATGAACTTGCATCTTTGTTATGAACAATACGAAACATTCGGATACTTTCTATTCTAAATTGTACTTTGTAGTTCTCCATGGCGACTAACAGTTGTACTTAGCATATAACATACTACATCCCTGTGTCTAAACTCCGACTAGGCAGAAGTCGCTATTTTTTTCCGTTCAAATTGAAGTAACTTCTTTGTACAAGCTCGAAATCAGATGAAACTTTGACCAATGAACTGCATCTATATTACGGACAATGTGGAAAACGTAGATACTTTATATTTTGAACGTACGTTGTAGGTCTCCATGGTGACTAACAATTGTACTAAGAAAATAACAGATTACATCTACGTACTTCACAAATTACAAGCTACGTCCCTATATTTAAACTCCGACTATGCATGTAATTCACAAATTACAAGCTACGTCTCTATATTTAAACTCCGACTATGCAGAAGTCGCTATTTTTTTGTTAAAACTGACTTGGAATCATAGAAAACTTTGACCAATGAACTCACATTTACATTACGCACAATACGTTCATATTCTGAACATACGATATAGTTCTCCATGTTGACTAATAGTTGTATTTAACAAATAACATGCTACATTTTTATATCCATACCCCGACTAGCATAAGTCGATAATTATTCATCCAAACTGCAATAACATTTTCCTACTAAAAGCGAAAATTTGACCGATGAACTTGCATCTACATTACGGACTATATGAAGCACTAGGATGCTTCTTATTCTAAACGCATGTTGTAATTCATCATATTTTGAATAGTATTTTTCTAATTGAACATTATATAATTAACCCACGTGTTGTGTAATACCAATGTTTAATATATACAATTTTTGATAGAGCTAGCTTCACTTATATATATTTTTAAATTCATTTTGCCTACAGTAAATAAAACATTTTTAGATTTAACTGATTTTCATTCAGTCATTTTAAACATATTGTACGCATTTTTTTATCTAGGTTAGTATCTTATGAACACAAAATTAAATGAACAAAACAACATTAAGCTCAGATCATGTACCGACTCTTATTCAAACTTTTAACAAAACTAGTGTGTAACCCGTGCGTTGCACACGGTAATGTTAGTAAAAATGATATTTATATTTTAATTATTGTTAAAAGCAGAATTTTATTATGCAATACATTATCAATTTATTGAGATAGATGAATTTCGAATTAAAATGACATATGACTCTCAGATGTAAGGTTGAATGTTCAATCTTTGCTAATTATATATCTATGTGAGAATTAATTTTCTAACTCAAATATGTATTATTATATATGCATATTTTTAATATATGAATGAAAAAAAAACTTTACCACTTTTATTATTATTAATGTTGCATATATTTTAGATTGTTTTTTAGGATTTACAAATGAATTAATGAATATGACATAATTGAATTTATTTAAATAATTTATAAGGAATTGAATGTAAAAAAGTAGGAGAAAATTGAGAATAGTTCTGTACGTAATTGTAGATGAAAGGAGCATCTTATGGCTAGCTTATCTCTATGTGAATCAGAATCCATTATTTGAGATTTTAATTATTAAACAATTTTACCTTTTCTACCAACCATGGGTTTCATTTTGTTGTAAGGGGGTCATGTTTACAATTTTGGTAATTGCAAAATAATTTTTATGTAGCATTAGTTGAGTTATGAATTCGGTAAGGTTTAACATTATGTTAAAAGATAATTTTGTATAACCTAATTTTTACGGTGTAATACGTGCGTTCACATTGCAATTTAAAAAAATATATAAATTTATCCTTTAAAGGTTACTAACGGAATTTAGTTATGCAATCTATGATAATTTTTTAAGATAAATGAATTATAAATAAAAAAATGTTATTATATATGTATACATTTTATATTATATGACTTATATGTGTAACGACCCTGAATTTTGAACAATTTAAATTGAAAATATTTAATTAATTTTAAATATTTGAATGATGATTTGACTTGAATTTCGAATTATCAGAATGAATTGGCGATTTAATTTTTTAATTTAATCTATTGGAAGTTGAATAAAATTTGAATCTTCAATTTTAAGCCGGTTAAAAATAATTTAAAGGCTTAGAAAATTCATATTGATAATACTGAAGATAATAGAAGCTTCAGAATTGAATTTGAAAGCGATTTGTTCAGTTTTGAAATTGTATCGTTTGAAATTGAATTTAAAAATAGTCTTCCGAGGCACAGTCTCGGAATTTGACGAAACCAGTTTCATTGGGTCCGTAATATTGAATTATTACTGGATTTCAATTTTCGTATTTATCAGAATTGTTTTGTGAATATATGGCGGGTAAACGCGTAGAGAATTTAATCGAATTCAAATTGAATTTCTGTAACAACCTGGATTTTCACCCGAATTATAATCATCGATAAACGATTAAAGTTGACAGATAATTTGTTGTTATTGTTGGAAAATTTTATAACGATAAAATCTTCGTAAATTAATGATTTAATATCGAATTGTTAATTTCTGTTAGAATTTGGAATTTGTAAATCGATTGAAATTCTTTATTTAAATTTTTATTAATACAAAATAAATGAATAAATACACATAGTTTGAAATTTTAGCAACAAGATTTAAACAAAACAAATTAAAGAAAATATCTTTACAAAATAAATCAGTTTTTAAAAGAAAACAAAAATAAAAGATAAAAAATATATATAAAATATACCATACCTCTAGTACTCCAGGCCATACTTCGACCCATGCCCAAAGACACGATGTTACTTCTGCAAAACCACGAACCCTCCCCTCATTTTCTCTCATTCGAAACCCTAGAAACGAAATAACGAAAAGAACGAAAATGGCGGCGAGAGGAAACTAGGGCTTCGGCGATTCAACTCCTCGATCTCCTTCAACACTTGCTCGTTCTGGCGAATTGGAGCTTCGTCTTCCTTCGTGATGACTCTGGCGAATTTAGGGCTTCGACTTCGCTTCGTCTTCTTCTTGCTCGCGCGCGACCTCTTCACTCTAAGGTGAGAAATCTCTATTTCTCACATCTAAATTCAAATCGCAGGGCTTTCATGACTTGTCTGATTTCATGAGTTTGCTTTGTTTTGGGTTGATAATATTTAACTTCGGCCTTGATTTTGTCTTAACGATTTACTGTGGCATTTGTTTGTCCAATTGGGTTTCAGTGTTGCCTATACTAGATGCTCTCGGTTTTGATTTTGTGGCATTTGATTTTTCCTTGAGTCATACGGCAAATAACTTTCCTCTTTTAACTTGTTGGCTTTGGCATTGAATTTGACCTATAGTTGTCTTCGACTACAAACATGTTTTTGTGATGTCAATCCTGTTCGACTTTTGCCATATTATCCACTGCCTCTAGTAGCACTTTGATATGGTGTAGCTTTTGAATCATCCCTTATCTGTCGCATTTGCATATCATTGAAATTCCATCACTACACTGTTTATTTGCATAGGAACTTGAGTTCCTTGTTATGTCTTTTGTGCATTGGCCACTTGAACTAGTTTCTCTAACTTGTAGCCTCTGTACATTCATGAAGTATGGTTTCACATGCATACTGCCTATACATGCTTGGTCCTTGATTTCTGAATCGATGTACATGTGTTCACTTGATCATGGTTTCATTTAGATAGCTTCACTGTTGTATGTACTGACATCACCTTGCAGTCTTCACATATAGTTTGTTCATGTTGTGCACTTGTCAGTATAGTCTTTATGTTGCTCTCTGCATACTTAAACTGATTGGGTTTATTTTAAATTGCCGAAGTCCAGTTTTGTAAGACTGTTGTACCATGATTTTGAACTTACCTTAAGTAAAATTCGGGACTAGTTTATATGATGATTTTTGGGTTGGTTTGGATATGACACTTCATTGCTGTCTGCATTTAAATAAGTCGTGAGGTGATCGAGTTGCTGTCATTATTGTTGGCACTAACTTCATCATGTTGGCATTCTTTTATCTGGTTTGTTGTTTTCGCCTATGTGCTTCGACTTTGGCATTTTGCCTTGTTCTAGACTATGAAGTAAATACTGTCCAGTTACAGTATTATATATGTTACCTTTCGTACACTTATGTTTTTTTTTGAGACTGTCTGCACCCAGTTGCATTCTAGTCTTCAAACATATGTATGCAGTGATGTATGTATATACATTAAAGTGATATGTATATATGTATGTTCGAACTGCATTTTATTTTCTCTTGGGATGATTGACTGTATTTTGGGATTGAATTACGACTTGGTGGAGTTGCTGTCATTACTATTGGCACTGACTTCATCTTGTTGCACTTTGATGGTCTAGTTGCCTTGTGCACTGGGTCAAATTCGAGTTGAGTTGCTTTGCAGTTGTGTTGAGGCAGTTCGTATATGAATAGGCTGTCTTGACCACTGGGTTATACTTGCATTTGTGTTGTCTGGCTATTTGTGTTCTGACCATATTCATTTGCATTGTGTAGTTGACCATGTTGCACTGTACATTTCTGCACTTGACAGTGTAGTCTTCATATAGGTGCATGCTGTTGTGTTGCCATACTGATGTGCTTTGTTGACATTTGAACTTGTAGCTTGAGTCTGCACATTCCTATGCTCTGGTCTCCATAACCTTTGCCTGATCATGGTTGCAGTTGTATTCCATTTCTATTTCATCTATGCTGCATGCTGTTTGTTGTACATATATGTGCTCAGTTGCCTGTAGTCTTTACTTGAATATGGTCTTGTACTTGTGAAATTTTGAACTGGTGCACTTGTGACCATTCACTGCTGCACTCAGGTCTGCGACACCCGTAACCTGTATATTCATGTTGGAGTTGTTCATTGAAGTTCATTCTTTGCCTTGTTGAGTCAGTTGCCATTGTATGTATATATGTGCTATTCATGTTGAAGCTTGCACCTGGTTACATTGCTTGTGATCTTGGTTGAGTCTTGACATTTCAGTTGCTTTCACCTGTGTGTACTGCTATATCATGATTCCTTGTTCATTGGGTATTGTTTATGTGTTCACTCTTGTAGCACATTCAAATTCTTGTTTGGGTTCACTACACTTCTAGTTGGATATGTTGAATCATTCACTGTTGCACTTCACTTCTGAATTGAGTTTCACTTATGGTTCCAGTATAGCCGAAACATGATGTTTACTTTGCTCACTTGTGAGTCAGTTTGATACTGTTTTGGGCACTATGTTGTATTGGTCTCGAGTCTCACTGTTGCATGTTGCACCTTTATCTATGCACACGAGTTGGCGGGGCGGTGCACACGGGTACGAATACACACGTGTGCACTGCAGCCACCCAAACTCGACAGTTTGAATTGATATTTCTTTGCGTCGTGATGCATTGATCTTTATGCCGTATTGGCGAGGCCGTGCACGCGTGCATGTACGACAGCCAATCGAGTTTCTGATGGTTTTAAAGTGACAACTCAAATTGTTTTAAATTGATTTAGTCGATCGATAAATTGTTTATTTATCTCTGTTGATGATTTAAATCTGTTGATTTATTGTTTAACACTGTTTAGTGTTAAAATTTTCGTTATCCGATTTCTTTGTTTAAAGAGTTGGATAGACGGGAATTATTGTGACTGTCGTCTATTTAAATTATTACTGCCTCTATGCACTAATAAACTGGTTTGAATTAGACTGACCTGTGTATTATTTTCTTTTGAATATAATACTCGGGTCAGACCGAGTATTTTTACAGCTTGAAGATTTTCGAGCAGCGAAGTTAGAGAGAGAGTAAAAGAATCATTTATTTCGAGAAAATTGTATTTTAAATATTCCGCTGTATCAGTATTAAAATTGTATAAACTCTTATGTATATAAAAAGATTTATAGTAATGAAATCAAGATTCATTTGTTTAAATTCATTGTTATTATCTGTGTTTCTGTGGCTGATTCTGTTTAAACCTTATAAACTAAATAACAATTCGTCTTTTTGAACGTTTCGAGTTGGTTTAATTACCGACTGGAGATGGTCAAAAGGGGGAATGTTACAATATGTCTTTATATCGAAATAAAAAAATAATTATATCATTTTTGCTCATATATACGAGTACTGTATATATATTTAAATTGTTTTTTAGGATTTGTTAGATGAATTAATGAATATTAGTTAAGTGAATTTATTTAAATACCTTGGATTTAAGATTACAAAATTAGTTAAATATATGGACTTTAATATAAAATATTAGTGGAGAATTGAGAAGAGTTTGTTAGTAATTGTAGAAAAATTAAAATGTAGGTATTTGAAGTTAAAATTAGAAATTTTTAGTGTAATACATAACTACATTTAGACAGACGAATTATAAAATAAACTTATTATTATTTTTAATGTAAATAATTTATGTTATAATTTATATGCTTTGTATCTAAATGAACAATTAGTTTTATCAATTTGTTGATACGACTAAGGTATACGCTTTGAAATTGTCATCTTTTAGGATTTATTTGAAGGATTAAATATTTGCTTAGTTTATCAAACATTTTGAATTTTGAATTATGAAGTTAATTTAAATTTATGGGCTTGAATGTAAAATATTAGAACAGAAGTGTGAATAGATTTGTAATAATTGTAAATTTGTTGAAAAATTGATTTTGAATGTAAAATAGTGTAAAAAATTCAGTAGAATAATTTTAAAACGATAAATTATAAAAATTTGAAAACAAAATATCTTGAGAGGATTAAGGAGAGTGGAGAAAACTCCTAGAAGTAATAAAAGAGTCTTAAATTCTTCTGCTTTACTATTATTTAATAGATAACGTAACAAATACCAATAAGAGACTTGTGAGTGCTATTATACAGATTTTAAAAGCAAATCTAAAGTTTCAATCCATTTCCTACCATTTTTGATTACTATAGTCTGTGTATTACTTCAAATAAGTTTTGAAGAAAAGATCCCTTTTTTTCCTTCTTCTTTCCATGTATTAAATAGAACAACACATGCTAACTGTGTAAGAAATGTACATGTATGCTACCCAATTCTTTGAATCTCCAATGGATACCATAGTCAAGTTTTAGAAATTAGACATGATGGAAAAGAAAAAAAAATCAACTATGAAAACTAACATAGTAATTCTATCAACAACAATCAAATTCATTTATGTTCATACAAAACTAAAGACAAATTCAAACACGAATTGAAACATTTCTTGCTACAACTGATGCTAAAGTGAATGCGGTATTTTAAAAACTGTCCATCCAGATTTCGCAAACCCAAACTAAATTATTTACAAGATAATAGCATATCATAAACTAGAATACCCAAAGTGAAATTACATACCTAACAATTTCATAAGCACAATTTAAAACTCTAGGCTCATGAATTGTTAGTGCTTGCTTCCCAATTTCTCTGTACATCATTACTTCTTCTGTAATTATAAAAATCTGTTAATAAATCAATTGCAAATGATTTTATCCCAACTTATAAAAAATAAACAAATCCTATGTTTAACTATAATCTTCATCAACCTAACTATGAAGTTAGCGAAGGTACGACCTTTAAATTTTTGCTCGGATCCAAAAATAACCGGCTATTTGAACAATTTTTTTAAGAAGAACTATTCATTCATATCAGCCACTGAGATTTCGAAAAGGTATCAACTTTCAATCAATAATGGCTACCACAAATAAACCTAATCAGAAAAGGTCGAAATTACCTTATTAGATTCAGGCTTAACTTTAGATCGCGCCATTAAAGACTGAAGCCAAACAAAGCTTTTCGCAATTGGATCATGCACGTGATTTTTGATTTCAGATTTTGTTTTGGATTCGGGAGCGACAGAAGAAGATTTAACTTGATTGTGAATGACAATCGTGCATGGAATTGATGCCATTTTGTAAAGTAACAATTAAATTTTGAAGCTATAAGTAAAGCTGCAATTTGCAAAAATATATCGGAGAAGTAGATCCGTATTTATGAGATGAGTCGAATAAACATTTGGATTGAAACTGCAATTGGCTCTATAAAATATCCTTTTCCTTTTTATTCCATCTTTATCTGCCTAATCCAGATAAGTTCAGACGGGAAAAATATGGAAAGTTCGACGACATTTGGATCTTAAATCCGATTTTAAATATCATAAGTTAAAATATCTTTACTGCGTTAAAAGACATAAATGGGAAAAATAGACTTTTAGTTGTGAAATTTACTAGTACAACCGCAAAACGGTGGAAAAACCAACCATTTGAATATATCATTTGAAGTAATATTTATATGTGTTACACTTTTAAATTAATTACACCATCAAATATAACATGTTCAAAAAAGGATTATTTGAATTATAAGCAACAAAAATAGAAATACTGAATAATAAACGAAAGATAAAGAATTTTTTTCAATTAACGTTCAAATACTGAAATTAATATAATAATAAATTATTTGTTAGATTAAATGTCTAACTTACATATTCAACGAATACGTGGAAATGATTTTTAAACCAATAAACACATTGAACACAATAAAAACATTGAACACAATTAAAACAATAAAGTAGCAGAATATACATGATAGCTTAAGTAGTCAATATAAGATATATGATGCTTATAAGAGTTTCAACATTAAATTGGTTCACTAGTTGCATATAAGTATAGCATATTAACAATGAAATATTAAAAAAAGATCAAATAAAAAGAAACATAAGACTCAACAAATGAAGACATAGTGAATGTAGATAATATAGAATAAACTGGATAAGCTAAGTAACTTAGCTAAAATACATCATCTTATTTTAAAATTCTTGAATAAAAATAATAAAAAATGCAACCGTCAATCATAAATCATAGATTAAAAAAACAAACTATCTTTTTTAACTGCGTTATTCAAATAAATTATCTAAAACTAATAATTTTGAAAGGCAGAAATCTGAATTTTGTACTTTGACAGTTTAGAAATTTCTTCCAACAAGAGTGTGGACTTAGTTGAATAGTCAATAGGGGAGTAAGATCTAATAGCGATCCTTCTTTTTTTATTCATGTACTCGGTTTGTGCAACAATATCCTGAAAAGATGAGGGACCCATAAAACTTCCTTTAGTTTTAAGTGGTACTTGTCTTTACCTTCCTCGTTCTTCATTTTATCAAGTTCATCAGCAGTTTATCCTACAATTTGTTCTGTTTGTTCGTTGAAAGCGGTACACCAAGCTTCACCAGATGAATCTGATACTTTCATTACCATGATATATCTGCATCATAAAAAAACATTATTAGAGTAATGAACAATTAAAAGAAAAAGTTGACTACTTTTCCTTGCCTTAAAGAATAAGCTTTTTTTGGCATGCTTCCCACCAATAGCCAAAGCCCGCGGCTTCAGTAACATTTTTATTGCAAATCTTGCAAGCTCGATAGCACAATGATTTACTCTTTATGTAAGTTATGTAAATATTTACATTAAATAATGCAAGCTAAGTAAGAAAAGATAAATAGTTAATAACCAATCGATATGAAATTATTTATCTATGATACAATTTGAAATGCTAAAGATTAATTTTTACCTTGTCCTGATCCAAGCATGAATTGTTTGTTATAATATGAGGGAGCTTCATTTAATGTTTTTTAAAAGTATAAAATGTGAAATCAAAATTATATTGTTAAATAAAATTTGAAATATTTGAAACAATAGTTTTAAAAAGAATAAGCATGTACATACATACATGTATGAAAGGCATGTAATAGGTTGAAAATTGTAAACGGTGTTCGCTTAAAAATTTAAACATGTAAAATTGTGACGACTAATTGGTTTTTGTAAGAAGAATTGGTCCAAATGAAAATTATTGTTTTTTTTTGGATTAGGAATTTGAATTCTCGATTAGCTATCAAAGTATGGACTCTAATCCTTAACGTAAGTCTATATCAATTGTCCGAAAGCTATAAAATTTCAGATATACAATAAAATTGTTCAACCATCCATTTGTATGCATAACCACTAATTTGGTCATAGTAAACAATTACTGCATCAACTCTGTTTGAAACTAAGAGGATGGTACTAACTACTATAGTATGAACTTTTTGAAATTAAACCAAAATGATCTAACTATATTTTCAGTGATAAACTAAATGTATTGGCATGATTATCCCTAGCTTATAAGAAGTCTACCAAAGCTGGTTTGTGAGCCAGTGGTAATATTCTGATCCTGTTAAAATGCATTATATATTTTCAACCATTGAGACTAACTACTTACTACTATTATTATTTTACCAACTTTTTATATTTCAGTGATTATAGAAGAAGCATCAATAACCCTATTTGTAGCATTCCTAGCCTACCACATTAGACGTCGCCACAACTCATCCAAAAGAACAAAATCACCAAATGTTTTTAATGACTTGTTGGTTTCTTTTAACAGCACTGGCCTTCTAAAACCATGAATTACAAAAACACCAGTGACAACCGAGACATTATATGGAGAAATACACCGAAGGCAAAACTTAAGCATGTTAATGTTGTTGTGTTCATTTTGCAGCATTTCAAATTTATGATTAGGAACTCGATTAACTACAATTGGACGCTCCTATTATGATTTATTATTCGTCATGCCTTCTCTTTCTAGAAAGTTCATCCTACGCACTCAGACAATATAGAATGCTTGAAAAAACTCAGGATCAAGTCGCTATTTTTCTAGCGTCCTAACCTTTTTTTTCATTTAGAATCTAAAACCTCCACAAAGTTTCTACAACTTTAGCATCCTAAAAATAGCAATTGATTCCGTACTTTGGCACAAAACTATTACTTCAACTACTGAGCTATTGTCCAGATTACCAATTCTACAAAAGAACACTCAAATCTCATCTAGAATTATAGGTAAAATATATCCACCAATTGTCACAATACCTAATAAGATAACAAAAGGTAAATGAAAATTATCAATTCAACAGACTAGACACGGGAGCTAACTTTAGTATCTGTTATCCGACATTTTGATCCAGCTATATCAGAACGGATTGGACAAGTTAGACTCGACTCATTAAGGTCAATAAGCCCAAAGCGATGATTGTGGATCCAGAAATCAAGTAGAGATAATAATATGAAGCCGTGATCGAAAGGTATTGAGAGATATGCTATACAGAATGTTCAAAGTATGAAATATAATTTAGTGATTGGCTATGATCCCTCACTGCCAAAGGGATCGAATTACTTCAGCCAAACAAGTGCAACTCAGTGGAAAACAATCGATATCTCAAAATCCAGAATTCCAATGCGTACGAAACTTTGCAAACAAGATGTGGAAACCCTAAGGAATCCACCATATGGATCGCACCTCAAAAGAAGCAAGAGGGATCGGCCCTCTTCCCTCTAAACGGATCGGCTAGAATCAGGCTACACAACTTGTTGCAACAAAGATTAATCAATAACGCAAGTTCTACTAATCCAATTGGTCTAAAACTTGGAGGCTAAGCATAATACAACATGAAGAAGCTTTCACAGTGATCGTACCCCCAAACTACTCCAAAATAGAGATTAGCCTCGATCCATATTTCTTGGGATTTGGGCCATGCGATCCCTTCTATGGGCCCCCATGTTTTTGGAGATCCTTCTATCGAATTTTCAGGAAGATATTTCACCGTCTTCCTCTATAAATACAGGCTTGATTGTTCATTTTCGGGACCTTTATGTTGCTTGCTGCTTTGTACTCTTTTGTAACTAAGGATTTTAATCTAATCCCTCTTGTACTCATTTTATAAAATGATTAATAAAGCTATCTCTTCAAAGTAGATATAAGCAAAACACGTCGAAGCACTATAAATTGCTGTGTCTCTGTTATTTGTTTATTTCTTACTGCTTTATTGCTATATTCTCTCTGTTTACATTTAATATTCTTTATTTATTCCTCTATAAAATTTCTATTGGGTGTTTGTGCCAAATTTTGTTGCAAACATTATGGTGCTTTCATTGAGAAAGGAGATTCTCAACTCTATTTGGATCCCTTTGCTGCTACTGGATTGCATAAATCTTAGAAAGAGATCTAGAATTATCTTTAAATTGTTTATCCGTTCTATTTAGATTTGCAAAAGTCTAAGGAGTATCAATAATGGTTAGGAACACCAAATCTATCTCTCAAAACGTAGAAGGAAACAAGAAAGTTATC
The DNA here is from genome assembly GCA_030737815.1 of Allium fistulosum. Lineage (NCBI taxonomy): Eukaryota > Viridiplantae > Streptophyta > Magnoliopsida > Asparagales > Amaryllidaceae > Allium > Allium fistulosum. Next base: position 1,165,983,413 of record CM060904.1, read on the forward strand.
ATCCAGCAAGGAGGCCACATCAATCTACCAGTGGATATTAATGCTACCAATCTAGTTGATGTCCTGAATCCAGATGATTCCATTACAAGAGCTAATTTCTAAAATTTGATGAGAGAGCTCATGGATAGCCGCCGACAGTTGAACCAATAGATTCAAACCAATATCGATCTAATGAATCAACTCAAGGAGCAACAACATGGGAAAACTAGGAGGGAGCCAATCCCTTATTCTACATTAGAGAGTTCTACTTCATCAGATGATTATCACAGACGCAGACGTCGTAGAACTGACGGATATCACGTAGGAGCATCTGGACATCTACAAACAAACCTACCTGGGTTACCAGGACCAATCGGGCCCGATCCTTCATCTGGAGGAGGAAATTCCCTCCTCCTGGTGGGGCACAAGCTGGAGTCACCGCGGTTGATTTGGATGTTGGAGTTCAGGTGGATGCAGACCAGTTACCTCCCTGGAATGACGCTGAAGTGAACGCACGCGATATGCACCAAGAAGATGTTGAGCCAAGAAGGCGTGGAATGGCCCATAGACACTGACTGAACCATTCACGTGGGGTGAAGCACGACTACCACCTGGCTCCAACAATCCAAACACCGGACTTAACGACTATGATCAAGCAGCTGGTAAGGGAGAGCCAAGGCCTGACTAATGATGATGAATCTCGAGGAGCCACATTCCGTTCACTAATAATATCCTATATGCAGAGTATCCAAGGAGGTTCAGTATGTCATCGATGCCTGCCTATAAGGGAAAAACCAACCCAAACAACACATCATGAGATATGAATGGCTGATGGATTCCGCATGAGTTGATGATGCCACAAAATGCAGATGTTTTCCTATTACTCTCTCTGGCATAGCAATGACATGGTTTATGAGATTACCCCCACGGTCAATCTTTAGATTTGATGATTTAACAATAAAATTTGTGGAGCAGTTCCATATGCATGCAACCTGCCCTAAAGGTGTAATGTCCCTATCAAGCGTGATCTAGACTCCGGGAGAATCGTTGAAAGACTATTTGGAGAGATTTCATATAGTCTACATAGAAGTCAGTAATTCAAATAACCATTTAATATTGATGGCGGTAACAAGAGGGATTAACCCAGAATCTGACTTTGGCAATTGGTTAGCTGGCAAACCACCCACAAAGTTGGAATGATTCTATGCAAAAGCAGCTCAGTATTTGAGGAAAAGGAAGCTAGATTCTCTAGGAAGAAGAATGTTTAGGGACCAAGTGGAGAAGGGGTCGGAGTAGAATTGTGATGAATTAATCCGGGGAGAGTTTTGTAAAAGCTCAAGTAAATGTCCAAAATAAACCAAATCAGCAAAAGAAAGACAGCGGTATGAACCATGAGCGAAAGAGGGATTCTGGAAGAGGAAAGTCTAGGATTCCAATGTATGCTATCTACACACCACTGAATACATCCCTAGAGAATGTCTACTCGTCTACGTTCAATACCATGCAGTACAGGAAGCCACCTCCGAAAGAATTGACGGAGAAGCAGACTGGAAATTATTGCTAGTTCCACGAATGTTATGATCATAACATGAATGAATGTAGGCGTCTCTAGGATGTTATTGAGAAACTGATTCGGAAAAAAAACTTCAGTAGTTTGTTATAGCCCTGCAGGATGGCGCGAAGGGTTCATCCAATCCCAACTAAGGACAAGTGTCGCACAGGGCCGAGGAGCCTGCATGGACTGGTGGAAGATTAGTGATCAATACAACAGTCGGAGGACCGCATCCAGTTGACAAAAGCTGGCACGAGATGGATCGATGTGCTAGCGCAATCAAGCATATGAATTTTGAGTGTAATTTAAGAATAGAAGATGGAGCTCCAACAAAACAGCAGCATACAATTGTATACGACATTGTATTTATAAACAGAGATACATATAAGGTAGAGGCACCGATGATCAATCCAATGGTCATTTCGGCCATGATCGGTCCCGCCTTAGTGAGGAGGATCTTGGTTGAATGTGGTAGTTCTGTGAATATAATTTTCAAAAAGGCTTATGATCGGATGAGGATGGAAGCCAAGGACTTGTAACCGTCTAAAGTTGCATTCATAGCTTTAACATTGTTGCGACCAAAGCTGTCGGTTATGACGAATTGCCCGTGGAGTTGGGCGAAGGTGACCGCAGGAGAGTGCAGATGTTGCTATTTGTTGTCTTAGATGTTGACTCTCCATACAATGCTTTTTTCGGCTGACCATGCCTAGCTGAATTTCGGACAACTCTTGCCTTATGGTGTTTGACTTTGAAGTTCCCAACTGATAATGGTGTTGGAGTTGTGCATGATGATCAAGCAACCGAACATTCCTGCTATGTGGCTGAATTAAGGGACACTCAATGGAAGGAGAAAGGTAAGCGTGTGGATAAGTCTCTCCACATCCAAGCCACCAAATATTGACAATCGGGGCCTAGGCCTTGGTTCAGGCACCAAAGTCGGTTCTATGAAGACATATATCCGAGGGATGATGATGAGAAGCCCAAAGAGATCAACGCTACACCGGTTGAGCTGACAATTGACATCACGGTCAGCCACAATGACCCGTCATGGGTCCTAAAGATCGGATAACAACTCAACACCTCGATGATGAAAGAACTTGCTGGTTTCTCCAAGCAAATCTTAGTGTGTTTGCTTGGACTCATTCTGATATGTGTGGGATCTTGCCTACCATTGGGAGCCACGCATTAAACATCGACCCGAGGCATGTCCCGATGCAATAGAAAAGGCGTGGCAGGGATCTAGAGAGATCTGCCACCCTTAAAGTGGAGGTGGATAAGCTTAAAAGCAATGGGTATATTCACGACGCCCTCTACCCTAAATGGGTATCTAGTTCTGTATTTATGAGAAAGGCGAATGGAAAGTGGCAGACATATGTTGACTATTCGATTTAAACAAAGCATGCTCGAAAGATAGTTTCTCCTTCCGAGAATTGATCAGCTGATGGACTCTACCGCAGAACATGAGTTGCTAACTTTCATGTATGCATACTCCGGATATAATCAAATCTCGGAGCATATTCCTGACCAGGAGCACAACAACTTTATTACCGATGTTGGATTGTATTACTATGTAGTAATGCCATTTGGATTGAATACTGAGCAACTTATTAGGGCCTGGTTAACTGAATGTTTAAAGATCGGATTGGAAAGACGATGGGGGTATACATGGATGATATGCTCGATGATCAAGCAACCACATTAGAGACTTAGTATAAATGTTCGATATCCTCTAATATTATAAAATGAAGATCAATCGTCTATAATGTTCTTTTGGTGTTGCATCAGGAAAGTTTTTGGATTTCATCGTCGATGCTCGCGAAATCGAAGCTAATACTGAGAAGATTCGAGCAATTCACAACATCCAAGAATCAAAGACCATCAAACAAGTACAAAGCCTAAATGGGAAGGTTGCCCCCTAAGTCGATTTATTTTCAAAGCCACCAATAAACACATTCCTTTCTTCGACTTGATTAAAAGAGGAAAAAAGAACTTTGAATGGACACAGGATTGTGAAGACGCATTCCAAGCTTTGGTTAACCAATAAGAGAGGCCTCCCATCATGTTAAAGCCGGTGGATCATGAAGACTTATATATCTACTTGGCCATGTCGATACACGCTATAAGTGTCGCACTGCTTCGCAAGGAGAATCGAATAAAAAGACCGGTCTATTATGTTAGCAAGCGATTAACATGAGCTGAAAGGAACTATCCGAAGATAGAGAAATTGGCATACTTCTTGTTGGTTGCTTCATGAAAACTCCACCCCTATTTTCAGGCTTATCCCATCAACGTTTACATAGATCAGCCATTACGACAGGTCTTACAACGACCTGAGACGTTTAGTAGGTTACTCAAGTGGAACATCGAGCTAAGCCAGTTTGACATTACCTATTTCCCTCGGAGAACCATCTAGGGACAGGAACTGGCGGACTATATAGCATAATTCACTACACAGGATGATCTCCCAGAGAGCGGTGGAGCCCCTACCATTCAGTGGAAAATGTATACGGACGGAGCATCCAACGATCGTAGTTCTTGAGCCGGATTCGTGCTAGCAACTCTAGAGGATCGATAAATTTGCTATGCTTTAAAGATTGTCTTCCCTGTAACAAACAACATAGCTGAGTATAAAGCTCTAATTGCTGGACTCAAACTTGCAAGAGAACTGAGAATAAAATCTCTTGAAATCTTTTGTGATTCCCAGTTGGTGGTATACCAAGTCAGGGGAGACTACCAGGTTAAAGGACAACGACTCGCTTCGTACCTTATCCAAGTCCAATGGCTATCGACTGACTTTGCGTATTATGACATCATGCACATTCGCCGGGATCAAAACAAAGAGGCGGACTCATTGACAAAGTTTGCTAGCAATGGGGATGCACAACAAATGGGCTTGGTTCTAGTCGAAGTAATAGATGCTCCGAGCACAAACCAAATGAAAATCGACAGGGTACTAGAGACGGATCCTAAGAAGGAGTCATGGGTGACTCCGATTAAAGATTATTTGCTACAGGGAGTCCTTCCCAAATGGAGGAATGAAAGACGACAAATCCTCTGCAAAGCTTCATGATATATCATTCAGGAATGAGTCATATATAGAAAGAAAGAGTTTTTCCATTCCCCTACTCCATTGTATTGCTCGTGATGAAATAAAACGAGTGCTAAAGGAAGTTCATGAAGGCGAATGTGGCGATGACACTGGAGGGCAAACCCTAGCAAAGAAAATACTCCGTTATGGGTATTACTGGCCAACTATCAACCGAGATGCTACTGATTATGCTAAGCGAAGCGACAAGGGCCAAATGTATGCAAAAGTTCTGAGAGCTTCACCGACTGAAATTACACAAATGGTCAATTCATGGCCATTTGCCACATGGGGCATAGATATTATCGGTTCCTTACCGATCTCAAAAGGTGATGCGAAGTACGCCATTGTAGCAGTTGATTACTTCACCAAGTGGGTCGATGCAGAACCTTTAACCATGATCACAACGAAGAAAGTAGTTAACTTCATTGTAGCCTTCCACGAACCATTGTACCTGATAATAGAACTCAATTTGACAGTGCTGAATTCAAAGACTAATGCCATTGGTATAATATTGAAAAGAGATTTGCAGCAGCTGCTCACCCTAAAGCAAATGGACAAGTTGATGTTGTGAACAAAATCATAAAGTCCATTCTGAAGAACGTTTGGAAAAGGCTAGAGGCAAGTGGGTGGATGAACTCCCAACAGCATTATGGGCTTACAGAACCACCCACAAGTCTGCGACTAGCCATACTCCATTCGCCCTTGCTTAGGGCTCCAAAGCCGTCATTCTTGTTGAAATCGAAGTCCCCTCTCATTGACTTACTACGACCCCAGAATGAATAAAGATCTCCCCTTAGAATCTCTAGACTTTGCAGATGAGAAGCATGAAGAAGCTGATTTGAGGGCCGCTGCACATCGACACCGAGTCGCCCGATACTACAACATAAATTCCAACCTAGAACCTTTGAGATCGGCGACCTCATCTTGAAACGGGTTTTTCCTATCCCGTCACACATGAATCCTACTTAGGAAGGACCTTATGTCATTGAACATAGGCTTGGAGAGGGAACTTTCAAGCTAGCGATTGTTTATGGCGTCACACTCCAAGGGCGTGTAATAATGAGCATTTATGACGCTATTTCACTTATTTTATTCTTTTTCATTCAATTGTATTCAATTTCCGAATTTGATTAGCATTTGATTTTCTAGATATGTAATAAGACAGATTATATCATTTTTTTTCATTTGGCAAATAACGTTTGAAATTTCCTTCATATTTGTGATTGTTGTAGTATTACATATTAGTTAGGATACCCGACTAACTAATATTGACAGGTCCAAGCAGGTTCCCAGAGTTAAGAGCTTGCCGATTACATAAGTTCACGATTGAACTAAACAAAATGAACGTGGTCCAACCATTCACTCGATGATTCTCGCTCACAACCCGATGGATAGAGTACCAAATGAGAAATGGATGTGACTTGACCATTCAATAACCAAATTAATCCCATCGGGCGATGGGACAGACATAAATCAAAAGCGATCGTGACATGACCATCACTCGCTAAGTCAAACCCCAGAATTGGGGGCAAAATCAATCAACTAAGGAAAGTATGGTTCGACTATTTTCTGAAATAACTCTAAGTCCCCAGAGTGTAGACTAAAGTATAAACACAAATTGTGTGTGACCCGATCACCCACCAACTAACTCTTATCCCCAAAGTACGAATATGAGTATAAACAAATAGATGAGTGCGATTCGAATACTTACTATTCCATAAACTACGACTTGAAACCAACAGGAGGAGTATATGCTAAGGATGGAGTTCGACCATCCATTATCTAACTCCGCTAACCCGAGACTAGGTGTAGGAATATAATCACTTAAACCACTGAATCCGATGGCATAACACTAGGGCTTGAGCCTAGTGTTTGGTACAACTTGAGGCTACGACCACATGGAGGCCTTGAGTAAAAATTAATGGATGATTATCTAAACCAGTGAGCAACGTACTACAAGTACATTGAATGGAAAAGTAATAGCTCGACTACTCAAACAAAATTCACATAAGAGTTAAACATAAAATAAAGAGCTTTAATTTGCACATTAAACTTGAAAATCGTAGTGCAATTTTATCCAAAAGCGAGGGCTGCACCTGCACAAAGATGGCCAATAAAAAGAAAAACAGCTACATAAGTTATATACAAACTAAGCCGAAGTGATGGCTACTTCCTTTTCCTCTTCTCCCTTTTGGATTCCTTGGGAGTGGACCCACCCGAGCCTCCACCTATTCCTCTCTTTGATCCTTTACCACCTTTGGCAGGAGAGCTTTAAGAGGTTGGAGGGATTTCTTCAGGAACCGACCCGCCGGGTGGCTTGCAGTGATACGAGATTTGGATCATCGACATCCACATCAACGGGTTTAACTTTAGCTCATTTCTTCAATGACTCCTCCCTCTCGATGCACTTCTTCAAGCTGAGCTCATTAGGGTGTCCAAAGGCACCCATGATCATGACATCATCAGATTCATCTGGTAGTGGTTGATCGTCGGCTTTTTTGTCAGCAAGAGCTCCAATAACTTGAGCATCGGGCCTTGGAATGTCGGTAGCCATCGGAATTTCAGTGAGTGCCGGTTGTTGCTCCACAGCGGCACCACTTCCAAAGTTTGACTAGGAGCTGGAAGACCTGTAGATTCATGGAAACAAGAAAATAAGCCCAGAACTATTGGACATAAAAAACAAAACCTCTTGAATAACGCAAAATAGAGCGGGATACCTATGTCCGGCTGACTTTCAATTGTCGTGAAAGTGCTCCCTTCTTGAATAGGAGTCGGAACCTTTGATTTATAACCGGATCTATCCGGATTATAGCTCGGATCCTGTCCCGGGCCATGTGAAACTGATGTTTCGATTGTTTGAAGTGAAGGGAGACCTTTGGGAACGGACTTCGAAGCTTCAACGATTTTTCCCTCTACCAGAGGGTGCCAAAATATCAAAGTATTGGAGCATTGCAGCGGCAAGATCTAAAGATTCATTACCATGAAGAATCTCCCATACCAGTTTCTCCTCATCCAAATCAGCTTCGCCAAGGGCTTTCTGTAATAACCCAAATTCCAGTGGGTCCGGATTTTTCGCAAAAATGCTAAAACCCAAGCCCACTGAAACCCGAGTTGGGAATCTGGTATCCTGCAAATAGGCAAAGACAAATATATCATAGCTCAATTAAATATCTCACAGTGGAATTGACTAAAATATAATAGTAAGTAAATACTCACCAATATAATAATACTTTCTAAACAAGTGTCTTAAAGATGGGAAGTCTCTACCATCTACCTAACCTGTAGGATGTTATGAGGAGGGGGTCAGAACTAAAGTTCTGGTGAATGGATAAATTATACACTTTTAAGCTTAATTCTACATATACCGTTTTATTTCCATTTACTGTTATATTAGGTTCACTAGGTTTATCATACTCTCGCCTCTGTGCGTGAATCGCACCCATCTACTCCTTAGTAGATTAAAACCTAATAACTGATATATATATATATATAGCTATATGCCCAATAACCATATTGGTCCTAAGTACTACCCATAGTACCTTCCGTATCCTCCTCGAAAAGGGCTCCATCGTCTTGCTTTGATAGCGTTCCGTAACTACATCTGTAAAGGACTGCTTCGTAAGGCCTACAATACAGATGCTCCATCATCTTGTTTCGTAGCTATATCTATAAAGCACCACTTCGTAAGGCCTACAATACAGAGACTCCATCGTCTTGCTCCACGAGCGTTCCGTAGCTACATCTATAAGGGACTGCTTTGTAAGGCCTACAATACAGATGCTCCACTACTTACTATGAAAACGTAAATCGCGTCTGCACTAGTCTATGCCAGTGCTCGGACATCCACAATGTACCACCCAGTGCGTACATTGAGGACTACGTAATCGTTCTGTCTACTATCTGAATCTCGCCAACAAGGTCTACCTTGTACGGAATTCAGTCGGGGATTTTCTATATCTGTAAAGGACTGCTTCGTTAGGCCTACAATACAGATATTCTTGTTGGTTTGTCTCTTTTTCATCGTGGCTATGGCCCTACATAGCCACCCCTCAACTAACCGAAAGACTTCTAAAGAGTTAAGTGGTCGTGCCCTACTACAAACAATCTAAAATCCAATTAGCGGTGCCCCTCACCTAATGTCTCGATAGTGAAAGAATCATTGGTCTTTTGGTTTAACTCTAGCCTTTCCCGAACTCATTCTTGGTTTTGATGCTGGCATGATATCCGCATGCGACTATCCTTTTGGGTCCTGCCCACTAAACTTACTTGTAAGTACTAGGACATACGAATATCCTACTCCTAACACCAAACCTTTCTGACTGCCTACAATGGTCCGCCATGCAAAAAGCAGTCAAGGCATACTCTCTTGATGGAACATCTACAGACCTGCCTTCGGGAATGCAACTTCGTTAGGCCTACCCAGAGGGCCATCCTAGAGTACCCTCACGTCATGTTGAAGTCTCGTATTTCCTTCTAGTCCAAAATAACTAAGTTGGACGTGCTTCTCCTTTGCTGAAATCTATGATGAACTGCTTCGTTAGGCTCTTTATCCTTTGGGCTACTCCTAACGCATCTCTCTCTTCTATTAGACCCTAAGTCTACCCTTTTAATTTGCGTTTAGTTTACTTTCTTATTCTGTTGGTTACTTATTTACCCTAATTAGCATATTCTTTCCCTCGTCTCACCTCTATCTATTATGAGATTTCCATTTGTTTAATAGGGAATGCTGTTGGTATGAGCCACATTCATTATCTTGCTTGTTTAACTTAATATAAATCTTAAGTTCATTAAAATAAGCCTCTTTTATCATTCATGCTTTATTTGCTTATTATTTAAATAAGCTTCTACCATTATTATTGCTCATTAGTTTATTCAAAGTCTTAGAATAAACTTTTCCGTTCTTATTACTTAATTATAACCTATGTTATAATTCTACCTGTAATTGTCATTTCCTCTTCTTTTATAGTCCGTACATAATTCCAGCGTTTCTTTTCTGTTCTAATCTGCCTTCTTTTACTGTGATATAGAATGTTCTTTTATTCTCTTATATTATATAATTCACTTATCATAATAACTATCCTCTTAAATAGTATGCGTAGTGAATGCAGACCTAGGTTCATTATCGTTTACAGCTTCAAGTTCTTATATAATAATTTACTTGATTCATGTCATACTTTGCTTTATTATCTTCTATTTTAGGAAGTAATTCTATTTTATTTGGTTGGTTATGAAAACTAAATCCATTTCCATATTTTAATATTAAATAATACTATAAACAATAATCTGTAACTGCTAGATATTTCTTTTACTATTTTGGAAAGTGTAAAATACAGTGGTTTCTCTATTTTACACTAATTCTCTTTTTCTTTCTTTTATTACGTTCATTGTTGTCTTTTAAATATTAAATTATAGAAATGTACCCTATTTTCTAAACCAACCAATTAACCTTTTAGTTACTCCCAAATCCAGTTATTAGATTAATTAACTTTTCTCATTTTAACATAATTTATTACAGTAATTCCATTCCTCAAACTTTTATAACTTTACATCTTATTTCCTTCATTTCAGTATTCTTAATTATTTAATCCATATTCACGTTTAATCTATTCTAATCCATCGCGAAGAAAGAGGAGAAAATAGAAGAAGAATGACGCTTGCATAGAAATCCAAAACGTAGAAACAGATGTAAATAAATACTAATACTGTAAATAAACAGTAAATTCCTTATAGTTCAGCATAACTTAATTCACTACACCAAAACAGGCAAATCCTAACATTTATAAGTGTTACAAATAATTTCAGTAACACTTTTTAAGTGTTACTAATGGACTGTGAGGAATGGAGCGGTCAAATTTGTAACACTTATAAGTGTTACGAACATACGTATTACTAACGCTTATAAGTGTTGGTACCTAAATATACGGTAACGCTTATAAGTGTTGATACATAAATATACGGTAACACTTATAAGTGTTGGTAAAGACGTATACGGTAACGCTTATAAGTGTTGGAAATGATAATTTAGTAACACATATATGTGTTGTTACACATAAATTGCTTTGCTCATCATTTAGGTTTGTAACGTAGGTAAGTGTTGTTATCCAAAATATTGGTAACACTTATATGCGTTACTAATTGAAATTATGTTTTACACTATTTTATACACAATTAATATTAAATTCTTAAAACAAATGAATATAATATCTCATAAATGATGATGTTCATATCATATATAATTCATCATATCAATTAAATATGAAGTCTAAAATGCTTTCATATCTCAAATGCAACAATATCATATTTAGATAATACTGTAATACGAGCTACAAGCTTTCCAATTTCAAAATACCAAAATATCATGTCCAAATTACAAAAAAGCAATTTCATATCTAATTTTAAATATCCAATATAATACGAGCTACTAATAAATAGAATTTTAGATATTGCAAAGATGAAACACAGACCATATCACAAAGCCCCCATCTGAAAATTCACAAAGCTTGTGGTGCCCATATTGAGGACCATCGTAAATTTGTGCTTCCAGTTCTAAAACTTCTGTTATCCAAACAACTTTCTCAACATTTGGAACTATCTCTCTAAAATGACACATAGTTTGTGTTCCAATATAAGCTTTTTCTACATTCTTCTTCATATCTTGTGATAGTAGCATTACAAATTGTTTACCTCTTGTAGATGATCCAACATCATTTGACGGAATACTAGCAACTCCAATATTCGAAGGAGATTTATTCAAGTTAGAAACGGTTTCAGTCATAGGCGTCACATTACCACCATTAAGATTATGTTGTAACCCCGGTACCATAGTTAGGAAAGATGAAGCAAATGATTTAAGAGCCTCATTGATTTGGCTCGACACTTGATTCGCCACTTGATTTGCAACTTGATTTGCCACTTGGTTTTGTAATTCCGATGACCATTGATGAAAATCTTCCTTTTTATTCTTATCGGCAATTGCTTTTGAAGCTTGCATCAACTTTACTTGTTTTGCAGAGGAAGTGGAGCTAATTGCACGACAATAGTTTTTCTTTCTATCGGAGCCAAAAACTTTAGAGATGGGATCATTGTCAAGGTCGTATGTGTTTGCTTCTTCGTTACCCCTACATTCCAACTTCTGTTTTTTTCCTCTTCCTCCACAAGTGCCTGCATTCAATACGTGCAGAAGATGAAACAATCGGTTTATGTAATATAAATGGAATAATTGTTCTATTATCGTATACAGTTGTTGCTGTTAAACAATAATTTGCTTCCCAGTTTTACCATGTCTACGTTATCACAGTATTTCTAACTAAAACAATGGATGGTTTAGAACAGGCTCCTTAAATACTCATCAAGCAAGCATCTTTCTCATATACGTCGACTTATAAAGAGGATGGAAGGCGTTGAAACATCTATATTCATGCTTTTCTACATTTTAACAAAAGCTCCAGGAGGTGGAGAAAAAACAAAGTGAGAGCAGTACAAGTTCACTATAGATACTCTGAAAATCTTTTGAAAGCTAAAAAGGAGGTATACGTTTTTTTCCTGTTAAAGTCTTGAATACCTAACACATATATATAGATGACGATACAAGTGATTGAGATACATATGCTATTAGATAACTAGTAAAATTAAATATAAAACAATTTACCAGATGTGTAAAAAAGGTATACTATTCGGTCACGATCTCGATTTTGAGAGATCTTAAAGCTTGTGATATAGGATCGACTTAAGAAGAAGGATGTTCAGAAGAAATATCTTCTGCTTAATAGTATAACTCGACAATTACTGGGAAGAGTATACTTCAATTATTTAGTAAGCTATATCATCAGAATTCACAACTGCAATGTATACTTCTTATCCAGTTAAACAAACCTTACATCAATCATATTAAACTGTTTATGTGTCCGTTATATCCTTGTGGTACAAGATTAAAAGAAAACAATTACTGCCCAAAGCAAATTTCTCTTTTCCAAATCCCCAAAGTGAACCACTTGGCAAAAATCAGGCGTGTGTGACTATCTCAATAAAAAAGAAAGGATATTATCTGGTATCAAAAACACTATTTCACCTGAACTTGTGCAATTATCCCATGAATTCCATAATATGAACTAATTTTCAGACTTTGACACCGTTGTATTCAGCCATACTAGCAAATCTCATCTAGTATATTATCTGGTCCCAATAAACCTCCTTTTTTCTAGTAAATGTACCAATGTCTAAAAGGGAATGCATGTATTTTAAAAAAACATGCTATAAAGAGGATGGAAGGCCTCATCATCATTTACACCAAAAAAATAAAAGGAATCCTATTGCCATATATGCAAAAAAACTTCATATTAGAAATATGTAAGTGAATAAGAGTAATCTTCTTAATTTATCTTGATAAGAATATTATATATATATATATATATTATGCATTAAAGTATCCACATGTTTATGTATAAAGGAGGTGCACAACGCAACTACAGGGGAAGCCCACTAAATACAGAACAGCAAAACACAACCTAGGCTGACAGTTCATATTTAAGAATACAATGTGCTACCTAAACATAGCTAAATTGAGAAGCCATGCGTTATTTAACAACCTAGGCTGGCAGTTCATATTTAACAAGAAAAACTTCAATATTGCAGTTCGTGTTTATGGCAATCAAATTGTACTGTCAAAATAATGCTAAATGAATTCTACTGTCAAAATAATGCTAAATAAGGCAATCAAATTTTTACAATTGATTAGTAATTCGTACCAAAGTAAAAATACTTACATAGGCTTTTGCCGCAGTTGGAAGAACTTGTCCAGATTTCTTATTTATATGTCCCGCCTTCCAAACCATTGTCGGCATAACTTTCTCTTTCGGATTTTCCTTGACTTGCAAGAACAAATATTTTTAAACTAATTAACTATGCATTATTAATAGTTACAAGAAATATTTTTTATACTATTTCTTACCATTTCGTCGTAAAATCTACGATATGATTTCCTTCCTTGTGTATGAGTGATAGTATTTTTAGCTTTGGCTTCGACATTTTTCCTACATTGCTCTTTTTTTATCTGAATATTCATTATCTATAAACTTTTCCCACCATACTCTGTCAATGTCCGCGGGACATTTAGTAATAGCAATATTCTTGGGTATGGTGGTTCCTCCGACTCTGAGCAATTTATTCCGCAAAGTAGACTTTACCGTACGATAATATCGTGGAAAAGTTTTTTCTAAAATTGGCCAAGCTAGATCGGGATCTATATCCTTGTCAAATTCATTCTGTTTAACAAAGAAATTTTAGTACTAAGGATAAATCTTGTGCAAAACATAAATGACTAAATAAGATGAATTCGTGACATACCAATAGCTCTTGCCACAAAATGTTCTTGTAATAATCATCTACATTTCTCCACTCGTCATAGCCAATCAGTATATGTCAACGAATTAGGGCTCCGCATCTGGAGCCCCATTTAGCTTCATCTTTACCTTTAACACTCTCAAGTCAACAGTTATTAAGTATTTTTATCACTTGTATGAGGAGGATTATATGCTTCAAGCTCTGCATTTGTACCTTTAGATGCACTAGCATTGCAATTGTTCGACATTTAGACCTGCATAAAAAAGATTTTAGTATACAATGAAACTTAAAATGTCATTTCAATAATTATAGTAGTAATGATGTGGTACATACCTCTATCATCATTTTCAGCAAAAATATGTATTATTTATAATGCAATAATACACAACAACAACCTTTACAACAGCAATGGTCAGACCAGTCTAATGATGCTGCTGTTGTTCAGGCTTATAAAGACAGTTTATTTTAGCTTGAGATAATAATGCACAATCACACTATTTAAATTCAGAAATAAATAAATAAAGTGGATTGCACTTTTCCAAACATCATTCTTCACATAAATGTGCAAGCTGAAAATACAAATTGCACTTTTCCAAACATCATTTGTCAAAAGGTACTTACAGAGCATGTAAGAAGAAAATTAGATGCAAACATAAGCCTAGATGAAATCAAACAAGAAGTTTTCTAAATTAGTGAAAACAATAGCTCAGACTTTGACAGTTTTGGAGTAAAATGTGAATAAAAATATATCAAATAACATGAGCATGTACGTTCATAAACTCATATGCTAGTTTACCAAGTACCAAGTATATAAAACAACACAAATATTCATTTCAAAATGATATCTATTTCATTTCAACACATTTCAATAATGGTCCTAAGTTGGCTTGTTCTTTCATAACAGACTGAAAATCAGTCGGTATTGTGTAGTCATCTGTGTTGCGTGTCATGCGCTTCGGAGAACGTCGAACAACGGACCAATCAGGATTTTGAGTGTCTTTTACATAGAAATCTTGACCTGCTTCGGTTGCTAGAATAACTGGCACATCATAATCTCCATTAGAATTTTTGAGCTTTTTCAAGTTCACCATCAACAAATGTGAATCGGTACAAATCTTACAACCATTTGTCTTATCCGCAATGTTTATCCAATCACAATATAATACTACATGTTGAGAATCATAATAATCGACTTCTATGATATCTTTAATGATACCATACCAAGTAGTGTCATCGTCTGTAGGATTTATATCTTTTGCACTTGCAACAAATGTGGTGATTGCATCCATGAAAACACCGCTATCTTGGGTTAAAAGAGTGTCGTCATAATGTTGAGGAGAGAATATATATCCATTCACTTTATACTTGAGATAGCTTTTGGCTTCCCACTTTGGACCACTAACATATTGCCACAACATTGTGTTCATGCATTTTTCTTCTAGTAGCTATCAGGAACAAACAAATTTGCATGACTAACATAAAAGGAACAAAACCTACAATTTTCATATTGAAATAACTTACTTTTTTGTGCAACCAATCAATAAATTCAGTTTGTACAACTACTTCTGCCATTGTGGTAACTTTTCTTTTACCACGAGACACACCTTCTAAAGAGGAGCGATATGCACTACAAATTAGATATTATAATGTGAATACATTCGCTATTTTATGTCATCGGTATTTATCATAATACGGAGAAAATTCATACCTATAATATTCATCTCTCTCGGGAACATCGATTCTAAAAGTATCTACCTTCGAATTTGAACACGTTGCATCCTAGTTAGCTTAATATATTTGCCTTCAATAATGGGACATTTATATATATCATCACCATCATCTAAAAAGGATGCTTGTGTAGAACTATGATTTCCATCACATGGGTTCGGCATATATTCCATTGCATATCTAACTGATTCTGAAACAAGATATGCTTCAGCGATTGATCCTTCTATATAGCGTTTATTACTAGGTATATTTTTGCATTCTTTTGTAGCCCTACACATGTACACATGCACATATATTTAGAAATTGTCATTTTGAAATAATATTTACAAACCTTGTAAAAATAATATTTCACCTTTCAAATGAATACATCCATATATAGTTTGTAGGTCCGCATAGCAAAGCTTGGTCAGCTAGATGCACCATAAGATGAACACTTATATCAAAGAAGTCTTTAGGAAAATAATGTGCTAGCACACACAATGCCTCGGAAATTATATCTTTGGCGGCTTGAACATGATCTTGAACTAAAACTTTCGAGCATATTATGTTAAAATACAAACTCACTTGTAAAATAGCTCGTCGTAACTCATGAAGCCTCGGATATGCATGTTGAACCATTATAGGAAGCAAGTATTGCATAAAAATATGATACTCATATGTTTTTTTTATGTGCAAAGTAGGTGGTTGAATAGTAACAAGGCTACCAAATCTGGTCCCAAGACACGATGGAAGTTTAGCATCTTTTAGAACTTGACAACATTTCATTTTATGAATCTTGTCCCATGCAAACTTAGATGATTGATTTCCTTTGTCAAACATTAAGTTGATAAGATGCTCTGCAACATTCTTCTCGGTATGCATCACATCAATAGTATGTCGCACTTTATGACTACTCTAATAAATTAAGTCATAGAAAATTGACTTCTTATACCAAGACAATTTTTCTATGTCACCATCTCCAACTGTAAAGAAACTTTTATCGGTAGCTTCAAATATCGTTCGCTTCTTATTCTTTGGTAATTTTCCAGGAAAATATTTTATACAATTAAGCTTTTCCAAAAGGGATGGTCCCCTTAACCCTGTTGGCGGTTCTTTATCTTCGGTATCCTTATACCATCCATGTTTTACTAATCTATATGGATGGTCATCCTTCAAAAATCTTCTATACCTTGGATAAACAACCTTGTTACCAATGTACTCTGACTCGGTCTCTATAGCACAAACTGGACATGCTTTATAACCATGTGTCACGCAACCAAATAAATTTCCAAATGCTGGTAAGTCATGGATTCCCCATAATAGTATTGCCTTCATTGTAAACATTTCTCCCTTGTCCATGTCAAAAGAAGCTACTCCTTCCGTCCAAAGTTTCTTCAACTCATCAATAAGAGGTTCTAAGTATACATCAATGTCTTGACTTGGTGCTTTCGGTCCAGGAATTAATAAACTTAGCATTTGAAATTGTGATTTCATGCATAACGAAGGGGGTAGGTTATAAGGAATCATATATACGGGCCAACAACTGTAACTATTGGAGAGAACCCCATTCGGATTAAATCCATCACTAGCGATACCAAGCCATATATTACGTCCTTCATTTGCAAATTCTAGCCACTTACATTTGATTGATCTCCATTCGGCCGAGTCAACGGGATGGTGCATGAAATTACAAGAAGGATCAGCATGCTTACGCTACTGCATTTTACGAGCTATCCATGGTATAGTGTACAATCTAGTCAGCCTTGGAATTATAGGGAAATGTCTTAGAACTTTCCTCGGTTGGGTTGTCATTTTTTTTATGCCTAACGCATTTGCCTTATCTTTAAACCTTGGTGTACAACAATGAGGACATTCTACTATGTTAGCGTTCTCTTTCCAAAATAACATGCTATCTTTTTCGCAAGCATGAATGCTTTTTACCTTCATTCCCAAACCTTTTAACATTTTTTTCATGGTGGAATACTTGTCGGGTAATGTATTTTCTTTTGGAAGACATTTTTTAAATAATTTCAACAATTTCATCATGCTATTTCCTGACCAGTTAAATTCTTTTTTCAAGTTATGAAGCTCTATCATTACACCTAAAGTTGTAAGTCCATCTTCACAAGAAGGATATAGTTTCTCATTTGCTTTGCTTTTGTATTCATGGTACATTTTCTGAACATGTATCTCTTCAAAGTTCACTTCACCGCTAGCCTGTGGCATATCATGCACTCTAAATGCATCATTAACGAGATTTCCAAGAGCGCCCTCAATAGGCTCTTCTACTTGCATTTGGTCTTGAATAGGAAACTCTTGGGCGGAATCTGATGTACGAGAAATTTGTACTGTAGCATTATTTCTCTCTCCATGAAAGAACCACACATCATATGTCGAAAGCATACCAAAAAATATCAAGTGTTCCTCAACTGTTTCTATTGAGATTTTTTTGGAGTTTTTACACTTCTTACAAGGACACACACATAACTGGATATCTTGTGGTGAGTGTTGCTTTACAAAGTTGATGAAGTACTGAATACCTTGCTTATATTCATCCTCATTTCTACGTGGATTTTTAATCCACCCTCTTGACGTTTGTTCTGTCATAACTAAAATAATATATAATATTATGTTAGTGCCATATAGATTTGCAAAGAAAAATGTATAAGCAGTGTGTCAATTAAACCCAACATATTTTCAATTACAATTGTTTGTAATCGTATTTGCAATTACGAAGACCCATAACAAAGTTAACTAGTAACTTTATTGAATCTAACAGACATATTCCTACACAACAAGTTAGATACCTTCGTATTGCTTAAAATCTTGAACACGTTACACTTGTTCACTTATGTCTTTACGTATTTTGAGTGAATTAAAGCTCAGTACTTGCTTTCAAGTGTATTTTGCATAATGTAGCATTTTGAAGCCACAGAAGTTTAAAGTGCATTGAAGTTGTACTTATTATTTGCTTATTTTTCCTTGTGAAAAGTTTGAAGTCTTTTATTAACCAATTTGTTATACTGATCTAATTTGATGAATTATAACATAAAGATTAGTGATTTTGCTTATTTATTATTTGCTTCCATATCTCAAATCCAAAAGATGAGCAGGTGAGACAAAAGTACGACAACATGGCAACGATCAACTTAGCCACCTCCAATATGGTTTATATTAGGTATTGTAGGATATATGTTCATTTTAGAAGCTGGTTAAGTATTATTATTGCTTCTACTCTCTTAAAAAAAATTTGGTGTACGCAAGCAGCAACAGTGTAGGAGAAAAAAAATGCCACGCTGCAAGCAGGAGCAGCAGGCTGCTGCACCTACTAAAAAATGCCATGCTTTTGCCAATTAGTGTATGATTGTGTAACTTAAGATTTGTTTATGCATCAAACCTACGGTTAAGTGGACTGGCAGCCCATAGTATATATATTAAAAAAAGACATAGTTTCATATAAAATTGGTCGTAAATGCAATATACGGTGTCATGATTTTCAAGCTCACCATTAACTATATGAACATTTCAAGGAAATTATTGATTATACGAACCGACGTTAATTTATTTGAAATTGACACACAAAATGATTAGCTTTTAAAGTTCAAATTATTATTTCCCATCAACTTATATGTATTATTTTGCTCTGTGTAACGGCTTGCTGAATTCATTTCGTATAAAGACGTCTGATTATGGTGCAAAGCAAATCTAACTTAATAACAATACCAAATCAAATTATTTAATGTTAAATTTTTAGTATATAATTGACAAATGAATAGAATAATAGTTCCATAAAAAATAAAACAGAAGTTGGTTAAAAAAATCGAAATAAACTGGTTTTGTGATATTATTTTCCGCTTAATGCCATATAAGTAGTGCAAACATAAAATTCAGTAGTGAACTAAGCAATAAAGACAATTTTAGCTTTAGGCAAAAATCAAAAGAAGCAAAGAATAAAAAAGAATGAGTTAGGAAAGAGAAATAAGTTCAGCGCAAACATACCAACATAAGTTACACAATTATTACAAGCACTTCACTTAACGGTTAAGTGGTCAGAAATTCAGGTCCAACCTTTGGAAACCCATATAAAAACCGGTTTAAGCATGAAAAAAAAAGTCATGCGTAGTTTCATTTCTTATGCCTACTTAAGCAAATTAGGTTACGGCTCAAAGCTTAATTTTTTTGGTTATATTTCAAACTTCACCATCATTCTATAGATACATATCATATATATGGCCTGCTATTTTTTGATTTCATGCCTACTATATTATATAAATTCACGCACCATCCATCGGTTCTTCTATATTACTGACATTTTGACATAGTACACATTTAGTGCTAAGCTTAACACATGCTATAAGTACTTATAGAAGATATCAAGATTATAGGCTTGCATAATACACTTATTCCAAAAGCCTTAAAATCACAACACTTTTTGATAAGAAACGATTAACGACCATCAAATATTTTATATAAAAAAGGAAATTTGGCTAAAGTATGTTAAATAGATAATTTGAGCAAATCAAGTTATTAACAATGCAATTTTCTTTGTGTTTATCGTTTAAACTCTCTCTTTCTTCTCTTAAAATCAAACTTTAACAGTTTTAGCATAATATCAGCATATAAAACACAATACTACGGGAGCTGCAGTATGCTATTAAACACGCATTCTTCCACACTTCCAATTCAATTCCGGGTATGTTTTTTCCCATTGTTTATCTTTTTTTATTTATGTTTTTTTAAATATATATTGGAAAGTAAAAAATCGATTGTGAATCTTGATTTGGGTATTGTAGCAGTTCTATAATACCATCTAGCATACCATGTACACATTCTTTTTTTATTTCTTTTTTTAAAAAATATACTGAAAAGTAAAAAATTAGAAGTTAAAAAAAAATATGAACATACCATCTAGCATATATCAAGTGAAGTAAAAAATATGAACATACCATCGAGCATCTATTAATATAAAAATATCTATCCAACAGAACCAATATAAAAAATCAAAATCAAAATCGAACCTAAGGTTGCCGAAGTCGCCTGGAAAGATGAAATCGATGTCTGGTCTGGTCGATGTCGAATCAGTTAAGCCTGAAGTCGCGAGAGCCTCTGGTCGATGTTGAGTGGAGATGACCCGCCAACTGAATGGGAAAATTTTACGGCCGAGAATGGGAAATCTTTGATAGGCATGGAGGGTAGCTTGGAGGGTAGTTTTGATAGGCGAGAATGGGGAAGCCTGAATCGGAGGGGCCAAAGTTTTGATTGGCGCGGAGGTAGCTTGGAGGAACCCTAATTTTAAATTAAAATAATGCGGCCGAGAATGGGAAAGCGTTAGAAAATGCTCCATGTACAAGATTACAGAAGGGTCCAATTTTTAGTGAGTTATTTACAAATTTACTAAGGGTTCTAACACTTTTTTGTGTTGTAAATTATAACTGATGCGTTGGAAAGTTTATAAAAAAGATTATTTATATTTTCCAACACTTTTCCAGGTATCCTAACACTTTTTTATTGTCAGTGGGCTGTAATATTTATAAGTGTTAGAAATTAACAAATATAAAATGTTGCAAAATCACTATTTTGGTGTAGTGATTAATATGATTAATTATTGAATAAAATTATCTAAACGGGAATTTTAACGATAATATATTTTAAACTTAAAAGATATATAAATAAATCCACTCATCTGACGTCGTTAGCTTTGCATGTGCTCAGCTTGGCTCTATGGTCCTTCTGGATCCCCCTCCAATGTGCATAATATTTAAATTTAGAAGACCTTCTCCCTAGAAATATTTCCTTTTTAGGGTCCAGCCTTTTGGCCGAGGACCCAAAGAAATATCTTCTATTTAGGGTTCAGCCTTAGGCCAAGAACCCATTGGGAGAAAATCTAATTGTGAGAAAAGAGCTAGGTCCAGGGTTCTATTTATAGGGGAGCTTGGGGATCTCAGACCGTTGGATTCTTTGATTGAATCTGGAGCCACCACGTCACAGGGCAATCTGGGGCCATTGGATTGAAGAATGTACGGCTCGTATCGCTTAACAACTAGAAATTTCGTCACTGCGCATACTTGGACGGGGCTTCGTCCAGGTCGCTATGTGGGTCGACCGGGCGGTCGACCGCCCAAAGCCACCGGTCGACCGTTGGGCTAATTGGGTCGACCTTCTGGTCGGAACATATACGTATATTTTATATATTTTTCTTCTTCTTTTTGTTACTCGTTCTCGTTTCGTTCCTAACTTTTTCATATTGGGTCGGATTTTGACAAGTTATATATGGAAACTGATCAGAAAATCACCCCGGATGCAATGGTACAAGTTCCGAAGCCATATTCCGATAATTCCAAAAGTATTTATTTTTATTACTTATCATTATACGCTAAGTTTTAATTATATAAAAATGCGGGGTGTTACACTTTCTTCCTCATTTCAATGATATATTCCCAAGCCTCGACAAGCGATTCGAGGTAGCCCTCTCCAAGAAAACTTATGTCATAATGGATTAGGACCTTAGCATTGTATACAACAATCAAAGGATCGAACATGTCCTTAATCTTATTCCAACCAGCCTCTTAAGCATCTTCCATCTAGGCCTCAATTTGCTCTCTAACTTCATTATGGCCAGCTTTTATTTCCTCTTCCTTGAGGACTTCAGTTTGAGCGAGTTGCTCATCAAGTTTAATTTTTAGTTCCTGAGCCTCAACGTCCTCTTCACAGTACCTTTGAGAATCCTTCTAAGCCTTAAGTTTTTCTTCCTTCCCTTTATTAAGAAGTACTTTGAGTTCCTCAATGTGGCGAGCTATGGTGTCTTTCTCGTTTTGCAGTGTATCCTTCTCCAGAGCAAGCACACCGTTACGATTAAGGGCAATGTCCAGCTCCTTTTTGTGAGCCATTTCCAGACGACTAACCACTTTGGATGTTTCTTTAGCACTCTTCTCTGTCGCGGCTAGCTTCGTTGTCAACTTCGTTATCTCATCATCTTGGTGTTTGATTATGTCTTTATCATGGACCGTCTCCAGTTTAAAGCGATCGATTTCATGTTGCCTTTCAGTAGACACCTCAGAGATTTTCTTAGCTAAGTGCTGGAAGGATTCATGCTGCACCAAAACATCATTAACACATGCAAGTGAACTCGCTTTATCAATCCCTGGAATTGTATGGATAGAAGGAAGAAACCATACCCCATCAAAGTAGATTTTGGGAAATTTGACCTTTAATTCGACCAATTATTCTGCTGTAGAGGCCTCAAGTGCTATAATAGTCAAAGCAGGATCAGAATTAACAATAGGACGTTTGCTCAACCAATGATCGCGAGGCTGTCGAGAACCAAATGAACCCAAATGATGCTTGGGTAGCGCAATAGTTTTGGGAACATGAGAAGAGGTATGACCGCCGCAATGTACATGAGGATTGGGCTGAACTTCCTGGTGAGATTATTGAGATTTGGACTTGTGCTTAGAGGATGAAGACTCCCTTAAATGATGACTTCTTTCCTAGTCGTTATCTCTTTCTCGATGCCTATCTGAGTCTGGACCATGACTGGGTCCATACCGTGTTGAGGAGCCCCTCAAGCGATTAAAGGCACGAGAATGAGACATAACACCTGCAAACCAAACAAAAGCGTGTAGGTAACCATTAAAGAAAGTATAGACAAAAATCGTGCAGTGAAGTGCATGTGATTGTGAGTGTCCTAGTGTCCCCCCGATGGACCAATTACTGTGGCCTTGCTCATATGAATGATTTCCCCTTTACTAGTCGGAGGAATGCCATCACCAGTCCTGGTGGGAGAATTAAGCCCCCTGACACTAATGTTGGGAATGTCAAAAGTCTCGATGTCGTCTAGAATCGGTAAATTTGAGAATCCTTCTATTGAATTTCCTAAAGGCTGAGAGGAAGATTCTTCTTCAACAGAGGTGATGATGAACTCGTATTTTTTTAGCTTTTTTCTCCTACGGAGTTTGTATGCTAACCTTTTTCCTTTTCTTATCGGTGCATTTGATTTCGTGCCTTGTGATGATATGGCCACAGGTGCGTTGCCCGGACCTGCATCATCATTACCAGGATTGTTGACTTTATCACCTCTAATTTCACCTTCTTCGGCATCATCCTGAGACTCCTCGACTGGGGGCACGGTAGGGCTACGAGTGCCACCTTCTTGTTCCATAACATTTCTTTGCAACGCAATGCTTTGAAAGACCGATGTTGCGACCTTCTTCTAAAAGCCAAAAAAGAGATAATCACTCATCGGTTATAAGGGATCTAATGTCCCTATCCTCAACTAGGGTGGGGAGGATTGCAAAAACCTCCTTTGAATAATTATCACCTTCGGGTCATGGATGGACACCTATGGATTTTCAAAGTATTTAATAGTTCAGGATACGACTTGGGCTTATAAATCAGGAAATAGAGTGAAGGTAACACTTACATCCTTCCAACCATCTCCTTGCAAAACTAGACGGACAACAAATGTAGAACCATTCATGTTTAAAGACACAGAGCTTATTCCAAGCACCGGTCAGAATTTGACAGTTGGGCGTAAGCTCGAGGAAAGTATAAGAAAGGCTTCCCATCCGTCGCTTGAAATTGTAAATGAACCTAATGTCTTCAGGGGAGGCGAGCGGAATAGAACATCCATAAATAGTAAGAAAGTGCCATGAAGAAAAGCATAGCTATTTGGATGTAGCTGAGCAGAAGCTATTCCCGGATGATTTAGCGTCTCTCGGATAAATGAATTAAAAGACGGCATGCATCCGGCCCAGCACATAAATTTATTACATGTTGTATACCCCTACAAGGGCAAGTGAGCCCTGTCATTAACTACAGGGACTGGAACATCTCAAATGAGATTCCATGTTTAGAGCACAGCCTACGGAGAGCGGCCTCACCAATTCTGGAGGCCTTGGAATCTATCGGGTTATCCAGAAATACAGCACCCTCGAAAGTGTCAGGGGCAAGATTTAGCTCTTCCACCGGAAGGATGGGTACATCAAAGGAAAGATCAACTAATGGACCATAACTCTCTGATTCCTCAATTTGGTGTTTAGGAGAAAGTTTACCTGATAAAGTCACAGAAATCGACTCGGCACCTGGATTACTGTGCTGTGAAGGTTGTCTACAAGACATTGCGGCTAAACGCCCTGAACGTCTGGAGCCCATATCAACTAATCTCTGTAGATAATCAAGATTAGAAAAATTAACCTATCCCCCCATGCTAGGTGTAAACTAGTGTGATGCAGTGTTGTGCAGTGCCATGATAAACAGTTCAAAATTGAAAGTAAAAGTAAGTGACGAGACTTTAGATAGCGGCCAGAGTGACCGTCATCGCTGACCATCTCAACTGGTGTTTAGATTAATCGGTTGTGTAACCTTTAAGATCGACCATCGACATATCGAAGTGTGAAGTTCATTATTAAAGTCCATATGTTAAGTTTTAATACATATTTTAAGTCCCAGAAGTTTAGTCGTTCAATTTCAAGTTCGATATTGGATATGCAAATCCTGTTGTCCGTTATAGTCACATGTTCAAGTTCATTGAGATGGGATTTGTTCTAATTGTTCGTACACGTCTGCATGGAGTGGTTTGTTAAGCATTCAAGCTTGGTTCAAGGGCCTGGAATCGGCCAAGTCCCCACAGTCGATCCCTCTCCTAAAGAAAACAACTGATCCCTCTTAACCAACATGACCGGTCTTTATTCCCATCTCTCAACATAACCGATCCCTATGCCAAAACCAATTCAACCGATCCCTTTAAGTTACACCAACGCCGATCCCTTCTTCCTCATATTCACACCGATCCCTCCTTACTCCTCAAATTTTCATAACTGATCCATATACTTATCCCTTTTTTTATACTTCCCTCAAATTTTTACTCCGATCCCTCAAGTAATACGCAAGACCGACCCCTCTCCTCCATACCCTATCATGATCGATCCCTCTACTTCCTTTATATTTCACTCTTCTCCTTTCCCCTCCTTTACTACCTCACCAAACCTATATTTCCACCGTTCACCACCGTCCATTTTGTATCCTCCTAATTCAACCCATGCTCGAAATAAGAAGCTCCACCGAATCCATCATCTTGTCACAAATCAAAGTTGAATTCAAGAAAACCTACCTAAATGTATAAAATATGAGTTGCTCGAAGGGGGGTGTTGAATTGCGATTCAAATCGAAGGTGGAATGGTGGTCCAAAGCATGAGAAAATGGTGGTGGCAATTGATTGGAAGGGTTCGGAGTTCAAACTGAAGGGAGAGGGATCGGAGGTGAGCTTGAAGAAAATAAAGACGAATGAGAAATAATGTAAAGGGATAGAGGATGGAGTATTGACCTATATATGAGAGCTTGTAGGGATCAGCTTGCTTTAGCTTCTCCATTAAGCTGAAAACATTAAGTCCCTAATGATTGAGAGGGATCGGGTACGATCCCTACCAGAGGGGATCCATCTGATCCATATTAACCTAAAAAAGAGAGGAAAGGGATTAGGTACGACCCCTACGTGCATGCAAACATGTGCATATATAAAAGCTATAAAAAGTAAATAAATACATAAATGCAAATGAAATTACATATAATTCAACGAAAATTGGTGACGACCCATGAGCGTGCAAACACATTCGGGAGCCAACGACAAGAACATGTACTTGAACATGCACATGTATATTCTAAAATTTTAATTTTTGAAATCGATAGAAATTGAATTCAAACCTGAAGCTTCCAAGGTCGAGATTGATTCAGATAGCTTACTAGCCCAGTAGAGTCGGATATAGGTAGCAATTGGCGAAATATAATCCTAAATTTATACTATTGGAAATCGACCAAGCGCCTTGATGATCAAAGAGGGATACGACACTTTGAGAAAATAATTCGACAAAAGGGTAGTGACTACATAGAAAACTTGATGGATTTATTTTTGGCAACTCTAACTTGCTTTGATTCAAAGCACATCATGTTCAATGCAAGACGTACTTTAGGGTGCAAGTGTTATCCAACATTTTGATCCGGCTATATCCGAACTGATTGGACAAGTTAGACTCAACTATCATTAAGGCCAGCGATCCCATAGCGATGATTATGAGGTCCATAAATCAAGTACAGATGATAATTTGAAGCCGCGTTCAAACAAAATTAAGAGTTATGCTATACAGAAAGTTCAAAGTATGGAATATAATTTAATCTAGAAAAAGGATCGGCTATGACACCTCTCTGCCAAAGGGATTGGATTACTTCAGCCAAACAACTGCAACTCAATAAAAAACAATCGATATCACAAAATCCAGAAGTCCAACGCATATCAAAATTTGAGAACAAGATGTGGGGACCTTGGGAGTCCACCCTAGGAATTGCACCCCAAATGGACAAAGCAAGAGGAATCGGCCTTGTTTCCTCTTGAGGGATCGACCAGAATCCAGCTATACAACATGTTGCAACAAAGATTGATCAATAACTCAAGTTCTACTAATCCAATTGGCATGAAACATAGAGGCTAAGCATAATACAACATGGAGAAGCTCCTATAAGGATCACACCCCAAACTCCTCCAAAATAGGGATCGGTCCCGATCCTTATTCTTAGGGCTTGGGCCATGTGATCCCTCCTATGGGCCCCTATGGTTTTGGAGATTCATTCTTGAATTTTTAGGGAGATATTTTGCCTCCTCCTCTATAAGTATAGGCTTGATTGTTTATTTTCAATACCTTTATGTTGCATGTTACTTTGTACTCTTTTATAACTAAGGATTTTAATCTGATCCCTCTTGTACTCTGTTTATCAAGTGATTAATAAAGCTATCTCTTCAAAGTGGATGTAGGCAAACAACACCGAACCACTATAAATTGTTGTGTCTTTGTTTTTTTCTTATTTCTTATTGCTTTGTTGCTATATTATCTCTGTTTACATTTAATATTTTTCATTTATTCCTCTACAAAATTTCTATTGGGTGTTTGTGCTAATTTTTGGTGCAAATAGTATCATACCTTTCATAATTGATCAATGTGGGAAAATCAAGTGGATCTATAGATGAGCGAAGTGATGGAGGAGACGTAGTTGATGGCAGTACTGGTTTCAGGTTTATCGGTTGTGGTTCAATTTGGTGAGTCAGGCGGAACTGTAGATGAAATTGGCAATGGAGACAATGCAGTTTGCTATGTCGGGTCAAAGCAGTGCACGAGCTCAAAAGATGTTCTGGGATAGGGTTTAAATAAAATAGTAGGGAGGGAACTAAAAGGAAATTTAGGATGACAATTCCAATTTTGAGAGGCGAGATATTCCAGGTGAGAATAAAGAAGGAGAAAAGTAGAATAGAGATAGATTGGGGATTAGACGGGAATATTGGGTTGTTCGAATTTGAGAAGGAAAACGTAGACCTGTCTCCAGGGAAAGGTGGTTTCAAAGTATTTTATTTTGCGAACCTTATAGTGGACCAAACCTCCATAACAGTCGGTTTGATTATAGGTATATATGTTTAGGTACAAGAGAATAACAAATGGTTAGAAGTTAACGGGGTTGGCTCAATTGGTTAATTGTTTAAACTATGAGATTAGAGATCACGAGTTTGATTATCGAGATTGACATTTTTTAATATTAATGAAACATGTTAAAAAAATGCTTAGATACAAACAATAAATCTATTATTTAAAATATGAAATAGAAAAGTCTGCAACTTAGTTCTACACTTATTCTCTCTTTTTCTTTAACTTCACGTAAATTGCCCCCTCCATCTTCCTTTTCCTTGCTCGTAATACTCTCGGTTTCTCCCAGATTTTTTTATTCCCCTTTACTAGCTTCATGCTCACCCAAATCTCCTTACTCTGCCTGTTGTCATTAATCATTCATAAAATTCCTCTTACTCGACCATTAAACAACATCGTTGCCTACAAAATCTTTGTTTGATTCCCAAAAATTACCTTCATCGAAGTTGGATTGCTTCAGCTATTGCAGGTACTTGCCCATGATTTGATGTTCTTCAATGGTTATATTATATGTTCCATTGTCTTCCCTAGTCTTATCACTGCCCATTTAAAAAACCTATCATATTAGCTCATAAACTATCGTTTACGTACTAAGATGTTAGGTCGTCCTTTTTGTTTGTTTGTAGCTGATTATATTGAGTTGTTGTCTCTTGGCTAGGAGCATTTAAGAGAAAAAAACATTTGTCTACATGCATTGACATGTTAGCATGAGCAGAAACTCTATTTTTAATTCATACATTTTTATGCCTGCAGTATTCATGCAATGCTCTTAAAAATTAATTGGATTTATAGATATTCATTGGACGGTTCTATCTAAGTATTTAAGTACAAAGGGTTGCTTCAAAATATGAATTAATTTTAGAGTTACTAAACCTAAGTAATATCATCGGACTGAACGGTTATAACTGTCTGTTCTCACAATGCTGATATGTCAACAAGAAAACTTGTCAACACCCCAAAGTAGATTTAAAGTGTAGATGACTCTTTTGAGTCAAAAAGATGAAAGCAGTTAATACCTCTCAATCAGATTAAGATAAATATAATTCTTTTTGTTCTCTCCAGTTTTCCTTTCGTATAAGTGATAGCAGTTGAAACTCCTTCTTATTTAACCTTTCGACTCAGATGAAACACTAAAGATCCTTCTTATATTGCCTTTCGAACAAGTTAAGATGGATTAGAACCCTTTCGAAACCCCCCTTTCGAATCAGTTGTGGTGACCCTAAGGTTGGTTCTAACGAGTTAAGAATGTGGATTAAATGGATTGGTTCCGACTTCTTCGGAAGCTGACCTTTCGACAACTTGAGGATAGGAGCTAAGGCTCTAAGGATATTGGTTGAGCTAAGGGTTTCGACTTACTCTAATGGTGTCCCTTCGATCAAGTTGACATAAGAAGATTATAAACTGAATTTTATAGAAATATCAAATCAGCCGAATATCCAAAAATTCCATAATCTTGCTTTAGTTAAACTCAAGTAGTACAAATTAATCAAATTCCCAATCTAATTTGGAAATTAGGGTTCACAACTTTAAGAATATACAAGAATGGAGTGAAACCATTCGGATCCCCTAAACCAGACCCCTAGGGTCTTATTTATAGGTGCGGGTTAGCACCTTTCGAATCAGTCCTTTCAATTTGGTCGAGAGGCGGCCTTAGAGACCTTTCGTTGCCGTTCACAATAAGGCATCCTTCCACATTGCTTTCAAATGGACTTGAATGCTTTCAACTTCATCAAAAGGTGGTAGGTATGCTTCTCCACCTTGTGTTGCTATATCGTTTTAAGTATGAAGAGGCATGAGCTTACGACTCTTTCAATAGTTAGATCTTTGGGGTTTCGAAGGTGTTGGAATGCTGAAGGTTTTAAAGCGGAAGGTAACTTTCGAAGACATACTTGCTGATTGACGCAGAACCCCATCTTCTGGTGTAGAAGATTGTCATACTGAATTTTAGCAAGCTTTTTTTTAGTCGTGAAAGGTTTCGATCGGTTTGAAAGGCTTTGTTATGCTTTCGAAGGGGTTGTTCTAATAAAACATCTTTCGGTAGAATGTGAATGAAGGCGAAATCTTCAGTTTCAAAAGATTTGGCACGTGTGTGAGTGGCTGTAATTTGCTGCTTTCGAAAGATGTTCCTCAACTTATTCGAAACGTCTTTACTTAGGCGGAAGCATCTATTTTGAAAGGAAGCACTAAAAACGAAAGGGTTCTTTCATCCCCTTTCGACCCCTTCGAAAGCTTATAGCACACTTAATCTTTGCTGCATCTTTTGTAAATTCTTTTCTTTTACTCTTCTTGGTTTCGACAAGGTTGGAGTGAGAATTGGTGGTAATACGTGCCCCCTTACGAAGGGATGCCTTTGACATTTCAAGTCAATTGCCTCGATACTCTTCTTTATTTTAGCATGGGGATTTCCCGCCTTTTCATATTCTTGCATAAATCCTGGCCATTTATTTAAATTTGATCGTATGGTATGTTCTTCATGCTAGCTTTTCTTATAAATCACGCTTCTTTCTTCCTCCTTTTCACTTATCTACAATTAAAAACATCTAGCAAGAATTAAAATTCTCAATTACTTATAACTTCCTATTTCCAGTAAACAAATGCTAGGATTCAAGGTAAGTCCTTATTATCCTATGTTTCAAACTGGCTCACCACGCTAAATTCTGATATTAAAATTCATCAGGTTTAAATTTGAATTACTGTTCTAATTTCATAAAGACGATTTAAGTTTTTATTCGTATGAAACTATTCTTGAATTCATTTACATGCCTATTCCATTCGATTTTATGGTACCAATTCTAAATTAGAGTTCAAATTTATCAGATTTGGGGATTGTTATTATTACTGCGTTTCAACCTATGTTCAAACTCGATTACGCTTAATTCAACCTTCTATTTTATTTTTTATATACTTGAATTTGGGGTTCTTATTGTTGTCAAGCGTAAATTCATGCTTGATTCAATTTATTCGTTGGCCACCTGGGGTATTAGATTGGAAATTGAATTAGGGAAAGAAAATATTTCCAGTTACTTCACAAAGAAGAGTAAGTTGTACGAATTACAACTTGACATTGTAATTTGACTTTTCTATCCCTTCGAAAGGGATTGAGGCGGTTAATTCCATTTGCTTGTTCAACCTCTTTCGATAGGATCGAAAGGAGATCCAATATCTATCTTTTAACCGATCTCTTCGAAAGTGTTGATGTAGCCATCATAAAGCTGGACTTCTTCGAAAGCAGAAGTATGCTTTATTGTATTCTGACACCTTTTGAAGAAGTTGCCCTGATGTGCTTCACTAAATGGTTACATAATATATACTTTCAAAAGCATAATTTTTATTTTATAGGTTTTGAAACCTCTAGTATATATAGAAGTGAATTTAACTTGCCATTGGATTCATTCTTAATTTTAATTTACTTCTAGGAGGTGTTGGGAGTTAGAAATTCTCTCTTCTTTTCATAAACTGGATTGAGGAAAACATATTTTGTTTAAGTTGAAAACCAAATCAAATCTTTCAACTTGATCGAAACCTACTATATTGAATCAAGTTTGGTCGTTGGTACACTTTCGAAACCTTACATCCCTTTCGACTTGTTCAAAACCTATTGTAGTTAACTGGGATTTGATCATCGTTTTATACAAACATTGTCGAAATGTCCCAAAGCCCTTTCATTTGTATTGATATTAGTTAAACCCAAGTCTTTCAACTTAATTAGTATATAAGGTTTCGACAACATTCATATTCTTTGAATAAAACAAAATTCATGGGTTTCGACATTGTCGAAAGGTTTACTTGTCCTATTTGTGGAATGTTGTTGGCATATATTTATATTCAAACTAGTTGTGTAGGCTTTAACTATTCCTTTTAATAGTAAAATCTTCCTTGGGCTTTTGACATTGTCAAAGGGTGTTTGTAGGTGTTCCTATTCCATTTACACCTTCGACATTGTTGAAGCTCAACGAATTTCATTTTCTAAATTGACTTTAACATTCTTTTAAGGATATGAAATTACAAATTTTGGTTGATATTTGAATTGTTTTAATAGGTTTTCGACATCCTTGAAAAATGTTAATAATAATACAACTTATAACTTTTTATTGAAATTATTTCACCTGACAGGACCATGGGTGTAAAAAGGTCTCCCAGAAACCTGAAAATGATATAGTACCAATGGTAGAATCTTCTCCAAAGAAGGTTGAAGCCGTTTCCTAACATTCTCTAATATCTTCCCAGGATGAGGTTAACACCATCTTAAACGACTTTGGCATCACCAGGGTAGAAGCCATTCCCCCAAGTGATAGCGACACCATTCAAAATCCTCCCGATGGGTACTTCGCCTATACTGCTATTCATATTTGGCATGGTGACTTCCTGCCTTTTTCAGATTTCTTATCCAAGTTCTTGACTCACCTTGGCATTGCACCTATCTAGTTATGTCCCAATGCATACTCATACCTTCTTTCTTTGGAACTTATGGCTCTAGAGTCAGACATTCCATCATTAAATGCTGAAGTTCTCAACTATCTAGTTCGACTAGTCAAACTCAACAACCTAAACAACAAGATCTTCAGAGCTAACCCCCCTCCAAAAACTAATCTCAGAAGGGGTAAACAAATTTGGAGACAGGGAGACGCAATTCTTCTTCGTCAAATGCTTTCCAAATATTAGTGGAGTCTTTTATTCTCCTCGTAAGTTGATCATAGTCTTTATCTTTATTCATTTACTTCTTTTTGCAAATCTTTGCTTCTTTGTCAGGTCCTTCTGCTAAAGATCTCAATGATGAAGATAAGAAAACTGTCAAGCTGTTGATTGCTGCTTCAAGCAACATCAGAAATAGGCTCACACTGTTGACTCCATCAAAAATTCAAAAACATTCTCTTGTCCTATCGAGTCAGTGAGTCCTTTGTCAACCCCCACTTGTTCAACATACTTCTCGGAGCAAATGCTTTTTGTCTTTGGATGATCCTAAAAACTTTCTCCTATGTCTCTTATTTTCCCAGATCACCTTGGTAAGCTTAAATGTAGCACCTGTAGTTTGTCATTTTGTTACTTCTTAAATTTCTTCATTGACTTGTATTTTTTTTGAATTTTCAGCAACTGCTCCTCAGGTTGAATCAATCACAAGCGATCCAGTTCTCTCAACTTCCATATCTGGTGCATCATCCTTGACTCAGGCCATCGCTAGGTCGGAAATGATTGCTAAAAGAAAATTGGGCAAGGTGGCTTTAGCGGGCCTATCTCTCAAGAAGGCTAAGATTATTGAAGTTCCAGATTCTCCATCACCAGAAGATGGTGAGACTGTTGATTTGGGCAAACTTTAGAGAGTCCTATTATTGAAGCTTCTTTCGATCAATCCAAAACAACTCCCTCAAAGGACGATTCCCTATCTCACATTGTCATTTCCTTCTCCTCTCATGTTATTGAGCAAATGCAAAAAGATTTTGGAACATCAACTCCCTCTAAGATGTTGAACCCTTCTAGACCCTCGTCACCAGTGCCTTCAAGTAATTTTGAAAAAATAGCTCAATCTATCCTGAACTTTTCATCCTTTACTTCTATTCACCCTCCTTCTTCTGTTCCTAACCCGGTTGGTCACTGTCGATCTCTAATAGAGCAACAACTTCTGGTATGTTTCATATTATTTAACCTTATTGTTATCATTTCTCTCTGAATGCTGACCTATGTCATACTTTTCCTTTCATATTTTCAAAAGTTGGCTCTCTATTAAAGAAAGCATGTCAAAATCTTCTGCTGAAACATCTCGGCTTCAATAGAAATCTCAACCTTGAATAACCAGATCATTTCCCTATCTGCCGACAAAAATAATGCTATGAAGGAACATGAAAGATTGGGAGCCTCTCTCGCTCAAGCAGATCTATTATTTCTGAAGAGAGGAAAGAAAAAATTCTAATTGATGAAAATTTGGCCTTGAAAATGACCTTAAAAGAATTTGAAGATGAGAAAGCTCGAATGATAGTCAAACAATCCTCTCTTAGGAAGAAGCTGGAGAAAAAGAAAAATTCCTTAAAGTTGGCTGTCAACGCTATCTCCAACGCTAAGCAAAGGGTGTCACAATTTCTGAGCACGTCCCTCGACAACATCATCATAAACTCTTATGAGAATGCCCTTATGCTTGCCTAGGCCGAAAATATTGAGAAATGCCCAAATTTGAGCTTTCCCTCACTCGACCCTGCTCTTGTCAATAGATTTATGGACAAAGTCAAAGAAATGGAGCAGGGAGTTGAAGTCCCTGAGATAGAGGAGCTTGATGCTTCCAAAATCTTATCTTTTGAAGTCCCTTCTACCGAACTAGACTCCGATTCTGATGAAGAAGGTAATGAAGATTAAGCCACCGCCGAAGAAGGTAGCAATGATGACGATGACAATGATGATAATGAAGATAGAGGCCAGGGTTCAAGTGGCAACGGAGGTGGTCACGCCGACGTTCAAGAAAAAGGTGGCGATGACATCATTGGGGCTTCGGAGAAAGTCAACCTCAATCCGAATACTTGTGAAGCAAGCCCTCTTGAACTTCCCGAGCCTTCCGACCTTCAAGAAGGGACTGCTGACATCAATGTTTAAGAACAAGAGAGGAAAAGAAAGTTCCTCTAACTTCAGTTCCCGTTTTTCAGGTATGGGATTCCTTGTCTAAATAGCTTTCAATTCCAAGATAATAATAGTTGACATCTTTTATTTTAGATAAGGAGGAAATCCATTCAACTTTATAAAACAAAGCTTGAAAGAAAACAAGTAGAAATAAATAGCTTGTGTAGAGAATTAGATAAATAGTTAAAAGAACACAATATCCTCTCTGACAAATACCATAGGCTTAACAAAAGTTCGACAGCGTTAGCGTCTTTCAAAGATCAAGAAGCTGCCCCACGACTGAGGAGGTCATGCCTTCGGTATGAGACTTTTGGAAGAGAATCGAGAATTAATTACACCCTTTTGGATGTTGGTTAAAGAGAGGGTCATCTTGTAGACTTCCTATACAAAGCCTATTGCAGACATCCAACTGTAGATTTTTCATACTTAGGTGATTTTAGTGGGAGTCTACTTAAGCGTTTTCATAGGAGATATTTGGATGAATTTGGATCTGTTCCACATCCGGGGGCTTGCTGGAATTTACCGTGGGTCAAATTAATTACTCATGAGTTGCCTCCTGAAAAACTTAAATATTATAAGGACAAATTTCTTTCTGAGTTATTCAAAAAGTAAATTTTGTATGAACTGGATGAACAATTATAATTTTGTAATAATATTGACTTGTAAATCTCCCATTCTAGCTTCCTTTTATACTTAATTTCATTTTATTACGTTACCACAGATAACTGTCTCTCGGGCAACTCTATTTCTAAAGATATTTAAGCAAATTTGTTAGACTAAGAAGAGATTATCTAGAACAGGATTTGCTTTTGAAATCTTAAAAATTAGCCAGATACTTATTTCTTAGAGACTTGTAGAGACTTTACATGGAACATCCTCGCATTCGTTTTGATTTTCTTAGCGAAGACAAAGAAAAACTTAAGGAAATTCGAACATATCATACCAGATTAATATGTGATCGTGATAGTCATCCTGCCGGGGAATGGGATTATAGCAAATATCATCCGATTATTACCTCGGAAGGTTTTAATGCCCCTTTTGATTCAACGGTTACTCTTTCGGCTAATTCCTTGAATAAAGTCAAAAATGTCGTTTCTCCACTTTAAGTGTAAAACAAGTGTCCAATGAAATTGTACCTTTTGTTTTATACTTAAGTTGTAATCTTTTATTGTTATAATAAAATAGATTGGTTATTTGAGTCTTGACATCATTTTCTTCTTGTTTGTTTAAATAGGAATTATAGTTATCTACCATGCCACTCTCGTTAGATTCAACATCTCGTTTTATCAGTATCAGAGATAGGTTGTTAGCAGATATTGAAAAGAGGAAGCTCCTTAAAAATCCTTTGTCTACTCGCCTTCAAGGCAACACTAAAGCGTTAGAATGGTGTAGGAAATTTCTACTTTAGAAGATGATTGTTAGAGACCTTAACAATCAAATTACAAGTCTCGAAGTGGACAGCAAGAACAAAGACGAAAAAATTTCTCAATTAAAGCGTCAAGTTAAATCAAACCCCTTGATTGATTTCGATCAAGACATGTTCAAGCTCCTTCGACTTACAAGTGATTTAGAGATAAAATTAAAAGACAGTCAAGCCCAGTGTAAATCCCTGGAGTTTATCATGGGGGACAACATTCAAAATATCAATTTGCCAATTTCTCCGATTGCCTCATCTGCTATGAAATCGACAAGGCCATCATCTTTAGCTATTCAAACATTTCTAGCTATGACTAACTCTCCGCTTAGCTTAGACGAGAGTGTAGTACGAGAATGGTGCAATAGGTCAAATTCGAAATGATGAGATGTTTTTATGACCAATAGAAAGTGAGGTACTCACAACGCACAAATGAGTATGCTGCTAGGATGCAGAAACTTGAACATGATAAATATCTTCTTCGAAAGCACATTGCAGATTTAGAAAGGAAAAACAAAACCCTTAAAGGTGCTAATAAAACTTTCAACCGTGCTTTAAAGACTCGCATTGATTCCGTCGATGATGTTGATCAAATAAGGAAAAATGAAAACAAGCTTAAAGAAATTCTTTTTATAGCAATTTAGCATATTGTCGATCCTTTGATTGCTGAAAATCTAAGTAAGACTATTCAAGACTTGTAAAACATACACTTGTGTTGTATACTTGTAAATAATTTTTTAAATTATGTAAATTATGTAAATATCACCTGGTTTGTAGTCCTTTTTTATAATTTTGTTTCTGAATCTGCTTTCTAATAACTTGGACTATGGTTTTTGTATTTGCTGGCCCATTAAGTCTTCCTTTCTGATCTTATTTCCCCGAAAAGCATGAAGTAAACAATATTCTTTATCGTTAACTTGAAATCTATATAGAAATTTATCTACATTATTAACGAAGGTTGACAGATCATTATGTAAACATACGATAATAAGTGAAAATTAATTCTATAACTGAATACGGTTGAATATCTTGAAACCCATCTTTGGTAATGATGAGAGAGAGCCAGAAATTCAACTTCAATTATATTGATATAGAATACCAGAAATCCAATGATAGAGAACCAAAAATTTAAGTCTGGATTCAATTATAGATGTTTAGAAATTCATCTTCCGGAGATAGCGAATAGAAAGTCAATAATAATCCTGTAATAGAAGTCCAGAAATCATTGTTTGAAGGTTTGTAGTAGAAGTCCAATGACCCTGATTTGGGCATTAGTAAAGTAGATCTCGAGCTTAATTAAAGATTAGGAATTCATAGAAAGCTCGATATCATCTGCTCTGGAACCCAGATTCAGGCATTAAGGAATGAAATTAAAAATTCGAAAGATCTGAAACCCAAATTCGGGTAACCAAAAATCCATAATAATAATCTTCATAATGGAAACTTAGAGCCCAGATTCAGGCATTAATGAGTAAAGTCCAATAATAGCCCTGAAACCCAGATTCGGGTATGATGAAGACCATAGATTATTAGCCAAGACCTGAAACCCTGATTCGGGTATTAATAAGTGAAATCCCGAACACAATAATGAAAGACCTGAAACCCAGATCTAGGTATTAATAAATGAAGTTCATAAATTCTTCTTTGATAATTAGTCGGAGGTTGTAGATTCTTATTTAAACCTTCTGTTATATACCGCTCCTTGGGTTTTGACTTTTTTTTGACATATGTTACCCTTTTGGCTTTGTATGTTGTCTATGTTTGATTTGCCGCTTTTCTGGCTCGGACGTCTTAGTCCATTGTTTGATATGCCGCTTCTCGGGATCGGACATCTTAGTCCATTGTTTGATATGCCGCTTCTCGGGCTCGGATATCTTAGTCCATTATTGTTTGATGCGCTTGGTTAGCTTATCCACAAGCAGGACCCAAGGACTTACCCAACCTCCCTCCAGGAGGCGCTTCAGCTAGGCCTTATAGACGGGATTGAAGGCTTGTTCAGTGCTTGGCCGGGCCATAGCATAGCGGGACCAAAGGCTTATTCCATCCTCCCTCCAGGAGGCGCCTTTACCTGGCTATAGTGTGGCACGATCAAGGGCTTTTCGATGCTTTAACCTGGACATAGCGTGGTGCGGATAAAGGCTTACTCTACCCTCCCTCCAAGAGGCACCTTGACTAGGTCATAGCATGGTGCGGCTAAGAGCTTGTCGATGCTATAACCCGGCAATAGCGTGGTGCGGTTAAAGGCTTACTCTAACCTCCGTCCAGGAAGCGCTTTGATCTGGCCAACTCGGTGCGGACAAAGGCTTTGACCGTTTAAGATAATGTCCAAGTGCAAAGAGAATTCTACTCCCAACCATATATATTTTTCTTAGTAAAGTGATTCTTTATTGAATCCAATTAGGATCTCTTTACAAATTCATTGATTTTGCCTTATCTGAAGAAATCGATCACCATTCCTTTTAGTGCCCTACACTGACTTGTATCATGTCCATTCATCATATGGTAGTGACAATAGGATCCTCCCTGATTCCTTTCATATTTACGTTTTTTCTTCTATGATGGCCAATAGTTGAGCTCTTCCTTGGTTAGCAAATAAACATTCTCGATTGATGTTGTCAAATTGTCTTCCTTAGGGAGTCTTGACTTGAAGTTTGTCTTTTGAGGATGGTTTCTAGATCTTTTCTTACTTGGTTCTGAAGCTTCACCCTCAACGACCAGTTTTATTTTCAAAACCTTTTGAAGTCATATGTAGGCAATGCCCCACTTGTTGCTTGATGCCATTTGTGTGCAAAAGTGTTGTAATCAGCCATCATTTCCTCTCCAAAGATTGTGCCTTTGGTGTAGAGTTGAATTTTTTCCTCATTTGGTCAAATAAGTTATCACTTTCATTACTTGTTCCTCCTAAGGCAAAGATAGGTGTGGGGCCAATGTGAAATTGGTTAAACTCCATTTATCTGGATCATAAAATTCAACTTTCTTTTTCTTTATGATCCTTAAAGCTTTCAATATCGGCATTTGTTCTTCATGTTGTTTTGAATCATTAGCCGTTCTATAGGAGAATCCAATTGGATTTGGCTTTGAGGATCCTTGTTCAGACTTTTGTTTTGCTAACATGATGATATAAAGTCTAAAGTAGGTAAGCTTGGAATAGAATTGTGTTAGAGGAAAGTGGAGTTGTAAGTTCAACAAGATTGAAGGTTCAAGCCGTCCTTCAAGCGCCAAAAATGTTAACAAGAAAACATTTCAGCACCCCAAAGCTAAATTCAAAGTGTAGATGACTCCTTTGAGACCTTCTTTCAAAAAGATGAAAGCAGTTGATACCTCTCAATCAAATTAAGATAGCTATAATTCTTTATGTTCTCTCCAATTTTCCTTTCGTATAGGTTATAGTAGTTGAAACTCCTTCTTATTTAACCTTTCGACTTGGACATAACACTAAAGATCCTTCTTATATTGCCTTTTGAACAAGCTAAGCTGGTTTAGTATCCTTTTGAAACCCCCCTTTCGAATCAGTTGAGGTGACCCTAAGGTTGGTTCTAACGAGTTAAGGATGTGGATTAAATGGATTGGTTTCGACTTCTTCGGAAGCTGACCTTTCGACAACTTGAGGATATGAGCTAAGGCTCTAAGGATATTGGTTGAGCTAAGGGTTTCGACTTACCCTAATGGTGACCCTTCGATCAAGTTGAAATAAGAAGATTATAAACTGAATTTAATAGAAATATCAAATCAGCCGAATATCCAAAAATTCCATAATCTTACTTTGATTAAACTCAAGTAGTACAAATTGATCAAATTCCCAATCTAACTTGAAAATTAGGGTTTACAACTTTAAGAAAATACAAGAATGGAGTGAAACCATTCGAATCCCTTAAACCAGACCCTTATGGTCTTATTTATAGGTGTGGGTTGGCACCTTTCGAATCAGTCCTTTAGACTTGGTCGAGAGGTGGCCCTGGAGACCTTTCGTTGCCGTTTACATTAAGGCATCCTTCCGCATTGCTTTCAAATGGACTTGAGTGCTTTTGACTTCATCGAAAGGGGTACGTATGCTTCTTCATCTTGTGTTGCTATGTTGCTGCAAGTAAGAAGAGGCGTGAGCTTTCGACTCCGTCAATAGGTAGATCTTTGGGTTTTCGAAGGTGTTGAAATGCTAAAGGTTTTAAAGTGGAAGGTAACTTTCGAAGTCATACTTGTGATTGAAGCAGAACCCCTTCTTATGGTATAGGAGATTGTCATACTAAATTTTAGTAAGCTTTTCTTTCTTAGTTGTGAAAGGTTTCGACCGATTCGAAAGGCTTAGTTATGCTTTCGAAGGGGTTGCTCTAATAAAACATCTTTATGTGGAATGTGAATGAAGGTGAAACCTTCAGTTTCGGAAGGCTTGGCTCATATGTAAGTGGCTGTAATTTGCTGCTTTCGAAAGGTGTTCCTCAACTTATTCGAAACATCTTCATGCAGGCGGAAGCATCTGTTTCAAAATGAAGCACTAAAAGCGAAAGGGTTCTTTCATCCCCTTTCGACCCCTTCAAAAGCTTATAGCAAAATTAATCTTGTTGTAGCATCCCTTCGTCTCCTTCGAAAGGCTTTGTTGACGCTATCATATTTTGTGAATTCTTCTCTTCTACTCTTCTTAGTTCCGACAAGATTGAAGTGAGAATTGGTGGTAACATGATACATACAATATAATAATGCAACAGAAATAGAAGTAGATAGATAAACGGAAGCCTCCAGCTCATCTCATGAAGCTCTGAAGTACCCAAAATAAAACCTTCTTTACATAGCCTACTCAAAAGAGTAGATAAGGAATTTAGGAAAAAATAAAAGCCACGTGTCAGATAAGTCTGTATGAGAAATTAAAGATAAATGTATTCATATAATAGTAACTTTTAAGACCGTACGAATCACCATAAAAGTTTTTCCCTCAAAAGAAACCAAACCATATGTTATGTAAATATAGTAATATAATAGATAATTTCTAGGGTATAGAATATAAATAAAAAATAGATGTGCTGCTTGCGTCTTACAACACAACAATATTAGAAGTACATCTAAAACCGCTAAAGTACGTTCGCATGTGGATTTTAAAGGAGGTCCCCACAATAAACTTAAGTCAGCCCTCTACACAAGAGTTAGAATCTACCTTTCGAGCGTCATTTATCTCTAGATAAAATATACAATTAAGGTAAACATAGCCGGTCCACGCCCTAACACATGATACCGAATATCATCAACTCTCACTAGAA
Source organism: Allium fistulosum (assembly GCA_030737815.1). Taxonomy (NCBI): domain Eukaryota; kingdom Viridiplantae; phylum Streptophyta; class Magnoliopsida; order Asparagales; family Amaryllidaceae; genus Allium; species Allium fistulosum. Next base: position 1,166,024,799 of record CM060904.1, read on the forward strand.
ACATCGATAAGCATCTCTAGTTATGGAGTTAATATACACTTTCAGGTTCGCTAAACTTATTGGTTATACTCCTACTCTATTTTTTATCATTTCCGTTGGTGAAGTCACGCACGACATCTCTCATACGGTTCTTCATCACTCAAATAGATCACAAATCCTTTCATGGATTCCAGCATAAGTCATACAACGAACGCTAACGCTTAACCTTCTTTGGACTTAACCTTAGGATAGACAGTTCGCCTATAACGACCCGTATTTTACGTATCGGAGGATCGTAAAATATTATTTTTTAAATTCATATTAGGTCATATGACCATTACTTTGGAAAATGCCTATTAAAGACATTTTCTATGTTTAAAATTTTCCTAGATAATTTTACCCCTGAAAACTTGTATCAGCTGTAACTTTTGAAAGAAGCCGAATTAGCGTCCGGGACCACTTTCATTGTAAAGATACGATGGTTTCCCTTTCCGTGGAGCGGTCAAATAGCAATTTGGACTTTTTGGCTAGAAGATATGGCTGTTTGAAGATTGACAGTTTTTGAAGCAGTTTAATGGGTAGTTAGTGAGTTTGGGAGCAAGCCCGCTAACCCATTTTCGGTTTGGAGGCTATATTTGGCTGGATCATCATCGCCAAATCACTTTTACACCTTCTCAAATAGGTCTAAGCCTTTTGTAACCATTCGGAATTTTTAACATTTTGAATGGAAATATTTAATTCATTTAAATATTCAAATTTGATTCGAATTTAATAATTAATAAGAAAATCAATTTCAAATAAAATGACTCGATTTTTAATAACTTATCTTTAATTTAGTTTATTCAATTTTTCCACAATTTTTAATTTGGCAAATATGTAAATTATCGTTTAACGATTTTACGGCAAATGATGGTATTTTTGAAATTTTACAGAATAAGATAACCAGTATATATTATTATTGCTTTGAGATCGTGTCATATTATTATGTGCGATCGTATTTTTGTTTTATAGTTCGTGGTTCGTACGCGAATGAAATTATGTGTAGCGAAGTACTGGAAATATTTATTTAAATCAAACTCCAAAACTTAGACAATTCAACACATCTTGACTTTTCTATTTACCTCTCTCGTTTTCTCATTCACTTTTCTTTTTAATCACTTCCTGTAAATAAAGATAGTAAGAAATTTAAAATTCAAAAATCCAAATCAAAGAAAATACTCAATGAAAAATGGCAAAATAAGAATCTTTGAACTCATAAGGCCAAGATCTACAAATCTATACTAGTCTTGATGGGTGCGATCGTGTTTGGAGGGGCTCGACAATTTAGGAGTGAGTAAGGTGGAGTTAGGGTTTCTTAGGGATGTAGGCATTGATTGGTGAAGAGGAGGATGGAGTTGAGTTTGTCTAGCGAAGGAGCTGCAATTTGCAAAGTTTGGGAGGATGCGATTGAGTGTGGTGGAATGCATCATTTGGTGGTTGAGAGGTACAGGTTGCAAATGCATTTTGAAGGAGTGGATCGAGCTGATGATGGAAGGGTCAAGGATGATGCTCGTGTGGAGTAGAGATCGGTAGTGAAGTCTGATTTTAATTTCGTGGTCTGCGATGGTGGAGAGGATGTGTATGCACGATTGGATTTTGGTGGATGTATCATGTACAGGTAGTGTGTTAGTGGTAGGGAAGAAGGATTGGGAGGGTAGTTAAAAATTTAAACTGTGATTAGTGAATTAATTATATTTTAAAATCTTTAAAACTTATAAAATAAAATCTCTCTCTTACGAGGTCTAATCGCGACGCGGTCTTTGGCATTGCGCTTGTTAAAGTGAAACCTACGCGTTGGAACTGGTTTCGTCAAGTTTGGAGCAAGTGGAATTTTAAGCTAAAATCGAACGTCGGTCAAACAAAAACGCTTAAGCGTCAACTGGTATGTCGGTGAGTTTTCTCACATTTGAATGATTATTATATGATATATAGTAAATAAAAATTATTGTTTTGTGTTTGAATGATTTACTGGTTTGGTTTGGTTGAATTTTCGGCTTTAAAAAGCGATTAACATATAATATGAAATACAGGAAATTTTGTTGAGAAATCCGGATTTCTCGCCATTATGAATTTAAATTTTAATTATATGCCTATTGATTTTAATTCCATTTATATACCTATTATATAGATTGTCAAATGTCAAAACTTGGTAGTTTGGCCATATTGGATGTGACATTGATATATGTTAAAAATTGAACCTTTTTAGTGATAAAGGAAATAGTAGTATTAGTTAAGTACTATGGTAGCTATTGGTTTTGTTATAATATTTTGGAATATTATTAGTTACTGTTTGATTTGGAAATGGTTTTGGTTCGGGAAATGATTTTTAAATTCGACTCTTTTGGAATTTCTGTGATATTTTATTTAAAATGGGTTTTTGAACTCTACTTTACTTCAACTTCTTTTATTATTCTTTTCTAATATATTTATACATGTAAATGTTTTTAAATAATTTTGGAAGGTATTTATCTTTATATAAAAGGTATATAATAATGAATGTTTATTTTAAAGGAAATAAAGGGGTTTATCTTTTATTTTAAAGTGATTTTGTTTTTTTAAAAGAAGGTAGAAATATTTTGGAATAAATATTTATAAAACGTTTCATATAAGATGTTGTATAAAAGGATAGATTTATAAATGATATTTTATAATTAAAAGGATAGTTTTAGAAATGGTATTTTATAGATAGAAAGAATAGATTATAAATAATATTTTTAAAAGGAAAATGATATCATTTTGAGGAACTGGATATTATGTCACATTTGTGGATTTATAGTAATATATGAAACAATCATTTCTTGGAAGTATTTGGTCTTATTTTGAAAATGAGGATTTGTGTTAAGTATAAAAGGAGTTTTATAAATATATTTGGAGATTTATAAAAGAAGTTTTATAATTATATTTCGAGATTTTTCAAAGAAGTTTTATAAATGAAATGAGTTTTATAAAAGGATTTTTATTAATGAGTTTGGAATTTATAAAAAGAGTTATAAATAAATTTGAAGATTTATAAAAGGAGTTTTATAATTATACTTTGAAATTTATAAAAGGAGTTTTATAATTATACTTTGATATTTTATAAAAGGAGATTTATGTATGATATTTTATAAAGGAATTTATAAACGAAGTTTGCAAATATAAAATAGATTTATAAAAAGGAACTTTATAAAAGGAATGAGATTTGATTTCCATAAACGATATTTTTTAAATTATGGTGGTTTGGAAAATGTTCTTTTCATACTTAACACCAAATTTCTAGTATTGGAAACTCATCTCGATCTTGAGAATTAAATGTGTATTGAGGCAAGGTTAGTTTTCTAACTTATCCGATCTCTTTGTTAATCGAGGGATGGTACCGTTTGAAATCGGAAAGTGGCGTTAAATATATTTGGTCTAATTTCTGTGCGATTTGTTTACTAGCACCAAATGTGTTTTGCGTTTATTTTGTAAGTGTTTTAAATCACCACGTTTTTAACCCAAATAAGTATGATTTTGGAAAATAAAATCTTTCTCAAGATTTGTGAATATACTATTTACCATTGAGATACGAGTACATTTTCTAAGTATTGGAAATGTAGTGTTTTATGAATATACTTATACTATTGATATAAGTATATGGACAAGTTTTCTAAGTTTTGAAGTTAAATGTTTTGTGAGTATACTTATGCAGTTGAGATAAGTATATCAATATTTTTCAAGTATCGAAAAGAGTGGAGAAGGGTTTGTGTATATAGCTTTGTAACATTATTTTAATACAAGAATTTACAAAGTTTTTTTAATTAATGAAAAATTAATTAAAGAGGCTTAGTGGTGGCTTATGTTCTTAACCAGTGTTGTTTTCCTTATTGAATTAAATCTCTAGTTGAATTGATTGTTATCTGATATTAAATAACAAACTATCAAACCTTGGCTAGTTTTAAACTATCGTTGTCGGTTCGCAGAGATCTGGATCAAATATATTATTTGAAAACCACTTGGAACCTGCATATGAGTTCGAATCGAAGACATCTCAAATCGAAGACTAATCCTAAGGAAGTAGTAGAAGTAGTTCCTTCAGTTGTTCAGTCTCAAAGCAACTTGTATGGATGAATGCTGACATTGCATTGTTGCTTGGAGGGCGGTGTTAGCATTCCAAGTGGGACTTGCTAAAAGGGTAAAATGTAGCATCAAGCTTCACAACCAAGAATGACTAAAACATGAGATATGCTTCAGGGCTATGTGGGTCACACTTATTAAGGTATGGGTTTCACCCTTCTAGATCACTATTTATGGATATGGTATATGCATGAGAGCTCTCGGGAAAATGTTGCAAAGCAACTAGGGTGATGACATATTTAGTACTATCCAGTAAGTGGTAGGCTTATCCTGATTTGTAGGCGGTCCATGTGAGGCCCTCGGTACATTTTCTAGAGGTGTACTGTGGAAGGCAGTAGCCTTGTCACTATATGGAATCCATTCTCCCGTAGGTGCCTTCCAGACTTAGTTGTATACCTATTATGCTAGAATGCAATTATTAGAACCATTTTGGCTATGATTAAATATTTATTTTAAATACTAGACATTATTATAATATTAAAAGATTTTCTATAAAAATGGTTTGGTTATCGTAAGGTAAAATCGTCCGTGTTTATGCGTGGCTTGGTCTTATGAGATACTTTTATTTTATAAAAGTTTTATAACATTAAAATCCATTTGAAGTGTGTTTCTCACGCTGGTTTACAAGACTGATCTGGGCTTATTTTCTTATAATGCTTGGGTTAGACCGAGATATTTTCAGATCCAGTTATGGATGCTTTGGAGCTTCGGGAGTCAAGCTAGATGCCTTCAAGAAGTATTCATGTATTTCTTTTATTTCTGTTGCGTTAGTCGTTTATATTCATCGGCATTTGTGAGTACAGGTTGCTAAAACTGTCCAGGCCGATGATTGGTTAGTTGACTCTGATTTATGTATGCATGTTATAGTTTTTCTTTTGTAAAGATTTGTTGTATATTATATGTTACTACTCATGATATGAGTTTTTGTTTTGTCTTTTTTTTTCTCCCCCAACAATCTATCTTTTTGGCACTTGGATGCCCGGCATGTGAATACAGTCGATGTATTAGTGTTGACTTTTGAGGGTCGAAAAGTCGGGTCGTTACACCTCCATTAACTCATCCTTCATCCAAAAACTTCACTTTTCTCTTCCAAAAAAAGTCTAAATCATAGATTAAGGTCAGATTAGCATGAGAATTCATTAGAGATCTTAAAATCTATATTTTTAAGGGGAACAAATTTCATCTTTGCTGTTGATTTTTGGATTTACCTCGATTTGCATGCAAACCTCCACGTTTTGGGCATTTGGTCAGTGATTTATCATCTCACACCGTAAATATATGTATCTATAGCTTTTAACATGCTTTGGATCCATTTATAGTGTTAAAATTATGTTTTAATGTTGTTTAAAACCCAACTTGTAGTAAAAACATGAATAAATTGATTTTTTGGTGTTTTAGACATATTGTTTGGATATGTGATTGCCTCGATAGATGTTAGGCTATGATGTATACATCTTGTATGATGATCTATGATTGATTGTGTGTTTTACATGTCTGAGTGTTGTTTTATGGTGTTTGTTTGTATGCTTGTATGGTTGAAAATGCTCATCAGAGCGAACTAGAGGTGGGAACCGTTAAATCGGACTTCGATGGATAAGCTCTAGAGTATTTGGAGTCATATCATTGCATAGGCAATGCATGAGGATCAAAGTGTTGAGTATATCGATGGAATCGGTGTGATGTTGATGTGCTAAAGGAGCTATAAGGTTCAGCCCGTTGGAAGCTTGGTCCGTGTTTGGCTTCAGGATGAGAAGTATTTGGTTCGACATTGGTTGGTTTTGCATTCGGTAGCTTAGCAAGTGACGGACTAGATAGGAAATCATGTCCGGTGGATATTGGCTCGATGATGGCTTGGCTCAAAAATTGGAGGACCGAACAGAAAATGCGTTTCAGTAGCTCTTTGTTCGGCTATAGGGAAATGTTGAACAGATGTTCCTATTTGGCATGGTTTTTATTCAGTGGAAGCGCAGTCTAGGTTGTGGGGTGCCGAATAGGATTATTTGTTTGGTGTTGCTTCTATTTTGGGGAAGTATGGTTTCTAGCCAAACAAAAGGAGGCTGAACCGATCATGGAGCAAGGCTTTTGAGGTGTAGGCTTCGGGGCAAGACTTGGGGTTGTTTGGTTGTCTTGGGAGTTAGTTTGGGGTAAGGATGGATGGATCTAGATGACTTTGGAATAACAACCAACGAAGTATGAAGACTTCAATGACTCGATGTGGCGAACAACTATAGCATCTGATGATGGACCAAAAGGATGAGTTCTGCATGATAGCTTGTAGGCTAGAACATGAGGTCGTGATGCTTGTGAGTTGGACATGGTAGTCTATATGTACCTAGTGTAGTTTGCATGTACCCATGTCTTTAGACGTCTGCATGAGTCCGGTCCTTGGCCATCTATGTGGGCATGAGTTGAGAATACGTGGGTTAGTTCTACTATCGTGTGCTTTGGGATTAATGGGTAACTCTGTAGTTGTGATGCTCATTGTTGGGAGAGGGTAGCCTGTGTATACCCAGGGTAGTCTGCATTTACCCATATTTTGGACATCTACGTGTATCCAGTCTTTTGCCATCTGCGTGGACAATGAGTTGAGCATCTGAAAGAGTTATTATAACACCCCACCACTATACCCATATTATTCAAGAGTATTACAGAGTAATACTGTTAGATAATATAGAGAATGAGGGGATATGGGGTACAACGTGAATATTCCATTGGGCTATCATTGGCATGTATTTAAACATCGAATAAATAACTCTACTATAAGTATATAGTATCGTCACAAAGCAACAAATACGTGTGCCCCCAAGATAGAACAATACACATTATACAATCAATATTAGAGATCAGAGAGTCAATCGCAGTGATAATCACATCGATAATATATAATACAACAATGTACAAAGTATGATATACATCACCAGGTCAAATACATATATGAGTCTATACAATACAAATTAATATACTACAACACCGAATAACTAGTCTCCTCTATGCCTAAATAATACAATATGATCTCAACAACCTTGTACCTAAAGTGTCTCGGACTGACCCAAGTATTATATAAATAATAAACGGGTCATACAATGTCTAAATCTAGGGTTGTACATATATATAGACATAGAATATGCATAGTATAACGGTGATGACATACAAACAATAATATAACAAAATAGAAACACCCACAAAACCTATTATAAAGATGTCATCACTCAATAAATCACGTCAAATTTTATCCCATCGAAAAATAACTTGGGTGAATCATCCATATCTGAAATCATCATCGAAGTCTAGAAATAGTTAATAATGAGATACCCTCAAGTGAAGCCAGGCAAGGACGAAGCAATGCCCAAATATCACTCAATCTCACATTATAAAATATCATCATCAAATCACCAAAATAATCAAAAAAGATTTGAGCTAGCTCATAACAATAACCAAATATAATCAATAATAAGTAGGCCATCTGCCTGAAAAGAATAGGTCGTCTACCTAAGAAGGATACGGTGTTGACCATACTATGGACACTGTCGCAGGTATAATCATATCTAAACATTGTGTATGTCTATCTACCACCCATATACATACACATACATCGGAACCGGACAGGAGACTGACAACACATCTGCTTACTCCAGGAGTTATACGTGGTCCATATAACATGACTCCTACAATCATCGGTTATATTACCTCTCCCTTCTCGGTATTGTGACAATGATTCACCATAGGGTTGACACCGCATAGCCACTTCGGCTACAACTACCGACATATGCTCCTATGGTAACTGACTACTGGCTTATGCGACACAAGGGGCTAACAACTACCAATTACATGATGCATGTCGAAAACCATTAACAACAACGGTGTCACGGATCTAGGGTGCATCCCCACAATCAAGCCCTCACGGTGGATATTGGCCACTCTGGTTCACTCCAGAAATAAAAAGGGAGCTGGACAAAGGTAGACAAACACATAATGTACAACAAAATATGCGACTAACCAGTAGCCTCCATATATACTCACCGTAGCGAGTCATACTCACAGCTTACCCCCATATGAGAGTCATGTACGAGCAAAAAATAACTGAATAAATAACACAACGGCGTCTCATCCCACTACGCGTTACTAGTCCATTTATTCAATACTCATACATCACACTCGCTCCTCTAATATTTAATGAGTCTAGACAATAACCAGAAAAGTATTACCGAAAGTCCCTACCAGATGGAACCACTAATCCATTTATTCAGATTTCTCATCACATAGAATAACTATTAGTAAATCAAACAGAAAGATGTCATCATCATATTATATAAAAAATCTAATCAATATCAATAGTAAATCATTCATAACATCAGAAAAAATATAAAAAGATAAGAAATAAAAAATAAAAAACAAATGTAAAAATAGATTATTCAAATAAATATAAAGAAATGAATCTATACTCAATAATGAAACATTCAAACATTAAAAATCAACTAAATTCAAGAAGAGCTTCCCCCCTTCTTTTTCTTCTGCCATGGGGACCATCCCCCCTTCTTTTTCTTCTGCTTTTCATGTCCCTCCCCTTACTTCGTCCCCATCAAACTCGTCCTTTCACCATGCCTCTACCTCTGCAACCCCCATTCTTGCTCCTCCTAACCATGTTCCTCCTTTGAACCTTGTCCCTAGTGAGCTTCCCCCCTCTGTTTCTCCTCCCAAGCATGTCCCCCTGATCATCTTCCTCCTCCTCTACCTTCTGTTCCTTGTTCGACTTCTCCCTCCTCCTCTATCAACCCTCCTCCCTGGTCTTCGCTTTTCAAGACCAGGCCTCGAAATGCAGAAAGTTACGTTCCTCAGGAAATTCCCCTGTCCTACTCTGGTGATGATCTTATGCCTACTAACGATATCATCAAAGCGGGTAATGAAGTTTGGAAGGACTCTCTAGTGGGATTCTTCCTGGATAAGCCTCTTCCTTATTCATCTGTGGTGTCCCATCTGAAAAGAATATGGAAGTTGAAACGGGATGTCACTGTGAAGTCAGATGGTTTCCTCTTTCTTTTTAAGTTTTCATCTGGCGATGATCGTCATAGATTAGCAGAGGCTGATCCCATTATCATGAAAAACAAACTCTTCATTTTGAAACCATGGGATGCTACCATTGGCAACAGTTGTGGTACTATCCGGTCTGTTCCTGTTTGGATCAGGTTAAGAAATATCCCACTGTATGCATGGTCACACTTCGGCATAAACTGGCTAGCTTCAAGATTAGGGAAATTCTTATGTATGGATCAATCAATGGAGAAGTTAGAGAGAATAACTTATGCAAAATGCCTTGTTGAGATCAAACCAAATCATGAGCTTGTCGATAAGTTCCCTGTTAAGCTGCTTGATGGTAGTGAACAATTTGTTCAAGTTAGTTATCTGTGGAAACCAGAAATTTGTGTTTCTTGCTCTGAATTTGGTCATACTGACCAATCATGTCCTTTGGCAATGGTTACTAAGGTGATGGAGGACCAAGTGGGCACTGTTACTAATGGTGGAGTTGAGAGAGGAGGAAAGTCTACTGTGGAAGTAGGCAGGCCTGATATTTTTAAGCAAGTATGGCGAAAAGTCCCCCAGAATAAAAAGAAAAATAGGGCTAACACTGTTTTGTCTTATGCTGATAGGCTTAAGGATAATGCAATTGGTATTGCAAAAGATAGTGTATTTGCTATTGATAAGGTTGATGCCCATGTTAAATCATCATCTGATTCAGTTCGTGCTGCCAATCAATCAACAACAGTGAATATAACTTCGAACAAGTTTCAAGTTTTGGCAAATGATGAGTATAATGGGCTTGAGGAAACAGATTTAGTAGTTTAGGGAACATGTCATGCAATTGTTGATGATGTAGAGGAGGGTGATTTTCTTGAAGTAGGCTGCCCTTTGCCTCCTCGTGAACCCGAAGCTTTTTCTGAATGCCCCGGGGAAAATGATGATTTTCCTAGGGTTGATCCCGAAGGCACGGAACATTCTGGCAGTATAAAAGAAGTGTGCACTCTGTTGCACAACCGGACTCTTGTGCACGTGCACAGTCAAATTGATCATGTAGAGGACAGTGGCTTATCCAATATGCACCACCTTGAAACTGAATATCAACTTGAAAAAGGCCATAATCAAATCAGTGAAACATTTTCTGAATCTGATATTTGTAGGAAACTTGAAACTCAAATTTTGCATCTTGTTCAATCTATGCATGAAAATATTGTTCCTCCTTCCATTCAGTCCAATTCCCTATCTTCTAACTCTTCTCAACCATCTCAGTCTCAACTCTCTCTACCTCTGCAAGTCCCCTACACCAATAACTCCACCATCCCTGGTTGGGTTGACAAAGATAAACATATTCCTGCTGTCAAGCCCCTTGTTAGCAATGTTCCTATCACATCTTCTCCCTCCTCGAAGAATGTCAAGTCCAAAAAACCTGTTTATAACTCAAAATCTCCTGTAACCAGGAGCAAGAAAATCACCAACCACCAATCCCTGTGTTTATGATAACACAAAGACTAGGAGTGTGGAATATTAGAGGAGCCCACAGTCATTTGAAACTTGATCGAGTTAAAAATCTCATTCAGACATGAAAATAATTGCTATTCTAGAAACTAAGCTAAACCTTCCTTTAACTTTAAGAGCTGCAAACTATATAAATCCCTCTTGGAATCTTTTGCATAATCTTTGTGATGCAGATTATGGAAGAATTTTGTTCTCTATGATCCTTCCTCCTTTTCCTTGTCATCAATTCTCTCTTCTCGACAGTTCATTCACACTCATGTCAAATGTTCCCATTCTTCCATTTCATTCTACTTCGCCTTTGTCTACGCTGATAACTCATCTGCCTCTAGGCATAAATTTCTTGATTATCTTCCTCACCTTAGGCAGGAAACTCATCCATGGCTTGTTTTGGGTGATTTTAACTGCTGTTTTCACCTTGATGACAAGCAGGGTGGTCTTCCCCTTCTGCCAAAGCATATCCAACCTCTTAACATGTCTGTTTCTGACTCAAATCTTATCAAAATTCCATCTTCTAGCTCTAGATTCACGTGGAACAATCGTAGTAGGAGTGGAGTGAGAATTTTCTCCACCATTAATCATGCCTTCTGCAATCTTATTTCCCTATCTGTTTGGCCTAACCTATCTGTTCTTGTCCCTCCTCCCATTCTATCGGATCACTCTCCCTTAATTCTCTCTTCTGGTTCTCCTGGGGCGAAGGAAAAAAGGAGCTTTAAATTCTTCAATGCTTGGACTCTTTCCTCTGAATTCAAACCTTTAGTAAACACTGCCTGGTCCACTAATTTTTATGGTAATCCAATGTTTATTTTGTGCAGGAAGCTAAAACTTATTAAGAAGGCCCTGAGATCTTGGGCTACCAACCTATATGGTGATGGTTCAAAGCAGTCTACACACATTAAAGAAAAGTACATAAAGGCATAGGAATACATGATGAACCACCCTGACTCTTCTCAGGCTGCTGATGAGGAAGGCAACTTATTCAATTTACTCAATAAGGCATTGGATATTGAAAGCAGCATGAAAGAACAACAGTTGCATAACAAATGGCTTTAGTTTGGAGACAGAAACACTGAGTTCTTTCATGCTTCAATCAAAATTAAGCAGGCAAAGGAAAATATACATATGATTCATGGGGTTGACGGCACTCAGTTCACCGCTCCTGATCAAATTGACACTGCCTTCCTTGAGTATTACATGGGTATTCTGGGTAACTCATCTAATTTTGCTCCTGGCCTTAACATGTTTGATGAAATAACTCTCCTTTTACTCAGTTCTGAGCATTCTGCTATGCTTGTTGAAAAAGTTACCAATGAAGAAATAAAGCAAGCTCTTTTTGCAATGAACAAGAAGTCATGTGGAGGCCCTGATAGATTCAATGTTCATTTCTTCATAACTTGTTGGGACTATATTCAGAATGATTTTTGCAAAGTTGTGCACAATTTCTTTGATAAATGTACTCTCCTCTCTGAAGTGAATGCTACTAACCTTGTCTTGATTCCTAAATCATCTGATGCAAGCTCGGTTTCTTCTTTCAGACCAATTTCATGCTGTAATGTAGTATATAAGTGTTTATCCAAGATTCTTGCAAATAGACTTGTTCGTGTTCTTCCCTTCATAATCTCATAGAACCAAGTGGCCTTTATCCCCAAAAGAAATATAATGGACACCATTTTACTCGCTTAGGAGCTTCTCTGTGGTTATGGTCGGTCAAATGCTTCTCCTGCAGCAATGATGAAGCTTGATATTAAGAAAGCATATGATTCTGTTCACTGGTCTACCATTGTTAGGATAATGGCATTAATGGGTTTTCCCAAACCTTTTGTGGGGTGGATTTATGAATGCATCTCAACTCCAAGCTTCTCTCTTATTCTTAATGGTCATTCTGTTGGGTATTTCAAAGCAAGGCAGGGGATTAGGCAAGGTGATCCAATATCCTCTTATATTTTCATTCTTGTTATCGAGGCTTTAACTAGTCTTCTCAACATTAAGTTTAATTCCAACCAGATTTCCTTCCACCCGAAGAGCAAGTTCCATAAAGTGACAACTCTGATGTTCGCTGATGATATCATGATTTTTACTAAACCTCGGCTCTCTTCCATCCTCTGTGTTTTGTCCACATTATCATCTTTCCACTTGATGTCTGGTCTTAAGATAAACCTGAACAAATCCAGCATCATCTTCTCTGGCATTGACTCTAGACTTTCCTCCTCTCTCCTGCAAGCTTCTGGTCTCCAGCCTATGCATTCTAATATGTCATATTTAGGTCTCCCACTTTTAACTTCCAGGCTTACCATTTCTGACTGCCTCCCTCTTTATTCCAGAATCACTTCTGTCATGGATAAGTGGTCGAATCGCTTTTTATCACAAGTTGGTAGACTTGCTCTTATCAAATCAGTTTCCTTTTCCATGCTAGTTTACTGGGCCAAAGCCTTCATTTTGCCAACAAAGCTTTTGAAAATGATTAGAAGTGCTATGATGCGCTTTCTTTGGAGTGGATCTATTCATAGTAAAAAACCTATTCCCTGCTCTTTCAAACTCATTGAACTGCCCAGAGACAAGGGAGGTTTGGGAGTAATTAACATTCTGAAGTGGAATTTGGCAGCTTTTAGTTCCCATTTCAATGTTGTTCTCTCTAAGCATGGTAGTGTTTGGGTCAGATGGGTGTTGACACATAGAATTGGACGCAATAACTTTTGGAGTGTGATGGCTCCTCAAGTATGTAGTTGGACATGGAGGAAGATCCTAGCTTTAAGGCCTACTTTTCTTCCTTTCATTTGTATGTAGATGGCTATTTCATCTGATGTTAGGTTCTGGCATGAACCATGGGTTTCGCCCGGTTTGATCATTATCAACTTATTAACACATCAACAAGTCCAACAATCTGGAATTCCTGTCATAGCTAAGGCTACTGACTATATAAATCAAGGCAGTCTCCAACTTCCTTACACATCGAATCAGCAGCTTAGATTTGTCTGGAACCAGATCCAAGGTGTCAATATTGATTTTGTGGAAGCTGACCAAGTTTTTTAGAGAGGCAGTCTCCACTCTGTCTCTTATGCTTACAGTGTAATTTATGATTTGAGCAGTGTTCCCAATTGCAGGTGGCTAAGGATAATTTGGAATGATGACTCCAGCCCGAAGGAAATTTTTATGTTATGGAAAGTGATTCATAATGCTTTGCTGACAAGATCCGTCATGCTTAATATGGGCTTGAATCATGGGAACATGTGTCTTTTCTGTTCAAGCAATCCTGAAAGTGTTCAGCCCATTTTCTTTGAGTGTGATGCTACCTGAACATTTGGAGAAGAATGATGATGGTAGCGGGATGTGGTGCTTTGGCTACCCCTTCAACTATTGATTTGAACATAATCTACAAAGCAACAAGATGGAGAACCATGAAATCACGACTGATAACTCTATGCATGAAGAAATATTTCAATGTGCTCTGGAAAGAACGTAATAGAATTTGTTTTAAAAAGAAGAGGAGAGCTGGTGAGGTATTATGGAAGGACTTGAAAATTGAAATTTATGAAGCAATTCTGAGAAACCCGGTGTTTCCGCCTGCTACGAATCTGTCTTGGAGATAGTTTGCATGTCTTCGGGTAGCTTGTGTGTCTCCTCTTCTTTGTTTCTCCTTAGTTATCTTATATGTTTGTCTTCTACTTTTTGTTCAACCTTGTGTGGTTTTTTTTAGGCTTGAAGTATGTTTCGAGTCTCTTCTTTTTTATTGTTCCTTGCAATAAAACAGGTAGGGGTCCTGTCAACCCTGCTAGCCTTTGCTAAAAAAAACATTCAAAAGATATAATTTTAATACCAAATAATTACTAAAAGATGAATAATAAATACATATTCCAGAATTAATTAGATAATTACTAAACTCAAATACATATATTTTTTAAAACATTCAAAACACTTTATAGAAATCAAACATAATTTTCTGTAATTAAATAATAATTAAAAATAAATTTATAAATCTAAAAAATAATTCATTTCATTTCAAACTATAATTTAGAATTCAAAGTCTTCACTTTATATTCTAACGGTTAGAAGTAAATTATTTTCAAAACCACTTTTATATCCAAAATTATTTTCCAATAAGCCATTTTAGATTTCAATCAGTTTTATTTATTTATAAATATACTCAATTTAATTTTAAAATACCAAACATAATTTAATGAAGCTTTCAAAAATATTTTAAAGCTAGAAAATCAATCGAACATCTAACAAAATGAATTAAAGAGCAAAATCCTGCGAAATCAATAATCATCAATATAAATTTCTGTAGTGATGCCGAATCGAATTTTGGCCATCGATACACTGTACTCACAATATAAATAAATTACACAAATTAAAATGCAAACAGACAGCATCTCCTTTGCATTTTAGACATCCAACAAACACAAAACTCTACATTCAATTACCAAAATAACACCAAAACAATTTCATCCAATATCACACAATCGATTAATTATCCCAATAGAAATTCATTCAAGTAATCCAAACAACATACATAATCAATCAAAACCCAAACAAACATCTCCACTAAGTGATTCAACCAATAGCGAGATTATATGCATACTCACTACTGTATCTAAAATTTATTTTATATATATATATATATATATATATATTTCAGATACAGTAGCGAGTGAGAAATACTCACTAAGATTCCAATTGCTACCTGAATGTTTATTGTCAATGTTTCGCCTTCATCAACATTTGTTGTGCTTAAGTAGAGCCTCACCAAACACACCTTCCCCATCATGTGCTTTAAAGTCGTGGTATAGCAACCTTCTTATGTGTTCTCCAAACCTGTGCAAAAACATCCTCTTAAATTCAACACGTCGATGCCCCTCTTCATCCCTTGCCAGTCTCCATCGTCGTCAACCAGCCATCGTGCGAGGCAATGATTCCCCTAGTGACCAACATCGCGCCCTCTCTAATCGTCAACTGCTGTTACTACTAAGCCCGAACTCATGTGTCTCTCCTCTGCATCATCGGCGGTACCTAGGTCGAGCATTTTCATTCTTTTTTTATACAAGAGACATAATTTGATTTTAGGATTAGGGCGAAGTCCCTAATAAGGATCAGGTTCGTGTTTGGATGTATAGATGAGGAGAGTTTCCAGAAGAATGGAGGAAAGAGAAATGGGCTTTGGGCTGAAATAGTTTTAGGCTTGATTTAATTCAATACATTATTAATCAATTTCATATGCATTTAATTTTTTATTTTAGTTCTTGAAATAAAATTTCAATTTAATATATATTGATTCACATCTCTTCTGCAAATTTTATTCTAGTAATTGAATTTCATTCAATTCGATGCACGCTTATTTTATATTTAATCGAAACACTTTACTATTACAAAATACATTTATGTTTAAATTATTTCAATCATATAAAATTATTTACATTACAAATTATTTTATATTAATTAAAACATTTAATTAAATTTCAATATATTATTTTAAAAGAATTTAGTGATTCAACTCTGTTTATTACGACAAAACCTTTTATTAAATGTAATATAATTGACATAATTTATTTTTCAAATTTTAGTTATCAAATATTGAATTCGAATAAGATTTTATTTTAATAAAATTTATTTATTTATACGGCGTAGAAAATAGGGTTGTTATAGTTATCGTACATCTGGAGCACTTGAGTGAGGGATGCAAGGCTGTGTAATGGATGCTATGTTTATTGTGTGCTTGATATGTTGTGTGATACCCACACACCCTTATATCTCACACGTGATAGTAATTTAGCATCTACCGTGTTTATGTTCCAACTCTTTGGATGAAGGGACAAGTCAGGTATGGTTCTCATACCCTACGCCTCTATTTACTTTATTTAGTTTTTATAATATTTTGAGATGATGTATCGCTCACACCAGACTATTGTCTATGAAGTTTTATGCTTTGCTTATTCTTGTCTTGGGTATTCCTAAATGAGTAAACAAGGTCTAGATAGCGCATGGAGCTGTATGGAGTACGAGCAGGAGGCTACACTTTCATATATCTATACCTTGGAGCTTACTATCGCTTATATTCCGCTGTGCAGTACCATGGAGCTATCATTACTTGTATTTTGAGAGATAGTTGTAGAGTTTATCTTGGGAGATTTGAGATGTATAAAATCTTTGTTTCAGTCTTGTATAATATGTGAACCTCACGCACTTTGATGTTATTATTTATGGTTCATTTAATTATATCACTCTCTCCTATTTGCATCTATGTTGTTATATTATATTTTTCTTTGCGTTGTGGGATATTTTATAGGTTCTCTGCTTTGATTTTGATTACTTTACACCCTTGGCTACTATCCTACATCGGTTGGGTACCTCCATAGTGCGTTATACAAGTATATTGGGTATTCAAGGCATAAAGTGTTAGTCGCATTTGGTATCAGAGCCTAGGTTGCATGGATGACCTAAGTCGATACTTAGATCCATTAGAGATAAGAAGGAGCTATCACCTGAGAATGGATTAAGAGATATATAAAAGAGTGTACTTGTTATATTTTTGATTTCAAAGCTATATAGTAGTATATATAATTTATAAGTCGCATTACATTCATGGAAACCACTTATTCCTTTTAGAGAGAACGGTCATTCTTATTACAGCTTGTAAGAATAAGCTAACAAAGAATGCTGCTAGGAACTTCATTTCTGGAGTTGAGGAGGGGGCAGGATGGGGGGATACTAACCTCTACTTGTGGAAAATGTTCACTGAGATGGCGCATAACATGGTTCAGAATGCCCAAGTTGCTCCTGGTGTGACCATTGGTAATGGTGCTCCAATGCAAGAGCCAAGGGCTGACATTGCCAAACCGAACAAGGATTACTCTACTCTGGGTGGAAAACCTTTTCTTGGAATGGAATCAGCCATCGAAGTGCAGGATTGGTTAGATACCTGCAAACGCATCTTTTAGGATATAAAGTTAGAGGATGCAACGAAGTGGAAGCTGGCCTCTAGACAGCTTCAGGAAAGAGCAATAGGGTGGTGGAATGCCATCAAGGTTACTACTCCCAAGAACTAGATTACTTAGGGACAGTTTATGGCGAGGTTTGAAGAGAAGTATATATCGGCTGCTAAGAAGTCAGTGCTCTTTTGAAAGTTTGTTGACTTGAGATAAGGGGATATGGCTATGACAGAGTATGTGGCCAAGTTCGACGTGCTCTTGATGTATAGTCTATCTTTTATCGATACTCTACTCAAGAAGAACGAGAAGTTTATCATGGACTTAGATGATTATCTTGGAGAGAAGTTAATATGGCATATTGATGAGACATTTGAGAGGCTAGTGGAGAAGGCTCTTTGTCTATATCCTAAGCCTAAGTTGGTTGTTGCTTCCAAGGATGAGCCAAAGCCGCAAGTTGTTGGGGAGGCAAGTGATAGCGGGACAAGAAGAAGAAGCAGTTTCAAAAGGGTGGCCAAAAGAAGGGCCATCTTAGCAAAGATTGAAAAATCAAGCAGAAATGATGTTTTAACTCCAACAAGCTAGAGCATATGTAGAAGAATTGCCAAGAGCCACTAATGAATAAGCAGATTATGCCTGCTTACACTTTGAATGTTGTTCTAGCTTCGTCGAGTGCTCCATTAGCGAAAGAGAAAAGGAAGAGCGTCGTTATACATGGTATGCATTTTATTTCTAATACATCTGTATGTGTTTTATTTGATGTCAGGGATTAACATTTCTTCATACCTAATGATTTGGTAGATGGATTGGGATTGATACCTGAGATAGTTGTCCGACCTTTGATTGTCACAAACCCCATTGAAGGATCAACTATCCTGTGTATGGTTTGCCAAGACTTAGCATTGTCGAGTCATGGATCTTTGTTTGCTTGTGATTGATGTGTTTTGGGTTTTGAGACTGGCTAAGGAGGTATGCGGTACTTGTGGATTGCAAGAGGCTAATGGTGACGATTAGGGTTATGGAGGATTGGATGATAGTGATTGGCTATTTGTCATAGGATGAAGTTATGGTTAGCTTTGTACATTCACTTGGGACTCCGCAGGATGGGCTGTCATTTATGCCTATCATGGAGGAGTATCCAAACGTATTCGAGGTGGTGATCAAATTACCGCAACATCGAGAAATTGAGTTTCGCATAGACGTATGAAGGATGTCAGGTCGATAGTTATGCCTTTGAGGTGTATGACACTCAAAGAACAGAAGGAGTTGGAGGTACAAGTGAGTGACTTATTAAGGCGAGGGTTCATTTATAGAAGCATATTTGAGTGGGGCGCACCCATAGTGTTCACCATCAGGACGGATAGCTCTATAAGGTTGTGTGTCGATTACCATGAGTTGAATAAGGGACAAAGAAGAACAAGTATCTACTCCTGCATATTAATGACTTGTTCAATCAGCTCTACGGTGCGAAGGTGTTCTCTCAGTTGGACCTTGGAATGGGATTTCATTAACTAAAAGTGGCGAAGGAGAGTGTGCCAGTTACATCGTTCCATACGTTGTTTGGATTCTATGAGTGGTTGGTTATGCCGTTCGCGCTAACCAATACACTGGCATACATTGTTGATCTTATGAACTGTGTTTTCAGGGATCGGCTAAATAAGTTTGTACTTGTGTTCGTGGATGACATCCTTATTTATTCGAGGATGGAGGAGGAACATAAGGAGCATTTAAGGATTTTTCTCGAGGTGTTAAGGAAGCACCAATTAAAGGTGAAGTTTTCAAAGTGTCGCTTCTGAAGGATGGAAGTGTGATTCTTCGGTCACATTTTTTTAGCATGGTATTGCTGTAAATCCTACAAAGGTGGCAGCAATACAAGACTGGGATAGACCTAAGACCGCTATAAATGTGAGAAGTTTCCTTGGACTGGTGAGATAGTATAGATGTTTTATCAAGGACTTCTCTAAGGCATTAACCAACTTGACAAAGAACTAGACTTTTAGTTGGGACGTGAGGTGCTTGCATGCATTCATGAGTCTAAAGGAGAGGTTGAAGAGCACACTAGTATTAGTCATTCCAAGAAGGAATGAGGAGATGAAAGTATACACAGACGCCCATGGTACTGGACTAGGTGCGATGTTAATGCAGAGAGGAAAGTTTGTCGCCTACGCTAGTCGACTGCTGAAACCGCATGAGACTAAGTATCTGACTCAAAATTTGGAGTTAGTGGCAATATTATTCGCTTTGAAGATATCAAGGCACTATTTTCTTGGGGAGAGGTTTGAGTTGTATATGGACCACAAGTCATCGAAGTGTCTATTCTCCCAGAAGGTTCTCAACCTTTGCCAGTAGCAGTGGTTGGAATTCTTGGCCTCCTATGACTTTGACATTTTCTATACGCCAGGTAAGATAAATGCGGTCACTGATACATTGAGTATAAGATATAATAGTTTGGGAGCGATGTTCCTAGAGTTGAAGCGGTTTGAGTTTATCACCGGCTATGATTTTAGACCTCGATGTGAGCTAGAGCCAAAAGTGCAGGCTAGCTAGACGATTAGAACTACCCTGATTGAGCAAATCGACACTAGTCAGAGCCGAGACGCTAGACAAGACGAGATCATAGTGACTAAAAAGGAAGGAGTAGAGTCTGTAGAGATGAAATAGTATGGAATCGACCGTGATGGTTGACTACGTAAGGACGAGAGTTGTTTATTCCTGATGTCATGGGTTGAGGGAAGAGGAGCTATGAGAGTGCCATCATTCGAGATCGAATATACATCCTGACGGTAATAAAATGTGTCGCGATACAGACATTTTATTGAGAAGGGAGGAAAAAGGACGTTGGGGCATTCATCTCGAAATGCATGAATTGTTAGTCGGTAAAAGAAGAGTATACGAAGCTGAGTAGTTTGCTGCAACCGCTCGAGATTCTCGAGTGGAAATGGGAATAAGTTTCGATGGACTTCATCGATGGATTGTCAAGCACCAGAGTAGGGTACGATAGTATTTGGATCGTAGTCAATAGATTGATGAAGAGTTCTCGATTCATACCCGTCAAGCAAAGTAGAACGACAACCAAATTGGCTGAGTTATATAGAAATGAGTTATGCGATTCGACAGCGTGCCAAAGAGCATTGTGAGCGACCCCATTGTTCACTTGTGGGTTTTGGAAAAGCTTACAAGTGGCATTGGGGATAGATCTGCATTTCAATATAAATTAGCACCTATAAACCGATGGGAAGATTGGGAGGGTGAATCATATCTTGGAGGATCTCTCGTGGGCTTGCTTTCACGATTTTGGTGGCTTATGGGATGATCATATACACTTAGTAGAGTTTACATACAACAACAGCTATCAGTCCAGCATCGGTATGGCACCATTTGAGGTGTTATATGGCCGATCGTGCAATGCTCATTCATGTTGGTGGAAAGCTGGTGAGAAACTGATACTTGAGCCAGACATGACCAGAGAGACTTTGAAGAAGATCGAGGCCATTCGAAAACAAATGAAAGCTGTTCAAGATAGACGGAAGAGCTATGCTAATAAGAGGAGACCTAATTTAGATTTCTTCGTCGGCGACATGGTGTTTGTCAAGATCTCTTCATTGAAGAATGTTGTCTGATTCAATACTAAAGGGAAGTTAGCACTTAGATTTGTTTGTTCTTTTCCGATACTTGAGAGGATCGAGAATCTAGCATATATAGTTGACTTACCTCAAAAGATGGTGGGAATGCACAGTGTGTTCCACATATCCCAATTGTGGAAATTTATGCAAGACTCATGTGTAATAGTTCAACTGAATTAGCTTTGTGATATCAAGATTAAAGTAGAAGCTTTAAGACTTCGTAGGCCTATTCGTGTCATCAGACGTGATACCTAGCAACTTAGAAGGAAGACAGTAGACCTAGTGAAAGTTTAGTGGAGTGAGAGCGAAGGCTATTGTACTTGGGAGACTGAGAAGGGCATGAAGACTGCTTATCCGGAGCTCTTTACTTGGTGGGACATATGTTTATTGCATTTTCTCTCACTTTCAATATCATATAGGGAAGTCTAGTATCCTGCACGCTAAGTAAGTGTAGATAAATTTTTTGCTTATGTGTGCATATTTGATGTTTGATATGATTGCTCATGGATGTTAGGCATGCAGGGTAGCTATGTTTGACTTTACCTTGGTTGGGTTAGGAATTTCAGGGGTGAAATTCCTAAATGGGGGAGAGTGTATCGATTCGTATTTTATGTATCAGAGGATCATAAAATATTATGTTTTTAAATTTATATGAGGTTGCACGACTTTATGTTTGGGAAATGCCTATTAGTGACATTTTCTATATTTAGAATTTTTCCAAACAATTTTACCCCTGAAAACTTGTATCAGCTATAAATTTTGATAGAAGCCGAATTAGCATCCGAGACCACTTCCATTGAAAAAATGAAATGGTTTCCCTTTCCGTAGAGTGGTCAAATAGCAATTTTGACTTCCTGGTTAGGAGACCTGGCTGTTCGAAGGTTGGTAGTTTTTGGAGCAGCCTACTAGGTAATTAGTGAGTTTGGAGGCAAGCCTATTAACCCCTTTTAGGTTTGAAGACTATATTTGGCTGAATCATTATCGTCAAATCAATTTCACACATTCTCAAACAGATCTAAGCCTCCATTAACCCATTCTCCACCCAAAACCTTCTCTTTTATCCTCCAAATCTAGTCTACATAATAGGTTAAGGTTAGATTAGTAACGGGATTCATTAGAGATCTTCAAATCTATAATTTTGGAGAGGGAAAATTTCTCTTTGCTGTTGATTTTCGGATTTGCCTTGATTTTCATGCAAATCTCCACTTTTTGGATATTTGGTGACTGATTTATCATCTCACACCTTACTATATATGTATCTATAGGGTTTTACATGTTTCAGATCCATTTCTAAAGTCAAAATTAAGATTTAATGCTATTTTAAAACCCAACCCATGGTTAAAGTTTGAATAAATAGATTTTTTGGTGTTCTAAACATGTTATTTGGATATGTGATTGCTTTGATATATGCTAGGCTATGATATACACCTTGTATGATGATTTCTATAATTGATTGTCTGTTTTACATGTTTGAATGTTGTTTTGTGCATGTATTGTGTTTGTTTGTATGCTTATATGATTAAAAACGCTCATCGGAGCGAACTAGAGGTAGGAACTATGAAATCGGACTTCGATGGATATGCTTTAGAGTGTTTGGAGTCATATCATTGCATTGGCGATGGTTGAGGATCAAAGTATTGAGAGCAATGGAATCAGTGCGATGTTGACGTGCTGAAGGAGCTACACGGTTTGGTTTTGTGGAAGCTTAGTTCGATGGTTGTCTTCAGGAAGGAAAGTATTTGGTTCAGCATTGAGTGGCTTGGCAAGTGAAGGACTGGACATGAAATCATGTTCAGTAGATATTGGCTTGGTGGATGGCTTGGCTCGTCAAGTAGAGGACCAAATAGAAAATGTGGTTTAATAAGTCTTTGTTTGGCTATAAGGAAATGTCGAATTAAAGTTCTTGTTTAGTCTGGTCTATGTTCGGTGGAAGTGCAGTCTAGTTGGTGGGGTGCCGAATAGGAGTATCTATTCGATGCTGCTTCTATTTGGAGGAATTATGGCTTCAGGCTGAACAAAGGGAGGCCGAACTGATTATGGAGCAAGGCTTTGGGCTGTAGGCTTCGAGGCAAGATGTGGGGTTACTTGGTGTTCTTGGGAGTTGGTCGGAGTAAGGATGGATGATCCAAGGATGGTTGTACATGACTTTGGAATAGCAACCAACGAAATACGACGACTTTGATGACTCGATGTGGTGAACAAATATAGCATCTTGTAATGACTTGTCTTTTCGACATCAAAAGTTGGCACCTAATACATCTATGGTATTCGAATGCCGAGAATCCAAGTGCTGGAAAGGTAGATTGTTAGGGTAAAATAAAAGAAAAAGAATAGGGGGAACAGAATCTCACAGCGTAACAACAACATAACAAAGATAGTAAAAGATGTCACTCTAAAATACAAATTATAGTTAAAAACAAACCTCATCAGTCTTGATAGTTATGACTTCCCGACCTTAAAATTGGTGATGGGCAAATATAATAAATAGCAAAAATAAAATAATACGACTGATAAACATCTAGCTCTATTCCATGAGCTCCATATCCTGCCAACGACAACCTAGAAAAACTCACATTAACATATAAAAATAATACGATAGGTAAACATTCGGATCAGTCTGGAAAACCAGCATGAGAAAACTGAAGAAATATGATGAACATATAACAATATATGAAACCATGCCGTTAGACACGAAACGGGTTTTACCTCACGTGAACAACATCCATAGATTAAAGCATGGAAACAAGTCGGAACAAAATCAGACTTGAAAAAAATGAACACAAATAATTAAACATCCAAAAGAGCTCCAGGCACTTCTCGATGCAATCAATAAAACGATTCAAAGATTTGAATCAAATAAGGAAGAGGAATTTTTTTCCAACAATAACTAGGAGGGTGCACTCCCCTTACTGAAAGTATACCTCCAGAAAATATACTTGAGAACTACGATGTCTCTCAGAAACCTCCAAGCTAGACCTCGCCAACCTTACCGAGTAATTAAGTATTTTACATCTCCGCGTACATACAACTGGAACCAATCTAGAGTAGATCTAATAGTACCCTAATGGGAGCAACCCTACATAGCTTGGCCCCCACTCGCTTTGTATTTAGCCATTTTCAAAAAATGGTACCAAAATCGATAGTCAATGAATCAACTATCAAAAACAAACTAGTACTACCCTGGGGAAAACAATAAAGGTGGACAAGTTAGGGCAATGTTGCTTCCCATCTTTACTCGATGGCTTTTTTAAACTTCAGAATAACAAAAGTTTAAATGCCCTAAACGAGCAACAAAATCATCTTGAGTCAATAAACACATAGAAGATAGTAGAATCGATAATCAAAAAAATCAACTATTGGGAATAACAAAATAATTATATATGAAAATTAGATCCCTTAAAACATTTGACTCACACTTGTGCTTGATTTTCACATCACAAATATTTGTAAAACACTTTAAAAAATAGTCTTTAAAATATTTTTTTACAGAGCTAGTTATATTTCTAGGTGCATTAAAAAGAAGGGTCAAAAACAGATGTCAATAAAGCATCGTTTACTATAAACCCAAAACAATTTACACTTAGCTTTATTTTTAAACATTCCTTTTTAAAGATTTTCTTATTTATAAACTATCATTTATAACTTTTAAAACAACATTTATTATCCTAGAATATAATAAATCAGTTTAAAATATCTTTATGAATTTAAACAATGTTAATCATCCCAAAAGATAATTGATATAACTCTATTATAAATTTAAAATCACATTAATTATCCTGAAAGAAGATTAATTAAATTTATAATCTTTTTATATTCTTAAAATATCATTAATTATTTCGAAAGATAATTAATCAAATTTATAATCTTTTTATAAATTTAAAATAACATTAATTAGACCAAAAGATAATTAATCAAATTTATAATCTTTTTATATATTTAAAACAACATTAATTATCCGAAAGTTAATTAATCAAATTTATAAACTTTTTATAAATTTAAAGCAACATTAATTATTTGGAAAGATAATTAATCAAATTCATAACTCCTTTTATGAATTTAAAACAACGCTAATTATCCCGAAAGATAATTAATCAAATTTATAATCTTTTTATAAATTTAAAACAACATTAATTATCTCGAAAGATAATTAATCAAATTTATAGCTCCTTTAACGCTTATTCTTTATCTTAGATTCTCAAAAATGCTTAAGGAATAGTATAAAACAACTTTCAAAGTGAAAAAACATGACGAAACATTTATTTTGTAAAATACAAGCACAAGTTCAACATACACAAAGATTTAAGAAGAAGATATTTCATAAATGACGGTACAACGATAATCGCTATTACGAAACTTACACAAACCAACAGTATGTCATAGATATTTCAACCAAACATTAATATAAGCGACCTAAAAATATAAGTAAGTCAATATTGGCAAGAAACCCCTTAAGGTCTCTCTACAAAAGTCCCCTGTAAATCACACATATGTATATATATTTCGAAGTATTTCGTAGCGACCTATTTGCTACGTAAACAATCAAACAACAATATATAAATTGTCATCCAAGCATTCAATAATAATCTATTGCAACACAGATATCATAAAGTTTATTTAGAGGTGAACAAGCTCACCAAAAGACGCTTTCACATTCTTGTTCGATTTAAAATCGACCGACCATCGATTTTAGCTCAAAACTGTACTTATCTTCAAATTAAATGAATCCAACTTCAATGCATAGATAACAACGGTACGAATCCAATGCAAAAAACTGTGTCTAAAACCGACCTCCTATGAGTGAGATATTAATTTTATAAGAAATTGTAAATAAATAATTAAAGAATTAAATAGTTCCATTTAATCATTTTATTAAAGTTAATTACTTATAAAACGCATCTTCCCCAAAACCAAATATCAATGTGCATGCACAGATACAGATACACGAACCTAACATCCCATATTCTCCTTCCTCCATATCTCATTGAATACTCAACGAAATTGCGAATCGGCTTCACCGGTGTGCTACTATGCGCGTGCCTACTGCTTCGATCCAAAATTATGAAGCTCGAACTCCCCTGTCACAATGCAACTTTTCTATAGCCGCAAACGACAAACGGAGGTCGCATTCCTCCATGCTGAACCAAGCTCCACCAAACTCGGTCGTAAGCTCCATTTTTCCTTCTACAAACCAATATCCAACTCCTTTCCACCAATCGCCTCCCTATCTTGAGCAAATCCAAACCCGAGCTTCCTTTCGTATACATTGAACAACTCAAACCATCACCGCACATAAGCTAACCAACATGGATTTGAAGATCTCTCCACTACAAACTCAAAGAATCCAACTTTACCATTTTTCGTTGAGTATTTGATTTGATTATGAATTTTGATAAGTGGATGTTTGTTTTTTTGTTTATAGGAAGTGATAAAAAGAAAAGCGAAATAGGAAAAGAAAAGTCAAGTTTGTTGATCTTTCTAAATGTTGAGTCTGGTTTATGCAAATATTTCTGGCACTTCGTTACATAGGATTTTGTTCGCGTACGAATCGCGAACGACAAAACAAAAATACGATCGTGCAAAAATGCAATACGGTCTCAAAGCAACAATAAAATACACCGTTTATATAATTCTGTGAAATCTCAAAAATGCCATCATTTGCCGAAAAATAAGTCAAATGAAAATTTAAATATTTTTCAAATTAAAAATCATGGAAAAATACTATAAATTCATTTAAAAATACGTCAATCAAAACCAAGTCGTTTTGTTAACAATTAATTTTCTTGTTATTTATTCGAACTATTTATTAATGTAAATAAATTTACAAAATGAGTTCACATTATTATTTATTAATCAAAAGAAGTTAAATAAGGTTATTAAATCCATTTAATTAATATTTAATTCAAAATTCAAATAATTAAATAATCCCTACATTTGAACATAAGTTATTATATCTTTCCAAGATGTTATACATCTAGTGATGGACCGAAAGGACGAGTTCTATGTGATAGCTCATAGGCTAGAACATGAGGTCGTGATGCTGTGAGTAGGATAAGGTAGTCTGCGTGTACCCAGGGTAGTCTGCGCATAACCATATGTTTAGACGTCCGCAGGTGTCCGTTCCTTGGCTATCTGCATGGGCATGAGTTGAACATCTGTGGGGTAGTTCTACTGTCGATACATATGCTAAGGGACTGATGGGTGACCCTGTAGTTATGATGCTCATTGTCGTGACAAGGTAGCCTACATGTACCCAGGATAATCTGTCCCCATATTTTGGACATCTACGTGTTCCCAGTCCTTTTCCATCTGCATAAGCAATGGGTTAAGCATCTGAAAGAGTTATCGTACATCTGAATCACTTGAGTGAGAGATGCAAGGATGTGTGGTGGATGTTATGTTTGCTATGTGCTTGATATGTTATGTGATACCCATATATCTCAAATGTGATAGTAGTTTAGCATATACTATGTTTATGTGCTAACTCTTTGGATGTGGGGACAGGTGAGGTACGGTTCTCATTCCCTTCGCCCCTATTTACTATACTCGGATGTTATAGTATTTTGAGATGATGTATTCCTTATACCAAACTATTTTCTGACCCGTGGTTTTATGCTTTACTTCTTATCATCTCGGGTACTATTAAATGAGCAGATTGGGGATAACACGTCTGGATAGCGCATGGAGCTATACACAACCAGGAGGCTATGCTTTCATGTATCTGTACTTTGGAGCTTACTATCACTTATATTCCACTTTGCAGTAATGCAGAGCTATGTCAGTACTTGTATTTTGAGAGATAGTTATAGAGTTTATCTTGGGAGGTTTGGGATGTATAAACTCTTTATTTCGGTTTTGTATAGTCTGCAAACCTGATGCACTCTGATGTTATTATTTATGGTTCGTTTAATTATATCATTGTCTTGCCTATTTATATCCATATTGTTATGTTATATTTTGTCCATGCAGTATAAGATGTTTTACAGGTTCCATGCTTGGATTTTGATTACTTTACACTCTTGACTACTATCCTGCATCGGCCGGCTACCTCCACGGCATGTTATACAAGTATATTGGGTACCAGAGGTGTATGGTGGTCATCACATAAACTCTATAGCATTAGTCTGAAATGTTAACATTAACCTCTCCGTTGGACTTAACCTTAGGATAGAAAGTTCAATTATATAATATTTGTTACCCGGTGGCTTGACCAAGTAACAAGAGGCTCGGTGTAACAAGGTTGCTCAGCATAAGAGCACCGTTCGGCATTAAGAGCACCGTTTTGCATTAAGAGCACCGTTCGGCATCCAAGCCTCGTTCGGCACAGAAGGGCCGTTCGGCGTAGCAAGGTCGTTCGCTACAAGCCTCGTTCCGCATCCAAGCCTTGTTCGGCACAGAAGGGCCGTTCGGCATAGCAAGGTCATTCGGCAAAAGCCTCGTTCGGCATCCAAGGCTCGTTCGGCACAAAAGGGCCGTTCGGCATAGCAAGGTCGTTCGGCATAAGCCTCGTTCGGAATCCAAGCCTCGCTCGGCATCCAAGCCTCGTTCGGCACAGAAGGGCCTTCGGCATAGCAAGGTCGTTCGGCATAAGCCTCGTTCGACATCCAAGCCTCGCTCGGCATCCAAGCCTCGTTCGGCACAGAAGGGCCGTTCGGCATAGCAAGGTCATTCAGCATCTCACTCTTCACATAGCACATTGTCTCGATCGGCATGCAGATACCGTTCGGCATATCTTCCTCGATCGGCTTACGAATGCCGTTTGGCCCGGATATGTGGTTCGGCAATTGTCGTTCGGCAATTGTGGCTCGGGGTATAGAAGTCACTTACTACGGGCCGAGGCATCTTACTCCTAGGCCCATGAGGGAAGTCCAACCCATCTTCGTCTATAAATAGAGGGGCAGTGGCACAGTGAAAGAAACCTCTTTTCGGGAACACTAGGGAGACTCTGCTGCATTCCAGACTTATTCTATTTTACTAAGCACTTGTATTCAAGTCTTTGTAATACAGATTGTATCTGTATTTAATCATTGGTGAAAGCAATAAAAATCAAAACTAAAAGTGGACGTAGGCAATTACGCTGAACCACTATAAATCCGGTGTTCTTGTTTTTGCACTTAATTTAGCATACAGTTATCTGTTTTACTTTACTTTCTTCATTACTCTCTCTACACAATCTTTCTCAAGGGTGTTAGTGACCAATTTTGGTGCTAACATTTTGGTGCTTTCACTGAGAATCGAATTCTCAGGCCGCTAGGATCTGCTTTGTAGCTACTGGATTGAATAAATCCCCCGAAGGAGATCCAAGTAAATCACAGGACGTCCGTTGATTCTACTCAGAGTTCTTATCAAAAGCTCTACTATGGGAAGACCACGTACACGATCAACCTCTCATAACCACTACAAGAAATTTGATTTTTAGTGGCGCACAAAAAACGCTACAAAAAGTTTTGGTGGCGTTTTGATAAACGCCGCTAGAAAACATGCGACTAAAAATCCATGATTTTTTGTTGCATTTATTTAACGCCACTATAAATGAATTTTTGGCAGCGTTTTTTAAACGTTACTAAAGATCTTTTTTACAGCGTTTAAGAAACGCCACCGAAAAGGTGCCGTTTACTATCTTATTTTTTTTCTGCACTTATTATTATTTTTTGCAGCGTTTTTGAACGCCACGGAGATTATCTGAGTTACTATAATTGCTGAGTTACTATTTTTGGTGGCGTTTTTTCTCTGCCACCGTATGTTTCGATTTTATTGTCTGCTGTTCCACGACTGCATCTGATTTCGCCTCCAATTCAATTACTTCAAAACTTATACAATAACATAATATATAAACACATACACATTCAAAAATAACACATTCAATGAACCACAATAACACAAACAAAAGCAATTACATAATCACCACTATATCATAACATTAGTGTCAAGACAAAAGGTTAACCATACGTTTACACAACCAAACTACCATAAACAGTTTCATAATAGTACATGCAGCTAAAGTAGTGCTGCTACCATACATACTAGTTTCATATATAATAGTTTCATAACAGTTTTAATCAACCTAACTACATACATGTGCTGCTACCATACCAAAAACCAGTGCTGCTGCTTGAATTCTTCACAAATGTTTATCTACCTGTAAACAATAATAATCATGTTACTAAATATTTGTGAGGTGAAGGTATCAAAGATCAAAAATGGACAAATATAGAAGTCCTTAGACTATAATACATCAAACAAATATGCCTCTGCGTATTAACCACTGATGTGAGCACATTGTAATCGTCCAATAACTTTTACATCATATTTGTGAAGTCAGTGCACTAGACTTGCACATTAGCAGATGAACTTATGACAAAGATAAATGTCTTTATCATGTGGCAGATTGTGACCATTCAGTGCTTAAGTGTAGAATGATATTTAACTAACTACTAGGGGTTTAGATATGTTAAAGAATGAACGTGTGTTCGCCTTAGTTATAGCGAGCAACGCGACCCTATTGGCTCATAGCACCTATAGTTGGAGCAACGCAGTTTCACTGTGTTGGTGGATGTTGAATACAAGCTGGTAGTTAATTTACCAAAGTATTGCATTATTTCTAGAACAATATGTTGTTGATAATGTGATAGCTTATCAGGCTACGCAGTGAGTACACTGAAGGTGTTAAAACTAGTTCTGTTACATCAACTAAGGATATACTTTTCTATCAAAGTTGTACCAGGCTCCAGTAACCTTTATTAGTACACGGTGAATGTGTTAAAATTGGTTATATAAATTCAACACTTCAGCCACACAAACTCTGTTCCATCCACTATCAACAGCCACACAAACTCTAGCTCTACACCAATATTTATTAAGTAATATAACTAATTTTTATAGTCGATTATCTAGGAATATTGTCAGAGTATTAGAATCAAAGTTTGAAAACATTTATGATGAACAAGTTATATACCTTTCAGTTTGTTTTCAGAATGACTTTTTCCGTTGGCCAAGCTATGGGAACGCCAAGTGCATCTTCCATGCACGTCAACTCCGATGTTGGTCTCCATAGCTCTGCATTTGCATCTCTCACAATATCAACCCAAACTTTTACAGCATTAAGTCCCAATATATGACTATGGACCATCATTATCGGATCAGTTGATGCAACAGTTCCTTCAACCACTACGTTTGTTCCACCCAAATCGATCAACTGGCATTTGCTATCTTTTGTCAACTTTGTAATTGGCTGGAAGAAAAGAGATTATTATGCAGAATATATACATACACATAATAAATAAACTTTCATACACATGTAATTTCTTTAATTTTGAAAATTAATACTTACATGCTCTGATTTCTTCATGACCAAGGGTGTAGATTTCATGGGAGAAGTCGCACAATTTACACTGTCATTTCCATTTTCTTTATCAACTTCAACTTTTGATTTTGGCCATGCTACTTTCCTACCAACTGCATCTCCAATGCACGACATATCACATGTGGGTCGCCACAAATAAGCATCTTTATTTATTACTTTGTCGACCGAAATCACAACGGCAGACGGACCAAGCGGAATACCATTAACAACATATTGTGGCTCTCTGGAGTAGACTCTTCCTTCGGCAACTACCCCTTCACCCTCATTCCAACCATAAATCTTGCATTTGTCATCTTGGACAGTGTTGTTACTCTAAAAATGTGAAGTGTAATTTTAACAAACAAATAAATATAAAGATGGTTTATTTTAACAAACAAATAAATTTCTACTTAGCAAATTACTTAGCAAATCATTCACTGGTTATAAAATGAGAAGTGTAATTTTAAAAAACAAATAAATATAAAGATGGTTTATTTTAACAAACAAATAAATTTCTACTTAGAAAATTACTTAGCAATTCATTCATAGGTTATAAAATGAGAAGTGTAATTCCAACCATAATATTGTGGACAGTGCTGTTAATATAAAAAAATTATTCAAATGGATTAATTTGGGGTACTAATATCTAAAAACTAAAACTAAAACTTTAGTATGTTTCAATGAGAAGTGTAATTCAACAGTTTAGTATGAGAAGTGTAAAATTTACTGTACTGACCTCGTTCAAATTTACTCGCAGCGCCATCTTAATGCAAGTTGATGGCCAAGCTACTACCTTATTCATAGCGTCTACTAATACTGTCATTTTAGGTGTAGACCTCCATAAATAAGTATCTGGTTTGTCCACGATATCTACAATAACGCTCATAGCATTTGGTCCAAGACGAATGCCATTTACAACCGCAGTTGGGTCCCTGGACAACACCCTCCCATTGGCAACAACTTCACAGTTTCCATCCCAATTCAACATCGAACATACATCGTCATTGCTCTGCAATTATTCAACCAAAAATTATAGCAATCACTGGATCAAAATTTAAAATCTAAATGTTATTTCTTGAGTAATATAATTATTATTTTTACCAATTCAGATGTGCTCCTTTTCGAACTTTCTACACCCTGCAGCAAAGCTCTAATATCAGGATATTTTAATCTTAAAAGCACTCAATTAAATGTAATGTAGGCGTTTAATTGACTATCGAAAACTACTAAATGGACTTTGATCAGTTAATGTAATAAGTTTGCTAAAATTAAAATGACCATACTTAAAATGGCAGAGAACATATAATAATTTTGTGAGAGAGAATAAATTTGTTCTTTTTAGTATCTAAATTATATGGCGCTTTGAATTTTTTATTTTACATATATAAATTACTTTTAATAGTTTAACTTCTGGTTCATCAGAACCTACAGCATACTCTTCATTTCTGCTATTTCCTCTCGACACTGCGATACTTGTTTATCTTTGGCCTGGGCCACAGCTAGCTTGGTTAAAGTGCAACCCCCTCCCAATGCCCTTAACCGTCCTGGTTTATCTTGTCCGAGTACATGTACAAGAGCATCTCCACTGACATTACGTGACGAACCGGAATGTGATAGGCTACCAAATTTTTTAATCTCCTCCTACATAAATAAATACAAATAGATAATGTACAATGGTAAAATTATCGTAGTTTCGGACAATTTTTTATATACAGATAAAATTAAAAAAACTTACAATAGCATTTCCAGCTTCCGCGGTCACCGGTTTACCATTTTTTTTTATGTGAGATTTAATCCAAACATCAGCTCTAGTTATGGACGATGGACTTGGACTTTCTTTTTTCTAAATTTAGGATAACATTAAATAAAAAACCGGACAGGTATAAAATAATATTAAATAAAGCTATACTTAATTAAATAACCATGTCTTCGGTCAAACTAGCCATTCCCTTACGACCAGTTGTGTGTGGAAGTTGTTTATCCCTAAGGGCCGAATATTTCTCACTTCGTTTCTGTAAAATAGAAAGATATATTGTTATAGGATAATGGCAGCTTTGTTGTTTGAGAAAGTGAAGAGTGACAGAGAGAAGTTGATATATTGTTATAGGATAATGACAGCTTGGTTGAGGAAGTGAAGAGTGACAGAGAGAAGTTGTTTGAGAAGTGTTTGATAAAGGCAATGTAAAGAAGAAACATGGATTTTTTTTTGTAAATAGAGAACAAAAACTTGAAAACAGTTGCTTGTAGTAGAGGAAAATTCAATGTATCAGAAACTAAAAGACAAATGAAATAAAACAGTGAACATAATATCAAGTGAAAACAGTGAGCACAAGAAACAGATATGTAAAAATGAAAACTAAAATCTAAGATGTAATGCAATGTTTTTTGTTTTATTTTTGTTTTTGGGTATATGCAATGCAAGCTTGTTGAAGTATGAAATGCAACAGCAATGTAAAACAGAAAACGAAACGCAAAAGCCAGGAAATGAAATGTAATAGCAAACTAGTTGAAAATTCCAATGCAAGATGAAAACAAATCCAACAATTTTTTTAATGCAAGATAACACAATACAAAACCATATGTATTCTTTTTTTTAATGCAAAATGTTTTCTTTTTTTTAGACTAAAACAAAACCATATGTGTTATTGGATAATAAAATTGTTCTTTTGAAAATGATAATCAACTATGTTGTGCAAATAACCATATGTGTTATTGGATCCCAATCATTAACTTTTAAAGTGTTCTAGCAAATAAAATAGTGAATAGTGTTACCTTAAACTCCGGACTTGTTTTCGCCTTCACAAACCTTCTCCATTCGTTCATGCTTTTGATGTTGGTAGGTTTCAGTTTTAGTCTTTCCTCTTCGTTCTCCACTTTATTTAATTTTCGAACCAATTTACTTTTTGACGATCTCCAAATTATTCCCATTTGTTGAAATACAGCTTTTCTTTGCCAATCCTCTTCCAGTTTAAATCTTATCTGCAACAATACATGAAAACATGATATTAAAATCAAACAACAGCCATATGTATGCATCAAACAATTTTTTTCAGCCAAAACTATAATACGTGATGTAACAATGTAGCAACTTGCAAACAGAGGTATAAACAACAAAAACAATTTTTAACTCATACCTGAATCGATTGCCACAAAACAACTTTTAACTCATCACTTAGATTCCTCCAATCATCAAGTGTGTATGGAACCAGCTCCCGCACAAGCGGTCCAAGAAAAGAGGATAAATGTACTGACCCTTTCCCTATTGGTATACCTATATCATTGAACTCAACTTCAATTCGATCCTGACTGCTTAACGGGAGTCTTTTTGCTTTTGCTGGACCTCTACCGCCTCTTTTCCAAGATGTAATTCTGGATTCAGCTTCACTTGCTCTCCCAATTTCTCCCTCAGCATCATCAGTTTGTTTAGGAAGGATTTCATTTTCTGAGCGAAGTCCTTCATTTGGGTCGGAGGGGGTAACAGGTGGCTCTTGTTCTTTGTCTTCATTGCAAACAATGGCTTGCTTCTTAGTGTTGACTGTTGGTTCTTCACTGTCGGTGCAAGCACCAGCTGGAATCTTAACCTTTTTCTTTTGATTATACTTCCGCTTTGACTTATACTTCTAAGATTCCTCATCATCCTTTCTTTGGTTGCGAGTACGTACAAAGCTTGAATGCATCTTTTTTCTGCAAATGAAACAAAAAACAGTAACTTATTTTGAGAATAATTCATATAAAGGACAGTTAACAGTATCTATTATGTAACCTTGAATACAATAGTTATTAATACATGTATATGAACTCTGTAATGTAAACTCTATAAATAATCACATTAATACTTAATAATGGAATAATCAAAACATGTAATTTCTATAAATGTATATTAATATGTTTTCTATCCTTGCATTTACAAATGAAGGCACCTAACATCTACTAAAAAAAAGCACAACACACTCAACAAAATTTGCAACCTCTCACAAACACAAAACATAGCAATGCTAACTCACACACAACTCACACAAGCACACAGTACACAACATATTCACAAACCCAACTCACCCTACAGACAGTCAGACAACCCTCACAAACACAGTACACACAAACACATATGTAGACTAACTACCCACTTACCTTATCAGTCACTATCCTCTGGATATCACTCATTGTCTTCTGAGTTCCGATTCTTTTGACAATTAAGATATCTTTTGACAATTATGCAACAGGGAACAAACTTGGCATAGGAATGGAACTAAATTCAACATAAACATAATATTAAATTTGATTTGACATATCAAATCCAAATAGAGTCAGACAAAAAAGAAATGTTATCAAATCATTGTGCACGAATAAAAGAAGTCATAGAGAAAATAAGTAAATGTACAAGGAGAAGGGAGTCATTCTTGAATGTGATTCTAAATGTTAGAATGATGTGTGTTGGGCGTATTCTCACCCAGGCAATCTCAAGACCAAGAAGCACCAGGTTCGCCCAGGCTTGCCTAAGCTTCATTCGGCATCCCTACCACTGCCGAACCAGACTCATAACCACAGAACTGCCGAATCAATTCTACCTCCCATGCTTGCCGAACCAACCTACCGGTCCAACCTCATCACCGAACCAACCTACCGGTCCAACCTCATCACCGAACCAACCTCCTCTACCGGTCCAACCTCACCTACCGGTCCAACCTCACTATCGAACCACCTCCTCTCCAATAGCCACCGGTCCAGATCAGGGCCGGACCAACCTACCACATCTCACCACCGAACCAAGCTATGCCGAACCAAGATGAGCCAGGCCAGATTGCCTCAGCCCAGGCCCGCCAGCAGCCATATACATCCAAGACCCCTTCCCCCAGCCTCACTCTATAAATAGAGGGGTAGGGGTACAACAATGAGGGACAAGTTTTGAGAGCTCAAGCACGGAGAGAACTTTCAAACAATTTTCAGATACTTGTATCAAAGCTTTGTACTTGTAATCTAAACAAGAAAGGAGAAATAATATATAAAGTGGACGTAGGCACATTCTGGCTGAACCACTATAAATCTGCGTGTCTTTTACAGTTTAGCCCCTGCTTTTCATATATTTGCGTAAATCACCCAAATCACTAAGAACAACATAAAATCAATTAAATCATACGACTTTGAGGTGTTTGTCCATTTTTTTGTGCAAACATTTTTGGTGCTTTCACTGAGAGCTAGAAGCTCGAAGCTTCAGCTTCATCCACTTAACAGTTTTCCTAACAGCATCGTCCGCCACTTGGAAAACATGCCTCCTAAACAAAGAAAAGATGTTAACAAAGGAAAAAACATCGCATCCAGCAGTCTTCCAGATCCAGCTGTCACGAATCAAGTAAATCGTCCTCCTCCAGCAGCAGTAACAAATGAAGGACATGCTAACCCAACCACTCCTGCCACAGAACAGCCTGCAGCAATTACTAGGGCAGATTTGGACAGAGTTGTGGTTGAAGTAACTAACCGCTTCACGTCCCAGCAGGAAGCCTTGGTGGACCATCTCATGTCACGCTTAAGGGATGCTGAAGAATCCAACCGCAACACTGAATCATGGGGCGAGTCCCAGTCTGGAGGATCTCAGAGACAACAAAGATCTTCCTTCTTCGAAGGAGCTAACGGTAGAAGTAGCCATGGTAGGAGCCGAGACCGAGCACAGCCCGAAGTTAGGCCTGAGGAAACGTTTGGTACCGAACCCAACGGGGGAGGTACCGGACGGAGGTCAACTATAGCTGAGCCTGTCATACTGCCTAACCATGGAAACGCCGGTGAACGGGGCCGAGCTAGAGTCCAGCCAGAATTTGGACCCGAGGAAGTGCTTAGATCAGAACCCAGCAAGGAAAGATCAAGGAAAGGGCCAACTGTAGCTGACCCTAGCATGCTCCCAGAAGATCAAAGGCAGCCGCTGGAAAATATGAGGAACGATAGATGATACCATCCCTACAGGTCATCTGGACGGAATCAATCCCACAGAACAGAACCAAGCTCATTTCTATCTGCTCCAAATTCTGATGAAAGGATGGCACGCTTATTCAGAGAGTGTGTCTAACGGGAGCAAAGAGATCGAGGGATAGGCGCTAGGGTAACCAGCCCTTTCGCCCGCAATATCGAAATTGCTATCACCCCCCGAGAATGGAAGATGCCGACAATGGAACCTTACAAAGGAACCTCCAACCCCGTTGTACACTTACAGAGGTACACGCAACATATGCTCATGAGTGGAGCAACAGAGGAGTACTGTGCAAATGCTTTCCGCTCTTCTTAGCAGATCTCGCTACCTCCTGGTTCTGTCATCTACCCCAGGGATCCATCAGCTCGTGGGAAATGTTGAAAGAAAAGTTTATCAGTCAGTTCCGCATCCATGTGGAACAACCTAAGGACGCTTATTCCTTATCCAGCGTCAAACAGAAACCTGGAGAAAAACTGCAGCAATACCTAACCCGATTCAATGCCGCAGCAGCCGCAGTCCAAGATGCCGATGAGAAGCTTGTCTTAATGGCCCTCTGTAGTGGTGTGCATCCGGATACTAAATTCGCTAGAAGACTAACAAAAGAAAAACCAGCTACTTTACCCGATTTCTTTCATGAAGCCGGGAAATATATGAGGCTTGAAGACGCTGCCACTGAGGGGCAGTCAAGGCAACAAAATAAGGCAACTCACAGCAACACGCCCGCTGTAGCAAAGGACATTCGAAGAAATGACTCTAGAGACAATGCTGGGGGCAAGAAGGGAGAAAAGCGCCTATATCGGCCAGGACCGAGATTCGACACTTACACTCCTTTGAATGAAACCGTCGAAAAACATCTTCCTTGCCACCCAAGGCGAAGTTAGATACGAACGCTCACCGTAAAAGAAGGAATCAGATAACGCATAGAAGTCTGGAAAGTTCTGCCGCTTCCACGAATCTCATGGGCATGATACCAATGAATGCCATCATCTCCGGGACCTGATTGAAGAACACATCAGAAGGAAGAAACTACAACGCTTTCTTGGGAAGGCCAGCCCTGTCTGACTTCCAAATTGTCCTGGCTCCATAGTGCTTAAAGATGAAATTTCCAACGGACAAGTGCGTTCCCTTCTTCGAAGCTCTAAAGAAAGACAAAGGAAAGTTCGAATGGACTGACGAATGCTTAACCGCTTTCCTTAACTTAATCGAACACCTCCAGAAACCACCGGTACTCTCGACTCCAAGCGAAGGCGAAGAATTATACCTATACCTTGCTGTGTCATCTCACGCCCTAAGCGCTGCCTTGGTAAGGGAAGACAACCGCACACAGCGGCCAGTTTACTTCGTCAGCAAGAGGTTTACTGGGGCAGAAGTCAGATATTCTAAACTTGAGAAGCTAGCATACTGTTTACTAATCACATCACGGAAACTGCGTCACTACTTCCAGTCCCATTCCATCAAAGTTCTGACCGATCAACCACTGAGGCAGGTACTCCATCGTCCCGACACTTCTGGGCGACTACTTAAATGGTGCATTGAACTAAGTCGGTATGATATCACCTATCACCCTCGCACCGCCATCAAGGGAGAAGCCATGGCTGATTTCATTGCAGAATTCACTACCAACGAAGATAAGGAGCAATTGGAAATAGAAAAAGACATCAAGTGGAATCTCTTTGTGGATGGCGCATCGAACGAACAAGGCTCGGGGGCAGGTGTGGTAATAATCACTCCCAGGGGAAATAAGCTGCACTATGCTATAAGGTTGGAGTTCGCTGCCACCAACAACGATGCAGAATATGAAGCAGTGATAGCTGGATTAGAACTTGCCTTGGAAATCAGAGCCAATTCTTTGTGTCTTCATAGCGATTCTCAACTTATTGTTAATCAAATACTAGGAGAATTCCAGGCTCGAGAAGAACGACTCATAGCATATTTAAAGAAGACCAAGTTACTTCTCAGTCGATTGGACCACTACTTAATCAAACACATCCCTCGGGAAGAAAACCGAGAGGTCGACGAATTGGCGAAGCAAGCAAGCGTGAGAGACGGCGATATTTCCGAAGCAGTAGCCATCTCGAAGCAACTGGCCCCAAGTTTTGAGCAAATGAATCTAATAGCTGCAACCGAAGAAGCAACTTGGATGACTCCTATCCAAGACTACTTACAATGTGGCACACTACCCAACGGGCGTAATGAAGTCAAGAAAATCTTGAGGAAAGCTTCCCGCTACACAATACAGGAGGACACCCTCTATCGGCGCGGATTCTCTAACCCCCTATTAAGGTGTGTCGCTGGAAGGGATGCCAAGGAAATCTTATCCAACATTCATCAAGGGAGCTGCGGAGATCACACCGGAGGGCAGACTTTGGCAAAAAAGATACTCCGATATGGATATTTCTGGCCCACCTTAAGCAAGGACGCCTTAGATTTCGTCAGAAAATGTGACAGATGCCAGAAGTTTGCTAAGATTCTACGACTACCAACAACTGAGATTACTCAAATGACCAGCCCATGGCCCTTTGCAGTATGGGGAATTGACTTAATCGGCAAACTACCAATGGGCCGAGGCGGGGCCAAATATGCTATAGTGGCAGTCGACTATTTCACCAAATGGTGGAAGCAGAACCCCTGAATAAAGTATCTTCTGCAAAAGTTATTAATTTCTTGATCAAAAATGTTCTGTGCAGGTACGGAGTCCCATTCAAAATCATATCAAACAATGGACTTCAATTTGACAGCGAGGAATTCGCCAACTGGTGCTAAGAGCAAGGAATTCACAAAAGCTTCTCATCCGTAGCGTATCCCCAGGCAAACGGACAAGTCAAAGCCGTCAACAAAATTCTGAAAACTCTAATAAAAAAGAAACTCGAAAAGTCAAAGGGCGCTTGGGTGGATGAACTCCCTATGGCACTGTGGGCTTATCGCACATCTTTCAGAACATCAACAGGGCATACTCCTTTCTCTTTGGCATACGGATCAGAGGCTATGCTCCCAGTTGAAACCATCGTGCCTTCCTACCGTAGGATCCCCTATAACCCAGAAGAGAACGAAGAACTCCTTCACGTGTCTTTGGATCTAATTGAGGAGAGAAGAAATGATGCAGTCCTCAAAGCAACAACCCACAAGCAAAAAGTGGCAGCACAATACAACTCCAAAGTCAAGCGTCGTACCTTACAAGAAGGAGACCTTGTCCTCAAGCGAATCTTCCCTCGCCCCGGAGCACTAGACCCAATCTGGGTTGGACCATATGTAATTCATAAAGATCTCCACAATGGAGCTTATATTTTGTCAACAGTGGACGGAGAGGTGTTCCAGAGGGAATGGAACATCCAACACCTCCGTCGATACTTTTCTTAACTTGTACTGCCCATATGAAGTGAATTAACAAAGAGAATCAGTGGACGTAGGCATTTTCGTGCCGAACCACTTTAAAAAAAAACCTTGTCTCTTTGTTAACTTGTTCCTTTATATCTTGGCTGCTTGTTAACTTTATCCTTTTCTGTTGAACAAATCTTGTGCATACAGCATTTCCACTCAAGGCACTCCACAGCGCAACTTCACCTGGACAAGACCTAACATGTACTATGTGAATCTATGCCCTTGCCAATGAGACACTTTTGCTCCGGCATCCCTCTGCTGCGGGTTAACTCATTGCTCGCGACGGCCCTCAAAGCCAACTGTAATGAGCCGATTATAAGCCACCGAGAAGGCCGACTATAGCCGAGGCAGCTCATTACGGCGTTAGGCTCGCCGGCAACTGTGAACCGACTATAAGCCCCAACATAAGGTGTGGCCAGCCAGGGGCAGTTCACGGTTGACGATCGGCATCCACGCTAGCCGGCCACAGTAAATCGAATAATACCCACGATTACGGGCCATAATGGCCCGGGTAGTTACTGTGCGCGATCTCGGCTCCGATGTGTCTTAAGTGCGGCTGTGGTAAAAAAGAATTAACTCCCCGCGGAGGCGTAAGATGGGTGACAAATGTCTCCAAGACCCAATGCTAGGGAAAGTGACTACAAAGCCCGTTTGCCACGAACTTAAGCACATCGAAGGCCTTCCGTGATTGGAAGTTTTACTATTTCTCATATTTCAATTTTATTTGAAAAACTTTTCTCCTATCCTCTATAACAATCCCTAAAGTACATGACACGGAATAGGAGGCATTCGCTAATGGGAGTCGGAACCCACAACGGGACACCAGGCCGCATTCCATACTCAGTCACACAAGACATTCAAAACTGCCATCTACAATTAGAACATGAAAGGCGGTATTTTCTTCTTTTGTGTACAAATACATGGCTATAATTTATTCATACATCACACTAGCATTGCAAGGCATGAAATTATGTTTTAAGCAAGAACTTGACATCAAACACAACTGAATTACAAGCATATGCATAGCTATATTTCTCATACAACATGTCAAAATAGCAAAAACATTCAAAAGACGACATAATCAGCTTAAGTTAAAGAATTACACGTCAAGAATAGTGTTGTTTATTACAAGTAGCATAATTACAACCTAAGAGTTACGTTACTGTTTTGAGACTAACATATACAACAATGTCAAGTCCACAAAAAGATATCCAGGTCCAATCAAGGAGCCGGCTGCGTCGGAGTCTTATCCTTGTCCTGTTGCCCACCTGTCCGGCCAGAGAAAGAATTCATTAGTGATAAGAAACCAAGTTAACAGAAAGACTAGAAAGGAAGACTTACCAGCATCTGCTCCTCGATCATCTTGGTCATCATCCTCTACTTGCACACCTGCCTCCTCAGCTGCAAGCAACCGCATGCCCTCCTTCACTGCCACCTTCTCCTCCTTGGTAAACTGGGAAGTAACCGCATCAATCCTGAGGGCCGTACCCATCTACTAGTGACCTCGGGGTGGGCCCATGACGTCCCGGTTCTAACTGAGCTGGGGGCACTGCGGAAGGATCTTCTCTGTCCTGGGATTTCTTCTTTTCTGATCGGGTTTCAACTCTATGAGACATTATCTGCAACACAAAAGAATACATCTTTAAAAAGGATGTAGAGATATAAACAAGCAAGTGCGTACAATCTAGAATTTCATTTTGTAGTTCAAAACATAAAAGGTTCAAGGTTCGATTAGGCATTCAAACTCTGGGTCTCGTTCGGTATCACGAGTCATAAAAAGTCATCCGGCAGTTCAAGGCAAAAGCTCATTCGGCATTCGAGCTCCCCATATACCGTTCGGTAATCCGGGCCCCAAGGTTCATTCGGCTATCCCACTCCCTAAAAACCCATTCGGCAGAAGGAGGGCTCACCTCATTCGGCAGGCGTATGCTTGGTCCGGCTCTTTCTAATAGGTGTGGATAATAGGAGCTTGAAGCCCATACTTATAGGCAAACACAGACGACCAGACCGGTTGGTTGGGCATTTGGGCCGAATAGGAGCATCCAAGCTAACGTCATTAATTTCAAAACAAAGCACGGCATATACCGGCATATGCCCTACTTTGGGGGGCAAATGTTGGGCGTATTCTCACCCAGGCAATCTCAAGACCAAGAAGCACCAGGTTCGCCCAGGCTTGCCTAAGCTTCATTCGGCATCCCTACCACTGCCGAACCAGACTCACAACCACAGAACTGCCGAATCAACTCTACCTCCCATGCTTGCCGAACCAACCTACCGGTCCAACCTCATCACCGAACCAACCTACCGGTCCAACCTCATCACCGAACCAACCTCCTCTACCGGTCCAACCTCACCTACCGGTCCAACCTCACTACCGAACCACCTCCTCTCCAATAGCCACCGGTCCAGATCAGGGCCGGACCAACCTACCACATCTCACCACCGAACCAAGCTATGCCGAACCAAGATGAGCCAGGCCAGATTGCCTCAGCCCAGGCCCGCCAGCAGCCATATACATCCAAGACCTCTGCCCCCAGCCTCACTCTATAAATAGAGGGGTAGGGGTACAACAATGAGGGACAAGTTTTGAGAGCTCAAGCACGGAGAGAACTTTCAAACAACTTTCAGATACTTGTATCAAAGCTTTGTACTTGTAATCTGAACAAGAAAGGAGAAATAATATATAAAGTGGACGTAGGCACATTCTGGCTGAACCACTATAAATCTGCGTGTCTTTCACAGTTTAGCCCCTGCTTTTCATATATTTGCGTAAATCACCCAAATCACTAAGAACAACATAAAATCAATTAAATCATACGACTTTGAGGTGTTTGTCCATTTTTTTGTGCAAACAATGTGAAAAGGAGACTTGAGATGGAATGAACAAATTTAATGATGCATGCTAGAGTAGAAATGAAGATCCTCAATCAGAAGCTGACCATACATCTTCAAATGACATATATGTAAGGTTTAATGCTAGGTTTTGATTCTTGAGTAGTAGACAGAACAAAGGTGGTAAATATCAAAGCTGTCATGAAACTAGGAAAAGAAACTACTTGATTGTAATACATTTTTCAAATGATAGTACA
Source organism: Allium fistulosum (assembly GCA_030737815.1). Lineage (NCBI taxonomy): Eukaryota > Viridiplantae > Streptophyta > Magnoliopsida > Asparagales > Amaryllidaceae > Allium > Allium fistulosum. The sequence goes on from CM060904.1 coordinate 1,166,068,742, forward strand.
ACAAATTTTATAATCTACTCAAGTAGAACATATAATCTACTCAAGTATGCCTTCGCAATCCTCTCTAACATAACTAACATCTTCATCATCCATTTCGGTTATTTCGTTATCTTCCACGACTTGGATATCTTCCTCGATGCAATCGTGATCCTCTAAATCATTAAAACTTCTTGATGGTGCTTTCATTACAACATACCAATTAGAAACATCATTCTCTCTTGAATAAAATACTTGTCTTGCTTGAGATGCAAGTATGTATGGATCTCGTGAAAGCGATGCTTGTTGTAAATTAACAAGAGTGAACCCATCATCATCAACTTTTAATCCATTTCCTTTATACGCCCAACGACACTTAAAAACTAGAATATAAAACGTATGATAATCTAATAAAATTATATTTGTCAATATTCCATAGTAAGCGACCACATCAACCACTTGAGACATATCTTTTGCACTTGCTCTACACATAGTAGTCGCATCAAAAGTCACCCTACAATTCTGAGTTTCTCTCCCTACATCTTTTATATGAAAACGTTGCTCATTGATGATATATCCGTTGTAAGACATGGCATCATCCTTCGAACCAAAAGCAATCCATCTTAACATGTCATCATGATCCTTGGAGGTAATAGGTATCTACAATAAATTTTATTTAGCATGTATATTTTATAGTAAGATTAATAGTCAAATAAGAATATATTTGAAATCTAACTAACCTTTCTTTTAATCCAATCGGCAAAAAATTTTGTATGTGTTTCCCAAAGTAAGGTCGCATTTTTTGTCATGCGTGGGTCTGACTTTTCTAATTCCTCCAAATGCAAACTAGTATTGAATAATTGATTATAAGTTATATATAGCATTACGAACACATCAAAATAATTAAAACAATATAACATACACTTACTCTATAAATGGTTCCACCACAGCCATATTCATTAACACGGCTAAATGAGCACTTTCTTTGTCATTAACTGACAGTTTAACTGTCTTGGATATTGAAATCGGACGTCCCTCGAGTATTACACTGCTTTCATAATCTTCATTTCGAGCTTCTTTCTCCTCTATATGTCCTGATTTTTTCAAAAATTCATCGAAAAACATCATGGATTCTTTTGCAAGATAGGATTCTGCAATACATCCCTCTGGTCGTGCATAGTTTCTGACATAGTCTTTAAGTGTCTTCATGTATCTTTCGAATGGGTACATCCAACGAAAATGAACCGGTCCACACATTAGTGCTTCTTTTCCAAGATGAATGGATAAATGTACCATTTTATCAAAAAAAGATGGTGGGAAATATTTTTCAAGCTCACATAAAACTTCAATAATCTCAACATTGATTTGTTCTACCTTCTCTCTATCAAGAACACGTTGACATAATTTGTTGAAAAAAGAACATAAGCGAATTATTGTTTTTCTTGCCTTCTTTGCCATTAATCCTCTCGATGCTACTGGCAATAACTGTTGCATTAATACATGGTAATCATGTGACTTCAATCCGCTAATTTTGCAATCCTACAACGAAATCCGATTTTTCAAATTTAAACAGTAGCCATCTGGTCCTTTGAAATCGTGCAATCTTTTGCAAAATATTTTTCTCTCGGATTTTGACAACATGTATGGAGCCGATGGAAGATATGTTTTATTCCCACGAGGTTGTGCATGAAGCTCACTTCGAATTCCCCAATCCTCTAAATCCTTTCTACAATTGGTTCCATCTTTTGATTTATTACCATGCAACATCGTGCCCAATAGGCTTTCGCCAATGTTTTTCTCCACATGCATCACATCTATATTGTGACGTAATGGAAGCTCCTGCGAAAACCAAAACTATAACGCATTATTGGGTTTTTCTTCTATTAAAACAATGAAAAATAAATAAACTAACTACTAACCTTCCAATAAGGGAAATCAAAGAAAATTGATCTTTTTTTCCACCTCGATAGCTCCATTTTTGTAGAATCGTTAGTATTATCATCTTCATCTTCTATATCATAAACACACTTTCTCTTCTTACTTTTCTCTTCTTTTTCTTTTCCAAAATTATTTGGATAAACCTTCAACAATGCATGAATGTTTCTCCCAGTTAGTATTCTAGGAGCACTACCTTTCTCTATGGTGTTATCAAACAATGCCTTTTGTTTCCTCCGTGAATCTGAAGCAGGTAGAAATCTTCTATGACCCATGTAGACGCTCTTTCGACTATGATTCAACCAACGAGAATGGGTATTGACACCACATAATAGGCAAGCTTTTCCCCCCTTCACAAGACATCCAGCAAGATTTCCATAAGCTGGAAAATCGTTAATCATCCATAGCAAAATTGCATTTAGTTTAAACAAAGTTTTACTAAATGCATCATAAGCATCAACTCCATTACACCCCAAATGATGCAAGTCTTCCACCAAAGGCGCCAAATATACATCAATATCATTCCCGGGTTGCTTTGGGCCTGGAATAAGTAAAGTTAACATAATATTTTCCTTCTTCATACACAACATAGGCGAGAGATTGTATGTCACAAGCATCACCGGCCAGCAACTATATTTCGAACTCAACATGGAAAATGGATTGAATCCATTTGTAGCAAGACCAAGCCTAAGATTGCGTGGATCAGATGAAAAAGATTTTTACTTTTCATCCACCATTTTCCATGTCGTAGAATCCACGGGATGATGCATTTTTCCATCGTTGCTTGTATTATTAAAATGCCATCTTAAATCTTTTGCCATCTTTTGAGATCTATACATTCTTCTAAATCTCGGAATTATTGGAAAGTATCTCAATACTTTAACTGGAATACCTTGTATAACCTCTTCAGTATCTTGATTTTTCTTCCATCTTGAAGAACCACATTTTGGACAACTTTCTAAATCTTTGTATTCTTTTCTGTAAAGGCAACAGTCATTCTCACAAGCATGTATCTTTTCAAACCCATGTCGAATGCTCTAAGAAATTTCTTTACTTCATATAAGTTTTTGGAAGCACGTTATCCTTCGGCAGAAATAAATGTTGCACAGTTAAAAGCTTATCAAACCCACTATCAGACAAGCCAGTCTCATATTTAAGATTATACAAGACGGTGATAGCAGATAATTTTGTGTGATTTATGCAACCAGGATATAATGGAGTTTCTGCATCTTCCAAGTTCTTGAGTAACTCATCCTCTTTTCTTTGAGAATTAACATTATCTTTATCATCATCAAAAAAATCTTGATCAAAAAATCTTCATCTTCATAGTGAATCATCTTGAATAGATCATATACATCAAACGTATTTGTTTTCTTCTCTACATTTATCTCTTCACCATGGTTAAACCATACACCACCCATGTATTTAGGATCCATTCCTTTTATAATTAAATGTTCAACGATGATTTGTTCATCATGACGACTAAGATTCCGACAATCCTTGCAAGGGCATAAATTTTTTCTACACTTCTTGCATTCCTCTTTGCAGCATTCACAAAATTCATTGCTCCTTGTCGGTACTCTATACTAGTTCTATGAAAAAAGTAAAACAAATAAAAAAATTGAGCTTTAATATTATATGTTATAATTCTCAAAATACATATTAAGTTAATCATGGTTTTATCACCTGCTTAAAAAAACCCAGTCTTTTTCCATTTTCGACATATGAAGGCAAATAAGTTTCCAATCTTTGACGTATAAATTGGTTATCTATTGTAATCAAAAAAATAACTAGACGTTGAAGTTATTACCCAAAAAAACATCCAAGAATCTTATAAATAATGCACTATCTGGAACATTGGTAACACGCCCATAGTAAGGATAATAAACTACAATAAACCACATAAAATGAATAATAACAGAGATAGCATGTGCTGCAGTGAATGAAATAACAGAGATAGTTTTTATTTTTAGGATACTGCACACATGAATCAAACCCCGTTCACAAGGTTACATAGATTTGTTTTTCTTCATTTGGTGACTGAAATTATGACGCATTTGCTGAAAATATAACGCATATAGATATGTATCAGTGAGATAACTCCATGTGACCATGTAAACGCATCTGCCGGAAAATTATTTATATTATGAACGCACAAAAATGTGAAGCCATTCAGCAAATGGTAATTAAAATTGCATATAAAAAGAACATATTAAACATGAGTAATCCATACATTTGCGAATATGGGTGTGGATCTTCCATACTGCCTTAAATGAAGTCGTACTGGTTGGAAAATATACGAATGTTTAAAAATCAAAATATTATCTTTCAAATTTCTAGTCTGAAACTAAGAAAATATTTCAAGCTCGTGAAAATAATAATGAAATAGTAGAATATCACATCAGCAAGTGTATTTTATAATTCGGTAATACATTTTTCATCAGCAAGTATAGTGTAGATTAGCACTTGATAGGCAACCAAATTCTTTTTGTTGCAAAATAAATGTTAATTTTGGACGGAATGCGCTTGTACAGGAACAAATGCAATGAATAAAAGTAGTTTGAACAATCTAGATAATTCAAGTAGCCTACGGCAACAACAATTTGAATACTTCACAAATTTGTGTAAGAATGATACCAAACTAAAGTTGATTAAAATTACTGAGAGTTTGCTGTTACTGAAAAATATATATGGACACATCCTTTATTTTTATTTCAAAAATACCAAAGATGTTAGTATGAATTTTATAAGTGTGTGTTAACATTGGTTGCTTGTATTATTAGTTATTGCATCCATATAGCTCTACTTGTCCATCACTAAGGTCCACATTACAAAGACAGCCACTACTAAGGTTTACTTGACAGTATCATTTTATTTCTTTTTGCATTAAAAATTGTTCTCCTAGCCATGTTGAATGATTTATTTTAAGAACTAAGCAAGAAAAGCTTTCATGAGTGAAAGTAAATCTTGGCATTGAAGTTTATGAAAGTACCTATAACTTTTGAGGAACAGAAATGGTGTACAAGGTCCAAACTGTGAATGAATATATGGTAATACATGTTTGTATTTGTTATTTCCTTGTAAAATAAAAGGCAGACAAATTGCTTTCTTTATTAAGTAGTATTGTATCATTTCTATCAAATTTTACTATTTGTAGAACCAGAAAAACACATGTTTCCAACCAGTAATAGATTGCTCATCCGGTTTCGTTAACTAATAAATCAATGCAAACAATCACAAAATAACTGAGCTACCCTTGCAGTAATGACGTCAGTAATCACAAAATAACTGAGATACCCTTGCAGTAATTACAATGCAAACAATCACAAAATTTCTCAGTAAAAATTCTATTTTTTATTGAAAATATCAAAACAATAAACTGTACAATTACATTCTAAGATGTAATCACAAACAATCACAAAATAAAACCTACAGTAATCACAACCAATCACAAAATAACTTGCAATATAATCTATAATAACTTGCAGTATCAATAGAATAGTAAACATAACGAACAACCAGAAATAATCACAAATAATTTTATGTGCAAGCTTTAATCACAATTAGAAAATCGATTTATAAAATTCAACCTAAATGTACCTATTTAGGGCACCACGAGGAGAAAATCGTGCTGGAGAGCTACCACGATGATGTGGAGAGGAGTAGATGCGACGATGAGAATAAACGACGATGTGGAGATGAGTGATGTGGAGAGGAATGGTTGAATCAAAAAGCGATTTGGGAAATTATTTTGAAGCGATTTGGGAAATTTTGTTCCTTAGGTTTAGAAAATTTATAAGTGTTAGATAATTTAATGATAGGGAATGTACTGGTTACGTTTATTAGACTTAGGCGGAAAGATTTTGGTAAGGCGCGAAAGGTAAAATAATTTTTGCCACGTTTTGACTATAGGGTGAAATGTTTTTAGTTGCATTCACAAATAAATGCCACCAATTTATGCAAGTAAAGGCTAGTTTTCTTGTAGTGAACGCGGACATCAACGAGACTGCTAGCGTACAACAAATAGGACCTAGCAATCAACAAGCAAATCTAGGTGCAGGAACCACCACCCAAAACCAAATGGAAGTTGTCACCAGAACAGAGTTCAACGACTTGATGAGAGAACTCATGGAAAGCAGAAGACAACTTAGTGAGCAGATTCAAGCAAACGCTAACCTCATGACTCAACTTACTCAGCAACAGCATTAGAATGCTGGAGGAAGCCCTGCTCCTTACTCCTCATCCGAAAGCTCTTCTTCATCTGATGAACCTCCCAGACGTAGGCGTCGTAAAACAGAAACAACGCAAGCAGGTGTTGCTGATCGATCAACCCGGGATGGTCTGGGTTCTCTACCTGGAGCAATGGCTCCTCACTTACACCAAGAAAATCACACTCGAGCTGGAACGGGAAACTTAGGGTCTGGAGTGCGAGTGGAAGCCGGATAGCCAGCACACCAAGGTCTTAATGCTGCTGGTCTCCAGGATACACACTTGGTAGATCGCCAACAGAGAAGACACCGACCAGAACGGTCTCACAGGACAGACACCAACTTAGCATCTTCCATACAAACCCCAGACCTGTCAGCTATGGTCAGAGAGTTGATGAAAGAGAATCAAGGCTTATCAAATGATGATTGGGGGGTATCCATGAGTCATACTTCATTTACAGATGTTATCTTACAGGCTGAGTACCCCAGGAAGTTTAACATGCCGACTATTCCGGCCAATGAAGGAAAGACTGATCCCCGACAGCATGTGATGAGGTATGAATGGATGATGGACTCGGCTAGAGCGAATGATGCGACCAAGTGCAGATGTTTTCCAATAACTTTATCTGGAGTCGCTACCATGTGGTTCACCCGACTTCCTCCGCGAACTATCTCTAGCTTTGATGAGTTAGCGACGAAATTTGTGGAATAATTCAGGATTCATGCCACTCATCCCAAGGATGTGATGTCCTTGTCCAGTGTGATTCAGACTTCGGGGGAGTCATTGAAAGAGTACTTACATAGATTTCATGTTGCCGCAACTGAAGTTAGCAACCCCAATGACCATGCCATTTTAATGGCCGTGATGCGAGGGGTAAATCCGGATTCAGAGTTTGGAGATTGGCTGGCAGGAAAGCCTCATACTACGCTAGAATGTTATTATTCAAAAGCACACCAATTTATAAGAAGGGAGGAAGCTAGGTGGACAAGGCGAGATAATGCACCGGTACGAGGCAAGGAGGCTGTGCAGAGTAACATCGCTGTAAAACAATCTGGTGATAACTCTGGAAAGGTACAAGTCAACGTTTAGAATAAGCCTGAACAATCTAAAGGATCTGGTGGGGGGAATCCCGGAAAGAAAAGGGAAGCTGGAAAGTGGAAACCAAGGATCCTAACTTACAACGAGTACACTGCTCTGAATGCATCTCTAGAAAATATTTACCTGTCAACTTGTAATACTTTCCAATATCGAAAGCCATGCCCAAAAGAGTCTACTGAAGAGCAAAAGCGGACTGGGAAGTATTGCCGCTTCCATGAGACTTACGGGCACAACACTGAGGAGTGTAGGCACCTACATGACACTATAGAAAAGTTGATTAGATAGAAAAAGTTACAGGAGTTTGTAAAGAATCCTCAAGAGGGTGGACATGGAACGTCCAATCCCGGTCATGCACCAGCCCCACGTCACCCTGAGGAGCCTGCTCGAACCGTGGGCAGACTAGTCATAAACACAATAATAGGCGGACCTCACCCTGCAGATAAGAACTGGCAAGAAATGGAGCGGTATGCTAACTCCTTGAGGCATGCATATTTTGAGTGTTGTTCAAATATGGAGGATGTGACCCCTGCTAAACAGCAGCGCATGATGACAGACGATATAGTATTCAGGAGCAGAGATGTTGATCAGGTGAAGGCTCCTACCGTTGACCCGATAGTCATATCTGCGACAATCGGGCCGGCATTTGTGAAAAGAATTTTGATTGATTATGGAAGTTTTGTTAATATCATCTTCAAAAAATCATATGACCAGATGAAGATGGAAACGAAGGATTTAAAGCCATCTAAAGCTCGTATCCATGGCTTTAATGGCGCAACGACTGATGCAGTGGGGTATGTTGAGTTGCCAGTTGAACTGGGACAAGGTGAGCGTAGGAGGGTGCGAATCCTACCTTTCATAGTTTTGGATGTAGATTCTCCATACAATGTGTTTCTAGGTCGACCGGCCCTGGCTGAGTTTAGGGCAGCATTGGCCCCGTGGTGTTTAACTTTGAAATTTCCAACAGACAAAGGAGTAGGTGTTGTGCATGGCGACTGGTCGTGCATGTTATGTGGCTGAGCTGAGAGAGGCCCAGCGGAGAGAGAAAGGAAAGGTTGCGGACAGCTCCGTCTGCAACCGAGTTGTTGAAAATTGATAAGTAATGCCCAAGCCCTGGCTCGGGCAACATGATCGGATCTGTAAAGACATAGATCCGAGAGATGATGATGAGGAACCCAGGGAAGAAAAGGCAGCGCCGGCTGAACTGACGATTGACATTTCAGTCAGCCGGGATGATCTGTCGTGAGTGCTTAAGATTGGATCATAGCTCGACCCCTCGATGGCCGAGGATCTTACTGACTTTCTCCGAGCGAATTTGGATGTTTTCACTTGGACACATTCTGATATGTGCGGGATTTCTCCCACTATTGCGAGTCATATGTTGAACATAGACCCGAAGTATGTTCCTGTGAAACAGAAAAGGAGGGGCATGGACCTAGAGAGGTCCGCGGCTCTCAAAGAGGAGGTGGACAAACTCAAAGCCAATGGGTTCGTCTGCGATGCCCTCTACCCAAAATGGGTGTCTAACCCTGTGCTTGTGAGGAAAGCAAATGGGAAGTGGAGAACTTGCGTAGATTACTCCGATTTAAACAAAGCATGCCCGAAGGATAGTTTCCCTTTACCTAGAATCGACCAGTTGGTCGACTCAACTACCGAACATGTGTTACCGTCATTTACGGATGCGTACTCGGGATACAATCAGATCCCGATGCATATTCCAAACCAGGAACATACCAGTTTTGTTACAGACATTGGGTTGTATTGCTATGTAGTGATGCCCTTCGGATTGAAAAACGTGGGAGCGACTTATCAGCATCTGGTGAATCGAATGTTTAAAGACAAAATTGGTAGAACAATGGAAGTCTATGTGGATGACATGCTCATGAAGTCACGGCAGTCAAACGACCACATTCGAGACTTAGCGGAGATGTTTGATATACTCAGACATTATGGAATGAAAATCAATCCTTTGAAGTGTTCCTTTGGCGTTGCGTTAGGGAAGTTCTTAGGTTACATTGTAAATGCACGGGGCATCGAAGCTAACCCGAAGAAGATTTAAGCTATTCGAGACATACAAGTGCCCAAAACTATAAAGCAAGTACAAAGCTTGAATGGAAAGGTGGCTGCACTGAGTCGATTCATATCCAGAGCCACAGATAAGTGTATTCCCTTCTTCGATGTGATAAAGAAAGGAAAGAGAAATTTCGAATGGACATCCGACTATGAGGAAGCGTTCCGAGCTCTGGTAAGGCATTTAGAAAGTCCCCCGGTGCTATCAAAACCGGTAGACCATGAGATGTTGTATGTGTACTTGGCTGTATCCCAGCATGCTTTCAGTACGGCTCTGGTTCGGGAGGAGGACAGAGTTCAAAAGCCAGTGTACTACGTTAGTAAACGTTTGACGGGGGTAGAAAGGAATTATCCTAAGATTGAGAAACTAGCCTATTGCTTGGTGATTGCATCACACAAGCTTCGTCCATACTTTCAGGCACACTCAATCAGTGTTTACACTGATCAACCCTTGCGACAGGTACTCTAACGACTAGAAACTTCTGGAAGGATGTCAAAATGGAATATCGAGTTGAGCCAGTTCGATATTACCTACCTGCCATGGAGGGTCATACAAGGGCAAGCGCTAGCAGACTTTATCGCTGAATTCACCATGTCGGACGAATCGAGTAGTGGCGATGTCATACCTCCCATTCGATGGAAGTTGTACACCGACGGGGCATCTAACGACCGTTTCTCGGGAGCTGGTATAGTTCTTGTGACTCCTGAGAACCGATCAATTTATTATGCTTTGAAGCTCGAATTCCCGACGACAAATAACGAAGCCGGGTATGAAGCATTGATTGCTGGCTTGAGACTTATCAGAGAACTGGGGGTAAAATCGGTTGAAAGCTTCTGTGACTCACAACTGGTGGTATACCAAGTGCGGGGGGACTATCAAGCAAAGGGACAAAGACTTGCCCCATACCTCGCTCGGGTTCAAGAGCTGCTAGCAAATCTGGAATATTATGATATTTCGCATGTCCCGCATGAACAAAACAGAGAAGCTGATTCATTGGCAAAATTTGCAAGTACTGGTGATGCATAGCAAATGGGATTGGTTCCCGTCGAAACCTTACATACTCCGAGTATAAATATGATGGAGATAGATTTCGTGTTAGAAACCGAAATCGAGAAAGAATCATGGATGACCCCATTCAAACAATACATATTACATGGAACCTTGCCCGAAAGAAGGAACGAGAGACGACAAGTAATTTGTAAAGCTTCAAGGTGTATAATGCAAGATGGAATAATGTATCGGAGGGGGTTCTCGGTTCCCTTACTCCGATGCATCGCCCATGATGAGATAAAACGAGTTTTGATGGAAGTGCACGAAGGAGAATGTAGTGACCATGCTGGGGGAAAACACTCGCAAAAAAGATCCTCCGCTATGGGTATTATTGGCCAACTGTGAATCGGGATGCTGCAGACTACGTAAGAAATTGCGACGAATGTCAAAAGTTTGCAAAAATCCCAAGAGCTCCTCCAACGGAAATCACGCAAATGGTTAGTCCTTGGCCATTTGCAATTTGGAGGATCGATATAATTGGTTCCTTACCTATTTCTAAAGGTGGTGCGAAATATGCAATTGTTGCAGTTGATTATTTTACCAAATGGGCAGAAGCAGAGCCCTTAGCCACATTCACCACCAAAAAGGTCATTAATTTCATTGTACGAAACATTATATGCCGCTTTGGCCTCCTACGGACTATAATAACAGACAACGGAACTCAATTTAAAAGTAGTGAGTTCAAAGAATTTTGTCAAAAGTATGGCATTGAGAAGAGGTTTGCAGTAGTTGCCCATCCAAAAGCCAATGGGCAGGTGGAAGCCGTGAACAAAATAATCAAGTCCATATTGAAAAAGCGTCTGGAAAAGGCTAGAGGCAAGTGGGTGGATGAACTTCCAACGGTGCTTTGGGCTTATCGAACCACCCACAAGTCCACGATTGGCCACACTCCATTCGCATTGGCATATGGCATGGAAGCCGTTATACCCGTAGAACTTGAAGTTCCATCACACCGGGTAACTCATTACGACCCTAAGGTGAATCGGGATCTTTCGTTGGAATCACTGGACTTCATTGATGAAAAACGTGAAGAAGCTAATTTAAGAGCGGCTGCGTACAGACACCGAGTCGCTCGATATTATAATGAAAAGGTCCGGCCGAGAATCTTTAATGTGGGTGATCTCGTTTTGAAACGAGTTTTTCCAGTCCTGTCACATATGAATCCCACATGGGAAGGTCCATACGTCATTGAACGGAAGCTTGGAGAGGGAACTTTCAAGCTAACGACTGTTGATGGTACGATACTCCCCCGAGCATGGAATAGCGAGCATCTGCGACATTATTACACTTAGTCTATTTCTTTCATATTTTAGTTGCAATTATTTCCAGCACATTTTTATTTCATTGATTCTTAGTTTTCGGCATGTAATAAGACAAATTAGCTTGTTTTCATTAATAAAGGCTTGAAGCCATCTTTTCCATGAATTACTGATGTTTCTATGCATGATAACCCGATGGCAAACAACTAGAGTATAAACGACTTAAATCTCCAAGTCCCCTGAGTGTGGACTGGAGTACTCTAAGTCCCCAGAGCGCGGACTAGAGTATAAACGACTTAAATCTCCAAGTCCCCTGAGTGCGGACTGGAGTACTCTAAGTGCCCAGAGTGCGGACTAGAGTATAAACGACTTAAATCTCCAAGTCCCCCGAGTGCGGACTGGAGTACTCTAAGTCCCTAGAGTGCGGACTAGAGTATAAACGACTTAAATCTCCAAGTCCCCCAAGTGCGGACTGGAGTACTCTAAGTCCCCAGAGCACGGACTAGAGTATAAACGACTTAAATCTCCAAGTCCTCTGAGTGCGGATTGGAGTACTCTAAGTCCCTAGAGTGCGGACTAGAGTATAAACGACTTAAATCTCCGAGTCCCCTGAGCACGGACTGGAGTACTCTGAGTCCCCAGAGCACGGACTAGAGTATAAATGATTAAAGAATCTCTAAGTCCCCAGAGTGCGGACTAGAGTACTCTGAGTCCCCAGAGTGCGGACTAGAGAATATACGACTGAAAAACTCTAAGTCCCTAGAGTGCAGACTATAATGCTTTGAGTCCCCAGAGTGCGGACTAGAGTATAAACAACTTCGATATCTCCAAAGTCCCCTGAGCGCAGACTGGAATGTTCCTAGATCCCAGAGTATGGATCGGAGTATAAGCAATTCAAAAAATCTCCGAGTCACATGGAAGTGAACTGGGGCTTATATAACTCACAAGGTTTCAGATTTTGACTACAAGTTATACAGTGAGATGAACAACAGAAGTCATTTGAAAGACAAAGAACAAAATTTTATTCATCAATTCAAAATAAAGTCCTACTACAACTTCTCCCAAACTCGGGGCCAAAAGTCTATTTACAACGGCTATGAAAATAAATAAAAATGATTACATAATCCAGACTGATTCTCGTTGAGCGAGCATGATAGTTACTTCTTCGGCTTCTTCGATTTCTTCGATTTCTCAAACGATTCTCCCCCCACGTGTTTTCTCTTGGACGTTTTGCTCGCTAGAGAAACGGTGTCAGAAGTGAGAGGAGGAACATCCGGTGATTTGGTTCTGTCAGGAAGGATGACTTTTAGAGGCATGTTCAACGGGTCGTCAAGTTCTACTACTTGAGGCTCGACCTTGATCTCCACTTTCTTTTTCCTGTCTTCCTCGAGCCGCTCCTTCATGCTCAGCCCTGAGGTATATTCAGAAGCACCGATAATCTCAATTTCATAACTTTCTTCGACGGGGGATGAAGTTTTGGACTTATCCTCATCGAGCGCCTCAATCACCTAAGCATCAGGACCGGGGGTCACTCCCACGTGAGTAGCCTCGCTCGCTTTCCCCTTTTCCTCCTTGGCGTGATCGCTCCTTGGAGACGGATCAGGATCACAACGGTCTGCGCAAAATCACAAGAGATGAACGTTAGAATACAATAACCTCTCGCCGAAAATGATGGTTCTTTGAACTTTAAGAAGAAGAGTTATATACCGGCTTCTTGCTGGCTCTCAACCGTCCGAGGAGTCTCACCCTCTGGAATGGGAGATAGAACATGAATGCCGAGGCCAGGGTCTTCCGGGTCATAACCAATGTGTTGCTCGAATGGATCAAGCACTGGCCGATCAGCCGATTGAGTAGGAGGAGGAGCTAGAGATTCGGTTCCAGACGGACCGGCAATATCACTTTTTTCCTTTGATGGAGAAGAGTCTTTGCCAAAAAAAGCCTTCGCTGCAGACAAGTCTGAAGGCTCGTTCCCCCTGAGAAATTCTTTTATTAAAGCCTCCTCGTCAATCTCCTCGATGCTTGAGTCGACCTTCTGATCTTTATCTAAGTTTCCCATGCCTCGACTAGAGATTCCAAGTAGCCCTCGCCAAGAAAAGTCAAATCCCGATGCATGAGGACACGGGCATTATATTCTGCTATAAGTGGGTCGAACAAGCACTTGATCTCCTCCCTGCCAGCCTCTATAGCCGCCTCAAGGCGAGAGTCAATCTCTGCGGATGCTATTCTCTTGCCCTCTTCATGGACTTCATCCTTCAGCATCCCGACCTTAGAGAGCTCGTCGTCGATCTTTGCCTTCAGGAGTCGCGTAGCAACAATCTCATCGCAATATCGTTGCGACTCTTCCTGGGCAGCAGATTTTTCTTCTCTCTCTTTGCAGAGTAGATCTTCCAACTCTTTGACTCGCAGGGTGAATGCATCCCTTTCTTTTTGAATAGAGTCCTTTTCTAAAGCCAAGGCCCCACAGCGTTGGACCGCTTCGTCAATTTCTTTCTTATGAGTTGTCTCCAGACGATTGACGGCCTCCGTAGTATCTTTAGCACTTTGTTGGGCAGCTTCGAGTTGGGACTTATACGAAGATTGCTCTTCATCCTAAGCTTTGATAATGTCTTTATCCTAAACGGCTTCAAGCTTCAGGCGGTCGATTTCGTGTTGACGCTCAACAGAGACTTCCAAGACTTTTTCAGCTAGATGGACAAATGCGTCATGTTGAACATAAATGTCATTGTTGCAAGCAATGGCGCTCTGTTTGACATGTCCCGGAATGTGATGGATTGTCGGGAGGAACTTCAGACCATCAAACCAAATTTTGGGGAACTTAACCTTAAGCTCAGCTAGCCTCTCCGATATCGTCGGATCTATTGTGGGAACAGGGGGAGATGGCTTTGAAAGTTCAGTCTTCTTGTGATGTTCCCGAGACTGCCGTGTGCTGGATGAACCAGAGTGTTGATAACGGGGGACATCGGATTGGGATCCCATCTGTGCAGACTTCTCCCTGCCTTGCTCTGATTGAGAAGGATGATCGCCAGAATACGAGGACCGGCTGTGTGTTTTCCTTCGATAAGTTGATTCTCGGGGGCGATAATCTTGGTCTCCAGAGTCGTCTCTGTCTCGGCGCTTGCCGGGGCCAGAATCCCAGCCAGAATGATGAAAAATAGATGACCCGCAAAGACGATTGAGTCCGTGAGTGCGTCCCATGTCACCTGCACAGAATTTAAATAACGATAAGTTAGCGAAGGGTAGAGCGATGACGGAAATTTAAGTACAAGGTAAAGTGCACGTCTCTGTGTGTGTCCTAGTGTTTCCCCCCGACGGACCAGTTTTTTTATCTCTACTAATAGGAGTTTTTTCTCCCTGGTTTTGGGCTTGAGTGCCTTCATCGCCTTTCGCGGGCGAGCAAAGCTTCAGGGCTTCCGGATCATCGAAGCCATAATTAAGCAAATCGTCGGGAATAGTGAGGTCCGACAAGCCTCTCAATGAACTCTCTAAGTGTTGAGGAGAAGGCTCTCTCTCCACTGAAGTAAGGGTGACCTTAGAGGTTCCACCCACCGTCTTCTTCCTCAATTTGTAGGTCAATTTCTTCTTTCCCTTCGAAGGGGAACGCATTTTCTCGATATCGTGGACCTCGACTATCGGGTCCCGAGCAGGGCTAACATTTTTGCCTTGTACTTCGAGCGTTTTGGCTTCTCTAATCTTCCCCTCCTTTGGTGTGTCAGGGGCGTTACGTGCTGAAGACCCAACCTGCTTTTTTCCTTTGCCTGAAGCAGGCCTGGGTATAATGACGCCTTGAGGAAGGCTTATTCGACGACCTTCCGCCAGCAGCCCAAAATTCGTGAGCGATTCATTTGAAATGAGAGATCTGATGTCCCGGCCTTCTGCGGGAATAGCTCGGATAGCTTCGACAGCTTCAGAATACCCGGAGCCTTCGGGACGTGGGTTGATACCTGTAAAAGTATAGAAAGAGTTAGAAAAGGTGCAGTTTCCGCCAAACACGAGTATTGATCCAGAAAAAATACTTACTCCCTTCCACCCATCTCCTCGCGAAGCCGAGAGGACAGCGTACGTAGAACCACTCTTGTTTATATTGGGCGAACTTGCTCCATGCCCCAGTCAGGATTTGACACTTGCTATGCGGCTCAAGGAATACAAAAGATGGACTGTCTGACCGTCTCTTGAAGTGATAGATATAATGGATATCGCCAGGAGTCGGGAGCCTAAAAAGGACACTCATGAAGAGAATGCAAGTGACGTATATGAATGCGTGGCTGTTTGGATGTAATTGCGATGGGGCGATCTCGATATACTGTAACAGGTCCCGAAGAAAGGAATTGAATGGCGGCATGCTACTGACCCAGCACATGAATCTGTTGCAGGCTGTATATCCTACTAGGGGCAAGTAAGGACGATCCTGTCCCGATGGAACCAACACGTCGTCGAAAGGAATCTCGTGTACTGAGCATATACGGCGAAGTGTGCTTTCATTAATCTTCGAGGCTTGAGAATCGATCGGATCGTCTAAAAAGATCGCCGCATCCAAGGCATCGGGAGCCAAGTCGACAGATGCGATCGTGGGGTTCGGCATGTCTCGTACAGGAGTAGACGATGGATTTGAAGTTCTAACTTCTTCTTGTTGAGAAGATGGCTCGGGTCTGTCCGAGATCATGGCAGAACTAGATTTCCTAGACATCTCTAATGTGTGTAGAATCTGATGAAGCACCTGTTTAAACTATACTTGAAAAACAATCAACATTAGACTTAACAGCAAAAATACTCCCCCCGTGTGGTGTGTGAACTAGTGCAATCATTCAAGTATAAGTGCCAAGGAATTAAAAGTCACAGAGTTGATGAAACAAAGTTGGGTTTTAGACTATCATCTTCGAAGACCGTCATCACTGACCGTCTACGGGAACTTGTCGTATGATGGTTCTTATTTTGAACTCGGCTTCGACACTGTATGTGAAAGGTTATTATCTGTTTTAAACAAGTCAAGTTCAGATTTATAGTTGTCAAAACAAGGGGGTTATCAGTCTGGATTGTCTGATATGCTTAATTGTTTAAGTCCTCGTACTTGTTCACTGTCATATGATCGGGCATAAAAAATAGGTTGAGTCAACTGTGCATTATGTTCGACTAGTGGTGCTGTTGTACACCACTCTCCTACCATCCATCACTACCGTTTGGCATGCGGCAAGACATGCCGAACCGCAATCATGCCGGACCGCAGGCATGCCGAGCCGCATCGCTCGACACTTTGCCCACAACATCAACTTCCTTCCTACACATCCTCTCTACCGCTCGGCACAGACGAGTCATCCAGCAAGTCATACCGAGCCGCTTCGTTCGGCACTCTACCCATCTCCCACTTTTCTCCTGTGCTCCCTTTAACACCGTTCGGCATAGGGGGTCATGCCGGGCCGTAGCTATATCAAATCACATCGCTCGGCACGCTAAACCCAACCTCAACTTTACTCCTACACACCTTCACATCGTTCGGCATGAGGAAGACATGTTGAGCCACATCCATACGTCTTCTTCCAACTCCTTTCTTCAGACAAATTAAACATCTTCCTAAATGGCCAGTCGACCACTACTTCGACTCGCACGCCGCCCTCGACCAACATTGATTAACCTCACCAATTCCTACTGGACCGACACCCTCTTCTTCTTCCTCTCCATGTAATCCTAAGGCTCTTTTAAACCGCCAAGATCCATCTTCCTGATCTATGTGGCTTCCATCGTCTTTGAGTTAGATGAAAGTCACGGATTCGAATATTGTATGAAGCCCTAAATTGGAGAACGTCAAGCAAATGAGAGTTGCGTACCTAGGAGAAGGAGTAGGAATCTCGTGAGAGGATCGAATTGGAAGTGGAAGTCGATTCAGGCTTGCTGTTAAAGGCAGTCAAGAAGTAAGCAATAGGACTTGGGATTAAAGGAGAGGTTGAGGTGTTAGCAAGGGTTTAAGAAAAGTTGAGTTCGTGAGGGTGTTTAGAGTGGAGGTAAAAAGTAAAAGGGAAGAAGGGTGAAGTATCGACTTTTATAGATAGAAGGAGGAAGGCGAATAGTCAGCGACCAGTAGAACCGGTCAAGGCACCTCCCTCGTTCGGCATCAATGTCGTTCGGCATTCATTATGTCATTCGGCATTCGATGTGTTGTTCGGCGTTCAGTGTCGTTCGACGTTCAGTGTGTCGTTCGGCATTCAGGAGAACACTCTCGAGAGGACAGAACGAAGGATTAAAGGAGAACACGAAGTACTCATGGATCAAAGTGCATCATGTTCATCCACATGATACACTTTGGGGGGCAAGTGTTACCCGGTAGCTTGACCAAGTAACAAGAGGCTCGGCGTAACAAGGTCGCTCGGCATAAGAGCACCGTTCGGCATTAAGAGCACCGTTCGGCATCCAAGCCTCGTTCGGCACAGAACGACCGTTCAGCATAGCAAGGTCGTTCGGCATAAGCCTCGTTCGGCATCCAAGCCTCGCTCGGCATCCAAGCCTCGTTCGGCACAGAAGGGCCGTTTGGCATAGCAAGGTCGTTTGGCATAAGCCTCATTCGGCATCCAAGCCTCGTTCGGCATAGAAGTGCCGTTCGGCATAGCAAGGTCGTTCGGCATCTCACTCTTCACTTAGCACATTGTCTCGATCGGCATGAAGATACCGTTCGGCATAAGCCTCGTTCGGCATCCAAGCCTCGCTCAGCATCCAAGCCTCGTTCGGCATAGAAGGGCCGTTCGGCATAGCAAGGTCGTTTGGCATCTCACTCTTCACTTAGCACATTGTCTCGATCGGCATGCAGATACCGTTCGGCATATCTTCCTCGATCGGCATACGAATGCCGTTTGGCCCGGATATGTGGTTCGACAGTTGCCGTTCGGCAATTGTGGCTCGGCGTACAGAAGTCACTTACTACGGGCCGAGGCATCTTACTCCTAGGCCCATGAGGGAAGTCCAACCCATCTTCGTCTATAAATAGAGGGGCGGGGGCACAGTGAAAGGGACCTCTTTTCGGGAACACTAGGGAGACTCTGCTGCATTCCAAACTTATTCTATTTTACTAAGCACTTGTATTCAAGTCTTTGTAGTACGGATTGTATCTGTATTTAATCATTGGTGAAAGCAATAAAGATCAAAACTAAAAGTGGACGTAGGCAATTATGCTGAACCACTATAAATCTGGTGTTCTTGTTTTTGCACTTAATTTAGCATACAGTTCTCTGTTTTAATTTACTTTCTTCATTACTCTCTCTACACAATCTTTCTCAAGGGTGTTAGTGACCAATTTTGGTGCTAACAATATTCCACTTCACAGTCGCTTCTGAAGCGTATACTCGTACACTAGTTTTGAAGTGGTATTTGGTGAGTAATACACTTATCCAATCCGGACTCTTCAAAACTAAATCGATGAATTTCTGGTTAACTCAATTCTGGTTCTTTTTAGAAGTAAGCGAACAATATATAAAGGAGTCCTCCCTGGGGGATCTCGTATATATACAATTCTTGAAGCTAGAGACGTTTCATATTAATAATTCTTCCCTGGGGATCTCAAACCGTATGAAGCCATGAAGCTTTAATATACTTCCTAAGTTAATTGGTCAAGTTTGATTAGTCGACTAATTGACTATCTAGTTCTAAAAACGATCGCTTATAGAAATCAAGTTTCGTATACTTAACACGTTTTCAACCTTCTCAACTTACTATCCCTCGGTCAAGAGGGAAGCCAGTAGGTTAGTGCACTATTGCTTCTAAACCCTACTTGAACATCATTCTTAACTCTTACATATATACGGGCCTATAAGTGTATAATTAATTACTATCCATAAACAAGTAAACAAAACAAAGCACTATTGATATATATATATATATATATATCAAAATTTTATAAAACATTTGTTTATAAACCCTTTTATAAATCATTTTTTATAATTTAAACCCCTTTTAAAAATGATATATATACACTAATTTATTTATAAGCTAAGATATTTAATAAAATTATAAAACAATTTAAAAGATATTATATTACATAAGCTTTATGTCACTAATAAAATAATTAACTAATTTTATAAAAAACTATATATAAATAATATTACTTTAAAATACTTATAATTATGGCTTAAATGTTTATTTAAAATATTACTTAAAATGTCACTATTTTATAGTTTATTTGAAGATTATAAAAAGCATGTTTTCTTATATTTAAAATAAACCTGCTACTTTTATAATTCATAATTAATTATTAAAAATATATTTAATTTCCAAACCACTTTTAAAATATTCTAATATATGTTAGAAAAGTCTTGTACAAAGATTGAAGAAGAATACTTAAATTAGAAGTCATTTTTAAACATTTAAAGTTCAAAATAGAAACTACAGCATTTCCAAAATACTTTAAAATGAGTCCAGAGATACTATGTCACAACCCACACCTCCAAACACACCAATCCAAAGCCTAAGGTGACTTTCAAACTCGCATCGATGCTAAGAAGTATGAGCTATCGGGATTTTAAACATTGCAGAGACTAAGAATAAAAAGATAAATTCTAAAGCATTTTACGAGTTCAAATCTCATGGTGGAAGAATAAAAATGTAAGTACCGAAAATAAACATTTCAAAAAAACAACTCCCAAATACTTATTTCATATACAATGTTCTTAATGTACAATATAAGATTAATGGACATTTAATACAATAAATAGGTACAAGAGGAACAATGAAGAATAGTGGAACTCCAATGCTTAGTCCCTTTCTCCACTATTATGCCAATTCTACTGTTATCCTGTTTTCATGTGGTGGAGGAAAAGAAAGGAAAAAGGGTTGGTCAGACAAAAGTCTGATAAATGAGTTACATCATTAATATATGGTAATCACATGCAATTGATTTTAGTAATACTCTGTGCGACCTAGGATGTCCTACATGTGTCCGTGAATTACTTGTTTCTTTATTTAAGGGGTTTAGCTTAATACACACCTATGCTAACTACTTGTGTAGGCACATACTTAGGATCAAACAACTAATCGAATCTCAAGACAACTAATGATCGACTAATAGCTTCTAGAATTATTCCACATAGGTGTCCCTATAAATTTCCAAACATGAGACTATATTTCCCACAACTGCGACTACATGTAACTATTCCAACATAGGTTTCTTTACAAATTTCCACCATGGAATTACATTCCCCATAGTACTAACTACATGTATCCTAGTTTTGCATTGAGAGGGAGCCTTAATGCTAACTCATTGAAGTGTCCCATCATCCCTACATCTGTGTCCATCTCTCAGTGGTAACGTAATGCCTCTTATTGCACTGCACCAGAATCTACCAACAACACAACATCATATCCTGTCACCATGAATTCTAAGGAACTCCTATTAATGCTAGACCAAACATTACATTAGGCATCATCATTGGTGTTCCGCATCCACCTTGAACCTCACGTGAGTGCAATTTGCGAGAGAATCGTCCCAGTTGAATATTGGCCCTGCTGGATAAATACCATCTACCTAATCCTGCAACGTCCTAACGTCGTCACGTAGGAACTAGTTTCTTTACTTATACTAGCATCACACACACACATAATTATTTTTATTTATAACTTGGGCCATAGACCGAGGTTCATACTGCGCTTAGAAAATGCTAACAGATCAACTGCTTACTTCTGGAGCGGTCGACTGCTTGCTACTGACCGGCCCCACTTAGCGGTCGATCGGTCGAGGTGTTAATTTTTGGGTTAATTTAATTACCATTTTCGACTATTATTAGTCATCATCGTCTCCAGTCGTGAACTGTAAACTTACATATTTGATATTACAGCAACCCTAACTACAGTGAACCCAGATTGGTGAGTCTACACTATTAATTGTTCAAATACTTCATATTTAGTTTAGGGCTAAATTGATAGGTTATTTTAACTCATATTTAATTTCAGCAATCAACTTAGACCTATGTTTAGCATTGAGAAGGGTTATAACAATTCATATTTATTTTTATAAAACGGTATAACTTGAATCAATTCTTATTTAACCGATTACATCAACCGGATCTAGATTATAATTACTGTTAAATTCCCAATCTACTTAAATAGTGTTTTCAATTTAATTTTTAGACAATTCTAGATTAAATAGGGTATAATAACATTAATTACAATCATCTTACTAATCACGAACCCACTCACCTCAAACCAAAGTTATTCCCTCCGAATTCCACTTGCAATCTCCTCCCATTTGCTATAAGTCTCAACTTGATTTAATCTACTTCCATCTCTCCACTTTTAATTTAATTTAGGTTTTTAAAGAAAGTTTGATTTGAGAGGGAAGAGAAATTTTGATAGAGTTTGGACGTACTGTAATGAAATTAGGGTTTTGACAATTAGCTTAGGTTTGTAATTATAGGGGTAGAATCTCATCTCAACCATTAGATTAGTTATTATCAAATCTGGACCACTCGACCACTCAAAACCCTCATCTAGAATCGATGATCGGTCGACCGCTTGACCTTGAGTGGTCGACCGCTAGGGGTTGACTGGTCATAGTAAGGCTATCAACCGGTGGAGCTTCTTAATTAATATATTTTTCTTTTCTTATTTATTTATTTAATTATTTTTAATTCCAATTCTTTGAACTTTAATAACTTTTTCATATCAGCTCCATTTTCAAAACATTGTATTTGAATGTTGTCAGAAAATCGCTATGAACGCAACGATGCAAGTTTCGTAGCTAAATTCGGACGTTTGTGAAAATTATATTTTTGCGCTTTTTATATTTAAATATACTTATTTTATTAATTTTTCAGGGTGTTACATACTACAGCGGCTAGAAAATGCGATCGTAGAGTGCGATAAATGACTATGAACCGGGGCAGTTTTATATAGATGAAAGTTTTGTCATTTTTCGATATGTTAACAAACATTTTAACATCCAATCTTTTGCAGAAACCAATATATACAATTTACATCATCATCATAATGAGAATCAGCTAGGGATCTCTCTATAAAATTCTATAGAAAATGTCGAATACAAGGCATTTCCTAAGTGATTCTATAGCGACTAGTCGCTATAAAATAACTTCAAACAAAAGTCTGATTCAAATCAAAGTCCAACCAAACCCTATGCGCTTCATGTAAAGGTTGTGGAATAAGTCATAGAAAGTCATACAAGTCTAAATATATTATTTACATATGCCATTTGCTTTCCAAAGCAAGAATCACAACAAGATATAGCAATATTATTTCAAGCACGTAACTATAGTTTAAAACAAGCATATACATGCTTCATATTCATTCAAATTGTGAGTTATCGCACCCTTCAACAAGTAAATAATCAAGCACAAGCATCCACTTCCTACTTCAACCTTGCAAACACCCAAAACTAGCTCCTACCTTCACCACTAGCTCGCTGCCAAGGCTAGAAAAGCCCAAAATGCTCAGGGCCCTTGCCAGTCTTAGGGTGTGTGCTCCAAATTTCAAGCTTCAAGTTGCTAATAGTTGTTGCTATGTTGTTATAAGGCTTATACTCGAGTTCGACACAAGTTTAAGTTGATTTGAGTTGCTTTATGTTTAGGAATTTATGAAGAGAATGAGATAAAGAACTTGTTTATTAAGTTGCTAAAATTTGTTAAAATGATTTCAAGAGCCTTAGGGTCCTTTATGTAGGAATTCAAGTGGTCACCGTACACTTCTCCTCACCCTCTCCTTGCCGTCCAAGCCTCCTCTTTCCGTGAACATTCATGTAATCAACTTTCCACCTCACATGATAAAGGTAATATCTCCACTAAATATCTTCTACCACTCAAATATCTAATCCTTCTAAATGATTTCCTAAGTGAGTTAGTCAACCGTATTTACTGAAAATGTTTTTATTAACTATTAGTGACTTATTTTGTTTTTTAAACATATACTTAAAGTTTGAAGAACTTATATTGAATAAAAAACCGTTTATCAATAAAATGATTTTCGGTCACATTATCGACATTTTTTCAAAGTATTTATTTTTGTAAACAAATTTCAAAAATAATTTTCTTATCAATAGTTATTAATTAAAAAGAGTTTAATAAGATTACAAAATCACGTTTATAAAAGTTAACCATATTTTAGAAGTTTTGGTATTCAAAGACGAAGTATTCGAAATTACGAGTCGCTACATTCTTCCCCACTTAAGACATTTCATCATCAAAATTCAAACATGAACAAAAGTCAAAGAAGAACAAGTACATATATAAAGTACTGCTGAAATTATACATAAATCAAAATGAAAACCAAAATGCATACTAAGTGACTCCACCTCAAGCGTGAATACACTACAAAAGCTATAATAAGATAAGAAACCACTAGTCAAAAAGCAACTCTGGATAGGACTCCCTCACACTATCCTCCGTCTTCTAAGTACAATTCTTAGCATCCATGCTCCATCTACCTTAACCAACTTTACGACCTTAGTCCTCAATCGCTTGGTATCTCGATCAATAATGCGACCAGGTTGCCTCAGTATAGTCAAGTTAGGCTCACCCTCCAAGTCTTCTTGCTGTGATGCTTCCACTATCAAAGAAGAATCATGAACATACTTACACAAATGCAATACATGAAACACATCATGCTCACTCGATAGTCTAATCGGTAACTCGGCTCTGTACTCAAATGTATCGATCCTCTTAAGTAATAGGAAATAGTCCTATGTAATGAGGAGCAAACTTCCCTGTCTTTCCAAACCAAACAATACTTCTCATTGGAGAAATCTTTATGAACACAAAGTCTCCACTAAGAACTCTCCTATGCCTCTGATCTACATAACTCTTCTACCGATTTTGCGCTTCCTTTATATATTTCTAATCTCTTTTACCTTATCAGATGCCTCTTGAATCATATCCGACTTGATTACTAAACGATCCCTAGGTTCCACCCAACATAATGGAGATTTGCAAGGCCTGCCATACAATACTTCAAAAGGTGTCATTCTGATGCTAGCCATGTAACTGTTGTTGTATGAAAACTCAACATGCGAAGCGTGCGTAGTTCTACAAGTTAAACACTATCACATCTTTCATTAAAAAAAGGTGTCATACTTGGTATCAAATGGGAAAAAGTTTCTGTAAGTGCAACTTGGAACAAAGTTTTGCGAGTGCAACTTGCAAATTATAAAGCAATATAGAAGTGCTAGGCCATCGTTGCTAAGAAAAGAAGAGGGAAACAAATCGAAGTAAATTCAAGATTCATTTTCTAAAGATATGGAGAAGATTTTAAACAAACTTTTCATTTAGATGAATAATTTTAACCTGTCTATCATCCAAACCTATTGAGATTCGGATGATATGAATATTTTCTATTTGTGATGCTAAACGTTGCTATTTTTCTTGGCTTGAAATTTCATTAAAATTACCTTTATCAAAACTAAAATGATTATACAAAAGGCATGGTTGATTTTAAAAAAGTACAAACAACTTTTATGGGAAGTCAATTATTAAGATAAGTGAAGCGATCTATTTATCCAAACTAATATACCATTGAAAATTTTAAAATTTATTTACAGGTTTTTTCAAGAGGTAAGTAATATGCAATTAACTTATGCTGCATCTTATAATGTATCTGATGATAGCAGGCAAACAAGTGGTTAACCAACATGAAACTTTTCAATTCCTCTTACCGCTGCAACCAAAAGTCACTAATGTAAATAATAGGCGGAAAAGTTTTTTATCAAAATTTCAAATGTATCCATTTCTAAAAGTTTTATAATTATGATTTTTCCAGGGTCGGTTGCCGTCTTTTTAATTTTTTTATTCATAAAAATATATAGCTATTTAATTTGAATAAGTACAAAAACTAAATTTTAAAAATATAGTAAGATGTTATGGAAACATACATTCACTGCATGACCGCTTCAATTGCATCACTTTGATAGAAAAAGCTTCGATGTTCAACAAAAAAACAAAAGTTGTGTGTGAAGATGTACATATTCATACCTTATTGTGTTTTTTCCAGCAGCAAAACCCCCCGTTTGGGCAGGTCCCGACTCATAACCCCACAAAACAAACCATTAAGGACTAAAACTAAATGCAAAAATTCAAAATCATTTTAAGTTATGTTATGTTTCCATCATTAAGGCTAGGATTACAACACGCTAAAATTTTGTATATTCCATCACTTTCTTTCCCTATTCAACTGCCTACAACTTAGTCACATATATTAATAGTGCTGAATCATATGGAGTATAGACAGAGAGGTAAAAGAAGTACAATAAGGATTAAAGAAGTTGTCAACTAAGCTCAAGATAAATGGGATACTATAGAAACTTTTATTTTTCTTGATCATTGCACTTAGGATGTGTTTATTTTTATTGAGAAGTTTTGAATAGAAATCATAGAAACTTGGCATACTAGCTGATAAGAAAATGTAATCCCTTGTATGTTTAATTGATAGTCAACACAGGGTTTGTAAATTCTAGCTAGTCTCTAATCCAACAATATGATGTTTAAATGATAAATGGGATGAGTTTCCTTGCATAAGATTATGTGGGTTGTATTATAAATAATTGAAACTCATAAAATATATTTTAACCAAATGCTATGTTTCCACTCTTAAGTTTTAAAAATTATTTGGTCTTGACAACGATAGGAGTATTAAACTTGGATTAGTCTAATGATTTTACATGACTGTTTGCGATGATTTACGTCTTACAAATTTAGAATTGTTGCCAAAGCAACTGACTCATAAGTTGTCATTTTTACTATCAAAGCAAGTATTAAACCTTTTAACTTATGGTTACTGGAAAGAAAATTTCTTCTGGCAGCATATGTTCATAGCATACTCAATATAATGTAGAGAGTACATTATTCATTGAACTGATATACAAATTTTTTCTTCCAGGTTTATGCATTTGCTGGATTTATGGTGACGAGGTGGGTATGGGCTAAATGGAAGGCGAGAAATAATGATGGAGATCAGGGCAAAGATCCAACTTTATAGATAAATGTGGTTTGCTCTGCAATTTACTTTTTATTTATGGTTAGTACATGCACACTGCTTATTCAAGGCAGTGCACAACATTGCCTTGTTCAAGGCTACAATACCGCCTTTACACTAATAGATCTTCATGCTTTGAAATTCTGAAAATAAATCTTCATGCTTGATTTTTGATTTGAATTCAAAGTAATTTTAACACAAATAGATTTCAAAATTTCAAAAGTGACAAACAAGATAGTTGTTCTACATTAAAATATCTATCAATTGGAAAAAGAGTTATCAAAATCGGACAACTAAATTAAAAGTGGTGTCCAAATTTGTTAAGCACTTTCAAAGTATAAAACTTCTAAATTTTATTTCTTTTCATCTCTTATTTCTTTAATAACAATTAATCATCTATATACATTTTATTGATTCTTCTTTGAAACCTCATTTTTTCTAAACAACAAATTTACATTGTCAAATTTTTTTATTTATTTTTCATGTTCATGCATGATAATAAATTTGCTAGTTCAATAGGTTAAAGTGTTTGTCTGGCTATGTGTTCGCAAGTTTTGATTTCAATCAATGAGCAGTACAAAAAAGAAACATAAAATACAATTGAATCATGTCCTATAGCTTAATCAATAATGGCATTGATGCCTAAAAGCGTACAGTATCTTAGTTAATAGTAAATTCTTATTTGATGTATAGGATCTTAAATAGGAACGAGCAAATTGCATTGTGCATGCAAATAAGAAGACAAAAGTCCTTGAGAGATTAGAATAAAATATTGGCAATCCAATATAAGAGATGAATAAAAGGTGCATAAGTTGATTTTTATCAGTAAGCTTTCGTCCATAGTTTATTTTTTGTATTTGTACCCATTTGTCTTTAATATTTTTATGCATAACCTTGAGAGACTAGACTAAAATATTGGCAATCCAATCACAGCATTGCTGTAACATCCCGCCTTTTTGTACGTTTTAAGCAGAAACACATGCCGACTCAAACCATACAGAAGGACGAATTGTTATGGGGTAAATAGGAAAAACAGAGAAAGAGAAAAACAACACAGAATCTCGCAGTGGAATGAAAAAATATAATAATCAAATAACAGTTCATGAAGCTGTATACAAAACATTTGATTATACTTATACAATACAAAATCAGAGTTACACATATCAGAGATAAACAAATAATGCAGCGGAACAGTATGAATGCAGTGGAATAAATATAGTAAATAATAGTAGTACAAATCTTCGTCTTCGTCCTCTAGAAATAAGATCTTCAAATCCTGAAATGCTCAGGCTGACCCGAGCGAAATGAAAATACAAAACACTCGAGTCAGAATTAAAAAATATTATGTGAGTTAAATCAACGGTAAATAACTATGAGTAGAACGGCATCAGAGATGTTTACGGGGTTTGACATCTTCTATCCAGTGTCTAACGTGAGTGCAGTAACTTAAGAGATGTTCGATATTCACATCTCCTAAGGATCCGTTAAACTATCTACTATGTAGTACAATACGCTATTATAATATGTCTACAGTAAGATAAACTATTAAAATAGCGTTAAGACGTTACCCATTTCCCCCTTAACACATTTTATAACGCCAATAGTCTATACAATATCGTAAATCCCCGTAAACTGAGGCCGCCTGAGGATACCCCATAGGTACGACATAAATAAAACTCGTAGAAGGCGCGCTAGGGTAGGTGACACGGCACAACTAGGAAATGCCAAGGTAGATATACCAATTACACTTCCGGACCAGTGGTAACGCATAGAGCTACTACCGCCCACCTCGGAACACACTCCCAAATCAAAAATCGAGGGTGGCCATCAAATCAATCGCAAAGTCAGAATATAGTATCGAAGGAATGTGGCCGATCGGAGGAATGACCTCACTTAGCCCGTCAATTGCTCCTGTTTTAGCCACCTTAAGCTAACTCATGGGAGTCAGGTCCACGTATATACCTCATATAGGATCGTCGTCAACCATCCTACTTCATTCTGGAATCTCCACCGCGTACACAGTTGTCAAAGTGGTTTTCGGTATTGGCAGAGAGTATGACAATATCTGATCCCGGTCTCTTTAACAACCAATCGCATTACACACCGAATGGTTCTTTTACATTTCCAAAATCATTTCATAATTGATATCAAAATATCATATTCAATTCAAATCATATCATTTTCGAAATCATTACTTACTTTCGAAATCATATTCACCTTTGAAATCATATCACATTTGAAATCGTAGTTCGAAATTATATTTCCTTTCAAAAGTCATATTTCCAAAATAGGCTAAACTATCATTTCAAAATATCATATTAAACCAAATATGTTATTTAAATCCCAACTTAGGTTATAACATCATTAACCATATTTACTTAAAAAATCGAGAATTTTGAATATAAACCCATCCATTTTACTTAGTTTGGAATTTAGCAGAAAATAGTTTTAAAGAGTTACAAATAGTTAATATAGATTTAAAATAGATTAAATATAATTAAAATAGATTAAATAGCTTTAAAATAGATTAATTAGATTTAAAATAAGTTAAAACAGGTTAATTAGTTTAAATAAATTAAATGGTTTAAAATTGGTTAAAATGATTTAATATAATTAATACAGATTAAAATAGTTTAATACTTTGAAAATCTTAATAATTAGAAATTTTGAAATAATATATTTTTAAAACAGTTTATATTAAAACATGAATTTGGAATTTATATCAAATTAAACTATTCATTTCATTTCAACGCATTTGGACCATTTTCAATTTCCAAGTCAACAAACCAAATTCCAAACTTTTCAATTTAACATTTCAATAAACTATTGAGTTTCATATCGTTTCAATTCATGTTCAAATATCAATTCGAATTACTCCAATTTCAAAATATTTCAAAGTTATTTTCAAACAACTTCAATAACTTAATTTCGATAGAATTTCATTTATACTTAAAATTTTACTTCAATTTAATTTCTTAAAGCAATTTCTTTTAAACCATTTCATATTTCATCATAAACTTGATTTTCCAATAATACTTAAATTTACATAAATCAAATTTTATTTCAAAATATCATTTAATTAAATTCGAAAATTAAGGATTTTAAAATCGTTTAATTTAACCAATCCAGTGTCCGTATATAATTTTCTACTCTAGGGTCAAGTGATACGGATATTTATCATTTCAATCCGCAATTTAAAATGTTACGGTTATATATCATTTCAAACCGCAATCCCAAATTAATAATAAAATCCATAAAATTGCTCGAGTCTATCATTTCAACCCATAACGATTTTTCCTTAATCTATTGATCATTCGGGTATGTATCATTTCAACCCATAGTGAACTTGCAGTTTATAATGATATAAAGTAAAACATCCATTCATCCAATATCAACAATCAACATCCATTACAAACATCATCCAAATCAATCAATAAATATCAATATAGAACTGATAATCAATAACAAGTATTTAACTGGCAATTTATATTCAATAATAATTAAATAACGATTTAATT